>OW121757.1:26033479-28510146 GCA_933228765.1 Miltochrista miniata | reverse complement strand
CTTGTTATAATAACGTGATGTGAGTTGTGTACTATAGCAAATGAGACCAATACAATAATTTATCTATAGGCATGCTCATTGCGGGACTTCCATAATACTCTCTGTACTAAAATAAGTTTGTTGCAGAAGCCAATTGTGAACAGAAACCTTGCAACTGTAAGAACTCAAACTATAAAGTGATAACAATCTGTGCACAGCATTATATAGATAGGATCCTCTAAAAGCAAAAAATGCACAGCCAAAAGATGTTCTAACTCGCGTAGAGGTTGCGACAAGATGATTCCGGCGAGCACGATCCGTTTTGAACTGTATTAAAGAGTGCTGCTTAAGAACAGTGGCCTGTATGTACAGTTGTCTGACTGTCAACACTTGGCAGTATTGATAAAGCTCAGTCATGGGGTATAGACGAGGTTTAAAGCAAATAATAATAAAATACATCAGTAATATTCTAGAAACCTCTTTAAACATATCTATAATAACGTAATAAAAAGAGTCCTCAAACTCGATGCACGGGCCGCGAGAAATTAGTACCGGCCGAGGCCTTCCAGAGAGAGGAGGTATCACTTTATTTCCCGCGTTCCCAGTCAGGTATTATCGTAATATTCGAATACTTTGAGTGTGCTCAACGCCACAATTTTAACAAACTAGTAGAAGCAAAAGTTAGCGACGGAGATTTGAAAGGTGCAGCTCGTCTTCTTTTTTCAAGTGATGTACTATCTCCGGATACAACAGACACCCTTACGGCTTTACAGACAAAACATCCCCCAGCTCCTGTTTCGGACTACTTTTTGGACCCGCCTACATCGCCCGATGTGTGTTTGCTGGCACAAGAAAAAGACACAGTGAGTGCTATTAATGGTTTTAAAGTTGGATCGGCAGCTGGCCTTGATGGTCTTTCTCCACAACACCTGAAAGACCTAACTTCTCACTGTGTGGGTGATGCAGGTAAGCACCTCATTGGTTGTTTAACAAAATTAGTTAACCTCATGCTCTCTGGGAACATTAACACCGAGATTGTTCCAGTTATCTATGGAGCAAATCTCATTGCCCTCACTAAAAAAGACGGAGGAGTTCGTCCTATTGCAGTTGGTTCTACTTTTCGGCGTTTAACATCCAAAATTTCAGTCCGTTACATTTTGTCAAAATTACAACAACAATTTGAACCTACTCAATTAGGTTTTGGTACCAAAGGTGGGTGTGAAGCGGCGGTTCACGCCTTGCGCACGTACCTTAATAAAGATGAGTGTGAGGTTTTATTAAAAATTGACGTCAAAAATGCCTTTAATTCGGTAAATAGGGACACCCTGCTTTCTGAAATTAGAAACAGTATTCCGGAAATTTACAACTATTTACTAAATTGTTATCATGAACCATCAAAATTAATGTATAAATGCAACGAAATCTCTTCTGAAGTCGGTTGCCAGCAGGGTGATCCCCTTGGGCCAGCCATATTCAGCTTAGCTATTAACCCTATCATTCAAAATTTAAAATCAAAATTTAACGTGTGGTATTTAGATGATGGGACTCTTGGAGGTGATGCCGTTACTGTTCTCTCAGATCTTTTGGAAATAAAAAACAAATTTAAGTTGATTGGTTTGGAACTAAATTTTAATAAGTGTGAATTATATATTCATAACGCTCACAACCGTTCCGAACTCATAGAAAAATTCAATATCTTATGTCCAAATATCAAAGTAATTGATAGAGAGAATCTTAACCTCTTAGGGTCTCCGATTTTTGAAGATGCTATTCCAGAAATAATAGCATACAAAATTTTAAAATTTGAATCAAATGTGGATCGACTTCTCAATATAAATTCACATTATGCAATCACAATTTTAAAATTTTGTCTATTTGTTCCTAAATCTATGTATCTGCTTCGGTGTTGTCCTTTTTGGAAACATCAGAATTGTTTATTAGCGATTGATTCCCTCATAAAAACGTCTTTAGAACGTATTTTGAATATAAATCTTAATGAACAATCTTGGACTCAAGCTTCCCTTCCAATTAAATACGGTGGATTAGGGATCCGCAAAATTTCCAGTGTGGCTTTGCCAGCCTTTTTGTCATCTGTACATGCCACGTCAGCACTCGTAGGTAAAATCCTAAACAATTGTTTTACTAACTATGAGATGGCTGGCTGTACAGATGCCAAGGATGCTTGGCTTATGGCTTGCCCAGGTCAAAATTTTCCTATTCATCCAAATTCACAACGGAGCTGGGATGACGCAATTTCAAAATTAACTTTTGACTCGATTTTAAACGCCAGCTTAGGCCCAGATCGTGCAAGATTATTAGCGCTCAGCAGAAAGGAATCCGGTGATTGGCTAAATGCTTTTCCAACTGCTAACACCGGAACCTTTCTTGAACCGGACACTTTGAGAATGGCAGTTGGTTTGAGACTTGGCGTCCCGCTCTGCGCCCCACACCTTTGCCCCTGTGGTGTTACCGTTGACTCTATGGGACACCATGGACTATCCTGCTTAAAGAGTGCAGGTCGCTTCTCTCGCCACGCTGCGCTTAACGATATCATTCGCCGTGCTCTTGCCACCGTCGGTGTGCCCGCACTCTTAGAGCCAAATGGCATTTTTAGGGACGATGGCAAGAGACCGGATGGGATGACCTTAATTCCGTGGGAGATGGGTCGGGTCCTAGTCTGGGATGCCACTTGCGTAGACACATTGGCCCCGTCCCATCTTCCTCGAACAAAAGAAAAAGCCAGCGCAGCAGCGGAAGCGGCAGAAAATAAAAAGATAACCAAGTATCAGGGTCTCGGCTCGTCGTACAATTTTATTCCAGTCGGTGTCGAGACCCTAGGTCCTTGGGGTCCCAAGGCGCATAAATTCTTCAAAATTTTGAAGAAGCGTCTTGTGGAGTCTACTGGTGACCTAAGGGCTGGCAGTTTTTTCTCCCAACGAATAGGCATCGCCGTTCAAAGGGGGAATGCTGCCAGTCTTTTGGGCACAATGCCACGGGGGCCCTATTTAGATTTAGTTTAGTTTTATTTATTTTGTAAATAGTTATTACGCTTTAATGTACATACCATACCATTTATTGTTTAATATTTTATTGAATAAATTATTTCGTTTTTCAAAAAAAAAAAAAAAAAAAAAAAAAAAATATCTATAATGTAAATTATCACCAATAAGTTAGTGTATTAGCTTAATTTGCTTTTGAAGCATTTAGATGTCGTTTGGAATATAAAAGTAAATCTTTTTGCTGTTCGAACTATTCAAAAGTAGATCCAATTATAATTATACGTACCCTTATCCCTGAAGGGGAAGGAGGAGGCATGGTATACGCCCACATTTCACTTTATAGTTTTATGTCTCACGAAATAGGTGGTGAGCCTATTGTCTCTTTATAATGAACAGGCGCGTTTAAATTCAAAAGTAAAAAATCCATTCTTTCAATTAAAGGAATAAACCTTCTTATACTATAAAATACGTATCTCTATTTTCCAAACCCTTAATGAATTCAAAAAAAATGATGAAAATAATTTAAAAATCTTGCATTGCAGAACGACTATAAAGATATTAGGAACGATAATGTCGTTATTATATCATAGGATCTTCTTCGTGAACCGCTGCCTCGGAAGGATCCTCGGTATAAATAAACTGGCCCGAGAAAATTACCAACGTAAGCCTATGGGAACGCTGCAGTGAGAACTCTATCCATCAACAGATGATCATCAACAGACCTTCATTTGTTTTGCCGATCTTCATTTGTTTCACTGATCTTCATTTGTTTTACCGATTGTCATCATGGGACCATGTGAGAACAATGTTCGCTCTTGATTTGATATGTTTGGTATTTAGTAGTGCCATTGGTAATTGGTAGTGCCATGGGAAATTATACTATATGAATTTAATCAGCCAATAGGAACGGTAGTGCCACGGGCAACAAAGGTAATTTCTCATTGACAACAAAACCCTCATTCAAAATTTACGACCCATGTAAAATTCTAGTTTGCACTATGGTTTATTGACCGTTAAATATTCTAACCTAATTCCAAAATTGGACACTTGCAACACGACATTGATAGACTGTTTATTGTATATCAAAATTATATGTAAACTATTTTATGAGCTAAGTATTTGTATTTGATGAATTAATTTTAGATGGAAGACTTTATTAGCACGGAATTATAATTTCACTAATGCATTTTAATCTCGCATTATTGAAATATTTTTTTAAAAGATCCATTTAATATCAAGTCCTTCGAAGATTTATATTAATACGTCTGCAACGACGACGTAAAAAAAATAATGGCACCTACCACTGAAAGAATATGTATTTCCAAGATAAAAAGCTATTTGCTGTCCCAACTTAAGTAGCTGTGGGCAGGCTATATCGCACACAGAAGTGATTGTTGATGGGGCCGAAAAGTGTTAGTGTGGCGACCAAGGTGTACAGATGACCTGATAAAGGTTGCAGGAGCCTTCTGGATTCTGGCGGCTGAAGCCCGAACGTTGTGGCGATCCTTGGGGGAGACATATGCCCAGCAGAGGGCGTCAAAGCGGCTGTAATAATGATGATGATGATTTGCTGTCCAGACAGACAAATAAACAAACACACGTTTCCATTATATGGTTCAACAGTTTCCCAGAAAATAATGAAACAATTTCCTCCAAACTAGCAACTTGAGCACTCGTAATTAATCAGGTGTATGTGACAAGTGACAAGTGATCGAATAACGACAGAGAACCCATCTTACCCCAATTTAAGTGCCAAGTACAATAGCCTGCGGATTTATATCAAAATTTTTCGTTTATCGGCGTGTGAAAGATAATACTCAAGGTAGGATTTTATTTCGTGCTTGAGTTCAAGCGGTCAATTATTAATAGAACCAGGGCTTTGGAAAGCTTTTTTTAAATATTTACGTTCTTCATTAAAAGAACTCCGCTTCTAAACTCGCTATGCTATCTGTCTTTGAGAGTAATCATTGTAGTGAGAAATGTTACTATACAGGATGAATTTTTGAAAAGGGCTTGGATGGCCAACTCCGAAACTATAAGGAATAGCTAAAAATGCTCAAAGGAGTCACGAGCCCGATTTTGATAAAACTTAAAACCTTATCATTAGATTTTTGAAAAACTAATAACCCTAGCTGGGAATCGAACCCATTGATTTTGAAAAAAAAACACACCCTTTATTATTACATCATACAATAGTATCGCTGTTAAGGATCAAATTCTGCGAAGTAATGATATACGGCAAATTTAAGGAAAGTTTGGAATTTTAATAGAATTCACATTTTATGTACCTAAATTTTGTATCATAGTTTGTTTCGTTCGAAATCCCAGAATAGATCGTAACTATTCCGTGTTTTAAATCATGCTCAGAATGATTATTTGGTGAATATTCTAAACGGAATCAATTATATTGAATGCAGTACTATCCTTGAGGTCTCGAATCCAGCTATGTATTGGAAACAATGGTCTACATTTTGAACATAAAATAAAATAAAATAAAATAAAATAAAATTTATTCCCTTTGAAATTTTTAAAAAAATTATTTAGGTTTGTCAAAATTTTTGTGACTCTACCGGGGGTTCGGAAATACTACAGACTGAGAAGAACACCCCAAGAAACTCAGTCTGGTCCCTTCTCTTCTAGTATCTTAGTATCTAATACAGTTTTTTTTTTAATGTAGAAAGGAGCAATTCGTGTCACTGCCAGGCAGCCTTGTCTTCTAGAAAGTCTTTAATGTATAATAAGCTTTCTGGCACAATTTAAGTTTTATTAGTTTTTTAAATTTATTAACTGACAAACCTGTTATGGCTGTCGGCAATGTATTGTACATTCGAATACAATTGCCCGCAAAAGAATTGCTTATTTTATTAAGCCTAAATCTAGGTACAGCCAATTTATTCTTATTTCTTAAGTTTAGATTATGGATATCACTATTTTTAATCAATTTACTGTTATTTTTATGAGTATATAATAAGTTTTCATATATGTACTGTGAATACACAGTAAGTATGTTGATATCCTTAAACTTTTCTCTTAATGACTCCTGAAACCCCATACCATAGATAGCCCGGACAGCCCTTTTCTGCAACACAAAGATAGATTCGATGTCGGCAGCGTTACCCCATAATAGTATGCCATAGGTCATGACACTGTGGAAATAGCTAAAGTAGACAAGACGCGCTGTTCTAATGTCTGTCAGTTGTCGGATCTTTTTAACGGCATAGGCTGCAGAGCTCAGTCTGCCCGAGACTTTCTCGATATGAGGCCCCCACACAATTGATCAGTCAACTTAAGCAAAATAAATTGTATTTTGTTTAAGATGAGCACTTTCCTTTAGTTTGCCGTATGTCATTACTTCCCAGAATAAGATCCTTAATAGCATCACTATCGTGTGGTGTAATAATATAGGGTGTGTTTTTTTTTCATAATCAATGGGTTTGATTTCCAGCTGGGATTATTGATTTTTCAAAAATCTAATGATGAGGTTTTCAGTTTCATCAAAATCGGGCTCGTAACTCCTTTGAGCATTTTTCGCTATTCCTTATAGTTTCGGATTTAGCCATCCAATCCCTTTTGAAAAATTCAGCCTGTATAGTATGACTATTATTATAAATACCGATACCGATATTATATATAATGCGAATGTTTGTGAGTGTGGATGTCTGAAGCGTGGATGTTTGTTATTGTTACACGTTATAAAGGCTGAGCGGATCTGGCCGAAATTTGGTACAGGTCTAGATTATATTTTGCTGACTGTTGATCCCGACAATAAGTTTCCATGGGAACGAGAACAAAATGTCACATGAGCGGAGCCGTGGACTCCATCTAGTCTAAATAGAATCATTACTCGTAGTCCCACTAGTTTCGTGTTCTGCTAAGGTTTATTACGTTAAGTATCTCAGGATACGGATAGTTCATATTATGGGATCGTGTGTGGCACTCTCATTTTTTTTTTCTTTTTACGTGAGCGAAAATCCTCATGAATGTTATGCCGGACTCCTACCGACTAAAAAACCTCACGTAACGCCCAACAGCCTATGGTTGTGAGCCCCGGGTAAGCCCTCGGAAGGATGTCCCAGGACTGCCAACAGACCTACGGCCGCCACCGCGGCCTCGCCCAGGGGGTGGTTCGGGTGCTATCCCGCGTCTTTGGGGGGTTTCGGGTGTGATCCCGCTTCTAAGGGGGGGGGGGGGGTGCGTGCGTGAGTTTCTCACGTCTTGCTGCCATCATGGGCCTGCTTCTGTAAGGACGGTAAGCGACCCTCTCACAGTCCTCAGACCCCCGGTCATGGAGACCGACAGTCCTCGGCGAAGACACATCGGCGGCGCCCAGGCCGCCGACTGCGGAACTCGGGTGGGAGAGTTTGTGGTCATTTTCAAGCAATTCATCCTTCCCGGCTGCCTGTAATAATGTATTTGTTTTAAACAAAGCTCTTTAAATTGACGTCGTGTGTCATGTCATGACGCATTTTTAGCGATTAGGGGCCACGCTCACAATCCATAATACTTCTAACAGTGGTCCTCAAGTTGGCGGCCCTGTGATGTGCCTTTTTCTGCTCCGTTTGAAGAACCCAGGATTGTAAGAATGGGGGAAACACATGCACGGGCAGGTCGTTCCAAGCTATTATAGTTCGACAGAGGGGCAATCTCTTGAACCGCCCAGTTCTATTGAAGATTCTCTCCACTGTGTTAGTCGTAAAGGCAATCGTAATAATAGGTACACCACCTATTATTACGTGGAACAAAAATAATACTGGTAAAAATTTAATATGGGCGCTTATTATGCCTCTGCGTACTCCTTCGGGTAATAATATCGTGTGAATATATAATGTGTGTTATGGTACTTACTATGAGAGTTTTACGGACAGATGCGTGACAGACGCGTCCCTTTACGTATTACCAAAGATAATATAATAGTATCGACTCTCCCTTTTTTCGAAGCGCTCGTGGCCCCGCGGACTCAGTGTTCTGTAAACGATCACTGCAGTAAGCAACTTTCACTATGGCCGGTCCATGGATTGGTGACCATCCATGTGATCACTTTGTGACATTTATTTGAGCGTTTCCGTGCTTCGGAAGGCACGTTAAGCCGTTGGTCCCGGTTGCCAGTAAAATGGCAGTCGTTAAGCCAAGTTGAAAGCTTTATTTCAATAGCAGGCAGTCACAACCTGCGCCTGTCTATTTATACACTGCAATACGGCTCACAACGTATTACGTGGGACAAATTATAGAAAGGTGAAATGTGCGTACATAATATGCCTCTGCCTACCCCTTCGGGGATAAAGGCGTGGTGATGAACGACTCTCCCTTTTGTCGGAGGACCAGCTCAAATACCGGGCTCCCACCGGGAATAGTAGTTTTTAATACAGTTGCTCAAAAAGTGGCATATTACAGGGACGTATAGCGTTCGGGATGTGGGCTATTTATTACACACTCGTGCTTTTTCGTATTACTAAGTATTGCGAAATGGAATCTCATATCAAAGGATAGAATTTATTCGTGTGTACAGATTGTTCAACCTCTCGGAGCTGGCGAAATATTTTAGGATAGTTTTTGTACGTATTAAAGCAGGAAATAAACGTACTGCCGCACACAAAACTCTTCGCAAAATATTTTACGAACTTAGTTCTATAAAACTTGCACAAAGTATGTCGCAACAAAACTTTTTGCTCAGACAATGACAAGCTATGTAGTTGTTCCCAAATTTTGTTATGAATTTACTTCGTCGACTCCACTTCGTAGTCTGCCTTGGAAATGAACGCATAATACGTTGTGTTTTGCGGCCATAGAGCAACCCGACTTTGTATGTAGCGCGAGCGCAAAGAAAGTAGTCGTAGCATACAGTAGTATACATACACTATATATACATACAGTATACATACAGTAGTAGTAGCTCTGTACATTTATGTCTATCATTGTTGCGGAGGAAAATCGTATTTATATACACCAACTACAAGCTGTCACTATGGAACTTACATAAAACAAGAAACTCATAAATTCAGATACACTCATGTTATATAATGTGTTTGTATAAACGTACACCTTAAGGGGTACGCTTTGACAGAGGGGACAGCCTCAGTATGGCGCCTTCTCTCCCGATAAAAGCCGTAGATCGTGTAGCTCTATGACTCCACTGCGTCGCCACACAAGGAAATAGTCGCAAAAATGCTTCATTCTGCGGTATAAGAAGACTGGCGATATATAATAAAACGTCGAGTGGCTTCGAGAGTAATTTGCTTGTGGTATTAACTGTACCGTCTGACTCTGAAGTTATTTCCTCTGTTTGAGAATAATAAACTAAATGAAATGGTCTTCTGTTTTCATTATTTTTTTGCTATCACACATGACTATAATTCAACGTAGTAACAATGTGCGAATGGAAGTATATTTAAACACAAAAATTATAAGGTGTCTGAATAGATGGATGAAGTTACCAGTTTCTATTATAATAGTAAAACGTAATCACTGAACCTTGAATCTCGAAAGCTTAATCGACCAAATAGACACTTCATCCGAAATACATGCAGTAGATATAATCGCAAGAAAAACACGAAGGAACAACAATACAAAGATCTGATAATCATTAATCTAGCGAACCAAAAGAGTCTTCGAGCCGGAACACGGGAAGACAGGGAGCAATCAAAGGGCAATCGACCGAAAGTCCACTGAGTGCAGACAAATGGTTCAATATGTGCACGATATGTATTGTGTGGAGTGTGGGGACTTGGGCCATTCTTCAACAGGCTTATCAACAATTCGATAGTATAGGCTTGGTTCGCAAGATGCTTTTTACAATGTCAATGGCGTTGCAATCCTTTTATTATTCAAAATACATAATTATTATCGTTTTTATATTATTACAATGTTATAATTTTAAATGATTATAATAAATGACAAAATGACAGGGTATATTTCCATTTCTCTCAAATCCTTTGAGAGAAAAAAAAATGTCATGTCGTACTATGAGTTTTAATAGCTAACGTAGAAAAAATACTAGGGTGAAATTATATAATATACTAGCTGATGCCCGCAGCTTCGCCCGCGTAAAATTTGTTCCCGTTCCCGCTTCCCGTATTTTATCCCCTTTCGGGTAGAATTTATCAAAATCCTTTCTTAGCGGATGCCTACGTCATCACATCTACCTGCATGCCAAATTTCAGCCCGATCCGTCCAGTGGTTTGGGCTGTGCGTTGATAGATCACTATGTCAGTCAGTCAGTCACCTTTGAGTTATATATATTTAGATTATTTATTATCTGTGGTGAAACGGACTCATGGCGAATTGGACTGATCGTGTCTAAAGGCTTTTCAACAAGCTCAGAAATCAAATTGGCAGCTGAAACAATATCAATAGACAGAGTTAAATCAAAGCATGTCTGTGATAAATTTTATGAGACGAGGCGGCAAACGTGACAGGATTTTCTAAAGATCCAAACTAATTATAAACCAAATGGTTTTGTTTCGGAGAACTGCGGGAAGGAAGGAGTAGATAATGGGGTATTACTCAAAGTCGTATTTCTCTCATCCACTGGTGATTAGAGGCTTATTGTATCATTCGCACTAAGCTCGGCGGAGTGAGGATACTGACGAACAAAATTAATGTTTTGTTTAATCGGATATTTTGAATGCTTCTTTTTTGTAGTTTTATTTTTCTTTGCTAGTATAAATATTGAAAAAAAAAACCGGTCAAGTGCGATTCGGACCCTGACGCGGAGATTGACGTACCTGAAAATGGTAAAAAATCACGTTTGTTGTATGTAGCCCCCCTAAATATTAGATATTTTTCTGATTTTAGTATTTGTTGTTAGAGCTGCAACAGAAACACATCATCCGTAAATTAGCCGAGTCCTGAAGTGTTTAATTGCCCCTTCTGTTACAATCAATATTTTGGGACTAAAACTAAAAAGTAGTATAAATTATGTGTTTTTCAATAGTATAGTCTATACCTGTACCAAATTTCAGTCGAACGGATTGAGCGATTTGAGCATATCATTAGATTTCAATTTGATTTCATTTTCACACCGTTGACAGGTTTGTTGCCATACACATCACAATAAACTCCTCCATAAACAAGTAAGCAACAATTCAAATAAGCGATAGTGTTTTGAAAGTCTCATTCAAATGATTTTAAGAACGAAAGTAGACGATTTTAAGAATGTACGTCAATAAATCCTTGAACTAAATTGAACGTCTTTTAATAAATAAACTAATGAAATAGACTAAAGGTTGATTAAATAACTAAACAACACTAACATCCCGAGATTATTAATTTGCGCAAAGATTTTACACCCAGTTCACGAAGTCATTTCAAGTCTCAAGAGAGATTTTGCATTTACTTCAGGATTGCTATCAAAGACATTAAATGCTGGCTTTTGCTGTACAGTTACTTGTTAATTAATTTTTAATCACAATGCATGGCTTTTTCAAGCGAGGAGTTATAAAGGGCGAGCAGAATGAAAATGGGAGGATGCAGATTGGATTTGTTCAACGGTATTATACAGATGTTTTATATTTAACTACGTAACGTATACTCATACAGTTCTTGCAAAATAAAAGGTGTAATTACACATTTAACAGCTTTTTCTTTTTAACCGACTTAAAAAAGGAGGAGGTTCTCAATTCGTCTGTATGTTTTTTTATGTATGTTAAGCGATATTTCCGTCAATTTAGACGGATATCAAAAAAAAATTTTTGTTGAATAGGGTTTACCTACTTCTGAGGTGGTCCCATTTTCACCAGGTCAGGATCTGATAATGGGATCCAGGAGAAAACGAGGGCAACCACCGAAAATTGTAGTGACAACTAGTGCGTTTGTTAACTTTTTAATTAAGTGCTTTAATGTTCTACACTTTAATGAAGGTCTGGAGTCGATCTGACGATAGAGTCGAAAGACATTCCTTAACAATTTACAGCAGTTACCTTGTGTTTGGGCTTGATTGATGAGAACTTTACACCTAGATTAATAAATCCGACTTCGAAAAAAAAGGAAGTTCTCAATGTTTTATGTATGTTCACCGATATTTCCGTCACTAATAGACTAATTTCAAATTTATTTTTTGTTGGGTAGAGTTCACTTCTGAGGTAGTCCTATTTTCACCAGGTCGGGATCTGATGATGGGATTCAGGAGAAATCGAGGGCAACCACCAAAAATTATAGGGACTACTAGTGCGTTTGTTAACTTTTTAATTCAGTGCTTTAATGTACCTACTACAATTTTAATGAAGGTTTGGAGTCGATCTGATGATGATGAAGACAGTCGATGGAATTCCTTAACAATTTACAGCAGCCACCTTGTGTTTGGGCTTTATTGATTTGTATTGATGAGAATTTTCACCTAGATAGATATATTTTTCGGTTCACCCTTCACATAAAATAATGAAAAAAAAAACATTTTTAATAAAAAAGCAAAACAGACTTCAAACAATTCCTGTAAAATAAAATTTAGGTACTTAGCACAAAGTAATGTATATTTTGATTTATCAGATTTTACTCAATATAATATTGAAGTTGGTGCCATGAATAATACCTACCTAAACCTATGGGTTTACTTGGCGCCGACTTCAATATGATATTGAATAAAATCTGATAAATCAATATACATATTTCTTTGTGCTAAGCACCTAAATTTTATTTTTCAGGATTAGTTTGAAGTCGGTTTTATTTTGGTATTCAATTTTTTTTATTACTATTAAAATTTAAAGTTTTCAAATTACACCTTTAAAATGTTGAGTGCCGGTTCGGCGCGGCGTAGGATTTAGTTCTTCTCTTACACCGGCGCGGCGGTCTACTCTCCCTCCGTCTAACGAATTTTCGATCAGGTCACGTATCCAGATGCGAGTTTAACATTTTTACCCATCCTATAAAGTGCACAACGTTGATAAAGAAAATTTCACTTCAAAAATGAAAATACACCTCCTCTGAATTTTAAAATTCAATTGGAGCACCTATAATAAGCAAAGGACATAATTTATTTCACTTCGATCCCAATATACGGCATTTCTAAACCCAGGAATGGCAATTTACATTACCGAAATCCAGGGTATCAAGTGCCACTTCACTTAATGAGCTCTTTAATCCAGATTAATATTATGACTGTCCGCTCATTAGGTTTTTTTTATTTTATAACAATAGAATATATACTAATATTATTTAGTAGTTTAGGACTAGGAATATGACATTCATCACTGGAACGGGAATGGAAACAGAATTTCACGTGGACGGAGGGATGATTTTCTGAGTTCAGAAACTTTCGTAAACTACGTCATTAGGTCACGTGGAAAGTAAAAATGAAAATGTGACACTCGAACCGACCCCCAAAAACATGGGACAGTGCCCGAACTTCTAGGTGAGGCCGCGATAGCCTAAATCTGTCGAAAATCCTGGGATATCCTTCATATCCGCTCCCTGCCATAGGCAAAGGTTAGTTTTGTTCCGACATAGCATATTAATTAATGAAATACATTAGATAGACAGTAAAGTATACACAGAAAACAAATATAGTACCTGCGTAGCAAGCTTTACCCTAGCAGCCAGCTCCTACAGCTAGTCACTGTCGTTACTATTAATAATAAAGCAAGTATAATAATTATTTACCCCTGATGAAAACCCTTCGTTTTTATTCATTATGACCTGTTTCTGCATCGTAGCGGCCCAACGGATGAAACAATTTTGATGTGGGTTTTTTAGCCTATGTGCGGGGGATGGTTGTTAGCAATAAATTTTGAAGGGATCTCATTTCCTGGTTGAAGGAATTTCACTAAAATGCACTGGTTCAACTCATTGGAAACTGAATGGATGTGACACGACATAGTAACCTGGACCTAGCTCATGCATCAAGTAGTATGCGGGACACCCTGCTCCTTATAAAATTAGAGGATGTATTCCATGTTTGGGCTTACTAGAACTGTCGCAGGATCGAGGCATATTTTTAATTCATAAATTAACACTTGTTATTTTAAACTCTAAGACCAAAATAAATCGAAATTAATATTAATTTAATAGACTAAACTAATACGAAATGTATTAGATTCTATAACTTAACCTTTTCAGAAAACGCTTCAAGCAAGTAACGGGCAGCGCAAAAGTTTTTTGACCTCACAGTCTGATTAAAATTTAATCAATGTCTCGAAGGCTAAGATTGAGAAGATTGTGTGCGCATAACAGCGAGATTGGTACTACTAAATGTAGATTAAATCGTTTTCTAATTCAATTAATATTCAAATTTGAGAAAATAAACGCACAATGGTGGTTATATTCCCGAATGTGAATATTAAATGTTAGTAAAATATAGGCATCATTTATGGAATAATTTTGCTTGTAGTAGTTACTACGCAACTTATACAATGTAAAGGCTTACAGTTTCACGAATAAATTTTAGTTAGAAGGCTTATTAACTATGTGATATTATTTAAAAGTCCTAATAAAAGACACATTTTATTTTGCTCCACAAATTGTGAACATGGTTGCTAGACGATAAGTTCTAAGCCGACACTGAAAAGGATCTAAATGATATCAGTTTCATTTTATTTTTAATAAGCTGACCGCGGAAGTTTCAAAAGAGACAACTATTTCTATGATTGATACTTAATTATATTATAATCTAACATGATTAATAGTAAAGCTATTGATGTATTTATTAAAAATTTAAAAAAAAACTAATTTATAGAGACACGGGTATATAAGCAATTAGTATGCTGATTATTTTATTAGTACTACTTTAAAATGAAATATTATAAAATAGATTTGTTATAAGAGGTGCGAAAACTAATGAACACTGTGTTTTTGACAGCTCTTTGTCATTGGTCGGTCGAATAGAACGAACGATTTAGATAAAGTTAACCAACGAGAAGTGTTAGCCGAAAAACACTACATGGTGGCATCCAAAACTAGTAACCCGGGTGTGGTTTCTAGTTTTTTTACCCCTACGGTGGCAGACAAGCATACGGCCCGCCAAATGTACTGGTGGACACCGCAATCTATGAACGCTTGCAACACCTGAGGCGCTACACTCGCGCTTCCGACGTTGTAAAAATCTTCTAAGACCCTTTATGAAGAACCCCATACTGTAGACGTTTGGAAGAACCGAGGCAGCGTGATCATTCCACAATCTGAGCGTGCGCGCTCCAGACGCATGGTGTGAGGATAAATACCCTTAAAATTATTGTACAAAACTGAGACTTGACTAACAAAGACCCATTGGGTCATTACCGCTAAGAGCACAGTAATGTGGCGCTTTCACATGCATGTCAATAAATATGCTCATGAAACATAAAAAAGGTTTAAACTGGAATTAACATTTTTGCAAATGGGTGGGATATTATATCCATTTTCTGGCGTTTACGTTCGATGGAAAATATACTAAGCCTTTGGTTTCAGCTGGCAGTAACATCAAAGTCGATAACCAGGTTATGGGACAAAAACTGCCTCTTTCCTTATCAATAGATACGTTATGCGAAATATAATTTCTGTTTTTTTTTGCATGGAAAGGGGAAGAGAAAAGAGCGTAATCGTTATTAAATAAGTATGTTTATAAATCACAGAGCCCTTTTGTTTGTAGAAAATAATTCATCTATCAAATTCCTCTGCCAAAATACAAACTACTTCCATATTCATAACAAATATCTATCTAAAATCTACCTTCGAATTTGCTCATATATAATTCATGAGCGTGATAACGTTAGTCACAAAATGTGTAATGCATCATATATGATTCATAGAAGCGGGAACCTGTCAACCTATATCAAAATGACAGTCTGTGATTTGTGCCAACACTTATACAGAAACACAAACTTGATCTAACTTTGTGTTAACCACTAATTTATAGATCAAACTGTATAAACGAGCTTCTGAATATTTAAACTACACTCACCGGCACAATTAACCGCCCACCTCTTTTTTCTTTGGTTTTGGGGAAATTGTCACATTTACGTCACGTCCACTTTTGACGTCAAGATAGATGAAAGCAATCGTCAAAGTGAAAAAAACCGGCCAAGTGCGAGTTGGACTCGCCCATGAAGGGTTTCGTAGCAGCAAGTAACATACCTAATATAAAAGTTCTTATAGTTCGTTGTAACTTTGATTGATGTTTTAACACGTTCGCAGTGGTAGTGATTTTTCTAACCGAAAATTGCGGTTTATGACGTATTAAAATAAACTACCAGCTCTATCTCGTTCAAACCAATTTTCGTTGGTAGTTTTTATGGCAATATACATCATATATTCTTTTAGATTTATCATTTTCTTAGTTTAGAAGTTAGAGGGGGGGACACACATTTTTCCACTTCGGAAGTGTCTCTTGTACAAACTATTCAATTTAGAAAAAAATGATGTTAGAAACCTCAATAACATTTTTGAAGACCTATCTATAGATACCCCACACGTATGGGTTAGATGAAAAAGAAAAATTTGAGTTTCAGTTCTCAGTATGGGGACCCCCAAAATTTACTGCTTTTTTTCTAGTTTTATATAAGAATCTTAATGCGGTTCACAGAATACATCTAGTTACCAAGTTTCAATAGCATAGGCCTTATAGTTTCGGAGAAAAGGCGCTGTGACACACGGACGGACAGACAGACAGACAAACATGACGAATCTATAAGGGTTCCGTTTTTGCCATTTGGCTACGAAACCCTAAAAAGGACAAAAATGTTTAAGGTGAACTTTATTTTTACAGGATTCACACTGACATCGCTTTTTGAAAAAACTTCACAGGGTGGATTAACACGTTTAGGCGCAGAATGCCATGTTCAAAAAATGTCAACCGTTCGCAAAATATCAAGTTCGCAGAATGTCAACTTCGCTGAATGTCATGTTCGCAGAATGTCAACTTCGCAGAATGTCATGTTCGCAGAATGTCAACTTTCGTTGTTATTTATACTGTTGGTTGATGGCACTTGGTAGAACTTGCTGCACATATTGAAGTGTGGGATTTATGGGACATGTTGGTGTTGAATGGTTATAAAAAAAAATAACCACGAAGACTAAGGCGGGAGCTCCGCTCCGCTTCGCTCCCGCCTTAGCCTTCTAACCTAACCTATCCAAGTCGAGGTACTCTAAGTTGGGATGTTAACCATTCACTTATTATGGTTAAAAACTCGACTTGGATAGGTTAGGTTAGAAGGCTAAGGCGGGAGCGAAGCGGAGCGGAGCTCCCGCCTTAGTCCTTAGTCCATAATCCATTGCTTCTTTGTTACGTGCAAGAAATGTAAACAAATGTAAACAAATGTAAACAAACACATTTGATCCTATAGATCCATAGTTTTTTTTTTTTTAATAAATATTCACGGACATCTCACACAACGCTATCTGATCCCAAAGTAAGCTAGGAATAACCTGCTTGTGTTATGGGTATCAGACCACGGATATTAATACTTATATACTTTTAAATACATACATAGAAACACCCAGACTCTTGAGACAAACATTTATGGGTCACACAAATATTTGTCTCCGGTGGGAATCGAACCCACGACCTCCAGCGCCGCAGGCGGTATCACTACCGACTGCGCCACAGAGGCAGTCAAAGACAAAGCTTCATTTTATAACGATTAGAAACGTGAAAACTTTTCCTTGGCCAGAAGTATTTATAATTCAGAAATATTATATTGTTGTGAAACTACGAGTACCTTAAAGCAAGATTCACAATAATGCGCATAAAACATAATTAAAGTTGGTTGGAGGCTGTTGAGCCCTATTGTGTAAAAGGTATTGTTGACTTATAATTGTTTCGACGGCTTTTTTTCTCTAATTGTACGAAGAAAAGAGCACTCCCCTAACTGGATATTATACTTTATGGAAAGCAGAAAAGGTTTCATTTCAAACACCACGAATAACACAATAATTGTCATTTTAATAATAGGACTTGCCATTCACACTCCCATAAGGATGAGCACACATTAGAGACACGACTGTCTTATGATGACTGACTATTGCTTTATATCGAAATCTGATTGGTCCTATTTTCGGCGTAAACATCGGCTGCTCATTATCGAACCTAGACATGCACCGTAAAATAGTTTTATCTGTAAGACGTCTCCTTCGTGTTCGCAGTTTCATATAATTAGTAAATTGGTAGTCTGTCTTGAGACACTCTTGTTCTCAATCTGTACGTTCAGCCTAACTGTGACTGACGCACGAGAAGGCATGTGAAACCGTTGCTCCTACATTGTTTCCGGTGCCTTCTAAAACACAGATATACGCTCGTAAATAGAAATGCCACAGGCAGCCACCCATCTCAGTATTACTAGTGAGACGTTCATCAATGTTCTGTAAACAATTAGGTACTGTTTTATATAGGCCGAAAGCGTACGAAAAATACGTAAATCAATAATCGTTTACGGTAGAACTACATACCTGGTAAAGCAGTGGCACTGAGTGAACGCGACTACAAACGTTTTTCAATAAAACTTTACAGATTGCCGTGGCGTAAAAGAACGCATTTTAAAGAAAATAAGCAATGTATATAAAATTGGCGCCCTTACCGCAAAAATAATTTCCAGGTAACCAAAATAATCACGTCAATCAAACATCATCGATATTCAAAACTATTAACGAACCAATTAATCGGAGAAGTAGTTCCACCAAATAGAAATGAAACTAGCAAGTTAAAACAAGCACAATCTCCATGCTCCTGTATTACACAGGAGCATGGAACTAGGATTCTCGTTCGTCCCCCTCGGGGGAACGAAGTCAAGGGGACGAACGGGAATACTCCAGACGTAGATACCCAAATTAAAAGCAACTATCGGGTAACGCTTCGTGATAGCGAGAGAGAATAGTTACAATAACTACCTACAAATTAGAGATGTGAAATTATTGCTTTACAACGAATACCAATCAGAATTCTAAAATTTAGACCTTAAGGTTGATTTTGGTACAAACATTTCAGACGAAGCTTGAGAATACTATTGAAACTTTAAATTGGTGTGTCGTATGGTTGTGAAAGAATTTGTAGGCAAAATGAATGTCTGAAATAAAAATAATAGTGAATAGAAGTTTGATTCAAAACACAGACACCAATACCAGCGGAGTATAACTTCAAAGGAAAGCCACTACGCTGGCGCTGTAGTCGTGGTTTACTACTTGCAGAATCTCGGTAAATTGTTAAGTATGGGTAGTGCTTTCCTGATTAGACGTTGGAAAAACATCGTCTGAAAGAAGAAAGAAGAAAGAAAACAGTTTATTTTGCAACAATACAGACACAATATTAAGTACAACAAATTATGTGTAGTAGGTACCTTATCTTAAATTAAACCTAGTCATCACAAAATTGTTGTGTATTCTTAGTATTATAGAAAAAAATAAAAATAAAATAAAAAAAAAATCAAATAACCACCACCACTAACACACACACACACACACACAAGAAGAAAGAAAAAAAAAATTGACAATTATAATCCTACAGGGAAAAGGTACCACACAAACAACAATAAGCATAGTAAATCGTGCCCATCTTGCGCAAAACTCGGCCCTCTCTCAGCTTAATGCTGTCAATTTACATTGACTGCGCTGATTTTCAGAGAGTGCCGAATATCGAGATGGCGCCACTACCCCTCCCGACTCCCGACCAATGATCAGGGTCCAAAATCTAAAATAGTTCACAAAAAAAAAAAAAAATGCATATATATATAAACCCAAACATTACAATAAATATTATTAATGTGTAAGAATTCAGGACAAAAACGAAAATCAAAAAAAAAAAAAAAAAATAACATGAAATCATAAAACCAAATTACTTTTCAATGCGGCAACACAGCAGCAATGTCACCCCTGCGGCATCGTCACTGTCAAGTGTCACATAATGAGCGCGTGCTGCCACGCGTCATCTACGTACGTGGCATTATTAATATTAACCTTAATTATTTTATTTGGTTCAGGACACAAGAAAAAAAAAACTTTTATGATCAAATCAGAATTAAATCACGCAAGCTGTTTCCGCCCCGTGACCAGAAACAAACTCTGGAAGGCAATAAAAACAAACCCACACACAACCACTCAAAAAAGACCCGTGACACAGAAAAAGTAAGTACCTACGCTTGTTCTTTACATATAAAAAATAAATAAACTAGTCTCAGAGATTATCTCATTCAAAAAGGAGCAGCAGTTTAAGTTTCCTTTCTTAAATGCTCTAACTTTGCAACTCTAGCAGTTATATTTGTAAGAGAGAAGGAATAATGTAGATAACAACAATAATAAATAACAACAATATAAGTGGACACTCTCACACAACTTCAGTCTGGTTTTTTCAGTCAGCACTACTCTGGATGGGGATAGCCCATTCCAATTCCTTCTGGTCAAGACATGAATTTTTTAAACTACTTACATCTTTAGTTATCTCGGAGAGTAAATGTTATATTTTTCTCGACGGTGATTTAATTATTTTGTGCACCCTCATGTCCTATAACCGCATACTTACTTTTTGTAGGAGAAAATAGGACGTACTTAATGCAAGAGTGCAAAGCAATCATTCTTCAAAAATCGAGTCGATTTATCGGTCCTACACTAAGTCTGACGTCATTGAGCGACCCATAGACCAGAGAAACTGCCATTCACGAAGATGTGACCCCTAGAAGGGATATCAGACACGGTAAAAAATGCGTGAAATACCCAGTACATCTGGAGTTATCAGCGAATAGGTAATATCAAATAACATGTATTATCATCTTTATTAGTTCCATCCAGTAAAAAATTACTCTTTGTGTCCGAAACTACAAGAACGGCAAAGTTACAAGACCAAGAGTTGGGTCAGTAGCAACTTACACTTGGAAATACTGGCAATACTAATTAACAACGGCATCCAACACGCGTATTTCTAATCAATGCCGTTTATAATTAACAAACTTATATACACTGATGCTGCTGTAGTTTTTGAATACTGATTAATGGAAATATAATTCCAAGTCGACGTACTCTAAGTTGGGATGTTAACCATTCACTTATTATGGTTAAAAACTCGACTTGGATAGGTTAGGTTAGAAGGCTAAGGCGGGAGCGAAGCGGAGCGGAGCTCCCGCCTTAGTCCTTAGTCCATAATCCATTGCTTCTTTGTTACGTGCAAGAAATGTAAACAAATGTAAACAAATGTAAACAAACACATTTGATCCTATAGATCCATAGTTTTTTTTTTTTTAATAAATATTCACGGACATCTCACACAACGCTATCTGATCCCAAAGTAAGCTAGGAATAACCTGCTTGTGTTATGGGTATCAGACCACGGATATTAATACTTATATACTTTTAAATACATACATAGAAACACCCAGACTCTTGAGACAAACATTTATGGGTCACACAAATATTTGTCTCCGGTGGGAATCGAACCCACGACCTCCAGCGCCGCAGGCGGTATCACTACCGACTGCGCCACAGAGGCAGTCAAAGACAAAGCTTCATTTTATAACGATTAGAAACGTGAAATCTTTTCCTTGGCCAGAAGTATTTATAATTCAGAAATATTATATTGTTGTGAAACTACGAGTACCTTAAAGCAAGATTCACAATAATGCGCATAAAACATAATTAAAGTTGGTTGGAGGCTGTTGAGCCCTATTGTGTAAAAGGTATTGTTGACTTATAATTGTTTCGACGGCTTTTTTTCTCTAATTGTACGAAGAAAAGAGCACTCCCCTAACTGGATATTATACTTTATGGAAAGCAGAAAAGGTTTCATTTCAAACACCACGAATAACACAATAATTGTCATTTTAATAATAGGACTTGCCATTCACACTCCCATAAGGATGAGCACACATTAGAGACACGACTGTCTTATGATGACTGACTATTGCTTTATATCGAAATCTGATTGGTCCTATTTTCGGCGTAAACATCGGCTGCTCATTATCGAACCTAGACATGCACCGTAAAATAGTTTTATCTGTAAGACGTCTCCTTCGTGTTCGCAGTTTCATATAATTAGTAAATTGGTAGTCTGTCTTGAGACACTCTTGTTCTCAATCTGTACGTTCAGCCTAACTGTGACTGACGCACGAGAAGGCATGTGAAACCGTTGCTCCTACATTGTTTCCGGTGCCTTCTAAAACACAGATATACGCTCGTAAATAGAAATGCCACAGGCAGCCACCCATCTCAGTATTACTAGTGAGACGTTCATCAATGTTCTGTAAACAATTAGGTACTGTTTTATATAGGCCGAAAGCGTACGAAAAATACGTAAATCAATAATCGTTTACGGTAGAACTACATACCTGGTAAAGCAGTGGCACTGAGTGAACGCGACTACAAACGTTTTTCAATAAAACTTTACAGATTGCCGTGGCGTAAAAGAACGCATTTTAAAGAAAATAAGCAATGTATATAAAATTGGCGCCCTTACCGCAAAAATAATTTCCAGGTAACCAAAATAATCACGTCAATCAAACATCATCGATATTCAAAACTATTAACGAACCAATTAATCGGAGAAGTAGTTCCACCAAATAGAAATGAAACTAGCAAGTTAAAACAAGCACAATCTCCATGCTCCTGTATTACACAGGAGCATGGAACTAGGATTCTCGTTCGTCCCCCTCGGGGGAACGAAGTCAAGGGGACGAACGGGAATACTCCAGACGTAGATACCCAAATTAAAAGCAACTATCGGGTAACGCTTCGTGATAGCGAGAGAGAATAGTTACAATAACTACCTACTAATTAGAGATGTGAAATTATTGCTTTACAACGAATACCAATCTGAATTCTAAAATTTAGACCTTAAGGTTGATTTTGGTACAAACATTTCAGACGAAGCTTGAGAATACTATTGAAACTTTAAATTGGTGTGTCGTATGGTTGTGAAAGAATTTGTAGGCAAAATGAATGTCTGAAATAAAAATAATAGTGAATAGAAGTTTGATTCAAAACACAGACACCAATACCAGCGGAGTATAACTTCAAAGGAAAGCCACTACGCTGGCGCTGTAGTCGTGGTTTACTACTTGCAGAATCTCGGTAAATTGTTAAGTATGGGTAGTGCTTTCCTGATTAGACGTTGGAAAAACATCGTCTGGTTTTTTCAGTCAGCACTACTCTGGATGGGGATAGCCCATTCCAATTCCTTCTGGTCAAGACATGAATTTTTTAAACTACTTACATCTTTAGTTATCTCGGAGAGTAAATGTTATATTTTTCTCGACGGTGATTTAATTATTTTGTGCACCCTCATGTCCTATAACCGCATACTTACTTTTTGTAGGAGAAAATAGGACGTACTTAATGCAAGAGTGCAAAGCAATCATTCTTCAAAAATCGAGTCGATTTATCGGTCCTACACTAAGTCTGACGTCATTGAGCGACCCATAGACCAGAGAAACTGCCATTCACGAAGATGTGACCCCTAGAAGGGATATCAGACACGGTAAAAAATGCGTGAAATACCCAGTACATCTGGAGTTATCAGCGAATAGGTAATATCAAATAACATGTATTATCATCTTTATTAGTTCCATCCAGTAAAAAATTACTCTTTGTGTCCGAAACTACAAGAACGGCAAAGTTACAAGACCAAGAGTTGGGTCAGTAGCAACTTACACTTGGAAATACTGGCAATACTAATTAACAACGGCATCCAACACGCGTATTTCTAATCAATGCCGTTTATAATTAACAAACTTATATACACTGATGCTGCTGTAGTTTTTGAATACTGATTAATGGAAATATAATTATTTTCTACGTAGCCAATTCTCATTACTTTTGTAGTTGTCAGAACTAAGATTAAAAAAGGGAAAAGATTTAAAAAATATATAATATAAAAATAGTTGTACTAGCCAAGTATAAAGGAAAAAAGTCATGAGTACATGAATAAAAGATATGTAAATGAATGTTGGCAATTGAATAAATCGTAAAGGTTGTAAAGGCCAAAAAGATCTTGTTTTTTTTTTCAAATATACTTAGGTACAATGAAACAGTAGGATAGGGTTACGCAAAAAAGATCTCACTCCGAGATGAAAATGATGTTTGTGAGTAATTTGCAAATGTTCCCACAAAATAGAACATACCGCATGAGTGCAAATGCAGCATCCATTTAATTAGGATAATGCATGCTTGGTGGGTTGTGGTGGTGTTTCAAGACTAGGTACCTATTTACTGAACCGCGAAAGTAGTCCTTTTTAATGATTCATTCAGGCATTACGAGTATGTTGATTCAGGCACCATATACATCATTAAAAATTTACCACGCTTAGTTAACACTATTATAATTATCTTTGGTAATAGAAAGACATATAATAATATGAGTAAATTGGAATGCACGTATCCATTACTTTTCATCTTTACTTTTCAATATATTTCGTAGTTAGCATATTATTTTTATTTACGCCACAACACACGGTCCTGCGCCTTCCGCATCCAGTCTCAGCCAGCGACCTTTTCTAGGTCGTCGGCTCATCTGGAGGGTGGTCGTCTATTCCACGCTGTATATTTTGGCGCGTGGACTGCCAAAGACTGGTTATATTGATTGATATAATTCTTAGTAAGCACACAGATTGCTTTTCAAAATTATATCTCATGTTTGAGACAGGTGTCATCACAAATCAAATGATTATACCTAAAGGCAGTCAAAACTAGCTGAGCATTGACTGTATATAAAATTAATACACTGCCTTTATAAAACGTTCAGAGCATCCATTTACGAAACTTGAAATTTTTGGCAAGTTTTAATATCATTGCTCACTCCGGTTAATAAGATAGCCTAACGAGGATTTAATCAATTCGGAACATGCCATCCGTTTCCCAATACACCCGTTCCCAAAACATCCGTTCCCATAATGACATTTTCCTAAATTACCCGTTTCTTAAAATATGCGTTTCCTAAATTACCCGTTTCTCAAAATATACGTTTCCAAAATTACCCGTTTCTCAAAATATACGTTTCCCAAAAGATCCGTTTTTTCAGATCAGTCTCCCAAAAACACGGTTGCCCGTGGCACTACCGCTTGGCACTACCAGTAGTGTCACGGAAAATTTTACTTTCCCGTGGCACTACTGGTAGTGCTACGGGTAATTGTACATTTACGTTGACACTACCATTTGCCAGTAGTGCCACGGGAAATAATATTTCCCGTGGCACCACTAGCATATGGATTACTAAAACAAATGAAGATCGCCAAGACAAATGAAGATCGCTTAAACAAATAAACATCGTACAAACAAATGAACATCGCTAAAACAAATGAATATCGGTTAAAACAAATGAAGGTCGCTAAAACAAATGAACATCGTAAAAACAAATGAATATTGGTAAAATCAAATGAAGGTCGCTAAAACAAATGAACATCGCTAAAACAAATGAATATCGGTTAAAACAAATGAAGGTCGCTAAAACAAATGAACATCGTAAAAACAAATGAATATTGGTAAAATCAAATTAAGGTCGCTAAAACAAATGAACATCGTAAAAACAAATGAATATTGGTAAAAACAAATGAAGGTCGCTTATACAAATGAAGATCAGTTCTAGGTGAGGCCGCAGTGGTAGCCATAAGGTCTGTTGGGAGTCCTGGGGTATTCTTCCGAGGGCTTACCCGGGACTCCCAACCGTAAGCTGTTAGGCAGGGCACATGAGGTTTTTTAGTCGGCAGGAGTCCGGCATAGCATCCATGACGATTTTCCCTCACGTAAAACAAAAAAAATCAGTTAAACAGATAAAAAAAAGAAATAATATAGTTAGTTATATTCAAAATGCAAAAATAAATAAATAACAATAGGGTAAACCACCCAATTATTGGCACTTTTAGAATGAATTATTGGCACTTTAGTTAAGAGTATATTTCGAAAAATAAGGGAAAACTAGTTTATTTCAGTTCGGTGTTGCCCATTATGTAGTTGTAGGTATGCATTAAAAAGTAAAATAGCATTCTTTTTCTGTTAGAAATGGGCAAAATTACCTAAAGTGCCAATAATTGGAGGAGTGCCAACGATTGGGTGGTTTACCCTATATTGAATATTTTTTTATTTTTAGCTCGAAAAAGAAATTAAACAAAAGTTATGATGTCTTATAATAAAATCAAGTTTCCATGTTTCCATGCAAATTTTAATGATTTGCTTATTAAGTTTAGGCTTTCTAAACTAGCAATGCGAAAATACTATGGCAAAATGTCTTTATTGTAAAATTAAGGCCTATTACATTAAAATGGTATTCAGCCTACGATAAAAGCCCTTAAACGATACTCATCATGAAATTTTGTGATTTCGGCGCGGCGGCCATATCGGATTGCAAAATTATCATGTGATTCGTACTCAACATACCAAAAACCCCCTTAAACGATACCGATCATGAAATTTTGTGATTTCGGCACGGCTGCCATATTGGATTGCAAAATTATAATGTGATTCTTACTCAGCATACCAAAAACCCCCTTTAACGATACCCATCATGAAATTTTGTGATTTCGGCGCGGCGGCCATATTGGATTGCAAAATTATCATGTGATTCGTACTCAGCATACCAAAAACCCCATACGATATTCAACATGAAATTTTACAACGGTGGCACGGTGGCCATCTTGGATTGCAAAATTAACCCTAAATTCGTACTCAGCATACCAAAAAACCCTTTATAGGATATGCAATATGAAATTTTACCACGGTGGCGCGGTGGCCATATTGGATTGTAAAATTAACCTGAAATTCGTACTCAGCATACCAAAAAACCCTTTATGGGATATGCAATATGACATTTTACCACGGTGGCGCGGTGGCCATATTGGATTGCAAAATTAACCTGAAATTAGTATTCAGCATACCAAAAAACCCCATAAACGATATCCAACATGAAATTTTTCAACAGTGGCGCGGCGGCCATATTGGATTGCAATATTAACCTCAAATTCGTACTCGTACTCATAGATTTAGAATGTACAAGATGAACAGTGTCAAACTGAAGACGAGACCAAAAATGAAAGATCTATGTGTGGGTTAAATAGTGTTGTTGAATGGTCACACCTATGTTATCGATAAAAGTATCTGTATAAATGGATGGAATGGAAATGAAACTTCTAAGCACACAAAGTGCTTAGAAGTTTCATCTCCAACTTCTTGTTTTGGGGAATAAATTGTTAATTTGAATGTAATCGACTATGAAAAAGTAAAAATGGGATTATATGGGGTAACTCGTAATATTAGAAATTCTGTAGTGATTTTACGAATTTTGATTCAGTGTGTGAATGTGAAAATACACTTTTAACATGTAATTTATGGCATCGTACATTGCATTGTTGCCGTACATATATATTTTGCAAATTGAATTTGAAATTTTACTAAAAATCCAACTCTTATCGTAATACTAAACCTAGAAACTTATTTATTATTGAACCCTAGTAACAATAAAAGATATTACTCGTAGATTTTTTAAATATATTAACCTCGCCAAATTGACGTCGCCACTGATGGAAACTAATGGAAAGCCGTGGCGCATCTAGCGAATGGGGGTCATGCTTACAGCACACAAGACTTCTGACAGTAGTCCTCAAGTTGGCGGCCCTATGATGTGCCTCTTCACGCTCCGCTTGTAGAACCCGGGATTGTAAAATGAGGGAAACACATGTGCGGGCAGGTCGTTCCAGGATTTTGTAGTTCGACCGATGAACGACCTTTTGAAACGCTCAGTTCTGGCGAAGATTCTCTCCGCTATATATGAGTGGCACCTCTGCCCGACGTGTTGTTCGAAATCGGAAAGGAGATGGTGGGATCAGGTTGAAGAGCTCTTCAGAACATTCGCCGTAATACATTCAGTAGAAGGCAGCCAAGGACGCTATGGTTCTTTGCTGCGCTAACGGCTCGAGGCTTACCGTCATCTTAGGACAACCTATAATTGAAATCGGATAACACGTCTCTGCATAGCGCCAAGCGCGTCCAGTAAGTACCTCGCACAGTCATCCCAAAGGTGAGAACAGTATTCGACGCAGAGGCTAATCTGCGCCTTGCACAGCAAACACCCCGGTGTGGCGTGGAGTACCTTAAGTGAAGTAAAATTATAAAAATTCAACTCAAAATGGATCACAAATTTTGGAAATATTATATTAAAATAGGCACAAAACCCTAAAAAAAAGGTTAAATAACACAGTTCGAGTAAAAATCAATCATATTTATAGTAAATTAAATCCAGATAAGTTTGTTTGCAGCAATGCCACTATAATGAACTATCGACATCCTTATCGATACCTACCCATGACTATTTTACTGTAAACAACCCTTTCTATTTCTGCCTTATATATCCTCCAAAAATGCATTTACACATTAAATATTGTGTTATGTATGAAGGAAAATGCATAATCTACGTTATGAGTTGGACTTTCAGTGAAATTTTACATCCAATTTGGCAAAATATGTAGGTACGTCAAAAATGGAATGAACGAAGTCACAAATAACCTGTTAAACGAGTCTTTCTTCGTATAATTGCGTTTTGTAATGTCCTATTCACACACTAAACACGACAATATTGTTGAAAATATAAAATTTTCTATTTTAATCGTAAGATCACTACAGATTACTGGATATTATGAATAACATAGAGCCGCCATAGGATCCCAGCGGGCTCAGCGATTCAAAATACTGACATATGAGTACACAATTTGCTTTCTTTTTTCCTCTCGAGCTAAGTGCTATGGATAATGAGGTCTCGCTCGCACGCTTTGTATATCTATTGAGAGTAGCGAAAAATTCTAAATCTATGCTCGTACTACTATTTTTTTCCCAAAAGCATTTGACATCTTAGATCGTATGTCCACCTATTTTAAAATCCGGACCAGTGTGCGGCCGGCCAGCCGCAACAAAAAAGCGCATTGATGTTACAAGTTGTATCAAAACATTACACATTGTATCATTACAAGGTGCGCAAAGCGCATTGATGTTACGAGTTGTATCAAAACGTTACACATTGTATCATTACAAGGCGCGCATTGTAATGCTCGATTCTCCTCCGTCACTGATGTTACCTCGTCTTGTATCATTACAAGGTGCGCAATCGCATTACAATGCTCAGTTCACCTCCCACACTGCTGTAATTCTCGACTCGTAACGTTACATTACGCGCGAATGCTCCCGGTGAGGGAGCACCTTAACTGGAATATATTTATTTATAATATAATATTCACGTACATTGCCGATCTTCATTTGTTTCACTGATCTTCATTTGTTTTATCCATCTTCATTTGTTTTATCGACCTTCATTTGTTTTGCCGATCTTCATTTGTTTCACTGATCTTCATTTGTTTTGCCGATCTTCATTTGTTTTACCGATTGTCATCATGGGACCATGTGAGAACATGTTCGCTCTTGATTTGATATGTTTGGTATTTAGTAGTGCCATTGGTAATTGGTAGTGCCATGGGAAATTATACTATATGGATTTAATCAGCCAATAGGAACGGTAGTGCCACGGGAAAGTAAAATTTCCCGTGACACTACTGGTAGTGCCAAGCGGTAGTGCCACGGGCAACAAAGGTTCCCACGTGGTGTTGTGCTAGTCTGTCTAAATAGAGCTTAGAAACCAATCATCATTATCATCATCATTTCAGATGTTAGACGTCCACTGCTGGACATAGGCCTCCCCCAAGCGTCTCCACCTAGACCCCACTTAGCTACCATCATCCATCGGTTTCCAATTAGATTAATTATTTAACTATTACCTGTGACATGTATAACATGTCACAAATCCTCTTTGTCCTATCATTATCACTTCTAAAAATAACACATACTGGCCACTTATGAATATCTGTTATAATATTATTATTCTTAGGTCAAATATCCTGTTAAATCGTTGTACGTTGGAAATAAAATTCAATATGGATATTAAATTTATTAAAACGCAAAAGGGTAAAGATTCCTTACTTATTGGTATATACCGCTATAATCATCACACCACAAATAATAGTGGTTCACCATGTTGGCGTTGTATAAAAGAAGATTGTGCCGCATCTGTCACTTTGGATAAGAGCAAAACCAAAATCTTAAGAGCACCAAAACTACACGTGTGTAGCCCGGATGCTAACGAAAATAAGGTTAGTGTAATAATAGACAAATGTAAGGTAGATGTGTGCGATAATTTAGAGCCAATTGAACAAATTTTCGACAAAAATTTTGAAGACATGCAAGGGTCCGTACCTTTATTTGATGCGCACAGAAGCTCTCTTTATAGAGCTAGAAAGATATTTTTGGAATGTGATAAATTACAATATAATACCCTAGAAGAGGTTCATGTACCAAAAGTGTTGGCTGATAACTTTGTGCTGTGCGAAGATGGCGAATCTGAAAAAAATATAATTTTTGCAACTAAATATGCAAAAAAGCTTATTAGAAATAAAACCAAGAATTATATGGGTGATGGTACTTTTAGGTCTGTACCTAAACCCTTCTACCAATTGTATACGCTGCATCTCGATATCAATTCAAATGAAAAAACAACAAATGTAAAGCCAGTGGTCTATGGGCTTCTGCCCAATAAAAGCGAGGAAACATACATAAGATTCTTCTCCATATTAAAAGAACAACTAAACATAAATATCGATAACTTTAAAGCAGACTTTGAAAAAGCTCCGATGAATGCAGTTAAAGTTATATTCCCGAATGCAACAACCAAAGGATGTTACCACCATTACACCGAAGCTGTGTGGAAATACGCGAGAAAGCTTAAACTTGACGAAACTTCAACCGGTAGAAAAGTTACAAGGCTCTGTGCTGGGTTACCTTTACTTCCTGAAAGTAACATATCAGAAGCATGGCAATTAATCAAGGAATTATTTCCAGAAAGCGAGATAATGAATACATTTAAAACTTATATGGAGTGTCAATGGTTTCCGAAATTATCTGCTAATACGTTGAGCGTCGCATTTGAGAGACATCGAACCACAAATTGTGTCGAGGGATGGCATAGACGCCTGAACAGCAGGATCCCTCGTAAACCAAATTTTCTCTTGTTTGTCAACAGACTCCGAAAAGAGGCCAAATGTATGGATACAAAATTAAAAAATAGCCTCTTCATGGCTTTAAAAAAAAACAGGAGGAAGAGTGACATCGTATTCGATTTAGAGTACAACAAACTGGTACTTCAGTTACAATGTGGCGATATTGATTCGTTGTCGTTTCTATCTAAAGTAACACGTCTCAGAAAGCATTATACACTAATCAGGAATGATAATAATGTATAAAATAGGTTAATTTTCTACTTTTTTTTTTGTTTCTTTTTGTCTTGAGAAGTTTTTTAAGCGTTTAAGTATAGACGTAGTAAGGTACAGCAGTGAGGTACAAAATTTAATGGTTGTTTGTAAAATGTTTATTATTTTTTCTTATAAAAAATGGGTGCAAGCAATTTTCGACCTTATGGACAAAACTTAAAAACCATTTTTTCGGATAATATGGATGACACTGATCACGAATATGTGAAAAAATCAGGAAACTGTGCAAAATCGATTAGGTCGAAAATTGCTTGCAATTATCATATCACTTTCTTTCGTTTTTTCAACATTCATTTGTTTTATCGACGTTCATTTGTTTCGCGATGTTCATTTGTTTTTTAACGTTGCTAACTGGATATATCTCGACGTGAATTCGGATGTTCTGGGAAACGTTTTTCTTGGCATATGGGTATTTTAAGAAACGGTTATTTTAGCATACGGATGTTCTGGGAAACGTTTTTCTTGGTATAAGGATACTATGAGAAACGTCTCTAATAGAACGGATGTTTTGGGAACGGGTGTATTGGGAAACGGATGGCATGTTCCGAAAGGGATTTAATGTGTAGATGAAAATGTAATTGAGTTTTAAGTATATTATGCTCTCATGCTTATCTATAAACGAAAAATATTTCATAATGAAATGCCCTGCGGCTTCGTCCACGTAGAAGTCCTCTATGCCAAATTCCATCAAAATCAGTTCAGTTTTTAGGCGTGAAAACGTAACAGACGGACAGACTATTAAAGGTAAAATTTTGCTGCATGATTTTTGACAAACTAAGTTTTTAACTAGGTACCTACTTAACACAGGCAATGTTTGTAATCTTTCCGTTATAAAATATATAAAATTTTACAACTAGGTACCTACTAGGGTTCATGATTTCTCAAGCTTTTCAATGTTTTGTGTTTTGAGATTTCTCGAGGCTAATTTCTCGGGGCTTCTCGAGTTGTCGGGAAATTTAGATTAACGTACGTTTTCTCGTATTATTTGGTTCTACTATCGTTTTCCTCTCAAATAAAAGTATCAAATTAATTATTAAACTTTTATTAATGATTTTCAAAACCATTAATCAAGAAAAAACTAATTTTGTTCACTTCTTTAAAAAAAAAAATATTTAGACTCATAAATAATGACAGCACCATTTTTGACTGATTATTTAGAACTTATAAACAAAAGTAGCTTATAATAAACTGAACAAAATATCAACACGAAAGAAATCTTAACCTATAATAAAATTACAGCACCATTTCTTGGCTGGTAATTTAGAAAAAAAAAAACAAATGAAACCTTGTAAACAAAAATAGCTTCTATAAAACAAAAAAAAAATAACATGAAAGAAATCGTTAAAACCCTAGTAGATACTGTGAATGTTTAGTACTCATTTGCGCAACAACTACTGAATGGGCTTTATTCGGGCAATAAAACTCACTTAATGCAGTTTCATTAAAATATCTTGTTTACAAAATAACACCGCCAACAAATTTACAATGAAACTTTGTTCGTCCATAAACTCCCCCACTTGAACAGGATTGGTCATTTATAACAGTACAACTTAATTCTGCCAGAATTTCTACAATTCGTAGTTCACCTTTAATTAGTGTCGGTTAGATAAAGTTCAGGTTATGTATTTAATGTGTACCTTCACAGTTCAACACTGATTATCCGACGCGCTAAGGGATACACCGCAAAGGCGGGTCAAAACTTGTCTGGACTGTGGACCGGCTTAATTATGTTCTTGCTCACTGCCATTAGGAATAGTTTCAGTCCAGTTCTATAGCTGAAGTTTTAAATGAAGTTAAATGATGATTGCTCGCCATCTTTGAAGTAATTACAACTATTGTAAAACTCTATTATCGTCACGCACACGCTTGTAGGTCGTATACTAACTCAACTAGATGAAATAACACTAAGTAGAATTCCGTACTTCCACTCCGACCAACTAAACGGATCAACTCAAACGGATCAACTATTTTTATTCCCAACGGTACAACTTTTTTAGTTGGTCCGATAGGAATAAAACGGATCAACTATTTTCTTCTCAACTGAACAACTTGCTAGTTGGTTCGATAGGAATATTTTAATTATTAAAAATTTGTTACCAACTACACAACTTTAAAAAAATCATCTTGTTTTCTTTCTTAACTGAACAAATTTTAGTAACCACGTGTCACGGGAAATTTTGCAATGAAAAACGAAGATCAGTAAAACAAATTAGAAATCGGTAAATCAAATGAAAATTGGTTAAACATAGGAAGATCGGCAAAAATTTGAAGAACGGTAAAACAAATGAAGATCTAGAAAATAAATGAAGATCGAGAAAACAAATGAAGATCGAGAAAACAAATGAAGATCAATAAAACAAATGAAGATCAATAAAACAAACAAATGAAGATCGACAAAATAAAATTAATGAAGATTGACAAAACAAATGAAGATCGACAAAACAAATGAAGATCGACATAACAAATGAAGATCGACAAAACAAATGAAGATCGACAAAACAAGTGAAGACCGATCTTTAAAAGATCAATAAAACAAAAGACTATCGGCAAGTTGATACAGTCGAACGTTGCTTGCATTCATTTTTAACCGACTTCAAAAAAAGGAGGAGGTTTTCAAATCGACGGATTTTTTTGTTTGTTACCTCATAACTTTTAAATGGGTGGACCGATTTCGATTTTTTTTCCTTTGAATGTTGTCACTCGCCGTTTGGTCCCATTACAAGGAAACCAGGATTTGATGATGGTATCCCAGAAAATTAAAATTTAAAAAATTGTGGCACTCGTGGCACTCGCGCCCAAATGACACCGTGATTCGATGAGCCAAAGGGCGCATCCGCTAAGACAGTATATCCGCGTAGTATAGGCGCGTAGTCAGCAGAAGGTCTGGCATCCTCGTGTGCGACTGGACCAGTGTTCGTGAGCAGTTCTCCCCGCAACGTCAGTTTTCCGAGAACCTAACCAGTCAGCGTGGTGATTGAAGTCCCGCACAATCACTATCTCTACGGAGAGATACTGCTCAATGACTTTGTCGGTCAATTTTTGCAGGTGGTCAAAGAGGCGGACAGTGTCCGCGTCACCGCTATGAGACCTGTAAATGCACGCGTTGATCCGGGTGTGACCCCCGTGATCCACGCGCTCCCATAATGTTGACAGGTCCCTATCTTCCAGGCCTTTGAGACGGCGACAGCAGATATCGTCCCGTACGAACATGCATACCTCGGCTTGAGCCTTGAGGTTAGCCTCAAGCTTATAGCCGGGCGCCATCAAGTAGGATGTATCGTCCGGGCATGAAAAATCTTCGTCTCCGTCAGGAAAAACTAATTTGGCTTTTTAAGTGCTTGTGGATTTCGTTTATGTTGGAAAGCATTTCTCTGACGTTGCATAAGTCCACAAGAAGCGTGGACGTCGACGAAGCCGCTCTGGATACCTTTTATTTTCCTTGCCATGATTTTGTTAAATAAAAGGGGATATAAGAAGGTAAGGGGTGCCTAGGTACCGGTGGCGCAAGAGACTAAGCGAGACTCATGTTTTCCAAAGGCAGGTACAAGTAGTGCGGTGTATTGGCACGGCGTACGGAAGGGCCCGTGGTCCCCCCCTGATGCAATGGTCGCGTCCACTCCGGTAACCTCCTCCGGCACGACCACAGGGACTTTTCACAGGCTGCTGCCTCAGATCAGTCTCCTGGGGCGGAGATTAAGTAATCCCCAGGTTCGGGTCCCGTACAGCCCATTGAGCTCTGGAACCCTGCTCACCGACGGAGAACATAACCCAGCACAGAGCCAGGTTACTATTACCGCGGTCTTCTGCAGGGCTGAGGTAGGTACTGCCCCAGGCGGGTTGCTCAAAGAACGGGATGCCGTTATACCCTTCCTCCTAATGTAGGCTCTTTTGTCCGAAGACCCCTAAGATATTGGATCTTAGGAGTCATATTGAATAAGCCAGATTCATTGTGTAATTTATTTTAAATAGGTGCCTACGTTAATTGACTTGAATATAATAATGAAGACAATTTTTTGTCCTTTACACCATGCAAATTAAATGAATTTGTGAGCACCATGTGATAAAGCAAAATCACAAAATCAAAATAATGCGTGGCACCCAAGTGTCGCTATGATTGAACCGGGTTGCCACTTGCCTGTATTAACTTTGGTTGGTTTAACGTAACTAGATGATATTAATAGATAAACTAAGTATGGAAATATATGCCTACTTATTATTAACGCATCATCTAGAAAGTAAATACCCTTCCTACTCCTACTTCCATGAACCCGCAAAAAAAAGACAAATTTTATGTCTTAGTAGGTATTTGCACGTACTAAATATTTTTTCTACTTTCATCGTCAATATATTTCTTTAAAAAGTGAACGACGCTTACAGTTATAGATTACTGAAAGGGAGGTGTAATATTTCATAAAATGGTATTTTTTTTCAAATAAAAAAAGTAAGAGTTCTTATTTATGATTATTCTTCAATTTAAGAAATTTACGTACAAACACCGGCGCGTTACGATTTTATTACCTACATGTTTGTAGTAGACGTAACGTTTATAAATGACATCATTCAAATGTCATCAAAATGTTGAAAAAAAAAATGGTGAACAAAGAGTTCATAATCTCTTTTGAAAATTCGTACTGTACCTTACAGGATCGTTATGAGGATAACTGGATAGTAAACAACCACTACAGAGCGATACGTGAACTAGCAGTAGTTCACGTATCGTATAAATGTGGTAGTTGTCACAGAGCAACACGTCTACACGCGGACGGAACCCTCTAGTTGCAGAACTAGAGGGTTCCGTCCGCGTGTAGACGTGTTGCTCTGTGACAACTACCACATTTACTATTCACGGGCACGACAAACACGTTCAGCTGGAGCTAGAGATCCCGAGATAGTAGGGCGAAGTAGCCTGTAAATCGTGCCGTATCCCTAAACTGGGAAATGAACGCAAAGAAGGCAAGGCCGCTCCAGAATGGGGAGAGGGCGAGGAGAGCGTACCGGACAGATAACACGCAAGTACGGCGCGTAAATCAGCCAAGAGGCTGGTAAGACTATGGGTTGGTGAAGGGGACTATACCACATTTACTATGACTCAATTATTTTCGACGGGTGGTATAATGCTAAATACCATCACAAAGAACTAGCGGCGCTGCAGAGAAACTAACATAATCTACGCCCTATCTCCTCCGCAAAACGCTTCGCCTTTAAACTCCTGCAACCAGAAGTCCATCCCGAAATGCCCCACATTCTAGCAGCTTTCCACTGCCGTGCTGCTGACAAGGCCGTATGTATGACTGAGGTGCCAGCTTCCTGCCCGGTTGATGAGTCCGCACGTCCAGCATCATTTAGGTACCATAAATAGGTATACCGTAAAAGACAAAGTGCCTGGTGCCAAATCAGGTTTACGTTATGTATAACTATCAGTGTCAGTTATACTGACAGTCCCAAACATTGTTTGTTTATGTAGTCTTGTCTGACGATCTATGTATTAATGTAACGCATTTATTGTAAATTTCCTACAAATTAACGAAAATTGTTACATTTATTTCGATGTTAGCAAACCATTTTAGATATCAGGATGAAAGATGGAAGCGGTGAATATCTCCAGGTGCTACAATGGATTTCAAGTGCTCGTGTAGTTCTTTGATCAGCACAATCGTCGTGATTTCCTTCTGCATTTGAGGTAGGTATGGCATGAAAAGCAATATTTTACGGCGTGATCTCGCGGATTCTGCTAAGACTATTATTTTTGGTCTACTATGACCTGCGGTGAGGCTCGCTTATAAATTTTTTTTCAGTTAAATTAAGTTCTGCTGCATATGCAGTTAAAACAATTAAACGGATTACTGATGTTGAAATGGCTAGAATAGACTACTTCAGTGATTTCCATAACGTATCATTCTTCAGAAGATACCCACAGAACATAATTATTTTTACCACAAAAGAAAGCTTCAAGAACTTTATACCATCCTGGTCCCAGAGTAAGAGCCACAACCATCGAAGTTTATTGGCCATGTCATGAATCTTCTAATTTTATAACCTAGCAATACTAAAATGTAATAACTTGTATTAGTTAATATTTAATAATAATATAGTTTTTTTACAAGTCACCTGAATACTATACCTACTTAAAGCGTGAAATAAAGATCAACAATTATCTTAACTTGTCCTTCTTATTTACACACTACCACCTAATTTACTAACACAGCCAAGGAATGTACATCTCATCATCAGTTTACGGTTTGCAGTTTGCAGCTACAACAAAAGGACCACAATAAAATACAATTCAAGCTTGGACAGACAATATCCTTTTATTATAAACTAGCTGACGCGTGCAACTACATTTGCCTTACGTGGGAGAAAGAAAGAGAGAGCTGTGTTACTCATATTTAAGTAATATAATATTTCCCGTCGAAAACTACATTTGCCTTACGTGGGAGAAAGAAAGAGAGAGCTGTGTTACTCATATTTAAGTAATATACTTAATATTTCCCGTCGAATTGACTTCCGTCGCGTTCAACTGTATCTCGAATATTATACTGGTTTTTTCGTTTGTTTGACATCTTGCATATATGTTTCGATATCAACGGTAATATTTAATAATCGTAGTAATATTACGTTCTTATTTAAACATTTATTAAGTGCAGAATGGAAAGACTCTAGATTTCTAGAACATTATTCGTTCGATGGCGGAGGCCGAAAACGCTGCTTTTTTACCTTTTGGCGATCCCAATTTCCGCCAAAGACTCAGTGTGTATTGGTAAGTGTTTATGCGGTCCACACATAAATAGGATCAAGTGTGAGTGAGGGGACAAGGTAAAAGAGAAATAGGTAAAATCTGATGTTATTGTGAAACTTTTAAAATAAATGTCCTACAATACGCCTTAAATTTGCAATTTTTTTATCAATGCTGTCATGTTCCGGTTCCAATTGAATGTTTTGCCAACCTGCCACTATTAATTCTTTAGGTAAAAGCGTGCTCGTAGCCTCGGTGTTCTGTAACGATATCACTGCATTAAGCAACTTTCGCTATGGCCAGTCCTCGGATGGGTGACCACCCATGTGACCACTTTATGACATTTGTTGTGACAAATGTTGTGGAATAGTACAAGTGCCGTTATTCAATATGTGCAGCAGGTCCCACCAAGTGCTCTCAATCAACAGTATGAATAATTTGTGACATTTATTTGAGCGTTTTCGTGCTTCGGAAGGCACGTTAAGAACGTCCAGGTTGCCAGTAAATTGGCAGTCGTTAAGCGACGTTGAAGACTTTTAGGCGGCTTGAAAAAATTCAACAGCAAGCAGTCACAACCTGCGCCTGTCCATCTCAACACGGCAATACGGGTACGCCACCTATTACGTGGGACAAATTCTAAAAAGGTGAAATATGGACATATAATATATGTATGCCTCTGCCTACCCTTTGGGAATAAAAGGCGTGACCATGTGTATGTATGTAAAAGTGGTAAAGTTGCACTGACTCCCATAATTCTTATTCAAATATATACCTAATCAAATCACAATCAATTTCGGAGCCTGTTCGATGCAAACAAAAAATCAAGTGTTCTATCTAAACCACAGAGATCAGAAAAAAGATCTTTTCTGATACTCGTATCTGTGATCTAACTAAACACTTGATTGTTTGTTTGCATCGCATAGACTCCGAAACTAGAATCTATTCCATACAAACAATTAAGTATGTAGATATGTAGAGGGGGAGAATCTAATTCTCGCCCCTCTAGTTTTAACAGAAAGACGGACAGGGAAGTCCTCGCCATCACCACTAATGAAACAAATTGTCAGACCACAAGGAAACAGACACATTTGAATCCCACAATAACCCTCTCTTTACACGGAACCATACTTTAATGAAAAAGGTCCAATACCTACTCACGCTTTGATAGGTAGGTACATTAGGTACCAAAGTGACAACTTTGGTTGCGGATAAGAATAAAATAATAGGTCTTTACCTTATGTAATTGCCGTTTTGCAGTACTGGCCATTTCAAATCAATTTTTTTTTTGAATCAGAATTCTAATTTGAAATTAATTTTATTTTAAACAAGAAGTCACCTGACTGCCCCTCTCTAAAACGTTACTGTGAAAGTTCAATCCAATTGACGTTGTAAATTTTGTTTTATTTTAAACTTTGAACAGATGATCCACTTTGAACAGTGACGTTGTTTAATGCAACAGAGTCACAGACTACAGACAAAGTCTCGCCATAAGCCCCTCGATCTGCACTCTATTTTATAGAGAGGGGCTAAAATATGGAATTCATTTTCCAAAAGTATACATTTGTTTATTGATTAGTGTAACGTTTTCATCGCATTTCAATCTTTACCGTCATCATGGATACGTTAGAAATTCGAATAATTATGGAATATGAGTACCTACCTACCTATCGTCGTGGCAGCAACGCGGCACAAGCGGCACGCAACATCAACGACGACGTTTACGGTACCAACACTACAAACCAACGCACCGCCTGTAATTGGATTGGTCGCTTCCGTTCTGGAAATTTTGACCTGAAACATGAACCTCGCGGTCGTCCGAAGACTTTGGTCGACAATGACGAATTAAAGGCGATTGTGGAAGCCGATGATACACAATCTACGGTTGAATTAGCAGCAGCTTTCGACGTTAGCGTCAAAACAATATTGGTCCATTTGCGTAAAATTGGCAAGGTAAAAAAGCTTGACAAATGAGTGCTCCATTGCTCAACAGACACACAAATGAAGGAATTCTCAAGCGCATTGCTACTTGCGATGAAAAATGGATTCTGTTTGATAACTGCAAGCGCTCAGAAAGTTGGTTGGATCCTGGTTCAGCACCTAAACAATGCCCTAAAAGAAAACTTACCCCTAGAAAAGTGATGGTCACTGTTTGGTGGTCTAGCGCCGGTGTGAGGTATCACAGCTTTTTACGAAACGGGGTGAGCATTGCTACAAATGTGTACCTACTGTGAAGAACTGAACACAATGATGGAGAAGCTGGCACATCTCCAACCAGTATTGGTCAATCGCTCGTCTCCACTGCTCCTGCACCCCTTCTTACCCACCACACTACCAAGCCACACTACCGGTAGTGTCGCTAGTGTCGGTAGTGCCGCTGTGTCGAAGGGCTCATGCGCGACCTCATACTGCACAGCAGACGGTCTCCAAGTTGCAAGAACTGGGGTTGGAAGCTCTCCGTCAACCGCGATACCTGGTGAGTATCGCCGACCTTGCGCCTACAGACTACTACTTTTCCAGAATTTGTATAACTTCTTGGCGGCAAAGAAATTCAATACCCGAGAGGCAGTACAAAGTGCCTTTGAAGAATTTGTAGGCTCCCGTGCAGCTGATGTCTTTAAGAAGGGCATCAATAAACTGCCGCTGCTTTGGCAAAGATGCATTGATTGCATGGGTGATTACTTCGATTAATGCAAATAAAAAATACATGAAAAAAAATCGTTTAATTTTTTTTCATAGATAACTGTAATTTCATAGGTAAAGACCTAATATAAATCAATACAATATTCCTATCAAACAACTATAAGAAGTATGTATAGGTGAAAAAGAAAATCGTTGATCCGTTTCAGTTGGTATTGCAGTTGGTCCGAGTGGAACATTTTATTAACATCTGTACATAAATTAACATCTGTCATCAACCAGTTGGTCCGATAGGAATAAAGTCCCTTATTGAGTTCCATTCCGAACAACGGTTGGTCGGTTTAGTTGGTCGGAGTGGAAAGACAGTCTCCCTCCCGTATCTCTCCCGCTGGAATTTCTGTGAACAATTTTATGATTTTGATTGCTTACGTTGGAGTTTTCTGTCATATTTTTTATGTAAAAAGAGATTATGAATTGGTAAGATACGAGTTAAAACTCTACAACTCGGTCAGTAAATTAAAATTTGGTAAGTAAATTTCAATAAAATCTTTGAATAAACAGTATGTATTCAAAGGCAGAATTCTGATTCAACATTTAATATAAGAACACATGGCTTCCCGTCAATATTCCCTCACTTGGCCATGACCTTGTCTGTTAGTCTGAAGAGCACCAGTTTTGTAAGTGAGGCTAGCATTAACTTCTGCAGTATGTTGCTGCAAACTAAATGATTCAGAACATTTGTATTCCGATTTTTCTTTCCATTCCTTTCTTCGGATTTCACAGTAGGTAAGTAGAAAACTAGTTTAATACTCTTCACCGACGGTGCTGGGACTGGGCCACGTTCTCCGACACCAACGTTACGAGCTCTTGCAACTTATAATGATGGGTAAAGTTGCTGGAAAAAGAAGGGTGGGGGGTAGAAAAAAGTCATGGTTGCGAAACATCCGAGAGTGGACCGGAATATCTGAAGCGGCTGAACTGTTCCGACGAGCGAGAGACCGAAAGGACTGCACCATGCTGGTCGCCAACCTTCACTAGTTGGAGAGGCACTCTAAGAAGAAGAAGACCGACGGTGCAACTTGTCTTCTTGATAAAACAAAGCTGCAAAGCACAGACGTCATGAAATTTTCTTCACAATGGCACACTTTTACTTTTAAAATCTTTATGTAATTTTTTTTTTTCAAATCGGTCCATAATCGGTTCGGCGCGAACAAACATAATATATATATATATATATATATATATATATATATATATATATATATATATATATATATATAAGTATACGGTCGAATTGAGTAACTTCCTCCTTTTTTGAAGTCGGTTAAAAATACAAGCAGGAAATAACTTCAGGGATGTCCAAAAATTTAAAAAGAAAAGCTATGAGTTTTAAACGACAAAAGACTCCACTATTTGGGATAAAACATAACTGGATAAAATGATGTTAGTATACAATAAGTGTATACCTATGTATGGGTATGGGAATAAAAAAAATAAAAAATAACATTTATTAAAAATTACAGAGAAACAATTATTACATATCTATATGTTTACATTATTACTATCTAAACTAAACCTAAATAAGGCCCCCGTGGCATTGTGCCCAATAGACTAGCAGCATTCCCCCTTTGAATAGCAATACCTATTCGCTGAGCGAGAAAACTGCCAACCCTTGGGTCACCAGTTGACTCCACAAGGCGCTTTTTCAAATTCTTGAAAAATTTTAGCGCATTAGGACCCCATGGACCTAAGGTCTCGACACCCTTTCGACGCATATGACCAGAAACGCAAATGACCCGACACGCAAATGACCATATTTTCATCAGCAAATGACCAGATACGCATATGACCCGAATTTATTTACGCAAAATACCAGTATTTAATAAATACGCATAAGACCAGAGACGCATATGACCTGAATTTCTTTTTGCATATTATCAGTATTTTAAAATACACTTATACGACCAGAAAACAAATGAAGACCGACAAAACAAATAAAGATCAAAAAAACAAATGAAGATCTAAAAAACAATGAAGAACAAAAAAAAAAAAACAAATCGGCAAAACAAATGAAAATCGAAAAAACAATGAAGATAAAAAAAAACAAATGAAGATCGAAAAAACAAATTAAGATCGGCAAAACAAATGAAAATCGAAAACACAAATTAAGATCGGCGAAACATATGACGATCGAAAAACAAATGCAGATCATTAAAACAAGTCTATAAGCAAGTTGATAAGGTAAAAAATTACTTACAGCCATATTTTGTAATCTAGATTTGATTACCATTCAAAAAACAGGTGCAAGCAATTCTCGACCTTAATGACACTTTACTTTTTGGCGTTTATAGCCATCAATGATCATGAAAATGTAAAAATATAAATACATTCTATGCATGTTAATAAGGTCGAGAATTGCTTGCACCTATTTTTTTGAATGGCAATCGCATCTAGATTACAAAAAATGGGTCCAAGCGAATTTCGACCTTATGAGCAGTCATAATATCTATTTATTTTTAATAAATTCGTGATCATAAATGTCTATAAGCGCCTAATAGCACATTTTTAGATAAGTGTCAGTAAGGTCGGGAATTGCTTGCACCTATTTTTTTTAATGGTACTCACATCTAGATTACAAAATATGACTGCAAGTAATTTTGGACCTTGTCAACTTGCCTGTAGACTTTTGTTTTAATGATCTGCATATGTTTTTTCGATCGTCATTTGTTTATCCGACCGTCATTTATTTCACCGATCTTCATTTGTTTTTTCGATTTTCATTTATTTTGTCGATCCTCATTTGTTTCTTCGATCTTCATTTGTTTTTTGCCATTTTTATTTGTTTTACCGATATTAATTAGTTTTTTTCGATCTTCATTTGTTTTGTCGATCTTCATTTGTTTTTTTGATCTTCATTTGTTTTATCTAGAACTTTTGTAAATACCTGGTCGATTGCGTATTAATTTCTGGTCGTTTGCTTATCTGGTCGATTGCGATTAACATGTCAGGTCGTTTGCGTTTCTGGTCGAATGCGTTTTTATTCTGGTCATTCGCGTATCGGGTCATTTGCGTGTCTGGTCATTAGCGTATTTGAAATCTGGTCACTTGCGTATCGGGTCATTTGCGTATCTGGTCATATGCGTCGAAAGGCACCGACTGGACAAAAACGATACGATGAGTCGAATTGAATTGAGTAAATATTTAATTGTCTGGAGCGTTTTTTGTGTAACGAAGGAAATTTTCCAAATTGCTATGGCGCAGTGACCCCAGTCTCCAGAGCTGAGATTTCCACACTAAGCTGCACTGTTGTCCCCAGCGCGGGTAATAGCTCGTATTAGAATATCATTAAAGTTGTGACATTGTCAGATGTTTCATAGTCAGAATAAATATTTCATAATCGAACTCGAAATCTTTTTCGTGGACTACATTTTATAAAACATAAATTTTCTAAATATAATAATGTGATAGAACCTGAGTTTTAAGAACAGAATTTTAAATTTATCTTCAAGTAATTAAAAACTGAGATTGCTTCTAAATGCCCAAGAGACGTGGATTATAATCATATAATAATTTCCACATTTTACAACGCTTGTTAGATTGCCTATATAAAACGTAATATAGTTTGTAACCTCCCATGTGATCGTAACTTATATAAATGCTACTCGTATCTAGTCATGAGACAGTCTTCAGAAGGTTATTACAAGTTAACACCTCTGCGAATGAGATCGTAAATAGATAGGTAGATAGGAATTTGAAATTAATCCCATTAGTGCTATTATACAGACTAGAAATGGAAGTAGATTTATAACCCATTACAAAGTTTAACACTTCATATTTAATCGTTTTCTCATTTTAGCATACGGCACATACGTGTCCGCCCCTAAACTGTTGTCATTTACGGAAGTTGTAGTTCTCGGCCGGAGGGACTTAGATTATTTTGATGTAATTTTCTTTACTTAGAAAACGTCTGACTTAAGAACTGTTCTGTGGAGAATTCCAATCGATTAATCAAATTTATGATTAAAATATAAAACTTTTTGAAATTCGCCATAGAAATATGTAACTAAAACGGAATTTGTTCATTTTGACTTAACATAATGGAAGAAGTCGAAGCAGATACTATTTGAACAAAAAGTAGAAGAAAATCAAGTCTATTACAGTTGGCAACGTTCAAATATTTACTCAACTAGGTAAAGAATTCAAGATAGGCAATTCAATTTGTGAGAACGAATTATCACTGAATAAGTGATATCGCGCTCAGAAAGATGGCATCCCTGCGGTATTTGTTGTTTAAACGAGCTCAGAAGTAAGATAGTATATGTATGACGGCAGCGTTAGAAGCGGGATCACAGCCGAAACCCCCCAAAGACGCGGGATAGCACCCGAACTGCGTCATCATAACACGTCACTAAGTCCTGGGTCATCCTTCCGAGGACTTACCAGGGGCTCCCAACCATAGGCATTTGGGCCTTACGTGAGGGTTTTTAGTCGGTAGGAGTCTTACTTAGCATCCATTATGAATTTTAACTTACGGTAAAAAAAGGGAGCCTACAACAATATTTTTGTTTTCATAATTACGGAAATCAGAAAAGTCAGCAAAGTCCAATGAGAACGTGAGTCCTAATTAATAATTTAAACATTTATAATAGTTGTTTCTCGTTTAATTCCTGTAACCACAGGTTTGGTGCGGTCGAACTAATTGCATCGAACTAATGGCACTTTGTTTGACGTAATCTCAACAGTACTCCGAGAAGCACGAAACGTAAGCACGTAGCGTGACACATTGTAATACACTAAATGAAATTCAATTTATATTTTAAACTACCACAATAGTTTTTTTTTAAATACGGTAACCTGATTTCAATATCACCACTAAATTAAAATAGTTAATTTTAAAGTAGTTTATACAGATCAATCCTGTACATTTTTTTTTCTTCCTAATGGCGATACTGTTTTCCGCCAAAGACCCAGTGTGGATTTGGTAAGTGTTTATGCGGTTCACACATAATAAAAGGATCAAAGTTTTGTGAGTGTACAACTGTACTATTTAGTGCTTTGACAACGTTATGACGTTTAAATTTGACAATCTATTAGGCCTTCTGGATGAGATCGCTTTAAGCGATAAGACCACCGGTTGTACCTAGAGTAAATTTTAGTGTAAGTTCTTGTAATCATTGATATGGACGTGCGTCCCCCGTCCCCCCCCCCCCTCCCCCGAATTTACCGCGATGACAAGCTGACACTTTTATAGTAGTTTATGACACTGTTGCATAATAAGGGTTCTTATAACACGAGTGTGTTTTTATAAGACCAAGTGATCTACTCTCATACTATAATACCTGATTTTATTTTGTGATATATAGTTGCTCCTTGATTAAGCCGGTAACAGGTTCATGGTCATGTTTGACTCAGTTTCCAGAATGTCTGGTGGTGTACAATTACCACCATCCTCGCTATAAGACATGTTTTTACACAAAAACTAATTCATTTTACAAACAAAACCAAACTTTGTTTAATTTAAATGTAAAATGTTGGCGCCAAGGCGCAAACATCGGTTGCGCATTCGTGTTTCTTTTTTTTCAGGCTGCGGAGGCACTATCTTTTTTTAAAGTAGAGGTTCAAACTTCTTTTTCGAGCTGGAGGTTGTATAGGTGTATCGAAATGATTAAAAAGTTATGTTATGATACAGTGTAGTGGTGTAACTTGTACCTATATATTGTATGTTATTCATAATAAACGCTCAGTATTGTATCAGTCTTAGTGCCTTTCATTCCTACAATTGGCCCGATATCATATGGCGACCCTGCCATCTCGGATTTAGGAATGCGCGCGCCGCGACGCGATATCCTTATAAGGCAAACAATCTTCAAACAAATCTCTGTGACTTAATATCCAACATGATGGCGCAAATTGTCGAATATTTTCGTTGTGTTATAACGTCAGTTATTATACCACAAAATGTGCAACTCGCAAAATAATCGGGATGAGCAAGTGATTGTTCAAAATTCGGCTGGAGGTCGAAATTCTGCTGATCCGCTCCTGCACCAAGCTACCACAACCAATATTATTCTGCTTTCGATTGTCCTATTTTTGGGTCTGGCTGGACTGTTTGTACTGTATCGTGTGTACCGGAGATGCCACAAGAGAATGATAGAGAAACACACGAATGATTTGGTTTTGAGGAGACATGCTAGTGTTCTCCGTGGACGTCGTAGACAAGCAGATTTGGAAGATTGCGGTTTCTATAACGAGCAAGTGCGCGGAAATGCTAGTGATAAAGTGCGCGGCGGTACGTAAAATAAGAAAAAGACCGATTATGTCAATAGTGCGTGGCGAATAAAAGTAACGCGTTACAGTGGTAGCAGTGCGTTTTATAATGTGTATCTAAGTTTAGTGGACACTAAGTTTGTAAGTAACTAAGGATACAAGCTGGTGGTATGTATAATCTTATTTATATTTAATGGCAGAGTTTTTGAAAGAACTTTGTGATGAATTGACTAAAATTAGAATTTATGTAATAAAACTTGGACCGAGTAGACGGCAAGAAAATAACAATAATATATGTACGAAAAAGTTAAGTGAAGCTAATATCTTATACCAGCAGTATATTAGTTACTTGGATGAAATTAGTAGAATAAGGCAGTTTAAAGATATATCTCAAATCGAATTAATTGATAATTTTTGTAAACTTATTGAGAAATTATATTTAGAAATTTCAAATTTATGTAAGTGTAACCCAGTTAATAGCTCCACAATGTCGAAATTTGACTTAAAAATTGCGCTCAGCTTATTACTAGTTATGAATGATACGGAGTTAGTCACAAAACAATTGATTGATGGTATCGAATATTACGAATCTGTTCTGGAGGACAATTCGAAAAATAATTTAATATTATTTGTGCTTAAAAATCGACTCTCGCAATCGGCAAAATTAAAACTTTGTAAAAAGTATGACAGCGTAACTGACTTGATAAGGGATATGAAGTTGCATTTAATACCTAAGAAATCATTCACTGCACTATCCAGCAAGTTGCAGTCAGTAAAACAAAACGAAAGGACAATTTCCGACTTCGGTCAAGAAGTTTCTAATTTATTTGTCGACCTTACGGTTTCGCAGTCCGAAGGTTACGAAGAAAGTTATGATGTCTTAAAGCGTGTAAACGAAAAGCTTGCTATCAAGCGCTTTGCCGACGGCTTGCGAAACCGCAGGTTAAGTACCATTATTGCGGCGAGAAATTTTAACTCATTAAGTGATGCTGTACAGGCAGCTGTTGATGAAGAGCTTGCGACGTCTGTTAGCTCGTCCGATATATTGACAATTCATAAACCTCAAAATTTTAACTATTATAGAGGTTATCAGAGAGGTGTGTACATTACTCCCAATCCGAGGGGCACAAATCGAAGTGATAACTACCATCATCGGGGCTCTGCTCGAGGTTGGAGTCAGACAAACTTACGCGGTCGTTCACCGGGACGTGGATTTCGAGGTAAGTTCTTTTATAATAATAATAGAGGTAGACAACACGGGGAAGGACAGATGCAGGTTATTACAAGCGTTTTCGAATCCCAAGTTCCGATAGAAAAAGCTGATGAACAAAACGTACAGCAGTTTTTTCGAGACTAAAAGTAATCACTATATTTTTTCTTGTGATAATTCATTAGTAGCTAAATTTTGCATAAACGGACATAATTATTCATGGCTTATTGATACCGGCGCATCGATTTCAGCTGTAAAATACGATTGCATCATCACGCAAAACATTCCTATGACGAAATGCAGTACTACCGTAAATGGCATTGGGGGCAAAGTGCATGCAATTGGTAGTGCGTGTTTAAGTTTATCGACACAGGCTTCTAATTTCAATCATGAATTTTATGTTTTTAATTCATTGCCATGTAAGGCAGACGGTATCATTGGGTACGATTTCTTAGAGAAATTTAGATCATGCATAGACTTACAAAGTAAACAAATTACTCTTTATACTTCACTTAGCAATAAGATAATATTAAATTTAAATGAACAGGTTAATCATTCTCGTATTGTATTTAATATACCATCTAGGTCAGAATCTATCCATTATTTACATACAAGTATGAATGAAGATTGTATGGTCTGTGCGGAAGAGTTGTCTGAAGGGATATTTATAGCTAGTTCTTTAGCTTCACCAGTCAATGGTAAGATACCTATAAAAATTCTTAACACTACAGAAAATGATTTTATTGTAGATGAAATTAACCCAATTATTCACCAGTTAAGTGATTATAATTTATGTACATTTAGTAAGAACTCACAAAGTGCTGATCGTGTCAAGACATTGTTATCCAATATTAACTTGAAGCACTTGAATTTAGAGGAACAAATTGCTATTCAAAATTTATGCGCTAAGTACGCAGACATTTTTTATTTATCAGGCGATAAATTAACGACTACACCAATATATAGCCATAAAATTAATTTAAAAGATAATATTGAGCCCGTCTATGTGAAACCATACAGGTTGCCACACTCTCAGAAACCCGAAATTGAAAAACAAATAAATGACATGTTGTCTCAGGGTGTTATAGAACCTTGTTCGAGTGAATGGTCAAGCCCAGTATTATTAGTACCTAAAAAATTCGATTCTACCGGGCAAAAGAAATGGAGATTAGTAATAGATTACAGAAAATTAAATAATTGCATTAAAGAGGATAAATTTCCACTGCCTAATATAACCGATATTCTTGATTCTCTTTCCGGCTGTGTTTATTTCACCCATCTTGATTTATATCAAGGCTTTTACAACGTAAACCTTGATGAAAATTGCAGAAAATATACAGCGTTTTGTTCAGGACAATACCAGATGACCCGGCTGCCTCAAGGGCTCAAAACAAGCCCGAATTCCTTCTCCCGGATGATAAATATGGCAATGGCTGGGTTAACGTACGAAAAATGCTTAGTATACTTAGACGATTTAGTGGTCTATGGAAAATGTTTAAACACAGCAATAAAAAATTTAGTAGACGTCTTTGAGAGACTGCGTAAAACTAATCTGAAATTAAATCCGATAAAATGTAACTTTTTAAGAAAGGAAATGCTATATTTAGGCCATGTTATTTCTCCCAGAGGTATCTTACCCGATCCTCAGAAGCTAAGTGTAGTAAAAAATTATCCAATTCCCCAAAATTCCGACGAAGTGAAGCGTTTCGTCGCTTTTGCTAATTATTATAGGAAGTTCATAAACAATTTTGCGGCTATAGCACAGCCTTTAAACAACTTATCAAAGAAAGGTACACCATTTTACTGGACAAATGATTGTCAGAAATCATTTGATACCTTAAAGGAACTTTTAATTAGTCCCCCAGTACTCCAATATCCTAATTTTTCAAATGATAACGTATTTACTCTACAGACTGACGCTTCAGGATATGCTATAGGAGCAATATTGGCAAATCAGAATGGGAAACCTGTTGCCTATGCAAGTAGAACTCTTAATAAGGCAGAAAAAATGTATCCTACAATCGAAAAAGAATTACTTGCTATTGTCTGGGCAGTTAAACACTTTAGGCCTTACCTATACGGTCGAAAATTTAAAATCATAACCGATCACAAACCATTGATTTACCTATTTAATATTAAGGACCCATCTAGTAGACTCTTTAAGTTTAGAATTTTGTTGGAAGAATATGACTTCTTTGTGGAATATGTGAAAGGATCGAATAATGTAGCTGCAGATGCATTATCTCGAGTCATCCTGACATCTAACGATTTGAAAGAGATGCACGAAAGTATTTTATGTGTACTTACCCGGGCACAGAAAAAGGAAATACATACAAGGCATGATAATTTGGATACTATTGGTAACTCAAACGAGCGGTCTGATCAACCGATCGTTGTGGAAACCTATAGTAGGCCAAAATTGTCTATTGAACTTTTATTTATTTGTGAGAAAAAATTAAATAAAATAATGAAAGAGAATATTATAGAAGACGAAAGTAAATCATTATTGTTTGTACCGAAAAATTGGGCAATATACATTAAACCAGCATCTCAATCGCAACCGACGCCAGGCGCTTTTGTGAGAGAACTGGAACAGTTTTGTGGGAAATTAAATATTGCCGAAATATATTACATTAAAGATAATATTAATAGTACATTTATTGAATTAATTGCAAAGCAAATAAAAGAATGTCGTTCTTGGTCAGGTCCAAGGTTATGCGTTTTAAGTGACGTTATGAGAATTCAAGATAAAGACGAAAAAAGAGTAATCCTAAACGACTTTCATCTGTTACCCACAAGTGGCCACGCGGGTATCAGACGAATGGTAAATAATATTAGAAAATATTATTATTGGGCAGGAATTGAACGCGATGTCATCGATTTTATAAAAAGATGTGACCAATGTCAAAAACAAAAACATTCGGTGCATATTAAGGAACCCATGACCATAACTTCAACTGCACACACCGCATTTGAAAAAATATTTTTAGATGTCGTAGGTCCATTAGATAAGGATTTTCAAGGTTATTCTTATATATCCTAACCCTCCAATGTGAATTATCAAAATATGTTGAAGCATACCCGTTAGTAACAAAAAGCAGTGAGGAAGTAGCTAGGAATTTAGTTAATAACTTTATTTTAAGACACGGTATACCTAAAGATATTGCAACTGATAGAGGAGGCGAATTTATGTCCGTCACAATGCAGGAGATTTGTAAGTTACTTCACATTAACAAAATGAACTCTACTGCTTACCATCACCAGAGTATAGGCTCGCTTGAAAATACGCACAAAAATTTAGGAGCATTTTTACGCATACAGACTGACAAACATCCGGAAACATGGAGTACTTGGTTACCTTATTGGTGTTTTAGCTATAATACTTCTGTACACACAGAAACAAAGTACACTCCTTTTGAGTTAGTTTATGGTAGAAAATGTAATTTGCCTAGTAATATAAGTAAAACAGTGACACCATTGTATAATAGTGATGACTATCCCTTACAGTTAAAATATCGTCTCCAAATATCTAGTAAGGACGCTCGTGATAATTTGATACAACCAAAATTACTGAGGAAGACACGTTATGATAAAACCATCAATCCAATAAAATATAAAAAAGACGATTTAATTTTACTAAAAAATGAAACTGGTAACAAGCTGGCTAATATGTATTTACTTAGGGCCGTATATTGTAATTAAAGATTTGTCGCCTAATGTACAAATATTAAAGGATGGAAAACTTGAATTAGTGCATAAGAACCGTACCAAATTGTATATTCAAAATGGTTAATAAAATGTGAATGAAACGGTTACTATATTTTTTTGATGTATGAAAAATGTTTATTAAAATATTATTACAAGTGTTTATAAATCCTAATCTCATTATATTGTAATCATCTAATCATGTTTAGTATAAAAATTTGGTAAGAAAAATAAAACAAAATACTAATTTTATTTTATTTTTCCCTACCGAGGGAGATGTAGTGGTGTAACTTGTACCTATATATTGTATGTTATTCATAATAAACGCTCAGTATTGTATCAGTCTTAGTGCCTTTCATTCCTACAATTGGCCCGATATCATAACAGGTGTCCATACAAGACCCGTATCGTAATAAAACTTTTTTTTTGGCTTGTGCGTAATGTTTGTCATAAGAGTATTGATTTCAATTTAATAATCGTCGTATTATAGTATCAGAGTAGATAAAATATATTATTATATATTATGGTGTACAATAAAGTGTATTCTATTCTATTCTGTATCCTACAAAAATGCTACCAAGGCAATCAAGAAATCATAATTTCTTTGATTATATTATAACGTCTATAACTCTATAGATATAGAGTATACCTGACTACTTCGGAAAACGTATTGATACATATTTTTTACAATTATATTGAACTGTTTGTTTCATGTCATTCATATATTAAATCGAGGTAATATAATCGTGGTTAAGATTATGTGTCCCGGTTGTTTTACATTTTTATTGAATTCAAATTTTTGAGCGGGTTCGAAAAGTCATCTAGCGCGTTCTTTAAAATTTGTAGCACAAAATAAAGAGAATAACGATCCTCAGAAGTTCTATTAGTAAGTATTTCGTATTTTTCTATTACCTAGTATTTCAAATCGTAAGATTAGGAAAAAAGAAATCTGTAAATCTGCTATAGAACTGTTTAGTGCAACATAAAGAAAAAAAACTTTTTATGTAAGTAAGTAGGCACTGAGGCATTGCCACATGATAATAATAAAAATGGTGATCAATCATTGTAAAAGAGCGTTCAATTTACATTCAACTCGGGAAATATATGGATGTAATCCAACGCATTCACTCGTGAATATAACGATAAATAAAAAGAATTAATCATTTCATCTCACAGCCGAATTCACAGCCGCTTTCACTCCTACGTGAAAATGTATTCCAAGTTTCTCTTTGAAACGGTATAAAACTGCAGGGTAGTAATCAGAGGGGATTAAGATTCGATATTAAGGCAAAATAAATGTGTGAGCTAGTCGAGAGTTCGAGCAATTTGCAACGTTTCGATGGCCACGGCATGAAAAGGCCTGCAAACAGCACGGCTTAGGTTTTATTGGTAGCTCAATTTGGCTGTCAATACGGACACGAACCACATGACTCTATTTTCATAAAGAAATCTCTCGCACTGTATGTTGAAGTGTATGTAGCATATTGATACTACGGAGACTTTGGTGTCCTATGCCAGCTATCGGCGGGGCATGCTTTTACCTAGTGTTTTTTTTACATTTAAAAAATTGTTTAGTGTTCATATTATTTTAGCCGAAAAGCCTCATGATGTTTCATTAACATTTACATACACGGCTGGGACAGTTTTCCAGAAAATGGCACAAACGGGCACTATTTCACAAATATCGCCTTTGACATGCGGGACACGTGTCCGGCCTTTCGTCTTGTTATTTTGTAATAAATTTAGTTAACAAAGATAAGAGCATGTAGTGTATTAAATTCTACGCTAGCTAGCGTTCGCAATCGTTAAGGCAGGTTAAAGGCCTAATGGGCGGATTGAAACATTTCAACTGCGGTTCGCGGCAACCTGCGCCTGTCCACTTCAACACGGCAATAGGCTCACCACCAAGTACGTGGGACAACTATAAGGGGAAATGTGGGCGCATACAAGCCTCTGCCTAACCATTTGGGGATATGGTGTGATTATATGTATGTATGTATGTATAATTACTTAACTTAACTTCATGTTAAAATAGATAGTTTTCCATCAATGACTTTTAAAGTTCTGTTAAGAATTTTATTAGGCAGGTAAGTCTCGAGCCATTATGCAGAAATTTTCGATTTCATAAATAATTACTCTCTAAACGAGGCATTTCACAAAAGTTCTTTAAGTAATTTTGAAAGATTACTAAATAATTACAAATTCAAACTTTCTTAAAAGCCTCAATGTAAGAAAGTTGGCTGCTGTAATTATCCGTGAAACTTCTAGTATCATGAAAAGTTCCAATTGTGTAAAGTTCCAAAATTATGACCGAGTTCTCGTGTGGTTTTATACGATATAGGTAATTAAGACTTTTCTTTGTGCCATTAAGGAAGTGACGGGACTGTGCAGCAAGATTAGACGACTGAAGTCAAAGTTGCGAATTTAGGCTCTAATGAAACTGCGTTCTGCTTTTAATGCTGGTGTAATTAGATACACGCATTTACTTAGACTAACTTAACATACTCGTATAAAGATAGCACAAAAGTTATCTAACTTTCTTGTCCGAGGCACGTTTTTATGTCCATGCTGATTTTTATCTAAATTCTTTCACTACTTTAAACAATTAGGTATTCGAAAGAATAAAAAAATTTACTATACAAAAAATACTTGGTGGAATATCATGCTTTTGTTTGTAATTGATTGTGCAATTTATTGTTGGCTAAGTGCTAACGTAACTCAAAATAAAAAAAACGTTAATTTTGGCCATTCTTGCCCGTGGTACCAGTGGTGGTACTACTGGTAGTACCACGAGTAAAAATATTACCCGTGGTACTACCAACCGATCCCAGTAGTAGCAATGGTAATTCAATTTTACCCGTGGTACTACCTACTGGATGAAAAACAAATAAAAATCGTTTAAAGCAAGTGAAAATCGGTGAAAACAATTAAAGATTAGTGAAAAAAAATGAAGAACGTTAAAAACAAATGAAGATCGATAAAAAAATGAGGATCGGTAAAGACAAATGAAGATCTGTAAAAATAAATGAAGTTATGTAAAAATAAAATAAGCAAACAGGGCAGTGCCATGAGTCTGATGAAAAAATACCTCTCCTTTCATACACTTTATGTTGCGTTAACGAAGTTGCGAGGGTCAGCTAGTTTGAATGCTTACTAAAGTACTTACTTAAATTTAGTATTCAGTCGTTCCTGAATTTTCTCACGTAAGTCCTTTACTACGGAAACATAAAATAGTAATAAGTTCAAGGCGTAATGGCATATTCTGTGCGGTAGATTGCACTCAATCTCGGTTCTTGTACGTCGTGTGATACCTGCCTGAGTTCGCATTTAATTTTCTACCACTCCGTTCTAGTAGCAACACAAATTAATGCGGTTGGCAAATACGAGTACGCTCGCTTTATTTACACGGTATTAGAAGTTACGTGCTGGGACTACTAGTTTAAATTAGAATTTTCTTAGTAATATTTTGCCAGATGTTTAAAAACATTATTTTAAATTAGTTAGTCGTGATGATTTCACACAACAGCAGAAAATAGGAAGTACAATTGGCCCGGAACCGTCATATCCATTGAAAATTTTCGACTCACCTTCGGTCGTGGCGAAAGGGCGAATGATTTGTGTTTTAGTTCCCTGTGAGATGTGTACTTACCTTACGGGTGTTTACAATTCGGCTCCTAGATAGATCGGAACTTAGAAATATACTACCTATTTAAGGAATCTAAATACCTATAATTTACCAACCTCGGCATCTGATTGCCAGATTCAAGTTACTCTTGTCCCTCCTCTAGACACGGTTCTCGACATTCCTTTTATCGTAGCCATCAACCACTACTCACTACTTTCTTTTATTAACCTCATCGCCCATAAAACGTCCGTAATAAAGTAGCAGACATTTTTATTGCTACCATAATAGGATGAAAAATTTGCAAAACGGAATTGCTTTCAAGGAAATATCTTGAGTTCACACTTTCACGGAAGATGAGACAACTGAAATATTGTTATCCACTAGGAGCATATAAAAGCTGGTTATAAAGATATAGCCTGAAAAATTGTTGAATGCAACGATGTAGCCCAATACATGTACATTATAAGCCATTAAAGTTTATAGACATCGTTAAAACCCTTTAGTCCATATTCTTAACTATGTTTCTTAATTTTATCTATGAAACAAGAATTTTTATTCGCTTTTTCTTAACTGGTTAAGAAATAAGAATATTTTATCCATTTTCCTAACTGGTTAAGAAAACCAGTTAGGAAAATGGATAAAATATTCTTATTTCTTAACCAGTTAGGAAAGTAGACCAAAAAATCTTATTTCCTCACCAATTATGATGGAGTAAACAAAAAGTCCGTAATTATATTGTATTGCAAAACTATTATAGAAAGTACGTACTGGCCATATATCATATTTAAATGTCATACTAAAGTCATTTGTGTTCAACTTCATTTCATTTCAGTAAAGTTGGGTTGATTTTGTGCAATAATTTGTAATTAGCAGAAGATACAATATTCCCAACATGGAAATAAGTGAAGAAAAACATTTTGATTTCATACCAACAAAACGTGGAGGGATTAAATTACTTTACGGAGGTCGTCAGTACCACAATTCAAAAAAGTTCAGTAACGGAAATAAATATTGGCAGTGTTATAATTTTAAGGGATGTAAAGGCAATATCACAACTAACAGTGAAAATATTTTTATTAAGGAAAATTCGCATAATGCCAGCTGTGTACCAAATTCGTCAAAAAATAATATCATGATAAAATATAATGAACTAAAAACAAAAGTCTGTACTAACACAAATCCCATACAAAAACAGTTTGAAGATATGATTTGTCAGCTTCAGGATGATGGTGTGCATTTAGTTACTGACCTACCGAAATTTAATAACATGAAAAGTGGGCTGTACAACGCGAGGAACACTAGCTTAGGTGTAACGAAGCTGAATTTTAAATTGCCTACTGAAGTAATAATACCACAAAAATTCGAATCATTTCTGTTAGCAGACTATAATGATATGGATGAGGGGACGAGAATTCTCGTGTTTTGCAACGCTGACATAAAAAATATATCTGATGACTTTGAACACTTTTTATGTGATGGAACTTTCAAGTCCTGCCCAACACCATTTTCGCAAATTTATACCATCCATGGATACAATGAAATTACAAAAAAAGTGGTCCCACTTTTTTTTGCATTTCTGCATAATAAAAACGAGAAGACGTATGCGATATTAATGCAATTAATTAAAAGTCGATTACCTACCTGGTATCCGAAAAAAATTACCATGGACTATGAGAAGTCAGCTATGAATGCAATTCATAATTTTTTTCCGAAGACCGTGATCAAAGGATGTTATTATCACTTTTGTAATAGTTTATTTAAAAAGGCAAGGGCATTAGGAATGAAATCCAGAGTCCAAAGACGACATGTTGCTAAATGTGCTGGCTTGGCGCGTTTACCCTTGAAATTCATAATGTCAGGTTATAAATATATAATGAGATGATCACCTAACTGCGAACAAGTACGTAAATTTAACTCGTACTTTAATTCTTACTGGTTAAGTGATATTACATTTATTAAAAAGTGGTGTTGCTATCAAGAAGTGATAAGAACCACCAATGATCTTGAAGGGTGGCATGCTAGAATAAATAAATATTTAGGACGTAAATATCCGTCTCTGGCACAAGTGTTAGAACTTTTAGTTAAAGAAACAAAGGTTCATTTCTATAGAAATAAGATTAAATCTAAAAACTATGAGACAATTGACTTGGAAATTAACTCTGCAATTGAGGACATGAATGCGAATATTATAACTGTTGGGCATTGTCTAGAGATTATTGCTCCTTATAGTTTTTAGAAAATTCTTTTTTTTTTTTTCAATTTTTTGTTCTTTTCACTGAAAATGTTGTTGTATACATTTACATGAAAAAATAATTTACAATTTAATATCTATGAATATGGACTTTTTATTTACTCTATCATAATTGGTTAAGAAATAAGATTTTTTGGTCTACTTTCCTAACTGGTTAAGGAATAAGAATATTTTATCCATTTTCCTAACTGGTTTTCTTAACCAGTTAGGAAAATGGATAAAATATTCTTATTTCTTAACCAGTTAAGAAAAAGCGAATAAAAATTCTTGTTTCATAGATAGTTAAGAAACATAGTTAAGAATATGGACTAAAGGGTTAAAACCTATGTCGTTTATTGTTTATGCATTCAGTCATACTGTTATGACTACGCAGTATTTATAACTAAAAGCTATTACCTACCCGGATAAGTTTGCCAACTGCTGATTCTGTAAAACAAACATTGTAACAAAACTTTGTAAATGAAACGGCTGAGTGCATCATGCACAGGAGTTTCCGTGAGTCGCTTAGTTTTCAAAATGTTTGTATAATACATAATAAGTTTAAAAATTCATTTTTTTTGTACCAGTTTCCACTATACATTTAGGTTCACTACGAGTACCTATAGGTAAGGGCAAAGTTATTGTAAATAGGACCGGTTTTTTTAATGGGTGAAAAATCCGTCATGGATGCTATGTCGGACTCTTACTGACCAGAAACCACACGTTCCCTACCTACTGCTTGGGTAAGCCCTCGGAAGGATGTCTACAGAATTCCCAACAGACATTGGCTATCAATGCAGGCTCACCCAGAAAATAGGATAGTGCCTACCTATGTAAAAAACACCTCCCAAAATTATTAAAAATCATCGAAATAGCAGGAACAATTAAAATGACAAAATAAATTTCGATGATTTATAGGGTTTTTTTCGCAAGTAGAAATTATTTTCTAAATAGCACACGGTGCTAATGAAGTCTCATCTATTAAGAAATTAAAGTTCCATTTTAGTTTCATTTACTGAAGTGATTCTTGAATATTTCCAAAATCCTAAATGTCTTTTTGTGCATTTTACGGACGGGCTACTTATGTTGTAGAGTTGATAGATAAAACGCAACCAATATACCTAGATGTATAAGAAATACCACTATCTATCACAATTGTTGCACTAAAGAATAAGTTCGTAATTGGAAAAACCACGAAATAAAGACTTAGGTTTAGTACCTAGTGGAAAATCATACAATTTGAAAAATAATGTTTAATGTTAGAGTCATAACAATACAGAGGCATTGCCATAGCCAAGCCTTAGCCCACCATTACATGGACCGCCTTGACGTAGACGTCTACGATGCCTACATCAAGGTTACGAGGACTATAGTCTACGCCGTAGACTCTATGTCCCTGGAACCTAGACAATAATGATGGTTCTGTTCTCGTAGTCTGGATGTAAACGTAGAGGCGTAGCGATCCGCCTATGACCCCTACGAGAGTCGAAACAAAATAAGAAGGATATGTTTATGTAATGTTTACAAACCTTGATTGCCTTGGCGGCGCGGCGGTGCATTCGGTAATGAAATCGACTGCTGCGCTGAGGTTCTTGGTTCGATTCCCGGGTTCAAATATTTCTCTGATCCACAAATGTTTGTTTCAGAGTTTGGTTCTTTTCTATATAATATGCAGGTATGTATTCAGAAACATTTGTCTAGATACCATAATACAAGCTTAATTTGGGCTAGATGACGCAGTGTGAGAATTATCAAAAATATAAGATAATGGTACTAATAGTACTACTAAAAAAATGATACATACTTTTCAATATTATCTCTAACAACTGCAAGCTTTTCACTTACGCCAAAGAAAATCTTATCACCGTTTCATTTGAACCTTATTACTTCAAAATTAATCAGAAAATTATGGCAACTTTAATATTATTTATAGCGTAATCCTGTTAATATTAAAATTAATTTGTTGAAATGAACTACAGGTGAGGGTAATTCACCGGAATTTTGCTTGATGTTTCGAGTAAGTAGCACCAGTCATGGTACAAAGAAGATTTGTCTGAGTCTGCTACGAGTAGCGATTACGTCTAAGTAAATGATCGCATTAATTACTTATTTCACATGCATGCAACGCCAGACGCGGGATAGCACCCGAACCCCCACGCCCTTAGGTGAGGCCACAGTGGTAGGCGCAGGTCTGTTGGGAGTCCTGGGGTATCCTTCTGAGGGCCTACCCGGGGCTCCCAAGCGTAGGATTTTTAAGTGTGGGAGTTTCATCACGTTAAAAAAATGTAAGTATGAAACGCCAAGGTATGAAATGACGTATTAAATGATACTGTCAAATGTAAAAAGAATAAAATCTATGTACTGAAAATGGTGGAGTTAGTATACACAGTTCGAGTTTTTAAAATATCTTATAATGTTGCTCTTAAATTTCAACAATCAATTTTGACAATTTATGGGGACTCTTGAAGACTTAAAGCAATAGATCTGATTAACAAAAGGCAGGACATGGCTGATCTTGCACTAAAACCTGTAAACAACTTTTGTAACCTATGATCCACAATAAAGTGATTGTATTGAATTGAACAAATATTTTCATTCTCTAGCAAATCACAGTTCCAGAGAAGCTCGGAAGACTGTGGACAAAGGAAGAAAGACAGAGAGATAGGCACATGAACGGACAGACAGGTTCCATATTTACTTACCTCTTTATTGAGGTCCTAACAATCAGTAATTATTAACAATCTTCTGAAAACAACAAAATACAAATCCTGGTTAATATCTAAAGTATTATAAGTAGGTAGGTATTTTATTTAACTTTTTTATCCACAAGTGATTGTGGCAATTTGGTTCCTGATTAAAAACAATCCACAACTCGCCGAAACTGGCAAACGGTAGAAGTAAACTCTTATTAATCCAATTTTAGACCATCGTTCGTAAATTTCGTAAACAAAAATATTATTTTCTACCCTAACTGTTGCTGAAAACGCCGCGGTAAAAAAGCGTGCTACGCTTTACTGCTTCAATAAAAAGGTGATAATATCGCAATTTATTTGGATAAGATATTCAAAGGCAAATTATTGCAAATTGTTTTTGCTGTGTCGGAGGGGAGCACTGTGAATTTAAATTTCATGAAATTGTAAAAAAAAATACTCGGTAACTGTGTTATTAACTTGAGAGTAATACTTTTTCTGGTTATCGGAAGGAAAACCTGATTATCTTATTATATTTTGTAGACATTTCAGGTTTACTTTAGAGAAAATTTGTGATATCTGTTGTAGGTGACCAAATTATCGACATTAATACAAACGGATGAAGAGTTAATACATTAATTTAATATATGTTCAATTTCAACTCAAAATAAGAGACTGTCACATAGATATGTGACAGTCTGATGTATGTGACATTATGATTAATGTCAGAAGAAGATTCTTCTGACATTAATCATAATGTAAGGTATGGCCACATAATAATTAAAACTACATACATACAGCTACAGCTGAGCGGAAATATTGCGAGTCTGTCATAATGACACAGTATATACCTAGTCGTGTGAGTTTAAAAACTTTACTGTCATAATGACGTCATGCAAACTGTACGGTATGATTCGAGCGCAACGAGAATGTGCTGAACCTTGTCAAAGTCAATAGAAAATGGCCGATTACAAGTATATTTCAATCGCATCATCATTATCATGTTAAGATTCTTCTTAATAGCAGCGTATTCATGTATGTCCAAGTTTGGACTAAGTTCTACTCTTGGAAGGCGGTGGCACCTTACTAAGACTTGCTGTAGAATTTGACGACAAACCTAAAAACTGGCGTTTCACTGCGCTTTATCACTTTCCAACACTGGTGCATGTTGTCGAAACTTTATTTTTAAAAATCCACTATAAATTACACATAACACTCAAAAATACACTAGTTTTGAAAAATTATACAACGGAGTCGCAACCGCTTGTCTGTTAGATTCCCGCCAAATTCCTGTCAAGTCGGTCATAGATCCGACGTTTTTTTTTTAATAGGGGTATAATTTCTTTAAAAGGTATTTTACACCTTACTTTTTCGAACGGAATTTTCTTTTCGTAAATCTCAAAGATCCCTTGTTCACTTTAAAGAAAAACATAATTCTTTAAAGAATACTTTTTAATAAAGAAGCAGTACCTAAGTATCATTAATAACTTTGATAGCAACATTAATTTTATCTATAATATTTACGAGCGCCTATTAGCAACAAGGCTTTACAAATTCTTAGGTTTATGAATTTACTGTTTACCTGAAATAACAGAAAATTATTTAATATCAGAAAGACGCAGAGTTCACATAAGATTGTAAAATAAAGAGTATCTGGAAAGACGAGAGCTGCCATCTAAATTAAAACTATGCCCAACAGACAATATCAAAGCGTGCTCGAGCTTCAAAGCAGTGACTTAACAGCTCAAGTGGTATTGTAACATTTATTTTCTATATGTGGCAAGTCTGGTCTTGGGCTTGTCAATATATTTGAGCGTTTCAGAGCGCCATGATCGATTGATTGTTTTTTTTTGCTGTGGCAACAGCTGTCTCAAGAAAACGGTCTATAGTCTATGGGACATGACTAGAGTTTTTTTGGGAACTGACATCGGAGAGAAAAGGTTAATGAAAAATTAGAAGAGGTTTCTTGAGATTGGATGGCTTCGGTGCTTTGATTCTCTGAGCTACTAAGTTTTAGTTAACTCCAGTTGATGTTTTTTGTCAAAGTTCTTTTCTAATTTCTACCCAGATTCTGGTAAGTTTTAATTAACTATTTGCAAAGCGGGTCGATTGGCGTCTTTCGCGCAGTCAATATCTTAATTTGTCGTTTCTTTCATGACAGGGTTTTTTAGTACGGGGAAGGATTGGTCAGCCACGGTTTCGAACCACACCCGAAAACACGTGGACCACACGAGTGAGGTTGTTGCGAGAGGAGCCTGCCAGCTCCACCTGGCTGTGACAACGTACGGGGTCGCTCTCAGCTCGATTAGAAGGCCAGTACTTGTCACCCATACTTACACGTGTAGCATAGCCGCCTAACTTACTTCCTCACCTCTAGTACCTAAACCTATACTGTTTTTTTAGTATAACTGTTCTTATGTATGTCTGTGCTTTCTATCTCAGTGTCTCTGTAGTGAACTGTGTGTTGTATAAATATATGTGTGTACACCCTACCTGGCTGTTTTCGTCAGAGCCCTGGCCTACCCTTGCAAGCACACTGGAATCTCTGTAGTAAGGCGCCCTGGGAAAGAATTCTCTGCATAGCTACCTCGCGCTAGTTGGTGAGTAACACTGATCATCACTGTGTTATAGTATGTAACATAACTTACAAAAAATATTTTACGAGTTATGTTTTAATGTTTACTTACTTATTGTTAAGTACTTATCTACCATATATGAATACATAAAGTTTACTTACTGCTATTGACCATGAACTACTTTTGCCGTTTCTTGTTTCAACGATCTAGTGGCTTCAAAAAAGCTCTTTTTTATCTCCGGATACGCCACCAATAAGTCCTCCCAGTTCTCTAGTCTCAAATACACAAGATCAACAACCTAAAGAACAGAAAATTCAATTCATGACTTGATGATTATTTCAGTCATTCATTATTGAACATAGGCCTTTCTCATCGATATGATGATGAAATAGAGAAGATCGCTACATCGCTACAAAGGTCTTGCTGTACTAGCATCCAACAACCTCTTGCCATCTTTATAAAACCATCAGTTCACCTTGTAGGTATTAATTGTTTAAAATTAATACTTATAAACCTAATATTATGAAGGTTAATAATAAGGGAATGCTATGAGGAATGCACCTATATAATTATCTACTAGTACTACTACATTACTCTCTATTTAAAATGGTCATTGAGTACGTTAACTGACTCACCGTGCGGGTTAAATATGAATATTGGAAGGCACTATTGGCAAATATTCCTGGCATGCACCCAAAGTAGCCATTAGTATAAAGCAAAGATAAAAACTGTCCTTCACCTCTGAAAGCACAAAAAAATATGATCTACACACTACAGCGTTATTACTGCGTCGATACGGAAAATAAATGTATGAACCGTAAGTTGCAGAAAAATGAAAAACGCCGGTATGCTGGCTTTGCATTGCGACATAGAATTTAATACTCTATGAATATAATAACCAATGTTTTTAATATAAATAATAATATGAGTAATAAAGACCACATAATGTAAAGGATTGCATATAGGTTTGACATAGTCGATCGGATTCTCCAATAAAGACAACTGGAATATATTTATATTCCCTGAAATTCAGGATCAAAAAGATTATCTCTATGCTTTATGAACGCCCGCCGTATGGTTAACTCGCTTTAAGCATCGGCAAACCAACTCTAACCCATCCTCTACTCCCTATTTGCTTTTGTGTTCACGTTATAATAATTTTGTGTTTTTAAACTTTATTTCACTCACTCGGAATTATTGTGCCGCTTCTCTACTTCTCCTTCATGAATGAAAAATGTAACGTTTAATACATCTCCTTCTTGTACAATATATTTACCTTTGAAAGCGATTAAAATATGGTTAGTTTTTATAAGACAACTAGCTGACGCCCGCGGCTCCGCCCGCGTGCAATGTTTTTCCCGGTCACAGGGGTATGAAAAATAGATGTTGGCCGATTCTCAGACCTACTCAATATGCTCACAAAATTTCATGAGAATCGGTCAAGCCGTTACGGAGGAGTATGGCAACGAAAACTGTGACACGAGAATTTTATATATTAGACTAGCTGACCCGCGCAACTTCGTTTGCATGATAAATGAAGAACCGCTCGACCGATTTTGTGCAAACTTCACATAAACCATCTACTAAATAGTCCGAACAAAGCCTAAACATTTGGTTTGGATAGGTGAGCCCGTTCTTGAGTTATAAAATTACAACGAAAAGTGGCATTAATTTTTATATATATATACTAGCTGATGCCCGCAGCTTCGCCCGCGATGGCGCTGTATGTAAAATTTTGCTGAATTTTCTTTGCTATAAACCTCACGGAGCCCGAGACCTTTCCAACGAATGCAAAACCGTGGAAATCGGTTCGTGCGTTCTAAAGTTATAGCGTCAGGAAGGAAAACCCGACTTATTTTTATATAATAGATAGAAGAAGATATTCATAAAGAAGTCCTTATATTTTTACACATAGATAATATATATCATTTTATACCAACCAGGCAAAATAACAGTCCTTTCAAGTCTAGCAGCTAGTTGCCTCTTGAAGTAATATGGCAGTTGACGGAAAGTAGATGGCGTGTTTAGATGGTGCATGTAAAGAGCAACGAAAAGGTCTTCTCGCAGACATACCGGTGCTTCGTAAGCCAATTCTGGTAGCCAATTTCCTATTAAAACAAATAAGATACAGTTTTAGGGTTTTAGAGAACGCACGCCGATTAAATAATTTTTCCATAAAGGTGGGTCTACGCTAGACGAGCCGAGCACGAGCGGAGCACGAGCCGAGTCAAAATTCGTGTAGTGTGGACCGACGTACGAGCCTCGAGCGACACTTGTCATGGCGAGCAGAGCGACTCGACTCGTGCTCCGCTCGTGCTCGGCTCGTCTAGCGTAGACCCACCTTAACATTGTAATTCAATGTGTACTCGTTTATGGATGCGTCAAATGTAGGATCGTATGTAGGGCGAGATTAAGAATAGAAAACGTCTACTTTCAGCAACGACTTACAACAGGCTTCCAAATGAAATAAAAGGTATGCCCTTAATTAAGTTCAAAAAGTGTATAAAAAGTAAATTGTACTGCAAGGGCTACTATACAGTTGACGATTATTTGATTGATAAGGAAGCCTGGAAATGATCTGCTTGCTCTACTAATGGAGTGTTAGTTTATAGTACTTATTGTAAATATGTAGTGCACAAAAAGAATAGCCCGAGTTTCTTGCCAGTTCTTCTCAAGTGGGCCGCGTTCCGAACTGGTGATATGTAGGTATTAGGATTATGCTAAATAAATGTTTTTTGAGTTTGAGTTTGAGTTCGACTGATATTATGTACATGGATTATTTAACTAGGTATCATTTTTTTACCGGAAATAAGTTTCCATAGGACGAGAGCTGAGCGGGAACTCCTCGGGAAAAATTCCTCGCGAGCGGAGCTGCGGGTGTCATTTATTAAAAGGACATACTGTGTAACATTTATTTTCTATATGTGGCAAGTCTGGTCTCGGGCTTGTCAATATATTTGAGCGTTTGAGAGCGCCATGATCGATTGATTGTTTTTTTTGCTGTGGCAACAGCTGTCTCAAGAAAACGGTCTATAGTCTATGGGACATGACTAGAGCTTTTTGGGAACTGACATGAGAGAGAAAAGGTTAATAAAAAATTAGAAGAGGTTCCTTGAGATTGGATGGCTTCGGTGCTTTGATTCTCTGAGCTACTAAGTTTTATGTTAGTCACTCCAGTTGATGTTTTTTGTCAAAGTTCTTTTCTAATTTCTACCCAGATTCTGGTAAGTTTTAATTAACTATTTGCAAAGCGGGTCGATTGGCGTCTTTCGCGCAGTCAATATCTTAATTCGTCGTTTCTTTCATGACAGGGTTTTTTAGTACGGGGAAAAGTGGGCAGCTGCTGTTCTGGGCCACACCCGAGAACACGTGGACCGCACGAGCGGGGTTGTTGAGAGAGAGGCCTGCCAACTTCACCTGGACTTGACAGCGTACGGGGTCGCTTTCAGCTCGTCTCAAAGGCCAGTACTTGTCATCCACTTATTCGTGTAGTCTAGCCGCCGAAATTACTTCCTCACGATGAATTAGTGTAGTCATGTACTATTAGAACTTAAACCCGTAATATTCTTGTGTATGTCTGTGCTTTCTGTATCTATGTAATCTCATTGTCTCTGTAGTGTACTGTGTACTGTATAAATATATGTGTGTACACCCTACCTGGCTGTTTTCGTCAGAGCCCTGGCCTACCCTTGCACGCACACTGGAATCTCTGTAGTAAGGCGCCTTGGGAAAGAGTTCTCTGCATAGCTACCTCGCGCTAGTTGGTGAGTAACACTGAACATATTTGTGTTATAACTGAAATGTGATTTGGCTAGTTTAGAACATACCTATATTAAAACAGCAAATACCTCTATGTTTTCTCCACAAGTTATCAGTATATTCTCGCAGATCATTTAAAATAGATGGACACAGTCCACTGTCGTTTAAGAAAGTAGTCAAATTCATCACAAGGTAATCGAATTGGTAGAAGTCGCGAAATCTCGTATAGATGGCACCAATTGCTAAGGATATTAACCACATCTCGAGAACGTACATAGCGTAGGTAACAAAAAATTTGTAGTATACCTGTTCTAGAGTAATGGCTACTACCTGAAAAGATAATTATGAGTGAATGTATGAATAGATTACTTATTTAATAGAAAAGTAAAGATATAAAAACGGTCAAATTCGTAGTAGGTAGGTCACGCATAGAGACACGCGTAGTAGTCCAAAACGTACGTGGATTTGGATGGTGGCGTTGGTATTTAAATACATTAGGCCTCTATTATCCCAGATACGCCTCTTCAACTCTGAACTAACAAAGTGGTCTAAGCCGTTATGGTTTTCCTGCAAAGTTTACTATTAACATTTGCAACACAAGAGGCGCTAGACTCGCGCTGCCGACCCTGCATTCTAAGACCCCTTTTGAAGAACCCCATACACTCGGCGCGGCGTTTGGGAAAAGTTTTTAAAATACACATAAAGTTTAGAGTATATAAAATATGTGTGTATATGTATATGTGTATGTATATGTGTGTATATGTATGTGTATATGTATGTGTATGTATGTGTATATGTATGTATTTATATATGTTTGTAATATCACATTTTCATCACGTTTTTTATGACCTCTTGCATTATTTATTATACAGTGCTCAACATATCCCTGAGCACCTACTTTATCTTGTCTCTGCATCACCCTCAGGTAGACTGGTAGAAAATGCCCAAGGCATTAAGTCCGCCTTGTACTACGTGCTAAAGTTTAAAATAAGTAAATAAATAAAAAAATAAAGGTAATTTTAGTCAAGTACGTACACTGGAAAGATTCGTGTGCGTGTATATAAGTACTATGAAAGACAACGCAACAATATAGTCGTGAGGCCAATACACTGGTACCACAAACCCAAATGTTTCAAGTGGTATATTTATTCGTGCACATCCTGAAAATTAGACAGGTATGAATTTTAAGGCAATATCGTAGTAATACATACAAATATTCAAAGTGAAAATAAAACCGGCTAAGTGCTCTTTTTTAGGGTTCCGTACCCAAAGGGTAAAGAACGGGACCCTATTCATGAGACTTCGCTGTCCGTCTGTCTGTCTGTCTGTCTGTCTGTCCGTCAGGAGGCTGTATCTCATGAACGGTGATAGCTAGAGAGTTGAAATTTTCACAGATTATGTGTTTTTGTTGCCGCTATAACAACAAATACTGAAAACAAAAAGATAATAATATTTAAGGGGGGCTTCCATACAACAAACGTGTTTTTTCGCGATTTTGTCTTATATATTCGGTAATATGGTATCCTTCTCAATTTAAATACGTTAGTTAATTTGGACATTTCATCAAGATCATTCATTCCCTTTACACCATGCAAATTAAATGAATTCTTTAGGAGGTATAGCACAATCAAATGTTGCTGAATGAAATTAATTTCGTGTCGCCATGATTGAACATTATACGGGTCACATACTAACTTATTTTTCGTCTTTCATCGTAAATATTTTTTCTTTAAAAAGTGAACAACGCTTTCAGCAGATTACTTTAGGTAGGTGTAATATTTCAAAGATAGCTATTTCATAGGAAATAGTAAACAAATAGTCCATATTTTAGATTTTTCTCCAGTATAAACAATTTACGTACAAACACACAATTTATGTTGTAGACGTAGATATCGTGTTAATAATGTCATCATTCAAATGTCATCAATATTTTGAAAAAAAAAAATTAAACAAAAAGTTCACAAACTCTTCTTGAAATATATACTGTACCTACCGTAGAGGATCTATACAAGGATAGTTAACACTATAGAGCAACGCGAACTGTCTAAAGACGCGCGTTGTATAACACTATAGAGCAACGCGAACTGTCTAAAGACGCGCGTTGTATAACACTATAGAGCAACGCGAATTGTCTAAAGACGCGCGTTGTATAACACTATAGAGCAACGCGAACTGTCTAAGTCGCGCGTTGCTCTGTGTTAGTAGGTAATGAGGGCAACCAGTAGACGCTTGAAATACTCACAGAATATCGAGCAGTGTATTTTCATAAAAAAATAATAATTAAAACAAAATGGACCTTTACTGGGACATCCTTTCGAGAGCTTACCCGGGGCTTCCAACCGTAGGCTGTTGGCCGTTACGTGGGGTTTTTTAGTCGGTAGGAGTCCGGCATATCATCCATTAAGGATTTTCTCTCTCGTTAAATAAAAAGCAAAAAAGGGGGGCTCCCATGCAACAAATACGACTTTTTGTTGTTTTTTGTTACGGAACCCTCCGTGCGGGAGTCCGACTCGCACTTGGCCGGTTATTTATAACGCTAATGTGGCAGACAAGCGTACGGCCCACCAGAAGGACTGGTGGTCACCGCAGCCTATGAACGTTTGCAACACCAGAGGCGCCACACTCGCGCTGCCGGCCATGTAAAAACCTTCTAAAACCCCTTTTGAAGAACCCCATACTGTAGGCGTTTGGGAAAACCGAGGCAGGAAGATTTAGAAGACAGGAGCATTTCACAACCTAAGCGTGCACGGAAAAAAACAAATATGCTATATTATGCTAGTCGGATTTCCGCACAGATGGTCCAATACCAAAAAACTGCAAAAATAAAAGAATTACGCTTGGTATGGGGGGCTCTCCCACGCAACAAGCGTAATTTTTGGCAGATTTTTAAACTTTTAGTATTTGCTGTTACAGCAGCAAAAGAATACCTACTTAATCTGTGAAACTTACAGCTATCACGATAAAATACAGCGTCGTGACAGACAGACAGACAGTGAAGTCTCCGTAATAGAGTTCCGTTTTTATCTTTTGAGTACGGAACCCTAAAAATGACGTAGGTATGTGTGATGATGAAGCATGTTTTTTTCTAATATAATTATAAACAAATAAATAAATATTCACGGACATTTCACACAACGCTATCTGATCCCAAAGTAAGCTAGGAATAACCTGCTTGTGTTTTGGGTATCAGACCACTGATATTAATACTTATATACTTTTAAATACATACATATTATACATAGAAACACCCAGAATCTTGAGACAAACATTTATGGGTCACACAAATATTTGTTTCCGGTGGGAATCGAACCCACGACCTCCAGCGCCGCAGGTGGTATCACTACCGACTGCTCCACAGAGGCAGGCAATTATATTTGTAAGTTCAAAGACCTCACCTTGCAGTCTGTGCTTAGGATGAATCCACTCATGACCATCAACCATTGATGCATTAAGTTCTGGAAAAACATCATAGTCTGAATCTTCTAGCTCTGTAATCAAACAAACGATACCTATCTTACTAATATTATAAATGCGAAAGTTTGTGAGTGTGGATGTGTTGCTCTTTCATTGCGTTCGATTTCTATGAAATTTTCATTCATTCAAACCAATTTTCGGTGGAAGTGTGCATGGCAATGAACATCAAATATTTTTTTTTAGATTTATCATTACACATTTTTCCACTCTGTGAGTGTCTTTTTGAAAACCTATCTATTGATACCACACACGTATGATTTTGATAAAAAAAAAATTTTTGAGTTTCAGTTCTAAGTATGGGGACCCAAAATTTATTGCTTTTTTTTCTATTTTTGTGTGAAATTCTTAATACGATTCACCGAACACACCTAGGTACCTACTTACCAAGTTTCAACAGCATAGGTCTTATAGCTTCGGAGAAAAGTGGCTGTGCGAAACATTTTTTACTGAACTTACTGTCACAAGCGATGTATATCCATCCACAAGTAAAAATGTGCAGAAGCATAACAACTATAGCAGTTCTTAAAGCCCTTGGTGCGGCTTTAGTCTGAAACAGGATAAACATAGTAACATAATTGAGTGACGACATAATTTTATTGGAAGAGTCGCGGGAAGTACCTTGTGCTACACGTCGGAAATTGTACTTATGTCACAGCAGTTGGGTACTATAGGTAAATGTCTATATTTTTGAAGGTCCGTACTGAAAGGGTAGAAACGGAACCTTAGGTACTAGTGAGACTTCGCTGTCTGTCTGTCACCACGCCGCATTTCAAGAACTGTGATAGCTAAAAAGACAGTTGAGCTTTTCACGTATTATGGTAAGTACCTATTATGGTTGCCGTTACAATATGCCATTAAACTCAATTATCAAATAGGTAGTGTAAGTGTCCATAGTGTATACATATTCTTGTTACTCAGCCGTGAAATTGAAATTAATAAAAAATCTAGAATTTGATCATATTTTATTTGGGTTCTATGACGATGCGATATCTACGACTTATTAAGTAGTACCTAGTTACCTTAAAGCCTTGACAAAAGTGATGATCAAAGTTGACTAGCCATTTCAGTCTCATTATCTTTGCAAACTGATATCGTGGGTCATATTTAACAAAAGAAATTAAAGGAATGACAAGTGTCAATACATCTATATAAAAACCCCACTCTTTGAGAATGTTCCATCCAATAATACGTCTCACACATCTATTTTCTTCAACGGTGATATTTGTCTGAAAGTAAATTATATTGCTTGTCATGCTTTATGGTGTCTTGCACGTTTAAAACTTGCAAAGTCCTCCCTATTAAAATCTGTAACTTTGCCTTCATTGTAAGAACCAGGTAAAACTGATCCACCAGATGATGATTAGGTATAGTGAAACGAAATAAAACCAAAGGATTTGGAACCTGTGTGTCCTGAATTGTTAGAATTTACTTTAATTTATAGCCTGATACACAATGCTATGCTGTAGAGCTACCCCTATTTTAATATCCTATTATTACACCATATTCCTCAGTTTAAAATCTAAAGCAAAAACAGGAACTCACCGAATAATATTCTGCGACGAAGTTGGTCACATGTAAAATATCCAAAAGTATTAGTATAATATACAAGGCGCGGACGCACGGCGGAGGCAAGGCTGGCCAAGGTAGCAATACCACAATACAGACCGTGACAGAAGGGCCAAAGAGCCACGTCATGTACAGCCACCAGGCGTACCAGGACCTATGGTGAACCTTCAATGGTTCATACATCCACTGATAAAGAGAAAAAATATGTTAATAAATTTATGCAGTGAGCTATTTAAGTGTAGGCAACGGAATGAATAAAGACCGTGTGTTTCAGAAAAGGTCTTATTTTTAATTTAAAAATACATGCACTTTATAATGCATACCTACATTTATTAAACTCTTAGTACACGCAAACACACTACGAACTTACAGGAAACTGAAGAGTTTTTCTCGCTCGTAAAATGTATTCTATGCTGTCGTAAGGGTTTTCGATGTACCAAGTCTTCGTTGCTAAGAAGTCACTTTGAGACTGGGCATTCTCAGCGATAGTTTGTCTAACCTGTTTGAAGACAAGATAAACTAAGAGACAACTTTGAGAGATTGATTGGAAGCTGTGATAACCCCCAAGGTAGAGATTTCGCCCATAGAGTGCACGAACGTGTCGATCAATTACATTGCTTGCGTCCAAAACCTGTTTTAAAAAGTAAGTACATGCCACATAAAAGAGCAACAAATGATCGGTGAAGGTTTCTATCAACGCCTAAGCAAACAAAACGATAAACTTCATTGACTGGTTTTGAAACGGACTATAGTCCAAAAGTTTAAATTCATCGAATAACTGGTTGGTAACCTGGTATTCGGCTTATCTTTCCAAGATGTTATCAGTTTAAAATTTTCATTGCTTTATTTTGTTGAGTTTTTCATTTTCTTGGTATCTAGGTAGTCGATATAGTATAGGTATGTAATACTATTATATTCTCTTTGGTATAGGTACAAATTGTATTCAATCTTGTCGAAATTGTTCGTAAAATTTAAACCAATGGTAGGTATAATAAGTAGGTATGTGTATGTTTACCTCATCGCTTATGATTTCTTGAAAGTTTTTAATAGATATTTGGAGAACATCTGTGTGGGTGTAAGCTTCAGCTGAAATTTTTACTGGACCGAGTCTAGTGCCCACAAGCTGACCAAATACGTCTCCCTAAAAAAATAAATGAATTATTGTGGTAATCTGTCCTGTAGTAGCGTATGGTTAAGGTACCCTTGAAGGTATCTTTCACGAGTAACCATACGAATACCATGGAGCTTTTAAATTAACTCTTGAACGGTTTTTTATCTAAACGAAAAATAACACTGATTTCCTTCGACCAAATGATCCAAGCTGATTACAGAGACACAGTTTTGTTAAAAATTGTGAAATGAGTCACAACACTCACAACACACGCTTCGTAATTTATTCATTACCATGGTTCTTGACAAAATCCTATATGGATAATCATAATGCTAGTATATTTTAAGTTTGAGAGTAGTTAAACTTTGATTTTTGTTACTATACCCTTGTTCTTAGTTCAGAATTACAAGAATCAATTCATTCTTTTAATGATGAAATATGATTGAGTTTTCAGATCGAACATTCTTGTATCCTATCTACACATATAATGTGAAAGAATATCACAAACCAGCTGTATATGTATGTAGGTACGTATGATGCGTCGTGTCAATTTATTCCTTAATATAATAGGATTAATTGGAGACTAACATAGTTAGGTATCAACATTACCTTAGTAAGTGTCAGAATTTTTTTCCCTTCTTTCTTAATAACAACTTTTCCGCGGTGTACTACGTATATATCTGGAACTAGATCCATTTCTCTCATAATTTCGTGTCCAGGCAAAAAAAAGTTAACAATACTAAAACTTGCTAACTGTTTTTGCATGCTTTCTTCTCCTTTTAGCAATGTATTCAAAACCGCGTATGTCCTTGAAAGAACAAGTAACATAACTCAACAAAAACAGTGTAGGTACACATCAGACATCGGTTCTGTCAACAACTTGTATTGATTATATTATTAGTAATGGTTGCGTAGTTTACTTTTAGGTGAATAGTAAAGTCAAAGAAATATAATTAAAAGGGCACAAAATTTATTCAATTGAAACAAGTCGCAAAGGTGCAACAGTGATACTTTACAGTTAAATGAGGTATATAAATTCAGTGACATCCCGACCGGCAAAGTTAAACAAATATGCTTAATAAACTGTGGTATAGGAATTCATGCTGTACTGGAGCTAATATATAGGTACAACATAAAACTGAAACCACCAGCCTGGGAGGTTTCAGTTCTATATTTTACTTTGTAACCCTTCCTAGTTGCCACGATTGAAAAATGGTATACGTCTATACAATCAACATTATTATTCAAAGATAACAAATAAACCATATTACAATGGTTTATTTGTGATCTTTGAATAATAATGTTGACAGTTTAATTCTTTCATTCATTAAACTAGTATTGAGTAAAACATGAGAAAAACGTACGTTTTGAAACAAGCGTAGCTCAAATCCTGCCCTAGCACTACTCCAATGCGTTTATTCATCATTTGTTGAATATTTATGCCCTTGGTCCTGTAAGGGAATTGATTATTAATTAGGAACAAGACATGGGGTACGATTTATCACTGGCGTAGTGTCGATCCAACATTGATAGAATATCTATGTAAAACTTGTACCCGACACAAATAAGGAACCGCCCATCCCACAGAATTAGAGTAGCTACAGGCTATACCAATTCAAATAGTTTCTATACCAACGAAGCTGCAAAGACGCCACTCATCAAGAGATCTCAAGAAAGAAAGAACCTTAAAGCATATCGTCGCAGTTTCCAATGACTTTACATCAAGCATTAGTTGATCAATAGATTGGTTGAATTTACTTAAAAACATTACATTTTCACAGATCCAAGTCAACGATTTAGCTATTCGATATTAATTTCACCTCCTTGCGTTCCTGAGAAAAATGATCTAGACACAAGGACAGTAAAGTGATCCTGTACAGTTAACAAAAGGTTTCATTTTTACAGTTTAAGATACACAAACCAAAAAATAGCATTTATCTGAACCACTAAAGTCACTGAAAGCTTTTAATGACTTGGGCAAATTTTCTTGTATAATTTTATTGAAATACGAGGTTGAGTTTACTGCTGCAGATGTGTTAAGAAATTGCCTCGAAAGCTATTTAGCTATCTGCATCTGTGCTATAAACTGGCTGTGTTATATGGCTTACATTACTGTATCTGGAATTATAGCTCACCTCATCCAACAGTATCGGAAATGTGCTGTAGCGCTGTTAATAGTCTGATTTTCTACCCGTTCATTCTTGAGAAAAGTCTCCAAGCTGTTCACTCCGTATTGAAATAGCGTGTTTTCCCGGGAGGCCAATACCAACAATGTTAAAGTATAACAAGTGACGCACCTAAAGTTTAGATGGATTTGTAATTATTGTTTCACTCTTTATAAAGTTGATGGAAGTTGTTTCTTTGTTTGTGTAAAGTCAAACCATAGATCATTCGGTGGTCAAAAACACAAGAAAAATATATTAAACATTCATGCGGCGCTGGAGGTCCTGGGTTCGATTCCTGGGTCGGTCCCAATATTTGTGTGATCCACAAATGTTGTGTTTCGGAGTTCAGGTGTTTTCTATGTATAATATGTTTGTATTTAGAAATATATAAGTATGTATATCAGTCGTCTAGATCTCATAGCACAAGCTTATATTGGCTTAATTTGGGCTAGATGTTTATTTATTTATTCATTTATGTACACACTAGGAAAGTAAAATAACAATAATAAAAGGATAAATAGGTACAATGGTACTGCTTATTTCTGTAAGAAATATCTACCAGCAGATCGGCGAGAGGAGAACGTGAAGAAAAAGGAAAAGATCAAGAAAAAGTGTGTTTACAAAACAGGGTAGAACTAACATAACACACAAAATAAAAGATAAATATTATTAACTGTATATAATACATATATAAATAAGTAAATATAATAATATATATTTAAATAAAAATTACATATATAAATAAATAGGATTACACTGTAGAGAAATAGTGTCCACGGACTTTCTTTTTAAATGTGGTGATAGTTTTACTGTCTCTGATACCAGGCGGAAGTGAGTTCCATAGTCTGACTGCATGCACGGTGAAAGAGTTTGAATAAAAACCGGTTTTGTGAGAAGGAAATTTAAGATTTGAGCGTAGGTGAGATCTGCAGAGAGCATCAGGAGAACGAACAAAAGAGAACCTTTCCTTTAGATAGGGAGGTGAAGATGGACTATAAAGGATATTGTAAAGGAGGCAGAGGATTCGAGTGTTACGGCGAAGGCGGATTGGGAGCCACTTGAGTTCTTTGCGAAAGTGAGAAACATGATCGAACTTTCTAAGATTGAATATAAAGCGTATACACAAATTTTGCAACCTCTCAAGTTTATCCAGAAGCTCCTCAGTGGCGTCTAAATAGCAGATATTGTTACATATATTGTTATATATTAATAGAATAAATGTTGTTGTGTGAATGTCCACAAATATTTAAATATTTATTTATTTATTTATCAATCATCAAATATGTCAGACATTTGCAGCTGCTGTATGTTAGGCCATTGACTAAGAGTATATCTCCCTCTATTCTTCTGCGCTTTCATTTAACCGCAATATTGTCCAAAATGTAACATATTAATACTTTCTCAGCTAAAGTTCTAAAGTTTAGAATTCCATATGGTCTAAGAGCCAGCGGCCCCCAGGCATTCGTTAAAGTATAAAAGCTGTAAGTTTCTCAATGTATGTCCCCAACACAGGTAAGAACGAACCCCGCCTATGAAACTTGAGTCGCGGTGGCTTTCGCAGGTATCAGGTAGTAAAGGTGTGTAAAATTGTGTGTTAAATTTGGTAAAGTATAAAACTCAGTTTTTACATATTTTACTTATAATAATCCTAAAAGTCACCTTGTCGAAAGCCAGACACTTTGTACGGTTGCAACCCTCTGCCAGACACCCTTAAAGTATATTTAATTATTACTATACTTACGGTATAGTATAAAAGCTGCAATTTATATATGTTATTTGGAGAACTATCAAATGATGTTTTCTCACTAGCCAGACAGTTTCAGTAGTTCCTTTATGTTGCCAGGCACATCAAAAGTCTAATGTAGGTGCGAGCGCGAGGGATGTGTGTCTGAGGGTGCGAGTGAAATACCGCGTTCGGTCCACTGCAACGTTATACTGCGCATCAGCTATCATTTATTGTGTATAATGAGAACTATTTTCTAGATTTACTATGAAAATTCATTATGTACCATAACTAAGGATCAACGAATAAATGTTTAGAAAATTCTTTTATAAAATTTCTGTGTTTAGGAATCATTAAATTAACAATAAAATAATATATTTAAATAATTATTTTAATAATAGTTATTGGAATAATATAATTAATCTAATACAATAATTAATGGAAAAATATTTCAAAGATATTCTATGAATCGTGGTCGTCAATATCTTGAGTGTCCTCATCACCGCACCCAAAGACGCGAGATAGCACCCGAACCACCCCCTGGGCCATAGGTCCGTAGGGAGTCCTGGGACATCCTTCCGAGGGCTTACCTTGGGCTCCCAACCATAGGCTGCTGGACGTTACGTGAGGTTTATTAGTCGGTAAGAGTCCCTCATAACATCTGTGAGGACTTTCCCTCACGTTAAAAAAAGAACCCTCATGGGATTGTTCGATGATTGTATTTTCCATCAAATTTGTGAGATCTTCGCTGTGTTGTAAACATTAATTTGATTTTAGACAAGCATACGGCCCACCAGAAGGTCCGGTGTTCACCGCAGCCTATGAACGTTTGCAACACCAGAGGCGCCACTCTTGCGCTGCCGACCCTGTAAAACCCCCTCACTGTAGGCGTTTGGGAAAACCGAGGCAGGGAGATCGTTCCACAAAGAAAGCCCCTATCGGATCTAACCGTGCTCGAACGCTCCGGACGTAGAGTGTGAGGATGTATTCCCTGTCTGTGATTTCTATTTTGTGCCAAATTTGACAATAACTTATTCCTTCTGCTATGTTATTATAATAACACTGTACTACAGAATGTAGTTGAATAAATCACAGATTTAAGAATAATTAGTACGCAAGCTTTAATACGTCAACCTCCCGTGACGAAACGGTCAAGTATCTGATACCTTTGTTTTTAAGAAGTGAGACGCGCCAAATTTTTCGACGCATACACGTACAAGTGTATAATGCCCGTCTGTCTTTTTATACGCTCCAAAATACCACTAAATATTTAAAAATATAATAAATATGGCCAAATGGAAGACAAAATTCTTAATTCAATAATGTAAAAAAACGATTTTCGCGAAAATGCAGATGTCCGTTTGCTCTTTGCTTCCGTCGATATATCCCTGGCGCTCGCATCTACATTAACTTTTGATGTGCCTGGCAACATAAAGGAACTACTGAAACTGTCTGGCTATTGAGAAAACATCATTTGATAGTTCTCCAAATAACATATATAAATTGCAGCTTTTATACTATACCGTAAGTATAGTTATAATTAAATATACTTTAAGGGTGTCTGGCAGAGGGTTGCAACCGTACAAAGTGTCTGGCTTTCGACAAGGTGACTTTTAGGATTATTATAAGTAAAATATGTAAAAACTGAGTTTTATACTTTACCAAATTTAACACACAATTTTACACACCTTTACTACCTGATACCTGCGAAAGCCACCGCGACTCAAGTTTCATAGGCGGGGTTCGTTACTACCTGTGTTGGGGACATACATTGAGAAACTTACAGCTTTTATACTTTAACAAATGCCTGGGGGCCGCTGGCTCTTGCTCTAATAGTTATTCGTCAGCTTATCTACTAAATAAATAAAGTATTTAAGTAAAATTAATTCTTACCAAAATATAACACCAAGAACAATTAACACAAACCACAATCCGTGCGAGGATTGTTCTATCGAAAAATCTCCGTGGTTCATGAACATCATACCACCCTGTGCGAGATGTAGGCTTTGCACGAATAGCTACAAATAATACAACGATATTTTTGAAGTTATAATTTTACCGTGTGTACGTCTAGCAGTGCATTGCCACAGGCTGATACATTATTGAAACACACACTTAAACAAACCGGTCAGGTGGTGTTAAAGAAAATTAAATTGTGGAATGTAAGTGCAACACTTACATTCCACAATTTTATTTGCTTTCACTCCACCTGATCGGTTTCTCTTCATAGCATTCTCAAAGGTATAAAGCTATAAATGAATGCTATAAAGCGAAACCGGTCAAGTGGTGTTAGAGCAAATTAAATTGTGGAATGTAAGTGCAAGTGTGTGTTTCAATAATGTATTACAACAAGTTCCATCAAGTGCCGACAATCGAGAGTATAAATGCAGTAGGCTGAATTATTGATGAATTGGTTGAATTTTACTAAACCGTCACATTGGTCTAAACTCGCACCACATCCAGGGTGACTTTACTTGTTACCGTCCATGTAAGTAACAGATGTAAAACTTATATGTATATATTTTTTCAGAACAATTAAATGTCACCTCTGTTGTGACGCTGGATTACAATACATTCGAGCAGCAGCAGACGCTTTAATTTCAAACTGAATAGCTAAAAATACAACATATGTTCTATACATCGTCGAGTTAAAAATCTGAATATGGAGACAATAGATCTAAGCGAATAGGGAAGATAAATGTAGTACCTACGTTACATGTAATACACATAGAGAAAAAACACCGAAACAGGCAGGTAGATGAGATAACTGCTTCTGGGCGTAGTCGTCACGGTTCAAATGAAGAAAAAAATTGAACTGTCATTACGCATCGATGACGTCACGATTTCTCTCACGATTTCTCTCACGTCACTCGCCTTTGCGAGGACAGCTAAGGAACGCTTGAACACCTACTTAACTATACTTTAAGAGAAAAATACTACAGCAAAATTTCTGAAGATAACGATAAAGCTAGTGATACTCTCTCTATAACTGTGAAAACAATATTGCCTCACGAACTAACTAGTTTCGACAAACCTCTCAATTTCCAAGTTTCAAATTAGAACAAAGCAAAGTTCAAATCTGAGTAAAATTTCATCAAGAAGGAGAAACACTTACAAAATGCAACTGTATGTCATGTGGCTCATAACCAACGGTTTTAGACAAGTGGAAAAATTTTGGCAACCAACAATTACGGCGTATAGTCACATTTTTCATTCCCATTTCTTCATATCTATGTTTAACACAGTGTGACATAAAGAAATGACTTGCTGCAAATACGATAAGTATATTGACAACTTGCCATTTTATTATCTGAAAATAATTTTATTAATTTAACACAGGTTTTCTAAAATGTTTAGTAGTTACGACAAGCTTTTGAAATTTTACATCCTAACCAAAATACTACAAAGTATACGAAGCTGATATTTATTGTACACTTTGTAGTATTTTCTTCAAAGGGATCTTAGAAAGTTTTTACAGGGTCGGCAGCGCGAGTGCAGCGCCTCCTGGGTGTTACAAACGTCCAGAGGCTGTGGTGACCACAAGTAGGTACATCTGGTGGGCCGTATGCATGTCTGTCACCTTACTGGTATAAAAATTAGTGTAAAAACGAGCCATGGAATCTGTAAAAATATTATTGCTACAAATAACTCCAGCTGGTTTGATCTTTTCCTCTACTATATTGAAATGATTCACTAAAATGAATCGGAATCAATCTATGTACATTGGTAAAATTAATGAACTCGTTTTATGAACAACCCACGCTCTTCCTGATCTTAAAACTACAACGTCAACATTCTTTTCACGAGAGCTAATGGTTAGAAATACTGTTTCCTTATAACTGCTGTGGTGTAGCATTTCCCAATAATATACTATCTCTGTATAAAAGCCAATGATATTTAAGTAAAGATATGCTACCTTCATACAAAACAGCGTTCAGTTATTGTTGAGTTATAATTTCACGTACTTACCTATCGGTACCTAATACATTTCATCTATGAATGCGATAGAGAATACAAAACGTTTAATACAGAAAGAGAAGGCTATCTGTGTCGTTTTGCACACAGCAGCAGACTATTCTCGCAGCTATTAGCCGACTAAATGGAATTACAACAATTGTGTGACTTTTACCGCAACAGTTTTTGAGCGCTAATGCGATATCTACCCTTTTTTACTATAACATCATTGATAAAAATTACTATTATGTTAAAAAATACAAACCATAGAATTCGCATTTGCAGTCGGTATATCACCGATGTAGTTAAAGTACGCCAATACGATATAAATATGTGAAAATTTGCAGCAGGTATTAATAAGCATGATATCGTCATAATCAATAGATTTTGACAAAAAATTTCCGAGCAATTCAAACCAAGGTATAGCACCAATAATATCCATCAGGAAACCTTTAGTCAAATAGTTTTTTAAACACTTATTTTTGTCCGTGATTAACAAGCCATGACTATCGTAGTAGGCTATCTAAAAACAAAACAAAATCACAGGTTATTGAAACAAGTAGTAATCACATAGTAACTTAAGCAATATTAACAACTAGCTGTTGCCTGCAACTTCGTACGCTGCATTTTAAACGTGATTCTTTAGATTGATATAACTTTTATGTTTATAAACCGATTGACATAAATCAAACACTAAATGTTAAGTGAAGCAAACCGCAACACAACAAAGAAAACCGCATTGCAATCGGTTGAGCGGTGCTGAGATTAGCGTGCACAAAAGTACAGACCAACAGACAGTGACGATTGATTGATGATATTGATATTGCATTAGTTCTGGCTGTGATTCATTAGGTACTATTTTACTATTTTAAAAGTTGAATATTTGTGATTAATATTGCGTCACTAAAAACGCTGCCATCTCATATCCGTAGATAAAATAATGCGTACCTATGAACCGTAGAGAGACGTAGGTACATTGCTGTACAATGTCATGAGCCTCTACGGTGGTGTACCAATGACAATAAAAACATTATCTTTTTGAAAGAGTAAATATCTAATATTTATTCACAATTATTAATCGTTTCTTATATAAGTATTCAAATAACAAAACATAATACTTACGAAGACCTTCAAAGCGATATCAATCCAAGCCACGGCATCACACACTGCACTAATTGTTTGAAAAGTATCGAAAGCTAAAGAACTGATACTACCTGTAAAGATAGAGTTGGTACCTGTAAAGATAGGTAGACTGTTCACCTAGAGCGCTAACTTTGACACGCGCGAGTATTCAGTATTTTTTTGAAACAGGAGTGCAGCAAACATAGAAAAACGCGACCAGTTCAAGGGGAGTAGCCATAGCATGTGTGCTTTATCTACACATATCGTATTCATATATACACACACCATTGCAAAAGTAATCGGCTGTCACTATTACATTATATATATATATATATATATATATATATTACACAAAATTAAAACAATACACTCATAATTTCAGACACACCACATATAATGTATGTGCCTATTTATGTATTGTATTTATAGAGGAGAAAGTCTAGGTATGTCGACTTTCCTTCCAATGAAAGTCATAGGGTGTGTTGCTCTATGGAAGCGAAGGATCAGAAATTCCCCATGCACCTATTAACCTAGAATAGTAAGGCTTCCGAAGTGTATGTGTATGACTGCCTATTCGAGTCAATTCAGATTGTACTGTCCTACAGTAAGAAGTAATAGTATTGTGAGCAATAAATTAGATTAGTAGGTATATAATAAATAAAATTTGGTCCAAATGAAAAGTAATACAACCTTGTAGCGACGCATTTGTTATGGATACAATTACTATGATGGCTCTGAACAATAACCATATCTGCATTAACCTGTTAAAAATTGTAATAATACATTAATCTATAAAATAAATCAAGATGCAAGGACTTCATAAACAAAGGACCTAGGCGTGGGGGAGGACATATTATTTTATGCCCTTATTGCCGAGATGAAAAGGACCACAACGACTTCATGTGTCGTGCAAAGTAAGAAACGCTTGCAGAATGGCAATCTCATAAAGCGGCCACTAAGGACATCATAAGATTAATTCAGAGAGCGATCACAGAATTCTGAGTCAGCGGGGCTGCAAGGCACAAGGACCGCCGCAGGTAATAAATAAACTGTAAATTGGAGTATGCTGTCGGAAAAACTTATTTACATATCCAGTTTAAAAAAATACCCTATAGGAAAAGATTGAATATTGCTTGAGTCTGTGAATCAATTATATTAACTGTCCTTAGGTGTTCGTAGGCACTGAGATAGCCTTCCGTGTTCATGGCGCTTGCAACAGCGCCAGAATATCAGAAATACTTAATATTACATGGTAAATATCCCGTTAACTCTAATAATAGTAATCATGATTAATATTGTAAATGTAAAAGTTTATGAATATGTTTGGAAGTTTGTTTTCACGGCATAGATCATTGTCTGGAAAAACACATTATTGTCGTGAATAACTTTATTTCCCTGGACATATTTTCCACAAGATGCGGGAACGAGAACAGAATCCTAACTAAAGGAAACTAAATATTTACAAACATAATTTTATCATGCAAATGTGACAAGCCTATTTTAATCTTCGGACCAAAAAGAAGCTCTATAAAAATCATGTTAATTCATGGAATCCTTGCGAGGTGAAGTCACACAAACATTATCAACAAATACACATTTGAAATACAAAGTATAAGTAGTTGACTTTCACTAAAATTGTGGGATTTTCTTGGCTTTTTACTTGGCACTATAAGGAAATTGGAATTTGTAAAAATAAAAATGAAAAATCTTTATTCATATAGGTTCCAATGTAAAACTTATGACCGTCAATTGCTTCTACATTTAGTGCCAGATTAGCTAAGCAATAGGTAGAGTAGGAGAGAAGAGAACCTGGCATTAAAACAAACGGCGCGGCCACTCTTTTTCTTTTTTAATTTCCAGTAGATAATTTTACAAGTCATTTAACAATATTTACAGTGGTGTAGTTTTAGTGGGCGATACCGCGGGATATAGGTTAGGAGTATTATCAAAGTATAGGTTCACTTACTTAGACTCAGGATCGTTCCAAATATTGTACATAGTAAATACAGTATATGGATCAAGTTCACGATATCCTCCTAATATTGATGAAGAAGAATGCACTCTTGCTACAGGCTTTTCTTTTGTGTGGTACTGAAATTATATTAATCACACTTTGTATTGTGTCGGCAATTTCAAAGCTTGGTCTCTCAGTCAAAACTTTTGGAAGAGATTTTTTTACCTCATTGTGATTAATCACTTCTTCTTTATAAATTTCTTCAATACGTGAAGTAAATTGTTTTAATGTTGTTTTTAAGTAATGCCACTCATGCGGATAGCGTTTATAAATGTGGAAAAACTCTTGATAACTTATGTATAACATCTGTAGGAATAATTTTCTTAAATTATAAATTAAAATAAACAAGAAAAAATAAAAAGATTAGCTTCAATTTTGAGTGGTTTGGTTCAATACTAAGCTAGACAAAACCTTCGGGAGTCCTGGGACATCCTTCCGAGGGCTTACCGAGGGCTTCCGACCGTAGGCTGTTGGGCGTTACGTGAGGTTTTTTAGTCGGTAGGAGTCCGGCATAGCATCCATTAAGGATTTTCCGTCACGTTATTAAAAAAAAAGTTAGTCAAAACCCTTTCTCGAACACTTCAAGATATATATAAATAATATAAAACATAATAGAAATTAGACTTTTTAAATAAAAAAAACAACGCTGTTCTGAAATATTGGACAGATTTGAAACTCACATCTCTCTCTCTCTCTACCTATACTTTTATTTAATTCTCATGATCATATTCTGGTTTTCTTTATTGGGCCCTTAGACGATATGGGGATCTTTGGCAGGTGCTTAGTCTAGCTTAGGGATAATCCGGCACTGTCTGTGTGATCTGTCAAGATTATTAAAGTGATCGAATCAAACGACAGAGTCTATGAATCCCGCCGCATGACCGAGATTCACATTTTGACAATTATTTATTTTTAGAATTTATCTACTATTGTAGCGACACTTTCGTTGGTATGACACTTTTTAACTATTTGATCAACTTAATTTTGAGTCTGTCCGACACGGGAAGTATGTACAAGACGTTGTGGTGTTTATTAGACTAATTAAAAGGAAAACTGGAAATGAAACCTTAAACTAGTAAGCCGAAATGGGTAAGTATACTTTAGGCTACAATTTTTGAAAAATGGGTTATTTTCTTCCTTGAAGAACGCTTATGTGCAGAAATGGTTCATAATAGCTTGGAAGGATTACACTACCACTAACTAAACTAACGTGAGTACTTACCTCACAATCGGTGTAACATGTGTAAGTTTTAAGGGCATATTTTCCAAATAGCACTGCACTTACAGATAACATATCACCAGGTTCATAGTATTTTTTCTGAATATTGCCATTCCCATCATAAGATTCAGATTTAACATAGCCCTAAAATAATAAAAATTGAGCTCTGAGCTAAAAGTCGAGGTACAAACAATAAATTTCATGACTGCTTACCTGAACTATCCATGTAACATTTTTGCATTTTGATCCAAATAAAAATACTTTAGCGTTTTTCGGCATTATTATATATCTCGATGCACATGCCATTTCTCTTATAAATGCAGAATCTGCGTGCTGAAAAGCACCTGACTCTCCAATTATTTTCTGGGCTACTTCACCTTGAACTTTCCAGTAAATGTCAAATGGTTCATGCCTAAACGAATCTCGGTCCATGTCATTTACTCCGTTATAATATCTATAGTGACATATTAGATATTTTTCAAGTCTCTTTATTAACTCTTTGTGAATTCCGTAATCATAATAGTACTTGTTGAGATTGAAAACAAAATACTGATAATCGTTGATATCACGATATCGTAAATACAAATATGCTAGAAATTTACCTTTGCAATATACACAGAGAATGTAAGCTATGAAGCTAGTTCCAATTGCAATAGTAATATCAACTAGCGTTTTTGGTAGATGTGATGAAAATACGAACTCAAATATCCAGTGCATAACTATACCAATCGCAGGATGTAGGACTTCACACTGTGTTTGAATAGTCGTGGCCGAGGTACACAACTTATCACCAAAAAAATAATCCATTGAGAGTTCTGTGTAATAATATCCCATCTCATATACAAAATGACTTGTAATTATTACAAAACAAAGAAAAGCTAGTACTATGTTACGGCTTACAGCAATTAAAGGATTTTGCCGAATGTTCCACTTCATATAATGTGAACTAAATAAAACGTGTATTTTTATCAAGCGGTTAAATTGAAGTGGATAACATATTGCCGGTTTATTAATGATTAACATGATGTATTCTGTCTTAATCGTTGCCAACACATCCAATATGAAATCAAAACTCTTGCACCGTTGGAACAAAATTGTACCAAAATTTGGTATTTCATTTTCCTGTATCCTTACAGCCGTTGTAAGTGATATGTATAAATCTACTAAGTAAATAAAATCAATCCAAGAGATTATTTCGTCCCAAATAGGAAGATCGGATTTGTGTGTAATGTAATATGGGTACACGCATAACGCAACCAAGACTGTGCAAATAACTACTTTTTTCCATATTGTGCGAAAAGTAGAATAAGGTGCCATAATCCACGGAAAACTATAATAAACAAACATAGACTTTGTTTTCAGTTGTTCTAGTGTGCACAGTACTAGCTGACCTAAATATTTGCTACAGTGGTACGTAGATTCTTCGGGTGGTAGCTCACATCTAGCATTTTTCTGTTCAATTCGTCTGTTGATAAGTTTTTTTTTCCAAGTACTAACAACTTCAAAAATTTTCCACCAACGCCTTTTGATCCAAGCTATATCTTCATCTTCGTTTCTATCTAAATGTTTCTTTTCTTGTTTACAGGCAAACAAGTTTCTTGCATGATCAATCCTTTCAACATACAACTTTAATATCTCTTTACGATCTTCTGGGAACTTCTGAAGTCCTTTTATTAAAACAGCTCTGGTCAAAGATAAAACCTCACAGTACGTAAGACACCGTAAGATAACTTTTCTTCGTCGATGGGGTATTAAAAAGTTTATGTCTCCAAATATAGTACCACTTGTAACGGAAAGGATTGGCGATATTCCGTCATCACTAGAAATCAACTGAACCACGCCCGATTTCACGTAATACAGATTACATAGACATTGTGAACCTGCGTAAAATCTCTCACCTGGCAGTTTATAACTTATATGCACATTCTCACTCAGAAATCTTTTAAAAGCCCAAGATCTGCGTCGTAAGATCGGACTGTGATAAAATAAAGGCCAAAACAAGTCTTGTTTAATCGAAAGTCTCAAATTTCTTGGCAAATCTTCGATTATATCAGGCATATGAACAATACCACTGCGTCTTCTCCACATTGTAGTGTAATATGTTTCTACGTGTTTGTATGCCTTACCAGAAGGATGTCTTCTTTTAGTTTCCTCTATAATTTTTTTTACCGAAGGAAATTTAGAACAGACTCTCTTTAGCCTAAAAATAGATTCACTAAAAGCTCTAGACAGAACTAAAACATTGAAAACAGTGTAACCAGCTAGCATAAACAGACAAGATGCTAAAAACTCTAAAATTGTAGATGGTAAAATGTGATCCACAACTCTTCTCAAAGCATGGCTAGAAATAAAAACATTTGCATACACATACGTAGAAATATCCATTGCTGTCGTGTTCATCTGAAATCAATAAAAATTGGTCCAGGTATAAAATTTATGTATGAATTCAACTACCTGACACGTATTTGCCATGAATTATGCCACTTTAGACATGGTGGTAACCGTATTTCAGACAAGTGTTTTTTTATTAAAACTCTTGTATCAACAGAAAGCCATTCATTACCTATAAAATGTATATGTATGTAATTTATGTAGGTAGGTTTTTGAATTCGCTAGTAGCGGATTATGTAGATTACTAAGTGAAGCTAAAACTGCTGCTCCTAGGATGCTAGCTGTGTACAATTCAAATTTCACTATCCACTCCTACTTTAGGTAAACCAGCAACCACAGTAAACTGCTCTTCCAGTGCTGCAACGTTCCTGTCCAATCCGAACTTTAATCCCATAGGAGTAATAAGAAAGTGTAACGAAGACTAACTCGAGTTAAGGGAAGGGACTCTCGGCCGAATGTCAGCACTGCGAGGACCGCAGCGATGACACGGCGCTCCACACGCTGGTGGAGTGCACGGCGTGGGCACAACAGCGACAGGTCCTCGTAGTGGGTCTGGACGTGGACACTCTCTCGCTTGAGGCCATGGTGCGAGCCATGCTCTCCAGCGGGAGTAAGTGGGACTGCGCCGCCTCTTTCTGCGAGCAGGTCATGCTCGCGAAGGAGGCGGCGGGCCGGGTGCGGGAGAGAACTCTCCCACCCGAGTTCCGCAGTCGGCGCCCTGGGCGCCGCCGACGTGTCTTCGCCGAGGACTATCGGCGTCCATGACCGGGGGTCTGAGGACGGTGAGAGGGCCGCTCACCGTCCTTACAGAAGCAGGCCCATGACGGCAGCGTGACGTGAGCACTCACGCACGCCCCCCCTTAGAAGCGGGGTCACACCCGAAATCCCCCATAGACGCGGGATTGCACCCGAACCACCCCCTGGGCGAGGCCGCATTGGCGGCCGTAGGTCTGTTGGGAGTCACGGGACATCCTTCCTGAGGGCTTACCCGGGGCTCTCAACCATAGGCTGTTGGGCGTTACGTGAGGTTTTTTAGTCGGTAAGAGTCCGGCATAGCATCCTACGAGGATTTTCCCTAACGTTAAAAAAAAAAAAAAAGGGAAGGGACTCTGCCAAAGTATTTTCATTTTCAAATACATTGCAATTGTTTGTTTAAAGTATGTTGTTCTTTAGTATAAATTGCACTAATGGTAATAAGTTGAGTAGGTACGCATATATTAAAATTTGAACTTAATTACAAATAAACAGCTATATAACCTTTAACGCCACACAGGCACGCCAGTCGTAATTCAAAACCAATTCATTGCAGTTTTTACAGAGACCATAATAGGTCAATAGCATCCAGAGACACGAAACACAATTCACTGATATTGTCATAAGCAGACAGAGTCCAAGAATCAGTTTGCAGTAAGAATGGATTGATAGTAGCTGGAAATATTCATATATTCTGTAGACGCTGGAATGAAAAATATTAATTAGTTAGAGCTTTAAGTTGCCTACAGTACCATCAGCATAGAAAACTCAAGGGATTGATAACTTACACTAGAAATTCATTAAATGCTAAAAGATTTGGCCAAAGCTGAATGTGTGGTGTTCCTTCTTTTGCCAATAAACGAAAAAAAGGAATGAGTGAAATTATGTCAAGACACAGTAAAATTGCTGACTTGGGCATATATTCACGCCTCCTGGCTTCGTCCGTGACCTGCCTGAAACAGATTAACCATAAAAAATGTACTTGATGAATTTAAATACGAAAAACAAAATAAATATGTATGGTCTTGTATGTAGTATCACCCACGTTGTTGTGTATCCGTTGTCATTAAATGCAATTAACGCCAACACAATCACAACAAATTCAATATTGATAAATATGTTGTTTACCAGTTTGACCTTGATTGTGTTTAATTCAAACATCCTTTGTACGAATAAAAAAGAAATTGTTAGGTACTACTTTTATATACTTACCTGTGAAGGATATGTAGAACTGTATCAACGCCATAAAGTGCATCAACGACATACCAATGACAATTAAACATAAAGTTCATCACAAAGTTCTGTTTCATGAATATAGCGTTGCTGACAGAATAAAGAGACTGAAGTGGACCCTGTAGGGAAAAGAATATTTTAGCCTGACTACCTACTTCAAATAACACAAAGCCAAATATAATGAATTCGAGTGGACCTCGAAGTACAAAGCAAATACATACTTTGAGTGGAATCAGAGAAATGCTGAAATGTTACTTACTTTTTAGAACCTCTGTTATTTTTTTTTTTGTTAAAACCACTAAAGTGGTAAACCGTCTTATTAAATACTTCTCGTGATGGAATATTGTCACCGTTGCCTTTAAGTGTTGCAATAACAGTGGTGTTGCAATATCAGTGGTGTTGCAATACCTGTGGTGTTACATGAGCTTGCCCATCCTGTAAATACCTATCTAGGGACAGTTACTTGAAGAATGCCATAGAAACTGTTAGTTTTTACTCACCAAAGTACTTTTCACAATAACACAAATAAGTACCAGCAATTGGAATACTGGATGAAATGGAAGAAATATTAGATCGCTCCATTTTATATGATCCTCTTTCTCGTCCACTTGTGCATTTTCATGATGAAGCTTAGATGCATACAAGATGTCTGGCCCTGGCTTAGAGGCTTCCATCAGTAAACCCTTGTGAAATATAATAGTTAAATTTTTCTTTACAATTATACTTAGGTAATAAAATTAACATTAGTCCTACGAATGCAAATACATACATTTTATATTTTTAATTCAATCAAAGAGAATACAATACTACGTAAGAAATTCAATCTTCAAATGGCAAGCGGTGTCAGAAGCCCATCCGTCATAGACTATTTTATATTTTTATATGAGCGTTGATTGGCAGGTTTTAGACCAAAATAACTATTAAGGTACTTACCGCAATCAATTTAGGTGGAGTCTGGACTCTTAGTTTGAGACGCTTTACGCACAGGTGAAGAAAACCACCCAAACCAATAACTCAGCATAATTTATTTGAAAAGGTTTATTAGCTAGAGATCTCTCTGTTTTCTTCATTCATTAGCTTTATTTTTCATATTTGCCTTTATCAAATAGCAAACATATTCCAGCAATATCGCATCGCGATGGAGCGAACATGAATCTATTTGGCTATTCGATCGACGCAGGAAATGAGCCACTCTCTCACAGGTTTATTACATTCAACTGCATTCAACCCATTGATAGATATCACATTGAAATTAGGCGGCAGTTTGCAATAATAAGCGATTAAAATCTTAATTTCGTCCCATGTTGCAATAATGTAACTAAGTACTTAACAGTTCTTGGTGAGCAGTTGACGAGGACTTACACGTAGGTAACTTTTTTTTTCGTGTGTATTCCTCAACTGAATACTACTCCTGGCCGTAAACAGATTGTATGGTTTTGGCAGTGCATTGCTGGATGTAGATCTCTTCCAAATTACGCCACAATACACGCCCAACAGTAGACTACCATAAACTAATTTAATTAGGCGGTAGGGGATAAGAATTCGGCGACCCCATTGCATCAATTGTACGCGAAGCTTTATCTACCAACAGTTTAGTCATGTGGAAATCGCGAGTATTACACAACTTGATAAAACAGTTTCAGTCATGCGCTAGTCCAATCTACCAACAACAGACTTTAAATAAAGGAAACGTTGCACCCAAAAAATGTTGGTATAGTGCACGGCATCTTACTTGGCTGTGGAGTGGGCGGAGCATTTTTGGAGTGAGTGGAGCACTTATTTAGGCGTTTAACTGTATTATGCCCAAACTTACCCCAACTACTCCAAAACCTCGCTAAGTTATATGCCGTGCACAGTACCTACTACCTAGGTATCATAACAGATTTACCACTTTGAATTGAATACACTTAACATATAAATGGACTGTCAACGTATTCTCACATTCATTCACTAAAGTGTCCCGTGTTCATGAAACATAGCATTTAGGGTTAAATCACTATATCAAAGCAAAATAGATAGACTGAACACGATTTTTCGTGATATTTTATCAGCTCCATAGAAAAAGCTCTCAATCAGTTGGAATTCCATTATGTCATACGAGTAATAGGGAGCGTGTGAACGTATTTCGTCGCTGAATAGATGCACTTGGAGGAAATAGCGCGATCTGTTATGTTTGATTGCTTCCGAGTACGAGGATTTTGTGATATTTTCACGCTTACATTTTCAGATGTCGGCAAAAGCGAATTTAAAGCGATCTTGTGAATGATTAGGCAGGTAGGTACCTACCCAGATAGTTATTGTAAAGTCAAACGATTTCATCAAATGACTACTTAATTTAACAAGTTAAATACCCCCGACACAGACTTCTATTATAAGCGGCCCAAACCCAATGATATATAAAAAAATACAGATACGTTACCAACACTGAAAAATGGCAACAAAAAAGTCAGGCAATTGCCTTACTTTTCATACATGCTACCATAGATAATTTCATAGAAATTCTTTTTTTGAATGTATAAAATATATTTTGCTGTTTTTGAAAGCCGTGATGTTCGTGCATGACGTGTCTATATTATAATACGTCGTTGCCCAAACCGCCGTATGCCAGTAATAAAATCTGTAATTTTGTGGGAAATTAGTTATTCCGTAGACTACTTGTCTACAGGCATGTACTTATTTCATTAGCTTATAATCTCTAGTTCACCAACTTTTATACTGTAAGAAAGTGCAAACATACATACATATAGTCACACCTTTATCCCCGAAGGGGTAGGCAGAGGCATAGTATACGCCCACATTTTACCTTATGGTTTTATGTCTCACGTAATAGATGGTGAGCCTATGGCCGTGATGAAATGGACAGGCGCAGGTCGCCGCAACCCGCAGTTAAAATTTTTCTAGCCGCCCATAAGGCCTTCAACTTTGTTTAACGCTTGTCATTTTACTGACAAGAAAGTACATATGCACTAAATAAGAGCCCAATTTCTCTCAGTCTCGAGATAATTTATCTGCTTAATCAGCCTTAGGATGTCTAAGTACCTATTATACCAGTGAAACGATCTTTTAATCCTTTATATTAACTTCAATGGCCGCCCAGTTTGCCAAAATTAATATGCAATTTGAGTGTTAATCTGCTGTTAAAAGGAACGTGTAAATGAAATTAAGATGTTCCTTTTTGATTACTGATGATTGTCGAAATTAAGTTTCTAACATGGGTAAGTAGGTATAATAGAATTTTCGTGAATTAGGAAAGATCACGGTCGTAATCCCAATTTTCAAATTAATATGCCACTTCGTAGGTACTTGCCAAATTAAACGGAGTGAAATTAAGCTATTCCTTTTTCATTAATGATGATTACCGAAATTAAGTTTTCAACATGGGTAAGTAGATATAAAAGAATGCCTTTACCGTACCGAACCAGATAAGCAGAATAAGGCTTTCTTGCTATTATTTTGCATTCAATTGAGGACGGAAAATCTATTTATACAGCCGTATTAATAGATTTTCTTTCCTATAATAAAAATTAAAAAATTGACAGTTATGAAAACGATGGTTATGTACAGTTTTCTTTGAAGGACATATCGGGATAGGAATGAGTTCACATTATCCAATTTGTATTAAAAATCTATTTATTATAGAACATACAACATTAACAAAAATCAATCAATTTTAAGCATTTATGCCAAATTCTTTGCAAAGCCTTGCAACATGGTGTGCAGCGACTGCGGCGCGGCGCGGCAACGTCGCGACATCGTCGCCTGTTGCAGGACGCACGCTAAACGCCTGGAGTCTGCTCGTACCGGGCATCATTCGGCCTATTACCCTAAGAAACAACGCCTCAATAAATATTTTGGAAAGTTTTTGTTTAAAACACATCTTAGTAACATTATGAAATCCAAAAGTTTGTGTGTGGATGCCTGGATGTATGGATTTTTGTAACACTTACACGCTCTAACGTCGGAGCAGATTTGTCTGAAACTGGGTGGTTACCTAAAGGGATAGATTATAGTCTGGAAAAACACATACCTAGGCTACAAGATGACGGCCGCGTGGAATTTTGTTCCCGTTCCTTCTTACAATGAGAACTTCACATGGGAAAAGGGGTTCCTCGGTGTAAAAAGCCGCTAGAACATCCAGGCATCCTCATATACATTCGCATTTATAAAACCTATTCGTAAGATATGCTTTGATGTAGAGTCATCGTCATGCGTTTATAAACTCTCAGTTGTAATTCGTTTTGCATCCATCGATATGTTTATTGTTTATTTTTTTTACAGAAAGTTTGACAATAGTAGGTACCTAAGATTGAAAGAACTCGGTTGTTAACTGTCTAATTTATACAACCCACATTTCTACCACAGCTGCTGCTGTACATGACCTATGGAGTATCCTTAAGAAGACCGGATTCCTCTATATCCACTTGTTCAGTTGAACAGCTCAATTGACACAACTATAATAGTGGTCTTTTAAGTGGTTTGTTTAATAATTCTGTTTCATATGCTCTTTAATACAACAGCATACTGACCTGGCTAGGTAATTACTCTGCAACGAGACATAATTACGTGTAGATAAAAAAATAAAATACCTACCTGACAATAGAAGGTACTTTCAACTCTGGAAGTAGGAAATCTATTTCATAATATACCACTTGCATTGCTGGTCCACTGTCATCTCTTACTACCAAAGTTTTTGAACAAGTCTCGACTGGTCTTATGTTTACGCATTTGGCTGCAAAGAGTTGATTGGTTGATTTAAATGAATTGCCACACACGTATTAAATAAATAAAAAATAGCTAAATATGACAGGATATCCATACTAATATTATAAAGAGGTAAAGTTTGTGTGCTTGTATATTTGTTAAATTGTAAGGGGTAATCTCGGGATCTACTGAACCGATTTTAAAAATTCTTTCACCAATAGAAAGCTACGTTATTGCGGAGTGTCATAGGCTACATAGCATCACGCTACAACGAATAGGAGCGGAGCAGTAATAGTAAATGTTTCAAAAACGGGGGAAAAGTTATTCCTTTTGAGAACTTCGTTGCGTGTGCTGCGTGACTAAATTATTTAACCGACTTCAAACAAGGAGGAGGTTCCTCAATTCAACCATTTTTTATTTATGTTTTTTCGCGCAGAACTCCGTCGTTTATAGACCGATTTGAAAATTTTGTTTTTCGTTCTAAAATAGATACTCCCAAGGTGGTCCCATTTTAAGGAAGCCAGGATCTGATTATGGCATCCTGGAGAAATCGAAAGGAACTTTTAAAAATTGTAGGGGCATCTAGGTTTGTAAATTTTTTTATTAAGGGCCTTAAAGTAGTAGATACAACTTAATGAAGGCCTGGAGTCAATCTGATGATGGAGACGATAGACAGTAGAGAGAATTCCCTAACGATATACAGCAGTTACTTTGTGTTTGGGTTTGATTAATTTGTACTGTCGAGAACTTTACACCTAGATAGATAGATTTTCAGTCCACACGACACTAAAAATAGTGAAAAAAAAATTGAACAAAAAAGAGACCGACTTCAAACAAAACTAAAAACTGAAAAGTAAAATTTACTTAGCACAAAGTTAGTACCTATATTCTGATTTATCAGAGTCAGTGCCAATATGACTACATACATACATACATATACTCACGCCTTTATCCCCGAAGGGGTAGGCAGAGGCCTATACCGGCCCACATTTCACCGTGTACAATTCGGTCCCCCGTGACAGGTGGTGAGCCCATCGCCGTGTTGAAATGGACCGCCGACGTCAGAGCCTCGTCCGTTGTTCAGCAGGTGCACGAGCTTGCACGTGAGGTTGACTTGGGCCCGGAGGTGTTGGTAGGGCCCCACTACACCCCTATTTATACCCCTACTCATAGTCATATTAAATAATATGACTATGAGAGAGATTAATAATGTCTACCTAAGCCTACATAGTTTTACTGGGCACTGATTTCAGTATTACATTCAATGATATCTGATAAATCAGAATATACTAACTTTGTGCTTAGTAAATTTTTTAAGAAGTAAAGTTTGTGTGTTTGTATATCTCTTAAATAAATTGTAACGGGTAATCTTAGGATCTACCAAACCGATTTTAAAAATTCTTTCACCAATAGAAAGCTACGTTATTGTGCAGTGTCATAGGCTATATAGCATCACGCTACAACGAATAGGAGCAGAGCAGTAATAGTAAATGTTTCAAAAACGTTGGAAAAGTTATTCCTTTTGAGAGCTTCGTTGCGTGTGCTGCGTAAATATTTATAGTTATGTAAAAAATATGTACCTACTACAAAATTGTTTCTCTTAAAAAGTTCTTAAAAAAATTGCGCGATAGCATGTGTCTATCTTTGGGTTGGTGCACAATAACCATTTTAATGGCAATCATTTTTTTCTACAATAATGCCACGGGATACCTCTTTCGTAAACGAAATTGTTCTTAAAAATAAGGCGACGGGAATACACGCGACGACAAATCTTTCTCTCTCTCTCTCTCACGTAGTATTGAATATTAACGACGAGACGCTACGGGAGTAAACGCAACGTGACGGGAGTAAATGCGACGGGAACAGGTAATACTCTCTCTTATGTGGCGCAAACGAAGTTGCGCGGGTCAGCTAGTTACAAATAAACAAGGACACTAAGAAAATGGTTGTATCGAAATCGGCAAAAAGTGATTATATTTAAACTAGAAATTCCCATATAGGAATTTCCGTCATACTTAGGATTACCTATACATTAGGATTACCTATCAAAAAAGAAATAAACATTATCTCATCAATCAGACTTACCCACGATTTCGTAAAATACAAAAATGCCGACGTCTTGCAAAGCCTTGTGCCATTTAAGCACCTTCTCCACGGGACCGGAAAACGCCCTCGGACCGCTTTTGTGAAGTGCCTGAATGCGACCGTTTATTATTATAACTTTGTCACATTTTACAGATATATGTGCGGCCTTAAGCTATTTTGCGAAACATAAAGATTTTATGTATGAACCTGACTTGTACGGGTATTGTGTTGTAACAGAAAATGGTATACATCGAAATGTAACGATTTGAATTGCGGGCTTCCTGCTGTTGAAATAAAGCCTTCAACTTAGCTTAACGACTGCCATTTTACTGGCAACCGGGACCAACGGCTTAACGTGCATTCCAAAGCACCGAAACGCTCAAATGAATGTCACAAAGTGATCACATGGATGGTCACCCATCCATGGACCGGCCATAGTGAAAGTTGCTTACTGCAGTGATCGTTTACAGAACACTGAGTCCGCGGGGCCACGAGCGCTTCAATTAGTTCACTAATTCAGTTTTAGAATAAATAAATGTTATATGTAGAGAAATTATATCAACAGTTGGTATATCTCAAGTTGATTATATCTTATGAACGCTAATAAATTTAAATTAGACCATATGAGTCAGAGGATGAGGACATTGCAATGAACTCAAAATTCTGTTTTGCAACATCATAAGGAATGAAATAAATAATTGACAAACAGTACAATACGAATGAAATGTGATTTAAGTTAGGAGATAAATAAAAAACCGGCCAAGTGCGAGTCGGACTCGCCCATGAAGGGTTTCGTAGCAGCAAGTAACATAATATTAAAGTTTTAACACGTTCACAGTGGTAGTGATTTTTCTAACCGAAAATTGCGGTTTATGACGTATTTAAAAAAACTACCAGCTCTATCTTATTCGAACCAATTTTCGTTGGTAGTTTTTATGGCAATGTATATGATATGTTTTTTTAGATTTATCATTCTCTTAGTTTACAAGTTAGAGGGGGGGACACACATTTTTCCACTTCAGAAGTGTCTCTTGCGCAAACTATTCACTTTAGAAAAAAATGATGTTAAAAACCTCAATAGCAATTTTAAAGACCTATCTATTTGATTGATAGGGTTTGATGAAAAAAAAATTGAGTTTCAAATCTGAGTATGGGGACCCCCAAAATTTACTGTTTTTTTTCTAGTTTTATATAAGAATCTTAATGCGGTTCACAGAATACATCTAGTTATCAAGTTTCAATAGCATAGGCCTTATAGTTTCGGAGAAAAGTGGCTGTGACACACGGACGGACAGACAGACGGACAGACAGACAGACAGACATGACGAATCTATAAGGGTTCCGTTTTTGCCATTTGGCTACGAAACCCTAAAAACGTTTCAATGCCGGACTTCCCTGCATTGACCTTCTAATAAAAATGCACACTATGGAACTTAAGCTTTATCACTTACCTGAAGTCGTTCAACTCTTGACATAATGAGAGTCTGGTTTTCTTTCTTCGGTATTTTAGATTCCACCACTTTGTTTGTTCCTAATGTATAAGCAAATTCGAATGAATTTCTGAAACTACCTTATAAATAAGAAAATCCTCAAGAAATAGGAGTTCTCGAAGTCTGAACATAAACATATAACTTCTAGGACACAGAAAATAATAAATTAAAAAATAAGGGCTCAAAGAACACCTCAATAAACTGTTGTTTTTTCCTAAATAAAATCACATATTTTTTGGGTAGGTACCTAATACAATAATTGCAATAATGTAAAGTCAATTTGAGATGCGACTAAGTTGAAATTCACATAACTTATCTAGTAAGTACCGCGAGTTTCGCTTCAAAACTTGGCTCTCGAAAATACACAAGTAATGAGCTTGTTAGACTGAGCTTAGACTTTAGTGCATGTTCGTGTATAGGTACTCGTAGATACTTTCACAACTGACACCTTTGAGTAATTTTACTCTTGTTTTAGTACCTGGTCTTATTGTTTATTTTATTAGTATGATTAGTCCTTAACCTGATCTTATTGTTTATTAGTATTGGTGCTGAGATAATTGTCTTTTAGGAGTGGGTTAGTGAGGTCTGCTAAGGTCATACATTGAATTCAGAATTTTTTAAAAAACTAGCGGACGTCACGCGGTTTCACACCCGTGTAGCTCACGTTCCCGTGGGAATACCCGAATAAAAAATAACCTATGTCACCAGGGGATAGTGTAGCTTCCTAACATACATACAGATAGTCACACGTTTATCTCCGAAGGCTTAGGCAGAGGTATACGCCCACATTCCACCTTATAATTTTATGTCCCACGTAATAGGTGGTGAGCCTATTGTCGTGTCGAACCATGAACGGCATCCGCAAAATTTTTCAATCCGCCCATAAGGCCTTCAACTTGGCTTAACGATTGTCATACAGGACTTCATTTCGAGTTTTCCTTCTCTATGCAATGAATGGTTTTGCAAAAGTGTTCCCTTAGTTACCTCTTACAACACCCTCGAAATGAATTAGGGTGGCGACATTTTGTACTCTTTCCCGCCTGGGCCTTTCTTCCTCACTTCTTCTTCCTTCCAGCTTCCTAACAGCGAAAGATTTTTTCAATTCGGTTCAGTAGTTTAGGAGCCTATTCGATGCAAACAAAAAATCAAATCTTTCCTCTTTATATTAGTATAGATATAGATAATTTAATAACGAAATTCAAAGTAGGTATAATAACATTGAAGTGTGTCAATAAACAAGGATAAAATTTAATTGTACATATTGTTTATTTGGTGGTTGGTGATCACCAATAAATTAGTGGTGGTATCTTACCTTTCATTGAACTCTGCTGTATAGGTCCTCTGCCATCATCTTGCTTAGTTTGAAAAGCAACATTCTGCCTATCGTCGTAGATAACGTTATGAGTATTTATAGGACGAGGACCTGTTGAAGTTATAGCATTTTTGTAGAGCTAACATCTAAAATTATATGTACTGGCCTCAGTTATGAGGATATTAATCTGACAGACTGCCTCGTTGCTCTAGAGGTCGAAAGGTACGAGTACAGATCAACGAGGTCGTGGGTACGATTCCCATCGGAGACAAAAATGTCAGTGATCCATAAATGATTGTCGCGAGAGTCTGGGTGTTTCTATCCATACTATTATTATCAAGGTGAACAGTTTGTTGTTTATTTGTTTCTTTGTTTGAACGCTAGGATCTCAGAAACTACTGGTTGGATTTCCAAAAAATCTTTTACAGTTTGATAATCTATTTATTGAGGATGGCTATATGCTATATACAACATCACGCTACGGCGAATAGGGGATTTTTTTTAATGTCTGAGAGCACCGTGGCGAACGCTGCGTAAATCGTTAAAGACATACTCTCCTTATTTGGGTCAAAGGATTCCTGAAAGTAGCACTCCTATATAATTATACTGTATGACCGGCCATCCAGTATGCTTGATGTCAACAGCAGTGAAGTAATACGTAGAAAATTATTTAACTTCATACTGTACTTACCCAGTCAATTTTACATAATCTTATTCCTGAAGTTTTTGAAACGTTGCTAGATCTTTTTACACAATACGTGTAAACTCAGCTCATTACGAAACCTCCGTTTGTGAAAGTAGACCAAATTCATTAGTGTGAACACGACATAAGTACCTACAAAGTTTTCAGCCAACTACCCTCATACAACTTAATATACTTACCTACCTACTTTAAAGCTACCCACCGTTGTTAATCGCTTGCGTAAAAGTTTTAGGTTTATTCCTCTCAATTCCTGTGAAACTACGGTTTTGATAGTTACATCCAAAGCTAGGGTCATTGGACATAAAATGGCCGGCTTCTCTTGGTGGTGGTTGACCTAAAAAATTATAATAATCAACAAGGGTTACCTAAGAATATATTTTTAATCTGACCATGTACCTCTAGAGTGAGTTGGGTTTAACCCTTTGACCAAGTAGTAGTATAGACGCACCCATTCATACATCAGCTTTGAAGACGTTAAAGTAAGCTTATGCGCTCACTCGGTTGTAGTCGGTATTATTGTTCCGAAGGTGAAACACGTGTGGCAAGATAAGATTTTACGCAAGATACCTTCCTGTGCGTTCCCGAAGTTTCAAAACACTACCCTAAATTCGAAAAAAGACTGTATGTGTGCATGTCGTGTCGTTGCTGCAAAATCTTGGTGTGTGAACTAGTCTCACTTTTTGAGTTAGTAATGTATGTCGTGGGCCCGTTATACAATACTATTACTTGGTCGAAGGTTGAACCTGTCATAAGTAAATAAGCAAGAACGAGGAAACACGGTTTTCATGCACCCCGGGATATGAAAGTGCACACGCAAACGCGTACAACTAATATTACTGTGTTTGATTTATGACTGGATTGCAACTATTGGTAATAAAAAAAACATTATTACCAAGTATCTAAATCTAAATAAGACCCCCGTGGAATAGTGCCCAAAAGGCTAGCAGCATTCCCCCCTTTGAATAGCAAATACCTATTCGCTGAGCGAGAAAACTGACAGCCAGTTAGGCCAGCCACGATAGGATGAGTCGAGGCGTCGAAATCCTTAGACTTCTTAATTAATAAAAATAAATGGTTTTTTAAAACCCTAGAAAAATACGCTTTTATAATGCACGAAAAAAATAAAAATAAATTATGTATCGGTCAAGTTGCCTCTATTTTTAGGCTGAAGTGTAAACTATGTGCTTTTAGTTATAATATTTAATTGCAAAAGCGTGGGGCGCTGGGACAGGAAAGACTTTCCTGGCGGAAGCTGCATGATGTCTTGTCAGATTAAGGATAAGGTCACATTTATAAAAGCGTGTTTTTCTCGTGTTTTTAAACTATTAATTTACACTGTCACGCTTTTATATATCTATTGTGACTTTTACTATTATTAATATCTTTTTATATTTCGGGAATGTATTAACGATGATAGACTTTAATTGAAATGCATAACACACTTACTTGAAAAGTAAAGTAGTTAATCACGCCTACGCATTTTCATTACCCACTTTTGCCAGTTTTTCGTGACGCCCGCGTAATAGGAGCAAACCTATTATCGTTACGGATCCCCAAGCGGGCTATCAAAGGTAACCAAAGATATCTCCTTCTTGAACAAGAACTCTACATTTTGCCACTGTTAACGTATTCCCCTCATGTATCTACTTAATTGCCTGAAAGAAGAAGCGTTCCCTTTGACAGCATAAACGTTATGCTCTTGTGCGACCTCATGCAACTTTCGCCAGGATTTTTATTATAAAAGGATTAGTATTAATAGGAATTTGCTTACGAAAAAGTCTTTCTTGTTCCAGCGCCCCACGCTTTTACAATCAAATATTATAACTAAAAGCACATAGTTTACACTTCAGCCTAAAAATAGAGGCAACTTGACCGATCCATAATTTATTTTTATTTTTTTCGTGCATTATAAAAGCGTATTTTTCTAGGGTTTTTTAAACCATTTATTTATTTTATACTTTTTAATTACAACATTTATAATTTTACTAGCTGTTCCCTGCGGCTTCATCCGCGTAAAAGTTGTTATCGCATTAAATCCTTACCCTCCTTTTGCGCAGTCAGTTAAAAAGTAGCCTATGTCCTTCCCTTAAACTTAAACTATATTTATAACAAATTTCATCAAAATTGGTTCAGTGGTTTAGGCGTGAAAACGAAACAGACAGACAGAGTTACTTTCGCATTTATAATATTAGTAGGGATTTCTGTATTACATGGTGTTTTGTCTGAGGTCGACTAATGTGAAAATATTTCATTATTACTCTAATACATATACATTTTATGCAGGTACCTATGTCAATATTTACACTCAATATTAACTTCAATATATAACAGGTTTGTTATAACCTTAAACCCTAATCGTGGTCAAAGTTCATTACAAGACTTTTCTAACAAATCCAAACACAGCTCTGATTCGATGTTCAATCATGAAGTTACAGTTCATATCTTACGACACCATCATCAGATCAGTTTGACAGCACCATATTATTGTATTGTTATCAGAACTACAAACATCTGCCAATTTTCATGACGCTACGATCCTTGAAAGAAGGTTAAATTAGTTACCTGAGATTCCATTGCATAGTTTTACAAGTCAATTAAAAAAAGGTTTGTTATAACCCTGAAACCTAAGCCTGGTCAAAGTTTATTACAAGACTTTTCTGACGAATCCAAAAACGGATATATTACGATATTCCATCATGAAATTCAAGTGCATATCTTCCGGCTCCATCATCAGATCAGTTCGACAGTACCATATTATTATATTGTCATCAGAACTACATACAGCTGCAAATTTTCATGACCCTACGATCCTTGGAAGCTGGTTAAATTAGCTACCTTAGATTCTACTTGTTTTCAGTACCTATCTTCCGACTCCATCATCATATCAGTTTGACTGTACTATATTATTGTATTGTCATCAGAACTACATACATCTGCCAATTTTCATGACGCTACGATCCTTGTAAGCTGGTGAAATTAGCTACCTTAGATTCCACTTTTTCCATCGAAGTTTCAGTGCCTATCTTCCGGCTCCATCACCATATCAGTTTGACAGTACTATATTATTGTATTGTCATCAGAACTACATACATCTGCCAATTTTCATGACGTTACGATCCTTGGAAGATGGTTAAACTAGTTTCCTTAGATTCCATTACATTGTTAGTTACATACACGACGACCTAATAAAAGCGTATTAAAAATAAAAAAAATCCATTCCCTTCTGTTGTAAACTGTCTGCCTATACTCTATATAAACTGCTATATTTTTTTTTTTTTTTTTATACCACTAAGGTGGCAGACAAGCATACGGCCCACCAGAAGGACCGGTGGTCACCGCAGCCTATGAACGTTTGCAACACCAGAGGCGCCACACTCGCGCTGCCGACCCTGTAAAAACCTTCTAAGACCCCTTTTGAAGAACCCCATACTGTAGGCGTTTGGGAAAACCGAGGCAGGGAGATCATTCCACAACCTAAGCGTGCGCGGAAGAAAACCCCTATCGGATCTAACCGTGCTGGAACGCTCCGGACGCAGAGTGTGAGGATGAACTCCCTGTCTGTGGCGAGCGGTGCGGTGATAGAACGTAGCCGTGGGCATCATATCAAACAATTCCTCAGAGCACACACCATTGTACAGTCGGTAGAACACGCATAAGGAGGCAAAGTCTCTCCTGTCGCGAAGAGGTTCCACACCACCTGTAAGTATAGGATCGTTGACAACTCTTACAGCACGTATTTGCACCGAGTCAAATGGACGAAGCTGATATTCAGGTGCCCCCGCCCAGAGGTGACAGCAGTACTCCATGTGCGGCCGCACTTGCGACTTGTACAGAAGCAGCGTTTGTGCAGCAGTGAAGTACCGCCGCGCCCTGTTGAGCACACCTAGCTTCCTGGACGCTAGCTTAGCCTTGCCCTCCAAATGACTACGGAACTGAACGTCACTGGAGATGTCAACGCCAAGGATCCCTATACTTTTGGAGATGGAAAGAGATGTGCCCTGTAATTGCGGCGCCACAGTAATTGGGGTTTGCTTAGCGGTGAAAAAACACGCTTGTGTCTTGGAAGGGTTGAACTGGACAAGATTTAGTCCACCCCAATCGGACACTCTAGTAAGAGTAGCCTCGATTTCAGACACAAGCTGTTCACGATTTTCCTTCACTGTGTCCCGAGAGATACCGGGGCGGCCCGTGTAACAAGTGTCCCCCGTACTGTCGTCCGCATAACAATGAATGCCGTCAATAGACAACATGGCATTGATATGCAGCAGAAACAGAGTAGGGGACAACACTGAGCCTTGCGGTACTCCAGCGTTTATGGCCATGCAGTCTGAACAGCTGCCGTCAACGACGGCCCTGATGCTTCTACCGGCCAGGAAGCTGGACACCCATCCGCATAATCTCTCGGGCAGTCCATATGAGGGCAATTTCGTAAGAAGATCACGGTGCCAGACCCGGTCAAAGGCCTTAGAGATGTCGAGGCTCACTGCTAGAGCCTCGCCCTTACTCTCGATAGCCGTCGCCCATCGGTGTGTGAGGCACACCAGAAGATCGCCCGTCGAGCGACCGTGACGGAAACCGTACTGCCGATCACTGAGCAGGTCGTGTTCCTCTAGGTACCTCAGGAGCTGTGTATTAATTACACGCTCCATCACCTTAGATAAAAGGGAGGTGACGGCTATAGGCCTGTAGTTGGCCGGGTCGGTCCTGTCACCCTTCTTGGGCACAGGATGCACATACGCGATCTTCCACGATGCCGGGACTTGTTGCTTGGAATATGAAAGCGTGAAAAGACGTGTAAGTACCGGACACAATTCTGGACCACACTGCTTAAGTACCACCGCGGGTATACCATCCGGCCCACTCGACTTATGAACGTCCAGGGATCGAAGCTCACGTCGGACATTCCGCTGTGTAAATTTAACTTCCGGCATGGAAGTTCCACACCACGGAATATCCGGCGGCAAAGCACCCCCGTCGCTCATGGTCGAGTTAGAGGCAAAGAGAAAACCCAAAAGGTCGGCTTTCTCCTTGGCGCTCTGGGCCAAACTACCGTCGGGTTTAAGTAAAGGTGGTAAACCTGACCTACATATATAAACTGTCGTGCTTGCTACTGCTATATATATAAACTGTCTATAAGTTTACTCACCCGTCACAATATACTGGGCACTGTTATCCGAATAGTTAGCTAGATACCGAGGGTCAATTCCTGTCACCATTTGGGGTGCAACTGGATGCATCTAAATCACAAGTTTCTTGTTAGATAGTGGTTAAGTGTTATTAAATACAGTCATAATAGGACTAAAGAGGTAGGAATAGGAAGTAACACATTTCAAGATTTTCGAAAACTAAGCCAACATCAAATGCTACATGATGCAACTATTTTCTAAACTCTAAAGAAAAAGCGGATCCGGTGTAGACCAACTGCTAGTTTTTTTCAACAGTTAGATTTTAGTATTTAATACACGTATACCTAACTAAGCATACTTACTTTTTTTTACGTGTGGATTATCTGTCATAGATGCTATGCCGGACTCTTACCGACTAAAAACCAACACGTTTCCGACCTACTGGCTACGTTTGAGAGCCCTCGGAAGGGTAACCCCAGGATTCCCAACAGACCTTAATACCACTGCGGCCTCATCTACGGGCGTTTGGGTGCTATTCCGCGTCTTTGGGGAGTTGTTCAGGTGATATCCCACTTTTTGGGGTGTGTGGCGTGCGTGAAACTATCACGTCACGTTGTCGTCTTGGGCACCTAAGCATGCCTTGTGCATTTTTATTTTCTTTTTCCTGTAGAAATCCTCATTTATGCTATGCTGGACTTCTACCGACCAAATGATCAACACGGAGCCTTACCATCTGCCTACGGTTGTTATCCCCAGAGCTTCCGACCCTCCATACTTTGTACTACCGTTATCACTTTTGTATGTTATTGAATCTTACGGTAAACTAATTAGAGAGTAAATAAATGTAAACCAGTTAGTTTCTTACTTAGTAATGAAGACATTGGTTGACACAGCTTCACTCTCTTTATTCTAGTGGTAGGTAAATGCAACCTTTACAGAATAACACTACAGTAATTTTGAACAATGCGTGCCAGGTTGAGGTGTCACTCACATGCTTATCTACAGTGGAGAAAATTATCGCCAGAAATGGGGGCGATTCTAATCATAATTTCTCTGTCAAACCATAGAAAATTGGAATGCCCTGTCACGCTGCCTGCATGCACATCCCTCCTCTGCTATTCCTGGGTTGTTTAGGCAGAGCCCAAAAGGGCACATCATGGCGGCATTATGTGCCTTTGGCACCATGGAAATAGCCCTCGAATTCACAAAGATGTCACTATGTCCTTCCATCAGGCGGCTGACGCCATTTTGCCGAGCTGAATAGAAAAACGCAGCCTTCACACGGTTGTATTCCAGTTCTGCAACATCTGCTGAGACAACTGAGGTCATCTCTCGTAAAGTCAATATAATTAAAGCTACATCAACCTTCTACATGAATGGCAACACGCCATACTGGTTAAGAAGCTGGAATACAATTATGTAAAAGGCGCATCATGCATTAAACATACTGTGCCTCATACATACAACTGTAAATTTAACGTTTAATTTACTTTCTACCAACATAAATTGCTTGTATTAGTGATCCGCTAGTTATGAATAAAGATAACTTACGTTTTGCCCAAAAACTGTTGTATTCATATTTCCAGAGTCTACGTAACTAGCGTTTGAGGCGTGAGGCATGTTTGTAAACTGATTTGTATAAACACCGCCATAGTAAGCTCCCTCTGGCGCTCTAAAGAAAAAGAAAAGTCATATTTACTTATTTAGGGTAGGTATTAATATGTTTATGTAAAGTTCCTTATAGAATAGAATAATCTTTATTTTACACCACACAGAGCACGAAATCACCGCGGACGGCTACTCCGTGCTGTGTGGTACACCCAGACTTAGGATTTTTCGCTGCTCTAGGTACACCAATATGAAACGTATATACAAAAGAGTTAAGCGCTCTTATAAAGAAAAGGTTTTTGTATGTAGGTACTCTAGCCTGGTTACATCAGCGAAACAAACCAAATCACGCATCGCACAGGTTGAAATCTGTTGTTTTGTATTCCTGATTTATAAAACATCTCTTCCTTGGAGTGTCAGTAAAAAATATTAACTGAAATAAACAAAATACTTAGTTTACAAAAAAAAGGCAAAATAATTGAGTGTGGGAAAAGAAGCGTATAGATCTAAAACATCACAGTTCACGACTGAATTATTTTACTTCTTAATCATTAAACTCTTTTATGTTTAAGCGAACACGTCAGTTTAGAATGAGCCTTAATTCAAAGGAACCCTTAAATTCTAGGTTTAGCGAAAGTTGAGATGTCTTTAACTTCTGAACTCCAAAACCCTCAATATTAAAACTTGTATGGAACAATCCCTGTTGCACTCCCTTTATGATACAAAAAAAATGCAATCGGACCACACGTTGAGAAATTACACCTGAAAACCCATTTTGTCTTTCATGTCTTCCAAATGGACCGCGCAAAATAGCGGGACCAAATATCTTAAGACCTTCCTCAGATCATAAGCTCAGATTGTGCTAACATCATTCAAATTGATTCAGTAGTTTCGGCGCGATGCTTATTCGGGAAACAGACAGACCGCTGTCCCACTCCGTACTATCCGTCTGTGTGCATCGATATAGATCGAACCGATACTGAAGCCGAAATTGTAAATAACAACTCACTGTTTAGATGGCGCAATGAGGCGCTGAAGCGGGGCCAAATCCTGCGTCTCGAGAAATCGAGGTCCAGCGTTCCCAGCTCCACCAGGAAAACGTGGAGACATGGACTTCCGCGACTAAAGGGGGGATTCGCCTCAATCGCGGTCGTCAGACCGGTCATAGACGAGTGGCTGGAGAGGAGACACGGTGCTCTCTCCTACCGGTTGTCACAGATACTTACCGGGCACGGTAGCTTCGGTAAAAATCTGTGGTGAAGACACCGGAAAACCACGGCCGAGTGACAGCACTGCGAGGACCGCAACGATGACACAGCGCTCCACACTCTGCTGTAGTGCACGGCGTGGGCGCAACAGCGCCAGGTCCTCGTGGCAGGTCTGGACGTGGACACTCTCTCGCTAACCATGATCTCCAGCAGGAGTAAGTCGGAATGCGCCGCCGCTTTCTGCGAGCAGGTCATGCTCGTGAAAGAGGCGTTGGGACGGGAGCGGGAGAGAACTCTACATGTCGAGTTCCGCAGTCGGCGACTGGGGCGCCGACGACATGTCTTCGCCCAAGACTATCGGCCTCCATGACTGAAGGTGCGACTTCATGAGAATTCGCCGTCCGTCTGTCTGTCTGTCCGTCACGAGACTGTATCTCACAGGAACCGTGATCGCTAGAGAGCTGTTATTTTCACAGATGATGTAGGTATTTTCTGTTGCCGCTATAACAACAAATACTAAAATTAGCAACAGAATATTATTTTTGGAGGGGCTCCCATACAAGTAGCGTGATTTTTTGGCCTTGTTTGGTACGGAATCCTTCTTGCGCTAATCCGACTCGTCCCATAAACTTATTTGGGATTTACCTACTTATCTACTTACAGATTTTTTTCCTAGGCATATAGGTAGATATATAATAGGTATCTATTTTCTTGTATGTATAAATAGGTACTTAGGTAAGTATACTGTATACTTACTTAGGTACCTACCTATACTTAGGTACAATAAAATAGATAGGTGCCTAGGGAAAAAAATCTGTAAGTAGATAAGTAGGTAAATCCCAAATAAGTTTTTGAATCAAATAGGAAATATTAGTATACCTACCTACTGTATACTAATATTTCCTACTTGATTCAAAAATCTATTTCAGAGATAAATCTAATTAGATAAGTAGGTACTCACTGTATGTTATTTCTCCCTACATTTGATGGAAATGCTATCATTTGATTTCCCTGGGGAAAATCTGAAAAAAAATTATAGTTTTTACACTACCTAACTAAAATCTAGTAAAAATGAACTTAATGAATCTATTCCATGTTTAATACTTACTTGCACCAACCCTTGATTCTCTTATTACGTATTTATCCATTTGTACAACGTATCCGTAAAAGTTATGTTAGCAATAAAAACTTGGTTGGTTTAAAAATAAGCAGAACAATTATTTAAAAAATTATAGAATAGAATGTGTTCGAATACAAATTTGGCGCCAACATAAAAAAATACAATTACGTACCTACCTGTATTTTTTTTTTATGGAAAGTGGAATGTGTATCTTCTGGCCAGTACCTACATACCTACCTACAATGCCTATAGAAAATTACACTGATCTGTAATAACGGGTGTTTTTTTTAGAGGTATAGAACTTTAAGTTGGCATAACTGTTTTAACTGGCGGTATTATTATCAGCTGTAAAGTGATTTATGTTTAGTTTGGTTGGGCATTTCAACATGAATAGACTGAAGCCTGAACAACGCTTCCAAATTGTGCAAATTTATTTTGAAAATATTGGTTCTGTCCGTAATGCGTATCGTGATTTTCATAAGCGAATTTTGTTTAGCGGTGCCGCTCACTTTTGGTTGAATGGATACGTCAATAAACAAAACTGCCATATTTGGGGTGAAGATGATCCTCAAGTGTATGTTGAGACACCGTTACATCCAGAAAAACTGACTGTGTGGTGTGCTTTATAGGCTGGTGAAATAATTGGTCCGTACTTCTTTAGAAACGATGCTGACCAGAACGTTACAGTCAATTGTGACTGCTATAGAGCGATGATTACTGACTTTTTTGTTCATCAATTGAACAACCATGATGTGCTGTAGTAGTGGTTTCAACAAGACGGCACAACATGTCACATAGCTCGTGCCACAATTGATTTATTGAAGGAAACGTTTGGTTACCGCATAGTTTCGCGTTTTGGACAAGTGGATTGGCCTCCAGGGTCGTGCGATTTTACGCCACTTGACTATTTTCTGTGGAGATATGTGAAGTCGCTCGTCTACGCCGATAAGCCCGAAACGATTGACCACTTGGAGGACAACATTCGGCGCGTTATTGTCGATATACGGCCAAAAATGTTGGGAAAGTCATCGAAAATTGGACCTCTAGATTAGACTACGTCCGAGCCAGCCGTGGCGGTTATTTGCCAGAAATCATATTTTAATTATAATGCCAGAAGATTTCCTTTCGAATAAAGTCATTTTCATATCAATAAAAACAATCACCTTCGTTTTATTCCATTTCAAAGTTCTATACCTCTAAAAAAAAACCCTTTATAAACCACCATACAGATCAGTGGAAAATTATTTTTCAAAAATCTTGTGTTGTCTTTGGGTTTTTTTTATAGGTCCATTATGTAGGTACCTATAGTATTGGACCTATTAAAAAAGTCCTAACCTCTGCCATCTATCGTTAGGCCAAGGAGGATATTATCCTCTATAATTTACCTTATAGCAGTAAGGTTGCCTACATTGATTGCTGTTTTTTTTCTTCCATATGGCGATATTGTTTTCCGCCAAAGACTCAGTGTGGATTTGGTAAGTGTTTATGCGGTCCACACATAATAAAAGGATCAAAGTTTTGTGAGTGTACAAGGTAAAAAAGGAGGAAGAGGAAGTAAGAAACTAATTGTCCAAAATCCAAGATTCGTGTTGTTGAAGGTAAGTACATAAAACAATTAAAAAAAACTACAACATTAAAGCACACAGAATATGTTAGTAATTTAGCAGAGACACACAATGTTCTAAAGTGTGATATTATAGGAGTCGATGTAATCACATACAATGTATATAAGTGGGGGAATCAACATAGGTCAGGAGGGAGTTGAAGTTAATAGGACGTGGGAAATGTTCTGTAGGAAGACAATCTTATAAGGATCCATTCCTTCTTACGCATTCAAAGAATATATAATTATGGTTTGTAGTACCTAGGTATCTTCATCCAATCCACATTCACATAGAGAATTATCCCCCAAAGTTTTTGTTGGTGTTTTTTTTCAGGCAGGCAGCGGGCAACTATTTGAGATGTGAAACTTAGTAGAAGCAGCAACTTCGCCTTTATTGGTGATGGTATCTACTGTTGTTGCCGATATTCATAAAAATGTGATATGATACTTATTCATAAAAATAAAACTTATAATATTAACAGGACAACGTATTTTGAGTACCTACCTACCTATCTATTAATAAGATATGAAAACAAAAATGTAAGTGCTAGCAGTGAGATCTTATAAATAATCTCCACTACCTAAAATAAAACATTCTAAGCACAGAGTTACCTACATTATTCTAAATCTATGGACTATACATCCGATAAATAAGAAATAAATAAATATTCACAAACATTTTCACACAACGCTATTTGTGTTCTCAAGGTAAGCTAGGAATAACCTGCGTGTGTCATGATATTTTGTAAATGTTTGTCTGTCTGTGACATCGTAGCGGCCTAACGGATGGACCAATTGATGCGGTTTCTTTTATTCGAAAGCCTATGTGATGGGGATACCTAATTCCTAGCTATAAATTATGAAGATCATCAGCTCACTTTTATTCAAGCAGTGAGCTGATGATCTGATCAAGGGATTTGACACATGTTCGATTCATTGTTAATTTGGACTTAGATCGTATTTCCACGACATGGTAACCTGGAACTGGCTGATGCATCAAGTAATCGGCGGGATTACCAAATTATAGGATTAGGTTTTTACAGAGCCGCAGCGTGAATGTGGCGCCTCAGTGTTGGAAACGTCCATAAGCAACGGTGACCACTAGCCCTTCTGATGGACCGTACGCCTGTCTGACACCTTAGTGGTATAAAAAAAGTACCTATTTCCAAATTAATACATTACGTGGTTTCGTTTATTAACTTGCAGAATGCAGACTATTTACAAAATAGGTAAGAAACTACCGTAATCGCACTCCGTTTGCTGCCGGCTATGCAACTTGTTAAACTTAAATATGTATGTAGGTATCTAAGTAGGTACTTACTGTTATTATCATAGAAATTGTAGAAGGGTGTACTGGAACCCGCCCAGATATTCAGGGCTTGAGACAGCCTCGCCTGCAATTGCTTCACATGCCCGTACGTACTTAGGAGGTCGTCAAAACGCACGCGCTCTGGACTATGCCGAAAATAAAATGCCAAAACATAACTGCTCCAAGTCAAGGTAAAGTACCAGCTTGCAGTCGTACCTACATGTATAGCTTTGCTTAGGTAAAATAGAAGGTATGACCTCTTCTCTTAGCATGGCAGTCATGATAACGAAATATGGTATGGAAGTAAATAAAAAAGAATAATCTAAGTACAAAATTACATACTTTATTCAATAAAGCTCTCTTAAAATTTTGCATTAGTTGCATCTGTAATTTCACTTCAAAGCCAAGGGTATACTTTTATACTTCTATTTACAGCATTGACGGTTTGGGGTCATTGTCATTTCTACGTCCTAAGCATTTTGCGTTGTGCAGTCTGTGTTATACAATAAGCGACGATAAAGCCCGGCAGCCATACTAAAGGAGAGGCATGATGTGATGGTTTTATAGCCTTCAACCTGAATATACCTGGTATTTTGTTATCAGAAGTGACACCCACCAAATCTACTTGAAGATACCCCCCACTATGCCGCCGGCCTATTGCTTTCCAGTCTTGGACTGGGACTACATCGGCCGCCTCAGCGTTACGAGGAGTATTAATATAACCAAAAGTGTTCTCAATTTCCCCAGGTATTCAAATTAGTTTCACTCTTTGCTTCCCCGGATCTTGGCGAAAGTTACAATAATTCTTATTTTTTACTTACAAGTAGAGAATAAATAATGATGCTATGTAATTATTTTTATTGCACTGTAGTAGGTAAGAAATGCTGATAATAGCTTTTAGTAAATTCCGTCATAAGATCAGGCGTGGCTTCAGGTAATGTGGTGATGAGTCGAGCTGGACTGCCAGAGTATCTTGCAAATGACGGTACCACAGTTTCAGCGGGCAGAACAGAGTTATCTTCGATCATACAGCAGTCTTTCAGCACGCATCGCCGACCCTAAAATAAAAGTGGATAGTGTTATATGTTTATATCATAATATACCTCTCCTGTCACGATGGAAAGATTCAGCCACGCCCGAAGTTTTATAGGCAGAGTGCCATTAGGTATGGATTAACATGCTGCACTTGAAGGCCCCAGAATTATAAGAGACTGGAACATAATGATGATGGAGGCTTTCAAATTTATTTTCTCGAGAGGGCGTTACATTGATATAATGCGACATCAAATGGCCTAGGTATTATCATTTCATTTATAAAATCCGTTAAACAGTTCAGACAATAAGGTTCAATGCATATAAATAACATAAACACCCCTGCTGAAACTGTATTGATCACTTTATTGGCCATTGGTACACCTCGAGTCCTTGTTACATTCCTTTAGAAAGAAAGAAAGAAATAAACTTTAGAGGAATCATTTACAAAAAATCCTTAATGCCTATTTCATAATAACTACAAGCCAATTTTTATACAAATGATAAATAAATAATTGTGGACAATCTCAGTCATCATCATGTAGCCCAAATTAACCTAACATAAGCTTGTGCTACGAGATCTAGACGACTGATAGACATACAAATTCATTCAGTGTTTTACAATGTGTTGAGACTAGATACAATTCTTAGCATTTCATGGATTCACAACGTGAGTTGATACAGTGGTGCAGAGGGTAACACTGACATACAGGGTGCAACCTTCGAAGCGGTCAGCATGGGCAAGTCTGTAAATATAAGAAATACAAAGGATCTGTTCTTAGGAATCATGTCCATTTTTGGGTGAAGTTATCATTGAAAAAGCTAGCTAGCTATTTGACTATTGTTGCCGGCCGATGCAAAATGCAATACCTAAACGAGTTGACCGTTGCATAGAAAAAAATGGTTTTATTGAACCGAACATGGTACCTACTTAATTAAATTAAAAAATGCTTTCTGTTTATTTTAGATATCATGTCCCATACATTAACTGCGTATGACCTACACAATCGATATTTAATTAGAAATAATGTAAGTTTGATTTTTCTAAATGACCAGGTTCGATTCCCCCGGACTGTGCAAGTGATTTTTTTTTAAATTTAAGTATGCAGTTCTTATTCTATCTAAATCGATGACATGGTTCGTAAGAACATATTTTTGTATTTCTTATATTTACGACTTGCCCATACTGACCGTTCGGAATGTAACACCTGTATATCTCTGAATCGCAACCCACATGTATGTTTAGAATAGTCACCTTTTAATGCATCAGATTTAGGTAAGATCCTATCAGTCAATCAATGATATGTATCTTTTATGTTTAGTTAGAAAATATACAGTCACACCTTCCCATTTCTTTTTACATGTGGAAATCCTTCATAGATGCTATGCGGATCTCTTACTGACTGAAACCACACTGTACACAGTGTGCTCATTGCGAGCTTACCCTCAAAGGAATGTTCCAGGGAAACCGTTTTTCCATTAGAGTTAGCAGATTTACATATGGTCACGCCTTTATCCCCGAGGGGGTAGGCAGAACCTATTTAGAATTTGTCCCACGTAATAGGCGGTGAGCCGTATTGCCGTGTTGAGATCGACAGGCGCAGGTAGTGACTGCCTGCTGTTGAAATTTTTCAAGCCGCCTAGAAAGGTTTTCACCTTGGCTTAACGACTGCCATTTTACTGGCAACTGGGACCAACATATTGTATTGTATAATTAACTAGAGGACGTCACGCGGTTTCACCCGCGTAGTTGCCGTTCCCGTGGGAATACAATATTTTTTCTTCCTTAAGAACCTTCTCCTGACAATACCTTACACAACAAAAAAAGAATTAGTGAAATCAGTCCACCCGTTCTGAAGTTATGCGCTTACCAACACATTTTGAGATTCATTTTTATATATAAGATAAATATTTTGCTATACATACAATGACAACATTTTTTCCTATGTAGACGTAAGAGCCAACCACTGCTGCATTAACAACTGTATTTTCTCCCACAAATACATGATCACCCATTTGAAGAGGGAAGAATGCTACACTGAAACAGAAAGAAAATGTTTTGTTAGCTTCATGGTTAAGGTTTATAAAAAAAGTTCAGCTTAGCTTAACGGCATGTATTAGATGTGGTTTCAATAATGTAATATTATTGAAACTTAGACCACAAGAATGCAACACTATAATTCTAACTAGCCACTACACTATCATCGCTTAAGAATGTGCTGATGTTTTATTGCTGGAATACTAATGCCAAATTAACATACAAATTAAATGTTAATATCTAAGACAGTTACAGTTAGTGGTAATTTTTTGCACCACAAATTGTAACAGCTTAATAATAATAACAATAAGCTTAAGCTTGGTCCCTGTACCCGATGCCGGTGGGATATTATCTATATATCGACGCTTGAAAGGCAAAAATTACTAAGCGACATTGTATGAACTTTACAGGAGTGTGATTTGAAGTTAAAATTTTTTGAAAAAAAATTATTAAAAATTACAATATAGACGGATTTAGATTCTGTTAACATACATACGTACCTAATTTTTATAGCTATTTTTGATATTAAAATGAGCCCTGTAGCTCTCGAATAAAAGGCAGTTTACGTCGCTTAGATAAAAAAAACCCCATTTTATAAACAGGTAAAACTATCTAAGCTATCACTGAATGTTATGTACAAACAAGTAACATTATTTAAATTGCATCTGATAAGTTTGGAGCAACATGTAAAATTATTTAAGCTATTGATAAAGATTTTTGAAATAACAGGCAAAAGTAAATAAATACAAACATTTAAGAATTTATAGACAAGAGTATTTATCTAAATGATCTAAGAGTTTCTAAAATAAAACACGGTAAGTTATCTAAATGTTATTTACTTTAAATCTCTTTAATACAAAATGTACCTATCTTAAATAATAAAATGACTCTCCACTCTCCACTGTGTGAGAGTGGCACCTCTGTCCAGCACGTGTTGTTCGGGATCGGAAAGGAGAGGGCGGGATTAGGTTGAAGAGTTCTTCAGAATACTCACCGTGATAAATACGGTAGAATGCAGCCAAAGACGCAATAGTTCTTCGCTGCGCCAACGGCTCCAGACTTTCCGTAACCTCCAGGCATTTGATAATGCGAATAGCACGCCGCTGCATAGAGTCCAGCGCCTCAAGCAAGTACCTCGCGGAGTCGTCCCAAAGGTGAGAGCAGTATTCCACGCAAGGACGTATCTGCGTCTTGTACAGCAGACACCTCTGGTTAGGAGTAAAGAACCGCTTCACCTTGTTAAGGACTCCTAGTTTTCTTGAGGCTAGCCCAATACATCGCTCAATATAATATTTGTAATTGAGCTCGGGCCGGACGTCTATGCCAAGGATGTCCAGATGGTCCCCAAGTGATTCTAACTAGCCACTACACTATCATCGCTTAAGAATGTGCTGATGTTTTATTGCTGGAATACTAATGCCAAATTAACATACAAATTAAATGTTAATATCTAAGACAGTTACAGTTAGTGGTAATTTTTTGCACCACAAATTGTAACAGCTTAATAATAATAACAATAAGCTTAAGCTTGGTCCCTGTACCCGATGCCGGTGGGATATTATCTATATATATAAAAATCAATGCCACTTTTCGTTGTAATTTTATAACTCAAGAACGGGCTCACCTATCTAAACCAAATGTTTAGGCTTAGTTCGGACTATTTAGTAGATGGTTTATGTGAAGTTTGCACAAAATCGGTCGAACGGTTCTTGATTTATCACGCAAACGAGGTTGCGCGGGTCAGCTAGTATTTTATATTTTTAAATGTATTTTTTTTATAACTATATTTAAAAATGTATTATATCAGTTATTTAATTGAATAAAGAGCATAACAATAAACGCGGAATCTATACATGTAATAAAACTGTAGAGGGTCGAGAGTCTGTACATGGAAGATATTTTGAAAATTTGTATTGTTCTCTAATCAATGCTGATGCTGAAAATGTAATAAAATTTTTTCATGTCTGTCTTTATCCTGAATAAGTACCACGCCGAAACTACTGAATTGTTTTGAATGATACTTGGTACATTCCGAGCTTATAGTCTGAGGAAGGTTCTTGAATACTTTTGATATTTTGCACAGTTCCTGCGGGAGAGCGGATATAAGCCAAAATGGTTTTACAGTCGTAATTTCTCAACGCGTGGTCCAATTTTAAATATTTTTTAGTGTTAGAAATGGAGTACCTACTTAAAGGATTGTTCTACACAAGTTTCAATATTGAGGGTTAAGTAGTTCAGAAATTAGAGACATCTCAACTTTCGCTAAACCTATAGTAGGTACAAAAGTTCTTTGAAATGTAAGGATCATTCTAAACTGGCGTGTTTTTAAGCAGCATCCTGTTATTGGAGACCATCAACATGGATTCTATCCACAGCATTCCACTGTGACAAATTTGCTGACAGACAGTTGGCAGACTGGACTAATAATTTTAATAATAGAAAACCTATAAATGATGTTTAATTGGATTATGAAAGTGCCAATTACAAGGTTTTTACAAACACTAGAAATAGTAGGCATTAGCGGAAAGCTATTTGCCTGGATTGAACCTTTCGTGCGCCACAGGATCTTTCTTGTCAGAGTAAATGATGCCTTATTAAAGGAACGAGAAATATACAGCAAAGTGGACCCACAACAGTGCCAATATACCTACATTTGACTTGCCTTTTCAACTGGATTGTGCGGGGTAAGCATGTTTGCTGATGATACCAAATTGTATGCAAACCCTCCGATGGATTATGAAAAGCTACAAAAATACCTAAATAGGATAGCAAGTTGGTCTAAGGATTGGATAATCAACCTTAATGCCACCAAAGAAAACCCTCATTTACCATACAGGCTGGGTGATACGAAGCTTGTAGCCAATGGTAAGCAGACTGACCTAGGAGTAATTATTACTGAAGACTTAAAATAGGAAGAACATATCGCATAGCAAAAAAAAGCTTAGTTTCATTTATTTAATAAGGACGGTTTTTGGTATACTCTCGGTGGAAACAATTCTAAAGATATATAAACCGGCCAAGTGCGAGTTGGACTCGCCCATGAAGGGTTTCGTAGCAGCAAGTAACATAATATAAAAGTTCTTATAGTTCGTTGTAACTTTGATTGATGTTTTAACACGTTTGCAGTGGTAGTGATTTTTCTAACAGAAAATTGCGGTTTATGACGTATTAAAAAAAAACTACCTGCTCTATCTCGGTCGAACTAATTTTCGTTGGTAGTTTTTATGGCAATGTACATCATATAATTTTTTAAGATTTATCATTCTCTTAGTTTAGAAGTTAGAGGGGGGGGGACACACATTTTTCGACTTTGGAAGTGTCTCTTGCGCAAACTATTCATTTAAGAAAAAAATGATGTTAGAAACCTCAACAGCATTTTTGAAGACCTATCTATAGATACCCCACACGTATGGGTTAGATGAAAAAAAAATTTTTGAGTTTCAGTTCTGAGTATGGGGACCCCCAAAATTTACTACTTTTTTTCTAGTTTTATATAAGAATCTTAATGCGGTTCACAGAATACATCTAATTACCAAGTTTCAATAGCATAGGCCTTATAGTTTCGGAGAAAAATGGCTGTGACACACGGACGGACAGACAGACAGACAGACAGACAGACAGACAGACAGACAGACATGACGAATCTATAAGGGTTCCGTTTTTGCCATTTGGCTACGAAACCCTAAAAAAACACACCTACATCATACCCTTACTTGAATAAGCTTTTCAAGTTTGGAGTCCGTATTTCAAGGAAGATTCCTGTTGGAGAGTATGCAATGAGATTTCACTGAAATACCAATGCAATTGCAAAATAAGTATAATGAATAGAGGCTGATGATACTCAATTTGTCAACCCTGGAAGATAGAAAGAAGAGTGGGATCCTTATAGACACCTACAAGATTATATATGAATGCATACTATGATGTTCCTAATGTTGACAAAGTGTTGTTTGAGACGAACACTAATACCAATTTGCGAGGACACTGTTTAAAGCTTCGAAAGATTGCCACACATAATAATGCACAAAAACATTACTCCCTGAAGATGTAGTCAACTACCTACCAGTGTCAATTATAATATTGTTGTCCCATTTCACATTACATTAAAAAGGGGCCCTATGCGTTAGACCAATATGTCCCCATGTAAGCCTGCTAAAACACCACATAAGAAAAAAAAGGATATACCCAAGTTAATATAGAGACATAATAATTAAATACCTACTTTACAAATAAATGAAGCGGCCACTCAGAAAGGCAATTATAATTTAACATCTGTCTGTGACCTATGCGGTCAGTCAGTATGCCTCATAACAAGTAAAATGTTGCACACACCAAGTTAACCCAGTAATGCCTAGCGTGTCACACAAATCTAGGTTAAATAAAAGAGTTGTTATGGTAGTATTTTTTGACGTTTGTAATTATTTTATTAGTCTAACTCTGCATTCAAATGTCAAATTTTAATACAGTGTAAACATCACTGTTACAATAATTTTAGTTTTCCAAGTATATTCATTTATTTGCCGCCTTTAACCACTACGCAGAAAAAGAGATTTATAGTTATTATTTTTAAACTATAAATTATATTCATGTTATTAAAGCACACATTTATTGCGATAGTGTGTATTTATTTATATAAAAGCATAAAATACTGCCAGACTGTAATTTCCTATGTAATATATAGCACTGAACTTCATGTGTCCATATGGACACGCTAAGCTTTAGCCATAGCATTACAATATGTTTCGTTTTACTTTTAGATTGTTCGATTTTGACTAGTATCTAGGTAGAGACACCATAAATCAAGCGTCAGATGTGAGAAGAGTAAAAAGGTGGTGGTGGTAGTGTCGTCAACAGTGATATCGTCGGTTGACAGCAAACCAAATGAGGAAAAAGTCGAGAGGTTATCATGATTTAGCCATTAGAAAATGTTTTTTGTCAAACCTTTTGGGTGTACAACAGCTATGCATAATAAAACAATAATCCCAAAAGTACCATCACATGCATGTGGCACCACCACCTTTATCCACAAGCCTTACTCTTCAGAAGAATCCAAAAATATATAGGAAAACATAGGATTGTCCACTACTACATTACATTTATTAAACTCCTCTAAAGACTAGTGGACAAATACATACTTATAGGTAAGTACTTATATAAATAAGTAGATAAATATATTAGAGAGGAAGTGGTTATTATCCCTATTTGTATGGAAGCTGGAGGCTTGTAATAATAATGCTTGTGATTTTCAAAATAAGATGCCACAGCTGGAGCTTCGTAGAGCAAGGATATTGATATCTTACCTAAAAAACTTTTGGAGTAGGTGCCAAAGGTGCAGGTAGATCATCTACCTTCAAACTATACGGTAGGTTTGATAAGATATAACATTATGTACGGAAAATTACGTAAAAAAGATGTACGGACCCAAATGCAAAACAATAAGTTCGATGGCCTCAGGTATTGATTGTACTGTACCTACTAAAAATAATAATAAAGTTTTATATTATTATTTAAAAATGTCTCGTTTATGTTTTTAAACAAATAGCAATAAATTTAGGTTAACAATTATCAAAAAAAATTTGCTTATGTTCTTGTCTTTTCAGCTATTGCAAGTGCTTAGTGTGTCCATTTGGACACATGATTTTTATTAAACTTCCAAATTATTTATAAAAATAAAATTTATGATTTATGTCTAGAAATACCTCATTAAATCATATTTAATGTCTAGATTTACCAAAATCTCAAAAAAAATAATTCGGGCATTACTGGGTTAAGTTGATGTTCTCCATGTGATACACCCGCTTTAACTGAATAAAACCTGCATTTGCAAATAACCGGTTAAAATAGTGATAACATTTCAGTTTGGGGTCAGTGACTGAAACCGGTTTGGAAAATTAACTGGTTTCCTAGCTCTGGTTAAAACTACAACTTAACTTACCATTTGAAAGTACCTTCATAAATAAAGTTTGGTATGTTAAAGGTTAATAACGCCCTTTCATTGCAGATGTAGGTACTGGTGAGTCACCTTGTCCTTAGGCAACAAAAATAGACTAAAATTTGTGGTCTGGTTACAGCTTTGTGATGACTTTCTTTGGTTAAATTATTTTATTTTTCTATCTATAATGCTTCATAGGAAATCAACATACCCTTTACTAAATTTCTTAAACGGAGGTCGAATGACTGAGCCCTTGCTTATGATGCAGAATCTGCCCGTTTTTACGTTTGCTAGATCTCCTCTGATAATAGCATCACTCTGAACAATTACTTTTCCGTGTAACACGATATTCTGGGACCCACAGAGCACTGTTTGTCTGCTAACTTTATTTCCAGAAGCCTGTAAATGTAAACATACACAAAATTATTTTTGTAAACAAATCTCCATGGTATTTGAAAAGTAATAAGGTAACGACGTACGGTTTCAACATATTCTGATTTGTTATAATACGTGTCTTGAAGTTCCATAATTAAAGTTTTAAAATAACAAAGTAGGAATATATTTTAAATTCGAAAAAATATTGGTGGACAATAATATAAAGCACAATGAATGCACAACAACATTCCCAGATGTCACTGTGACAGAGTCAGTCAGTCACAGAATGATGTCACTGTATAAGAGGCCCCATACACGTACAATACTATTGATCAATATTTTTATTGTTCAATATTATTATGGGCTCCCGACACGGGTCAATATATTGAGTGAAGCCTGATATTTATGAATGGAATTTGTTTCAGTGTGAGTGATTTCTTTGTATGGGTGTGTGCATCGACGTATATGTTCACATGATATTGACGAGGCATGACAATTGCCAATTGATCGTGTCGGGACCCCTTAAAACACCATCTTTTGAATACACACCTTCAATAATATTGACTCAATAACATTGCATCAATATTTTTATTTCCGTCCGAGTATAAATATGTCTGACTAAGATTTAAATTCCAAATTCCAAAGTTCGATATTCGACTAACAATGAACTGAAAAATATTGATCAATATAAGGTCTACACGGACTACACGGTGCGAAAACAAAATATTGATCAATAAAATTTCAGCTCCGTCAAACTTTTATAAATAATAAATAAAATAATAATAAATAAAAATGATTTATTTCAGGCAATTCGAACCCATATTCACAAAATTCTTAACTTACATACTAATGACACACTGTATAGGGGTGCTAGTCAATACAAATACAAAAAAAAATAAACAATAAAGAATAAGTAATTAAAGATTAGAATAAATGACACTGTATAGGGGTGCTAGTCAATACAAATGATATTAAATAAATAAATAATTAAAAATTAACATACAAATTCAGGTATTAAATACTTGACATTATTTTTTATTCGCGTCCATATGAACAGAAACCCAGTATCTAAATATCGGGCTCCTAATGTCCTCGGAGACTGCCACAAGAATTTCGTTTTGGGAACGTCTCAGCCTGTTCCAAAAGGAAGCCACTCTCGCCCTCATTATAGCAAAAAAGTCAGGAACCCTTGCTTCCGCAAACATGCTTGATGCACTGCAACATCGCGGTAACCTCATAAGAGCCCGGTATGCATCATTATACTGAACTCTTATCGTATTAATCGCCTTCCGTGTAAATGCAGTCCATAACTGACACGTGTACATGCACAAGCAATAGGCCTTAAATAGGGTGTTCTTAACATCAGTACTGCATTTGGCAAACCGACGAGCAAGCATGTTGCTTCTGATGGCGAGAGCCCTTCTTTCCCTTTCAATATCGGCATCATCATGGAGACGTTCCGTCAGCAAATGACCCAAGTATTTAAAGCGCTTTACAACCGTAATCGCCTCACCATTCAGATACACATTGGGTATCCTATCCGGACCCGAACCCGCTGTAAACACCATCATCTCTGTTTTAGAGACGTTATACTTCAATCCGTGAGCATTCGCATAATGCTCACAGATTGAAAGCAGCCCTCTGAGACCCTTGATCGAGGGACAGAGGAGCACCATGTCATCTGCATAGCTCAAATTATTGAAACACACATTTCCAATATGGCATCCGACCTTGGTGCTCCTCAGCTCCTCGATCAAGCCGTTCACATCCCCCTTTCCCAACCGACCACCTGTGTTATCCACCTGGTTGGTCAGTTAGGAATAAAAGTTCCTAACCACCCACATAGGTTAAATAGGTCCGGAGAGGTCACCCCTCCTTGACGTACCCCGCACTCTAGTCTATAATTACTAGAAGTCGTGTCGCCCCATTTTTAGTCTGGTAGTCATTTAGAATATGTTAACTACAGGCCAATAGCCATACTCTCGGTAATTGATAAAATAATTGAAAAAAATATTGTTGGCCAGATAAGTAAATTTTTGGAGTGTCATAATATTCTAGCAGAGCCACAGCACGGGTTCCGTAAGGGGCGGAGTACTATCACCGCTCTGGCAGGGTTTGCAGAGTACGTAAATGAATGTTTAGATGCTGGTAAACAACTTATAGCTATATATATAGATTATAAAAAAGCATTTGATACGCTAGATCATTCAATATTATTGCGGGCCATGCATTTTTTTTTTTTTTTTTTTTTTTTATTTATTCAAAATAAGCGTTACAAAATTTTTTCTTGCCACATTTTACTCGCCAAACTGTTATGTTTGATGGCGAGACGCGCTCGTGTTCAATACATAGCTTAAGTTTACTTAAATATACCTTAACCTACTAACAACATATTTTTTAATAAGTATTTCAATGCAAAATTGAAAGGTTCGTCTGTAACACAAAATTCAAACAATCATAAATGCACACCCAACACAATGAAAAACATACGACAAAGATATCGTTATTTTTATTTTACACTAGCGGACGCCACGCGGCCCCACCCGCGAAGCTCCCGTTCCCGCGGGAATACGGGAACAAAATACAGTCCACGTTCACCGCAAAGAGTGCAGCCTTCCAACAGCGAAAGAATTTCCCAAATCGGTCCAGTAGTTCCGGAGCCCACTCGTTACATACAAACAAACAAAAAACAAATCCCTCCTCTTTATAATATTAGTATAGATTTGACACTCGGCGACCGCTTCGCGCCACCGCGCCCTCTGCCTTATTGCGACCGTCGAGTAGCAAATCTCGAAACTTGGATCGTAAGATACCCTTACTTATCTTTGGGCTCTGTCTCAGTAAATCGTACTTATTAAAAACCTTTGGTACCCAGTATTTAGATAATCTTTCTCCATAATAGTTGACCATCCGCGGTTGAACCAATCGATTATTTCTGACATTTCTTGTATTATATCTATTTTTTATAAATTCTTTATGCTCGGTATTATAGTAATACTCTAATCCTAATAAATATTCAACCCTTTTTTCCAATGGTAAAATTCTACAGATAGGAAACAAATTTTCATAATCTTTATTACAGTTGTCTTTGTCTTTTTTGCTAACTAAAAATTTGAGTAATCTAATTTGTAAGTCTTTTATGTTTTTTAAGTAAGTTTTAAAAGTTCTGCCGTATACAATAAGTCCATAACTAATAAGTGAGTCCGCCAGTGCATAATATACAATAAGTAATGTGTGTTTATTTAATACTCCCTTCAATTGAAAGAATTTCCCTAATACTGATCGCAGCCTGTTACAAACATCGACAACATGTCTTCTCCAATTAAAGTTTATATCAATAATAATACCTAGATATTTAAATGTTGCTACATATTCTAATTTATTACAATTACAGTTATTCTTTTTCTTATGCAAACATTCATAGGTGTGCCCTATCACAGCAAGGCTTTCCTTCGTCACTGCTCTAGCCCGTCTATTATAAGGCGAGTGTATATGCATGCATTTGGTTTTGGCATAATTTAATATTATGCCATTATCATGTGCCCACTTAGTAATATTTTCCATATCATCTTGTATATACCTTTGGGTCTCAAAAATATCTGTACCACCATAAACCAGACACATGTCATCTGCATGCATATACACCCGACACCTGCTCACAACATTTGATACGCTGTTGACGTGCATCACATAGCCAACAGGACCAAACACTGATCCGGTCGGCACCCCTAATTCCACATTCATTTCCCTACCAGCTATTCCACATATAACGGTGCGCATTTTTCTATTTGACAAGTAATTTTCAAACCATTTATTAGTAGGACCGCGTATGCCGCATTCATGCATGGCCCGCAATAATATAACTGTTTTGCATTTAAACAAAACAGGTATTATGTATGAAATAAAACAGCATTGACTTGAAGAAAGCTATTGTGTTAATGCCATTAACTAAGTGTCTATGATTAAAAACTTACCCGTTTCTCTATGGTTTATATACCTGTCTCGCTCTCGCCAGCGTGTGCCGTCTCCTTCAAACGGCACTCTTGTTTTGACAGTGTCAGGTTGACAGCTCAAATTTCATAGTGTCTTCAAAGATTACCAGCAAGAGCATTGCTTCAATGCTGTTTTATTTCATACATAATACCTGTTTTGTTTAAATGCAAAACAGTTATATTATGTTTTCATAAAACAGCATTGACTTGAAGACCTGTTTGGTATCTGCTGGTAGAGAGCACAAACGCTATGATGATTAGTAGGTAATATGTTAATTTAAAATAGTATTTTAAAGATTGTCTATTTAAAATCATAATTATTATTGAAAATAACCCAATAATAAACTAAATTTAGTTAAACTTAATTCTTCGAATTAACTTTTAAGTTTAAATTATTAAAAATAAAAACATAAAGTATGTAAATACTTATGTGGGTCAATAATAAAGTTGTGAAGATATTTGACTCAAAACAACACTATCTGTGTTGTTAAAAGAGAAGGAAACTGCATTAATTAATGAAATGTAGGTTACAATTTACTATTTGTGTATCTCTGCCTACCTCTCCAGGGTCAAAGGCGGGACTACGTCTCTATAAGTACACACTAAATCAAATAACCAAATATTGCTTGCAATAAATTAGCATTGACATTGTAACTGTTGGGGCTTTAATGTTAGCCTCTCTAAAAATACAAACTGCAACTATTTTTCTTGAGACTGGTTGAAGTCTACCTGCTTAGTTATAAATAAAAAATTAAAATATGTTAATAAATAAAAAATGTGGACTTTTCATTCATGGCAAGTACCATGATTAATACAGAATTCAATAAATAGAAAATGATTCACTAACTTTTTCATTATAGTCTTAATTTATCTAACTGGACAAATATAATGGTCAGATTGTTGATAAAGCAACCAGCCAGATTGCCAATGGGTACTTGAATCAGTATTTGACCCGAACTTAGGCTGCAATCTGATTTCATTATATCCTTGACCTGAAATCTGCGATCTGAGACTAACATAGTAATTGATGTTATCCTCCTGACAATTTCAAAGAATAAGATGAAATTCTTAGCCAGTTAACCAACAGCTACATTCCCCTACTGGGAGTTCTGTTGTTTCAGGTCTAGCCAGAGTGATTGCTCTAAGTGATAATTTTCTTTGAAATGTCTAAATCCGTTTTAGCACAATATGTTAAGATAGCCAACTTTACACAAGTTGGTAAGATATATCATGTCAACTTACCTTCTATAAAGGAAAGAGCCATTTGTTGACAAACAGGCAACTTCAGGATAACCTGATTGGTCTGACACCACCCTAGGTAATTTTCTATTGGAGAACATGCAAAAGTTGAAAGTTGCAAAAGTTGACTGTCACCAACTGCCTACTAGCAAACTTGTTCTAAAACAGACCAATTTGTGTATTTATTGTCAACCCCCCCCCCCCCCTCCCTTCCTTGTCAAATTAGGGAGGGTATGTGCCTGTATCCTGATCTATTAAGACCTTCCGCAGATCATTCATTGGGATCAGTTCTGCTCGGACTCTGGTCTGCAAATCCGGCAGTAAAGAGCTCTATTCTGACTCTGATGTTTTTAGGAACTATGTCCCTTTTACATGATATAAGAGAGCTAACACTCTTATTATTAATTTGGGTAGATGGATTTCCCAGCCCAAATAAAAGTTCCACTCTGATGCTATTAGGAACTAACATATGTTCCTTTCGCATGATTTAGGAGAGTTAACACTGTCAGTATTAAGTTGAGTGGGTGGAATGCTCAGCCCAACTAAGTCCCAATGATGGCTGAAAATGTAGTCTAGAATTACAAACTCTTGTACAACGTTGGGTGGGTGGAATGCCCAGCCCAACTGAAAATTCGAATGACAACTGAAAATGTCAAAAAACAAAAAAGAGGATAGAGTTGCATATTCTTGTACAACAGCCAACTCATTTGATGCGAACAAATCGTATCTGGGACGCCCCACGTATCATACATAGCCTCCGCGGCCTGGGGAAGAAATTGCCACTGTAGTATTCTGCAACCTCTTTAAACTTCACTATTTCCGTTTAGCCTCTCCGGGAGATAAGTGACAGAGCTATTTGCAGTTGCCCTGTGAGCTTCGGAAGCTGGGTTTCAGCAGTGCAAGGGACTTTCTCCCTCATTTAACAAGGGTTTTATTGTCTATCTGTATGGAGTATGTGTGCATCCTTTGAAGTCATTCGCTGTTTATCTACACTGTTAAGCCCATTACCTTGACAGATGTGTCATTTAACTGGGCACCTCAGCCTGCATCTGCTGCATCTTATGTTAAAAGAAAGTGTGTGACACTGTCATCCGCTGACTGTTTATGGTTGCATACACTATTAAGCCCATTACCTTGACAGATGTGTCTTTAACTGGGCACCTCAGCCTGCATCTGCTGCATCTGATGTTAAAGAAAATGTGTGACGCTGTCATCCGCTGACTGTTTATGGTTGTCTACACTGGACTGGTAAGCACATTATCTGACAGATGTGTCAATTAACAGGGCACCTCATACTGCATCCGCTGCATCTGCTGTTAAAAGAAAATGTGTGACACTGTCATCCGCTGACGGTTTATGGTTGCATACACTATTAAGCCCATTATTTTGACAGATGTGTCATTTAAGTGGGCACCTCAGCCTGCATCCGCTGCATCTGCTGTTAAATGTACAGAACAGTACCATACAATGTCTAGTTACCAACCACAATGACCTTTGTAAGAGAGATAGCCTTCTCTTCAAGTGCGGCTTGTTCTGTTTGAACTTTTCCAAGAAATAATTGCAATTGAGGGCAATAAAGACAAGCAGTTTGCCAAGTTCAGTGAACTAAACAAACTCTCTGGGGAAATCAGACAGAAAAGGCGGTCGCACCGTCCGCTCGGCATTTTTTTTTTTCATTGTAAACATATGCAACTCAATTACATACTTAATTCTCAATAACTATCTTTTCTTTTTAAGTCTGACTCAATTTTGTACTGGGATGTTCTATTTCCTGAGAAATTTCTAACACAGATTTCTGATAAACTATGTGCCAACCCCCTACTCACAATTTTATTGTCTCCGCTTTCTGAAAGGCTCATCATGTTATATTATGATAAACAATTCAAAAATCCTTGGGTACTTAGGATCTCCGCGATCCAATTTGACCAATTTGAATTTAAAAAACATCTTTTAGAGTTGAACGTTGGTCAAAGGGAGGCTGTGATACCACATATTTGTGAAACTCCTGTGCAATAATTGTCAAGTGAATACAAGCATAATGAGCATCTATTTCCACAAGCCAATCAATTCTTTAGTTGCAATTAGTCTGAAATATCAACTAGAAAAGGCTTTACTGCCCGTCTTAGATTGTACCTAGTCTCTCATATGACTTCTTTACTAAAAACATTTCACAAAGAATATTTGATTGCTTTAAGTTGTTCACAATAGATGTATTATAATCATAACACCTCCGAGGTGTTTCCATTAATATATTTTTATGGTAAATTTGCTGTATGTAGCTCCAATATTTAACTTCAATATGTAATAGCTAGCACCTTGGCGTGTAGGTGAGCACAATTTTTTGAGACATGAGACAACCTCAAAAATTTATGGTTTGATATTGAAGTTAAGCGAGTTGTAAATTTGTTTCAAAAACAGAATTGTTTTTAATTGTGGGCTATTAAAAGTCACACTTTACTACACTCAACCTTGTTTTCACAAATAGTTATTTGGTAAGTGTAAGAATTCATTCAAGTGAAATAGTTACTGCAGTTTCAGGATTTTTCTGAAACTGTAAGTCTGAACTAAAAGTTCAGTCATAACAATGAGTCAATATTTAGATAGTCTTGTTCTTAGATGTCTAACCAATTACTAAAACTTTGAATACCACATCATTTTTAAATGTGAGTCTCTGTATTATCTGTATAATCTTGTTATCATTGCAAACTTCTTTATTTTGTTTGAGGCCTAGAACCTCTGGACTCGCAAGGTCTGTCGGAAAGGCCTTCTTGTATAAAATAACTTTACAAGAGGCTGAATCAGTTTCATCTAATTGTAATAACTCTTGTAATTTATATCAAAGTCTTTGATCAAACTTTGTGCTCGCCCAAAGATAAATTACGAGAAGATGTGGACGGATGTCTCAACAAGATGTCGATGAATTGGTTTCAAGATGTGCAGAAGTATGAGTACCAGTCTGCAGGTTAGGTTAACGCGATAATCATTGGGAAAAATTCAGTAGGTATCACTTGATCTAACAAAACATGAAAAACATTCACGGTCGTAATGTAAATCGTATGAACTTGTAATAACTGGATTGTACTTACTTGGGTACAGCTTAATTACTTCTACTGTTTGGAGGAGGTGATGCTAAGTCATATTCATCCTCCGAGGATAATGAACTTATTTGAAATTCTCACTGATCACCTCCGGAACGTACCCGGCCTGCGTCGTTTATTTCGGTCGGACTTAGTACAAAACACGTCCAAAACGCTTTTTAACTACTGAAACGCTTTTTATTTACGCTGTTTGATATTTTCACACTAGAAAAACTATATTTCAATGGTTTTTCCAATTTTCTACACTTAGGGAAAATTTTTGATTCTTTGCGCGGCAAAAATCACAACGCTATGAAATTTGAGCTGTCAACCTGACACTGTCAAAACAAGAGTGCCGTTTGAAGGAGACGGCACACGCTGGCGAGAGCGAGACAGGTATATAAACCATAGAGAAACGGGTAAGTTTTTAATCATAGACACTTAGTTAATGGCATTAACACAATAGCTTTCTTCAAGTCAATGCTGTTTTATGAAAACATAATATTGAATGATCTAGCGTATCAAATGCTTTTTTATAATCTATATATATACCTAGCTATAAGTTGTTTACCAGCATCTAAACATTCATTTACGTACTCTGCAAACCCTGCCAGAGCGGTGATAGTACTCCGCCCCTTACGGAACCCGTGCTGTGGCTCTGCTAGAATATTATGACACTCCAAAAATTTACTTATCTGGCCAACAATATTTTTTTCAATTATTTTATCAATTACCGAGAGTATGGCTATTGGCCTGTAGTTAACATATTCTAAATGACTACCAGACTTATAAATCGGACGTACAATCGCACTCTTTAACTGATCAGGATATACACTCTGCAACAGAGACATATTCATGAATAAAGCTAGAATAGGACTTAATTGTTTCTTTAAATATTTAATATCACTGACTCTGATTCCATCCAAGCCCGGTGCCTTTTCACCAGATAACGAGTTTATTACCTTTTCGATATCTGACGAGTTGACGGTCATATATCTAAAACTTACTTGACTCGGTGTCACATATCTTTTTCTATCCAAAAATTGGGTGTTACAATTATGCTTGATTGATTTTATTTCCTGCGTAAATGTTTTACCAAAATTTGTACACACTTGCTCCAAATTTTCCGTTTTACCTAAATATCTTACTATAACATCATCCAATTTATTATTTTTTTGACCCAACCATAAGTTAATTTTACCCCATATTTTCCTATAATCCCCGTTACAATTTTTTATTTCCATCTGTCTGTATTTATTCTTGGCAAGGTTTACTAATTTATTTACTTTATTTCTAAATTTTGTATATTCTAATCGCTTATTCATACTTTTTGGCTCTGCTTTCCACACTCTAAATAAATAATCCCGTCTTAACAACATAGTATACAAACTTTTATCCACCCATGGCTGTTTTAGTCTCTTATTATGAATCTTAACTTTAACAATACTTTCCCTATAGATCGAATCGAACGCCGTACACAATGATTGATACAATAACAATGGACACGTAATACCTAATAGTTGCGACCAGTCATAGGCATCTAACTTTTTTCTAACAAGTTTATCACAAATAATTTCACGCACAGAGGTCGCCTTTGAAGGTGTATAATTATTACTCGTGCGCAAGTCCAGAGTTAATCCCACTGCATGATGATCGGAGATCTTAGCTTCAAACACAAACGAAGTCAACTCGCACTCGCTGCGTCCCGCTCTCACCCATACGTGGTCTAAGCACGATACTCGAAGCTGCCCTTCCACTATCGCCTCGCGCGTTATCTCTGTGGTCGGTATTACACACTGCAGGCCGCATTCACTTAGGGAGTTTTTATACTTAATTACGGTTGGGTTTGATATATTATTTAGTATATTTATATTCGTGTCTCCGATCACTATAATGTTGTGTGCTGGAGAAATAGATCTTACGATACTCTCTAAGTGGCCAATAAAGCTTAATTTGTTATTATTTGGAGGGTTATATATAGCTATTATATGTGTAATATGCTCACCTATTTTCAGCTGGCCATGGAATGTTTCTAAAGTCTCAGTACTCACGGTTTCAGCTGTAAAACTAAGCTCTTCTTTCGCATATATCAATATACCTCCTCCTTTTTTTGTTTCTCTGGTCCGTATGTACGTATTATATCCCATAATTTGATAGTGCGGTAATTCTGCCTTCTTGATATTTATTTCACTCAAAATTATTATATCTATTCTGTGTTTATTTTCCTCTAACAATACAAGTAGCTGATTGAAATGTTTTCTAAGTGACCCAATATTTAAGTAAAAAATATGGGTGTGCCCTTTGTATTGTGATAAATCCTTACTCAACACTCTTATATCTGAATATCTATTATATATATGATCATTAGTAGATATATTATTAGGTCGATTGAATTTTATAGCCAATATTCTATGTGTGTGTCCACTTCGCTAATTGCACTTCTCTACTTACATTCATCAAATTTATTTAAATCTCCCTCCGATGTTATGTTATATATCTTTTTGTCTTCACTGTTTTTCTTTACTAGAATACTACAATTCTGAACCCAAATATACTGAAAGCCCATAGGCTTTAGCTTGTTTCTTGTAACCCATAACAGTTGGCGTTTATATTTCGGCAAGTCTTCGTTAATATAAATTGGCTTATCACTTCCATTATTGTATACCTTATTATTTGTGATTTTGGTTTCTTTTTTTGCCGACATCCATTGCAAACGAGCGCTTTTTGATCGGAGCGTAACCAGTATAGTTCTTGGTTTTGAATTGATCGGTTTGCCCGGTCCTACCCTCTTAGCATCATCAATATCATTCGGGTTCAGGTGCAACTTTTGAGCTAGGTCTTGTATCAAGATTTTAGTGTTTTCATTATCATAGGTCTCTAATCCATGCACTTCGATATTCCTCTCCTTTGACTGCACCTCTAACTCCTGAACCCTTTCTTCAAGAGCTTTGTTGCACTTTTCCAAGAAAATATTTTTTTGTTCTAATGCCTTGATTTTTTTCTGTGATTCTTCCTTGTAATCGTTTAATTTTTGATACATATCTCCATAAAATTCTAAGCTGGTAGTGAGTTCTTCAATTTTTTTCTCCATCTTAAAGAGTATAGCCAACTTTTTATTAACTTCAGCTAAAACCTTCTCGCCCGATACCTCTTTGAAATTTATATTCAATTTTTGTTGCTCGCTGGCTGGCTGCGGAGACTTGCATAAGGTTTTTTGGCAGTCATCACAGATCGCCGTTTGCATGAATTGCTTGTTATGTTGCATACATTTCTTATGGAACACCGCTTCACATACACTGTTACACTTTATAACATCGTCCTTGGTCACAGACACAAATAATTTGCATTTTTTGCATTGCACCATTTTAATTAGCTTTAAACGCAAGTTCAGGTAGAAATAAAAACAAACAAACGTACAAATGCACTGTCACACGACCGTTCGCCGAGCGCGCGCGACGATGACATCGGCATGAATGCGGCATACGCGGTCCTACTAATAAATGGTTTGAAAATTACTTGTCAAATAGAAAAATGCGCACCGTTATATGTGGAATAGCTGGTAGGGAAATGAATGTGGAATTAGGGGTGCCGACCGGATCAGTGTTTGGTCCTGTTGGCTATGTGATGCACGTCAACAGCGTATCAAATGTTGTGAGCAGGTGTCGGGTGTATATGTATGCAGATGACATGTGTCTGGTTTATGGTGGTACAGATATTTTTGAGACCCAAAGGTATATACAAGATGATATGGAAAATATTACTAAGTGGGCACATGATAATGGCATAATATTAAATTATGCCAAAACCAAATGCATGCATATACACTCGCCTTATAATAGACGGGCTAGAGCAGTGACGAAGGAAAGCCTTGCTGTGATAGGGCACACCTATGAATGTTTGCATAAGAAAAAGAATAACTGTAATTGTAATAAATTAGAATATGTAGCAACATTTAAATATCTAGGTATTATTATTGATATAAACTTTAATTGGAGAAGACATGTTGTCGATGTTTGTAACAGGCTGCGATCAGTATTAGGGAAATTCTTTCAATTGAAGGGAGTATTAAATAAACACACATTACTTATTGTATATTATGCACTGGCGGACTCACTTATTAGTTATGGACTTATTGTATACGGCAGAACTTTTAAAACTTACTTAAAAAACATAAAAGACTTACAAATTAGATTACTCAAATTTTTAGTTAGCAAAAAAGACAAAGACAACTGTAATAAAGATTATGAAAATTTGTTTCCTATCTGTAGAATTTTACCATTGGAAAAAAGGGTTGAATATTTATTAGGATTAGAGTATTACTATAATACCGAGCATAAAGAATTTATAAAAAATAGATATAATACAAGAAATGTCAGAAATAATCGATTGGTTCAACCGCGGATGGTCAACTATTATGGAGAAAGATTATCTAAATACTGGGTACCAAAGGTTTTTAATAAGTACGATTTACTGAGACAGAGCCCAAAGATAAGTAAGGGTATCTTACGATCCAAGTTTCGAGATTTGCTACTCGACGGTCGCAATAAGGCAGAGGGTGCGGTGGCGCGAAGCGGTCGCCGAGTGTCAAATCTATACTAATATTATAAAGAGGAGGGATTTGTTTTTTGTTTGTTTGTATGTAACGAGTGGGCTCCGGAACTACTGGACCGATTTGGGAAATTCTTTCGCTGTTGGAAGGCTGCACTCTTTGCGGTGAACGTGGACTGTATTTTGTTCCCGTATTCCCGCGGGAACGGGAGCTTCGCGGGTGGGGCCGCGTGGCGTCCGCTAGTGTAAAATAAAAATAACGATATCTTTGTCGTATGTTTTTCATTGTGTTGGGTGTGCATTTATGATTGTTTGAATTTTGTGTTACAGACGAACCTTTCAATTTTGCATTGAAATACTTATTAAAAAATATGTTGTTAGTAGGTTAAGGTATATTTAAGTAAACTTAAGCTATGTATTGAACACGAGCGCGTCTCGCCATCAAACATAACAGTTTGGCGAGTAAAATGTGGCAAGAAAAAATTTTGTAACGCTTATTTTGAATAAATAAAAAAAAAAAAAAAAAAAAAAAAACAGCGTTAGTTTGGTTTCCGTACCAGTACCTCAACAAGTCTACCACTCTGCTGGACACCTGGGACGCTGATAACTTAGCCCACAGGGTTTCATAATTAACCAGGTCAAATGCGCGGCTGAGGTCTAGAAAACACGCATATACTGTTGTGTTCCGTGATGTATAGTGGCTAACAGCACTCTTGAGACTAACAATAGCAGTGTCAGTTGAAAGGCCGGGGCGGAAACCAAACTGCGCATCATCTATCTTTATGTTTTTCAGCAACTCTGGCTGCAAAAGGCGCTCCAGTATTTTACCTATAGTTGTTCCCAACGATATAGGACGGTAATTTGAGGCAGAGCTAAGATCACCTGTCTTATTCTTTATTATAGGAACAACCAAGGTTTGCATCAAGGCTTCAGGCAAAAAGGCAACCCTGATACAGAGATTAAATAGCCGACACAAATGATCGTAAATTTTATCACCCGCCCAGAGTATGTGCTCAATACTAAGCTCATCATGACCAGGTGTTTTACCACGTTTCATACTCATGATGACCTTGATAATATCATTACGTGTAAATTCAACTATTTCATTGTTATGGCAGTGGGGCTCAGCATTCAACACACACCGAGCGGGTAATGGTTTTATGTTAAATCTCTTAGCAAACAACTCAGCTATATCAATTGGCTCCTGCAGGCCCTCGACGGAAACAGGTAACTTCTGTTTTCCGTTTAACTTTTTTGTAGCACTCCAAAATTTTGTAAAGTTTTTACTCTTTCTATGTAAGGCTAGTAAATTCATTTTAATGTTTTCTTCATTTTTTTGACACCACTTAATTTTGTTTTTAAAGTCAATCCTACTATTACGCATATTGTCATACTCAACGCCTGTAGCGGGCCTACCAGCCACCACCCAGCACTTATAATATAACCTAGCTTTGTCATGGCTATCTTTGACGTAGAGGTTCCAACCGGATACCTGTTTATATCGGCTCTGCCCACATGGACGCGAACTCACCACTGCTGCTTGACTCAATACATTGACTATATGTCCGTAATAACTATCAATATATTTATAGTATTCCATTACATGACTACAAGTGGTTATGACATCACAATTACAAATAGTAGGCTCAGGAAACGCGTCCAAACTATTATAACAATATTCACCATACTTATTAATTTGGCGGGTGCTTCTGTCACCCCATCTTACGAACCTTAGTTTGTCATGGTCACAGGAGACGGCCGGGCCACTTACAACCCCCGAGATGTTACATTCCAAACTGAGAGGATGATGGTCTGACCATCTGACGTCATGTTTAACATGAACGCCAACAATGGTTGCCAATGCAGCTTTGGTTGTGATGCAATGGTCCAGCCATCTCCTACTACCAGTTACTTCACATTGAAAAGTGTATGTATCAGAATTTATTCCTAATATGTTAAGATCCACCCACTCCCATAACATATCATCACAGAATTTAAGTAACTGAGACCCAAACGATGCAGTCGGGTGAGCGTTAAAGTCGCCCAAAATATAGGCAACCTGAACGTCAGCCTCCTCAATGATTGCGTTAACCTCCGCTAGACAGTCTGTAAATTCTACTAAATTCTTAATATCGTCACATGGCAAATAAACATTTATTACTAAAAAATTACTAGTTCCAACACTTACACGTATAGCCTGAATCCTCTTACTTGCACATTCCACTGGAAATACGTAGGGGAATCGGGCCCTGTCCCAGAGTATGGCAAGACCCCCATAGGGCCTCCCTCGGTGAAGAATAGTGCTGTCCATGGAACTCTTTGCCACACAACCATAGGCTTCATTGATACTACTAACAAAGTTTAGATCATGTTCAAACAACCACGTCTCCTGCAGCACTATTATGTGTGAGCTCGAAATCAGCTCCCGAACGGTCTGTACGGATCTTTTAATACCCTTGCAATTGAAGGATGATATAGTTACTCTAGAGGTTGTACTATCCATATTAATTAAGTGAAGGGTGAATACCTCTCGCCATTTGATCACGGAATAATCTGAATTTGATACCTTCTGGCCAAAAGTCGTTACTAAGGAAGAGGTTTAATTTATGCCTGGGTATAGACAGTTTGTAAGAACAAAAATCAGTTTCATGTCTCTGCGTTAATAATTCAATTTTGCTACATTTCTCGCCTCTGTCCATAACATAATCATTCACATCATCAATAGTAGTAGTTTTCTTTAATCGTGATATATAAATAACAGATGATAATTCCGCTAACTGCAGTTTATTCGAGCACTTAGCAGTGCCGGTTAAATTAGCTTTCATACGCTTTCTGTGTCGTACGACAGTAAAACTATCGTCCGTCTATCCTTTTGTTTAGTGATTGTTCAAACCTCAATATTGACACTACACGGTCAATTTATTGAACAATCATTTTTATTGATCTATATTATTCACGGACATCTATAATACTATTGATCAAAATTTTTATTGTTCAATACATATTACTAAATTACTAATCACCATCTTTTGAATCACTCCTTCAATAATATTGACTTAATAACATTCCACAAAGGACAATGGGCGTTTCGGCCCATGAGCGGCCATCAATGAAACTAGTGTCATTTAAAAGGGGATATTTTTGACAACAAATATTGTTTAAGGAGTACTATGAAATACCGTTAGGGAAATAAAATATAGTTAAAAAAATACTATTTTTAAAATACTATTTTTTTTTATTTTATTTATGTACGCTAATATTCAATACTTTTGTTATTTATGGTCTAAGGACCTTTGTTAAAACCGGTCTCGACATGTTTCATACGTCAACCAATCAGCGACAAGCACTCTCGACCCGACGATTACCGTTATGTTCAAGCGCACATCCGGCACATCGCAGTCCATCGTTGACATTTGTTTCGTTGAGTACTGTGCGATTATTATTGTTTGACAATCTCTTTCGACTCTGGCTTGCATATCGGACTTGTTAATATCTATCTTGATGACTTGTGCTCGTTTTTTTTGGTTTTTTTTTAAGCAGATTCCTATAATAATGGCAGATAATCGTCAAGTGTGTATTTTATGTAATCGATCCGTGATAAACAGAAGAAGATACGAAATATATAATAATAAAAATATAATAAAAAAATTAAAAAAATAAAAATATATTAAAATAATATATATATATATATATATATATATATATATATATATATATATATATAGATAGATAGATAGATAGATAGATAGATACTCTTTATTGTACAGCGTAACACAAAAATAGACAGCGAAATTAACACACAACTAAATTACAATGTCGTACAATTGGCGGCCTTATCACAATTTGTGATTTCTGCCAGGCAACCATTGGATGGACTTAAGTTCATTACTAATGAAATTTATTTATGGGGCTGCTGTACCTACACAATATTATATGATGTAGTACCAATACAGTTCATATCGAATTTCACAAAAAAAAAACAAAATAAAAATAAATGAAACAAAAATCATTACATACCTACACATACACACTTACACATATATAATACCTGTACAATCTCACAATATACCTACACAGTGTAATAATATTGTCTTCTCAAAGCGACAAGTAGTGCTCCTTAACCAACTTGACAAAATTTTGCAGAGTTTGTGCCCGTTTGATGTTAGTAGGCAACGCATTCCATAAACGCACAGCTTGCACAGTGAATGATTTGTCCATAAATGTTGTGGAATGCTTCGGCATTTCAAGCGTGAGAGTCTCAGACGACCTTAGGGACCTAGAATGAGTGTCACGTAAGAACTTAAAGCGTTCTTTGAGATATGGAGGCGAGTTAGGTTTAAAAAGTATGTTGTGTAAAAGAGAAAGGATGTGAGCATTCCGGCGAAGGCGTATGGGTAACCACTTGAGTCTTTCTCGAAATTCAGAAACATGGTCAAATTTGCGAAGCCCAAAAATGAACCTTATACAAAAATTTTGAAGCCGCTCAAGGATATCAAGTTGGTCCTCGGTGAGATCAGGATAGCTGGCATCCGCATAATCAAGGATAGGGAGAAGGAGTGTTTCTGATAGCACAATTTTAGTGGAAGTTGGTAGAAGATCTCTCAAACGCCTAAGAGATCCAGCGGACGCAAACAGTTTTCTCCGAACCTCCTGAATCTGCGTCCTCCAAGACAAATCCTTGTCAATATAAACCCCCAGATTTTTTACCTCATCGCTGAAGGGTATAAGGGTACCATCGCAGGATATTGAAGGTATATATATTAATATAATAATATATAATTAATATATATATTAATATATTAATGTAATAATATATTAATATATTATATTATATAATAAAAATATATTACTCCTATATTATTGTAGATAGACAGAAAAGCGGCAGAGAAGCCATAGAAAACTATTATTGTAGTGTCTAAGCGGTGAGCACATTCTTGGCTGCTGTGCCCACATAATGTGTGTAGTGTGGTATTTAGGGTGGGCGAGAAACCAAGAAGAAGAAATTCGTTTACCAGCTCATTTTTTAAATGATGTAATTGTAGACAACAGTTAAATCCCATTATTTTCTTTTTTTAAAGGAATACTAGCATTATGTGGTTAGACACATAATGCTAGTATTCATTGCCACGTGTTTGAAATGTTTTTGTTTTCATGTCAATAAATCGATGTATTTAATAATTAATAAACCTTTAGTTTTATTTAACCCATCATTATCTTATACTTTTGTGCATTACGTTTTATTATTTACGTACTTTTGGTTTCATTAATTCGATTTTTTTAATATGTTCAACCCTTTGTAACTTTTTATCCAAACAAGTTACCGAAATATTTTTTTGCAGTCTTAATATATACATAATTGTCGACTAAAATATATTTAGGACAGATGTGGCCGCCGATGGGACAAGCGCCATACATTTTTGCCCATTGTCCTTTACTGATTGCAAACCATAAAATTAAATGCTGTGCAAAAAAACCAATTGCTTAACTAAACATGTTAGAAAACTTAAATATTACTCAAAATTGTATGACCTTTTAAATCGGATTCACACCAAAAATGTGGTTCGTACATCGAATAAATGATTTGTAAAACAGAAATATGAATTGTATATCAAAAATACTAGCTTGCACTCTAAATTGTACAATCTTATAACGGAATATGTTAGGTTAGGTTAAACTTTTATTTTTATGATCAATATAATTTAATTTTGTAGAGGTGACTGATTAAATTGGGGTTTTACTTAGAATAAACGATGTTCCTAAAAGTAAATTAGGCGATGGTTTTCCTTAAAAAAGTTTTAATATTTTTGTTAAATTAGGAATTGTTAGATAATATACTACTTACCTATTTTAAAAATAGTTATTCGTGCTAGGCGTCCCGCAGGTGTTATCTACTGCAAGGGTAGTAGATGTGACTTGGCGATTGTGGCACTACTCGTCAGCAGACTGGGACGGACTACGATAATACTTTGCAGCCATCCCGTGGAGCCAGCGCTGCTTTGCAGGGAGGGCTTCATCGTAAAGCACCTCTTCATCGAAAAGCGCCTCTCTACAGTAGCTGGTGAGATTAAATTAGGTATGGAATATTACATTCCATACACTGATATCGCCAGCATCCGCAAAAGCATCGCAAATCCAAAATCCACAGTGGAGAGAATCTTCACCAGAACTGGGCGTTTTAAAATATCATTCCTCTGTCGAACTATAAAAACATGGAACGACCTGCACGCACACGTGTTTCCCTCATTCTTCAATTCCGGGTTCTTCAATAGGAGAGTGAAGAGGCACATCACAGGGCCGCCAACTTGAGGACCACTCAGAATGTCAGAAGTCGTAGCGGACTGTGAGATTGCCCCTAATCGCTAGATGCGCCACGGCTTTCCATCAGACTGATGGCGACGTCAATTTGGCGGGCTAAATATATTAAAAAAAAACTGAGACTGCTATGTTTTCGTTAAAGAAGACTGTACAGTTTGTCTATAAAGTCGTGAAATTAAATGAGGGACGCTGCTGAATGCATGTAGCAACCTTATATAGTACGACCAAAATGATTTTGATACGAGGAGTTCGTTCCGAGTAAAATCTTACTAGTATTATAAGACAGTTTGTGAGTGTGGATGTTTATTACTCTTACACGCTCGAACGGTTAAAGGGATCTGGCTGAAATTTGGTACAGGGATACATTATAATCTGGAATAACTATTGTTACTTTTTATTCCGGGAATAAGTTCTTACGGGAAGCGGGAACGGGAATAATACAAATATTATAAATGCGAAAGCTTATGAGTGTGGATGTGAGACTCTTTCACGCTCGAACAGTTGAACTGATCTGGCTGAAATTTGGTACAGGGATACATTATAGTCTGGAATAACACATAGGCTACTTTTCATCCCGGGAATAAGTTCCTACGGGAAGCGGGAACGAGAACAAATTCGACACGGGTGAAGCTGCGGGCATCAGCTAGTGAGTTAATAAATAAAACACATTATACATTGTTAATTTTGTTTCTGTTTTATTGAATCAGATCCAGAATAAAGTTATTGAACCAGATCCAGAAGCCCCGGTCTAATAGCGTCTTACAACCCACCAGCAGGTGCCTAGCAGTCCCAATTGCTTCGCCACAATCATGTAGTTACATGTTTTATCTGTAACTTTCCCCCATCTGCCAAGGATTTTTTTGGCGCAGTGCACAAATATTAAAATCGTCTATTTCTTTCTTTGCCGACCTTTTCTGTGTTTCCCAGGAGTTTTAAACTTTCCTTCATTATTAAAACCTTCGTTAACTATTCGCCTAACTGTACTCTCTGATTTTCCTGAAAAGAGTAAAAAAAGAAAATTAATTACCTAAGGAAACAAACTATTGACATGAAGCAATTAATTCAAAATAAAAAATTGGTAGAAAACCAGATTGAACTGAGTATCAAAAATGTAGGTCGTACTATAAAATAACCTACTATAGTGGAATTCAAAAGATGTAAATAATATAGTAAACAAAGCAATTGGATCTTGACTGCTCCATAATTACTTACATTTAATTATCAATCCTGATCATAGTCGTTTCAAGGAACTCTAGTTAGATTTATGCGGACATTTCGACACTAATAAACCTTTAGATTATAGAATAATTTCATGAAAAATACTCGGATGGTAAAAATTTTAGACTGTCATTTTTGCTTGTCATTAAATTATTTTTTCTCAGACTTGTTTGTCTTTGCCATAGTGTTGTAAAACTGTTGTACTGGCCAATTGATTTTAAAAGGAGGTCATTGTTTTATCAATCTGTCAGTTCGAAAAAATGTACTTACTTTAATAATATAACTTATTGACCCAGAGAGCGACGAGTGCGAGTCTTTGACCCTTTCACACGTACCGGTTGCCGGGTGCCGGGTACCCGGGTGTATGGCCGTGTACTATAGCTTTCACACGTAACGGCGTGATTTGCCCGGCAACCGCTTGCATTCGCCGCCGGTTACCCGGCACCGGCTACCCGGCAACCGGTACGTGTGAAAAGGCACTTTGAGTTTGGGTCTTCGATTCTACAGTATAGACGATTTTGATTTCGTCCGTATGTGTGTGTGCATGTCAGTTTCGGTCTACAAGACACATTTGTTAACAAATTTTCTCCAAACTTGGCACACATGTTCTTTGATTTAAAATCATTGATCTACGAAAAGATAAAAATACAACTTTTGTCGAAAGTTTTTTTAATAGGGCGGAAAATAAGGGAGAAAAAGGGCCCCGTTATATATTATGATTAACCGATCCCCAAGAAAGGGGATCGGTCGGATCCAGCCAACTATCGCCCCATAGCCGTAACCACCGTCATCTCCAAGGTGTTCGAGCTAATCATCAACAAACAGCTCATGCGCTATCTGGAGGATCACTCGTTAATTAACGATCGCCAATATGGCTTTAGGCCGAAACGATCAACGGGTGACCTCCTAGCGTACATAACGCACACCTGGGGTGAGGCTATGGAGAGGCACGGCGAATCTCTGGCTGTTGGCCTAGACATCGCAAAAGCCTTTGATAGGGTATGGCATGCGTCGCTTCTTTCCAAGCTGCCGTCATATGGTTTATCGCATCAGTTTTGCCGCTGGTTGGCCAGCTTCCTGAACGGGATTCGGATTCGGGTCCTCTGTGATGGTCAGGCTTCCTGTTTTTTTTCAGGTAAATGCCGGAGTACCACAGGGATCGGTATTGTCCCCAACTCTCTTTCTTCTGCATATCAATGACATGCTGTCCCTTGGGTGCATTCATTGTTATGCGGATGACAGTACTCTTCATGGGAGCTATTCTGGCCGTCCAGCGGCAGGGCGAGGCGACGTGGATGAGAAGAGACGACAACTCGTGGCGGATCTCGATCTGGACCTGGGCCGCATTGCCCAATGGGGTTCAGACAACCTGGTCGAGTTCAATGCCAGAAAAACACAGGCGTGTGCGTTTACAGCTAAGAAGTCCCCATTCCTACCCCTGCCCTCTCTTCAGAGCATTACAATTCCACTAAAGGACAACCTGGAGATCCTCGGTATAGACGTCCGGCGTGAGCTCAATCACAAAAACTACATAGAGAGCTGTATTGGTCTGGCCTCGCGGAAACTGGGAATCCTGAATAAGGTGAGACGGTATTTCACGCCACATCAGAGATGTTTACTGTACAAGACGCAGATTTGTCCGTGCGTCGAGTACTGTTCTCACCTTTGGGATGACTCCGCGAGGTACTTGTTAGACGCGCTTGACGCTATGCAGAGACGTGCTATTCGAATAATTGGTTGTCCTGAGGTGACGGGATGCCTCGAACCTTTGTCGCAGCGAAGAACCATAGCGTCCTTGGCTGCCTTCTATCGAATGTATCACGGCGAATGTTCTGAAGAGCTCTTCAACCTGATCCCACCATCTCCTTTCCGATCCCGAACAACGCGTGCCGGGCAGAGATGCCACTCATACACAGTGGAGAGAATCTTCGCCAGAACCGAGCGTTTCAAAAGATCGTTCCTCTGTCGAACTATAAAAACATGGAACGACCTGCCCGCACACGTCTTTCCCTCATCTTACAATCCCGGGTTCTTCAAGAGGAGCGTGAAGAGGCACATCACAGGGCCGCCAACTTGAGGACCACTGTAAGAAGTGGCCCCCAATCGCTAGATGCGCCACTGCTTTCTTACCATCAGGCTGGTGGCGACGTCAATTTGGCGAGCTGAATATAAAAAAAATATAAAAAAAATGATGGGATCATAAGGGATATAATTCCTCACAGGTTGTTTTTTCCTGGGCGCTCGCCTATATACACATTTTATCATCCCTAAACTAATATATTATTGTAAATAAATGATTATACTATTTAATTTTCTAAGTTTCTTTTTTTTTAAAGATTGATTGATGAATTTGGCGATTGATTAACCGAAGTAAATGAATGTACGGTGAACTAGTTACAACTCAATGATTACTTACATAATTAGAATCAGTTTAGTTACAACAATATGATCATGGACAACTTCTGTCAAAACATGACATGTTTACATGATTGCTGAGCTGTCCAGAAAAAGACTATAACAATGTTATTCTAACCACTGACTTACAATATAGGTAGATTGTAAGTATGTGATTCTAACCTAAAAATATGCAACGTAAACAATGCCTTTTTTGTCTCCAAATCGTAAATTCAGTAAATTTGTAACTTCAGACAGATTCAAAACAAACAATAACACGATTACATACCCACCAAAGATGCTGTTCGCTCATAAACATCCTCAAAATCCCACAACAATTGCCCAGCTTGGTACTCCGCGAAACATCACTGGAAAACTTTAAAAATCACTTCCTGCGCACCACTCCGATTTTCTTACTCATTTCTCAAACCTTTACGGTTGTGCCACGCAGAATCCGCTCGAGCGAAATCTAGGTGCGGCGCGGCGAGCGGAAAGACCAAATGTACTGAGTTGTATGAGCATGCCACGACCCGCCGCTCCAGCGAATCCGCGGCATAGACAGCGGTGTAAGGGGACGAACTCAGGGACGAAAAAATATTGATTTTTTAATTTTTATGTTAATTTAGACTGGCTTTGGTTACTCACATGTGTTAGGTTAAGGTTATTGTATGATCCCGTTTACAGTTATAAATAATTATGTAATACCTTATTTAACTTATGATAATATTATTTAAATCAATTTGGCAAATATTGTGTTTATTTTACTAAATCAATTGTTATATTGTCACATTCATTGTGTTAGGTTAAAGTTATTGTATGATCCCGTTTACAGTTATAAATAATTATGAAATGCCATATTTAACTTATGATAATATTATTTAAATTAATTAGGCAATATTGTGTTTATTTTACTAAATCAATTGTTATATTGTCACATTCATTGTAAGTCACTAATTTGATCATGCCCCCACCGCTTATAACACGTGTGCTATTTTTTCCTGCTGAGCGGTGTCAAAAGAGGTGGCATTCGTTGTTCAACGCTCAATAAAGTAGCAGTATAAGCAGTGATACAGTTGAAGTGTAAAATCAAGGAAATAAAACTAAGTTTGAAGTTACAAGTGCCCGTATTTATTTCAACCTGACCTAAGTCCTTTTAGGTCAGAAGTGGGATCGTAAGAAGACATAACGTTTTCTTATCACGCTCACGGATCAGAAAATGTAAGTACCGAACGGTTATTATCAGTATTTCCCTTTTCTATATTTTCCGTTGTGAACATACGATATATTTAAAACTGTAGGTAGCACGTGGTTTGTAAAATTCGAAATAAAGATCAAATAGCTAGCTAGAACTGAATATGTGTCTGTTCATCGTCATAATTCTACCTACCTACCTGTTTTCTCGATGCCGGAATAATTTATAAATTTAATTTGATTTTTTTTTCTCTCTGTTGAAAATTGACCGTTAATTACAAAACCATGCTTCTTAAAACATTACGGAACTCCCAGAGGATAGTAGTCGTCTGCTTATTACTGTGGTTCTGGGCTGATTAAATAGGTAATTATGCCACGGATAATATTCAACAATTAACTAAAAGTACCCACCCAATATTTCTTTTTGTATATTTTATCTACCGATTGCTCTAATAAAATCATTAATTAACAACTATAGAAAGGTCAAAGTATTAGTAAAGTACTTATACTCGCCACTAATAAAAAGGTATAAAAATCCAATGGTTGGTATTGGAGTTGTGATTTTATGATGTAACTACAGAATTTAATCACAGCTGGTATGCTAAACTACCTTTTTACTTGGATCTAACTAACAAAGCGACTATCTTTACGTTGTAACTCTGACGGGGTAGTCAGAGAGGGCAGATCGTCGTTCTTCGTGATTTATGCATACTTGTTTCTCTTCCTGCAGATGAACCAATGGCTTCAGGGGTGCACATTTGGGTACCCGAGTAATGAAAGATTTAATTAATATAAAATTATTTAAGATTTTTTGAAAATCTTTGTAAGAAATAACATCGAAATCAACTACTATGCTGACATATAGTTTAGAAATTCTTATTGTGTATTTAATTGTGTCTGATTATTAAGGAAGGATTGGAAATAATTTGTTTATGAGTGTATGATAATGCAGTCGGTGTATTTGTAGGATATACAGTAAGCTCGTTTTGATCACGAGTTTTCGAGTTTCAGATCACGGTATGATGGATGACAATGATGAAAGTACCCGAGGTAATGGGTCTGATGGAAATACCCGAGGTAATGGGTATAATGGAAATGCCCGAGGTAATGGGCCTGATGAAAATACCCTAGGTAATGGGTTTGATAGGAATGCCCGAGGTAATGGGCCTAAAGGAATGGAAGCCCGAGGTCTAGGGCAAGAGAGAGTCGGAGATGTGACCAGTCGAGGGGAAGGGCTGGCACATACATCGAAAACAATACCCGAGGTAATGGGTTATACAAATGTTTCACGATTTGAAAAGAATGTACACCGCTCGAGGCAAGAGCATGTACTTCTTAGTTCAGATGGTAATGAAGACACTAACAAAAGGAGAGGAAAACGGAAGGATGCCGGTTCGAAAGGTTTATCGCGTTCGAGGAGGAAGAGGCGTTGCTATTCTACATCATCTGATTCGTCAGATGAGTCACCACCATCACCAAAACGGGCCAGGTCAAGACAGCTGAAGTCGGATAGCAGGTTAATGGAAAAGTTTCTTACTATTCTAGATAAGGTTAAGGGATCTGATAAGCCTAAGTTAACGTTTAACACTAATGTAATACCGGAGTTTGACCCTTTGTTGAAAAATCAAAATATTTTGACATGGATAACCAAAGTCGAAGAATGTGCAGAAATTTATGGCTGGGAGGAGACTGAGATTATCCATTACGCGTTGCCAAAATTAACCGGTGTAGCTAAAACGTGGTATCAGGGTCTTACTACGATTTTACACAAGTGGTCGGAGTGGAAAAGAAAACTTATAGAGTCTTTTCCATGTAGGGAGGATTACGCAGAGCTATTAACTGAAATGTTAGCCAAGAGAGCGAAATACGGGGAATCTTTAGAACATTATTACTATTCTAAGATTAACTTATTAAATAGATGTAACATCCACGGTAGGCAGGCAGTAGACTGCCTCTTGTATGGAGTAGAGGATCGGGCGGTGAAAGTTGGAGCTCAGGCTGCTCAATTTCGTGAACCAGAACAGGTATTAAAATATTTTAGAACTGTTAAGAGCGGTCATAGCAGAGAAGCCTTGGACACTTCACGTAAACCATACGATCGAAGGTTCAGTAACACTCCACACCGCCCAGGTTCATCTAGACCAGGTACAGGTATTATTAATTCTAGTATAAAGTGTTTCAATTGCAACGAGATTGGTCACCCAAGCTTTAAATGTGAGAAAGCACCCGTAAAGTGCACAATCTGCGAGCGCATGGGTCACCAATCCTCTAATTGTATTAGGAATAGAACTACAAACGAACCTGATAAAACCAAGGGTCCCGATGCAGCAAACAAGCAGAAGCAGGTATCCGAGGTATCCGCTGAGGATACCGGTATCAACAAGTACGTACTGGACATCAAAGTAAACGGTATTACTACATCATGTTATGTCGACCTAGGGAGTCAATGCTCTCTTGTCAAGGTAAGCACTGCCAAGTCTCTCAATCTTCAAATTACTACGCGTCCGGGCTTACCTGTCCTCAGAGGCATAGGTGGTAGCCTGGTAAACCCAATAGGAGTTGCTCTAGCTACCATTGAAATTCAAGGCCTATCGGAAACTATTGATGTATACGTCGTAGAGGATTACGTCCTGGTTTACCCCGTTTTGTTAGGCCATTCCTTTACGGAGAGGCCGGACATTTTAATAATCAAAACTCCTAATGAGATTAGTTTTCGAAGAATGCCTCCAAGCAAAATAAATTTATTAGCCTTAGCAGATGCCGTAATTCCTGGAAATACTCTACAAGCAGTACAAATCACCATCAACTCGCCGATTGACTGTGATGCTTACGTGAGTGGGTCGTTAAGAGGACCTGAAGGTAAGGAGTACTACATACTCCCCGGACAATATGAGATTAACGAGGGACGTGGCGCAATTCTAATTTACAATGTGACAACGAATCCTATGGCAATCGCTAAAGGTACATTGCTGACACGTTCTCTGCAGAGAAATTCTATTCCATCTGATAAAACTTTGAACTCTTTCGGTGTTCTGTTCAATGATGATGATATGGAGCAATGTGTAAATTATAGCCCTAGCTTAAACAAGAGTCAATGTGACGAATTGCGCGATTTACTTGCAAAGTATGCTAAGTGCTTTTCTAGCGGGTTGCACGACTTAGGTTATACGTCAGTTGGCGAAATGAAAATCGAACTTGACAACGCAGATCCTGTGGTTTATCGTCCGTATCGCATGTCGCACACAGAGAGGACACTGGTAAGGAACATGGTTCAAGAGATGCTGGACAGTGACATTATTAGAGAGTCCTCGTCACCCTATGCAAGTCCCATTGTTATGGTTCAGAAAAAAACTGGTGACAAACGTTTGTGCATCGACTACAGAGCCCTGAACAGAAAGACTAAGAAGGACCATTATCCGATGCCGCGTGTGGAAGATCAACTAGATCGACTTGCCGGAAACTCCATGTTTACGTCATTGGACCTGGCTTCTGGGTATTACCAGATCCCAATATCTGAAGAATCACGTTCTAAGACCGCCTTTGTAACACCCGATGGCCAATACGAGTACAACCGAATGCCTTTTGGATTAGTCAACGCGCCTTCTGTTTTCCAACGCACGATAAACAAAATTCTTATGGAAGCAAAAGTTAAGTATGCAATTGTATATATGGACGATATACTCATCCCATCTAAAGACTTTGGTGAAGGTATTAGACGATTGGAAGAGGTACTGCAACTTCTAAAACAAGGTGGGTTAACTTTAAAATTAAGTAAATGTAACTTTTTCCTAGACTCCATAGATTTTCTCGGATTTGATGTGAGCGCCAACGGTATTAAGCCTGGCAATAGAAAGATCGAGGCAGTTTCCAAGTTTCCAAGACCTTCAAATCAACACGAGGTAAGACAATTCCTCGGTCTTTCTGGCTTCTTTAGGCGTTTCGTGAAAGGCTATTCTATAATCACTGCACCACTGACAGACCTGCTGAAGAAAAATTCGATATGGGTTTGGAGTGACGAACAAGAGCAAGCATTTACAAAGGTAAAGGAGTTACTCATAAGCCGTCCAGTGCTTGCCTTATACGACCCTAAAGCAGAAACGGAGCTACATACGGATGCTTGTAAAGATGGCTTGGCTGGTATACTACTTCAGCGAAACGAAAATGGAGCACTGCAGCCTGTATCGTACTTTAGCCGAAAAACGACTATTGATGAGAAGAAAATGCACTCATACGAACTCGAGACACTGGCGGTAATTACGTCATTAAACCGTTTTAGAGTGTACCTAATAGGTATACCGTTTAAAGTTTTAACGGACTGCAACGCACTCAGATCAACACTAACAAAACGAGATCTCATACCGCGTATTTCGCGCTGGTGGGTACAACTCCAAGAGTATGACTGTGTCATAGAGTATCGTCCCGGAACTCGTATGACGCACGCAGATGCGCTTAGCCGAAATCCCGTGGACAGCGAAATGACAAGTGAAGAACATGTCCTAGACGTCTTACAAATTCAGGAAAGTGATCAGGACTGGATCTCAACAGTGCAGTCCGCTGATGAGGAAATTAAGAAAATAAAAGAAATTCTGTTAGACTCTGCCACCGTCGAAGCCATTGATATACACAAAAACTATAAATTAAAGAATGACAGAGTTTTCCGTATCATAGGCGATGAGATAAAATGGCTCGTGCCACGAGGCGTCCGATGGCAAATTCTGAAAATGAATCACGACGACGTTGGCCACTGTGGATTCGAGAAAACGCTACACCGCATAAAAGAACATTACTGGTTTAAAAAAATGAGAAGGTTCGTAAAAAAATATGTTTCTTCCTGTTTAGAGTGTGCTCACCATAAGATGCCAGGTGGTAAACGCGAGGGTGAGCTACACCCCATAGAGAAGGTTAGTGTACCCTTCCATACTATTCATGCGGACCATTTAGGACCCTTCGTGAAAAGCAAGAAGGGAAATTGCTATTTGCTGATATTGGTGGACGGATTTACCAAATATGTGAGCATTAATCCGGTCAAGAATACAAAGTCCCTAACATCAGTAAAGGTAATGAAACAATACATAAGTTGTTTTGTTGTTCCCATTCGTCTGATTACTGACAAAGGCACAAGCTTTACAAGTAAAATGTTCCAGGACTTTGTCAACTCCTATGGCATAAAGCATATCCAAAATGCCGTTGCCACACCTAGGGCAAACGGTCAAGTAGAGAGGTTTAACAGGACCATATTGGACGCTTTATCAACCTCTAGCCATGGTGGCGATGACAAATCATGGGATGACCACATCCCGGATATACAAGTTGGTATTAACACAACAAGGCACAAAACCACTAACAAAAGTCCCTCTGAACTATTGTTCGGCTTCAATATAATCAGTAGAACAGAAGGTAAGTTAAGCGAAATTATCAGTGAAACCCTTAATCGGACCCCGGTCGAAGAACTGCATGAGATACGACAAGATGCAGGAGAGAAGATTAAAATGCAACAGGTAAGAGACAGTGCTCGTTATAACAGTCGTAGGAAAGCATCGACACCATACAACGAAGGTGACTTGGTGCGCGTGGAGAGGCATATGCCTAATGACGGTAAGTCGCAGAAACTTACTGTAAAATACCAAGGTCCCTACCGTATAGTAAAAATACTCCCAAACGACAGATTTTTGATAGAGGATACCCCTCTTACTCGCAAACATGGTAGAAAATATGAAGCAGTGGTTGCCATAGATAAAATCCAGCCCTGGATGAATTTTGATAGAGATTTGGTTTCTGATTCATCTCAAAATGATTCGGCTAGCGAAAATGAGCAATAGAGGTCTTTCGTTTAATAATTATCAGCATGCTCATGAATAATAATAATAAATAGGCCATGTTAACTATAATAGCGTACTAACTATAATTCATAGGTACCTGTGCATGCATAATCTTAGTACATAGAAAACATTTGTAAATATGATGATTAGTATCAAAACAAGTCACATGAAGTAATAATTTATATTGTCTTATGATCACAATTTATGATTAAAAAAAAAAAATGTAAGTAATTATAAGAAATTTAGACTAGTCACAAAGTTATAAGGTATTCATTCTCATAATTACACATTGCTTATGAATTAAATAAAATTCCTTGTTTTTAATCTATTTAGTAAATAGATCATGCCCGAATATACTTAAGAATAATCAAATTATATAAATCTTTTCCTTTGAGAAGCGAAGGGACTCGCTTGAAACAGGATGGCCGAGCTGTTAGGTTAAGGTTATTGTATGATCCCGTTTACAGTTATAAATAATTATGTAATACCTTATTTAACTTATGATAATATTATTTAAATCAATTTGGCAAATATTGTGTTTATTTTACTAAATCAATTGTTATATTGTCACATTCATTGTGTTAGGTTAAAGTTATTGTATGATCCCGTTTACAGTTATAAATAATTATGAAATGCCATATTTAACTTATGATAATATTATTTAAATTAATTAGGCAATATTGTGTTTATTTTACTAAATCAATTGTTATATTGTCACATTCATTGTAAGTCACTAATTTGATCATGCCCCCACCGCTTATAACACGTGTGCTATTTTTTCCTGCTGAGCGGTGTCAAAAGAGGTGGCATTCGTTGTTCAACGCTCAATAAAGTAGCAGTATAAGCAGTGATACAGTTGAAGTGTAAAATCAAGGAAATAAAACTAAGTTTGAAGTTACAAGTGCCCGTATTTATTTCAACCTGACCTAAGTCCTTTTACATGATATGCCATATCTTATTTCATAAAATATCTTCATTTCACATTAAGTAGACCGGTCCCAGACTCAACTCAAATGAAAATTTACAGCACAGAGATAATAACCAAAATAATGTAAGTATATATCATCAGGCAAAATCTTAGACCATATAACACGGGACTAGCCTTTGCGAACCACCGCATACAAAAATATTCTGCCAGTTTTCATACAAGTGAAGGGGGAAACACAAAGACATATAAAATTTCATTGCATTTAAAAATGTATTAATCGACAAACGCGTAATGGCTGTTGTGTGTTAATTTTTATTGTACAGTCAACTACAATGAAATGTACTAGTTTAATCATATAAAATGATGTACTGATGTACAGTGCTTTTATAAAGCCAAAAGACCAAATGGTCATGTGCAATGGTAGAAAACAATGCTTAAGTAAGGCGCATCCTGTGGTTAGATGATCTAAGGGCAAAATGAAAAAAGACATAGTCGCTATTTTCTAAATATTAAGTCAGAGATGTGTTAAGTAGGTAGATAGTCTCTGAACGACAGCAAAGCGTCCAAAATTTTAAGCGCTAACTGTTGGCGGATAAGTGCTGATCCGCCATTTAGTGCACATTCTGTTGTCAAGGGATAAGCTTGTGTCACGTGACAAAATTTTATTGTTTAAAATGTCGAATTGTGCAATAAATGTGTGTCGAAATTACAGAAAATATTTAAAAACAGCCAGGAATGTCTGTAAGTAACTCGAAACTTATCACAATTTTATGAAATCTATTTATTTACGCATGTCTAATTTCTTCGACTCCATCTTGACATTTTTGTTGGTGTTGCCAGTTTCCAATTCAGAATTCCCCAAATTAAATAAGTAAAGAATTACCTAGGTATGGAAATGGAACTAAATTATTAGAGAGTCGTAAAATAAATAATTTGGAAACGGTCAAGTGTGAGTCGAGAATAGTGAAAATCGACCTATACAATTGTTCGGACTCAGTAACGAGAAACTTGGCATACTTTAAATTAAGGAAATCATTTAAAATACCTAAATGTGAGTTATAAATGGTGAAATCTGTACAAATGTTCTTAAGCTGAAGGGTTTGTTCGTTTGTTTGAACGCTAGGATCTCGGGAACTACTGGTTGGATTTCAAAAAGTCTTTTACGTTTCGTTAGTTCATAAATGGAGTTCATACCACTAGACTTGGGTAGGTACAGTTCGTACTGCCGGACGTGTTAAGGTGCTCCCTCACCGGGAGCATTCGCCTGTAATGTAACAAATTAGATTCGACTCGAGCATTACGTTACGATGCTACCTCCCTGACCGACGAGCGTTCGCATGTAATGTAACATTTATAGATTTGACTCGAGCATTACTTTACGATACTACCTCCCTGACTGACTCGAGCATTCGCGTGTAATGTAACATTTATAGATTCGACTCGAGCATTACGTTACGCTGCTACCTCCCTGACCGACACGAGCATTCGCGTGTAAGGTAACATTTATTATAGACTAGCTGATGCCCGCAGCTTCGCCTGCGTGAAATTTTGTTCTCTTTTCCGCGTCTCATGGGAACTTATTCCCGGGATAAAACTTGTATCATTTCAGACTATAATCTATCTCTGTAGGTGATTACATGATAATTTTGCAATCCAATATGGCCGCCGCACCAAAATCACAAAATTTCACGATGGGTATCGTTTAAGGGGGTTTTTGGTATGCTGAGTACGAATTTCGTTTCGGGTTAATTTAGAGATCCAATATGGCCGCCGCGCCGAAATCACAAAATTTCATGATGGGTATCGTTTAAGGGGCTTTTTGGTATGCTGAGTTCGAATTTCGGGTTAATTTAGAGATCCAATATGGCCGCCGCGTCGTTAGCACAAAATTTCATGATAGGTATCGTTTAAGGGGTTTTTTGGTATGCCGAGTACGAATTTCGGGTTAATTTAGAGAACCAATATCGCCGCCGCGCCGTTATCACAAAATTTCATAATGGGTATCGTTTAAGGGGTTTTTTGGTATGCTGAGTACGAATTTCGGGTTAATTTAGAGATCCAATATGGCCGCCGCGCCGAAATCATAAAATTTCATGATGGGTATCGTTTAAGGGGTTTTTTGGCATGCTGAGTACGAAATTTATGATAATTTTGCAATCCAAAATGGCCGCCGCGCCACTATCACAAAATTTCATGATGGGTATCGTTTAAGGGGTTTTTTGGTATGCTGAGTACGAATTTCGGGTTAATTTAGAGATCCAATATGGCTGCCGCGCCGAAATCACAAAATTTCGTGATGGGTATCGTTTAAGGGGTTTTTTGGTATGCTGAGTACGAATTTCGGGTTAATTTAGAGATCCAATATGGCCGCCGCGCCGTTATCACAAAATTTCATGATGGGTATCGTTTAAGGGGTTTTTGGTATGCTGAGTACGAATTTCAAGATAATTTTGCAAAATTAACCCTAAATTCGTACTCAGCATATCAAAATTCCATTTATACGATATGCTACATGAAATTTTACAACGGTGGCGAGGCAGCCATATTGGATTGCAAAGTTTACCTGAAATTCGTATTTGGCATACCAAAAAACCCCATAAACGATATACAACATGAAATTTCACAACAGTGGCACTGCGGCCACCTTGGATTGCAAAATTGACCTTAGATTCGTACTCAGCATACCAAAAATCCCCTTAAACGATACCCATTATGAAATTCTGTGATAACGGTGCGGCGGCCATATTCCAATCTTTAAATTAACCTGAAATTCGTACTCAGCATACCAAAACACCCCTTAAACGATACCCATCATGAAATTTTGTGATAACGGCGCGGCGGCCATATTGGATCTCTAAATTGACCCAAAATTCGTACTCAGCATATCAAAAAACCCCTTAAACGATACCCATCATGAAATTTTGTGATACCGGCGCGGCGGCCATATTGTCTCTCTAAATTAACCCGAAATTCGTATTCAGCATACTAAAAAATCCCTTAAACGATACCCATCATGAAATTTTGTGATAACGGCGCGGCGGCCATATTGGATCTCTAAATTAACCCGAAATTCGAACTCAGCATACCAAAAAACCCCTTATACGGTATCCAACAAGAAATTTTACAACGGTGGCGCGGCGGCCATATTGAATTGCAAAATTAACCAGAAATGCGTACTCGTACTACTATTTTTTTCCCAAAAGCATTTGTCATCTTAGATCGTATGTCGACCTATTTTAAATACGGATCAGTGTGCAGCCGGCCAGCCGCAATAAAAAAAGCGCACTGATGTTACAAGTTGTATCAAAACATTACACATTGTTGAGAAAAAAACTTGTATGTACTTGGGCATAAATGATTTACTTTATAAATCACAGTTATAGTGTAATTTTTTATCGTTTGAAAATACGCAAAGGCATGTTTTTTACATTTCTTTACGAACATTATATGAAATACTGCTCTTAGTACTTTCACAAAGTATGTTGTCGCGGTTGGTGCATAACTCTGTGGGCAATTGCCTCCCATTTGTCTTGCCATTGCGCAGTGTGGGTAACGTATCTATACTTTTTATATGTCATCCGCGAAAATACGTTTCAATTTGTAGAGGGCTATAAAGACCTCTTAATGTAAAATCGCCAGTTTCTTTTACATAACTTGGCCGGACAAGCATCCGCGTATGTAGAAACATCTAAAATGTCTAACTTAATCATACAGATAGACATTACAATTCCATTTTATAAATTATTTCCATTTTATGATCACTTGAGAACAAAACTTTAGCATGATTAGTTTCCCGAAAAAATGGGAAGTGTCTTTAGCCGGCGTCACTACACACTGACGCAAGGCGTATGTAAGACAGCACGCTCACGCACACAATCATGCGTTAGTACGGCAGTTTTTGTTGCAGTGATCACGAGGCGAGAGGGTTTCTAGGTAGTTAGTATTCTTAGTATTAAGTGTGAGATAATAAATATATGGCTGAATAATATGATGACTGGAAATAAATATGAGGGAGGCCTATGTCCAGCAGTGTGGACTGCTATAGGCTAAATTGATTGATTGATTGAAATATTATTCCGCCAATCGCATTTTTATATGAATTTAGTAAGAATGCGATTAATTCAATATTCTCAAGGAATCACGCAGTGAATAGCACTTTTTGGTTCGAGACAAATAGTCTAAAGGTACGCTTCACAAATGTTCCACCGCTTTTCGGGAGCAAGAAATTTAGAATAAAATTTTGAAATAGTTGTATATCGGTCCAGTTACGGGTTAGTGTGCTACCAAATTTCTTCAAAACAATTTAATATTACGCCCTTGCATCAACGACGCATTTTTAGGAATGAAATGTTATTTTTTAAAAATAATGAGTAATTCGCCAAAATTTCAATTTTTTCCTTAATTTCCATGACTTGATTTTTTTTCTGAATTAATGCTAACTTGACATTCCGTTGGATTGAAAAACTTCAACATTTTTTTAAAGTGGAACTTCTTAAACGCCGTTGGAAAAAAAATTCCGTCACATTTTTTTTGAACTACGCGTCACATTTTTTCGTTACGCGCCATCTTTTTCTCGTCCCCACCACCGTCGATCCGAATAATTACTACTTTCTTAAATGGCTAAGTTCCCAAAGCTAAAATCTTTTGGACTTAGGAGTTTTGGACTTTTTGACTTTGGACTTTGGTCGTCCTTTGTCTCCTCGTCTCCTTACGGGGACGGCCCAAGTGTGGCGACTGGCTTTATCTCTAAACGAAATTGCGAGGGTCAGCTAGTATTAATTTTATTTGTTAACATAAAATGTAGTGGTTGCCAGTAAAATGACAGTCGTTAAGCCAAGCAGGCAGTCACAACCTGCGCCTGTCTATCTCAACACAACATCGGTTCACCACCACGACAAATTCTAAAACGGTAAAATGCGTGCATATAATATGCCTCTGCCTACCCCTTCGGGGATAAAGGCGTGTCCATATGGATGTATGGATGTTAACATAAAAATTTACACCTACTTTAGTATGTTAACATAAAAATATAGTACCTTAGTACTTGCCCATAAGTTGCCCATATATGAAGTTGATAAGTATTGAGTCTGTCTCTAATAAGTAGGTAGGTAGCTAGCGACGTGGCTCGTGGGTTTGTTTCTGTACTTCGTCCGTTGACAGTTAATATAGATAGATAGATAATTCTTTATTGTACACCGATATTGTTACAAAAAAAAAATCTATTACAAGCACAATTCATAAGAAAATAATCAAATGTACATTGGGCGGCCTTATTGCTTAAGCCGATTTCTTCCAGGCAACCTTTGGATGGATATAAATGATACGTGCAACCAAGCAACGCGGCGTAGTCGAGTAAAATAAGATATTGAAACAAAACAATAGATACATACATTCAGAATTGAATAGACATACATAGTAGAATAAAAAATAATTCATAGGTTTCATTGATAAGTAGGAAGAAAATTATTTTTAACTAGGTTTTTAAATGAATTCAGTGTTTGAGTCTGTTTAATATTCAAGGGGCAATGCATTCCAAAGGCGAATGGCTTTAACTGTAATTGATTTGTCATAGTAATTGGTGGAATGCGTCGGCATATCCAGTCTCAAGTTTTCAGAGATCTTGATGTCATGGGATTATATCACTCAACCTTTTCGTTGCCTACTTTGATATGTGTGTTGTATTCCAAAATAAGTTTTTTGTTTCTCCTATGTACTTTACTTTAGTCGAAAGTTACTTTCATCTTTTGCTGGTGTTTTTTAGTGCGTGGCCATTATTTGAGATTTGGAACTTTGTAGAACCAACCACTTTGCCTTCGGTCGTGATGGTACTGAATGTTCTTAGAATAGAATAGAATAGAATAGAAGAAACTATAATGCACACCAATATTAAAATTTCTTATACAGATATTACATTTCATACATGTACAGAGGGCGGCCTTATCGCTAAAAAGCAATCTTTTACAGGCAACCTTTGGATGGAAAAAATACCGTCAAGAATCACGTGGTAAAAGGGGTAGTCATTGGTGTCAAATAAAACATACTAAGTCTACTAAACGTCTCAAGTGACTCTGATGACCTTAGAGATCTCAAATGTGTGTCATTCAGGAACGTAAAACGTTCTTTTAAATAATTGGGAGTAGAGGGATTGAAAAGGGTGCTGTAAAGCAAAGACAGAATATGAGTGTTTCGACGAAGACGAATAGGGAGCCAGTTGAGCTCTTGACGAAATTGTGTTACGTGATCATATTTGCGTAGGCCAAATATAAATCTGATACAAAAATTTTGAAGTCGCTCAAGTTTATCTAGCTGCTCCTCAGTGACATCAAGATAGCTGACGTCTGCATAGTCGAGTACCGGAAGGAGAAGGGATTCTGCAAGCGCTCTTTTAGTGGCAGTTGGTAGGATATTACGTAATCTACGCAATGATCCTGCAGATGCAAAAAGCTTACGGCTGGTTTCCTTTATTTGGGTACGCCAAGATATTGTGCTGTCTATTATAATTCGCAAATCCTTGACTTCACTGCCAACCTGCAGGGTAATACCATCAAATACAATGTTCGGAAGGGTTGTCCATTGCACTTTTTCTAACATTCGAGAGCTGCCAACCAAAATAACTTGTGTTTTAGAGGGGTTTACCTCCAAGCCATACTGTTTGCTCCATTGACAGATTTGCGTCAGGTCTGTGTTGAGTATTGTAATTGCTGTCGACAATTCAGACAAAGGAGCTTGATTGTAAATTTGTAGGTCATCTGCATAAAGATGGTAGGAAGAAAATAAATACTTTAAGATTGAATTTATAAAAATTGTAAATAACATGGGAGAAAGCACGCCACCCTGTGGAACACCGACAGACGTACGACACCAAGTAGAAAAGGAATCTTCAACGCGAACACGTTGCCGGCGTCCAAACAGGTAATTATGAAACCAATCAATCACTGGTGGAGATATGTTAATAGAACGTAATATACCAAGCAGGATACGAAAATCCACAGTGTTAAAAGCATTGCTAAAATCTAATAAAGTCAGCAAAGTGAGATTTCCATTTTCCATGCCCAGTCGTATGTCATCAGTTACCTTGATCAATGCACTGGTCGTACTATGGCCTGGCCGAAAACCTGATTGAAGTGGATTTAAAAGGTTGTGTCTATTGAGATATGCATTTAATTGGGAGTGAACAAGCCGTTCTAGGACTTTAGACAGGAACAGTTCTTTTCCGATATTAATCAATATAAAAGTAACACTCTTATACAATCGTGTAATAAAAGAAACACCGTTTTAGTTAAGTTAAGCATATTATGACTATTTATGACAAGAAAAACATAACACTTTATGCTTACGGTTAGATGTTAAAATCTCCACTTAAATTCGGTAAACTGGGCTGTGGCTGGGTAAAACGTTGGCACTCATAGGACGACAACGATAGGTACACAAAAAATCGTACAATGAGAAGCTGTCAGATGTAAAATATTAATAAACAGACTATAAAGGTGCGGTTCCACTTAGGTGGAGGGGAGCGGAGCTGTCGGAAAGAAGCATAACTAGATATATTTCTTTCTAGATACTGGGTTCTTGAAACTTACTCACCCATAAAATAAAGAGCGAGTCTATCACAGCCGTCCACGTCCACAGCTGCTCCCGTGTGCTCCACCTGTAATCAATTAAAAGAGGTACCCGTTACTCTCCAATGAAAGGAGAGTAGCCGGTACGCATTTTACATGTTACAATGCACATGAATGCATACTCAGTTCACTATAGCCCATGTATTGGGTACATTGACTCCTTATACCGAAGGACATCAAATGTATCAGCGTTGCATACACCTCACCACGAGCTGGTACCAAGCCTATGTATCGCGGATTATTGGCTGCGATGTAACGTATAATAAATCCATTCCCATTCCATAAACATTTCCCACTGTAGACTGCATTCACGTCCCCCTGTGAACAGCATGATGACACACAGGCCCGGTGAATCGCAGATTGACCTCATAATTACTAAATGTGCTATACGGAGCACCAACAAACAAGTTAAAACATGTAAAAAGAATACCAGCCTTTATAATTGTGTAGACTAGCTGCCAAGCAGCAACAGTACTTCAGATCACACGCGTTCAGTTCACACGCGTTATTGACAAACTATTCAGTTCGGTATATTTGGACTATACAGTTAACTTGTCTCGATATTTTTGTTATTAGACCAGCGTTATTCGTCCGCTCCGGTCACCCGACGGCGACGTGAACTGAAAAATATCTATTTGACATTAGAAACGGACTCAGATTCAAATTCAAATACAGAACAAGTCGTGGGACAAATAGACTTACAATCTTACCAGTTATTTTGATTTCATGACTCTAGCATTAACCTTCTTTCTTGGAGTACAACCTCCAAATCTCGCGTATCATCGTGATTGTCGCGACAGGAGCTGTGCAGTGATTCACCAATCACGGTGCGGAGTACCTTAAGGCGAGCTGTGGATTTTAAGCCAATCACATGGTTTAAAATCCACAGCTCCGATCCGCTCCGCCTAAGTGGAACCGCAGCTTTAGTAGGTAGTTATTTGACAAGTAATAATAATAATAATATTCACGGACTTTTCACACAACGCTATCTGATCCCAAAGTAAGCTAGGAATAACCTGCTCGTGTTATGGGTATCAGACCACGGATATAAAACTCATATACTTTTTAATTAAATACATACATATCATACATAGAAACACCCAGACTCTTGAGACAATCATTTATGGGTCACACAAATATTTGTCTCAGGTGGAAGTCGAACCCACGACCTACAGCGCCACAGGCGGTATCACTACCGACTGCCTATGTAATGAGTTGTTATAGTCCATTCAGTTATATTACTTCCTCAAAGGTTTACATCTCTATCGACTATACATGCCCATATTGAAGTGACTTAAATCACACACTCCCATCTCGTCACACATATTCGCGAGTCCATTTTATTAGGTAGTAAAATAAATAAATGTGTCTATAACCTTTCAAGTTTCAACCTAGTGCAAATAAATTTAATATATCGTCAATATCACGCGTAAAGAAATCATGCTCACTAAAGCTGATTTCATTCATATTATCAGACTTGTCAAGTGCTGGGAGCCCATTATGGGCCCGATACATGGTCTAACTGCACTTGTCATGCCTCGTCAATATCTTGTGTACATACACGTCGATGCACACACATACATGCAAAGAAATCACGCACACTGAAGGTACTTTCATTTATAGATATCAGACTTGACTCAATATTATTGACCGTGTCGCTAGCCCATTAGGAATTCATCCTAACTCTATGGTTTTGATTTTGACACGTTCTGAGTACGTCCACCGCCGCCATGGCGGCCATTTCACTAAGACCGCGATACGTGGCACCACTGTTATGCGTAGTTTGGTTTCAATTTGTTGCAGTTTAATCCAAACATTAAAGTTACGTGAGAGAGTAAACGAAATTCGACGATAGCATTGACATCTGACGTACTTATGTTTCGTGTTGCTAGTGTTGCCACACACATAACTATTTTTAGTTCCTCAAACATTCATTTCACGACTTTATAGACAAACTGTACACTTTTAACAAAGAGTATAGTAATTATATATTTAAGAATAGAATAGAATAGAATAGAAAAATCTTTTATTTGGTAAAATGCCACAATATTACAGGTTTAGGTTTTCAGTTCACAAGTTAGGTAGATAACACTGACATTGTACCAAAAGGGACCACAGCTCAGCAAAATGTCCTTTACCTAAATGGCAAACGATGCTGATTTTCAGCTGCAACCCATTGACAAATAGTTACTAAAACTAAATAACAATAATAGTTCAACTGTATAGCTAATAATTATGGTTGTGCAATGGAGCCTATAGCGCCGTGCCAGGGATACGGTGGTTTTCAGTTGCTTTCTGATGCTGCAGCAGTATATTAAAAACCGCATTTCTAAATGATAAGAACGAACATTTTTTCCTAATTGGCGGCGGGATATTATTCCAGCATTTAGTAGCCGCATAACGAAAACCACCACGAAAAGCCGTTGTCCTATGCCATGGGATAGCCAAATGCTTAGGCCGGCGGCCGACACGCTCTGACCACTTTAGCTTATCATATAGATATTGTGGCATATTATTATTTATTACCCCAAACAAAAGCGCGGCCAGATGTAGCTTGCGACGAGCGTTCATTTTGAGCATGTTATTTTTATTAAAAAACGGCGTAACGTGTGCCCTACGCGGAATATCGAAACAAAACCGGGCGCACGCGTTTTGCAGGCGCTGGATCTGACGCTCAGTCTTAGCAAGAAGACGTGGCCCGTAAACCACATCCGCGTAGTTTAACTTTGAGAGGATAAGTGACTCGATAAGCGTAATACGTAATGGCTCAGTCAGGAAAGGACGCAATTTGTAAATAATTTTGAGACGATAAAAGCAATTTTTTAGAACTTGATGCATATGCTTCTCAAAACGTAGATTAACGTCCATTATAAGGCCAAGGTTTCGGGTCTCGTAAACACGCTCGATGGATTCACCCCTCAAAATCACATCACCATGAACATAATTAATAGCAGCCAAATTAGCTCTTGATCCAAACACCATGACTTTAGTTTTAACGGGATTTAACACTAGTGAATTCAGTTCAGACCACTCAGCTATGCGCTGTAAGTCCCCATTTAGTTTGGCTAATGATTCACTATAATCACTGGGTTTAAAAGACAAATATATCTGAGTGTCATCTGTATAGATATGATATTTGCAGTGTCTTATGGTACTAGCTATATCGGCACAATACATGATAAATAACACAGGCCCCAAAATGGAACCTAGAGGTTCAATGCGCGTAAGCTTGAAGTAGCAATAGAGCCAGTATCCCTTCTAAACTCTACGAACTGAGAACGGTTTGTCAGATAGCTTCCAAACCACGCCACAGCACTGTGATCAAACCCATAATATGTCATCTTTTCAAGTAAAAGCGGTACATTTATACAATCAAACGCACGGGAAAAATCCAATAACACCAGCTTGGTGCACATGCCCCTATCCTGAGCAGCTAGTATGTTGTCCGTAACATCTAACAAAGCAGTCGTAGTACTGCGACCCCTCCTGAACCCGGATTGCAATTCAGGGAGAACATCGTTTGACTCCAAAAATTTCACCAATTGTTGACAAACCACCTTTTCCAGAACCTTGGAAAGAGTAGGCAAAACGCTAATCGGTCTGAGTTCCTTCATGTCTATAGGATTGTTTGATTTTGGCAATGGCCGTACCTTGGCAATTTTCCATACATCTGGGAATCGCGAAGTCTGCAATGACCCGTTAATGATAGCAGTCAATGCTGCAAGAGTAGCTGGCAAAGTTAGAAGAACCATTTCCAGGGTTATGTCATCATGACCCTGAGCATTAGAAGATATTTGCTTAATAATCTTAGCAATATGCGACTGTGAAACACGCTCTAAAGAAAAAGTTGCAGCACCATACCTATGCGACCTGTAAAAGTCAAGAGTAGCCTCCGAAACCACGTCACAGCCTGGCACCACTAAAAAGTGGTCACAAATTAGATCAGCATTATCAAAATGGGTAGGCAGGTCTTTGTCTTTGTTGTCATGTATTAAAGTGCTTTTTAAATTTTTCCAAAGGGCTCTAGGATGTTTAATTTTATTATTAATATTGTCTTTAAAATATGCAACTTTCTCAAAATATAAAGATTTCAAAACTAGTGACTTTAGTTCTCTGTAGTAGTTTAATTTACCCTCTGACTTTGACTCCAGATATTGAGCATGAGCACGGTTTCTCATTCGCATCATTAACTTTATATTACTAGTTATCCAAGGATACGAAATATCCTTAACTACTTTATTTATTTTGGGAGCATGCTTGTCAAAAATTTCAAGGTTATTATTATTTAAGTTTATAACCATATCATTAACGTTTTCCAAATAGGCTAATGAGTCCCAGCTCACCAAATTAATATCATTATTCAATCGTTCTGGGCATATCCACTTAAGTGGCCTATAAGAGACCGTCCTGGGAATGTTACGAGCCTTCCTAAGCTTTAAATCAGCGGAGATAAACGCATGTGCACCCAGATCAGGAATGGACTCAACTGACACAGAACTCAACCCAACATTCGTACAGAGTACATCAATTACTGTAGGACCATGCATAGTGTAATGAGTAGGCAAGTGTACCGTCTGACTGAGTCCCAAACAATCCGAAAAATTTTGGAGCTTAATAGTTTCCGTTTCTGTGGTAATAGTATATAAGTAGTAAGAGACTTGTATGTATGTACATTAATAATAAGATAGATGGACTAATGTTTATGATTGCTACTTAGATTTAAATCACGCTTTTGGCTTAATAAATTATGAATTTAATGTAAAAAAATATTGGTCTCGCGCAGGACTCGAACCTGCGTCTTCTGGTTTGTCGGACCAGCCAGACGCCCTAACCGTTGTACACCGAAACACTACTCGCGGCACTACTCTACTAAAAATTTTTTTTCACATTTTTGTGACCGAGTTTTATTTTAATTACATGGAATCGAGTGTCGAGAGCAGTCGATAAATATGAAGAATTTATCGATATTGATATCGTTCAATATTTCAATCGTCTATACATCCCTATAGATTGATGACAAGACGCGAGCGAGTGTCTGACTGTCTGATTTGTCTGTTTCTTTTCTTGTTTTTCAACTTGTGAATTGCGAACCTCGCGGTGGATGTGATGTGAGGTCGTAAAACCTTGCAAACACAACCCGTTAATAAACATGGCATGTGAATATTTATTTTTACCTTAGCATGAAAATGTCTTCGATTGCCGTTGTCGTTGTATAGTTTGTTTCCGATCCGTATTGTTTTGAATCAAAATTGTTTCGATACCTTTAGAAATAGTAATTAAATGTAGATGTCTAATGTTGTGTATCGAAAGAACAAAGATTTAAATAATATGGAATATTATTCCGATCTTTGTGTACAGCCGGACCATCTCATAACTGGTACGTATTCTGTTGCTAAATTAAAATTGGTTCTATGTGTATTAAGTAGGAATTCTTTGTATTTCACTTACTAAGTACCCCTGCTGCGTTATTTAATCTACATTAAAAGCTATTCAATCAAAATAAAAACCACCTATTGCTTGCATGAAATAGCTTGCATGTATCTTTTATTTGCTTTAAATAGTCACATATAATTTAGCACTGGTCCCCTGAGTCTTGAGACCACTCTTATGAACATTCCAGTGGGTGAAAAATAGCTAGTAAGTTCATTATTGGGTATAAGAGAGCTCATATAAAATAGGGTAATTATTATCTGTAAAATATGAAATGATTGTACTTAATCGACAGCCTGTTTTGTCCATATTAAATATAAATCCAATTTATGGAAGTAGTGGCGAGAATTTGAAATATGCTAAAGAAAAGCCAATAGAAATGGCTTCTGAGAGAAATAGCAACAAAAAGCAAGTAAAACAGCTATTTATTGAAAGTGTGTATTAAATAAGATGAATAAAATAATGTATACAAGAAGCCTACCATACATGAGGCTGAGTAGTGATGCTTAGACTTTTGTGAACATAGATTATTTTTAATGATTTTCTTAATAATATTAAAAAAGTCCAAACTGGAATATTCCTTTGATTATAAAGAGAAACCAAAACCAACTTCATTAAAAAATATACATTTCCTAGGTCAATATACTGGAGAATATACACCTCAGTATGCAGTACCAACTCAACCTGCAGAGTATGAAGTACAAAGCAGTGTGCTGGTTGATGGAGGAGACAGGTTTGGAGTGTCTGCTGTTGAGTTTGATAAGTTCGAGGAGTTGATATGGATGGGGAATCAAGGAGTGAGTATTACATGTGATCCATAGTAATATTATAAGTAGAAAAAAAATATTTGACTTTAACCTCGGTTAAAATCCTGAAACTACTGAACCAATTTTAATAACATTTTGTGATGAGAAAGTCAAATTATTGTGTATCTATGTGTGTAAATCTGACAGATTTCCATACAATATTGTAAACACAGGCATCAATCAAAGCAGCTTACAGCAGTTGCATCCTGGTCATATGCCTCTCGCAATTTACACCACACACACGCTCCTGTGCTCTCCGCATCATCATGCAGTATCAGCCTGCAACCTTTTCTAGGTTTTTGGTCCATATGGCAGATGGGCATAGATGCACCCACAGAGGCATGCTTAAGGATTTGTCACAGATGAAGCTGTCCTAGCCAGATTATAATAAAGTGCAATAATATTTTTAGTCTAATAATTCATACCAGTGTTGAAATTAATGATTTTGCAATTATTGGCATCCACAATAAAATTAAATGAAAATTATTGAAAATGATTTGATGGTTTGTTTTTAGGGACATGTAACATCTTACTATGGACCGACAATGCAGAAATACACTTCATTCCAAGTTCACCAATCGGAGGAAGTGCGAGACATTATTACATTGGAACAGGGCATTTATGCACTTACAAAAACTTCTTTAAGGCACCAAATACGCAGGGGGATACCTAAACATACATTCAAGTAAGTTTTTAGTGCTGGAGTATGATACACTTGGTTGGCTCAATGGAGCCAGGATCGCTTGCGGGAGAGAAAGTGCCTGTAGTCACTTTATTTGTCTGAGAGTATTTGTGATAATCCTATGGGAAACTTTACTTACACTTGGTGTAAACTCTGAATGTATAAAACCCGCTTGGTTAAATGGATGCAGGTGTCGATATTTAACATCGATTTGTTCACTGAAGTGTTTGAAAATGACGAACTGTTTTGAAGACTGATTATAACCCCTTGGAAATAGAATGGTACACATTCTATTTTTATGTGTGAAAATTACTTGTGGATGCTATGCCAGACTCGGTACCACTTTCTACGACAGGGTGCGCTATGTAAGCCCTGGGAAGTGTAAATAAATATTCATGAACATTTCACACAATTCTATCTGATCCCAAAGTAAGCTAGGAATAACCTGCTTGTATTATGGGTATCAGACCACGGATATTAATACTTTTTAATTACCCAGACTCATGAAACAAACATTTATGGGTCACACAAATATTTATTTGTGCGTTTAGTCGCATAATGCCTAATTCGCAAAATGGCACCCGAGTCTGAAAAGGACTAATTCGCAAAAGGACTAATTCTTAAAAGGACTAATTCGCGAAATGGCTAATTCTGAAAAGGACTAATTCGCAAAAGGACTAATTCTTAAAAAGACTAATTCGCGAAATGGCTAATTCTGAAAAGGACTAGTTCGCGAAATGGCTAATTCTGAAAAGGACTAATTCGCAAAAGGACTAATTCTTAAAAAGACTAATTCGCGAAATGGCCAACTCTTACCAGCGTATGATGTTGGTGTTGTATGGATATAAAAAAAAACCACGAAGGTGCCATTTTGCGAATTAGGCATTATGCGACTAAACGAAATATTTGTCCCTGGTGGGAATCGAACCCACGACCTCCAGCGCCGCAGGCGGTTTCACTACCGACTGCGTCACAGAGGCAGTCAGTCCGTATGTCCCAGGAAATAAAATGTCCCATTGTTGCCTTACGCCATGGCAACTTTTACAAGAAAATTATTTTTGTCTTATCTTTCTTCTAACTTTTCCAGATCTGCTAACATGACTGATATGCAATGTCTCTATCAAGCCAGTAACACGAAATTGTTAATGGGTGGACATCAAAGTAAACTGATTGATTTGGATCTTACGAAAGCCGTTGAAACTCTTATAGTAAGTTGACACACTAATAAATGAATTAAAATAGATCTTTAAGTAAGTTTATTATTTCATAGACTTTCGAAATGACCACTTCGATAACTTTATCTATATTTAGTTCTTTTACTAAAAATATTACTGAGTGATTCACATACCTATCAACCCAAATTATGGCGTTAAATAAACAGAAGAGGCATACGGTAACGGTGTAGGATAGGAGCAGCGCAGGCATGATGCCGCTTCGAACGTTTGTCATACAAAATATGCGGAGACGGCATTTTCTAAATCATACAGAAGCACCGTGGTGCAGGTGTGACGTACCGCACATTTTGTATGACAAAGGTTCGAAGCGGCATAATGACTGCGATGCGCCTGTCCCACACTGACACAGAGTCAGTGTTCATGCAGGGAGTGTAATAAAGGCTAAATATGAGGATAAAAAGATGTATGAGTGTTATTTGCAATAATCTAGACAAAAATATAAATCACCACTACTTGTCCACGTTAGTGGAGTTGGGAGCTTCCAATATCAGAGGTGTTTAAATTGCAATAAAATGTGCTAATAGCTTTCAGATATTTATGAGTTGACTCCTTCACTGGAGTGTCATCAGTTTAATAAGGTTTTATTTATTTACAGCCTATCAAAGAAGAAGGTTGTGTTGTAATTCGTAGCGGTGGCGGATCTTTAGTAGGCTGTGGAAGTGCCGATGGTGTGGTAGCACTAAGAGATATTAGAAGCCATGGCGTAGCGGAACACACGTTTAGAGCACATACAGCTTGTCTCTCGGATTTGGATATGCAAGGAGACTTGCTTATTACTTGTGGGTTCACTCAGACGTAAGCATTGGTTTTGACGATCCATATTTTTTGCTTCGAAAGTTACTGAGACTATTCCAGTTTCTTCCATGAATAATATTAAGTTGAAATTCGGCGATGGCAAGCCAAATATGAATATGTGAGTATAAGGGGCCCTTTTACTGAGACGGTCCATCTGTCTGTCACTAAGCTGAATGTCATGGACTGCGATAGCTACAGTTGAAATTTTGTTGCTGCTATAACAACAAATACTAAAAACTGATATATATTTCCCAAGGCTCCCATACATCAAATGTAATATCTTTTTCGATGAAACCCTCCGTTTAGGAATCTGATACGCTCGGTTTTATTGGTGGTGAGAATTGCCCAGAACATAAGTTGGCTTTAGTCGAATTATGTCCAATTCGCAAAATGTCCAGCGGGCTCAAATTGTCCAATTCTCACAACATCCAATTCGTAAATTGCCCAATTCTCACAACATCCAATTCGCAATTACTCTAGTACGCACCGACATGGATAGATATAAGTTAGAAGTGGTTAAGTTTCTTGTGTTAAAGCAAGAACAGCGGGGCTCAGTCGACATAGCTCACATATCCATATACTCACACACAACAAAATATATAAGCCCCGCAAGTTGGTAATGCGCTGGAACCTTGTCATAATGACAGCTAAGTGACGTCATCGTGACGTAACGCGAGCGCGCGCTCGCCTCGCGAAGCTGCGTACGGTATTTTTTTTAGTACTGACTGCTCGACGGACATACGTCACCAAGTGGTAACCAAGATGGCCGCCAAGCGCAATATCAACTTGCGGGGCTTATACACACGTTTACAAAATCCACTTCAAAAAACGCTTCTCGTAATCAAGGAGGATTCCTAATTTCGAACTGGACTAATTGCGAATTGGACCAATTGCGAACTGGACCAATTGCGAACTGGACCAACTGCGAACTGGACCAATTGCGAACTGGACCTATTGAGAATTGGACAGTTGGACATTTTGCGAATTGGACGTAATGCGATTGAAGGATAAGTTTATTCCCACTTTCGATATCATTTTTTAGAGGCAACATGCCAGTAGCAGAACCTTACGTACTGGTATGGGACGTGCGTTGTCTCCGCGGCAACCGCAGTCCGGGCGAAGGCGCCTGGTCCCTGCCCACTGCCTCCCCGCCATTACTGCTGCACTTCCTGCCCGCGTTCTCTGGCAGGGCAGTGGCTTTAGCAGGGGATGGACACGTGGCATTGCTGCATGTCAACGCCAATTCCGCTGAGCAATCTGTGTTTCAGGTTGGTTTAAAAATGTTTTGATTTCTATGCTTCTACTAGTTTTTAAGGCACGTAATCACGGGTTGTATTTCTATTAATATTTATTTTCAGAAAGTATTTCTTTAAGCTTTTAATGTATTATCGAATGCTCTAGTACATATGTATTACGACCTGGCCACGGGGATCGGCGGTGCGAACGGCGATGCGGCGGGCGAGGCGACTAATCGCGCGGCATCGTTTGCAGGCCACGGGGTAGTCGCGTTCGCCGCCGCGACCAGTAATTTGATCACTGGCCTAGTCGCCGCGACTGCCGCCCGACGCCGTGGCTCGCGCCGTACTGATTCATGTTTTTGTTCCACTCGCTCGGTACATTTCGCCGGTCGCATCGCCGTTCGCCGCTCCGCGTGGCCTGCTCAGTACATTTCTATTCATTTGTTTGAGTCGCAAGACGCTTCGCCATTCGCGCCGCCTGAATTTTCGCTAAAGCGACTGTCCCGTGGCCAGACCGTTACAGCTTAGTGAACCATATTTATTTCTAAACATGGTTTCATAATAGTAGTTTATCTACTCTGATACTATAATACAAAGATTATAAAATTGAAATCAATACTATTATGACAAACATTACGCACAGGCCAAAAAAAAAGTTTTATTACGATACAGGTCTTGTATGGACACCTATATCATAATAAAACTTTTTAATCATTACGATACACCATAAACAATCTCCAGCTGAAAAAGAAGTTTGAACCTCTACTTTAAAAAAAAGGCTAGGCTGCGGAGACCATAGATTTAGGATTTTTCGCTACTCTGGAGACACAATTTTTTTTTAAAGTAGAGGTTCAAACTTTTTTTCAGCTGGAGATTGTTTATGGTGTATCGTAATGATTAAAAAGTTTTATTATGATATACGTGTCCATACAAGACCTGTATCGTAATAAAACTTTTTTTTTGGCCTGTGCGTAATGTTTGTCATAATAGTATTGATTTCAATTTTATAATCTTTGTATTATAGTATCAGAGTAGATAAACTACTATTATGACACTGTTGCATAATAAGGGTTCTTATAACACGAGTGTGTTTTAAAAAAAGCCGTAGGCGAGTTTTTTTATAGTATCACACGAGTGTTATAAGACCAAGTTATGTACAGTGTCATACACTACTTTATCTACTCTCATACTATAATACCTGATTTCATATATAGTTGCTCCTTGATTTCGCCGGTAACAGGTTCATGGTCATGTTTGACGCAGTTTCCAGAATGTCTGGTGGTATACAATTACCACCATCCTCGCTTTAAGACATGTTTTTACACAAAATTAATTTATTTTACAAACAAAACCAAACTTTGTTTAATTTAAATGTAAAATGTTGGCGCCAAGGCGCAAACATCGATTGCGCTTGCTTGTTTCTTTTTTTTTCAGGCTGCGGAGGCACTACTTTTTTTTTAAAGTAGAGGTTCAAACTTCTTTTTCCAGCTGGAGGTTGTATAGGTGTATCGTAATGATTAAAAAGTTATATTATGATATAGGTGTCCATACAAGACCTGTGTCGTAATAAAACTTTTTTTTTGGCCTGTGCGAATGTTTGTCATAAAAGTATTGATTTCAATTTTATAATCTTTGTATTATAGTATCGGAGTAGATAAATATGGTTTACTACTTTCTTTATCACTAACTGACGCCCGCAGCTTCGCCCGCGTAAAATTTGTTTCCGTTCCTGCTTCCCGTAGGAACTTATTCCCGGAATAAAAAGTAGCCTATGTGTTATTCCACACTATAATGTATCCGTGTAACAAATTTCAAACATCTCCGTTCAGCAGTTCGAGCGTGAAAGAGTAACAAACATCCACACTCACAAACTTTCGCATTTATAATATTAGTAAGAGAATTATTTACCTTTATTTATCTGTCAGGTGGAAACTCACAGCTCCCTGTGTACGGTAATGGACGTATCCTCGACTAGTCAAGCGATGGCGTTTGGTGACCAATCCGGCCACGTACATTTATTTTCTCCTCAACAAAACCGCGAACCTGTTTTCAATAACTTTTCAAGGTAACTCATCTTCTTTGTATTTAAACTTTCATGGCAAATATTTCTTCCCGGATTATGGCGCTTACAACAATGCCGAAATATCGAAAATACTCAATAATCCATACATACCTACATACATAATAATCACGCCTTTAGCCCCGAAGGGGTAGGCAGAGTATAGTTTTAAGTCACACGTTATAGGAGGTGAGCTGATTGCCACATTGAACGCGCAGGTTGTGAATATTCGCAGTTGAAATTTGCCAATCAGGCCTTCAACTTGGCTTAACAATTGTCATTTTACTGTAGGTTTTCTTTCTCGACGCAATGGATCGTTTTGCAAAAATATTCCCTTAGTCGCCTCTTACGACACCCTCGGGATGAATTTGTGGTGGCGAAATTTTGTAATATTTTCCGTAGCCACACGGAGCCCGTCGCCACACGGGTCAGACTCAATAATACATGGTATACATACCGTATAACTATAATATCGTAGTCATATTCTTTGTATTGAAGTATTGTTAGAAAAGATGTCACTAGATGAATGTGGAAAATATTTCATGCCTTGAACTTCCATATGCATTTTACGCTTGGAAATCCTCATGGATGCTATGCTGGACTTCTACCGACGAAAACCAGATGGTTACCTTCCTTCTGCCTACGGCAGGGAGTCTTGGGAAGGATCCAGAGCTCCCTACATATTTTGTGGATATTCTCACACAACATCATCAAGCCCAAATTAAGCTAATATAAGCTTGTGCCATGGGATCTAGACTACTGATATATATACTTATATATTTCTAAATACATACATATTATACATAGAAAACACCTAAACTCCGAAACAAACATTTGTAGATCACACAAATATTTGGACCGATCCGGGAATCGAACCCAGGCCCTCAGCGCGGCAGGCGGTATCACTACCGAATGCGCCACCGAGGCAGTCACTATGAAGATGAAGACCACTCACATATTTATTATTCAAGCAGTATTATAATTCCACAGGGCAACGGAATTCGCAGATCAAGTAGTTGGCCTGCCGTACGTGGGATTCAGTGATACTAACTTTCAGTTCTCTACAGTTCCTCTCCCTTCGTTGTCTAGCGGCAATAAATGGTTCAACCAATTGCCCGCAGAATTCTTCAAAACTAGTTACAGGTATGTATTATTACTTACTTTCTACACAAATGACGAAAACGATTGCGTTAACATGCATTTTGTACTCACAGGAGACCAAAACCCATAGATTCTGAAGTATTAAAGACAATGAAAATGCAGGGCCCCATCGGTTATGCCCCAAATCCGAAAACATTTAAAAGGAACCAGGTACTTATTTTGTTTTACTACAATACAGAGGCATCCATTTGTACAGTCACAACTATTAGGTATGTAGGTACTCTGAATGTTTTAAGGCTCTATATCTTAAGACTAATATCACAAATTAGAGATAGTACAGATGGAAAACTCCTGTATGTACTTTTTTCACACCTACCCTCTGCTACACACACTCGCGCACAAATCAGTATCGAAAATTCGGTTGAGAGCGTCTGACCTCGTGTCTGTGAATGAGTTTTCTATGTGTGCGTAGTGTCTATTAATGAGTTCTATTTGTGCGTAGCCTCAGCGAATTTAGTATTTAGGTTTCCATCTGAACTAATCAGTTACTTATTTTTTTTTAACCGCCCTCCAGAAGGACTGGTCGTCAACGTATCTCGAATTTGTGCTAATATCGTCTGAAATCAAAAACGTGTTGTATCACTCAAGGATTGATGATTGGTAAGAATAGTCAAAAACGCAGGCTACACTATGGAGATGTTGTCCTGCCCTACTCTGAACATATCCTTCTCAAACCGATTTCAAAACACATTTTCTTTCATAACGGTATGTTACCAGAGTATTTGTTTTATACCCTTGGAAGGATTCCTGTCACTCTGATCATCCTTAGTACAGCACTAAGCAACCCCACCTAGTAGTTTGGGGGTCAAAAGTAGCCTATGTCTTATTCTGTCAAATTCGCTAAGCCAATAGATCGTGATTGAATAATAAATAAAGAAAAAAAATTACCACCTTTTACATGTATTAGGATATTTGAAAGCAAGTTCATATATTTCCAGATGCCGTATATAGAAGATACGTTAGAAGATTTGATCACGGCTAAACAAGCAGATAATAAATACAATACGCAGCCTATTCCCAAGCATTATCAAAAGGTATTACATTCACGAACACAATCCTGGACTGAAAAGAATATATGTAGACAACGGTCAAGGCTGCCGGTTTCTATCGCGGAATAAAATAAGTACATAAAGTTTTGCATCAATTTCCCTTTGTATATCCCTTTCCTACCACACCTCAATCTCCGATTACTTTATGGTCGTAGACGTACGTCCCCGTCGAAGGTCGTCTTTTATTCAAAGTTTGGAATTGTCATAGACATCACATCACCGCTAGGTTTAGGTGCTTGGTATTTTCTTACTCTGCCTGTCTTTTCAAAGATTGGGATACATCCGTGAAAAATGTCGCTGTGCTGTCCACCTAAACACAGTAGGGTTTAGCATCGGCATCGAGCCCTCGATGAAGTACCTAGGTACTTCATCGAGCCCTAGGGCTAGTACTCGATAGCCGATGGAACTTCGTATACCACTTCCAAAGTTTGATTAAAGGGGGGCATCCAAATTGAGGGGGCATAAGACGTACTCTCACGGTTGTCGCCCAAAATAAGGGGACCCAACGCTCCCTGCAGGAGACTATATCAGGATCGTGCGGAGTATGGCCCAGTACGGGGCCCCTATATGGGCGTAATCCCTGACGGCTCGCAACGTGGCTAGATTGCATAGCCCGCTGAAAGCAATGGCCGTTAGGGTGATAAGAGGGTACCGTACGATCTCCGTCGAGCTGTCATGTGTCCTAGCCGGGACCCCTCCATGGGACCTGGAAGCGAGGGCCTTTGCGTCGCTATATCAATAGTGCAAAGAGATCAGAGCGGGATCAGAGGCCTGTGCCCCGAGAAATAGAAGCTCAGAGATCGTTGCTCCGCTGGGAGCTCATGGAGATATGGTAGGTTTGACTTGAGCAAACAAAGTGGGGGACACGCTACTATTGAGGCGGTGAGGCCGGACATGGAGGGGGCGCCATGGCAGCTTAACCTACCGAGTGTCACAGATGCTTACCTGGCACGGGTGCTTAGGAAAATATCTGTGGCGCATACACCGGGAGGTAACACTAGAGTGCCAGCACTGCGGTGACTGCAGCAAAGATACGGTGCAGCACACACTGGTGGAGTGCTCAGCTTGGGCACTACAGCGCCCAGACCTCATTGCGGGCTTGGACGTGGGCATTTTCACGCTGGAGACAAGGTGAGGGCCATGGTCTCCAGCGGGGGACAGTGGGACTCTGCTGCGTCCTTCTGCGAGTAAGTCATGTTCGACAAAGAGGCAGCGGGAAAAAAATCTCCCTCCCGAGTTCTGCAGTCGGCGACGAGGTCCTCGCGGGCTGCTGTACGCTCTGGATTACCGGCCTCCATGACCGAGGGCCTGAGAACGGTGAGTTGGCTGCTCGTCGTTCTTACAGAAGCAGGCCAAGACGGCGGCATGTCTCTTTGCCCCTCATGGTAGTGGAATATCACTCAACTATCGCCCCCTTCCCGAAGTAGCTAAATAACCCGAAGATACCCCTCAGACACGCCAGGCCGCTGTGGTAGCCAAAGTCTGCCGGGAACCCTGGTACACCCTTCGGAGGTCTTACGTCCCGGGTAAGACCTCGGAAGGGTGTCCCAGCCACAGACTGCTGAAAGGCACTGTGTGGTTTTATTCGGTAGAAGGCCAGCATAGCATCCATGTAGGATTTCCACACTGATGTAGCATTGAATGTTACTGTATTTGAAAACTACATGAATTACGCCTAAGGTTGCTATCGTAACAACCTTCGAGAAGTATTTAACGACCGGTCATTTCACAGGATATTTTTTTCATGAAACTGTAGTCTAGGGTGATTGTGTGAGCTACGTGGATTAGGTTGAAAGTTAATCACTCTCAGAGAGATACTTTGATTCAAGATTCAAGGACATTCAAGCTGTGATTTTGTTCCTCAGGTTGAAATACGTTATAACAAAAACGGTCCAAATGAAGATCTCGAAAAATCTAATAAAACTGGGCTTCCAGGATTAGAAGCGACTCTACCTAATTCGTATTGCAACTCCATGTTACAGGTAATTTTATGTTTTAATATTTGGGCATCTTATTTAATATAATATACATATACCTACCTACTTAAAAGTGTACATTATAAGAACGTTTTTACCAATTTTTGCAGGTGTTATATTACACGTCAGCAGTAAAATCTGCACTTTTAGCGCACACATGTGCTAAGGAATTCTGCCTGAGTTGTGAGTTAGGTGCGATTTTTTTTTTCATTCAAGTAATTAAATCACTTGCAACTTTTTCTTAAAAATTTTCTTTAATCTTTGACAATAATAAAGTGTTGTTTGTTCTGTAAGAGCGCTTGTAGGTAGAATTTTTGTTCCGTTACAGCAACGCTCCGAAGGGAACCCGTTCACATCGCAGAGACAATACTGCAGTTCAAATAAAAAGGCTTAAAACCAAGTCAAGTCAAACCCAGTTCATAATGACTGTGCAATCTATGCATGATCAATCTTCAAGCTGGAAATGAAGTTTTAAAATTATAATTCCCATTTTATATTACAGGGTTTCTATTTAGAATGCTAGACACATCAGGAGGGTCGCCATGCCATGCGAATAACTTCCTACGAGCGTTCCGGACTGTACCCGAGGCGGCCGCGTTAGGACTTATACTGCCCGATCGAGGGGCCGACTCGAAACTTGATTTAGTCGCCTTGATACAGGTTAGTCGTAAGTTAATTAAAGGTTGTGTGTAATAGAGTTTAAAATTGATTGAAGTAAAGGCTTTTAGCTAAATGTTCAGTTTCAAGTGATTGAGGCAGGAAATGTAGTACTTAGAGTTTAAAATTGATTGAAGTAAAGGCTTGTAGCTAAATGTTCAGTTTCAAGTGATTGAGGCAGGAAATAAACATAATCATCGCGCTTCATTAGAATGGGCAAAATATCAACTAGATTTGTAACGTGAGTAAGTTCAACAGTTTTTGGTTATAAAATTTGGTTACGTTTTGTGTAGCTGTTTATTTCTACCGGGCTGCGTGTGGCATTGGGGCTCCGTGTGGGAACAGAAAAGAGAAAAAAATCTCAATTCATCTCGAGGGTGTCCTAAGAGGCAACTAATGGAAAAACTTTCGCAAAACGATCCATTGCGTGGAGAAGGAAAACTCGAAATGAAACCCGGTTGTCAGTAAAATGACAATCGTTAAGTCAAGTTGAATGCCTTATGGCTTAAAAAGAATACAAATGCTGGTCGTCACAACCTGCACCTATCCATTTCAACACGGCAATGGGCTAACCACGTACTTATAAATTCCTGGGACATAACGTCAAGAACATGAACTTGCCCATCATACGTGCTCTTCTCTCGACCTCCTCGACTGTACCTCCAGGAATGACAAGTCATTACGTGGAGAGCCGAAATGGTTGCAGGAGTTGCCGACTTGGACCCTACTGTCGCCTACGGTACTCCGTGTCCGCTGCCTCCTCCGCCGACGCACACCGTACCGAAATCCTTTTTCTCCGCTGTGGTCACCGTTGAGCTTAGATCATCTAACCACAGGATGCGCCTTACTTAAGCATTGTTTTCTGCCATTGCACATGACCATTTGGTCTTTTGGCTTTATGAAAAGCCTGTACATCAGTACATCATTTTATATGATTAAACTAGTACATTACATTGTAGTTGACTGTACAATAACAATTAACACACAACAGCCATTACGCGTTTGTCGATAAATACATTTTTAAATGCAATGAAATTTTATATGTCTTTGTGTTTCCCCCTTTATTTGTATGAAAACTGGCAGAATATTTTTGTATGCGGTGGTTCGCAAAGGCTAGTCCCGTGTTATATGGTCTAAGCCGTTGAGGTCTTCACCCGTATCCCAGGGCAGGGGTCTGCGTTATACCCCGCAGAACTGGGTCCTCGATCGAACTTGGACATCCTTTCACTCTGGCCTACTAGAGTGAGGGATGCCCACCCCCGCGACAAGGACGCGCCGGTCGAGAACTACCACAGTGAGGAACAGGGAAGAGGACCCTCTCCCCCCTGAGGACATAAAACGTACTACGTGGGACATAAAACTATAAGGGAAAATGTGGGTGTATAATGCCTTTGCCGAACCCCTTCGGGGATAAAGGCGTGACTATATGTGTGTACGTTAATTTCTAAAAAGCTTTCTCATTTCCTTTACTTCTTTCAAAGCCCATTCTTCATCAAACATTAAATATCTGCCCATTCACAGAGTTGGAACCGTTTTATCTTACATCAAATCCACTACGAAATAATCGAAACGCATAAGAAAGAGAAGGAGCTAGCCCTTCTAGCGAATAGTCCGCCGAAGCCGTCCCGAATAAATACGAAGATAAACCGAAGTATACCGACGCACGTCAATGGTCAGTATGGTGAGGAATACCAGTACACCGAATTGGAGTTTGTTGGGCCAGTAGTTGCTGAGTTTGAACAGGAAGAGTTAAAGGAAGATGGATGGTCTGGACGGGAGGATGGTAAGATTTACTTTTATAAAGAGCGTAATAAAAGTTTCCATTTGTATTTAGAACCTTGTTACTAGTACAACGCACAGGTTTAGTGCCAAAGCAAAGAGCTTAATGCTAAGCTAAGAATTAAGTCCCGTTTCACCGAGAACTGATTTTTTTGATCATTGCTGGTTTTAAAATTGCTCCCACAATGCATTTTTGTGACACTTACTGCTATTTATTAATCATTTCAAGCTTTCATTTTTGGATCGATGGAGTATTACGGAGGTAGGTCTTAGTAATCAGACATATTCCCTGACTATATCTAAGTCATCATCATCTATAGTGGATATAATAGATGTCTTGATGTAGTAGATCTTTTTTACTTGTGGGTGCTCTGCCGGATTCATACCGGCTGAAACTACACGATGCCTTACAACTGCCTAAGGGCGGGAGTTCTACATCTAGTAGCTACCCATTTTCCTCGACTGCTTCGTTGGTCTAGAGTTCGTAAAGTGGGTGGATGACGAGGCCGTGGGTTCGATTCCCACCGAGGACAAAAAATTGTGTGATCCGTAAATATTTGCTTCGAGAGTAAAATTTAATTTAAAATTTTAAAGAAATTCTTAACGAATTCTGCATCTAGGTGCGGGTGACGCCGACTCAGTTCAAGTGGATAACCACGAGTTGCCGAACAACCAACAATCTAACAGAGAGGAGTCCGACATATCGCAGCTGTTCGCCATCGGGAGGCACCAGTTGAATCGGTGTCTCAAATGTAATAAGGAGGTATGCTGGCATATTCTACTTGTATTAGGTGAGATGTTAACTTGACTGGAATGCAGCTGACTTGCACAAAATCATGGCATTATGGGCTTCTTTTTTAACGTGTGGGAATCACGAACGCCATGTCGAACCGACTAACAGTAAGCGCCACTGGGCGACATGTCGCGGCGACAAGCTGCGGGCGCTAAATTACATACATTTTGTGCTAACGACAGCATTTTGCACTACGTCTGTCGCCGCTACTGCCGTCCAATGTGCGCCCACGGTAAATACACGCAAGCAGGTGTTTGCTGTTGAATTTTTTGAAGCTTTCAACTTGGCTTAGCGTTTCCATTTTTGTATTTGACGACGCTACCGAAGCACGGCGACGCTCTTAAATGGAAATGTCACAAACGGTGCAAGCCTGGGTCAGGATTCAGGTGACTGTTTGTCAGCAAACAATTTAAGTCCTAATAATAATGAGCTAGCGGAACTTCGAGCGCTTATCAATCTTAATCAATTTATGCGCTCCTTGCAGGAAGGCCGTGAATCCGTCGTATTAGCCTGCGCCCTACAATACCCAAACGCAGTCCGCGAAGGTTCAGAGCCCCGAGGGGGTTTCCTAGAGCTGGTTCGAGCGTCACTGGCCGCGAGACGAAACACGCCGGCTTGGTGTGACACTTGCTCTAGGTTTACTCCCACGGTACAGAGAGGCAGGATCGTCAGGTAAGATATGATAGAGGTATTCGTTTCATTGCTTTTCTATATTTATTTATTTTATTGTACACACTTAAGAGGGCTAACATATTTCGCGCCACATATTGCTCAGAAACCATACTTTTTATTGCATTTAAAGTCATTAAATATTTATCGTACAAACATGGTATTCACTTACATACTTAGTAAATTTAGCTCTCTAAACGTTTCATAAAACATATTTTACCTAACAACGGATTACATATGGTTAATATCAACGAAAGTGAAACAGGTTTTTCAAATCGTACGATTTGCATAGATTTCGATGCTTAAATTCATGTCAAATTACTGATAAATTTAATAAACAAGGGATACGAAGGAATTGCAAAGGGCGTTAGCTATCTGTTTGTAGAATAACCTGATATCAGGTAGGTACCTTTTTTTAGAGAAAAATGACTGTAAAGTTTACTCAAATACTGAGAAATTTCATCAAAATAAAGTAGTCTTTTCACCAGCTTCTGTAGTTTAAATCATTATGATAATTATGTAATATTATGTCAGAACTTCTCCTTTGACAATAAAAATATTTCTTTTTAAGTAACTAGATACAGGTTTTTTTTTACAAAGTATTTTGTGAACCCCTATAAATGCAGATACGCGAACAAATACGATTTAGTACCGCCGAGAGGCTCTCAGAGAGTGGTCATGTCGCTCGATGTTCCATTTTTGAATACGAAAAAATGAACAAAAATAGTCTAATTCTAGCGTGACCAAACGATCTTAGTACATTGTGACGTATAATATAATATATATATAAATATTTATGGTCGATATACAACGTGAACTTTTGTATAGTGCAAAGCTTCGCGAGTAGAGTTTCGCTTCAAAATACTGTATAAAAAAAATTAAATGAAACTAACGAAAACTGACCAAGTTATAAGCTTTTACAGTTGCACTATTTTCTTCACGAACAGCGTAGGTGTAGGTATTATACGCAAGACAGGTACTACCCGTTCGCTCTAACTTTGCCGTTGGCGTAGAGGCGTAAACCCGAATTGTTAATTATACGAAGTAAATTGACAGTAGCTAATGTCACTTCGTCATAGAAAATAGGCAACATTGTATGAAGAAGTGACATTAGTTGCTGTCAATTTACTTCGTCTAATTAAAAATTCGACTTTAGTATGGAGCCGAGCGGCAAAGTTAGAGCGAACGAGCAGTAGTCACTATTCGTGTGGTATTGATAATAACATATTAACACACCATTTTCATAAGTGGTAATTATGGAACACCTGTGAGGAACCAGACCAGGATTGGGACGGCTATAAAGCCGCTAAAGCAAAATACAAGTAGCGACTGAGATACAAAAGTACCAAGTAGAAACCTCTGATAGACCTTAACGTTGACTTAGAGCGGCAACGACGCGGTCGGGGCCGCTACTAGCTTATTTATTTTACATTACATAGATTATTATTGTAATTATATTATTGTATATATAATCATGAATTTGTCTAACGCGGAGACAGACATTAATTTAAATTACATTTATAATAAACATTTATAACTAAAAAATGGTACGGACCAAGCGTCTGTAGATGTAGTAATAATAAAAAAAAAAAAAAAAAAAAAAAAAACCTCTGATAGAGTCAGACTAATACTAGCCGAACAAGGGACAGAACTGTCCGTATCTATAAAGAAACCTGAAGGCGCGGCGGCCTGACCCACACATGAAAAGAATTATTTATACTGTTGATTGATGGCACTTGGTGGAACCTTTCGGCATTTTCAAAGGCAAATTAACATTATATAATGACCAAATCACTTAATTACTCGAAAACAATAAATAAATAACATATAAATTACCACTACATCATTCTACTAACGTTAACTATCATAAAAAGAAGCCGAGAGTATTTTGATACAAACGCATTTCCCAGAATGCCAATTGCTGCAGACACTCATGTGGCTGGTAGAAAACGTATCCACAGAAGCAGTCCAGTGCGAGCTCGCAAGACCTATTCTAATCTATTCTGTCAACTTACAAAAAACTGAATGGGTAATTAACAGCTTTAAGTCCCTCAAATCTCCAGGACAGGATGAAGTCTTTTGCGCCCTAAGGCGCCCCCACTGACCCAGAGTCTCCAGCCGGAGCGGCTGGAGGGGGTCCTGGACTCCTTGTTCCCGACGAGAGCGGAGGAACACATTCCTCCGCGCATGGCTCCGTCTCAGGCACCCAACGCGGAAGGCAGCGAGAACGACGTGCCCGTAGTCACCGAGGGTGAGTTAGGGGCGGCTGTAATGCGGCTCAAATCCCGCAAAAACACCGCCCCTGGACCCGACGGCATTCCAGGCCGAGCGTGGGTCCTGACTCTCGAGGAGCTTGGGCCTCGACTTATAGGTCTTTTTAGCGCATGCCTCGAAAAAGGCCAGTTTCCCAAGGTCTGGAAGACGGGGAAACTGGTCTTGATCCGAAAGGCGGGGCGGCCGGCAAGCTCCACATCAGGGTACCGGCCGATCGTGTTGCTCGACGAGGTGTGCAAGCTCTTTGAGCGCATTATTGCACAACGCCTCGCCGGGCACCTCACACGCGTGGGGCCTGATCTGGCGGATAGCCAGTTTGGCTTCCGTCAGGGGCGCTCCACCGTGGACGCGATCATGCGCATTAGAGGCCTGACGGAGGAAGCAGTCTCACGGGGTGAGGTGGTGGTGGCGGTGTCTCTTGACATCGCCAACGCCTTCAACACCTTGCCCTGGAGCTGCGTTAGGGAGGCGCTTATCTACCATGGAGTGCCTCCCTACCTCCGTCGAATTGTCGGGGCCTATCTCTCCGAGAGGGCCATAACTTACCCGAGCTGGCTAGGGCCGGGTCGGCGAGATGTGTCGTGCGGTGTTCCACAGGGATCGGTATTAGGGCCGCTCCTGTGGAACATCGGTTACGACTGGGTGCTGCGTGGTCCGTTGCTCCGAGGGGTCGGCGTAACTTGTTACGCTGACGACACCCTCGTTACGGCGCGGGGAGCAACGCACCGCGACGCAGCACTAAAGGCCACGGCAGGGGTTGCTCAAGTCGTGGGTCGTATTCGGCGGCTGGGTCTCGAGGTGGCCCTTCACAAATCCGAGGCTCTGTGTTTCCACGGACCTCGGAAGGGGCCACCTGCGGGATCCAGCCTACAGGTAGGGGGCGTCAGCATCGGCATCGAGTCCTCGATGAAGTATCTGGGGCTCGTACTCGATGGCCGGTGGAACTTCGGACATCACTTCCGAAGTTTGGTCCCAAAACTGAGGGGAGCATCAGCCGCACTAGCGCGGCTGATGCCCAACATCAGGGGACCCAACGCTCCCTACAGGAGACTATACCTGGGGATCGTGCGAAGTATGGCCCTATACGGGGCCCCTGTTTGGGCGGAGACCCTGTCGGCCAGCAATGTGGCCAGACTGCTGAGCCCGCAGAGGACAATGGCCGTCAGGGTGATAAGGGGATACCGCACGATCTCCGGTGAGGCGGCATGTCTCCTAGCCGGGACCCCTCCATGGGACCTGGAAGCGAGAGCCCTTGCGTCACTATTTAGATGGCGCAAGGAGGCGCTGGAGCGGGGCCAAAGGCCTGCGTCTCGAGAAATCGAGGCCCAGCGATCCCTGCTCCACCAGGAAACCGTGGAGACATGGAAGGTGCGACTTGAGCAATCAAGGGGGGGATTCGCCACAATCGCGGCCGTCAGACCGGTCATGGACGAGTGGCTGGAGAGGAGACACGGTGCTCTCTCCTACCGGCTGTCACAGATACCAACCGGGCACGGTAGCTTCGGTAGGTATCTGTGGCGAAGACACCGGGAAACCTCGGCCGAGTGTCAGCACTGCGAGGACCGCAGCGATGACACGGCATTCCACACGCTGGTGGAGTGCACAGCATGGGCGCAACAGCGACAGGTCCTCGTAGTGGGTCTGGACGTGGACACTCTCTCGCTCGAGACCATGGTGCGAGCCATGATCTCCAGCGGGAGTAAATGGGATTGCGCCGCCTCTTTCTGCGAGCAGGTCATGCTCGTGAAGGAGGCGGCGAGGCGGGTACGGGAGAGAACTCTCCCACCTGAGTTCCGCAGTCGGCGCCTTGGGCGCCGCCGACGTGTCTTCGCCGAGGACTATCGGCCTCCATGACCGGGGGTCTGAGGACGATGAGAAGGCCGCTCACCGTCCTTACAGAAGCAGGCCCATGACGGCAGCGTGACGTGAGGAACTCACGTACGCCCCCCCTTAGAAGCGGGATCACACCCGAAACCCCCCAAAGACGCGGGATGGCACCCGAACCACCCCCCTAGGCGAGGCCGCGGTAGCGGCCCTAGGTCTGTTGGGAGTCCTGGGATATCCTTCCGAGGGCTTACCCGGGGCTCTCAACCATAGGCTGTTGGGCGTTACGTGAGGTTTTTTAGTCGGTAGGAGTCCGGCATAACATCCATGAGGATTTTCCCTCACGTTAAAAAAAAAAAAAAAAAAAAGGATGAAGTCTTCCCTGCAGTGATAAAATGGGGGAGGACACAAGTCGATATTGTCAATTACATAGTATCTATACGCCAGACAATGAATGGGACTGTGACCCAGACTGTGGAGAGAGGTAGTGATCTTTATACCAAAACCCGGTAAAGGGATTATGTTTGTGATTCAGACCTCTGGTTATACAGACCGTTAAGCCCTTCGTCTTTCCTGCTAAAAACTCTGGAAAGATTGTGTGACAGAGACAATCGAGTGACGGCCCTTCAAAATAAACCACTGCATTCCAACCAACGCGCATAATGCCCCCGGCAAGTCTACAGACTCAGCACTACATGCAGTGGTACACAAAATAGAAGAGGTCATCCAGAATCAATCAATCAATGTGGCTCGGCACTTTCATAAACATAGAGGGAGCTTTCGACAGAAGAAGCATAACCACGGCACTGGCAAAACACCGAGTATACACGGTAGTCAGTGAATGGATAGATAACATGCTAAACAAACTCATTTTAAAGCTACAGACAAGCAGAAACCACTGCGCAGCCATGGCCAAAGGTTGTCCACAAGGGGGCGTGGTCTCACCACTGCTAGAGAACCTTGTTGTAGACGACCTAATAACCAATCAATCAATCAATTTAACCTAGAACAGTCCCTATATACATGGATGTGGAACAAGCCATAGCAGATGGTAAAATTAAATTATGGAGAAAAACGGATCTGTTTACAAAGCATGACTGGTATTTTAAAATCCAAGGCCAACTTCAAATCAAGCGAGAAGCTGCGTTTATTTTATCTTCTAGTGATCTTGTGTATATAATAAATATTTTTAATGAATTGTATTAAAATTACTTTCAGTCAAGCCAACATTTATCGATTTGCGGTGTAGACTGAACACTAATTTGCCCATAAGCACAGTAAATATTTCGAAAGACGACGAGTTCTGGACTACGAGGATGGAACCTAAATTGTTAAATTTTTACGACTAGTGTCTGTTGCCCAAAATGATTGCGCCCAGAAAGAGCCGATAAAATAAAATAAAATAAAATTTATTCCCTTTGAACTTAAAAAAAAAATAGGTTTGTCCACATTTTTGGGACTCTACTGGGGGTTCGGAAATGCTACAAACTGAGAAGAACACCCCAAGAAACTCAGTTCGGTCCCTCCCAAAATTCATCTTAGTAGGTATTTAATAATCGATCAATGCTGATACGGAATGGCTTTTTCTTGGCGGTGTGCATTGTTATGCACATACCTCTGAATAAATATTTGGTTGTTGTTAATGAAAAACACCTACTATCAATTAAGATTAGATTTAGATCCAATAGCTCAAGCTTATAGCTTAGTTTGGGCTAGATGATGTTATGTGAGAATATCCAACAATATTTATTGATTATTTATTAAAAATATTTTAATGTTCCTGCCAGCACTGAATCTGCAGTAGGCAGCAAAACATCGGACCATGCCAAGCGCCTGCGCATTGCTACGTTAATATTATTGTTTTTAACTAGGTATGTGTATTGTCAAATTTAAATATTTATAGTGTAAAATAGAATATTGTCCATTACTTTCTACAATTTTCGTATATTAAGATACTTTAAAAATAAACTTATGGACCGTTTTCATGTATGTGTGTATTATATACTATACTATCTTCAGGCCAAATCCCTTGCGGGGTAGGCAGAAAGAACCGAGCGCCACACGGCACGCTCCATACACACCTCACTTGCTTCTTCTACTTTCATTTTTCTTTTCATGCATGCACGGTCGGTTCCTTCGGTTCGGTATTTCTAATTGCAATATAGATATTAGTCAACTTTATTAATTTTATGATGTCAGTGTCTATCACCACTTAATATCAATCAATTTGCAATAAAATAATCAATAATTATTAACTAATATTACTAACATAAAAATTAAATTAAAAGATTGAACGCTTAGACTAAGAATATGACACCGGTAATACATCAAGGAAAACAAAAGTATCAAACTTGTTGGTAGCAACAATTGGCACTATACGGCTATGTGCGCCGCGCCGCGCTGATTTCTACGATCGTAAAGAAATTTGAAAACCGAATTTACGCTCTTAATCTTACATCGTGAAACACAAGAGAAAAGTAGTACAAGGAGTCTGCTTATTTCTGAACTAGCTGTTGCCCGCGACTTCGTACGCGTGAAAATTATGATATAATGCTTATTTGATTGCTCTCTGCTTAGCCCCTAGGATATGTAGCGTGATAATATATAGCCTATTTGAAGACCATACCCCTAGTTAATATTTGTGCAAAATTTGAATCAAATCTATCCAGTACTTTTCGAGATCCTTCCGGACAAAGCAAAGCAAACAGACAAACAGACAAAAATTTTTGTAACTATATTTTCGGCTTCAGTATCTTATGTCGAACACCCAGCGAGTATTTTTTTTTAAATATTTCCAATGTACAGTTTCGACTAGTGTAGTAATGTAGTGGGGGTAGAAAAACCGCTTGTGCTGCCTACTTTGCTTACGTGGAATGCATCCTTAGGTACGGTCTTCTGATCTGGGGTAACGGCACAGATATAGAAACGGTTTTTATTGCTCAGAAACGATGTGTAAGGTCCATATGTAATATTGCACCTGATGTCTCTTGTCGGCCCTATTTCAAACTTTTGAAAATATTACCATTGCCTTGTTTATACATCATAGAGGTAGGAAAATTTGTAAAGCAGCACCCGAAGTTGTTCAAAAAAGCTGTTGAGATTACGATAAGGAAAAATATAAGAAACCCAAACCGACTGGTACTAGAAACGATACCAAAAACCAAAAAATTCCAGAACAACAGCTATGCAATGTGCATCAAAATCTATAATAAAATCCCTGGTCGCATTAAGAAATTACCTTTAAACAGGTTTGTGCCATGCATTAGCTGCTGGCTATTGGAAAGGTGCTTTTATTCGGTTCAGGAGTTTCTCACATTCCAGGGGCAATGAATTGCTCAAATGTTGTATACGTGTGAAAATATCTATTGTTATTTGTGTTAGAAATGCAGTGTAATTTGTAGTTTTCAATATAATTTGATATTTTAGATATAAGTAAAGTTTGCATGCTATCCTTGTAATGGCTAAATGGGCTCATACCTACTACCATTTATTGAAACTTAACATCACTGTAACCTCATTTACAGCAAATAAAGAATTTGTATTTGTATGTACAATACAAAATACAAAATATTTATTTACGTTAACAATTTAAACATTTACATAATAGTATACTGGACCCTCCTTTTAAGCAAATGATGCCTGTATTAGGAAGGACCGCTCTCGCATAACATTACAAAATTGTGATGAGTTATTTAAACAAAATACGTAAACAAAGACAAAAACAGAACTAAATATTGTTTTTTTTTTTAAATATAAACAGTAATCAAAGTGAACGGTGTGTGTGTGTGTGTGTGTGTGTGTGTGTGTGTGTGTGTGTGTGTGTGTGCGCGCGTGCGTGCGTGCGTGCGTGCGTGCGTGCGTGCGTGCGTGCGTGCGTGCGTGCGTGCGTGGGTGCGTGCGTGTGTGTGTGTGTGTGTGTGTGTCTGTGTGTGTGTGTGCTTTGATCTATTCTCCAGAAGAAACGGTTCCTATTATTTAATGTACTCCAAGAGATTTTCAGTCTCGAGGTAAGTGAGTGGTTTTATCCAGTTCAGCATTAATTTTTTGCAGTCGTAATATTTAGATGTGTACAAGCTAACATATCTGTTTATTTTGTTGTATAGCCGTGCTGAACGCTTATCGTATTGCCTACACGCAAACATTGTTAATGTCTGAGGGTTCTTTACTACGATATCCTTTCTTCTTTTGAGCAGGAAGGCCGGATTATAGGTAAGGGTTCTATGTTTCCTTAAGATTGTATGTAGTATGTACAACTTCCTAACTGTCAGTAAATTGCTCAACTGGTAAAGGCTATCTGTTGGGTACCTTTTTCTTTTAAAGTACATTGACTTTATAAGGGCACGCTGTGCTCTCTCTAGCTCAATGAACCGCCCTTTTGCAGCGCCACCCCAGATGGGGATGCAGTACCGTAGTACGGGCTGAACTAATGCAATATATATCTCATTCAGAAGATTTCTGGGAGGGCCACGATTGTAGGTCATGGATTTGGGAATAACATGTCTTAATGATCTAAATATCCAGCCAAGCTTTCTTATCCTATTTGAGACCATGTCGATGTGGGGATACCACGATAATCTTTGGTCGACCATCACACCAAGATACTTGGTTTGTGATACTTTGCCAATGATTGGACATGTACAAGATTGATGCCTGTCATTACATACATGTACTCTTAAACTAAAATCTTGACTTGGCTGAGAACTATTGTAAATACCAAAACATATGTAATTTGTTTTTGAAGTATTGAGGGTTAGTAGGTTTTTATTTAACCATATTGCTATCTTAGACAGGCCCACCTCTGCTCTTTCTCGCACTTGACACCAAGAGCGACCAGTGAAGACCACAGCTGCATCATCGGCATAAGAAAAGATTTGGGCGCTTTTTATTTTTAGATTACAGAGATCGTTTATATATATTAAGAACAGCGTTGGACCCAACACGCTCCCCTGAGGAACACCGTATGATACATCTGCGTCGTCACCAATACGCTCTCCCATCTTTACCCTCTGTTTACGATTTGAAAGGTAGCTTGTAAATAAATTGAAGTTGCTACCCCTGACGCCAATATATTCTAGTTTTTTCAGGAGTATTTATTGGGACAGAGACTGTGTCAAATGCTTTTCTGAGATCCAGAAACGCAGCAACACATTTGCTTCCTCTATCAAGGTGCTTCACTACTAATGAACTTAGGGCAGTAACAGCGTCCTCTGTGGATATACCCTGTCGAAAACCAAATTGAGAGATCGATATGAGATTGTACTCATTTAAATATTTTAAGAGTCTGTTATTTATTAGCTTTTCTATAATTTTGGATATTACAGGCAAAACTGATATCGGTCTATAATTGTTGACGTCGTCTCTGTCCCCTCCCTTATGTACGGGCGTAACTATTGCTATTTTTAATGGATCAGGAAAGACGCCTTTCTCAAAGCAAAGGTTAGCTAAGTGCGTTATTATTGGAACGACCTCCCTCTCTGCGTGTTTAAGAAATCTGGTGGAGATATTGTCCCAACCAGGGGCACTGTTAGATTTAAGGCTCATCAGAATTTGTTTGACCTCATCCATATCTGTGCCCAACAACACAAAAGAGTTTACTTGAGAAGGTAAATCATTTGGTGGAGTAGAGTCACTTGGATCAGCCTGAATCTTTTGTGCGAGTTTCTTTCCTATATTTACGAAAAAGTTGTTCACATAATTAACTGATTCTAAGGGACTCGATGTAATGTTTAACAATGGCGTGTCTCTGCTATGCAATTTGTTTGAATAAGTTATATTTTTAATATTTTTCCAGAGTTCTTTGTTATTAGTAGCTGATTTAGCAATCAAGTCCCTTTCATATTTTCTTTTGAGCTTTTTGATTAAGTTATTGCAATAATTTCGATACCTCGCATATGTTATCTTTAATATTTCATTATTTCAGTTTCATCATTTTTAAGTTGTTTCTGAAGCTTGTTTCGATTTCTTATGCAGCGTAATAAGCCTTCTGTAATCCAAGGCTTAATAATGCGCTTATTACTTGGAATTTTCACATTGGCAGTATTAACTTCTATGCAGGTACTTATTCTATGTATGAGGAGTTAAGCCAAGACTACTGGATCGCTTAAATATAATAATTCTGTTAGATTATATTCTTGAAGGTCTTTAATAGCATTTTCAAAATTTATATTAGTGGTAGTTTTCTTTACATCCTGACAGTGTTTTAATTTCGACAGGGCCAACAGTGTAGTACAGTGGTCGGTAACTGTTGTATGTATAATAGCTATTGATGCAGATACTTTGTTTTTATTTATTTTGAGCATTACGTGGTCTAGGCAACTTTTGTCTCTTGTTGGTAGACTGTGGCCGGGTAGCATACCATATTGTGATAACGCATTGAGATAGTGTACTCTGTTATTGCGATCCTGAGATCGCTCGGCTGCCTTCAGCTGAATATTAATATTTATGTCTCCTACTAGGATGAGATTTTTCTGTGATTTTAGAGTCTCAAGGTGTGTACCAAGTGAATCTATAAATGACTCTGCATTTGTATTTGAAGGTGAGCGATAGATACCCAATATTATGTTGTTCAGTAATTCCAATTGAAGGCAAGATGCTTGAGAAAGTATTAATTCTTTAACTTTATATTTAAGCGAATTTTTTACATAAATCACTACCCCGTCGTTTTGGTTCATCAGATTAGTTGTAAAGTGACAGTTGTAACCATTAATCTGCGGAATAGGTTTGTTGACATTTAATCTACACTCAGTAAAAATAATGACGTCTACGTGAAACTTAAAGGTAGATAGTGTAACTACAAAGTCATCTAAGTTAGAATATATGCTACGAATGTTTTGACAGACAATTGTCAAGTCATTACCATCCACAAATACGTGCTTCTCAACTTCAGAGCAAACGCACTCAGTGGTGCGAGCTATTTCAATGCCGTCTATTTCATGGAACGTTTGAAGTGTATCAGCCATTTAAATTATTGATGTTTTGAAAATACGTGTATTCAAGATATGCGTTAAAGTTGATTATCGTTAGTAGTCCAAAATATAAGAAATCCGAAGTCTTGTATCGGCATGATACTTGAGGAGCAAATAATATTTTACTATTTATCGTATAGCCCTTGTAGTTTTTTGGACTTCTAAGACCGGTCTGTTTGAAGAGCGAACATACGTGTGGGTGTGTATTTTGTACATGTGGACAATGTAGTCATGAATAGGTATTTGAGATTGAAATGTAAGTTGAAAAGTGTTCTTTACATACATTAAAAAAATAAGTAACGAGGTGATAGAACTACTTTGACAAGAAAACAAACCAATTACTACAGCGTTTACAGCAACCAATATCATTAAAGTGCAACGAAGCCATAGTTGTGAAATTATTTTATCTACCACTAGTACTAGTCATTTTTGCAGCTTCAGTCTATGTATTTGATCTTCACTTCGTATAGTTATAATAGGAGATTGCTCATCCTTTCTAACATAAACCTTGCCATATGCCGTCCAGCAATACTTGAAGAGGCCAGATCGAGATAAGTCTCGGGCAAGAAAATGCAAACGAGACCCCTTTGAGGTTAAATGTTCGGACAAAAATATGGGAGTATCTTGATTTGTGTTAAGACGCAGGTGCTTACAGCATAGTTTAGATTTATGTTCTATGTTGTATGCCTTACCCATTTTTAAAAATTCCTTCTTTAATAAAGTTGAACTGGTTTCTACGATTATCGGTGTATTAAGTTTCTCATTGTCCCTTCCACGTGGCCTGTAAATGTCCTTAATATCACTTTTAGTAAGGTTGCAACCAATATTTCGGGATAGGCACATTAACATTTCTATAAGATCTTCCTTCATCTCGCTTCTCGGTTTGGGCACATTCTTAAGGACAAAGTTCGATTTACGGTTACTGATTTGGATATCCTCAATTTTGTCTTCAAGGATGGTGATACACTTCCTGTCCTCTTTGGCTTGACATTCCAATAGACTTATCTTTATCTGGAGTTCCTCGTTCTGTGCCGTTAGAAACGAAACAGAGTTCTCAATAGCAATGTTGGATTTTTGGATTTCTTTTAAGGTTGAATTTATTTGGTGTATGTTTTTTTCATGCTTATCTGTGAAAATATTTAACATTTTCCTCATTTCCTGCCTAAATTCATCCAGTGACTTTGCGATTGAGTCATCCATATCATCGCGAGTTCTCTTGCGCTTGAACACATAATTTGGAGATGACTTGTTTCCCTTTCCCAATGACTTAATATCCGTGTCCGATAGAGATTTATATGAATTTACCGTAGATTTGTATGAAAAAGAATCATGTCTGTGCTGCGCCTGTTCTGTCTCTTTATAAATGCTAATGTCAACCTTGTAGCTGAACATCAGTGCTTAAAAAATACCGAATTTCATTACTTCTCAGATTGCCACCAATACTTGCCATTAACTGCGGCGGCGTAACAGTTCGAGAAAAGGCATACTGGACTAAAGGCACTCAAAAAGATGTAAGTAAACATAATTTATGTCATTTCTAAGGGCCTGCCTCGCTATATTATACTGCTACATAGTTTCTATGTATCACTATGGAATTATTTAATTGTGCCAAATCATATGCCTCTTCATAAAAGAAACCGGCCAAGTGTGAGTCGGACTCGCGCACAAAACGGCAAAAAATTAAGTTGCATGGGTGTCCCTTTTAATTTTGATTTTGTTTCTATTACTTATTTGTTGTCATAGTGGCAACAAAAATACATCATCTGTGAATGGCTATTCCGGTTCATGATATACGTCCTGGTGACAGTCAGGCATACAGACAAACAGCTTACAGCGGAGTTTCAACTATAATAGGGTCCCGTTTCAATCTTTTGCGTACGGATCCCTAGAAAGGAGCTTTCACATATTTAAATAGAGACTTTTATGAAATTTCAGGCGGAATCAAAACGCGGGGGTGGCGGCAAGCCTTGTCGTTACGGCTTGCATTGCTCTCGGCCTGGTTGCCACTTTAAGCACCCAGAGAGGTAAGGAGTTTTTACTCTATCTACTAGCTACCCGCGCAACTTTGTTTGCGTCGCATAAGAGAGAGAGAGAGAGAGAGAAAGAGAGGTGAGGTATTAATGTTTTATTATAACGTTTCCCGTCGCATTTACTGATGTCGCGGTCACTCCCCTCGCGTTGCTACATAAAATGTATCATTTTTCAATTAAATAAATAAAAAATATGTTTTTTTATCAATAAAAAAAACATTGGTACCTACTGATGAAAAATATTGAATATCTTTAAAAAAGACGAGGCTGTTTATGTTATACTATAACCTACACAAAAATAAAACGCCGTGCCGTGCACTACAAGTCATGACGTCACAACACTCCGCGAGATCGCAGGGTGCGAAATTAGACGGGTCAATGCCCAACGCCTCACGCCCCCACGCCAGTCAAACGCCCACCTGCCACGCACAACGCTCTACGCCCAACGTCCACCTGCCACTCCCAACGCCCACCTGCCACGCTCAATGCCCACCTACCGTCGTAGGACAAAATGTAAAGGTGGGCATATAATATGCCTCTACCTATCCCTTGGAGAAGAAAAGGCGTGACTGCATGTATGTATGTATGTATGTATGTAAAAAGAGAGAAGCAAGTTATTTTGTAACAAACTACAGTAATGGAACATAATATGTATATCCAAGTGTGTGTGTGCCCCGCTCGTAAATGGTCATAAGTACTGCGCTAACAGATATCTCGCTCGGGGCGGTTGCTCGATGAAAACTGACTTTTATCGTGCCTTGTATATTTAACAGACATGTTGAGGTGATCACATAGGTTTATGATGACTATTAATTATCGTCTATAGTCTTTTTCTGGACAGCTCAGCAATCATGTAAACATGTCATGTTTTGACAAAAGTTGTCTATGATCATAGTGCTGTAACTATACTGATTCTATGTATGTACATAATCATTGAGTTATATCTAGTTCACCGTACATTCATTTACTTCGGTATATCAATCGCCAAATTCATCAAATCATGAAATTCGGTATATCGGTATATCAATATATATTATGTGCAATAATTAAAGGATCTTTAAAAAAAAAAGAAACTTTTAGAACATTTAATAGTATAATCATTTATTTACAGTAATAAATTACTTTAGGGATGATAAAAAGTGTAGACACCTCGCTAGCTGCTCGCCGTTCTTACAGAAGCAGACTAAGACATCTTGAGAGATTTCTAATGTGGGGTTTTTAAATCTGAAAACTGAAAATATGAATACTACCTACCTTTTTTTCACTCATAACTCTCATAAGTGACGTGACGCAAACGAAGTTGCGCGGGCCAGCTAGTCTAATATACAAATCGTAGGAATGCTTCATATCAAGAATAATACCTTACCCTTCGGCCACATTCGAAACCAAGTTTTGAAATGTTTCTAACCATATAAGTATTTAGGAATGTATCTATATCTAATACTAAGTACCTCATTACTGTGTCTTATACTACAACATTACGTTTTATTAAGTTTTCCTAATTTTATTTGTGTATCAATTCATTCAGCCTGCTATTCAAACCAGCCGACACAATAACCCTTCTTTTGTGTCGCGCAGTAGGGTAAAATTAAATATAAAATGTTTAGAACACCTGAGGTCATAATTGTGCCGGACTTACCTCTCAAGACATTTGAATGGCCATAATGTTAAATCTATACCTTACCTATATTCAATCCACAAAGTATTAATCAGATTGTCATTAATTGAAGTCGTTCCATTATAATCTGCACGACTCCATAACTATCACCAATCAGATAATAAGGACCCCAGACGGACTTGCCTCGCATCGTCAGGGAAGTCAGTCTAAGCGACCAGTTTGACAGAAACCTGTTTATTTAGTTGCCGGGTAGCCGGTGCCGGGTAACCGACGGCGAATGCAAGCGGTTGCCGGGCAAATCACGCCGGTACGTGTGAAAGCTACAGTACACGGCCATACCCTACCCGGCACCCGGCAACCGGTACGTGTGAAAAGGGGCAAAGACTCGCACTCTTAGCTCTCTGGGTCAATAAGTTATATTATTAAAATAAGTACATTTTTTCGAACTGACAGATTGATAAAACAATAACCTCCTTTTAAAATCAATTGGCCAGTACAACAGTTTTACAACACTATGGCAAAGACAAACAAGTCTGAGAAAAAATAATTTAATTTAATGACAAGCAAAAATGACAGTCTTAAATTTTTACCATCCGAGTATTTTTCATGAAATTATTCTATAATCTAAAGGTTTATTAGTATAGAAATGTCTGCATAAATCTAACTAGAGTTCCTTGAAAGGACTATGATCAGGATTGATAATTAAATGTAAGTAATTATGGAGTAGTCGAGATCCAATTTCTTTGTTTACTATATTATTTAGGTCTGTTGAATGCCACTATACGACTTCTTTTTTGCGGTGACGACAGATTATCTTGACAGTGAGAACGGCTTACAGGACAGTCGTAAAACTATTAGCTATGATAAAAATATCTTCAGACGACGAAAATCGTTATAATTGGAACAGAAGAGACGATAATTATCCGTAAACTCAGAATTACTTTACCAAATTCCAGGCCCAATTCAGTGCAAGCGGGTTCGTCCAAAAGCCCTACGCAAGACACGCTCTGTGTACTGCCACAACAGTTGCATATAAAGCTGCAGTCGGATGGTGACGTCATTATCAATGATAAGGTAAGTGCCGGAAACATTCATTTCTTAGGGCTCAAACCTAGATGTGAGCGGCGAGGTCACGGCGCCAGAGTACAAGTACAAATTAGATAGTACAGATGGAAGCCTACACACTTAATTCGCTGAGGCTACGCACACAGACACCGCTCACAGAGATCACAGACGCGAAGTCAAATATTTACTGATTTTTGTGTGAGTGTGCCTAGCAGAGGGTAGGTGTAAACAAAAGTACATACAGTACGGGGCCATAAAGAATGCACATCGGCAATCATAGCATTTCCGAAATGCTCATTTCTATGTACATCAATTATTAGATTAGTCGTTTATCAGAATTAGAATTTAGCACTAAGTACTTTATTGTTGTTTTGTTTTGATTTCACGTGAAATATATAGAGCTGTAAAACACGATGTAACTATTTTTAATTATTGCTATATTCTTGTTAGGAAAAAATAATCTTCAAATAATCTTCATAAATATATATATTTTATATAAGATCGACAAAAAGTGTAATATTGTGGTGACAAATTGCTAGGCCATCGGCCACAACACGGTTTAACCCTGTACCCTTAGTCGACTTATGCGACATATTATTTTTCTTATTCTAATAGAACACCGCACGGGGAAAAATACGGAATTAGTATAATAAAAACAAAATCATGTATCATATTCAATTCCTTCCATTTCACTATCTGTGCTCTCATTGAGGTCTGTGTCACTGCCACTATCAGCTGTATTTATTACTAGCCTATCCAATCTATCTATTTTGTCGTCCATAGCGTGTTGAATTCCTCGATATTCATTCTCGCATTTTATCGCATGATCGCAAACCTTTTTCCACTCATCAGCCCCGATCATGTTTAATTTTTCAGTTAATAATGTCTTTATTGAACTTAAATTCATATCCACGTTTCTCGCGGCTACATAGCCTTTTAGTTGAGACCATATATTTTCAATTGGATTAAAATCCGGATGGTACGGTGGCAATCGCAACACAGTGTGCCCATGTTCGGCTAGTATCTTGTTCACGGAAAACTCTGTAAATCTGTCCTTGTGCTGACATATAATATTATATATCTGAGGTTTTGTTAATTTATGATCAACTGAAATTTCGTGTCTTTGTAACGTAACCAATTGATCATTTCCGGTTTATTGGTGTTTGAGTTGGGGGGTCTTTCAACATATTTATTGTTATAGGGTGCGTTGTCGATAACCAGAACAGAATCATTATGGTCCAGGAGCCACCGCCCGTGTCTTTCATTGATTAATAACAGGCTGAATCTTTGTGAGTAGTTTCCGTTCGACGAGACGCCCAAGTTTTTCCTCTGTGAAAATTCTCGATAGAGGTAGCTAATAAAGTGCGCAGCTATAAAACATGTCGATTTGATGGAGTGTTGAAATTGTCTGACTAACCGTTTATTTTTTATTACAATATTTAAATAATTGTATTATAAACTGGGAGGAATAATTGTCCTACAAAACGGATGGTTTGTTTGAGAGCGTCCTCCACTCCGAATATGTCGAAACGACGGGGCCATAAAAATAATTAAAAACAAGCTGATTTTTTGTATGCACCTTTGTAAATATTGTTAGAATGGAATGACCGTTTAGTCCTACAAATTTAGTGGTAGGATTTCTCAGTCCGACACTTCGAAGTTGTTAATTCTATGGTAATATTTTTTCATTAATAACCGTAGGACAAAAAAAACACATCATGAGTTAGTGCATCCTTTGCCTAAATCAAACAGTGTCCTACAAAAAAATGGGTATGTATCGCTAGTCCTACAAGAAAATAAAAAATATATGACATTATTTCGGCATCCTTTGCCTAAATCAAACAGTGTCCTACAAAAAAAACCGGCCAAGTGCGAGTTGCACTCGCCCATGAAGGGTTTCGTAGCAGCAAGTAACATAATATAAAAGTTCTTTTAGTTCGATGTAACTTTGATTGATGTTTTAACACGCTCGCAGTGGTAGTGATTTTTCTAACCGAAAATTGCGGTTTATGACGTATTAAAAAAAAACTACCAGCTCTATCTCGTTCGAACTAATTTTCGTTGGTAGTTTTCATGGCAATGTACATCATATGTTTTTTTTAGATTTATCGTTTTCTTAGTTTAGAAGTTAGAGGGGGGGGGGACACACATTTTTCCACTTTGGAAGTCTCTCCTGCGCAAACTATTCACTTTAGAAAAAAATGATGTTAAAGACCTCAATAGCAATTTTAAAGACCCATCTATAGATACCCCACACGTATGTGTTTGATGAAAAAAAAAATTTTGAGTTTCAGTTCTGAGTATGGGGACCCCCAAAATTTACTATTTTTTTTCTAGTTTTATATAAGAATCTTAATGCGGTTCACAGATTACATCTAGTTACCAAGTTTCAATAGCATAGGCCTTATAGTTTCGGAGAAAAAAGGCTGTGACACACGGACGGACAGACAGACAGACAGACAGACAGACAGACATGACGAATCTATAAGGGTTCCGTTTTTGCCATTTGGCTACGAAACCCTAAAAATGGGTATGTATCGCTAGTCCTACAAGAAAATAAAAAATATATGACATTATTTCGTTGCTGTTGTTATTTGTTGCTTATTCCAAGAATAGTGGAAAATGGTACATGCTTATCAGGACCGCTTGATATATATTTAATTATATACAGGTGAATTTTTGAAAAGGGCTTGGATGGCCAAATCCGAAACTATAAGGAATAGCTAAAAATGCTCGAAGGAGTCACGAGCCCGATTTTGATAAAACTTAAAACCTCATCATTAGATTTTTGAAAAACCAATAATCCTAGCTGGGAATCGAACCCATTGATTTTGAAAAAAAAAACACCCTTTATTATTACACCATACGATAGTGTCACTGATAAGGATCAAATTCTGCGAAGTAATGATATACGGCAATTTTAAGGAAAGTTTGGAATTTTAATAGAATTCATATTCCATGTACCTAAATTTTGTATCATAATTTGTTTCGTTCGAAATCCCAGAATAGATCGCAACTATTCCGTGTTTTAAATCATGCTCAGAATCATCCTTTGGAGAATATTCTAAACAGAATTAATAATATTTTATGCAGTACGATAGAATAGAATAGAATAGAATAGAATAGAATAGAATAGAATAGAATAGAATATTTATTTGCTAGAAACATGGTTACAGGGTTCTTATGTTATGTTACTAAGGTTAGGTACAGCATGTTTCACCGTAAACAAACGGTGTGCAAAAATTTAAATTATTACATTAAAAATAAAAATCTTTCTTGACACAGCACTTTACATATTAGAAATCGAATTAAAAAAAATAATAATAATAAATAATAAACAAACAATAAATGAAATATAGCAAAATGTCTCCAAATAAATAAAATTAAATGCTCATGTCAGTGAAATAGAAATTTGACAATGTCAATTTTTTTTTATTAATAACAAAGGTAGAATAGATAAATGTCAAATTTTTTATTTAAACCACAGTCAAATTTCAATTTTATGAGTCAAAAAATCATCTATACTATAGTAGGCTTGTTTAACTAAAAAGTCTTTTATTCTTTTTTTAAATGCATAACCATTCAGCTCCTTCCAATCTTTAGGCAATTTATTAAAAAGTTTAGGAGCCATACAAAATATGCTTTTGCGCATAAGTGCCGTCCTAGCCCTATGCAGTCGAAGTTTACTATTATCTCGTCTATTTCTTGTCACAGTTGACTCCAACCGTGGAAACAGACTAGGATTACCCTTAACAAACATTACTGTTTCAAAAATGTATAAGCTGGGCAGTGTCAATATTTTGTTTTGTTGAAAATATGTTTTGCAGCTGTCAGTGGTTTTTAATCTGAACATGGATCTAATGCACCTTTTTTGTGCTTTAAATACAAAGTCAGTATCTGTAGAGTTGCCCCAGAACATGACTCCGTATCGGAGCAGTGGTTCTGCTACACCATGATATGCGGTGACTAGCACATTTCTATTCACAATATTTGATAATTTAAATAGTGCATAGGCGGATCTACTAATTTTCTTACAAAGTATCTCTATGTGTGTTTTCCAGTTAATTTGTCTGTCAATAGTCAGGCCTAGAAACTTTGTTGTGCAAACATTTTCAATTATTTTATCTTGATATTCTATGTCAATAATATAAGGTGTCACTCGTTGACTGAAATGCATTACTTTGGTTTTGTCTAGATTAATTTTTAAATTATTAATATTTAACCAATTTATTATTGATGTCAATGAACGTTTTATGTCAATTTTGTATTTAATAAAGTCATTTTTGTCGCAAGATATTGTCAAGGTACTATCATCTGCAAATAATGTCATATGATGGTTTGTCGTTTTAGGTAAGTCATTTATATAGAGCGTAAAGAGTAAGGGTCCAAGGACACTCCCCTGTGGGACGCCATAGAGTACGCTTCGCTCCTTTGATCTATGTATTTGTTCACGTTTAGTAGCAATGTTTATTCTATTTATTTGTGTATATTGTTTTCTTTTATCAAGATAGGATTTGATTAAATCTGACACATTGCCCCTCACACCATATGCTTCAAGCTTTTTTATTAAAATGTCATGTTTAACATAGTCAAATGCTTGTGTCATGTCACAAAAAATAGCACATACAGGTGTTCTTTTGTCAACATTAAACATTACGTCATGCAGGAAGTCATATATTGCCAAATTTATACTTTTATTCTTACGAAATCCTTTCTGTTCATTACACAAGAGCTTATGTGTCTCGAAATAGTTATTTATTTCTTTATATATAAATTTTTCAAATATTTTTGCAACTACTGATATTAATGATATTGGTCTATAGCATTCCAAGCATTCTCGATCACCCTTTTTGAACAAAGGCTTTACGATGGATATTTTCAGGGTATCCGGAAAGACACCTTTATATATGCATAAATTAAAAATGTGGCTTAAATGACCACATATTTCAGAGGCTACTGCTTTTAGTATTTTGGTCGAGAGAGAGTCATGCCCCACACTGCCGGTATTTTTTAAACTCAAGATGATTTTTATTAAATCTTGAGGTAAACAAGGAGCCAAGAACATGGAATCTTTTTGAGTTACAATGAGTGAAGTACTTAGTCTTTTTTCTGTATTACAAATAGGTTTGACTTTCTCGATGAAATAATTATTAAATGCATTTGCTATCTGATTTGGATTTGTTATGGTCGAATTATTACATTTAATTTGATTAATATTATTTATTGGAATATTACATTTTGATTTATTAATTATTTGCCAGGATGTCTTGCATTTATTTTCTGAAGTTTTAATATAATGGTTGTTTTGCGAACGCTGTGTTAAGTTTATAATTTTTCTAAATAACTTGGCATAGCTTTTATACCGTGTTTTATTTGTAACGTTTGGTTCCCGTCTCTGCAGCCACAGAAGTTGTCGTTTTTTATTGCTACATACTTTGATCCCTTTTGAGATCCACCTAGGCTTTTTCAATAAATTTATTGCTACTTTTGATTCTGGAAAGTATAAATCAAAAAAGAATTGAAAATGTTCTATAAATATATTATAGGCAATATTAGGATCCTCGGTTTCATACATTTCTGAGAAACTAAGGCTACTCAAACATTCCTTAAACTTTGTTATATTTGTTTTATTATATTTACGTTTAAAAGTATAATATCTGTCAATAGCAAATGTCTTTTTAACAGGGCATCTCATTAGTTGCGCTGAATGGTCAGAAAGTGCCAGCTCTAATACATTTGCTTGGCAAGGCTTGACAAAATTATGCGCAAAATTGTCCAAACATGTTTTAGTAGCATTTGGAGTTACTTGATTTATTGCTAACTTTAAATTGAAGCTGAGTAGTATGCACTCAAATTTCCTTTTTTCTTGGGTTGATTTTAGAATGTCACCATTAAAATCTCCAGCGATAACAATATTTTTATATTTCTTTTTCGTAATTTTTTTTAGAACTAATTCTAACTTATGGAAGAAATCATTAATATTATCGGCATACGGTGTCCTATATACACACAAAAATACGATATTATATTTAATGAGTTCAATTGCACAACATTCAAATGATGAATATGAAGACATTTTTGATATAGCCGATAGTTCTCTCCATTCATATCCATTTCTCACAAGGATACACGAGCCACCTCTTTTCATATTTTCCCGGCTGTACTGAGCGGCAAGGCAATAGTTTGGTATACTTAGTTGAACCTCATCGCCCTGCTGCATGAAATGTTCAGTAATAAAAATTAAATCAACCTGTATACCTTCTTCTACTAGTTCATTTAGACAAACCGTGAAGGCATCTGACTTTGATACCAGCCCTGCTATATTTTGATGCAGTATGTATAGATCATTCGTCGTGAAAAAGCTCATTTATTGACTCCGTTTTCTTTTCCATGCATACTGAATTTATATTTTGCGGCTGAATTGAGTTATAACATCGTATGTCATTGGTCATGTACAATATGTCGTCAAATATAACCCTTAATGCTAAGTTATTTATTATTCCGGTGCGTTTGTCAAACATAGTAAAGTCACACTTCAAATGCTTATTAGTGTCCAAAAGATATGCATGCTCGTGTGTTATAATATCTAAGTACAGCAAGTTATTAAATGTTTCCACTCTCGAGTTATATAGAGTAAAGTAGTAGCCCAGTTTGTAAGTGGGTGTACAGACGATGATATTGGTGTGCTTAACTTGCTGTAATATACATCTAATGTGCAGTACAATATCAATATAACTATTTGTTACCTTGAAATCCTCTTCACCCAGTAATATTATGCAAAAATCATTTAACGTAAATTCTGAAAGCTTTTCTTGTATATTTTTTAACAGAAGTTGGATATGTCCATAGGGTGTGATATGATGACAAAGTTTTGTGTTTTTGAACACATTTTCAGCCGTCTGAAGTACATTATGTTTATTGTCTGTACTTATTAAACATACTTTGTTGTTTACTGAGCACTGTTTTTTGCTTACAGTGGATATATGTACCGAAGGCGAAGGTTTGTTATTACATTCACTAATTTTGTAAGGGATTTCTGTTTGGGTCTGTTTAGAGCTGTTGTTTGCTAATGGTTTGCTACTATCCTTTTTCGTATTTAATTGTGTCATTTTAGCAGGACTGCGTGTTATTTTTGATAGAAGTTCATTTCTGTTAGTCAAATCTTTGTTAATATTAGTCAGTTTACTATTTTCTAATGATAAGTTCTCGATTTCTGTGTGCGCGCTCTGCAATTCCAATGTCAATTTCTTAATTTGACCTCGTAGTCTGCCAATTTCCTCAACCTCATCGTCGGAAATTTCCGGTACACTTGAAATAGTGTCATTTACTTGTGACATTGCAACTTGACTGTCATCCAATATTGAATCCGACTTAGTTCGTGTACGCCGGTTACGGAAAGTTATATTCTCTAGGAAATTCATAATTGCGAACGAAGGACTCCCGCTGAGGTGGTATGTTACTCCTAAAGCTTGATGTTAAAATTTCCTTTGAAATTTAACAACCAAAAAGAACTGCGTTCGCCTAATTTGAAACCCCTGCTCGAGGTTTGTAAATCAGCAATCTATGCCTCGAGACCAAATGATCATTAAGTGCTTGTCGTGAAATTGTCAATCTCATATTTTGAAAATGATATACAGTTCACGAGCGACAGGTGTCGCTGTATGTATGTATCACACGATTTTTATGACATGTGGGTGAGTATCAAATTCAATAGCACAGATTTCACTTCTTTATTTTCCACTGTTATTTTAAAGCTGCTGTTGATGATAATTTACATTTATTATGATAATAAGCATATATTCGTACAGAGTTCACTATTATGTCTATTTTGGTTACTAGTATAATTTAATTATGTCACTGTTAGAAGAATTTTTATTTTCTGCATATTTTCGAATTTACTGTAAATATTCTTTCACCAACGCTGTCACTGTTTTTATATCTATTTCTTTAAACTTATATACACCACATACATTTCACAAATAACTTTGAATATTTTTAAAATCAATAATAGTAGGAGTACACACAGAAGCTATGTTTACTTAACAGCTTGACAGTTGAACGATCCTTGAGATCTTGATTCCAGCTATGTATTGAAAACAATGGTTTACATTTTGAACAATTAATCAGTTAACGTATGAAAAATAAATTGTATTTTGTTAAAGATCAGCACTTTCCTTTAATTTTCCGTATGTCATTACTTCCCAGAATAAGATCCTTAATAACAACACTATCATATGGTGTAATAATATAGGTGTGTTTTTTTTTTCAAAATCAATAGATTCGATTTCCAGCTAGGATTATTGGTTTATCAAAAATCTAATGATGGGGTCTTAAGTTTCATCAAAATCGGGCTCGTGACTCCTTTGAGCATTTTTCGCTATTCCTTATAGTTTCAGATATGGCCATCCAATCCCTTTTGAAAAATTCATCCTGTATATACATACTACTTTTTTTGTAGGCCAGTGATAAAATAGTGTTCTACACTTTATCCCCGATAGGAAAAAAATTAAACTAGGCTGTTATTAATGAAAAAAATATTACCCTAGAATTGACAACTTCGAAGTGTCGGACTGAGAAATCCTACCACTAAATTTGTAGGACTAAACGGTCATTCCATTCTAACAATATTTACAAAGGTGCATACAAAAAATCAGCTTGTTATTAATTATTTTTATGGCCCCGTCGTTTTGACATATTCGGAGTGGAGGACGCTCTCAAACAAACCATCCGTTTTGTAGGACAATTATTCCTCCCAGTTTATAATACAATTATTTAAATATTGTAATAAAAAATAAACGGTTAGTCAGACAATTTCAACACTCCATCAAATCGACATGTTTTATAGCTGCGCACTTTATTAGCTACCTCTATCGAGAATTTTCACAGAGGAAAAACTTGGGCGTAAACTACTCACAAAGATTCAGCCTGTTATTAATCAATGAAAGACACAGGCGGTGGCTCCTGGACCATTAGGTATATTTGGAATTATTTGATTAACCAGCCACTTCTCGTAGTTTTCGTTATTCATTTCGTTGTGATAATCACCTTTAGCGTCCGTGGATTTATACGTTAAAAAGGCTCCTGGTACAAAGCCTTTTTCGTTACCTGCGTGAACAATTATCAAACGTTGACCTTTTGAAATCGGTTTTTTTACCCCTATTTGCTTATCATCACTCCAAGTTTTTCCTTTAGTGTGGGTTGTATGTATGTAGGACTCATCCATATAGATATTGTTTTTTCCTGCTTCGCGAAATTCGCGTATTTTGTCCAGATATTCAATTCGTTTGAGAGCTACATCGTGCTTTTCCATTAGAACTTTTCTATTGTCTTTTATTTTTGTGAACGCAAATCCCATTTCATAAAGAATTTTTCTCAACGTCTTTTCAGACCCATTATGATTAATAGCCTCAGATAATTTAGCTTTTAATGTTTTTATTGTAGGCAGTTGTTTGTAACGCAGATGAAAATCGTACACCATTCTTCTAACAACATCATAATCAAAATCGTCCATATCTAAACGAAATTGTTTTTTTGGTCTCCCATTTTTTCGAGAGCTGGATTTTGTTCCACTGGAATGTGTATTATCAGTGCCGACTTCGTTTAATATATTATTCAAAGTTCTTTTTGAAATTCCAGTGGCATCTGCAACTCTCTGTTGAACCTTCTTAAAATAATTACTTACATTAACATCCTCATGTTTTTTAAATTGGTTGGCTTCAGATAAAAAATATTTATAAACATTATGGATAATTTCGCGTGACTGGTAGACTAACGGCTTACCTTTTTTCCCCTATAGATGCCATAGTAGGTACTAATTTAATTTTATAGGGGTTTTAGCAGCTCTATATATATATTGGCTTAGATAAGCGACTGCACTCTCTCGCATTTGAACCATGACTGACAAAACAAACGTCATGGTGTGTGCGACACAGATATCGCTATACGAAGTCGAAATTAGCCGATTGCCTCTTTCTAAAGCTCGATGTGCATTCTTTTTGGCCCTTTACTGTACATGAAATTGCGTTCTGTACCTTATTATTTTGTGGTACAGTCGACTGTTATTCCATTTGGAGTAGTGTATTGACATAGGGGAAAGTCTCCGTAATGGTGTCTCCTCTCCCATCAAAGTCATAGGTCGTAGCTCTATCCTTATAACCCAAAATCTAAATCTAACAATACCGAATTATCTAGAGCGAATCATCATCCGAGCCGCACACACCGAGCAACAGGGCGGACAAATACAACAAAAACAAAAAACATATCACAATACAAGCCGAAGAAGAGTACTCTCTGTCAGCGGCCGTGGTGTGTGTTGAAGACAACCCTAAGAACTTGGTCGCGTACATACAGACGGCCACGAAGAATGAACCCGTTTGGTACTTATTTAATGATTTAAGGTGAGATTTTTGTTTAATTTGTATTTTATACTAGCGGACGTCACGCGATTTCACCCGCTTAGCTCCCGTTCCCGTGGGAATACGGGAATAAAATATAGCCCATGTTACTCAGGATGACTGCAACTAACCAATGGTAAAAGAATTTTTGAAATCGGCACAGTATCTCTGTACCAAATTTCAGTTTAATCCGTTGAGCCGCTAGAGCGTGATTGAGTAACAAACATCCAAACATCTAAACATCTAAACATCTAAACATCTAAACATCCAAACATCTTCACAAACTTTCACATTTATAATATTAGTAGGAAGAAAAAAAAAAAAAAAAAAAAAAAAAATATATAATTTATAAAAATAAAAAAAAATAAAAAATTAATAAAACAAAAATTTAAAAAAAAAAAAAAAAATACAAAAAAAAAAAAAAAAAAAAACGTAGGGCTTAGAGCAACAACGCCGAGCATCGGGCGGCGGTCAACTATCCTGAACAACTGGCATCCACAGGCCAAGAGGCACTAAATACCCTCTAAAATGCTTGGCCAGAGCACCTTGGGAAAGTGCTCTGAGACTTTCCCAATTCGTAAAATTTAATGAAAATGTCCGATAAAGAAAGTAATTTGTCATGCGACCCGGCTAACCCCCGGCGCTCTCCGGTACCCGGGCCGGAGGGTGAGAAATATGTTACCGAACACTGTGCAGAGGTAGGTAACCAGGCCTCTGTACCAGTAACTACTACTGGAAAAAAACTAGTGCAACAAGCATTCCACCCAAGCTTGTTCCAATGCAGACCAAGAAGTGCATCACTGGGACGCAAACAATCTTGTTCCACAGACTCGGTACCAATTCAGTTCTGTACGCATGTGCTAGGTACCAGTACACAGGAGAAACAAACACAAGCGGAGACATATAGTAAACATACCAAAGATGCTCCATGGCAGAATGACAACCCACGACGTGCCCCTCGACAAAAACGAAAAAATAGCCCAGTAGGTGTCGAGACCACCAAGAAATCCAAAAATTCAGAATCTTTTGCTGTACCTGTGCAAAACCAATTTGACATTTTGGCCAATGAGGACATTGAAAAGCCAGCGCCAGCCGAACCGTACATACCTAAGCCTGAACCTATATTTGTAACAGGGGTGAATAATATCACTGCACTGAAGGAGGTCCTCGTCAAGATTGTGGAAAACGATTCGTACCTAATGACAACCCTACGATCTGGTCATGTAATCAAATTAATGCCGAAAGATGTTGCTACCTACAAGGCAATTAGAGAACACTTCATCACCAACGGCATATCACACTATACCTACCAACTAAAGAGCGAACGAGCCTACAGAGTGGTCCTGCGGGGACTTCACGCAAGTGAGAACATCTCGCTTATAAAGGAGGAGCTAAACGAGATAGGTCACGAAGTAAGACAAATAGTGAATGTACTACACAGATCAACCAAAGAAGCCCTGCCACTATTTTTTGTAGACCTAGAACCGAAACACAGTAACAAGGACATATTTAATGTGTGTTAAATATCTTTGTCATATGAGAATATCGTTTGAAGCACCGTATAAAAAGAAGGAAGTTCTTCAGTGTAAAAGATGCCAAAGATTTGGACACAGCAAAAACCAATGCTTCAGACCGTTCAGGTGCGTTAAATGTGGAAAGGACCACTCCACGTCATCCTGCGCAAAGAAACCCGATACAGATGCCTCATGTGCCAATTGCCAACAGAAACATCCGGCCAATTACAAAGGCTGCGTCACGTATAAACAATATAAAGAAAGAATATTAAAGACAAAACCGACTCTTAAAGAAAATAACGGATCACGCAAAATCCCCAATAAGCCAAGCAAAGAATCCAGAACGCAACCGACGGACAAACCAAATAGCTTGAATGGGAAAGATAGAAATAGTTATGCAAACATAATGAAAAACAGCACTTTGGAGCAACCGCCTACGAAATCCAAAAATTCGAACGAAGTAAATACCGACAGGCTAGAATCTATGTTCGCAAACTTCCAACAAGTCATGATTAACATGATGGACAAACTGATGGATCGTATGGTCCAGCTAATCGCCAGCATTATCTCAAAATGATACGCACACTCCGAATCGTAACTTGGAACGCCAACGGCTTGACAGATCGACGTCAAGATTTTCAGACATTCCTTGACAATGAGAAAATTGATGTAGCGCTTGTCACGGAAACTAGGTTCACTGCTAAATCCCACGTAACCTTTAAAAATTACACAATGTACTCAACCAATCACCCATCAGGAAACAGCCACGGGGGCGCAGCGATTGTAATCAAGAGCAATATTAGACACCACGTACTTGATGAACACAGAACAGAAAAAATACAGGCCACATCCATCAAAATATACACCAATGACAGCATTGAAACCACGTTGTCCTCAGTCTACTGTCCCCCTAGACATACTGCCATTGAAGACGAATACAACTCGTATTTTTCCACCCTTGGCTCCAGGTTTATATGTGGCGGGGATTGGAACTCAAAACACACACACTGGAGCTCGCGACTCACCACACACAGAGGAAGACAACTATTTCGATCAATACAAAGTCAAAGACTTGAGTGGATATCTGGCCACAAACCAACATATTGGCCTGAGGATCGAAATAGACTTCCGGACCTACTTGACTTCTTTGTCACTAAAAACATTGGTCGGAATTACATGACTATCGAGAATCGTATTGACTTAACCTCCGATCACACTCCGGTCATATTAAATTTAAACACAACTGTTATTCTCAACTCAGTTCCAGAGAAAATATACAACAAACACACTAACTGGGAAGAATACCGGGACTTGATTTCATCTGAGATAAGACTGAGAGGAGCATTAAAGAGCACAGAAGACATAGAAAGTGCTATAGAAAGACTCAATATGGTTGTGTACAAGGCGGCTGTAAAATCCACAAAAGCTCACAAGAAACGCACACAGACACACAATGTATACCCAAAAAGCATCAGAGATAAGATAACGGAGCGCAGACATCTGAGAAAAGTTTGGCATCAGTCTAGATATCCCAGGGACAAGACTGCTTTCAACAGATGCTCAGCGGAACTGCGGAGCATGATAAAGGCGCTAAATAATGACAATCTCCAAGAATATCTTTCTCATCTCACTCCATTTCGAGATACTAATTACTCTCTATGGAAAGCCACAAGGAACATGAAAAGACCTACCTCTCAGGATCCTGCTATTAGAAAATCAAGTGGATTGTGGGCTAGATCTGATAAAGAGAAGGCAGGGACGTTTGCCGAACACCTAAGTTCCGTTTTCCAGCCCTTCCCAGGATTGTATCCTGAACAAGATGCAGAGATAGAGAACTCTCTCCAGACTGCTCTACAAATGTGCCCTCCTCTAAAATACGCCAGCTTTAGAGAGGTTGTGAGTGCAATCAATCGGCTGCAGGAAGGTAAATCTCCCGGTTATGATCTCATCGACAATACCCTCCTGAAAAAGTTACCTAATAAGGGAATCATCGCAATCGTGGAAATTTTTAATGCTTGCCTCAGACTGTCCTACTTCCCTGGGCAATGGAAGATAGCACAGATAAAAATGCTGGCTAAACCTGGTAAGCAGCTCAGTGATGTTGCATCTTATAGACCAATAAGCCTCCTACCAAACATAGGCAAGCTCTTTGAGAAGATAATACTGCAGAGAATGAAACATCACCTAACTGATATAATACCAACTCATCAGTTTGGATTTCGCGAAGGGCACGGAACAATAGAACAAGTCCACCGGCTCGTGGACATGATAAGCAGGTCCTTGGAAGAGAAACTATACTGTACTGCTGTGTTCCTGGATGTAAGCCAGGCTTTCGATAAAGTTTGGCACAGAGGACTACTTTTTAAAATTAAAAAATTACTGCCACACTCATTCTTCCAATTGCTAGAATTTTACTTAAGGGATCGATGCTTCGAGGTTAAGGTCAACGGTGAATGCTCGGTGTTACAAAACATAGGTTCTGGTGTGCCGCAGGGTAGTGTTCTGGGGCCAGTCCTTTATACGATATACACTGCTGACCTACCAACGGCTGACACCACCGTAGTTGCAACCTACGCCGACGACACTGCCGTGTTAGCCACCAGTCCAGACCCCGATAAGGCCTCAGAAAAGCTTCAGAACCACCTCCTTGAAATAGAGACATGGCTTAAAACGTGGAGAGTCAGGGCCAATCAAAGCAAATCGGTGCATGTTACATTCACTCTAAGAAAGGAAACTTGCCCACCGATATTGCTCAATGGTGAGACCATACCTCAACATGAAAGTGCTCGGTACCTGGGCATGCACTTGGACAGAAGGCTAACATGGCGAAAACACATCTGGGCCAAGAGGAAGCAACTAGACACCAAACTGCGGGAAATGTACTGGATGATCGGACGACACTCACAAATGAGTATGGACAGTAAGATCACGGTCTACAAAACAATTTTGAAGCCAATATGGACCTACGGAATTGAACTCTGGGGCACGGCCAGCAATAGCAACATCGACATCCTCGAGAGGTTCCAAACTAAAACATTCCGAGCCATATTCAACATCCCGCAGTGTATAAGCAACAGATATATATATCAGGATTTGAAGCTGCCCACGGTCAGACAAGAAGTGACTCGATACGGTGTTATGTACCAGAGGAGGCTGTCTAAACATGGAAATATGCTGGCTCTGAACCTTTGGGGCGATGGAAGCTCACGGCACAGAAGATTGAGAAGACATAGCGTGCCAACACTGCGAATTAGATTTGCCAGTATGGAGTGAGGCACCCAATTGTGTAATGCCGCTCCACTTCAAATGACATAGTCAGATGAATTGCATCGAACAGATGAGTGGCCTATTGTTGTATAACAGATTGCCTCGATGCAGCATAACAAAGAAAAAAAAAAAAAAAAAGTAGGAAGTAGGACTAGCGGACGTCACGTTGTTTCCCCTGTGTAGTTCCGTTCCCGTGGGGATGCTGGAATAAAATGCAGCCTATGTTACTCGGGGAGGGTGTGCCTTCTAGTGGAAGAGTTTTTCGAATTGGTTCAGTGATTTCGAAGCCTATTCAATGCAAACAAACAATTGTGGCGTAAAACATTGATTTGCTATATTGGTTTATTAGGCGCTATTAAGCGTAGGTATATCTGGGTATACTTAGGTCGGTATAATGGGTGTGTCCTTAATAGTGTCAAAGTAGGGGTAGTTGATGGAAGGAGATATGGTGGGATGTAAGCTATATATAAGCGTGCGCAATAGTAGAAGAGAAAATCAGGAACTAACTAAAATTAATTTATTTTACTTCATACTGTCGAAGAAAATTTACATCAAAGTAAATTATTCTATAAAATATATTTCATTGAAATACCAGTGAGGGCGTACGTAGCCCAAGTATTTTAATAAAATTATACATTGAAAACGGAAGCTCTGGTAAGCATCAACTTCATAAATTTTATTAAGTAAATTAATTGTGGGTAATTTTCATGTAAAAAAAAAGTATATTTTAAGTAAATTTATTTTATCAGGCAGGCGTTTGTGAAATTTAGAAAAGGGGTAATGTTCTTTGGTATATTAAATGTTTTAAAATGGGGAGTAAAAAATTAGTAATAAGGGAAAGTTTAGGGATATCTATGGTTGAAGAGGGTGTATATAAAATATATTGTTTGTTCTTTTCAGAATGAGCTTCCAAGTTTATGATTAAGAAACCCCTGCTTATACCCGTAATATATCTTTGCTGAAAATATAGGCGTAGAGCCATATTACTTATTTTACATATCCTGGAGGAAGGAAGTCCCATCCCAGAATCCGGATGAGTACATAGTTATAAGTTAGATTTAAGTTTATTACTGGTGAAGTTGTAATAAAAATATTAATACTCTGAGTTCGTGCATTATTGACTCCAGGACAAATTACCTTACCTAAACTACTGAACCGCCTGGGAACTCCTGGGGAACACTACGGACTTCCCAGAAGCGTGTCATGTTCTAGAATAGGGGAAAAAAAATTTTTTTTAGCGATGCAGTTTATTTGTATGCAAAGTTATTATTGACTATTTCATTTGACTATTTGAATTATTTTATGCAGATTGTAATTAATTATTCTTTTTAACTATATATTTTAAATATTCGTATTGCTAACTAGTACCGCACTATTGAAAGGATTACGATGAACATTTGTTACCTACCCCAATTTTTTTTATATTACTAAGGTGGCTATCGATATGGAAATATATAACTTTATGAAGGTGGCAAACAAACATACGGCCCCCCAGAAGGACTGGCGGTTACCGCAGCCTATGAACATTTGCCTCACCATAGGCGACAAACTCATGCTGCCGACCCTGTAAAACCCTTTTATGACCCTTTTTAAAGAACCCCATACTATTACTGTAGAAATCGGCTCATAATCGCGAATAAGTACTTCACACGTTAATTTACTTTTACTGAGCAAGAAATACCTAATTTTATTGATATCCATATTAAACGGTTCTGGTAAGCACCGAATCACTCACAATTTTTAAGACACAAATCACTTTTTCTATTCACACAGAACTAATATAACATTCAGATTTTCCTGAAACAATAGCAATTTATATAAAACAAAACCTACCGTGAATGGTTTGCATTCATAAATCTTTAAAACATTAACAAATTTTATTTCTAACAAGAAGGTTCGTAACAATTTTTCCTAATGTGGGTATATTTTTTGCGTTAAAGTTACTACAATTAATTATCAAAAAACAATGAGGGTAGAATTTTTTCCTTACGATGAATAATACAAAATATGAATATGACTATAAGCCAACAATTATATAATGAAAGATATTTTACTATTACAGTTTCAAGTAATAAATAACTGTAATTAAATTTGGGGACAAGCTACGTTAATAAAATAATGTTGTGTAAGAAAATTTTCAAATTTCGGAATACCCGTTTAGCCAAAAAAAATATGTTAATGCAAAAAAATGTTCAAATTTCGGGCATCCAGACTAGCATAGGCCAAGGGCGTCTAATCCTTGAAGTAGCACGAATTTCGGGGGAGGCTACCTGCTAGCGGGAAACACCTTACAATAAAAATTATTGTTTATCTAGGAGTCACTAGACCCAGCAAATCTGTAATACCACAAACACGCTATCAACTACCAGGACAATTAATTGTGTTCGGGCGCCATGACACGCTTCTGGGAAGTCCGTAGTGTTCCCCAGGAGTTCCCAGGCGGTTCAGTAGTTTAGGTAAGGTAATTTGTCCTGGAGTCAATAACGCACGAACTCAGAGTATTAATATTTTTATTACAACTTCACCAGTAATAAACTTAAATCTAACTTATAACTATGTACTCATCCGGATTCTGGGATGGGACTTCCTTCCTCCAGGATATGTAAAATAAGTAATATGGCTCTACGCCTATATTTTCAGCAAAGATATATTACGGGTATAAGCAGGGGTTTTTTTAATCATAAACTTGGAAGCTCATTCTGAAAAGAACAAAAAATATATTTTATATACACCCTTTTCAACCATAGATATCCCTAAACTTTCCCTTATTACTAATTTTTTACTCCCCATTTTAAAACATTTAATATACCAAAGAACATTACCCCTTTTCTAAATTTCACAAACGCCTGCCTGATAAAATAAATTTACTTAAAATATACTTTTTTTTTACATGAAAATTACCCACAATTAATTTACTTAATAAAATTTATGAAGTTGATGCTTACCAGAGCTTCCGTTTTCAATGTATAATTTTATTAAAATACTTGGGCTACGTACGCCCTCACTGGTATTTCAATGAAATATATTTTATAGAATAATTTACTTTGATGTAAATTTTCTTCGACAGTATGAAGTAAAATAAATTAATTTTAGTTAGTTCCTGATTTTCTCTTCTACTATTGCGCACGCTTATATATAGCTTACATCCCACCATATCTCCTTCCATCAACTACCCCTACTTTGACACTATTAAGGACACACCCATTATACCGACCTAAGTATACCCAGATATACCTACGCTTAATAGCGCCTAATAAACCAATATAGCAAATCTATGTTTTACGCCACACAATCATACAGGCAATCAAATCTTTCCTTGAGCCCCTCTATAAAATAGAGTGCAGAGGGGCTTATGGCGAGACTTTGTCTGTAGTCTGTGACTCTGTCGCATTAAACTACGTCACTAGGTCACGTGGAACACCTGTTAAAAGTTTGAAATAAAACAAAATGACAACGTCAATCGGATTCAACTTTCATAATAAACATGTTAGAGAGGGGCAGTCTGGTGAGAAGAGAACGATCTCACGGCTTTCTGGTTATTATGTTAGTATAGATAATCCTGATATAAATACCTAAGCACGGAATAACTAATAGTAGTACGTACAGAAGTTTTACTGCTTTGATCTTAATATATCCAATTCCTTTTTTTTTTTCATTCTTTCTTTTATTTGATTTTGTATTTCGTTGCATTAAATAATTAAAATATTATTTTGAAAATATAATTCCAGCATCGTCCCAGTAACTGTAGAAGAAGTGGTCCAATTCGGCGCGTGGTGGAAAACTCCATGCGTTTTATTCTATACTTCGAACAAAGCGCAGGTCACTGTCGAAGAAGATGGCAGGTCATAGCCGACGCTACTGTATGGACCTTATAACAGGTACGATACGTTTTGGTTTTATTTTGAAATTTATAGTTGTGGTTCGCCAAAGATATCACAGAGCTTGGTTATAAGTGTATCGGATTTAGAATTTTGGATTTTGATTTACATTCAAATTCATTTATTAACTAGAATGTAGGTGCAATAATTGAGGTCTTATAATTAAAATAATGCTCCGAGGTACATTTTACCACTTTAGAGTGTTATGTAAATTTTATGCTAGAGTCACTTCATTAGCATTAATAAAATTAACCAATCCAAGGTACAGAAAAATAATCGGTAAAGAATATTTTTCTTTTTGAATTCTGACTAATTATTTATCTACTCTGATACTATAATACAAAGATTATAAAATTGAAATCAATACTCTTATGACAAACATTACGCACAGGCCAAAAAAAAAAAGTTTTATTACGATACAGGTCTTGTATGGACACCTATATCATAATAAAACTTTTTAATCATTACGATACACCATAAACAACCTCCAGCTGGAAAAAGAAGTTTGAACCTCTACTTTTAAAAAAAATTGGGCCTCCGCAGCCTGAAAAAAAAAAGAAACACGCATGCGCAATCGATGTTTGCGCCTTGGCGCCAACATTTTACATTTAAATTAAACAAAGTTTGGTTTTGTTTGTAAAATAAATTAGTTTTTGTGTAAAAACATGTATTAAAGCGAGGATGGTGGTAATTGTACACCACCAGAGATTCTGGAAACTGCGTCAAACATGACCATGAACCTGTTACCAGCGAAATCAAGGAGCAACTATATATCAGAAAATGAAATCAGGTATGAGAGTAGATAAAGTAGTGTATGACACTGTACATAACTTATTATGCAACAGTGTCATAAACTACTATTATCTACTCTGATACTATAATACAAAGATTATAAAATTGAAATCAATACTATTATGACAAACATTACGCACAGGCCAAAAAAAAAGTTTTATTACGATACAGGTCTTGTATGGACACCTATATCATAATAAAACTTTTTAATCATTACGATACACCATAAACAATCTCCAGCTGAAAAAGAAGTTTGAACCTCTACTTTAAAAAAAAATTGTGTCTCCAGAGTAGCGAAAAATCCTAAATCTATGGTCTCCGCAGCCTACAAAAAAAAAAGAAACACGCATGCGCAATCGATGTTTGCGCCTTGGCGCCAACATTTTACATTTAAATTAAACAAAGTTTGGTTTTGTTTGTAAAATAAATTAGTTTTTGTGTAAAAACATGTCTTAAAGCGAGGATGGTGGTAATTGTACACCACCAGACATTCTGGAAACTGCGTCAAACATGACCATGAACCTGTTACCGGCGAAATCAAGGAGCAACTATATATCACAACAAAATGAAATCAGGGTGTAGTGGGGCCCTACCAACACCATCGGGCCCAAGTCAACCTCACGTGCAAGCTCGTGCACCTGCTGAACAACGGACGAGGCTCTGACGGCGGCGGTCCATTTCAACACGGCGATGGGCTCACCACCTGTCACGTGGGACCGAATTGTACACGGTGAAATGTGGGCCGGTATAGGCCTCTGCCTAACCCTTCGGGGATAAAGGCGTGAGTATATGTATGTATGTAAAATGAAATCAGGTATTATAGTATGAGAGTAGATAAAGTAGTGTATGACACTGTACATAACTTGGTCTTATAACACTCGTGTGATTCTATAAAAAAACTCGCCTACGGCTCGTTTTTTTAAAACACACTCGTGTTATAAGAACCCTTATTATGCAACAGTGTCATAAACTACTATTATGACACTGTTGCATAATAAGGGTTCTTATAACACGAGTGTGTTTTAAAAAAACGAGCCGTAGGCGAGTTTTTTTATAGTATCACACGAGTGTTATAAGACCAAGTTATGTACAGTGTCATACACTACTTTATCTACTCTCATACTATAATACCTGATTTCATTTTGTGATATAAAGTTGCTCCTTGATTTCGCTGGTAACAGGTTCATGGTCATGTTTGACGCAGTTTCCAGAATGTCTGGTGGTGTACAATTACCACCATCCTGGCTTTAAGACATGTTTTTACACAAAAACTAATTTATTTTACAAACAAAACCAAACTTTATTTAATTTAAATGTAAAATGTTGGCGCCAAGGCGCAAACATCGATTGCGCTTGCTTGTTTCTTTTTTTATTTAGGCTGCGGAGCACTGATCTGTATTGCGGATGCACTACTTTTTTTTAAAGTAGAGGTTCAAACTTCTTTTTCCAGCTGGAGGTTGTATAGGTGTATCGTAATGATCAAAAAGTTATATTATGATTTAGGTGTCCATACAAGACCTGTATCGTAATAAAACTTTTTTTTGGCCTGTGCGTAATGTTTGTCATAAGAGTATTGATTCCAATTTTATAATCTTTGTATTATAGTATCAGAGTAGATAAACTACCATTTCGATGTAACATATTGGTCCCGTGACTGCGTACAATTTGACTCCTATTTCACTCCTATAATAATCTGTACTTTATGACATGAAGCACATTGTGCTTATGCGCTAGTCGAAATTATCGCTAACGCACACGCGCACGCACGTGCGTACGTTACACGCACGCGCGTACACGCACGCACACGCATCATTGACACAGACATCCACACTCAAACACGCACCATTTTTTTTTACATCTATTTTTGATTGGGGGTCACTCTATTTTATTATTTACAGGAAGCGAATTAGCCAATAATAATAACAATGTTTATTGCCTAATTCCGATTATTGTTTCTTTTCAGTGTTATAGGTCCATACGAGATGTGTGATGTGATGTACTACCAGGTACCGACAGAAGCGTACTACAACTATATACAATGAATAAAACTATTCCATTATTGTAAGCTCAATGAACGCTTTGGCACAAAGTGAACTAATGTATTTGAAAACGTATGTGATAGATTGTATTACTTAAGTGAAATTTGTGGGTGAGTGAAGATAGAATTTTTATATTTGTGCAGATTTTTACCCATTGTGAATGGGGGGTTGTTGCATTCAGAACTCGGTACGGTAGTAAATAAATAATAATTATATGCTTTATTGTACTAACAACATAAAATTTACAATAGTGCAAAAAGTACAGTGATACAGCGGTTTACACAAGTTAATAAAATGGTCGGCCTTATTGTACACAGCAATCTCTGCCAGGCAACCTTTAGATGGACCGGACTACGTAGAGAGATATCGGGACAAATAAATAATTCAGTAAGGCAATAATAACAATAATAATGCTCAACTACGATTGTCTAAGTATGGGCCAGTTGGTTATTTTTAGAGTTACGTTGCGTCAGTCTGTCTTTCTGTCCGTCACGAGGCAGCATCTCTGGAACCGTGATAGTCACAGAGCTGAAATTTTCTCAGATGATGTATTTCTGAGGAGGCTGATATGACAACAGATACTAAAATCAAAAGAAGAGGAGGGGGGGGGGGGGGGTCAGAAAGGTTGAAACAACTTTCACTCGTTTTCATCTATACTAATATTATAAAGAGGAAAGATTTGTTTTTTTGTTTGTTTGTTTGTTTGTAACGAATAGGCTCCGAAACTACTGGACCGATTTGAAAAATTCTTTCACTGTTGGAAAGCTACACTCTTTGCGGTGAACATAGGCTATATTTTATTTCCGTATTCCCACGGGAACGGGAACTACGCTGGTGAAACCGCGTGACGTCCGCTAGTAATCTATAATGCAAGAGTTGAGTTGATACATAATAAAAATAGGTGCTCACATTATCTTACATCATTGATCCATTGTTTAAAAAGCAATAAAATATCTACCTCAATAATTTTCAGTTCTATAGCCGCTACCGAGTTTTGTATGTACAGCCACATTATGTATTTTTGTAGACGTTGAGAAGATATTTAGAGATAATATGAAAAGACTTATTGCCTCGAGATTCAGTCCAGATATTTCTGACATTAGTCATCTATTTTCTTATTCTAATTAATCGCTGAAATATTACATTTGATTGAATATATTGAAATAGCAATAATTCCATGTGGGTAGACGGCAATTTCTAGTTAAATTTCTTCATAACGATGTCATCGGTTCCGCTTAGAAGAAGCATTATTATAATCATTACCTTTTACTTTATCGCAAAGAGGCGTATCTCTAATACAAGTATAAATTTTAAGGAAACGATTTTCAAATATCCCTGATCAACAAAATTAACTTTACTCCGCCTGACTTGAATCTACCGGCCCTGTAACGAAATATACTGCACAATTTGTGAACATCAGAATGACGGGTGTACCTCAATAAACAGTGATTCCATACACATGAAAGCAATGTTCTAGCAATGTGAGGAATGTGCGCAAAGTTTGAAGCAATGTGCTTTTAAAAAACCAGAGTTATTTCAGAAAGTTAGTGAGCCGCCAGCCTGATATCAGAATGACGGGTGAATTTTTATAACGAGCAAGTTGCTTACTACCTAAAGATGAAAACCTTACCGTAGCAATGTACCGGCAATGTGCTCTCGAACGTAATAAAGTAGAATCAAATGCGGTGAAAGGTTCAAGAGTAATTTTGAAAACAAAATTCAAAATTTTAACGCCTGCCGATTTCATACAGGCAATCCGACGAATAGTGTAAAGAAACATTTAAACTAACTTTGAATTTTGTTTTAAAAATTACTTTTAAACCTTTTACAGCGTTTGATTCTACTTTGGTACGTTTAATAAGAATTTGTGTTGCTGGGTTCAGAACATGACAGGATAATATGGTAATTGTTTTAGAGATACGATTCTTTGCTAGTATGTAGAAAAAGACATCATAGCGTTTTGAAATATAATTTTGTTATGTGTATATTATGCTATTTCGTGTTTGTCCATCCTCCGTGCGTATTTAGATTTAAGAAATTATTTATTTTGGTTGTGATATTACGAGTAAATTACAAAATTTTCTCTCTTCCGTCATCGAATTATGTAGCTAAAAATATAACGAAAAATAACTGTCAGTATTTTTCGTCATGGAGAATATCAAAAGTGAATACTTTTGATATTCTCCATGACGAAAAATACTGCGTAGATTTTTACCATAAGCCTAGGTGATACTAGCCCTAAGTAAATCGATACCTACAGGCCCTCTAAGAAACAACCAAACATACAGTTACGATTTAAATCATTAGTACCTACTTTTGAGATTACTTTATTTTATTGCAATCATTGCAAATGATTAAAAAGTATTAAATTTATTTCACATGTTTTCTTTTCCATAACAGTTCATAATATAATTGTCATAATTACAAAATTACTATCGTTCAATTTTAATTTTTAACTATTAAAAATGCTATTATTAGAGTTAACGGGATATTTACCATGTACTATTGAGTATTTCCGATATTTCGGCGCTGTTGCAAGCACTATGATCACGGAGGAACTGAAGTATTGGTTATACTCAATAGTACATGGTAAATATCCCGTTAACTCTAATAATAGTGTTAGTGACCATGAAAGTTTAAATACCTATATTAAAAATGATTATGTTTTGACATAATATGAATACCATTGCTTCCTAAGATTGGTCGTGCGAACGGACAAAGACAAAATGAGTAGTACTTTAAGTAATAACAGCCATGAACAGATTGTAATTTAATTCCTTTTCAGCTGAAATAATATTTTTAACGGAATCTAATCGCAGTGTGGTCATGGCTCAAACAAATTGTTGTTTGTCTAAATTATTCCGCTTGTATGGTGACTGGTTTTCAAAATAAACTGATTGTTTATTAAAAATGTTTTTATTTCTTACTCATACAACAAACGCTTATTCCTCCTAAATGAGATTAACATAAATTACTACTTATACTTCTCCTCTTATTGTAATAACATCTTAGTAAATCAAATTGAAAAGCTAGGACTTGTAAATCGTAACTTCTCGCTTGTTTCAACAGGCTTCAGATCAGCTTTATTATGCTCATCTAACAGACACGTTGCTTCAAATCTATTTATAGCTACTTTCTTTATATTATCATAAACGGTAGGATAGTAAGCTATAGTGCTTTCAAAATCTGCCTTATCTAGTCTAAAAAGTTCACAATTTGTCACGGCTACAACAGATGCTGTCCTGAATTGTCTCATGACTAAAGCGATTTCACCAAAAAAATCTCCGTCTTCCAAGTGACAAATTTCTTGACCAGATTCTGAATATACTGCAACTGTGCCCTTGTCGATAAAGTAAAGGCAATCACCTGAAAGTTTACAATCATGAAGCGCTCGTGGCCCCGCGGTCTCAGTGTTTTGTAAACGATCACTGTAGTAAGGTCCCGGTTGTCAGTATTAAGACTGTCGTTAAGCCAAGTTGAAGGTCGCCGAGGACTATCGGCCACCATGACCGGGGGCCTGAGGACGGTGAGAGGGCGGCTCACTGTCCTTACAGAAGCAGGCCCATGACGACAACGTGACGTGAGCAATTCACGCACGCCCTTAGAAGCGGGATCACACCCGAAACCCCCCAAAGACGCGGGATAGCACCGGAACCACCCCCTGGGCGAGGCCGCAGTGGCGGCCGTGGGTCTGTTGGGAGTTCTGGGACATCCTTCCGAGGGCTTCCCCGGGGCTCACAACCACAGGCTGTTGGGCGTGAACTGAGGTTTTTTTAGTCGGTAGGAGTCCGGCATAACATCCATGAGTATTTTCCCTCACGTTAAACAAAAAAAAAAGCCAAGTTGAAGGCGTTATGGGCGGCTTGAAAAATTTAAACTGTGGGTAGTCACAAGCTGCACTCGGGTCGGCAGCGCGTGTGTAGCGCTTCTGGTGCTGCAAAGGTCCATAGGCTACGCTAACCAACCATTAGGTGGGCCGTAAGATTGTCTGCCAACTTAGTAGTATAAAAAAAACTTCGTGGGACTCAATTTTGACTCTCGTAGGATAGTCGTTAGATACAGTCTTTCCACTTTGAGCAACTAAACTTACCAATTGGTGTGAAGAATGGAACGCAATAAAGGACTTTTTAATATAGTATAGAGATAACTATGTAATATATCTGTACCAACCAACAGTATTGATCTTGATAATTATATCTCCGGCAAGGTATATGACAACTCTTAGCTTAAAAACAATTTGCATCAGTAAAGACCTTGGGAGCAGCTTCAAGAAATCTAATTCCCGCACCAATTGTCGGCCGGTGTGCATGAGGATATCGTTACGTAACTGACCGGAGACGCTCTCTAGCAATCGCGGTTCCTTGAAAAAAATATATGAAATGAAAAGCTATGACGACAACTTTACTGTCCAATGAGCACAGGTGATTCAAATTTTGATACAAATTCGGGATACATTTTTATTATGAGCGTGATAGAGAAGCAATCAAAATTTCATGAATGTGTCGCAAAAACCCTAAACTTTAAGAAAATGAAATAAATTTCGCAAAAGTTTGTACATAGGTATCCTGGAGATAACATGAAAAGTAAACCCTTCAATGTGATGGGCGAGGGGTATGTGTATATTTTATTGTAGGGACAGTTAAGTTGTTAACCTGTTTGTGTTATGGATTAGTAACACGAATATTAATACTACCCGGCGGAAATATCTGCGAACCTGGCTTTCCCTCGCGCTTTCCCGCACCTCGCCCCGTTTTCGCATATCCAGTAGGTATAACCCGCGCGCGATTGGAATATACTTGTAATCGGGTAATCGGCCATTTTCCATTGATTTTAACAAGGTTCAGCACATTCTCGTTGCGCTCGAAATATACCGTACAGTTTGCATGACGTCATTATGACAGGTTCGCATATATTTCCGCTGGTCTGTAGGTACATTAACTTAAATAAAACCTTACATTAACTTAATATAATTCCGGAAATCCACCCAAGGGGTGCATTTTCATGGGTGGATTAACGGACTAAACCACTCTAAGACAAGAATTTTTGGATCATACAAATTTTTGTCCCCGGTGTGTCTCCAACCCACGAACTAGTGACCCGCAGTCACACTTTACGACTTCTTTACCAACGAGGCATTAACTATGTGAGACTTTTTTGATTTATGAGAAATTGCCATTATGGGGGATCTTTCGCATTCTACGATTATGTAGTGTATTTTCTACTTGGTGATAATCCTCAGAGCTCGCCTTTATACCAAGTCATAAGGATCTAGTTAGTATTTACAAGTATCACACCAAAAAAGTCGAAAAGACGGTATGATTCTGCGGAAACGTTATAGCATTGTTGTATAATCAGGGGATTTTACCTTTTTACCCAGAAGGCGCTTAGCAGACGACGGGGGACGGGCCGGTCTTTTTGTCCGCGACGTAATAAAGACCGCGTCTGCCCGTCGAAAATGTGTGTCCAGCGGGCACCAGCGGCGGGGTCTTTTTGCCCTTCATGTGCGTTTGTAGTATAGGATTCCTTTAGCGCTATCGTTCGCGATGAAATTGACCGGCCCGGCCCGCCCCGTCGTGTCTTTTGAAAAGCGCCGAATTGAGACCATGGTCTTGTTCTTGGAATCATTATGTAAAATTATCGGTCTTAGGTAAGCAGGACTCGAAGCTGAGTCTTCTGGCCGGACGTTTATCCAGATAGCCATCAGGACTCTATAGGTACTAGGTTCGAGTTCGAGACCTGCTCAAGACCGATATCTATTTTTTTTTTTTTTTTTTTTTTTTTTTTTTTAACTTTCTGACAGTTTAATAAGATAATAAAAATATAACCGCGAGAGTGAAATTAATATCTTTGCTCTTCGGTGCTTGGATTGGTGAAGTTTAAAAACACAAACCTCGAAGTAATGCTTCACTTTGTTTGAAAATTTTCATTTTTTTTTCATTTATTCTGTCAGATAATTCAATCCATTTGTGTTAGTATTTTCTTATGCTAGGTTAGTAAATTCATAATTATTGTATCATCTATTAGTTACATAAATATTTCTTATTAAATCTATTATTTTCAATTTTATTTGCAAACATATGTATTACATTCCAATGTCTGACTATAGGACTATCCAGACTTTCCAGTAGTGTATTCAAGTGATCGCTGGAACTTTCCCGTACACGGCGCATCAGTGAGGCCACTCTTTTGCGAATGATTGCATAGAAACAATCCACCTTAGCCTCCGCAAACATTCCTGACGCACTGCATACCTTTCCCGATATCCTACAAAACCTCGGTAGCCCCATAAGCATTCGGAAACTTTTATTGTACTGGATGCGCAGAGCATTGAAAGCCTTTTTGGTATAATTAGTCCAAAGGCTGCTGGTGTAAAATGTTTGACAGTATGTTTTGAACAGGGTTAACTTGACTTCCTTAGAACAACCAGCAAACCTTCTAATCACCATATTACACCTTACTGACAAGGCTCTACGCTCCCGCTCAATATCCTCATCGTCCGAGAGGTCACCTGTCAACCAATGACCCAAGTATTTAAATTTCGTAACTGTACTAAGCGTTGTATGTTCCATCTTGACCGGAGGTAAATGATTGAGATACTTTTTTCCGGCCTTGAAAACTAGCACCTGACTTTTATTTGTGTTATACTTAAGTCCATGCGACAAAGCGTACCTTTCACATATTCCAACGAGAACGTTGAGAGCCCTGATGGATGGGCTCAGCAGAACCATGTCATCCGCGTAACTAATATTGTTTACCATCTTACCATTAACAGAACAGCCGACACCGGTTCTACTGAGCTCATCAATCAAACCGTTCACATATAGGTTAAACAGGCGGGGAGAGCTGAGTCCGCCCTGCCTGACACCGCACTCCAGTCTATAGTGTGCCGAGTGTGAGCCTGCCCATCTCACCATGTTAGTTTGATTATGGTACCAATACTTCAGAAGGTTGATAACTTCACTAGGAGTGCTAGTATCCCTCCGGAGCTTCTGCCACAACACATTATACGACACCAGATCGAACGCCCTTGAGAGGTCCAAAAAACAGGCATACACAGGCGTTTTTCTTGTCGTATAATACTGAACGGTTTGCTTAACCCTCAGTATTGCTGTTTCAGTGGAGAGCCCCGGTCTGAAACCAAATTGACAGTCATTTAGCTCTATTTTACTAAGCTGACGGTCAAGCAAACCGTCCAGCACTTTCGCCACCACAGTTGCTAGAGAGATCGGCCTGTAATTGTTCCTGTCAGAGGCGTCACTTGTCTTATTTTTAATTATTGGTACTACTACGGTCTTCATCAGCTCCGGAGGTAGATAGCAATGTGTAACACAAAAATTAAACAGTAATGCCAGCACTCTCGGCAAATGAACTCCCGCGTGCTGCAGATGCTCAATACTGAGACTGTCATGACCTGGTGATTTACCCCCTTTCATTTGTTTAATTCTATGAGCTACGTCTTTTGCTGTAAATTGAATTAAATCGCAACTTGACTCCATCTCAATATTCGGCACCTGCAACACTGGTTGTAATGAAGACTGTACCCTGAAATGTTCTCTAAATAGTTCGGCAATACGAGCCGGCTCACACTCACCCTCCACACTCGCCGGCAGGCACGAGTCACCCGCCAATGATTTGGTACTTTTCCAAAAGCTCTTGAAATCCTTACCCTTATGGTGTGTTGCCAGAGTATCCATTTTTATTTGATTTTCATGGTCATGACACCACTTGAGCTTGGACTTGAAGAGCCTCCGAGCCTCCCGCATTTTATTATAAACCTCTCCTATTATAGGTTTACCACTAGCACTCCATTCTTGGAAACTGACTCGCGCCCCCCAATAAGCTTCACTCACATACTTGTTCCATCCTGGTATTTTTTTCCGTTTTTTATTACATTTAATAACAACACTAGATTTTGAAGCCTCACATAAACAATCAACTATCTCAGCATACAGCCTATCAATAATTTCTCTATGCTCCAGGTTTCTACATAAGCCATGCGCACACTCCTGAAACTCCACTGGAAAGTCGATACTTTTTAACCTATCATTACAATAATACTTATATTTATTTATTTGTTCGTCATTTCTATCTCTCCATGTAACTTCACTATACTTAACAGAGTGCTCAACTTTGCGTGTCAATCTTCCTAGTTTAAAAGAGGCTTCCAGTGGAAAATGATCCGACCAGAAGACATCGTACCTTACCTTAATATCTAATAAACATTGCCAAGCTGACTCCGTGGTCAAACAATGATCAAGCCAGCTTCTACAATTTTTATGGATATCACTTATATAAGTATGTGTATTCAGCAATGGCATCAAATGTATCACGTCCGCACAGAGCCAGCTTCGCTCGTCACAAAATTTAGTTAGCTCGTCAAAAAATAGTTCACTGGGATCCGCGTTGAAATCTCCCAGCATTATTACCGACTCAATGCTACAACTCTCAATCACGGCGTTAATCTCACTAAGAACATCTACAAATTCATCTATGTTATTTGGACAATTCGTAGGCATGTACACTGAGAAAATTAAAGTCTCTTTACCTTGATTGGAGATTTTTATGGCCGCTAGTCTTACATTCTTACACGGTACAACTGCAACTGTAGAAAACACACCCCTTTTCCACATTATCGTAAGTCCACCGTAAGGTCTTCCACGCAGTATACCCGCTGAGGTGTCCACCGCCGACTTACTGGTAGACTCAAAGCCTTCATCAATAGAGCTAATAAAATTCAGGTCATGAGGTAAGAGCCACGTTTCTTGCAGGGCTATGACGTGTGCCGTCTTACACAACTCTCTTATCCCCTCTATAGAATTCTTAACTCCTTTACAATTAAAACTAATTAATCTAATAATTTCTTCACAGCTTAATTCCATATTATGATTTTATAATAGAACCTCTAGCCTCAGGCTTGTCCTCCTTGTTTGGACTTTTTATCCATCTTTCATTAAGGTTCACAAAACGACGAAAAGAAATACCCTCTGGCCACATTTCTTTGTCTAAAAACATGTTTATTTTGTGACCCGGTACAAAAATTTTGTAGGCTCGATAGTCCTTCTCATATTTCATTTTTATTTCTACAAGTTTAACGCAGATCTTGGTTTTACTATAGGTATATATATTCTGACACATCTTGCATAGTTGTATTTTTATCTACATTATTAATGAACAACGGGACCTTTATATCCGCAGCTTTAAATTTCCCAGTTGGATCTTGTGACTGGCCCTGTGTCGTAATAAATCTATTTCTATACCTTTTTCTCTGAACTAATTTCCAATCAGCATCCTGCTTGCTTATAAAATCACCTCCCTTACTTGATACTTTAGAATACGACGCTAACTCGTTGCAAGGATTCATATTTACTTTTTCAATACACTGCGCACTCACACTTGCAGGGCTAGGTGAGGCCATCGAAGAGACAACCACGGTTCCGACCGTCGCGGGCGCGCGGTGGGCGTGCGGCGCCGCCGGCGCAGGTACGGTGCAGGAAACCGCGGTAGGGGCCTCCACGCGTTGTCGCTGCTTCGCAATTGTCTCAGAGTCACTTTCGATTTCAGTGTGCGACAAAGACGGCAACACGCTAGCGTTAGCGCCGGTTTGTCTTATCAACGCACACTCTGATGTCTTTGCACCTCCGCCACCAGCTGTTTGATCTACCCTCTCGTGTTCATTTTCTGGGCTTATATGCATTATTCCAAATGGCCCGCTATTCTTATCATAATTCTCAAATTGCATTATCCTTTGAGATCCTCTCTTAATATTAACATAATTTAACGGCTCCAAGTTATCCACTAATGATGCGTGCTTCCAGTGAACCAAGTCATTTTTCATATCATTCAACTGCTCTGTTGTTACATATCGTTGCTTGATATCTTGAATTTGATCTTTAAGAATAACAATGTCTTTAAGCAATCTCGATACATCGACGTGGTCAAATGTTACCGGCGGCAATTTACGAATATCACGAGCAACAAAAATTGGGAAACACTCTGCGGGCGTACATTTTATGACAGAAATGATATCCTCCAGATCCTTCTGTATTTTTACCTCCGCTTTACCCTTTCTTTTTATTTTTTTATCCTTCGCTGGGACTGACTCGTAAAGCAAATCCTTCGCAACTTCCACCTCCTGGCACGAAAACGTAGTCGCACACAGTCTGACAATACTATCCTCATTCATCACGTCAACTTGATTTTGGATAAAAGTCAATATTTCACTAATAACCACATTGCAATTTATACACTTTACTACACTCATTTTTTATTACAATTTCTTTACTCTCGCATTACGTAAGAACGTGCGCGTGCGCGGCGCGCGGCGATCGAACGGTGATCTATTACTCCACATTATGTTTGTAAATTACTTACTGTAAAATATTTCGACTGAAAACGAATAGCGTAAATTTTGAGAATTTTCTTTTTGAGTCTAGGTCCAAAGGAGATCATTCACGTTTCATACATTTTTGGGCCAATTCTGAAAGTGCCGGCCAGAAAAAAAAAATGTAATATTCGCATAGAACACACAATTTCTAGCAAAAAATACTACTGCATTAACCCTGTGCGTGCTATGGTTTTGTTGTTACATGCTTTTAAAATACGAGAAGAATGTTATTTTGATGATGTATTTTGATACATTTTATCACTTGAATAGTAATTTGTTTTTACATTATTCTATTGTAATAAGAAAGAATTATCATTTTACTAATTATCTACGTACCTACGCAGAAACAAAACGCACCTAACGATTCACAACAAGTCCAAACTTGTTGCAAAAAACTTAGACAAAGGTGCCGCGCGCGCAGCCCCCTAGGCTCAAGCGACAGGTACCTGGCAAATCACCCCGCCACTTCCCGACGCCCGATGGGTGCGATGGGGCCCCGGTGTCCAAGCCAGCGTCACCTGCGAGTGGTGCACCTGCTGATAAACGGACGAGGTCATGGCGCACAGAAAAGGAAAATTCGAAACTAAACCCTGTACCAACCCGTCTGGCCAGCGTGATACAGTAAGGCCAAATATCCTCCTATGATACACACAACAAAACAACGGCCCCCAGTTCCCGGCACTCCCGCTGTTCCCGATCACGGTAGCGGTCGGAGTGCTAGTGCGGAGGGGGGTGCTAAGAATCTCCGGGTTACGGGAGGCTGCCATACAAAACTGACCCTGGCTACGTTTAATGGAACTTCTCTGCGCCTGGACGTGCGGCTCACCAAACTCGAGGTAGAACTAGGTCGTATTAACTGGCACACCCAGTATTGTGCGAGGTCTGAAGAAAGGAGGAGGACACGCTAACCCTTGCATCAGGCGACCTGTTTTACTTTCGGGAAGGTGACGGAAGACATTATTCCGAGGGCGGGATTGGCTTTATAGTGAAAAAGGACCTCGTTAGCAGCTTTGTGGAGATCAGCAGTGTTTCGCCTCGAGTAGCGTACTTAATACTGAGACTCACCAACAGGTACACCCTGAAGGTGATACAAGTGTACGCTCCGACCTCGAAAAGCACTGTCGGGGCAGTTGAGACCATGTACGAGGACATAGCAAAAGCACTACATGGTACTGCCAAGACTCACTACAGCGTTGTGATGGGAGGCTTTAATGCCAAAGTGGGAGTACAAGAACGCGGCGAAACGAAGATCGGCCCCTTTGGTGTAGGGCGCAGAAGTGACCGGGGCCATATGCTTGTCAGTTTTCTTGAGTCTCAGGGGCTTTTCGTGATGAACTCTTTCTTTAAGAAGAAGCCCCACAGAAAATGGACTTGGCGATGCCCCGACAAGGTCACAAGGAACGAGATAGACTTCATCATCATGACGGACAGGAAGTCTATATTTAGAGATGTCTCTGTGGTTAACAGGTTTAATACCGGTGGTGATCACCGACTTGTACAAGCATCTCTGAATTTGGACTTCCGAGCTGAAAGGGCCAGTATGATGAAGCCTACTCTCCGACCTACCGCGCTCCAGTTAGCCTCAAGGGCTGAGAGGTTCCAGTTAGAACTTCAAAATCGTTTTAATCTGCTGGAAACCACTGGCAATATTCACGATAAGGCCGACAATGTGGTCAGGACGCTACAGCAAGTGTCCCGAAGGTTGTTGTCCGGAAAAAGCAATAACAGGTGCTCTAAGCTCTCGCCCGAGACTTTCGAACTTATGAGAATAAAACGGGAAACGCCATCTACGCACTCTTCTTCGTCAGACCAAGCAGAACAAGGGTACCCAAGTATTTGCCCAACAGCTTGGAAGACCCCGTCTGATGAAACTGAAGACAGCGGACGGCAGAACTGTGACCTCAAGGTTCGAGATTCTCGAGGAAATAAAGAGCTTTTACAGAGACCTGTATGCATCACGGACGACAAAAAGGCCGACGAGTAGGACCCTACTGATTGTGACCACCGAGTCCCACTATCGCGCCACTATAGCGAGGACATTCCGGACATCGATCAGGGCGAGGTGAGGGCGGCTCTCGGGCAACCTAAAAACAACAAGTCCTCTGGGGAGGACGGAATTACAACTGAACTACTGAAGGCAGGGGGGGGGGGGGCTCCAGTTCTCAACGAGCTGACGAGTTTGTTTAATTCCGTCCTCCAACAGGGACAAACACCTGAAGCGTGGAGCGGGAGTGCGGTGGAGTTTCAGCCAAAGGAGCAAGCCGGATTTCGAAAAGGCTTCAGAACCGTGGACCACTACCATACTGTACGGCAGATTGTACAGAAAACAAACGAGTACAATCAGCCGCTGTATATGGCTTTTGCGGACTACAAGAAGGCCTTTGACTCTGTCGAAATAAAATACTCTTTATCTTTATTTTACATGCTCCTTTATGTAGGAACGAGAAATCAAAATTGGGCATAAAATATGCTTCTGCCTCACCCTTCGGAGAAACAGGTATAATTATATGTATGTGTGCTGAAAGACATAATTAATAAAATAAATCACTATTCAACTGCTCATATCAATTAGAATGACACCTTGGAAATAACATTTTTCACGAATTTTAAAAGCATGTAACAAAAAAACCATAGCACGCACAGGGTTAATGTAGTAGTATTTTTTGCTAGAAATTGTGTGTTCTATACGACTATCACATTTTCTTTTTCTGGCCGGCACTTTCAGTTTTTGGTCCAAAATGAATGATGTCCTTTCCTCTGAACCATGTAACGTTGAATTTCATTTTGCATAATATAGTACTTCGCTCTAGCGGACTCCGTCCCAAATAAGCCTATTATATACATCATAGCAAAATGAAATACTAGAAGCTGTAAAATGGAAAAAATATTAAACGAAAGTCTGTGGAAACATCTATTGGTTTTATATTTCTTTCAATGCTGTGTTGGAATTAATCTAAATGCCTACTCAGAATCGTACATACCTCAAAATTGGGTGAAATATATAATGTCTACGGCAGTAGAAACCTTTATAGATTTGTGCGATCTGGAAACTCGAACCAGCTTTGGCTGTTAACCAGTAGATGCAACCAATGCGTTCTGCGTCAGCAAGTACCTGCTATTTCTGAGCATGCTTCCTCGTGTCTTACTTATTAAAGTTGGGATTTGATCTCCCCACCCGATGGGCACGGGCCCTTCGGCCAGATTGGAAACCAAAGTTTGGAAACCGGTTTCGAAAAAAGAATTATTTTTCTTTTAACGAACCTGGTTTCCAATAATGAAAAATAATTCTGTTTTCGAAACTGGTTTCCAAACTTTTGTTTCCAATCTGGCCGAAGGGCCCGTGCCCATCGGGTGGGGAGATCAAATCCCAACTTTAATAAGTGACTTTGAGAAGTGTCAAGGGACATAGAGAGGACGCTGTCGGTGCGCGGATGTAAAACGGGATGTAGGCAAGCAAGATGCTTCTATTCAAGACGCTTCATTGTGTTCTACGTTCTTTCCTTTTATCCCGCGTCTTAGACTACGACTCACCTACGTTGCGATTCCAAACTAGCAATTAAGAGAATTAAAAAGAGTCAGCATAGATTTGAAAACGTCATTGATACCTTAGAAACAAGCAAAGCAGCTGCTATTATTTCGAAACAATCAGAGTGTTCCTGAAGGTTCATATTCGTATTTGACGCTAACATTGCAGCTGAAATTGGAATAATAGTTCAGTAAGTAATTCTTCTTTTAGGCAGCGCACTCTTGGTCTACAAGCATTGCCTTATAGAGGAGACTAAGTACATCATGTACTTATGGCAGGCAAATCACCATAACCTTCTAGCAGGGCGATAATATTGTCAAGACTATGTTATCTTCTAGTAAGTACATTTGTAGGAATAAGTAAACAGCTGTCTCTTTTTGCACTATGTATCTAAGTAGGTACTTACACAACAAGCAGTACAATAAGCAGGTGCTAATTGTACCTAAACGTAGTGCATAAATGATCAACACAGTAATATTGTTGGGTGTTACTGAGTAAAATTAACAAATCAATTTATGCATACGACTAAACAGGTTGTCTGAAGAAAACAACTCACCAGCTCGATCGAAAGCATAACTAAGTCTCACCGACATAGATATATTCCACAGTTTCCCATACGTTAGCCAAGAGCATTTTCTGGGATTCTCCGGATGAAACGTGCCCTCGATAGTATATTCCACACAAAATTGAAAATAAATATTCCATGAAAGGTACATCACAATACAGAACAAAATTTGCACAGCTGTTTTCTGGAATATCTAGACAAACATTATGTATTTTTTTAGCACAGCATCAAAATCATTGAATGAAATAAGTGCTGCTTATAATATTCCACCGAACCTAGGCCTTTTCCAATTACATTTTTGAGTCCCACATTGGCTAGATGGGTTGGTAGGTCTCTACAGCTGGAAGTCCTGGGGTATCCTTCCGAGGGCTTACCCGGGGCTCCCAACCGTAGGCTGTTAGGTGGAATACGTGTGGTTTTTAGTCGGGAGTCAGGCATAGCATCAACGCGGTTCTTTCCCACCGTCCACCTGCCCAGACCACCTGGGTGTACGGTTGTAATTTTTTTTTAACTACGGTTCACCTATCCGGTATATCATTAATAGATATTGGTGCCGGTCCACCTCAGTTAATGCTGGCTGGGTTACAATTTTTTAATTGCATTTAAGACTCATTGTACAGTTAATTAATTGAAATAGATTTATCCCAGTAGTTCCATGGAACTGTTATCTTGGTTTTCGTGTCCCAGTAGTTCCATTACACGAATAAAAGTACAGTTAAGTAGTGAATTAATTATCATATAGCAAAAACAAATGAAGATCGGCAAAACAAATGAAGAACGGCAAAACAAATGACGATCGACAAAACTAATGAAGATCGACAAAACAAATGACGATCGACAAAACTAATGAAGATCGACAAAACAAATGACGGTCGGATAAACAAATGTAGATCAGCAAAACAAATGAAGATCGACAAAACAAATGACGATCGAAAAAACATATGCATGTCAATAAAACAAAAGACTATAAGCAATTCGATAAGATCAAAAAATACTCTCAGCTATATTTTGTAATCTAGATGCGATTGCCATTCAAAAAAATAGGTGCAAGCAATTCTCGACCTTATGAACAAGCACAATATTTATTTATTTTTTACATATTCGTGATCAGTGATGTCTATAAACGCCTAAAAGCACATTTTTATAAAAGTGTCAGTAAGGTCGACAATTGCTTGCACCTATTTTTTTGAATGGTAATCGCATCTAGATTACAAAATATAGCTGCAAGTCATTTTTGACCTTATTAACTTCTAGTTTTTTGTTTTATTGGTCTGCATAATATATGTTTTATCGAAGTTCATTTGTTTTCTCGATCGTCATTTATTTACCCGACCTTCATTTGTTTTTTGATCTTCATTTGTTTACCCGACCGTCATTTGTTTTTTCGATCGTCATTTGTTTACCCGACCGTCATTTGTTTTGTCGGTTTTCATTTGTTTTGTCGATCTTCATTTGTTTTGACGATCTTCATTTGTTTAGTCGATCTTTATTCGTTTAGCTGATAATAGTTTCTATAATAAGGTGTACCTTGGAAATTTAATATTTTCAATGGTACACCTAGGGCTAGGTGGACAAAGGTGAACCGTAGTTAAAAAAAAATTACCACCGTACACCCAGGTGGACTGGGCAGGTGGACGGTGGGAAAGAACCGCATCAACGTAGGATTTTCCACTCGTTAAAAGAAGAATAGGTACCTACAGAAGGAGTTTGTTAAGTTTTCTTATTTTTGCCATTATCCATTAGCAGGTGCACCATTTGCAGGTGAGGCTGGTGTGGGTCCCGAATTTCTGGTAGGGCACCATAATACTACTGCTGAATAAAATAATGTAACGAAATGAATTCATGGCTATTTTTCTTCATTAGGTATTTGCAGTTCGTGATATTTGCCTTTCAGAGTAGATTATCTCTCGGCGTGATATTAGTAATTAGCGGGTAAGTAGGTACCTTTTTAAAACTGTCGTTGATATGTATTTTTTATTTTAGTTTTGTTTAGTTCAACGTCTGACCCGCTAGACCCAATGTCTACGGCAATTGCGTTCCTAAACCAAGTTACATATTATAAATGTTAAAATATGCCTGCAACTTAAAATAAACAAAACTTACGGAAGCCTTCATAGCAATCAAAACGTTGTTCAAATACATAATTGTACAAGGTATTCTCATCAACTTGGCTGACTCGAAGATAAAATGTACTAGTTCGTAAGGCTTGAACATATAAGCAACAAATGAAACTGAACTAAGTATGTCGATGCATAGCCAAGTTTTAGCGTAATGACAAGCAATCTTGGACAAATCGAATACGGCTACTTTGCATGTATCCCCTGCTATGTATCCTGTCATAAAGTTGAATATGATATTCACAATGAATGCAAAATCGCAGAAATGTATAATTTCTTCGTGGATATTCTAGAAAAATACAATACTTATTGATTAATTTGGTAGTTACGCTTAGGCCACACAGCTGAGCGGCGAGGTGTCTCTTTGGACTGTGACATAGGTGCACGCACCGTCAGGGACGGTTCGAATGGTAGCCGCTTTCAATACATACATAGTATACATACATACATAACAGTCACACCTTTATCCCCGAAGGGGTAGGCAGAGGTATAGTATACGCCCACATTTTCACCTTATAGTTTTATGTCCCACGTAATAGGTGGAGAGCCCATTGCCGTGTTGAAATGGACAGGCGCAGGTCACCGCGACCTGCAGTTAAAATTTTTCAAACCGCCCATAGACCTTCAACTTGGCCTAACGATTGTCATTTTACTGACAACCGGGTTTCATTTCGACTTCTCTACGCAATGGATCTTTTTGCGAAAGTGTTCTCTTACGACACCCTCGGGATGTATAGGGGTGGCGACATTTTGTACTCTTACCCGTCGTAGCACGGGACCCCGTCCGCCACACGGGGCACGGGGCACGCCGCTTTCAATAATGGAGAATAATGTCAAATCAATGAACTAAGTTATTTCAAAGACTTCTATATAAACTGACGTAGACGCGCCGTACTCTAACAAACGAGATTTCAAAAGCAATCCTCAAATACACACATTAATAAGACTACACTCACTTATAAATATTTTTTACGTAATTGTCACCACGCACAATAGCAATATACGAATAGAAAAAGAGTAAAAGAGAAGGCGTATGGACTCCGATTGCAAGTCGAGCACCTACTTTCGAAGTTTTGACTCACAACAGTGCGAGCAACGCTGCTAATTAGCTCAGTTTATAGGTTTCAAAAATCGGTGTGTAGGGCATGTCTACCTCAGTTTATATAGAAGTCTTTGAGTTATTTGAGCTTCTGAGTTAGCGAGGGCATAAAATGAACAAGTAGGTAAATCAATTATCAATGAAAATACTCCCTTCACTGAGACTGTTTTAAAATGTGTAAACATGGTAGATAGGTAGGTACCTAATAATATCTACATAGGTCGTACTTATCTAAGAATGCTAAATTTTTCTGGGTAAATGTTTCCTACAGATTATCTACTAGTTGCAACTTTCTCTCGTTCATTCAGATATAAAATCTGCATCTGTCCAATATTTTGTGAGGTATGATGCCACAGACAGGTTAAACTCACACTTCACGTCTTGCCGTCCGCGTCGTCGGGGTTTCAAAATAAAGTCCAGGCTCTTTGCTTTATGTGGGTTAAAAACACTAACCAAAAATCCGTCAACGTTACTGTAGTACAATGGCAGATATATCGATAAAATAACCATCAGAATAATGCTATATATTTCCAAATACAAGCGTAGTTTGCTATACGGGTGTATGATGAAAGGGTGGTTGTTGTAATGCCGGTATTTTTCCACACATACAGCTGAGTACGACCTGGGTACAAAAAGTAGTGATTTATAATAGCGGTAGGCAGAGGCATAGCGCCCACATTTTAGTTTTTCAGTTCTACATAATGGGTGGTGAGTCTATTGCCGTGTTGAAATGAACAGGCGCAAGGTGGGACGACCTACAAAAAATTTTCAAGGCACCCACATAAGGTCTTTAAGGTGGCTTTATAACACTATGCCATGTTACATTCAACCGGGAGCAACGACTTAAAATGCCTTTCGAAGCTAGAAAACGCTCGCCATTGAAAATTACATAAAATTGTCACCCATCCAAGAACCAGCCATAGCGACACTCTGCGTCCGGAGCGTTCCAGCACAGTTAGATCCGATAGGGGTTTTCTTCCGCGCACGCTTAGTTTGTGGAATGATCTCCCTGCCTCGGTTTTCCCAAACGCCTACAGTATGGGGTTCTTCAAAAGGGGTCTTAGAAGGTTATTACAGGGTCGGCAGCGCGAGTGTGGCGTCTCTGGGTGTTGCAAACGTTCATAGGCTGCGGTGACCACCGGTCCTTCTGGTGGGCCGTATGCTTGCCTGCCACCTTAGTGGTATAAAAAAAAAGCGAATGTTGCACTACTTACCTACTAATCGTTTACAGAACACTGTATCAGCAGGGTCACGAACGCTTTACCTCAGTAGTAAATAAACAATAATAAAACAATACATTCATCCATACTTAGAAAATTTTGTATTTATAACATACTAGCGGACGTCACGCGGTTTCACCCGCGTAATTCCCGTTTCCGTAGGAATACGGGAATAAAATATAGCCTATGTTCACCGCAAAGAGTGTAGCTTCCCAACGATGAAAGAATTTTTCCAATCGGTCTTATAGTTTCGGAGTCTAATCGATGCAAACAAACAATCAAATCTTTCCTCTTTATAATATTAGTACCTATAGATTAGTAAGAATTTGCCGTCTTACCTGTATACATTCATAGCTCTAACGTCACTTGTTCTAACACAGATCAGATCAAAGAGATATTGTCTGCAGCGACTCATTTTTAACTGATAATTTGTAATTTGTTCAGGCTTTAGATGACATTCGTGTCCTTGGAAATAACCATAAGAACTTGTAGCTTTTATGTTACTTTCATCTTTAAGCATTTGGCTTTTTTCATAATCAAAATCTTCATCTACAGGTTTTATTGTACGCTCTTCGGGTGGAAACATAATGCTAAATGTTTGGGCAAACGAATAAATTTGCCTAAGATAATATTTTCGTGTGAAATTTGGCAAAGTTTGCCGGCCAATGTCGTCAATTTATACCAATGTCTGAAGAGCTGATGAAAAGAAGTGAAATTCAGGTAAAATTATGTAGAACTCTATTCATGAAAGTTTTCTGTCATTATAATTTTTTTTTTTTATAGAATGATGTTTATATTCGCAATAAAATAACATGACCAAAGAGAATACCTAGTGGTGTTCTCTTTGGTCATAAAATGTGAATTGATCATAGATTTAGAAAGTACATACTACGTAGCGTAAAATTCTCCCCCAGTTTCCGAAAGGCTGATCAACAATGAAATTAACTAATCGGCTGTTAAAGGCGAATCCTCACAGAAGATCCAAAATGGATCGCCAATTCCTGCGATCCACAACAAAACTTTCTTGCGATCCCGCCGCGTTCCACCGACACGCTCCAACCGATCCACACTGATCCGCCTAAGTATAGTACAGTTGAACTTTCGGTCGCTATGGAGTCACATGTGCAGCAACGACGTCGAATCGCTTTGGTAGCAACAACCTACATTCTTCTTAAATATTTACGAAGCATTTATGTTCCTTGTAAATAGATTTTCATTTTGGATCTTCTCTGAGAATCCGCCATTAATAGCCGATTAGTTAATTTTAGCGTTGATCAACCTTTCGGAAACTGGGGGTATATCTATTGAATTGACTGAGTGTGAATTTGATTTTATGAAACGAATAAGTCTCACGTTCATGTTTTTGTACCTTAACAAAAAAAACCTAGAACAATCAACAATCAATCAAACAAAGTAGGCAGAGGCATAGTATCTATACGTCCTCATTTCACCATACAGTTTTATGTCTTACGTTATAGGTTGTCTCTTCTCCTACAACAGATGAGTACCCTTATGGGTCTCTTGAGTACACTCGTCAGCAAACTAAAATGATGACCTTAAGAATTGCCACCTGGAACATGAACGGACTAGCTGCACATAAGACAGACCTTGAACTTCTAATTACAACTCACAGACTTGATGCAGTACTGATAACAGAAGCACACTGTACCGAAAAGAGCAAGGTCATCATTGAGGGCTACAACATTTATACCACATACCACCCCGACGGAACCGGTCATGCCGGAACTGCAATAGTCGTACGGAAAACCATTAAACATCACCTGCTTCCTGAATACAAAACCCACCAGATTCAGGCAACCAGCATATCAGTTGAAGACAAAATCGGACACTTTAACATGTCGGCTGCATATTGTCCACCAAAACATGCGAATAACTGCTCTACATATTCTGCGTATTTCTCAACGTTGGGAGGCAGGTTTGTCGCGGGTGGCGATTGGAACGCCAAAAATACTCATTGGGGCTCAAGACTGACTACCACTAAGGGCAGACAGCTTAAACTATGCCTCGATGACAATAACCTAACAGCTATCTCAACTGGCGAACCAACATCTTGGCCAACCAATCCTTTGAAAAAACCGGATCTTCTTGACTTCTTTGTCACTAAAGGACTGGGAAAGCATTATCTCAAAGCAGAAGCTTGTCACGACGGCAACTCAGACCACGATCCAGTACTACTGACTATTAGCACAACGGTAATCTGCTTTGAAAACCCTGAATGCTTATATAGCAGGCACACAGACTGGGAGAGCTTTAGAGATCAAATAAGCAAACGTTTGAAGTTAAACATATCCCTAAAAACCCCAGACGAGATCGAAGAGGCTACATTCCACATTACAAACACTATTCAAGCTGCTTGCTGGGAAAATACTCCGCCAAGGGGGAGTATTCCGGTTGTCAAAAACCTGCCCTTTGAAATAAAACAAAAAGTTCTTGAGAAAAGAAGACTTCGCCGTATCTGGCATCAAACAAGGCACCCCTGCGATAAAATTGCTTTGAATAGAGCCGTTAAGGAATTAAAAGAGGTAATAAAAGATGCTCAAAATAGAACAATCCAGGATAAGCTAGAAAATCTTACTGCAACGGCATCCACTAATTATTCTCTCTGGAAAACAACAAAAGCGCTAAAGGGTCCCCAAGACATGAAATACCCAGTGAAGACTGACGCAGGATGGACAAGGACTGTAAAAGAAAAAGCCAACGTCTTCGCCAGACACTTAGCCGAAGTATTCAAGCCAAACGAAGGATGTAGTGGAGAGGCCGAGAGGGAGGTAGAAAACACCTTAAACTTAGTATTCCAGCTATCCCTACCACCAAAACCAGTTACAGTTAGGGAAGTAAGAAAAACCATAAGGGAGCTTAAAAATAAAAAATCCCCTGGGTTTGACCTCATTAACAAAGAGATACTGGAGGAACTTCCAGGAAAGGGCATTGTCTACCTGACTACTCTCTTTAATGGTATCTTGAGAGTCCAATACTTCCCGCAGCAATGGAAAACATCCACAATAATGATGGTACATAAAGCAGGCAAACCACCACATGCTGCTAGCTCTTATAGACCTATCAGCCTTTTACCGATCATGTCCAAGCTCTTTGAGAAGATCCTGTTAGCTAGGATAATCCCAATAATCACAGAAAATGAAACCATCCCAAGACATCAATTTGGCTTCAGGCAGTACCACTCTACCATTGAGCAGGTACATCGAGTGTGTGAAGTCATACGAAATTCCTTGGAGAAAAAAGAGTATTGCTCAGCCGCCTTCCTCGATATCCAGCAAGCATTTGACAAAGTTTGGCACAGGGGTCTACTCTGTAAGCTTAAAAAAGCCCTTCCACACAGCTACTACTTGTTGATGGAGTCATACCTTTCCGACCGTATGTTCCAGGTCAGAGTAGATGGTGAACTGTCAGAATTTTATGACATAAAAGCAGGAGTCCCGCAGGGATCTGTGTTAGGCCCAGTACTATACACATTATACACATCTGACCTCCCTGAAGCACGCAATGTTACCACTGCTACATTTGCTGACGATACTGCTATACTGGCAAGCAACAAGGACCCTGATCTAGCCTCCGCCATCCTGCAAAGGAGCCTGGATGAAGTGAATGACTGGCTCCAAAAGTGGAGAATTAGGGCGAGTGCTACTAAATCTGCACACATTACCTTTACCCTAAGAAAGGGAAATTGTGGAAATGTCAAACTGGGAAACGACGAACTCCCACAAAGTGAAAGCGTCAGATACCTTGGCATGCATCTTGATCGCAGGCTGACATGGAAGAAACATATCAAAACAAAAAGAGATGAACTCAACCTGCGGTACAGGAACATGTACTGGCTAATGTCACGGAACTCGGTCCTGTCCATGGATAACAAGCTACTTATATATAAAACCATCTTAAAGCCAATATGGACCTATGGACTTCAACTCTGGGGAAGTGCATGCAACTCTAGCTTAACCATAATGCGGAGATTGCAGAACGGTATCCTCAGAAACATAGCCAACTCACCATGGTTTGTCACGAATGCTGAAATTCATGAAGCATTACAGGTCAACACAGTCAAGGACGAAATTAGGCTATTGGCTCAAAAGTATAAGGACAGGCTCAGAAACCAAAAATAACTAATGGCCCCTAATGAACTGGCTACTCAGCTAATTAATATCAGCTACCACAAACGCCTCAAGCGATTTGACATCCAGGACTTAGATTCCCGATACTGAGAGGGGTGCTACTGCTGTGGGGCACCTTTGGCTAGACATTTCACTCGCAACTAATCCGCTCATAGTCAAGGACTGATCGCAGATACTGATAAGAAACAAAAAAAAAAAAAAAAAAAAAACGTTATAGGTTGTGAGCCTATTGCCGTGATAAAATTGACAGGCGCAGGTCGTAAAGACAAGTTGAAAATTTTCAAAAATTTTAAAGCCGCCCGTAGGGCCTTTACGTTGGTATAACTTGAGGGTAGCGAAAGTTCTAAGTCTATGGGTTTAACGATTGTCTTTTCACTGACAACCGGGTTTCAATTCGAGTTTTCTTTCTCTACGCAATGGATCTATTTGTGAAAATGTTCCCTTAGTCACCTCTTAGGATACCCTCAGGATGAATTGGGGTGGCGACATTTTGTACTTTTCCCGCTGCCACGCGGGACCTCGTCGCCATACAGGGCATTAAACTTTAATAATGTTTTTATAATATTTTATCGAGATTTTGATATCGATCTACTGCGAAACGCTAACTGAGCTTACAGCTCTTCAGTGCTCTGAAGAGCTTTAAGCTGGTTGTTTGGCGGTACAAGAGTGCAACCTAACTTACCTAATTATGGCGCTTGGGTAGTGACATCTCTGATTCTAGATAAAATAATTAGTAGGTACCTACCTAGGTAAAATTGCTCATTATCCTTTTTTGATTAATGGGCAGGTAATAATGGTTAGCACAAAAATAAAAATAAAAAGTTTAAAATATAGTTATTAGTGATGAAATTGGGTGCGCACAAAAAGCATTCAGAAATGTTAATGTAACTTATAATAAATAAATAAATAAATAAATAAATAAATAGTTTCTATTGAAATTATGATAAACTCCATGGTATTGTCTCCTTGCCTCTCTTCCATAAGTCAGCACAAGATTTGGTACAAAATGTGGCGCTCAGTAGTGTGTCTTCGATCTTATCGATGAGCAGGATTTTCCTGATAAAAGAAAATAACATTACTATGTAGGATATAAAAATAAAGACATTAGTCAAGCTGTATTTCCCAAAAGCGTAGTCAGAGGCACATTATACACCCACATAGCACAATTAAAATTAGTAAATTATCCCGTAATCTATAAATTATAAACACCCCGTTACCTAGGGATTTTAAGAATTACAATTTATTTATTAGTGAGGGAGCTTCAGTCTGCATGATAACAGAACTAAAAGGTCCAGACTTCATACTAGGAGTGAGCAGCAGTCATTTGGCTAGTATCACCCACTCATTTCTGCAGAAATGGAAATAGTCCTGTCATCCAGATTATATTCACTTATAATGTTTGTTTAGAAATAAATGTAAAAGCATCAACTTACCCGAAACAAAATTCATGAAACGCGTAATCAAAAACTGGTGTTTTACAGTGTAGGTTCTCACATCTTGAAACGGGGCCCTTGCCAAGATCAGACTTCAGCACATTAGGTAGGAAATTAAAATATTCTTTAATAACATTTGCTGGAACGTACCATCTTTTTGGTAGTTTCTGACAACTTTTTTCTCTTAAAACTGTTGGTTTGCTATTGGTATTACCGTTTTCATCATAATCTTCATTCTTTTCGTTATTTTCGACGATATTGAAGTCTTTAAAGTCCTCTTGAAGTCCTATTATGTTGTTATTATGTTCATTGTATAAGTTTTCGTTTACATGTTCTGAGTAAAAGCTATAAGTTTGAGGGTTCAGTTTTTGGACTGCATCTGTCAACATCTGGTAGAATTTTCTCCTGCATATCTCATAGAGACTTGGTGGTGAGTAAGATGATGTTTCTAATATCACATTGTACTGTACTGGATAGTCCATAAAGAATTCGCATTCCATGGAATTTCGTTTTACTTTTAATTTACATTGGCTTGTAACTTTATTTTCTAGTTGATTGGACGCCGTATTTAAACATCTGTAATAGAATGAAAATATGATTTATTAAAATTTTAACTTATCTGCAAATTTACATCACAATAATACCTAGTAGAAGTTTTCAATTAGAAATCAAGAGCCAACGACGTACAGATAGACATCTAATTTTATCTAAGTATACTCGTACTAACCTTACATAGGGTAATGCTATTTTGAAAATATTGTATCTCTTCTCTTTTCTCTCTACTATTATACAATTGTAAAAATAGCTTTGACGGTACATTCGAGATAAATTTTAAAAAAGTGACTGTAATAGACTAATTCAGAGATTCTGAGCCCAGATCTATGATTTTTTCTTCGTTCGTGAAAAAATAAACAAACAAACAGTTATTTGTTCGAGGTTGGACCAACACGGTTAAGCGGAAAAGAAAATGCAGCTTAACATAATATGTTTTACTAGAAGGCCAGGTCAAAGTCGGTTGGCTACATGGTAAAATTACCTGGCGAACGAAGTCGCGGGCAAAAGCTAGGTTACTATAATATTCAATATTATGACATTTTGAACATCATCGTAAATGCGGACACTAATGGGTAAAATTGGTGCTGTGTGGTTGCTTAGGTAGATAATATATTATGTCACAGCAAAGTCAAGGGACTAACATGTTCTTTATCCTGAGATTTAATAGTTTATATAAAATTAGACTACTATATTTTGATAGATTTATATTTAGAGTAGATAGATGCCTACTAACTAGATCAGTTAGTTACAGAAAACGATTTCTGCTATTAATATCTACGAAATGTAGTTGTTGAGTCTTTGCAATATAGAACATTTCTAAGTATTTAGCTCCTGCTACCTAAACCGCAACAAAACTTGAAAATAGTTACATGTACCGTATTTACTCTAAGTACTCGGGTTTATTGGATAAAGTTGCCGAATTCGAGCACCATCATAACTTACCCAATATTCAGACATCTAGTTTGTTGATCTCTAAACATGTGGTACCACAGCGAGTACGGTAGCGTCTTCAAACTTGGGTTCCTCCAAAATCGAAATTCACAGTGGTGATAGTTGTATACAGGTCTTTGAGGAAGCCATTGTAACTTGTTATCTGAAAGTTTTTAAAAAGAGATAAATTATTACACAGAAGAAATTAATTGCTTGGGTATATGAGACGGCTTTTCAGCGATAGGACCGCCTTGTGTTCCTATATTTATAGTGTTTTTTTTTATATTGGTGTCCAATTAAGTTTATTATCAACTTGACAATCCTAAACTCTGACTGAGCATTTAGTATCAATTTCACCTTCATTCAGAATTCAGGCTCATCACCCTAATTTTACATCTTTATGTTCTCGTCTATAATACAAATGGGATTGGTGTATATAACTTCCTATTGTGAGGAATCAGAAACGTTTATGGTAAACTAAATTTAAAGTTAGGTATTAGCTATCTATTGATGATCTACTATACGTACCTACAAATAATCCCGCCTTTATAAGCCAAAAATATGAGTTGAAGGTAGAAATGAAAATGAAACTAATTAATTCATATTATAATTACCTATTTTTAACCGACTTCAAAAAAGGAGGAGGTTCTCAATTCGTACGAATTTTTTTTTGTATGTATGTTACGCGATAGCGGCGCCAATTATGTATGGATTTTGAATTTTTTTTTGTTTGAAAGAGGCTACTTCTGACGTGGTCCCATATCCAGGGTATCAGGATCTGATGCTGGTATCTTGGGAAAATCGAGGGGAAATCATCAAAAAATTCTGTATTTGATGCCTTTGTACAATTAACCTCATAAATAGGTACTTTCTATTTCTGTAAACTAAAAAGTAAAAATTAACAAAACAGATTTCAAACAAGCAACTTAGTACAAAGTTAGTTTATCAGATATCATTAAATATAATACTGAAGTTGGTGCCAATATGACTATGAGAGAGATTAATAATGCATACCTAAGCCTACGATTTCTGTATTATATTTAATGATATCTGATAAATCTGAATATACTGACTTTATGCTAAGTAAATTTTATTTTTCAGTTTTTAGTTTTGTTTGAAGTCGGTTTCTTTATGTTATTTTTTTTTATCTAATCGTAGGTTTAGACCACAGATGCTTTTTTTTTATCCGTAAACCTCTATAATCATTACATAAAATTTATCTTTTAAGGTTGGTTGAGAATCAGATTATCAATAAAATAATGCATTGAAAGTGGTTGTAATACTTTCGTGAACCAAAAAAAAAGTGAAAAATAAAAAATAAATCTTTAGTTATTACAAGAGTTTTGACAAAAGACAACAAAAGAAAGAAAGTACAAAGAGCCAATTTCAAAAATTAACTCACGAGCATTTCAAAACAATGTTCGGTGGTCTCTTCAGACAATCCTAACATACACAACCAAAATGGGTCAACGGAATCAATGAGGAAACGTTAAAGTTGATTTATCGTCTATAGTTTGTTATCTAAAACGCCAAAACTACTGTCTTTAACTTTACGACGGATAGTAAAACAGTAACTGGAGCATATTAGCAAACTATACTAGTATTTACGTTTCAGTAACGCGTGTTGGTTACCAAATGGTGTATGGTGTAACCGGTTTCGGGGAAAACGGGCGTCGTAATTTTTTTTTCCAGAAAGGTACCTATCATGATTAGGTTTCAGAATTAGGAGAAGACACGTATATTTTGATTTAGAGAAGTTGATATTCATCAACGTATGTTTCTTCTATATACTCGTATCTTACTTTAAATGTGCTAGGTATGGCACTTTATTAAAGAAAAGATAGTAGGAACAAAATGGTCGAAGAAGACGTGAACAAAATGGTCTAAGAAGACAAGACACTATAACTAACCTATGATATTAACATCAATACATATAATAAAATCGTAACAAGTCGCTGTCTGTACATGAAAATATATATAAAAATATGATAGGGGGCTTTATGAACGCAATAGAACCCAAAACAATGTTTTTTAGAATTTATGTTTGTTTGTCTGTATGTCTGTATATCTGTTTGTCTGTACGCTTGTGCACGCTAATCTCAGTAACCGCTTAACCGATTGCAATGCGGTTTTCTTTATTGTGTTGAGCTTTGCTCCACTTAAAATTTAGTGTTTATTTCATGTCAATTATAATAGTAGATACCTACATAAAATATAGATTTGTTTACGTCTTTGTAACCAGCTAATGTAGAACGTTTGGCTCAATTCAGTGCTGTACAAATATAATCCTAATTTATTGGCAAAAACAAATTGACTAGACTGTGCAACTAACATAACAATGGCTCTTGTCGGTGTTCTATAAATATCTAATATCTTCGTACTTAAAAAGTATTCAGTAAATTGTAAATGACTCATTAGTCATTTACAATTTACTGAATACTTTTTAAGTACGAAAATAAGATTCGTATTCTATGAAAATAAGATTCGTACCATTGTACGAATCTTATTTTCATATATCGATGGTTATTTGAATCCTACTATCCTACTAATCCGACTTCCTACTAATATTATAAATGTGAAAGTTTGTGAAGATGTTTGGATGTTTAGAGGTTTGGATGTTTGTTACTCAATCACGTTCTAACGGCTGCACGGATTGGGTTGAAATTTGGTACAGAGATAGCTTAGTCTGGAATAACATATAGGTATACTTTTTTTCATCCCGGGAATATATTCCCACGGGAAGCGGGAACGGCTACCGAATTTCACGCAGACGAAGCCGCGAGCATCATATAAGATAAAGAAGGACTTACCTACTTTTTCAGATATAAATCGATGTTACTAATACAATCACTATCATAACATTAAATAATAACAAGTGCTATGTAATATAATAAACTAAACATAATACACTCGAGAGCAATGAATCCGGGTCACTTAAAGAATGTTAAAAATCTCGGAAACTAAAAATGATAGGTTAATGCAATAAATTGTATTTAATAGACAATGTAATACTCCTTAAATGAAAGTAAAAAAAATATGAGTCACCATACATTTTATTAACACAAAATTACATAAAGAAAAAACTGCTGATCTCTCCTTAAAACAAAAATAGGAAACATGAAATTTTTGAACTTTATTACGATTTTCTTGAATTTTAATACTTCGTATTGCCTCCTCGTGCTTCCATTACTGCGTTTACGCGGTTTGGCATGCTGTACACCAAGTTCCTTATACGATTTTGGGGAATATTCTCCCATTCCTCTGTGAGAGCAATTTTGAGCTCACGAAGCGTGATTGGGGGAGGGTTTCGTTGTTTTACGCATCTGCCTAGCTCGTCCCAAGCATGCTCGATCGGGTTGATATCCGGGCTGCGCGCTGGCCACTCCATACGAGTAATGTTCATCTCTTGAAGGTAGTTATTCACAATCCTACCTGTATGAGGTCGGGCATTGTCATGCATAAATATAGCATCCTCACCTAAATTGACCATAAATGGACCAACGTGATCATTGAGGATTTCTTCCACATATCTTACGCTAGTTAAAGAGCCGTTTTCTATGATCACCAGCTCTGTGCGACTTTCAGAAGAAATTCCGGCCCACACAAGTACAGACCCACCACCGTAGGCTACTTTTTCTTCGATGCATGCTTGCTTGAATCTTTCCCCTGGTCTTCGATACACTCTGTGTCTTCCATCGTGCTTGTAGAGCATAAATTTTGATTCGTCGGAGAACATAACTTTTGACCAATCTTCAATACTCCAATTTACGTGGCTCTGGGCATACCTTAGTCTCGAAATACGATGCCCACGCTCCAGTTTAGGGCCGTTTGCAGGTCTAAGGGGTTTTAAGTTAGATTCAGCAAGCCGACGTCTTACTGTCCATGCACTTGGGTTACTTCCTCCGAGGCGTCGAAACTGATTGGTGAGTTCAGTTCCTGTGAGAAAGCGATTTCGAAGCATGGTGTTCACCAAGTATCGGTCTTCTCGTGCTGTGGTACACCTGGTTCTGCCCGTTCCTGGTCTGCGTAGGTTAGAACCAGTTTCTTCGTAACGTCGGAGAACTCTTTGTACTGTTGACAGCGACACACCGACAGTCCTGGCTGTATCGCGCTGACTCCGGCCGGTTTCCAGCATTGTAAGTATTCTGGTGCATTCTTCAGGCGTAAGCGACATAATTTCAGCTTGATTAATGAATATAGAGCACTATCAACATGGTTTATGTACCCACATAAATGACAGATTACAAACAAAAGCAACACCAAATGCTGTAATTTCGTAGTTCCATCTTCGAAAGTGGCCCTTTTTCAAATTTGATTTTTTTATGATATAACTTTACAATAACTAAGAAGTTTTAATACCTTCATTTAAGGAGTATTACATTGTCTATTAAATACAATTTATTGCATTAACCTAGCATTTTTAGTTTCCGAGATTTTTAGGATTCTTTAAGTGACCCGGATTCATTGCTCTCGAGTGTATAATGAATTAAATTACCACAAACCGATAGGTAGCGTAGATGCCTCAGCTCAGCAATCCTTAACGGAAGCTCCGTCAACTCGTTCTCATCAAGTATTAGAAACTTCAAATTTCGCGCCTCACCTATCTCATCAGGAATATACCTCAACCTATTTCCACTCACATCTAAACACTTAAGACATCGCAACTTAGATATCTCTTTAGGCAGCTCGGTAATATCATTACCGCTCACGTACAAGCTCTCAAGGTGCTCTAAAACGCTGATATTAGATGGTAACCGTGTTAAGAGATTCTCCTTCAAATATATGTCTGTCACCTCAGACACGTCGCCTTCGAGTTGATGTAATGGAAATTCAGTGAAACCTCTGTAGTTCCAGTGCAGAACGGTGCTAGGTATTAGTTCTTCATTGTAATCCATGTTTGTGTAGGAATTTTGCAAGCATTCGGTTGTTCCTTTTCTTTATTGCCTCTTATTTTAATTGCACTTCACTTTTAGGTTTTGACTAGAATGTTTCTTCACATTCTATACACAATTCTATATTAGAACAATTAGTAAAAATTCGGTACACTTTTCTATCGACACGTATAAGACTGAAACGCGCTCCCTTCAATCCCGTTACAAGAAGACTGCATCTGAACGCGCGGACGTGTAAGAATTATTTTTAAAACTATAACAAGGTCTTTGCTACAGTTTTCGGTGAAATTAATTTCGTCGTCGTTTGGGTACTTGGGCCAATTTATAGGGCATGAAGACTACAATAATGGCAAAATGTTAGAAACCCTAGTATTTATTTTGGTATTCATATCAAAAAAATATAAATTACTTAGTGATATTTATCAGTATCACTAATTATTATTATATCATCAATATTATGATTTGGTGTTACAGGATAGCTATTTAATCCGGTGTACAAGGGAGACCCCCCTGTTAAGACCCAAGCCACATCCAACTGCAGATCCGCTGTATTTGCTGACTAGCGGGTGAGAATTTGAAGCAGACAGCCAAAAAAAGTACAAATTAGAGATGGTGCAATAATTCTGACTAGGTACTTCTGAAGAACACGTAACTGGTAACGTAATTTTCATTAGTAATAATAATAAGACATTCTTTCCCATATCTTGACCATTTTGTCATCATAAGCATAATAACCAGTAAAAAAACAAGGTTAGTGATACGTTCAATATTGGATCAGGAATTTGGCGCCACTCCAACACGAACGCTGGCGTTAGGTCGAGGACATTGAAAATACGATAACAAGAAATAACGACGCACGGTGACAGGTAGGAATGTTCTTAATTAGGATGCAACGTTGTTGCGGTACATGGTGTAATGAAGGTAGAAAGTAGTCAAGATCAAAATTAAATTGCACTATTCGCCTGGTAAGTGTGTCTGCCAAGTTCCCTTTGCATCAACAGTATTTCTTCATACCCGAGATGTTATAAAATAAGTACCAGCTACTATTAGATAGGTAATGTTTGTAATTTGGCTAATAGATAGTCTTAGAAAGGACAAAGACATTATTACTTACATTCCAATAAAGTTGCAGTTATGGTACATAGTGGCAAATTTGTAGGTATTAAAGAATCACTTTAGTTAATGTTTTAATAAGAAACGATAGTCATAAATTGATATTATTTTTATTATTCATAAAAGGTGCTGTACAAAATGTTGTAGATCATAATTTTATAGTGACTTCTAATAGTAAAGACACATAGATTAATTATCACAAAAATTTTATACACTTTTAAGGTCAGACTTTAAAGATAGATAAGTACATCACATCAGTTCTTATTACACGAAGAAAAGAAACTCAGGATGTTATTATACATTCAATTATTACGTATAGGAAGTTAGAAGTGAAATCTGTTTGTTGCAGTTTGCAGTACAAAATATTATGAGACAGTAATAGTCAATAACGTTAATAGGTAATTATATAAAAACAGGGCACTAGTAAAAATGTATACAGATTGATTCAGAATAAAATATGGAGGTTTATGAACACTGATTGGCTGAGGTTATAGTGCAAAATGGATAAGCCTATGTCCAGCAATGGCCTGCAATAATTCACAACAATTCAAATAAAAGCTGATCGTCAAAATGGGCTACGGTCCTACCAAGATTGAAAAGTCAATGATACATAACCCTGTCTGGTGAGACACCGTGTGCTATACGAGTGTAAGAAATGAGAGAAATATACGTAAACTAATAGACTTTGGTAGGCTGGTTTCACTGCTTGATCATCAATACTCAATCAAACTACGTAAATAAAACGAAGTTGAATTTATTTGTACATTTTCGTACCCTTGTCAAATTTGTTCTGTACTTGTGATGTATATCACGTTTACCATTTGTCAGACATGTATTATACAATACAATCAATATCACTTCGTCGCTGTCAGTAATATTATAAAATACATTTTGTAATATACCGTTCGTATACATAATATATCTTTAGTCAACGATATTACAGGTTAAAAAAAACATAAATATTGCGTGTCAAAACCAGTCAAATGACTTCAATTCGTGGCAATAAGTTATCTTTTTTTGTACATTAGTCTCATTAGCTATATGCCATTTCGGCTCAACAAATACAGAGCGATGTTTATATGAAGTACACTACTTTGTTTTTAATATCTTTTATAGTAACCATCTCATTTATACCCTGGTAATTTTAGTTTTTATTATCTACAAAAAAAATTGGTAAAGTTAAAATTTAAATCCTGTGAATTTAAGAGACACCTACTTAATTTAAAATTCATTTAATGCTACTAAGGTATATTTAGAAAATAGTTTAAATATACAATATTATAAAACATCGTCAATGATGTAAGATTGTATTTCCATGCTTTTTAAAAAAAACTATTTTAACAATAATTTCCATTAAGTTCAGTTTCGTGTTCATTATTCCACACTAAACCCACAACCCTTAATCGTACTAAATACCTAGGATGAAAAATTACTACAAAGAAAAAAAATGGTTTGGAAAAATTATTACAAAATACAAAGGACATCATTCATTTTGGACCAAAAACTGAAAGTGCCGGCCAGAAAAAGAAAATGTGATATTCGCATAGAACACACAATTTCTAGCAAACAATACTACTACATTAACCCTGTGCGTGCTATGGTTTTTTTGTTACATGCTTTTAAAATTCGTGAAAAATGTTATTTCGAAGGTGTCATTCTAATTGATATGAGCAGTTGAATAGTGATTTATTTTATTAATTATGTCTTTCAGCACACATATAAGCACACATACATATAATTATACCTGTTTCTCTGAAGGGTGAGGCAGAGGCATATTTTATGCCCAATTTTGATTTCTCGTTCCTACATAAAGGAGCATGTAAAATAAAGATTAAGAGTATTTTATTTCGACAGAGTCAAAGGCCTTTTTGTAGTCCTCAAAAGCCATACACAGCGGCTGATTGTACTCGCTTGTTTTCTGTACAATCTGCGGTAAAGTATGGATGTGGTCCACGGTTCTGAAACCTTTTCGAAATCCGGCTTGCTCCTTTGGCTGAAACTCGTCGAGCCTTCCGGCGAGGCGGTTTGTGACTACTCTCGAGAACAACTTGTAAACATGGCTCAGAAGTGAGATGGGTCTGTAATTGCTCAGCAAGGTCTAATCACCTTTCTTGAAGAACAGAGCCACCGCACTCCCGCTCCACGCTTCAGGTGTTTGTCCCTGTTGGAGGACAGAATTAAACAAACTCGTCAGCTCGTTGAGAACCGGGGGGCCCCCCGCCTTCAGTAGTTCAGTTGTAATTCCGTCCTCACCAGGGGACTTGTTGTTTTTAGCTTGCCCGAGAACCGCCCTCACCTCGCCCTGATCGATGTCCGGAATGTCCTCGCTATAGTGGCGCGATAGTGGGACTCGGTGGTCACAATCATTAGGGTCCTACTCGTCGGCCTTTTTGTCCGTGATGCATACAGGTCTCTGTAAAAGCTCTTAATTTCCTCGAGAATCTCGAACCTTGAGGTCACAGTTCTGCCATACGCTGTCTTCAGTTTCATCAGAGGGGGTCATCCAAGCTGTTGGGCAAATACTTTGGTACCCCTGTTCTGCTAGATCGCTGCCTCGACGATGCTGATGTTATAGCGTCTAAGGTCGCGGCGTATCAGCTTTCGGATTCTGAGATTTAGATCCCGCTGGTCTGACGAAGACGAGTGCGTAGATGGCGTTTCCCGTCTTTTTCTCATAAGTTCGAGAGGATCGTGCGAGAGCTTAGAGCACCTGTTATTGCTTTTTCCGGACATAAACCTTCGGGACACTTGCTGTAGCGTCCTGACCACATTGTCGGCCTTATTGTAAATATTGCCAGTGGTTTCCAGCAGATTAAAACGATTTTGAAGTTCTAACTGGAACCTCTCAGCCCCTGAGGCTAACTGGAGTGCGGTAGGTCGGAAAGTAGGCTTCATCATACGGCCCTTTCAGCTCGGAAGTCCAAATTCAGAGATGCTCGTACAAGTCGGTGATCACCACCGGTATTAACCATTGGACCACCGAGACACTACTCTCGACCGTCAAATTCTTTCACCACATTGCATGTTTGGGGAGGTATTATCGCAAATCGAATGATTATATAGGAGCAATTTTAAACATTCGTGCCGTACAACATAACTAAGTTGCCGTAGATGGTGCCTACGTCGAGAGTAGTGTCTCGGTGGTCCAACGGTTAAACCTGTTAACCACAGAGACATCTCTAAATATAGACTTCCTGTCCGTCATGATGAAGTCTATCTCGTTCCTTGTGATCTTGTCGGGGCATCACCAAGTCCATTTTCTGTGGGTCTTCTTCTTAAAGAAAGAGAATCAAGAAGAGCCCCTGAGACTCAAGAAAACTGACAAGCATATGGCCCCGGTCATTTCTGCGCCCTACACCAAAGGGGCCGATCTTCGTTTCGCCGCGTTCTTGTACTCCCACTTTGGCATTGAAGTCCCCCATCACAACGCTGTAGTGAGTCTTGGCAGTACCATGTAGTGCTTTTGCTATGTCCTCGTACACGGTCTCAACTGCCTCGACAGTGCTTTTCGAGGTCGGGGCGTACACTCGTATCACCTTCAGGGTGTACCTGTTGGTGAGTCTCAGTATTAACTCTCCACAAAGCTGCTAACGAGGTCCTTTATCACCATAAAGCCAATCCCGCCCTCGGAAAAATGTCTTCCCGAAAGTAAAACAGGTCGCCTGATGCAAGGGTTAGCGTGTCCTCCCCCTTTGGACCTCGCACAATACTGGATGTGCCAGTTAATACGACCTAGTTCTACCTCGAGTTCGGTGAGCCGTCATGGGCCTGCTTCTGTAAGGACGGTGAGTGACCCTCTCACCGTCCTCAGACCCCCGTTGGTACAGGGTTTAGTTTCGAATTTTCCTTTTCTGTGCGCCATGAGCTCGTCCGTTTATCAGCAGGTGCACCACTCGCAGGTGAGGCTGGCTTGGACCCCGGGGTTGGTGGCAGGGCCCCATCGCACCCATCGGGCGTCGGGAGGTGGCGGGGTGATTTGCCAGGTACATGTCGCTTGGGCGTGGGGGGCTGCGCGCGGCACCTTTGTCTAAGTTTTTTGAAACAAGTTTGGACTTGTTGTGAATCGTTAGGTACGTTTTGTTTGTGCGTAGGTAAGTAGATCATTAGTAAAATGATAATTCTTTCTTATTACAATAGAATAACTTAAAAACAAATCACTATTCAAGTGATGAAATGTATCAAAATACATCATCAAAATAACATTTTTCTCGTATTTTAAAAGCATGTAACAACAAAACCATAGCACGCACAGGGTTAATGTAGTAGTATTTTTTGCTAGAAATTGTGTGTTCTATGCGAATATTACATTTTTATTTTCTGGCCGGCACTTTCAGAATTGGCCCAAAAATGTATGAAACGTGAATGATCTCCTTTCTTAAAATGTATTAAGTAAAGTACTGATCGGATTACTTAAACTATGTCAGCAAAATAGATCGACACGTAACTATATCGAGTAAAAAGTATTAAAAGAATTGGCCCTGAAGTTTAATGCGCCATTATTCTAACAGTCCATCCCTACGACACTAACTTAAATTTGTACAACATGTTTGCACTAAGTTGCACAAACTTAGTTTACCATTGCACCTGAACCTGAACTTGACGTGCGCACGTCCCATATGAGCAAACTTATGCTGGCTTAAGTTGGTGCCGTGTGGATTACAGTTTTCTAACACAAAACAGTCAGTTCTGTTCATTTAAAATGTAAGATCTCGTCTGTAATCCCTTGTTCAATAGCAATGTTCACACGACATCTACAAAAGTTTACTTAAACAAAGTGACTGAAATTACAAAGTTACATTCTTCTTTCACCACTCCTCACCTCAAACGTGACATCCACACTTGCTCATTTGCACAAACTTCGTTGATCTGTGCAAACTTGAGTGGGTGTCGTGCAAACGGGCTTTAATGTTAGACAACTTAATGTAAGAGACCCTATTACTTAAATAACTAATGCTATGAAGACGGAAACGTATTTATGAAATTCAAAATGGTCGTATTCAGTGATTTTTTTCTGTATTTCGTATAAATATGAAATACAAGTATTCAGTATACGAAATACAAGTATTCAGTAGTATTTATCTACATTCCAAATAAATGATTTATTCTAAAATAGTCAAGCTACATAAATACTTTTACTATCTGTGTGTCCTATTTATGTACCTAATAGGTACCTCCATTTTTATAAATTAATCTTTTTTAGAAATTATTAAGAGGCATTAGTATTAGATGATTTGATAAAAATTTACTTAAGTATTAAATTAGTCGTCTAAGATCCTTGTAATTGATTAAACCATTCCCTATACACATTTAGCTTTGCTGAAAGGGTTAGCGAACGGGTTTAATACTGAATTTTAAAAAAAATCACAGATTAAAACATTGTAAATACAATATTTGTAAATAAATCCTTTTAAATATCTACATAATCGAGTAGCTATCATTATATCAAATTAAAATACTTTCTCTTCATACAAAACATCAACAATATCGTCGGAGTCCATATTTAAAAAAATACTAACAGATAGGTATCTACTAACCTAATTTCAAATTAGGCAGCATCAAAAAGTACTAAAGAGAGATGTTAGAAATATGATAGCAGTCCTTCAAAGTGAGGTCTGCAAATCTTAATAGGCTAGTAGACCAAGACTAGATGACGTCACATGATGACGATATTCAATTAAAATCTGCGTATTAGACGCACACGTCGTCCCTTGCCATCACTTTCTTCGTCGCTGTCGATTGAATGTTGTCGGTGTCCTAACATCAGGGCTTGGACTTCAGGATTTTGGGGCAGAGCTGGGAATGATGAACGACGAACCATGGGTGCAGGACGCGCGCCTGCATAAAAAAACGTACGTATGAATTTCATATTAACATTATTTATTTAGGAGAAATACATAGTTTTAGATGGTCATATTTTTTATTATATCACCAAAGCCTATTGCAAAGATAGTTTTCATATTATAATATTTTAACATAAATATAAAATAATGAAGTCTATAAATTTTAAACACGATAATTTAATTCTATTAAACTTTTTCAGACCTTTGTTATTTCAACCACTTTTCTGTACTTATAAAATAATTTCGAAGCCAGAATTGTGGCCTGCCTCCGGTTATTATACAAAGCCGAGCCGATATTTGCACTCTTGTAGATAAAGATATTAATGTTATCATCTATCTTCTATCTATCTATATACAGGGTGGAATTTAAAGACGGTAGTTGGAGGGAAAGTACCCTTAATATTGATAATGGCAAGTTTTGCTGAAAGGAAACATTCCTTTATTTTCAAAATTAAGAAAAACTGCATTTAAAGATTTTTGAAAAATCACCTGCTTGAGCCGGGAATCGAACCTGGGAGATGTGAAAAAAAAACATCCTGTATTTTATGATACCAACCAAAAGAGTCCTTAATAAGGAACAATTTCTTTTAGACAACATAGTATCCAAAATTAAAGGAAGACCAAGTAAAATATGTTTTTATTGTTAAGCTTACTCACTACCTAAAGAAAAAAAACAGTCTAATTTGAGAACCTCCTTCCTTTTTTTGAAGTTGATTAAAATACATTCTAGTTTCTGTGAATGGGAATATTAATTCTGGTCACTTAAACAACCAACTTCAAAAAATGTAGGAGGTTCTCAACTAAGCTGTTTTTTCTTCTTTAGAAAGTGAGTAAGCTTTACAATAAAAACATATTTACTTGATCTTCCTTTAATTTCAGGTACAATGTTGTTGAAAAGAAATGGTTCCTGGTTAAAGACCCTTTCACTTCGTATCATAAAATACAGGATGTTTTTTTTTCACCTCTCCCAGGGTCGATTCCCGGCACAAGCAGGAGATTTTTCAAAAATCTTTAAATGCAATTTTACTTACTTTTTAAAATAAAGGAATGTTTCCTTTTAGCAAAACTTGCTATAATCATTATAAGGGTACTGTACCTCCAACTACCGTCTTTAAATTCCACCCTGTATATAAAAATCAATGCCACTTTTCGTTGTAATTTTATAACTCGAGATCGGGCTTACCTATCCAAACCAAATGTTTAGGCTTTGTTCGGACTATTTAGTAGATGGTTTATGTGAAGTTTGCACAAAATCGGTCGAGCGGTTCTTGATTTATCACGCAAACGAAGTTGCGCGGGTCAGCTAGTTTAAATATATAAATGGTTACTTTTAGAAAAAAATGGGAAAATCTGCTTGTAAACCTCAGTAAATAATAATTGGGTAAAGATATTATTCGAACTAAATTCATTTATTAAAGACCACACAGAGAGATTACTTACATTTACAAATGGAGCAGCATGTGGAATAACATTACACAAACATATTTGCTTACAAGTAATTATAAATTAGATTGAGCCGTTTCTCTAAGCCGATTTACTACTACTCAAAGCCAATTTAGTGCCAACTAAATCTACCACAATATGAAGGTACTATCGATAGAAAATTATCTACACTGTCTGTGGAACATTTGATTAACCATTTGGAATGTAATCAACTGTTCAATGGGCTGTGACTATAATTGATTACAAACAGAGTTTATGCTAGTAAGCTTTGTTAATAGATATGGAATTTAATATGACAGATATATACATTACTAAGATAGATAAGATATATCATACGACTTTAATCGAGTCATATGATTTATCTTAATAACTAATAATATTAAAGGATGATGAAGGAATATTAACAGGCACACATTATTAAAAACTACAATGAATATGCTGTCAAAAAAAAACAAGTAATTATCAAAAATTAATCATGAAATTATAAGTACAATAGGTATACGGTGCTGTGTATAAATAAGTGCTGAAAAGTGAGAAACACCAATTACCTGAAAATCTTTTCAGTCGTCAGATAGACCTTGTTAAGAAACAGAAAACAAAAATAGTGATAGGAAGATAGGTAAGTAAGTAGAAACTATTACGATTATAGACATTCATATTGTAAACATCAAAACATTTAGTTGAGCAAAATAGCGGACTTGCAATAAAATAAATAATATTGTACGTTAGACCTACAATATTATTAAGGAGGCATACCAAAAAGTTTAGCGAGTGATTGCCTTTTTATGAGCTTTCGTTCCCCTGTAGGCGTTTCGCTGATCGATGCTGGAGCCGAACCTTCCTGCGATTTTCTATTTGCCTCGCTTAGATAGGAGTTAGTAGACTGTCCTCTTGTGTATGGTCTAGCCTGACGACGTGGAATTTCTGTTTTTGTATCACATGCATTTACAATTGACTCTGCAATTTGAAATAGCTGTAATCCAAACTTACTCGATTCCCTACGTAGTGATTTTTTGTTCGCAAATTCTGCTAAAGATTGTCTGCGCTCTCCATCTGGGTTAAGTTTTCTTTTAGCCTTTTCATCTTCATTCGCTTGAATGGCTTCAAGTATGGCGTTTATTAAAAGCACTATAAGAAATACTGTGATACCTATAACGGCGATCGTGTTGTTGTCAGCACTCAATCTTTCTCTTTTTATCTTATGTTTTCTTGGTGGCTTTTCAGTAAATACTTCTAAAATTCTGCATGCGTCTTTCATACACAAAGGAATAACTTGTAGTTTTGCCTTAAGTATTGTGACATGCGTATCATTTTGCTCTGATTCTGGTGATATGTCGATTTCTAACGTATTATTATGAGGTTCCGAGTTATTTTCTGGCACAGCTACATTTACGTCAACGTCTTGTTTCACAAACCACATATGTACACTGTACATACTGTAAGCAACCACAGCAAGAATAAATAATAAGATTATGCGGTCGTTCATGTTTATATTGGTGAAGCACTGGTTTGTTTTGACACAGAATCGCGCGTGCGTGAGATATCTATTCTTGTACCTTATGAATTTTGTAGGAAAATATAGCTAGGGCTATAAAAGGTTCATTACTTTGCACTTTTAAAGATATATAGTATTTATTAAAGAAGATGTTAGAACTTTGTATTGTACACCACCGTCGTTTTAGTATTTGTGAAGTGGGTAGTGTGCAATGCGCATGTGCGAGCGGTAGCCGGGGTCGAACTCGCTTGTATTCACCATCCAATGATATACACAAAGGCTTTGGATAGGTTACTTAATACAGGTATCGTTTTGCAGAGTCAAAATCAATACTATTATTATAAAGAGAGAAGATTTGTTAAAAATCGGGTCTGTTATTTCCGAATCCATTGAATACATGTATATTCAATAAATTCGGAAATAACAGACCCGATTTTTAATTTATTTGCCTCTAAAAAGTCAATTTGCGCTGAATACAGGCTATGTCTCAGATTATAGAACTGAAGGCAGATGATGCTTACCGAATAAAAAAGTGAAACCAAGAAAGCAAATACTTTTTTTTTTGTTTAACGTGAGGGAAAATCCTCATGGATGTTATGCCGGACTCCTACCGACTAAAAAAACCTCACGTAACGCCCAACCACTATGGTTGGGAGCCCCGGGTAAGCCCTCGGAAGGATGTCCCAGGACTCCCAACAGACCCACGGCCGCCACTGCGGCCGCGCCCAGGGGGTGGTTCGGGTGCAATCCCGCGTCTTTGGGGGGTTTCGGGTGTGATCCCGCTTCTAAGGGGGGGAGGTGTGCGTGAGTTCCTCACGTCACGCTGCCGTCATCGGCCTGCTTCTGTAAGGACGGTGAGCCGCCTCTCACCGTCCTCAGACCCCCGGTCATGGAGGCCGATAGTCCTCGGCGAGGACACGTCGGCGGCGCCCAAGCCGCCGACTGCGGAACTCGGGTGGGAGAGTTCTCTCCCGTTCCCGACCCGCCTCCTCTTTCACGAGCATGACCTGCTCGCAGAAAGAGGCGGCGCAGTCCCACAGAAAGCAAATACTTAATCCAAAAATGACTATGACGCGGCAGTGCTAAACACTGTTCCCACGTAACGAGTGATTTCTCATTTATTTACGTATTTACTTTTAGAGGCTCTACGCAGTATTCACTTATAGATTCAGTATTCGCATTCATGGCTTCACTTTCTTGTTTGGTAAGCATCATCTACCTTTAGTTCTATAAATCTGAAGACTATGTAACATCGTGCCAGTGACTCAAGGCAGTGGAGCCATAATCTTACTTCTTACTAATAATTACGAAGGCGAAAGTTTGTGAGTGTACACGTGTGGATGTTTGTTACTTTTTCAAGCTCTATTGGCCGAACAGATATGGCTGAAATTTGGGACAGTGATAGATTGTAGTCTGGATCAATATATAGGCTATTTTTATTTCTGTAATCAATTCTCATGGAACGAGAACTAAACTCCACACAGTTGAAGCCGCGGCCGCCATCTATAATTAGTACCTACCATCTAATATATATCATACATTTTTATAAAAGCGAATATGTATGAGTTCGCTGAATGGCACAGATGAAGCCGTGGGACACAGTTAGATAGACAACAAGACGAATACTATGTAAGTAGGTGTATCTCTTTCTGTATTATGCAAAACTAATTTACAGAAAGTTAAGGCTGTATTGTTAACCCTACTGTCCCAACATTACTTTCACAAGGCAATTTGATGTACCTACATTTTTATATAATATCATTGTCACCACTGTAGCGACGAATTCAGACGTACATAGAAGGGCAGTTTTTATGGTCGCTCAGAGTGTTTAGTGCATAGATTTAGAATTTTTCGCTACTCTCAATAGATATACAAAGCGTGCGAGCGAGACCTCATTATCCATAGCACTTAGCTCGAGAGGAAAAGAGAAAGCAAATTGTGTACTCATATTTCAGTATTTTGAATCGCTGAGCCCGCTGGGATCCTATGGCGGCTCTATGTTATTCATAATATCCAGTAATCTGTAGTGATCTTAGGATTAAAATAGAAAATTTTATATTTTCAACAATATTGTCGTGTTTAGTGTGTGAATAGGATATTACAAAACGCAATTATACGAAGAAAGACTCGTTTAACAGGTCATTTGTGACTTCGTTCATTCCATTTTTGACGTACATATTTTACCAAATTGAATGTAAAATTTCACTGAAAGTCCAACTCATAACGTAGATTATGCATTTCCCTTCATACATAACACAATATTTAATGTGTAAATGCATTTTTGGAGGATATATAAGGCAGAAATAGAAAGGGCTGTTTACAGTAAAATAGTCATGGGTAGGTATCGATAAGGATGTCGATAGTTCATTATAGTGGCATTGCTGCAAACAAACTTATCTGGATTTAATTTACTATAAATATGATTGATTTTTACTCGAACTGTGTTATTTAATCTTTTTTTAGGGTTTTGTGCCTATTTTAATATAATATTTCCAAAATTTGTGATCCATTTTGAGTTGAATTTTTATAATTTTACTTCACTTAAGGTACTCCACGCCACACCGGGATGTTTGCTGTGCAAGGCGCAGATTAGCCTCTGCGTCGAATACTGTTCTCACCTTTGGGATGACTGTGCGAGGTACTTACTGGACGCGCTTGGCGCTATGCAGAGACGTGTTATCCGATTTCAATTATAGGTTATCCTAAGATGACGGTAAGCCTCGAGCCGTTAGTGCAGCAAAGAACCATAGCGTCCTTGGCTGCCTTCTACTGAATGTATCACGGCGAATGTTCTGAAGAGCTCTTCAACCTGATCCCACCATCTCCCTTCCGATTTCGAACAACACGTCGGGCAGAGGTGCCACTCATATATAGCGGAGAGAATCTTCGCCAGAACTGAGCGTTTCAAAAGATTGTTCCTCTGTCGAACTACAAAATCCTGGAACGACCTGCCCGCACATGTGTTTCCCTCATTTTACAATCCCGGGTTCTACAAGCGGAGCGTGAAGAGGCACATCATAGGGCCGCCAACTTGAGGACTACTGTCAGAAGTCTTGTGTGCTGTAAGCATGACCCCCATTCGCTAGATGCGCCACGGCTTTCCATTAGTTTCCATCAGTGGCGACGTCAATTTGGCGAGGTTAATATATTTAAAAAAATCTACGAGTAATATCTTTTATTGTTACTAGGGTTCAATAATAAATGAGTTTCTAGGTTTAGTATTACGATAAGAGTTGGATTTTTAGTAAAATTTCAAATTCAATTGGCAAAATATATATGTACGGCAACAATGCAATGTACGATGCCATAAATTACATGTTAAAAGTGTATTTTCACATTCACACACTGAATCAAAATTCGTAAAATCACTACAGAATTTCTATTATTACGAGTTACCCCATATAATCCCATTTTTACTTTTTCATAGTCGATTACATTAAAATTAACAATTTATTCCCCAAAACAAGAAGTTGGAGATGAAACTTCTAAGCACTTTGTGTGCTTAGAAGTTTCATTTCCATTCCATCCATTTATACAGATACTTTTATCGATAACATAGGTGTGACCATTCAACAACACTATTTAACCCACACATAGATCTTTCATTTTTGGTCTCGTCTTCAGTTTGACACTGTTCATCTTGTACATTCTAAATCTATGGTTTAGTGTGAGATTTTGCGTTACGTCAGTTACGTGAATTAGTATGGAGTCGAGATAAGTTCCCGCGTTTACAGCTAGGTGGCGGCAGTCGGCACATTATAAAGATGTGAGGGCCTAAAGAGGTAACATACCGCGTTGCATTCATATTCTAAATCATTTGCAGATTCGTACAAGAAATGCTTTATCTAGTTACCGTAAAATAATTTTGCACTTAGTTGATACTAGAAAATGTATGTAGTATTTTGCCTCTCCTCGTCATGAGAAACTAATAATAGGTATAACTGGTTAAATGTGGGCGTATAGCATGCTTCTCAATAGGAAGGCAGAGGCATACGTTACAAATGGGTATTACTTAGGTAGATGAAAATGAAAAACACATTTATTTCGCATAATCCTTCATAGATGCTATGCTGGTCTCCAACAAACTAAAAAACTTCACCTAACGCCCAACAGCCTACAGTTGGGAGCCCCAAGTAAGCCCTTGGAAGGATGTCCCAGGACTCTCAACAGATATTTCTCATAATCCTAATACATAGGCACATAAGAAACGTCACGAATACAAATCAAAGTAAGTGCCACCAGTTCCGAACGCGACCTGCTTGAGAAGAACTGGCAATGCTTGCGTCGGACCCTATTTGAGGAAAAGTGCCTAAATGACTTGAATGGGTGATATACCTACGCAGTTCGTAGTATGTCTCAGGTGAAGCCGTAGGACACAGCAATGTCTGACATAATGACGTTGACAAATGCTTCGATACTTTTTGAAAATGACAGCAGAATGTTTGTGAAAAGAATAAATTATTTGAATTTTCCAACCCCCATTTGCCCATACCGCAAAAAGCTGTCAAATAATAATGTATCGCTTGAAAACACAAAGCCTGGGTACTCCCTTTTCGTGTTGCTCTGCGACCTACATGACCTGCCTATGTATTTTATTTATTCAATTTAAATCAAGTGTCTCATAGCTATGTACATAGAAGGATCTTTTAGAGACTAAAATAATATTATATGCATTTTTATAATAGCTACCACCAATTCATGATGTTTTGATTATACTTAACATAGAAAGAATTGTTAAATACGAGTAGTTTACGATGTTATATTGATAAATCTTAGTCGCGGGTTTCGTGTGTGTTATTCAACTTACATTTTTCAGCTCGGTGGAATTATTTTCTACCATTGCCAAGCTTTTAGAGAAATTACCTGCCTGACTCTGGTTTCCTAAACTAAACGTCTACATTATTGGGATAGCAGCTCGAGTGAGGCACGTACACCGTACACGTATACGTAAAAAGATTAAAGATGCTAAAACTGACCTCCTGCACTCTAATTATCATGCAATTCTCTAAAGGCTTTAGTCCCCTAAAGGTAATATAGCCATAAATACGTACCCCGTATCTAATAGTTTATCAGAAAAAAATCTGCGGCTAATTTCAACTCGAGTGTATACACATTGATAGATAAGATAACCTATGAAATTCAATAACATTTATCTGAGAACCTGATTTGTTTCGATTGTGGCTGTTAGCGATAATCAAATCAATGAAGTGTTGTGATAATCCACACTTATTACCACGCAGGATATAGGTACGAGGGATTATTCTCAACGAATCTGTCTAGGTAAAAGTTAATTTAGATAATCTCTTGCCTGCAGATCTCTAGAGCTGAACCAACCAAATCAGTAAATATAAATAGCCGTAGAAATGCGACAGGTAGGGAGGGTCCCGGGGCACTCCTTAAATATGCTTTTTTTTTTTAAATTTTAGGGATAGTTGATACATCATCTGTGAAATTTCAGCTGTCTAGCTATCACGGTTCTTATGATACAGCCTCGTTATAGACAGACAGATGGACAACAAAGTCTCCGTAATTGCGTACCTTTGGTTTGGAACCCTAAAGAGGTTATTATCAGTATTATATAATGGCCAATCACGTGTACCGTCACTTGGGATGTCCGTCCGAATCATTTTACAAGGAAAATCTATAGCCATGTCATGTTTCATTCACTTTTATGTCAGGCATGATGAGAGAAACGGAACCACACAGTCTGCATAGTATAGTATTTCATTATCTGCAGCATGAATTTTGCTTGCGTATTGAAACCTCAAAATACAGCTGTTTGTAACCGTAGCGAATATTAATTAATTAACATTTGTGTCTTCCTCTTCGCAGTTACTCCCGAGTACTCTAAGCGAGAATATATTAACCATCTCCCTCACAGTCGAATAAAGATGGAATCATATCAAACTGATGAATCCTTCCGTACTTCCTCATCCTTACTTCCTTACTAATATAATGAATGGGAAAGTTTCTGAGTATGAATGTGTTGAGGTATTTTTTTTCATACTCCACAGTTGAACGGATCTAATTTAATTTGGTAGCTTATTTGGTAGAAGGACTTTCATCCCCAGAAACAAAATCACAAATATGGCCGCCATTTGTACATATTTGTGATTTTGTTTCTTTGTTAACTGGTTTTATTGGTGTAAAATAAAGTTTTACTTACTTACTTACTATACCCATCATAAGTTACAATGAGATGCGGGAACAGGATCAGAATTCTTCACGGGAGGAGCCTTACCCCATTTAGTGAACGATAAAAAACGATAATAAACGAACGATAGTAAACGGTAAAAATACATAAATAAATTCTAGGTAATCTTGTCGAGCTCTGCTTCGGTTGTCGGAGTGCTGTAGCGTAAAAGCCTCAGGATCGTTGTGGCGTAAATTGGAACAGACCTGCGTACAGCACTGGACTGCCATACGCTGATTTGATTTCCATAAGTTCAAAACACTTACTAAATATTTTGTTAATTCACAAAGCCGCTATCCTACAACGATCCTTCAGGTACATATGGTTTAACAAAGCGATCGCAAAAACAAATCGGTGATTTTTAGGAACGATATAAGTATTGCTACTTCGATATAAGAAGTCCCATACTAAATCAATTCATTACTATCGCTGAACTTGGCTCAAAATATTATAAACTGTCCGAATACGCAACAGAGGCAGTCGCTGTTTATTTGCTAGACATTGTCAATACTATTATTGTATTATGTATAAAATAACGCATTCACCTTTTAATAGAATACATCAACTGCTACACATCAGACACATGTTCACCTACGGCGACGCCGAGGGTCTAACAATGAAAATTTCAATCCGTTCATCCATACATCGTCTGCCCAATATAGTCGGCAGATTTACCTTAATAATTCAATATGAAGCGAACAAAAATGATCTCGGCTCCAGTTCCTGATGTATACGGAAGCAGAAATATACTAACGAAATGAAAGATTGATGCGATGTTTCGGAACATAACGGACTAAATTGATATAAATCTAATTATAGAAGCACTCTGGCTGGAATATACAACAATCGCATCGCAATGCACTTTAGTGATGGATAATCTAATAGGTTTCAGGTATCATGTGTAATTGGATTCATTATTTGTTTGACACACACTAGAGCATGTATAACTTTCCTTAAATTTATTTGACGTCGATAACATCGTTTTTGCGTAGCACCAAATCCAAACATCCACACCAAATTTTACCATTAACCAAGAAATGTTATCCTGCTACAAAAAATGTATATGTCTGTAACAATAACTTGGATCCATGAACCTCTCTTGGTTTTCTGTAATTTGGTTCTTACATGAATTAATGTTAGTAGTAACATTACTGCCGACATTTCATTTGAATATTTTAGAATAAACGCTAGATGGGTTCAGCTGTCCAAAATGGCAATCGTTTTTCTACTATACAACACGACACTTTGCTCATACAAGTTTTAATATTAATTACACTGTGACATGTGATGTATAACGTTTTATGGATATAAAATACATCGCAGTTATCCTTTCAAACTTATCAAGCGTAGGAATATAATAGAAGACTAATACATATAAAAATCGACGATATCCGACATTTATTTGACCTAAAAATATCCATTTGCTACCTACACATTAAATTAAGATATCTGTATTCCTTTCAGTGTTGTGCTCTTTAGTAAATACTTCGTTGATATAAATACGAAGAAGCCTGACTTTTCAAAAAATTGCTTTGAAATTCAGTACAGATACCATTGTTGTTTCCTTTTCATTTATATCTATATTGAATTTTCGAGCATCTGGCTATCATTTATTTAATAACACAACGTCTGGAGCGTTAATGGGATTTACGTGAATTGTATCTAAAATTTTCAACTTCAATTATGTGTATTTCCTAAAATTAGTGACTTTATTTTGAGTTTTATATTCTTCAAACGGTATCCAGAAACGATAATGTAAGGTGATGTTGTAGTACAATAGTATGATTGTTCTAACTGGAGAAATATTATGACTTCGGTATTCAAGGAAGTAATTTGTTCCTCCGTCATTCTTCTCTGCCTTTTTGCTTGAGACAGGGAAGGTTTTCTATTGAGCAACAATCAGCAATGTGACGAAGGAATGTTTGCTATGTGCTCATAAGCGATATGAGTTTTAATTTAGTAACTTACCGTACGTTTGCAGTAAATCTAGTTCTTGAATAAAAGCATTATAAATAATCATGTCTAGTCTATGCCGTCAAAAAGTATATGGGGAGTTGTATTGAGTCTTACGCGATAAGTGTTCGGTCTATTGCCATGACAGAATGATGTGCGTTAGGACCACGGGTGTACAGCACGGAATCGAGCTGCTCCTCTACACAAAGATGGTACCTGCAGTGTACCACAGCGTACCCTTAATGAAATCCGGCGTAGGGGAAAGTGGGGGAAATACGAACACCTAAGGGAAAACTTAAATAAAACAGTGAAATTTAATCACAAAGTTTCTTTATTGTTTAATTATTAAAGTTTACTTATCTGTCTAACGAATTCACTAATCAACATTTATATTTTTTAAGAAATTGTAACAATATAAAATAAAAACAAAACCCTTAGTGTTCGGCTTTACCCGACATTAGTTCGGGTAAACACGAACACCAAGAGGGGTAATTACGTACTAACGTTAATAATGACAGTGATCACATTTATAACCCAACGATGTTGACTGTTCGTATATAAAGGTTTTCGTCCAGACCTTGGCAGATTTATCACTGTTTTCTTTAGGTGGTCAAAAATCGTTGTTTTTGGAACTTATAATTTTCTGTTGCTCTGCCGATGCTGAGTTTTTTGGTTTTAACATCGCATAGAGCCTTTTTGAGATCTTCAAGACTGTACTTCAGTTTGGTTTTTCTTTTGTAATAACGAGGCATCTGAAACAACAATAAATAAAAGATAAACGGGGAACCAACAAAAAGGAGGGGGATAATGCCGAACGTTCGTGTTTGCCCGACATGGAGTGTTCGACTTTACCCCACTGGATCGATAACAATAAAATGGAAAAAAAAACATTTAGGTTATATTTCTTTTGCCGATTGCGTCATTGTCATTTCGCTGATTAATAGGTGAGTATTCCACTATGTAAAAATTAAATTGCTATTGTAGACAGAAACAAATCAACACAAACTTGAATTTACCAGAAAAATTACATCAATAACATGCAAAATATTGAAAAATTCATACCTTGACAAGTATGCGCATCCGCGTCTCCCGTGTTGTTAACTGGCACTAGTGGTGGCGTGATCTCCGAAATGACGGCAAGTAAAATATGTCTATCTTTTTCTAACACATCAGAACCATTGAATTCGAGATTACCCCGCGTTCGTGTTTCCCCCACTCTCCAATAGTTCTTTTGATAAAAAAATATATAGTACAATTTGTACACCAGCCATCCTACAGTTAGGACTGCGGGTGTGCATTTTTCCCATCAGGAGATGCGTATTTTACATATGTTTTTTTTTTGTAAATATGTGTATCTTAACATTTATTACTTGTATTTTCAACATCCCTACTAATATTATCGCTACTAATACTATAAATGCGAAAGTAACTCTGTCCGTCTGTTACGCTTTCACGCCTAAACAGCTGAAACGATTGAGCTGAAATTTTGTATAGAGATATTTCGAGGCCCTGCGAAAGACATAGACTTTTTAACCAACTGCGCAAAAGGAGGGTTATGATTTTACGCGATAACGACTTTTACGCGGTTGAAGCCGCGGGGAACAGCTAGTTAGTTATATTTAATATTTTTATATGCAGGTACACAGTAGGTACGCATAAAAAAAAATAAAAAAAAGTTAAATATGCATCTGCTTACCGAGAAAAAAATGTACACCCGCAGTTCTAAACTTAGAATGGCGGGTGTACATACTCAATTATATAATATTTTATGCGAGAAGGTTGATTAAATTTCATTAAAGGTATACTAAGGTACACTTCAGGTACAGATATTCACAAAAAAACATAATTAAAATACGCATCTCCTGATGGGAAAAATGCACACCCGCAGTCCTAACTGTAGGATGGCGGGTGTACAAATTGTACTATATATTTTTTTATCAAAAGAAGTACACCGGATTTCAATAAGGGTACACTGAGGTACACTGCAGGTACCATCTTTATGTAGAGGAGCAGTTCGATTCCGTGCTGTTTAACCGTGGTCCTAACGCATATACAGAATGAATATCACAAGCAGTCATTAACGTCCTAATTTTTGTCTGGAGAGTAAAAGATATCTAGTACCTATTAGAAGGCTATCCCACGCTTATGGTATATTTGTGTGAACCATAAATGTTTGTTCCGAGTTTGGGTGTTTTCTATGTGTTATACACTCGAGAGCAATGAATCCGGGTCACTTAAAGAATCCTAAAAATCTCGGAAACTAAAAATGCTAGGTTAATGCAATAAATTGTATTTAATAGACAATGTAATACTCCTTAAATGAAGGTATTAAAACTTCTTAGTTATTGTAAAGTTATATCATAAAAAAATCAAATTTGAAAAAGGGCCACTTTCGAAGATGGAACTACGAAATTACAGCATTTGGTGTTGCTTTTGTTTGTAATCTGTCATTTATGTGGGTACATAAACCATGTTGATAGTGCTCTATATTCATTAATCAAGCTGAAATTATGTCGCTTACGCCTGAAGAATGCACCAGAATACTTACAATGCTGGAAACCGGCCGGAGTCAGCGCGATACAGCCAGGACTGTCGGTGTGTCGCTGTCAACAGTACAAAGAGTTCTCCGACGTTACGAAGAAACTGGTTCTAACCTACGCAGACCAGGAACGGGCAGAACCAGGTGTACCACAGCACGAGAAGACCGATACTTGGTGAACACCATGCTTCGAAATCGCTTTCTCACAGGAACTGAACTCACCAATCAGTTTCGACGCCTCGGAGGAAGTAACCCAAGTGCATGGACAGTAAGACGTCGGCTTGCTGAATCTAACTTAAAACCCCTTAGACCTGCAAACGGCCCTAAACTGGAGCGTGGGCATCGTATTTCGAGACTAAGGTATGCCCAGAGCCACGTAAATTGGAGTATTGAAGATTTTTTTTTTTTTTTTTTTTTTTTTTTTTTTTGATGCCCAGCTACTTAAGGTAGCTGGGTGTGTTCCTAGCTATCCCCCGATATTTATAATTCGGAGACTTTCCTACGCTTTCATTTTTCATACTAGTTCTCGCTATCTCTATGATCTCAATCTTTCCGCATACTTGTTCTTTCTTGCATTCTTAACCATACACTCTTTCTCAGGTGGGGCGCCTGCTATGCTCTCTTCTAATTTCTTTATTTTATTTCATATTTCTTACGTCTAAGGGTAAATACAGGTAAATAAATGCTCTCCTCACACATTTTTCTCTTCTTTTCCTCTCAAAACTTATCGTCTTTTGTTTTACAATTTTCTTAATTCTATCTTATATTTTTATTATTTCTTATTATCTATACATTTTTAAGCCCCAGAGTGGGTTGTGGGTTGCCATGTTCACAATCCTTATAACTACCTACTTGCTTGTATTCAGCTTTATTTATTTCTATTTTCTTACTTATTATACATACTTTGCTTACATTTTTAGTTTCCGTTATATATCACTAGCAGCATAATCAGTATTATGCTGTCGTAATGTAACTTAATCTACCTTATTTCTATTATTTGCTATTTTACATATCTCTGCACAATATTTCAGAAAAACGTTTCTTTTATCACTCCCTGCCATAATTTCTTTAAAGTTATTCGGTATAACTCTAATACCTAGGTGTTGTTCTACATCATACCTCTGTCTTGAGAAAATCGGGCACTCCGCCAGTAAATGAGGGATGGTCTCCTCAGTTTCGGAATCACAGGGACACGTTGGGTCGTCCTTGCACTTGAACCTCGTCAAGTACTCGGAGAACCCACCGTGCCCCGTCAGGACCTGCGTGGTGTGTTTGTCTGGAGTGAATTTCCTGATAATGCTGTATGCGTCTACCGCGTTTGGGAAGAAGAGCTTTGTGATCGAGGCGGTTTCACCCGACTCGTATCTCCGATTCCACTCGGCAAGCGTGTCCATACGGATCATGCGCTTGGCGAATGAGATCGGACACAGGTCATAGTCCGGTGCTCGCCTCGATCCCAAAGCTGCCTCCTTTGCCAGTCGGTCGGCCCTCTCATTCCCCTCCATCCCCGCGTGCGCCTTAATCCAGTGCAAAAATATACTTTTGCCTGACAAAATACACTCTTTAATATTTTTCCTGGCTTCTACTGCTAGGGGATGGAGACAACTGTGATTCGCGACCGTCTGGAGTGCCGCGGTTGAGTCACTGAACACGCCGAAGGTTATTGCGCTATGTTTTCGGATCATCCTCGTTGCCTCACATATGGCCAGGAGTTCCGCCTGGTATACTGTACAGAAAGACGGCAGACCAAGCTTGCGGGCCCGGATCTCGGCCCCATCTTTCCATAAGGAAAGTGCGGCTCCGACCCTACCCGCAATCTTGCTGCCGTCGGTATAAATTCTGATGTCATAGTGGTTGTGTTCAGCTTGTTGGTTATTTTCGACGCTAATGAACTCCAGGCGCATATGCTCGGCAGGGTGAGGATTCTCCGCGACCGAAAGCATTCGCTCGATCTCCCACCCGGCCAGGTCTGGTATTTGCTCGCCTCGTCTTATTCCATACAATAATGCCGCCTCCTTGATCCTAAGATCAAGGGGGAGAATACCCGCCAGGACCAAAGCCGAGTCGTGGGAGACCGTGCGATATGCCCTACAGATTTTCTGCGCAAAGCTGCGCTGTATAAATTTTAACCGTTTTCGGATGCCCAGCTTCCCAACCGCCTGCGCCCATGCGCCAGCCGCATACATCACTATAGGTTCCACTGTTGCAGTGTAGATGGTGTGTATAATTTCCGGGTGCAGCCCCCAACTCGCCTTTGCCGCCCTGGTCAGTTGTTTGTGAAGGCCTGTGACTTTTCTGCACACGTTCTCCACGTGTGCATTAAATGTAAGCTTACAGTCGATGGTAAGTCCCAGTATTTTTATTTCTCTAGACATGCCAATGTCGACCCCGCCCATGCTAAGCCGTGGTGTGTCGTAGATCAGTTTCCTGGTCACAACCATGGCACACGTCTTATGAGGTGCAAACCTTAACTTATTTCTATCACCCCACGTCTTAACATGCGCGAGAGCGTCATTGGCTCGTCTCTCTATTTCCTCCCCAGTGTCACCGCAAAAGACCAGGACGACGTCATCGGCGAAGGCCTGCACGTAATCGCCCCTTGTCTCAAGACTATGCAGAAGAGGATCCAATAGGAGATTCCAGAGGATTGGACCGCCGATAGAGCCCTGGACGCAGCCCTTTCTTGTTCTAATTTTATGTTCCTTCCCTGCATATCTCACATGCACCACTCGGTCGTCCATATAGCTATTCAGCACTCTCCTAAGTCCCTCGGGGCACTCCTCCTCGACGAGCCGCATTTTAATTGCGGGCCACCATGCACTATCGAAGGCGCCCTCTATATCCAGGGACACCACAGTAACAATTTTCTTCCGGTCCAACTTCGTCCTGATGTACTGGATAAGGGTACAGAGGGCGTCCTCGGTGCTCCTCTGGGGCATGAACCCGTATTGGTGGGGGCTGATCCTCGAGTGCAGATGGTGTCGAAGTCTCGACATAATCATCTTCTCGAGGATCTTCCCCAACACTGGGAGGAGGCCAATTGGGCGATAGGACTTCGGCTGCGAATAACTATCTTTTCCAGGCTTTCTCAGCGCTACGACCGTCGCCTCCTTCCAGATCTTCGGAAAGTGGTGCAGTGTGAGACACCTGTTTGCTAGGGAGAGAAACAAATCGGGTTCGTTTCTGATGGCGTGGTTGCAAATGTCAGCTGTGAATCCATCGGCGCCAGGTGCTTTTTTGGGGTTGAAGGATCGGATCGCTGTCTCGAGCTCGACTGAGGTGAACGGTGGATCGCGTAGGTCTCCACACGATCCCCCGGCCACCACTTCCGAGCTCTCTCTTGTGCGTTTCTGTTCCGCCGTATCCTCCCTCGCCGAGTCATCCGGATAAAAAGTTTCCGCCAGCAGTTTGGCCGACCCTTCTTCGTCCTGCACCACGCCATTCAGTTCCAGGAGTACGTCCTCAGCTCTACCCGCGGTTCGCCCAATCACTCTGTAGATCCCCTCCCACATTCCCTCTCTATCCTGCTTGCTACAGAACTCCTTCCAGGATGCAATCTGCGCTTTCTTCGCCTCTGATTCGTACTTTTCCTTGCTCTCCAGGTACTCCCTCACGACACCGGCTCTGCGAACTTGTGCTGCGCATCTAATGCGTCGCCGCTTGGTGGTGACTTCCTGCTTCATTTTCTCTAGTTTCTCGGACCACCACGGAACAGACAGCCTTTGGCATTTGGCCTTTTCAGGGATTGTACTACTGCACACCTCGGTAATTAGCTGGCTAAACTCATTTACAACTTCATCTATTTGTGCCTTGGTTGTTATGGCGTTTATCCTGTGGACATTCATGTTCGAGTTTCTCTTGAGTTCAGCCAGCTTGTTACGAAAATCTTCCCAATTTGCCTTCCTGGTGTTATATTTTCTCGTAGTCCTATTGACGTTCGTACCCCTCGACCTCTTGAGCTTGATGCCAAAAGTGATTCCGTTGTGGTCCGAGCTTGTGAGTCCTACCTCAACTCTCCAATTCACCACCAAGTCCAGCGCGCTCGCAGTGCAAAATGTGACATCGACATGGCTTTTAAACCTTGTCGTGCCACGTATAGTGTCGAAGGTCGGGGTGTTACCCGTGTTGAGCACCTGGAGGCCCATCTGATCTACCATTTCCAGCAGATCCTTTCCACGAGCATCTACGGACTCACTGGCCCACCACGTGTTCCAGGCATTCCCATCACCCCCCATGATTAGTTTGCCCAACCCTGGCTTTGCCGCAATGCTCCTAAGCTTCCTTAGGTAGGGGGCAATTGGTTTGTCGGGCTCGAGGTAGAAGGAGACCAGTGTAATTCTCCATGCGACGGTATTGAGGCTCACCACTACGATGTTGTTCGTGGTGAGATCAGGATATTGGACAACGTCTATGTGTGGGTCGAAAACAGCTATTGCTGCTTTGACCTTGTCCTCCCCAGCCGCGTTACTCTGGAATACTCTTACCCCTGGATAGCTCCTCATACCTCGAGTCCCACCTTCCACATATGGTTCTTGAACCAGGGCTGCCATGACTTTCTGTTCTACTGCTGCCTTAAGCAGCTCTTGCTGAGCCAATTTTTTGTGCATGAGGTTTGCCTGGAACACGCGATAGATGGAGTCTCCCGCCTGGCTGCCCTTAGCAATATGCTACGGCTGACCTAGCGAGAGACTCCCAGCGCCTTCGTACCGGACATTCTTCACTGAAGGCGTTATGTTCAGTGCGATCCAGTTTCGCCCTTTTACAATTTTTGCAAGATGGTATTGCATTCACTGCCCAGCTGTCGCAGTGCGCCTTCAGGTGTGGCCCCCCACAGTGACTGCATGTCTCTTCTTGTTCAGTGCAAAAACGCTTCACGTGTCCATACGCCAGGCACCGTGAGCACTGTACCAGTGGTGAGTGGTCCGTCACCCTCACCCGCTGTAAGTCCACGTGAAGCGTACCGATCGTTATCATGCGTTTCCATATTTTCGGTGATACAGTCAATACTAGATGGTGTGTATGGGGGTTTCTCGCTCTTTTCTTGAATCGAACTGAGAGACGATCGTCCTCCCTGCCGATTCCGTCAAAGACCTCTCGGTTCTGGTTTCTGAGTGCCCTGAGTACCTCCTCGTCCGAGTTAATACTCAGGACATCCCTCAGGATCACCATAGGATCCTTATTCTTAACGTCTTCGACAAGGAGTTTCTCCTTCTCCAGTTTTGCTCGAGCGTTTTCTCTGTCCGCTGCTGTGGAACATCCCAGGATTATCCTACGGTCTTTCGCTTTCCTCACCCTCTCCACCTTTATCCATCCTTCTTTCGCGTCAACTGCCTTTCTCACTCGCTCCAGCACCTCGTCCCCTGTTTCCTCAACCCTGTCGGATGAGATGACTATTGAGTGAAGGGGTGGTCTCTGCTGCTGTATTTGCTGGGGGGAGGCAGTCATGCTTGCGTATGATGGTCTCATTTGGAGCTCCGAGTTTGCCTGTATTGCCGTCTTCAACTCTTGCATTTGTTCTGCGTTTTTTGTTAATAGCTCCGAGTGTTCTTTGAGCTTGGCATTTAGATTTTCTAACTCAGCTTGGTGGGTGGGCGGGTAATCAGAGGTTTTGTTCCTGTTTTCTTTTCCCTTTCCTGTCTCCATTTCTCTTACCAGTCCAACTAGCAAATCAAGCCACTTTGAAACGTCTGTTTTTATTTCCGTTCTTATGTTTCTGGCCAGTCCCAATGAGTACTTTGCTTTCTTTGCCATATCCACGGCCTTTGATGTTTTATCTGGATAGTTCTTACCAGCAACTGGACTATGTTCAATAGGCTGCGGTGGTTTAGCCTTTTTGCCGATTTCTTCCTCTGGTGCTTTGACCGAGGGTCCTTCGTGTCTAGGTGGGCTGTACTCTAGCCGCCTAGACGGCCTTGACGTATTGAATTGAGTATTGAAGATTGGTCAAAAGTTATGTTCTCCGACGAATCAAAATTTATGCTCTACAAGCACGATGGAAGACACAGAGTGTATCGAAGACCAGGGGAAAGATTCAAGCAAGCATGCATCGAAGAAAAAGTAGCCTACGGTGGTGGGTCTGTACTTGTGTGGGCCGGAATTTCTTCTGAAAGTCGCACAGAGCTGGTGATCATAGAAAACGGCTCTTTAACTAGCGTAAGATATGTGGAAGAAATCCTCAATGATCACGTTGGTCCATTTATGGTCAATTTAGGTGAGGATGCTATATTTATGCATGACAATGCCCGACCTCATACAGGTAGGATTGTGAATGACTACCTTCAAGAGATGAACATTACTCGTATGGAGTGGCCAGCGCGCAGCCCGGATATCAACCCGATCGAGCATGCTTGGGACGAGCTAGGCAGATGCGTAAAACAACGAAACCCTCCCCCAATCACGCTTCGTGAGCTCAAAATTGCTCTCACAGAGGAATGGGAGAATATTCCCCAAAATCGTATAAGGAACTTGGTGTACAGCATGCCAAACCGCGTAAACGCAGTAATGGAAGCACGAGGAGGCAATACGAAGTATTAAAATTCAAGAAAATCGTAATAAAGTTCAAAAATTTCATGTTTCCTATTTTTGTTTTAAGGAGAGATCAGCAGTTTTTTCTTTATGTAATTTTGTGTTAATAAAATGTATGGTGACTCATATTTTTTTTACTTTCATTTAAGGAGTATTACATTGTCTATTAAATACAATTTATTGCATTAACCTATCATTTTTAGTTTCCGAGATTTTTAACATTCTTTAAGTGACCCGGATTCATTGCTCTCGAGTGTATGTATCTACTTAGAAATATGTATGTATGTGTATATCTCCACAACACCTAAAAGACCTAACCTCTCACTGTGTGGGTGATGCAGGTAAGCACCTCATTGGTTGTTTAACAAAATTAGTAAACCTCATGCTCTCTGGTAACATTAACCCTGAGATTGCTCCTGTTATCTATGGAGCTAATCTCATTGCTCTCACTAAAAAAGACGGAGGAGTCCGTCCTATTGCTGTTGGGTCCACTTTTAGGCGTTTAGCATCCAAAATTTCTGTCCGATACATCTTGTCAAAATTACAACAAAGATTTGAACCGACTCAATTAGGGTTTGGTACCAAAGGTGGGTGTGAGGCGGCGGTCCACGCCTTACGCACCTACCTTAATAAAGGTGAGTGTGAGGTTTTGCTAAAAATTGATGTGAAAAATGCTTTTAATTCGGTAAACCGTGACATCCTGCTGTCAGAAATTAGAAGCAATGTTCCTGAAATTTATAACTATTTACTTAACTGTTATCACGAACCTTCCAAATTAATGTATAAATGCAACGAACTTTCTTCTGAAGTCGGTTGCCAGCAGGGTGATCCCCTCGGACCAGCCATTTTCAGCCTAGCCATTAACCCCATCATCCAAAATTTAAAGTCAAAATTTAACGTCTGGTATTTAGATGACGGGACTCTTGGAGGTGATGCAGATTCTGTTCTGTCAGATCTTATAGAAATTAAAAATAAATTTCATTTAATTGGTTTGGAATTAAATTTTAATAAGTGTGAATTATTTTTTCATAATAATCACATCAATTCGGAACTCGTTGAAAAATTCAATTCCCTATGTCCGAATATTAAAATTGTTAGCAGAGAGAATCTTTACCTCCTAGGGTCCCCTATATTTGAAGATGCTATTCCCGAATTAATAGCACAAAAAATTTCAAAATTTGAATCCAATGTAGATCGGCTACATTCTATTAGTTCACATTACGCAATCACAATTCTGAAATTTTGTATGTTTGTTCCCAAATCTATTTATTTGCTTCGCTGTTGTCCTTTTTGGAAACATCAAAGTCATTTATTTTCTATTGATTCGTTAATCAAATCTTCTTTGGAATCAATTCTCAATATACAACTGAGCGAACAATCTTGGTCCCAGGCATCTCTTCCCATTAAATATAGTGGGCTAGGGATCCGCAAAATTTCTAGTGTGGCTTTGCCAGCCTTTTTGTCATCTGTACATGCCACGTCGAGTCTCGTAGGTAAAATTCTGACGAATTGTCTTACAGACTATGAGACGACTGGCCTTACAGATGCCAAGAATGCTTGGCTAATGGCTTGTCCGGGTCAAAATTTACCCACCCATCCAAATTTACAACGGAGCTGGGACGACGCTATGTCAAAATTAACCTTTGACTCCTTTTTAAATGCTAGTCTAGGCCCGGATCGGGCCAGATTATTAGCGCTCAGTAGAAAGGAATCCGGTGATTGGTTGAAAGCTTTCCCTATAGCCAACACCGGAACTTTTTTGGAACCGGACATCCTAAGAATTTCAGTTGGTTTGAGACTTGGCGTCACGCTTTGCGCTCCACATCGATGCCCCTGCGGTTTTAACGTTGACACTTTGGGGCATCATGGTCTTTCATGTTTAAAGAGCGCAGGCCGCTTCTCACGCCACGCTGCGCTGAATGACATCATCCGCCGTGCTCTTGCCACCGCCAATGTGCCTGCGCTCTTAGAGCCAAACGGCGTTTTCAGGGACGATGGCAAGAGACCAGATGGTATAACTTTGATACCGTGGGAGATGGGTCGGGTCCTGGTGTGGGATGCAACTTGTGTTGACACTCTAGCCCCGTCCCATCTTCCTAAAACAAAATTAAAAGCCAGTGCCGCAGCGGAAGCGGCTGAAAATATTAAAATTAATAAATATAAGGGTCTCGACTCATCGTATCGTTTTTGTCCAGTCGGTGTCGAGACCCTAGGTCCATGGGGTCCCAATGCGCAAAAATTTTTCAAGAATTTGAAAAAGCGCCTTGTGGAGTCAACTGGTGACCCAAGGGCTGGCAGTTTTCTCGCTCAACGAATAGGTATTGCTATTCAAAGGGGGAATGCTGCTAGTCTTTTGGGCACAATGCCACGGGGGCCTTATTTAGGTTTAGTTTAGATAGTAATAGTGTAAATATAGATATGTAATATTTATGTTTCTCTGTAATTTTTAACAATAAATGTATTAATAAATGCTTGTAATCAGAAATATGTACAATGTCTAGATAGATAGATATTCACCGACATTTCACATAACGCCATCTGATCCCAAAGTAAGCTAGGAATAACCTGCTTGTGTTATGGGTATCAGACCACAGATATTAATACTTATATACTTTTAAATACATACATATTATACATAGAAACACCTTGACTCTTGAGACAAACATTTATGGGTCACACAAATATTTGTCTCCGGTAGGAATCGAACCCACGACCTCCAGCACCGCAGGCGGTATCACTACCGACTGCGCTACAGAGACAGTCAATAAATATTTATTTATTGTTTGTTAATTATACAGGTATAACTCAAAAGAGTACTGATGGTGCAATCTCTCAATAAAAACTTACCTTGTGTTTTTCTTACAAATTCAGCAATATCTTAACACATTCGGGTTGTAAAAAAATAATTGAATACCCCATCTATTCATCTATTCAGAAACGTGCTAAGCAATATCTTTAACAGGATATTTTTTCAAAAACAGTATTCCGATATTGCACTGCTGTTAAGGCAGGCAGTTACGATCCAGAAAGATTTCCATTTCGCGCTTCGTCGCATTCGGCTGCACATTAAAATATGCAACTGGAGCCCTATTCTGGGACACATAGACCTATCAGCTATTGCTGTGTCTATTGAGGTAAATAAAATTGTTTTTGTATCATAGATATTTTTAAGTCATACTATACACTTATAAAGCAAACTGTCCCATTTTAATACTTGACAATATTTCAAAAGACAGAATTATGTCTTGATTTCTTGCTCCCAACCGTAGGCTGTTAACGGGAATACGTGTGATGTACGATTTTCCTCATGCTACAAAAAAAAAACTTTAACATGACATACAGTCTTTGCTCTTTCGTAAGTACCTTCCTGTTATAAAGTCTACCATTTTAGTCAGCTGTACTACCTACTCGCTATTTCATGATAAAAACTAAGTAGGTACTCTAGTGATTAGATTTATCCAAGAAAATACATTTATCCAGTCTTTTAAGGAAAGAAAGATGTGTAAAGATCTCAGCAAGGTAGATTTCAATATATTATGAAAATCAAAATGTTAAAATTCAGCAGAGTATATTCTGTTCAGTGAAAGTTCTTATATAAAAACATATCCGCCACTTTCCCATGAATAGTGTGGAATTAGGTATTCTTATATGACATTCTTTGGCTTCATACATTATTCCTGACCTGCAAAAAATACTTAAATGGTTACATATATGTCAAATTTGTTCTTCAGTCCATGGATTTAGAATTTTTCGCTACTCTCAAGTCATATATTTATATATAAACCTATTCACGAACCTTATTGTTTTTGAATCGCTCCACTAAATTGATCCCCAGCCGATGAATTCGAGCAAGCAGATAGATATCGAATCGTTTGGCAGCTGAGTCGATGATTGGATAAGCAAATTGTGTTGTTTGACCCTTTCTGGACCACTTAATACGATCTTAATGTCCGCGTCAGAGCGTGTGATATGCTTGATGACTGTAATGAAATTGTTATTCTCTAAGATATAATAATATTGTGGGAAGTGAAGGTGCAAATGACTACGCATAACAATTTCACTTTATTGAAGAAAATCTTGAATCAAAACTAGAGAGAAGGCTATTGTTACATTTCAAATTTATTTAATCAAACTTGAGTTAGTTGCGAATTCATATTCTTTTCAGGTTTATATTTGAGAGGAGGAAGGTTTAATTCATCACAAACTTGAGGTTTTCTAAGTCTATGCACGTACGTGGGTTGTACGGGTAAATTATGGTAGCTGTGTTTCCCACCGAACTATGCCTCCAGAATCATTTAAAGAGTTTTTTACTTATTTTATTTTATTTTTAGATTTGTATTTTTTTACTCAAACAAGCAAGTAGGAGTTACATGTGTATCTAAGATCATTGTTAGAATAGATTCCAACATTGATTCCTACAAACACAACTATATGTGTAAATTTCGATCAATGTTGTGTATGTGGTCGTACCCCTTTAACACAATCAGCTTGAAGGATCATTGCCATGAATATATGTCATTGTTAAGACATGTCTGAGGAAGGCTCTTAGCCACTTCCAACTGACCTAGGTCAACCGGGAGTGGATGTCAATCGCTAAACAAAAGTGTGAACGGCTTGATCCTGTTATCCTTGCTCCGCCCAGCGCTTATTTTTTAAAGTTTTCCTATACTGTTGCAAAATTCTTGGAGCATAGTTAGTTATTTTTGCGGACGGGCACTTTATTATTCAGGACATACATATCATCACGCCTTTTAGCAACAACAGTATTTGTCATTGTTTTGCCGTTATTATTTCGCGTCTTTTTTTTCTTCAAGCTCTCGCTGTTACGTAAGAAATTCCAGAATAGGTGTACGAAATGGCACCGTTTGCACCTGTCGCACTAATGTATCTATTACGATACATGAAATTACACAGCCATTTTACTCCTCGTTTCTTTGGTCAATTAGATACAGGGAAAATTCTGATTTAGCAATTTTTCTGTTGTGAATAGATGGAATGAATTTGCACGTTATTAAGTTTTCAAGCAAGACTCGAACTTGCGTCTTCTGTTTTACCTGACCAGACACTCCAACCGTTCGAGCAGTTAAGCAGGTTCGAGTCCTGCTCGAGACCAAATTTTTTTTCACATTTAATTTGGCATAATTTATTATTATTTATTTGAAAAAACGTTCAAGTAACAGCAATGTCAATGTGGCATGCAGGAATATTTGTTACAAAGTAATTTGGCTTCTCTTCACTAGATGGCGTTGAATGCATGGTGCACACTGTGTGCACTGCACAGTATGTGCACATTTATTAATACGCTTTTATTAGGTCGTCGTGTATGTAACTAACAATGTTATGGAATCTAAGGAAACTAATTTAACCATCTTCCAAGGATTGTAGCATCATGAAAATTGGCAGATGTATGTAGTTCTGATGACAATACAATAATGTGGTACTGTCAAACTTATATGATGATGGAGCCGGAAGATAGGCACTGAAAACAATTGGAATCTAAGGTAGCTAATTTAACCAGCTTCCAAGGATCATAGGATCATGAAAATTGGCAGCTGTATGTAGTTCTGATGATAATACATTAATATGGTACTGTTAAATTGATATGATGATGGAGCCGGAAGATAGGCACTGAAAACAAGTGGAATCTAAGGTAGCTAATTTAACCAGCTTCCAAGGATCGTAGGGTCATGAAAATTGGCAGCTGTATGTAGTTCTGATGACAATACAATAATATGGTACTGTCAAACTGATATGATGCTGGAGCCGAAAACTAGGCACTGAAACTTTGATCGAAAAAGTGGAATCTAAGGTAGCTAATTTAACCAACTTCAAAGGATCGTAGCGTCATGAAAATTGGAAGCTGTATGTAGTTCTGATGACAATACAATAATATGGTACTGTCGAACTGATCTGATGATGGAGCCGGAAGATATGCACTGGAACTTCATGATGTAATATCGTATTATATCTGTTTTTGGATTCGTCAGAAAAGTCTTGTAATGAACTTTGACCAGGCTTAGGTTTCAAGATTATAACAAACCTTTTTTTAATTGACTTGTAAAACTATGCAATGGAATCTCAGGTAACTAATTTAACTATCTTCCAAGGATCGTAACGTCATGAAAATTGGCAGATGTTTGTAGTTCTGATAACAATACAATAATATGGTGCTGTCAAACTGATGTGATGATGGAGTCGTAAGCAATGAACAGTAACTTAATATCATTTTAAATTTCGGAAATGTATTAATGGTAGTCTATATGTTGTTTCAAACTGTAATCGAGTAAAAAACATCTTCACAAACTTTCATATTTTCAAAATTAGTAGGAATCTTACTTATTTTGTATAGTAAACGTTAGTGATAATAATAACAACAGGTTTAGTGAATTAATCAACACTGTTTGAAGATAGGATAATACAGACAATCTAGGAACGGCCGGTGCCGGTGCTTCAATAATGTTATTGAAGTTGAATCGGTGATTTATATAGCCTTCAGCGTTCATAAAAATCTTTGGTGATTGGAAAAAAAATCAACACAGACTTCATTAAAACTACTTATTGCTTTTTGTTAAGTTTCTTTATGGGTTCTATACAAGTGACGTGTAAACAAGTCCCCAATACACCTGGTCCTAAGATCTCGGCAAGAACTTTGAACGCTCGCTCAAATTACTACATTATGTAGGCTACTACATTACACTGAAAGTATTAAGCATCATACACATGAAACATATTTAAATTAGTGTATAATATTTCTCACTTTCATCAAAGTGAGAAATATTCTAATGACATGACAATGTAGTAGTAAAATATGTACATGAAGAAAGATACCTAAAACTACTTATACAATTACGAATCTAAATCATTGTCTAATCCACTGGAATATCCACATAAAATAATCATTGAAATGGTTCAACCGTTTAGGAGGATGCCACTGACATACACAAGTGCCGAAGTATTGTGCACCTAAAGATATTATTTGATAGCGTATAAGTTTAAAGTTATTGATTTAAGAAGAATTTTAATCTCTCGTTTTATGCTATTTGTTTGACTAATTACACGATTTGACTTCAGATTTGTAATGTAGGATGCAGTCACATAATTTTCTTATGTAAGGCTTTGGTGCAAAAAATATTCGCGTCGCCAGCGTGCTGAGAATATATTAATTTACGTTCAAATGGACTGGCAAAATATTGCACTAATGCAAAATGTTTGTACGGCAACAGTTTGAATTTGAGAGGTAATCTTTTACAAATTGAAATTGTGTATCTATCTATATATATAAAAATCAATGCCACTTTTCGTTGTAATTTTATAACTCAAGAACGGATGGACTGATTTCGCTAATTCTTTTTTTTTGTGTTAGTTATAGTCCGGGCAAGGTTTTAATAAAAAAAAACATAAAATAATAATGATATGGCGGAACAAAGTTCGCCAGGTCAGCTAGTAAATTATAATACCTAGTGCATTTTTAATATTTTGAATTTATAACTTTTAATCCTATGGACAATTTGGAGGTAGGCAGTATGAAAAATTATGTCCGTGAAGTACATACATATGGTCACGCCTTTATACCAAAGGGAGGGGAGGCAGAGGCATATTATAATTATGCCCACATTTAACCTGTTTAGAATTTGTTCCACGTAATAAGCGGTGAGGCGTATTGTCGTGTTGAAGTGGACAGGTGCAGGTTGTGACTGCCTGCTTTTGAAACACTGCCAGTTTCAAGTCTGCTGTTAACATCGGTCTTTATTTAGTAAGTTTCTTTTTTCTTTGTTTCGGAGGCACACGCTGTCAGTCTGCCTAACGTGAAGCCTCGTCACGACAGGTGGAAGCAAGATGTCAAAACTGAAAAATCTATCAATCAAACCTTAATAATATATAGCAAATTACGCAATTGGTCTACAATGGAATCTAGCCGTAGGTGTGAGATGCTGAGTGATCATGAGACGATATCGATTACTCATTAATGCCTACGTTATGACTGTTGCTACCCATATATTATATCAGCAGGCAAGACGGTCCACTCTTTTTGATTTGATTGCTTGTTCGTTTGTTTGCATAAAATAGGCTCTGAAACTACTGAACCGATTTGTAAAATTCTTCCACTGTTGGGAAGCTACACTATCTCCAGGTAACTTAAGCCTATTTTATTCCCGTATTATGACGGGAACGTTAGCTACGCGGGTTAAACCACGTGCTGTCCGCTAGTGACGTACCTAATAGGTTTCAGTGGAAAATGGGTACGGCAAATCTTCACGTGGGCGGAGCCGCAGGCAATAATTGCTAGTGATTTTACAATTTGAAATGGTGGTTTACTCGACGAATCTGTAAAGTATAATGTATACTAATGCCTCACTGTACCTAAGCTACAGTTTACGAATTAATTAAACAACATTAGGGCCGAAACACATTGGCCTTATGGCACCGCACTGCTAAAACCGGCAACGCCGTGCGCCACTAAATAGATGTATCCAATATCTTCACCGTCGCCTATTTAGAATGGAGTAATTTAATGCCAATTATACGTTCATGGCGACCCATAGCAAAGATATTCCACCAAAATTAAAAACTCACGATGAAATATGATTACCAGTGGCAGTCTAACGCATTGTCCCTAGGTGAGGCAACAGTGGCGGCCGTGGGTCTGTTGAGAGTACTGGGACATCCTTCCGAGGGCTTACCCGGGACTGCCAACCATAGGCTGTTGGGTGTTACGTGAGGTTTTTTAGTCGGTAGGAGTCCAGCATAGCATCCATGATGGATGTTCCCTCACGTTAAAAAAAAAGTATAACCCATTGTTTTGCGGTGCGACGCCGCAACGTTGTAATGTGTTCCAGCCCTTACTCCAAGAACTGTAATTAGGCGAGAGGTAGGCGGAGACTAAAGGTTAACTTTCCGCTGATTCATCTTACCGAACTAATTCTGAAGTCCTTGTTTGTGAGGCTTCGCTTAACTCAAAATTGTGTTATTATACTATCGCTTACAAAATGTTATTTTAGAAAAGATTGATTAATCTAAAGGTATTTTGGTAACTTGGAATCGTTGAAATTGAGGTTTATTATGTTTAAGTATAAGTAAGTTTTATTTTACTTACAACAACGCATAGGTACCAGCGAATTCCAAAACCAAAATGTAAAAGACACATTTCCTATATTTCCTCAATAGCTCTAAGCTAAAAACTAAAAGTTATAGCATTAAAAGAAACAGTCAACCAAGGAACCATACCACAGGTTTAGGGACTCAACATCACCTCACTATCATGATGTGATGAAGTGTCAGTTGCACAATATTTCAGTGGAACAGTGTTTGAAATCCTTGGATGGTATACTAGGTATATCTAATTAGGTGCCGTCGAAATAAGAAGACAATATTAAAATGTATATGTGATGATGTAAGTTTTTCCTATAAAAACGAGATTCTCATTGGAACATTGGTTTGGTAATTACTTTATTATCTTAGAAACAAAATTATGACTTAGAAATAATTATGGTTTCGCGTAAAAAAATGATAAACCCTTCTTTCTATTTAAATAACTTTCCTTAAATTACAGTGAAATAGTGAAACATTCATCCAAATGATTGAATTCCTCGTAATTTAAGAATACTAAATAGATTCTATGTGGAGTATGAGAAGGTACACAGAACACGTTATTAAAAACAATAAACATTATTTTGCTTTGCAGGTCATTTAACTCGATTCCGACCCTTTAAAATCGATTCTTAAATAACAATGAACACAATGCTAACATCATTTTAAATATATTCTATACCTATGTCGCGTTTAAAAAAATAAAAATATCGTATAAAGCTGAAACATCAGGAAATGTATAAACCTCAAAACACCAGAAATAATTCCTTTTGAATGAACACTTTTGATTCCCTATCAAAAAGAGGGATTCTTTCAAAGCTTTGGTACTCGTGACTAATGAACCTGAATGCTTTTGTGAAGAGATAAAGCCAGCTTTCGAATGAATTTATGTTTTGATTTCATAACTTTGATATAGATGCGCTTTACCTTTGTCTCTTTGTCAATTTTAGTAATTCGCACGAGTGAGGCAAAGAGGAAAGAAGCTTTGTGGTAAATTTATCCCAAGCTTATACAGTGCTTTGCTTTTATAAACAATGAGTAGATACCTATATATATTCATGATTCCTAGCACTTTGAATCGAATTTAATGAGAGCTAAAGATATTAAACAACTTTTAAGCCAAGCTATTGGGCATGATGATAGTTTCATATAGGTATCTGTTCCTTTAGATTACCCAAAATTTGGGATCACATTGGACACCGGTCACCGCAATACCACTCGGTCCAAACTACATAATCAAAAGTTTCTTTTTCTCTCTTGTCTAAGATGTATCTTTTATGGTACAATAATGTCATGCAAGATGAAAAGAAAATATATAAAAGACAAATCGATACCATCTTGAATACACACTCGTTAAAATCATTACATTCAAGTAGGATATCACTGCATCAAATGAATTTTTGCTCACTAACAAGTTTCTTTTTAAAGCTTACTTACGTATAATAGTGAATACTAGGAAACACGAAGAGCCGATTTAAATTCTTAATAGCGGACAGGATCGCTATGGAATTCAATAACTTCATCTAAATGGTTCGTAGAAAATTCAATAAGATTGGAATTGATAGTCGGAAAGTAATATCGTCAAAAGGCAATTCCCCCTTATTAAGATTGCGTTCAAATTCAAATGACGATGAAAAAGGCAAACGCTGTAGCTGGCTATCTTGCAATCGAGATTGACTATTCAAAACAGATTTCGAGTCCGATTTTGTGACCAAAATATCTTTAAGGGGCGGTTATTCCGCACAAGTAGGCATTTGGCGCTCCCCTCGCCCCGGGTGCAAGACACACCGCGCGCCGGCAGCGGCAGTCATCTCTCATGCCACAGTATACAGTATAGTAGAAAGAAACAGCATGCTAACTTTGTTTGACGTAGTAAATGCATCTAACTTTATTAAGTGTAGTGATTTATTAGTTTCGTAAATAAAAATAAATGAGTTAATCGTAAATAAATTATGTATATTATACTATTATTTTTAAGCTAAAGAGTTTGTTTGTTTGTTTAGTTGTTCTAACTCTAGAGTCTAAGAGACTGCTAGTTGAATTTCAAGAGTTTCTTAACAGAATGTCCATTTTTGAAAAATACCAAAATATATAACATCACGCTAAGGCTTACCAGCAACGAAACATTTTTCGACAACTAGGATATTTCATTTCTTTTGAGAGTTTCCGTTGCGTACGTTTGCTACAGTTGCGTAAAAAATGTAAATTACATAATAGCTGGTCATAAAAATGTCTAAAGTTTTCTAAAGTTGGTATGCTAAGTATGAATCACGGGATCATTGTGCAATCCAAAATGGCCGCCGCAGTGTAATCACAAAATTTCATGATAGGTGTTGTTTAAAGGGTTTTTTGGTATGCTGAGTACGAATTACGTACTAATTTTGCAATCCAATATGGCCACCGCGCCGTAATCACACAATTTCATGATGGGTATAGTTTAAGGGAATTCTTGGTATGCTAAGTATGAATCACATGATAATTTTGCAATCCAATATGGCCACCGAGGTGTGATCACAAAATTTCATGATGGGTATCGTTTAAGGGGTTTTTTTGGTATGCTGAGTACGAATCACATGATAATTTTGCAATCCAATATGGGCGCAGCGCCGTAATCACAAAATTTTATGATGGGTATCGTTTAAAGGGTTTCTTGGTATGCTGAGTACGAATCACGTGATAATTTCGCAATCCAAAATGGCCGCCTCGGTGTAATCACAAAATTTCATGATGGGTATCGTTTAAAGGGTTTTTGGTATGCTGAGCACGAATTACGTGATAATTTTGCAATACAATATGGCCGCCGCGCCGTAATCACAAAATATCATGATGGGTATCGTTTAAGGGGTGTATTGGTATGCTGAGTACGAATCCTGTGATAATTTTGAAATGCAATATGGCCGCCGCGCCGTAATCGCAAAAATCCATAATGGTTATCGTTTAAGGGGTTTTTTGGTATGCTGAGGACGAATCACATGATAATTTTGCAATCCAAAATGGCCACCGCGCCGTAATCACATAATTTCGTAATGAATAAGGTTTTTTCGAATGCTGAGTACGAATAACATGATCATTTTGGAATTCAATTTGGTCGCCTAAGCTATTTAGGCCTACTTGCGCGGTGAGTCGAGTTAAATATATAAATATAGAGTTAGTAAGCTCTGAGTTAAATAAATAACTTCTTAACTCTGACCACGTCTTGCACAGTTGCAAATTGGCACGCGGTTAACTAACTCACAGTAAACCGAACAAGTTTTTTTAGTCTGTCGTTCCATGCAATCCAACCACACACAAATGTTAGAACGAAGAATGGAACATGTGTCTCTATCTCTTTTACACTACAGTCTGCTACGTATGATTTACGATACTACCATACTTACGATACTACCATTTACGATACCAATCATAAAATTTTGTGATTACGGCGCGGCGGGCATATTGTATTGCAAAATTATCACGTGATTCGTACTCAGCATACCAAAAAACCCCTTCAACGATACCCATCATGAAATTTTGTGATTACGGCGCGGCGCCCATATTGGATTGCAAAATTATCACGTGATTCGTACTCCGCATACCAAGAAACCCCTTAAACGATACCCATCATGACATTTTGTGATTACGGCGCGGCGTCCATATTGAACTGCAAAATTAGTACGTGATTCGTACTCAGCATACCAAAAACCCGTTAAACGACACCCATCATGAAATTTTGTGATTACACTGCGGCGGCCATTTTGGATTGCAAAATTATCACGTGATTCGTACTCAGCATACCAAAAAACCCCTTAAACGATACCCATCATGAAATTTTGTGATTACGGCGCGGCGGCCATCTTGTATTCCAAAATTAGTACGCGATTCGTACTCAGCATACCAAAAAACCCCTTAAACTATACCCATCATGAAATTTTGTGATTACGGCGCGGCGGCCATCTTGTATTGCAAAATTAGTACGCGATTCGTACTCAGCATACCAAAAAACCCCTTAAACGATACCCATCATGAAATTTTGTGATTACGGCGCGGCGGCTATATTCGATTGCAAAATTATCACGTGATTCGTACTCAGCATACGAACAAACCCCTTAAACGATACCCATCATGAAATTTTGTGATTACGGCGCGGCGGCTATATTCGATTGCAAAATTATCACGTGATTCGTACTCAGCATACGAACAAACCCCTTAAACGATACCCATCATGACATTTTGTGATTACGGCGCGGCGTCCATATTGAATTGCAAAATTAGTACGCGATTCGTACTCAGCATACCAAAAAACCCCTTAAACGATACCCATCATGAAATTTTGTGATTACGGCGTGGCCGCCATGTTGGATTGCGAAATTATCATGTAATTCGTAGACATTTTAATGCATTAGGTAGCTGGTTACCATGTCGTGAAAACACTTAATAAGTAAAAGATCACCACATTTTTACCATGAGTCGCGTATGTATTTGTAACGGTTAATCTAATTACATTTTGCCCATTACTGATATTTTTATACTGTGGCGCGATTTCAACGTAATTTGGCATAATAATTACGAAATAGTTGCGAAAAAAACTGACACAGGTCCTGCCTCCACAAGCGCCAGGGCGAGACTGATCGGCCGTCAGCGGCGCAATTCTATTGCGTTTGGTAGATATTCGTACATGATAACTATGTAAATAGTTGTTTATAGAAAAACGCTCGGAAAATGTGTATAAAAACTTAATACCTTTAATTGAGTGCAAAAAAATATATAAAATGTTAATAGTTTAGCCACAGTTTTGAAAAAACTTTTCTGAGAGAGTCAACTTTGGGATTTTTTTCTATCTAGTGAAATTTATTGGATCGTGTAACGGGCTCGGAACATGTTTAGCTTATATCCTTAACTTTTTTTTTTTTTTTTTATTTTTTTTTTTAAATTATATAATAATATAATTATATAAAATTTCAAAATACATGTCATTTACATTTTGTCAAAACTTAAACTACTTAATTCTAATTACATAACTCGCCCCTTACCGTATCCGGTGCAAAGGTGCCCATTAAACTGGCGGCATTGCCACGCTGGATCGCGATGGCCAACCTTTGCACCAGATACGATCCGGAGCGATTCCTTAACTATTATATATATATTTTTCAGATTTAAAAACCCTTTACTTTTTGACTACGATTGTTTCAAAAAACTCAAAATCTGACCCACGCGGCCTTAAGTATTATTTATAAAATCAAGAAACCATAGTACGCGTGAAGGCCATTACCGCCAAGATATTGATATGACCTGGCCAGTTTTATCAAAATAATTATCTTTATCAGCTACTTTTTCAGATGTTCCAAATTTGCTTATTTTTCATACAACCATGTTTTTGTACGTTTTGTTTTATGAAGCTCCCATCTTGTCAGACATACTTATAATTACACTAAGTAATTACCCTGATATAATTTCGTCAAAATAAATAGGTAGGTACGTGAGTAAAATTATTGTTTGATTAAGTAACCCTTGCGATGTACAAGTTCATAGTGAGCAAGAAAATCTTAGTTCGTATTTACAACCTATGACATTGTACCGTAAAATGATTAACTTTTGATCTATACAAATGAATTGATGTTTGTTAGTCCCTTGACCTCGAGATCGGTTGGACAAATTTGGCTTTTTGGAAATATTTGAAAGGTTTGGAAACATTTGGAAAACTGTAAAATAACAATTTCATTTTACCATAAGAAGAAAATTGTTCGTCACACGGTGCACATGTTTTAATTCTAAGGCAGCACGTAGGGGTTAACTAGTTTTGGTTTAACCGTACTTTGTTTGTAACTTTTTCTATGACTGTAGTCGCTTGTCTCATAAAAACTTCTGCTATAAGTATATAATTTATTTCTTAATAGGTATTACAGTCTAAAAATAATATTATATGTATCTTTGTTCAGACTTTTTTGTCAAGCGGACTATGGTTTTAACGACTTTTCTTTTATACCACTGGGGTGGCATACATACAAGCATACGGCCCACCAGGCAAACTGATGGTCACCGTAGCCTATTAACGTTTTCAACACCATAAGCACTCGCACTGCTGACCCTGCAAGAATTTTCTAAGACCCCCTTTGAAGATATTATACTGTAGGCGTTTGGGAAAACTGAGGCTCGGAACTCGTTCCATAATCTAAGCCTCGTCGGAAGAAAGCTCCTATCGCACCTTACAGCGCTCGAACGCTTCGGACGCAAGGTGTCAGGATGAACACCCGGTCTGTGTCTGTGTCGAGCGGTGCAATGATAGAACGTAGCCGTAGGCATCTTACCAAAGACATATACATTATACACTCATACCACCTGTAAGTATGGGATCGTTGACAACTCTCATGACTCGCCGTTGAGCCAAGTCGAATGGAAATGTTGGTGCCCCAGCCCAAAGGTGACAGCAGTACTCCATGTGCGGCCGCACTTGCAACTTTTAAAGTAGCAGTGTTTGCGCCGCAGTAAAGTACCACGGCGCCCTGTTGAGCACTCCGAGCTTCTTGACCTCTCCAAATGGCTATGGAACTGAACGTCTCTGGAGATGTCAACACCAAGGATCCCTTTACTGTTGGAGATAGAGAGAGATGTGCCCTGAAATTACGGCGCAACATTGAATGCGTTTTCTTCGCGGTGAATACAAAAACTCGTGTCTTGGTGGACAAGGTTACGTACACCCCGATCGTTCACGAATTTCTTCCACTACGCACCGAGGAATATTGGGTCGGCCTGTGTAAAAAGTGTCGCCCGCATAGCAATGAATGCCGGCAAGACTTACGAATAAATATTATTTCATTCTCAAAGAAAATGATCAATATTGTGACATTTTGCGTAACGACGTTTGGAGAACGTGTCATTACACGCAGAGAAATGAAATGTTATATTCTTTTGTTTTGGCATACATAGGTATGTAGATCACGTACAGGATTTCCTGTTACTGTCTCTATTTGTCGTATTTTTGGTGAAGAAATTCGAAATAACTTTTATGAATGTCAAAGTCACACCCTTTTTTTTTTGTTTAACGTGAGAAAAAATCCTCATGGATGTTATGCCGGACACCTACCGACTAAAAAACCTCACGTCACGCCCAACAGCCTATAGTTGGGAGCCCCGGGTAAGCCCTCGGAAGGATGTCCCAGGACTCCCAACAGACCCACGGCCGCCACTGCGGCCTCGCCCAGGGGGTGGTTCGGGTGCTATCCTGCGTCTTTGGGGGGTTTCGGGTGTGATCCCGCTTCTAGGGGGTTCTCTCCCGTTCCCGCCCCGCCGCCGTCTCTTTCACGAGCATGACCTGCTCGCAGAAAGAGGCGGCGCAGTCCCACTTACTCCCGCTGGAGAGCATGGCTCGCACCATGGTCTCGTGCGAGAGAGTGTCCACGTCCAGAGCCACCACGAGGATCTGGCGCTGTTGCGCCCACGCCGTGCACTCCACCAGCGTGTGGAGCGCCGTGTCATCGCTGCGGTCCTCGCAGTTCAAAGTCACACCCTTGCCTGCTGATTTGAGATAACTAATGAAATGAGACTTTGTGCGTTCGGATTAACCAATCGAGGGTGTTTCATGGTGTGTGCATAGTTTCTGAGATATTCGCTTGTTAATACGTATCTCTGTTACTTGAAGGCCCGGTCTCCCCTACTATATGTACAGTCTTCACAGCTTTCGGCGTGGTAGGCACGTGGAGGTTTTTAGATTTAATTAGAACATATGATAGGTACTGCAAAAATTTTACAGCAAATTTACTACAGTAAAATCTATAACAACTCGTGTACCTACGCAGTACCAATATCCCACTAATTCCATCTTAATTCCGATGCCTGTCTGGCACGTAGGCTAGTGTCGGGCGTGCGACTGAATTTACAATATAAGAGCTTTGCGAGAGTTAATTGCGGGATTGCGACTAATCTGGCTGTATAGCGTCGACACGATGCCTCCAACGTCACGACACTCAGTGTACATTTAATTTTGTTAAGTCGATAAAACTCCTTTATGTATTGTAATTTATCCATCTAGCTTACAATGACTTAAACTTTTGGAAACGTTCAGAATTAATGAATTCACAAACGTATCATGAATTACAAAGTTTCACGAAGTTCTTGTTCGGAGTTGAGTACTCAAATTATAAGGTTAATAAGCTGTTTATCAAGGCTTCGGAACTTGTGCGTATGTGTTTGACAAGTACATGGTATAAAAATTAAGTTATCAAATTATAAACACGTGAAGATAACTTTGAATTGTAATGAACTAAATAATAACGGAAGAGGTATCCGAAGTAGGTGATATAAAGAACAGGGAGTTCAGAGATTAGTCGCTACAAAAATACACACGTACTTACATACATATACGGCGGTACTGAGGTATAGGCGGAGTCATAGCATACGTGAATATTTGACCTTTGGTTTTTGTCCTAGGTAATACCTAGGTGGTGAGCCAGCTTCCGGGTTTTTAATCCGTCCGCCCATAAGGCCTTTTTTCAGGTGTGGAAATACTATACGGATTCCATGCCGAACTACTACCGACTAAAACCACACTATGCCTCACCATTGTCTACAGCCAGGAGTCCCGGGTAAACCCTCGGAAGGATGTCCCAGGGGTTCATAACCAGGCCGTCAACTTGGCTTAACGAACGCCGTGTTACGGCTTGACGTAAGGGACGCCAAAGCACTGAAACGCTGGTAAATTAAATGTCACAAAGTGCAAGGCCAACCCAACCAAGGTACAGCCCTGAAAAATGCTTACTGCAGTGATCATTTATTTACAGAGCACTTATTCAGTGGGGCAAAAATAACGAAAAATGCTGCTGTTTGTTTCCATCAACCTAAAGAGAGGACCTCAAGCTCCATATCTAGGTAAGTTTTGAAAACAACTGGGAAGATCCTATTTAAATGACGAAGAGATAGATTCAATAACACATATATTTACTCGGTCCTTATGTAATTCTACTACCATTTTCTAAATAGCTAGGTACCAAAAATAAATGTCACGCGTTTATCATCAGAAAGGACGGCAGAGGGTTATATACTCAAATTAAACTTTTTTTAAAATTGTCCCTCGTAATGGCTGGTGAGCTGCATTGTCGTGTTAAAATGGACAGGCACTGTTGAAATATTTCAAGCCGCACGCAAGGCCTTGAACTTGGTTTAACGACGACTTTTCATGTCGTCCGATGCACGGAAATGCTTGCAAATAAATGTCACAAAGTTGTCACGTGGTGGTCACCCAGCCAAGGACTGGCCATAGCGAAAGTTACTTACTGTAGTGATCATTTTGCAGAACACTGAGTTTGCTGGGCCACGAGTGATTCAAAGAATAACAAAAAGTGAATAAAAGCGTCCTATTTTTCTTTCCCATAACGTAATAATGGTCTTGAATTATGTCAGTACTTACCAGTTCACACCTCTATTGCGAAGAGAGCAAGAATATTTATTATTTTAATATAAAAAGTGTGATAAATATTGTTGCTTAATGGCACTGAAAGAGCGAGTCCGTGAATTATTCTTATAATAATGCTCTGACGAATATTACATTTACTACACACGCTTTTTACGCTCTCTCCATTTATTCTTTGAATAACTAGCTACCGCCCGCGACTCCGCTCGCGATGCGAAGTTCAACAGAAAGTACTCCCATCCCACAGAAACAGGTATGAAAACAGACAGAAACCTTTTTTTGGCTGGTTTATAAATCGTGGCAAACTTCGAGCAATATGATCTTGTGCTATGGGATCTAGACGACTGATAGACATACTTATAAATTTATAAATACATAAATATTATACATAGAGAACACCCCAACTCCGAAACAAACATTTATATATCATGGGTCACACAAATATTTGAACCGACCCGGGATTCGAACCCAGGACCTCAGCACGGCAGACGGTCACACTAACGAATGCGGCACCGAGGCAGTCAATAAGAAATTTACACCAGTGATCGCTTACAGAATATAGAGTTAGATATCTTAATAATGATGTATTATAAGAATAAACTACATTGAAGCACTCACAAATTACTTTATATTCAAATTGGTCTTACTCCTTATTTAATAGCCCTCGGATTAATACCATCAGAGTTATACTTAGGTAGGTACTCGTACTACTCCACCAAACGAAGTTGAACGCGTGACATGATCCCTTGCCGCCTGCTCCTACATCAGGTACCGGAATCGCCTTAGTACCGTCCGCAAGGATGCAGACCACGCTCATGTATCCGTGTTCGTAAATTTTGTTCAGGACAAAAAAAAACTTGACCGATAATAGAGAATTTTCGTAATATTTGAATCGTCAACTTCGCTTGGTGGAGTAATACTAAACCTCTCTTCAAAATCAGAAAGAAAAAGAAAACGGAACCAGAATTAAGTAGGTACACTCACATACATGATGTGCAAATATTTAATGAACCAACAAAGCCCACTAATGCCCTCCCTAATTCATAAAGAGAAAATTGAATATTTTTCTTTCATTCCAAGAAAATATGTAAATTATAAATCACAGGCAGGAATTGCAGAAAAGCCTCTCAGGAGGCCATAAAATGAGCCAATAACGAAAGAATAGTATCCGTTGTGCTTGAGGCGGAAACGTTATAAATCACGATGTACAATGGTTCCGTAGGTCTCATTGTTTCGAAAGGATGTCATCGCTGTTGCTTTCCACAATACGGCTTTTAAAATCCAAAATGTTATTTTTCTTAAGGCATACTTCATTTTAATGAGCTAAGCTTCCTTTATTAATGTTTTTTATTTTGTTCTGCGTGCTTTGAACAAATTCCATTGTTGTGTAGAGCCACTTCGCACGGAGGTCTTAGAGAGATGGCTAACAAAGGGTCGTGTAACTAATTTTGTCAAATATTCTAAAAACTGGTATTGTTAACGATAGCTGTACATTCAACGGTAGTCATAAGCTTGCAATTTTTTCGAACAGAAATAAGAATGTGATGTGACCCTTTGCGTAAGCTGTTTATAAAAGTATAGTATAGTAACTATAGGCTAAATACCCAAAAGGCACTAATGCGAAAATATTAAGTGCTATTTTGAAGGAAATGGTAAATAAAAGTTCGAACACTACAAAACTTGTTTAAAACCACTCAATAATAAGAATGAGAAATTTATGTAAATCCTGAACTGAAAATATCTCTCCCAACTTAATATTCAGTCAACTCCTCTGCATTTCTTCGCTCACTTGTTAATTCAGTTAAACGCCTGAAAATTTCCAGGGCTTACCCGTGACTCCCGGCTATAGACAGTTATAAGGCATCATGTGGTTTAGTCGGTAGGAGTCTGGCTAGCCGGAGAAATTCCCAATCGTAAAAAAGAAGTAAAAAATTAAAATAAAAACGCCTGAAATTTTAGCTGCTACGCGTTGACATTCAGACAATATTATAGACATTTAAATATTTAGGATTAATAATTATGATTGATCGATGCATATTCCAGAATAGTAAATAAACTGTTTCATAACTAGTTTGTTGTATAATAAATGTATTTAGAGGGAAAGCGGAAAATATTTTATTCGTAAAACACTTTACCTAATTTCTTTAAACTAAAACACTTACCTAAGTGTTTTAATTTAGAGAAGACCGTGAGATGGTTCCGACATAGAATTGTAGTAGTACTCGTAGTAGTGTAGGTATAGTGTACTCGCAATGTAAACAAGTTTGAATGTGTCATTTATTTCTTGAAAAATTCACTTAGGACGGTATCGACCAAAATAGACTATGTATTTTAAAAGTAAAGTGATTTTACGTTTTACCAACAACTAATAAGCACAACGTAGCTGTGGTCACCATACTGAAGTAGACTATTATATTACGGTGTGCTCATTAGTTGTAGTAAAATAGCCAGCCACAATACTGAAATATGCCATTGGAGGGCGAGATATAATTAGCAGAAATGCGATACTGTATGATATCTAATGGAAATCGGTGATGATAATATAATAACTGTACTACTGATACTCGTAAGTCAACAAAAACCAAACCAATTACTCTCCGTGGATCTCATCTGTCTGTACCCAATTTGTTATATGGGATTGCGAAACTAACCAAAACTAGATTATCGTCGAGATACATGCAGTTTCTGACGGGTAAGGCCGGGACTCCACCGAAGAGAAGACGAGACGAGCGGAGAGCAGATGTTTTTTAAACAACCAATAGAAATGCGTTATTGATAAATCTCCTCTCCGCTTAGCTTCAGTGGAGATCGCTATGCGGAGATGTGGAATATTTGTACGCGCGATGGAAGCGGAGATACGACGCGCAGCTCAGATGAGAGATGTGAGCGGCGTGCTGTGGGCGATGTCACCGTCCCAATCAATTCTGCTTCTTCAGATAGTAGTTCTTCTTCTTCAAGTAAAAGAAGATACTTTTTTTGTAATAATAGCGACATCGCCTACCTTTCGTGTCAGAATGCGTACTGAGCACTCCACACACCGCACACCTCTCCGCTTTGGTGGAGTCCCACGAGCTGAAAAACATCTCTTCTCGCACAGCACTCAGCACACTGCACACATCTCCGCTTTGGTGGAGTCCCGGCCTTAGGAGTCGGATTTTCCAAGGTATAATATGTAAACGGTTTTTATTCCTTTGGTTTATGTGTGAGTGTTCGGTGTGTTTAAGAAAGAATTAAATCGTTTGTGATTTCATGAAGAGATGTCAAATTAATACAAATAAAAACCACGTATACTTTAAAATGTGTAAAGATGTACCTAAATGTAAATTAATCAGGTTGTAGCAATGTGAAGACAAACCTTTTGAGGTTATAAGTTTTGTAAATAAAACTGTGGATATGAAATAGGTATGGATAAAGTACAAATCAAATAAATAAAGTGTTTTTTCAACATACCGATAAAAAATACGTAATATTGGTGGTCAGATGAACCGACGACGAGAAAAGGTCACGGACAATGGATGCGGAAGACGCAGGCCCGTGTGTGGCACTGAACTGACTTAAGCTGATTTGATTGATTGATTGATATTCACTTATAAAACCAATAAAGTTTACAATCTTAAGGCAATATAAAATAGTGCTGATCTTGTAGACGATAAAAAACCCTAAACTGCCAACGTTACTTTCATATTAGCGACTACTGCTAGTGGTTCAACGGAAACTATTATTTATGTACAAAATTTAGGCAGAACGGCAAGGTCAAGGCTAGTTATACTGCAATAATCACAAAGTTAGTATTGATTTGTCACCAGTTCTATGCAACTGTTAGGCGTAGGTGTACGATAGGCTTTTTAGTTGTTTAATGTATCTGCATTTTAATGTTACTAGGTCACACTACAAATCAGTTGGACAAAACGATCCCCGTGTGGTATTTAGACATCTTTGTCCTAGATTTTTAGCTGCTATCTATAATGTATTAAGTTGGATATGCTTAAGGCGTGGAACGTTAAGTTATACATATATTTACTGTCCGGCATGTCGGTCGCGCTTAGAATTCTAATTATGTTGACTTTAAATATATTTGCGTTAGGCTTTTAAAAAGCTATATACATAATATAACTTGACATTGACAATCTTGTGCAACAAATTTGGCTATAGCTATATATTTATGCAATAACGCTTAAGTTTCCTTGAGGGTGAGTAGTAGCTAAATGGTCTAAAGGATAAGCAGAGGTAATTTTACACACTCACACTTTGCCAGTAGCTTTGTTGTTTTACCATACGTAAAAGCTAGCAGAGCTACTCCTGTTATTGGGGACTTAAATGTAATGTTGTTTATGTTTCTCAAACTAGACTAATTATACATCAGATATTATCACTAACATAGCTTATTTAAGGCATTTTTTATTAAATTAATGACTTCTTTACAAAACATTTACAAATTATATAACGGTACAACATAAACTCGTTCGTGTTTTTCCGTTCACCAGTATCTTCTGTAAAGAATAAATTATGATGTGAAATACACATACGCAATAATTAGAACAAAAGCATTTTTAATGACAAAAATAATAAATTAATGGTTTAAAAAACCCTAGAAAAATACGCTTTTATAATGCACGAAAAAACCAAAAATAAATTATGGATCGTTCAAGTTGCCTCTATTTCTAGGCTGAAGTGTATACTATGTGCTTTTAGTTATAATATTTGATTGTAAAAGCGTGGGGCTTTGGAACAGGAAAGACTTTTAAGACGGGTTTTTAACGGTAACCAAAGATATCTAGTTCTCGAACAAGAACTCTACATTTTGCCACTGTTAACGTATTCCCCTCATGTACCTACTTAATTGCCTAAAAGAAGAGGCGTTCCCTTTGGCAGCATAAACGATAAGTTCTTGTGCGACCTCATGCAGCTATCGCCAGGATTTTTATTATATAAGGATTAGTATTAATAGGAATAGTCTTTCTTGTTCTAGCGTCCCACGCTTTTACAATCAAATATTATAACTAAAAGCACATAGTATACACTTCAGCCTAGAAATAGAGGCAACTTGAACGATCCATAATTTATTTTTGGTTTTTTCGTGCATTATAAAAGCGTATTTTTCTAGGGTTTTTTATACCATTTATTTATTTTATACTTTTTAGTCACAACATTTATACCTTTACTAGCTGTTCCCTGCGGCTTCATCCGCGTAGAAGTCGTTATCGCATAAAAGCATTACCCTCCTTTCGCGCAGTCAGTTAAAAAGTAGCCTATGTCCTTCCCTTAAACTCAAACTATCTTTATAACGAATTTCATCAAAATCGGTTCAGTGGTTTAGGCGTGAAAACGTAACAGACAGACAGACAGAGTTACTTTCGCATTTATAATATTAGTAGGGATTTCTGTATTACATGGTGTTTTGTCTGAGTTCGACTAATGTGAAAATATTTCATTATTACTCTAATACATATACATTTTAAGCAGGTAACTATGTCAATATTTACACTTAACATTAACTTTATTATATAACAGGTTTGTTATAACCTTAAACCCTAATCGTGGTCAAAGTTCATTACACGACTTTTCTAACAAATCCAAACACAGCTATGATACAATGTTCCATCATGAAGTTCCAGTGCCTATCTTCCGGCTCCATCATCATATCAGTTTGACAGTACCATATTATTGTATTGTCATCAGAACTACATACAGCTGCCAATTTTCATGACGCTACGATCCTTGGAAGCTGGTTAAATTAGCTACCGTAGATTAAACTTTTTCCATCGAAGTTTCAGTGCCTATCTTCCGGCTCCATCATCATATCAGTTTGACGTACCATATTATTGTATTGTCATCAGAACTACATACAGCTGCCAATTTTCATGACCCTACGATCCTTGGAAGCTGGTTAAATTAGCTACCTTAGATTCCACTTGTTTTCAGTGCCTATCTTCCGGCTCCATCATCATATCAGTTCGACAGTACCATATTATTGTAATGTCATCAGAACTACATACAGCTGCCAATTGTCATGACGCTACGATCCTTGGAAGCTGGTTAAATTAGCTACCGTAGATTAAACTTTTTCATCGAAGTTTCAGTGCCTATCTTCCGGCTCCATCATCATATCAGTTTGACAGTACCATATTATTGTATTGTCATCAGAACTACATACAGCTGCCAATTTTCATGACCCTGCGATCCTTGGAAGCTGGTTAAATTAGCTACCTTAGATTCCACCGGTTTTCAGTGCCTATCTTCCGGCTCCATCATCATATCGGTTTGACAGTACCATATTATTGTATTGTCATCAAAACTACATACATCTGCCAATTTTCATGACGCTACGATCCTAGGAAGACGGTTAAATTAGTTTCCTTAGATTCCATTACATTGTTAGTTACATACACGACGACCTAATAAAAGCATATTAAAAATATATCAAATATATCCAATTTGTTTTTGTCAGAATATAATGCCTATTCAATTTGAATAAGAATAATTTTGAAAATAGCTTCGTCTAAAGTTCCATTGCCGCCAAGAGCCACCAAGTTATTTATTGGGCGTTGCTTCATTCTCGGTCAACATCGGTGGGGAGGAATCAAATGAGGGTAAAAGGAGTTTTAGACTTTAATTTGTTACATTGATTTCTGAATAGGTTTCTATACGGTTTGTTTGTATACTAGAAACTAGAGATCACTACACACAGTTCAGTTCTCGAGAAATTTGTATAAGCCAAAGATGATTTTCCAATGTTGTCCCGGAATAAAAGTGGCCTGCCGCTTTGGGAACCCACAACTTTACATAGTATGTAAAGTTAATTTATTGTTTCTTTTTGACCTGAAAGAGGGCCAAATGATCAAATACTTCAATGTTATTAAGTAGTGTGAATTTTATGTATATGTAAATGCTAGGATACCTTCAACTCTCTCAGGGACCATACTTACCCTACATGCAAACGGTGCACCTGCTAAGCAACGGAACGGAATGTCACACGAAGCCACGTAAAAGAGGATTCCGGAGTTCAAAACCAGATAGGGTTTAAAAGCAGCTGGATACAACGTAAAGGCGAAAAAGTTGTATGTATAGGAAAGGTCACAAAATTACACATTTGATCTCAGTAATGGAAAACCGAAAGTGTAATTTTTTCCGCTTATCTTACGAATCCTACTAATATTATAAATGTTAAGCTAAACAGAGCAGACTAAAATTTGGTACAGGGATAGAAAAGACATAGTCTGGAATAACAAATAGACTACTTTAATTATGCTTATACAAATATTGTAAAGGGGAAAGATTTGATTGTTTGTTTGTTTGCGTCGATTAGGCTAAGAAACTACTGATCCGATTTAAAAAATCTTTCAATGTTGGAAAGGTACACCATTCCCGGCGAATATGGGGCTATCTTTTATACGGGAACGGGAACTCGACGTCCGCTAGTAGAGGATAAAAAGGAAGCGGAAACAGTAACAACAGCGGGCGAAGCCGTGGGAGCCATCTAGCTAGTGTAATATAAATAACTTGTGCCATAGAGTTGCCCAGCGCGCAATGGAACGAGCTATGCTTGGGGTGTCTCTGAGGGATAAAATCCGGAACGATGTTATCCGTCAGAGAACTAAAGTGGTCGACATAGCTCGCAGAGTATGCAGTTTGAAGTGGCAGTGGGCTGGTCATATCTGTAGGAGAACCAATGGTAGGTGGAGCAAACGAGTTCTGGAGTGGAGACCGCGACTTGCTACGCGTGGGGTAGGACGACCCCCTGCCAGATGGAACGATGACCTGAAGAGGGTCGCAGGGACTGGCTGGATGCGGAAGGCGCAGGACCGTGTGTTGTGGCGTGATTTGGGAGAGGCCTACGTCCAGCAGTGGACTGATATAGGCTGATTTGATTGATAGAGTCTCAAACTCTAGCCTAATCAAACGACTAATGATGATGAATCTTCGGAGAACTTACGTAATTATCGCTGCAGGGGTTGAAGGTCAGATAGCGGTGGTTCCAAAGAATGAACAAAACGCAATCACCTTGGTATCAACCATGCCTATCAACATATTCACAGAATCTCTGAGTAGGTTACCTAAGCCAGGTGCAAGGTTCATTGTGATATCCATAACATTACAATATTTTAAAGCTACGAAATGCCATCTGTATTTAGTAGCTTTAAAATATTGTAATGAGCGAACTATTGTTTAATTTCATTGTGTGTTTTTAGGGTTCCGTACCCAAAAGGTAAAAACGGTACCCCCTATTCATGAGACTTCGCTGTCCGTCTGTCTGTATATCCGTCATGAGGCTGTATCTCAGGAATCGTGATAGATAGAGACCTGAAATTTTCACAGAAGATGTATTTCGGTTGCCGCTATGACAACAAGTAAAATCAGAAAAAGGGGGAATTAAGGCGGTCTCCCATACAACAAACGTGATTTTTTACCGTTTTTGTTCGGAACCCTCCGTGCACGAGTCTTCATTTCGGCAAAATGACACCGTCTCTGTCTGATGGAAAGCCATAGCATGCTTGACTTGGTTGCCACTGTCAGTTCACCAATCCAAAAGTAACAGTAACTCTCAAGTTGGTTGACACTTTCGCTTGAAGCATTCAGAGTTATAAGAGGAGGGAAACACATGCACTGTCAGAGCCTTTCAGGGTACTGTGGTTCGACATAGAAATGATTTTGGAGTTCTAGCTATGACGAGCAGGCAGCGTGACGTGAGAGAATCACACACGACCACCCCCCCCGGAAGCGGGATAACACCCTAACATACCCTAAAAGACACGGGATAGCACCCCAATCCATCCTAGGTGAGGCTGCAGTGGTAGCCGTAGGTCTGTTGGGAGTCCTGGGGTATCCTTCCGAGGGCTTACCCGGGGCTCCCAACCGTAGGCTGTTAGGTAAGATACGTGTGGTTATTAGTCGAAAGGCATAGCATCAATGTAGGGTTTTCCTCCCGTTAATAATAAGCTATGACGAGACAACCTGTAGAAGTGGCTGTGGAAACGAAACTAATCAAAATAAAATAAAAAGTTGCACCTGCACCACCATTTTTGCATACATCGTTGTGAAATTTGTTCAGCTAGGCTATATTTGATAATGAAATGTCAATGAATACATTTTGATGCAATCAAATTTTAATAAAAAAAGATCTTTGAATATAAACTGAGCTCATAATAATATGTCTGCCACATAAATCACAATCATTTCATAAGAAATATTAACATGTGAGTTTATATTAAATCATTAGTAACACTGAAACAAATAATATTTTCCTGCAGGTACTTATCAACTAACAAGTTTTAAATACTTTCTAAAATAAAATAAAAACATAGAAACCTTTTTTTAAAGAATATATAGATCCAGATAACGGACAAATATTTCCACGGGAGTTATTTTTTCCAAAGACGAAGTATTTTGTACCAAGTAAGAAGTAACATAAGAAGTAACCACCCAGCATCGAGAAGTGGAATAAAATCCAAAACGGAAAGAGTTCGCGGTAGTAGACAAAGTCTGTATCGGGTATCATTCTGAGGGTAAACTCCCAGCTGTGTAGTTTGTTGTAGGCCACCGAGTGGTTTTAGCCGGTAGGAGTTCATCCATGAGGATTTCCACACTTAAAAAAATGCCGGACTACTATCATCAGCTAAAAGATTATTATAAGATCCGCGATATTATCTATTGACTGAATGCAGTTGAGATGCGATCATTGCGCAGTATGTGCAGAGTAAGGCTGGTTGATAGAAAGAGGAATACAGATATCCGAGAATGCAGTGGCCTGAAAGATGTTGTAACAAGAATTGAAAAGAGCATGCTAAGGTGGTTTGGGCATTTAGAACGAATAAGTACTGAGCGAATGGCACACCGAGTATGGAAGGCACATGTAAGTGGACAGGCAAGCAGAGGTCGCAGAACATACAGCTAACAATTGAATTGCAAAAAACCGGCCAAGTGCGAGCTGGACTCGCCCATGAAGGGTTCTTTAGCAGCAAGTAACATAATATAAAAGTTTTTGTAGTTAGTTGTAGCTTTGATTGATGTTTTAACACGTTCGCAGTGGTAGTGATTTTTACAGGCGAAAATTGCGGTTTATGACGTATTAACAAAAAACTACCAACTCGATCTCGTTCAAACCAATTTTCGCTGGTAGTTTTTATAGCAATGTACATTATATTTTTTTTTTAGATTTATCATTCTCTTAGTTTAGAAGTTAGATGGGGGGGGGGGGGGGGACGGACACACACATACATTTTTCCACTTTGGAAGTGTCTCTTACGCAAACTATTCAGTTTACAAAAAAAAAATGATGTTAGAAACCTCAATAGCATTTTTGAAGACCTATCTATAGATCCACACGTATGGGTTTGAAGAAAAAAAAAACTTTTTCAGTTTCAGTTCTGAGTATGGGGACACCCAAAATTTACTGCTTTTTTTCTAGCTTTATATAAAAATCTTAATGCGGTTCACAGAATACATCTACTTACCAAGTTTCAATGGCATAGGTCTTATAGTTTCGGAGATAAATGGCTGTGAAACACGGACGGACAGACAGACAGACATGACGAATCTATAAGGGTTCCGTTTTTTGCCATTCGGCTACGGAACCCTAAAAAGGCAGGTAAAACTACTCGAAACCGACGTTCTTGCAAAAAAGGTTTAAGGCCATACCCACGGCTAACGACCTTGAGCATATGGGCGATATGACTCGCCAACATAGACTAGCGCAACTACAGAGACATCAGAGTAAAAGAACTACGGAAGAAGAAGAAAAATAGTAGCGGAAATGCGTTCCTCACTTCACCAAATAAACAAGAAGCTGTGAGATGGTCTCACCCGACTGCCCCTCTCTAAAACGTTTATTGTGAGAGTTCAATCCGATTGACGTTGTTATTTTTGTTTTATTTCAAACTTTGAACAGATGATCCACGTGACCTAGTGACGTAGTTTAATGCAACAGAGTCACAGACTACAGACAAAGTCTCGCCATAAGCCCCTCTGCACTCTATTTTATAGAGAGAGGCGAAAATAAATTAAAAAACAAAGGAACGTTTGTATTTCAATTTTCCTTTGTTTTTAAGTGTAAAAATACACTGCAAAAAATGTGATTGATTATTACGTAAAATTAAATGTGACGAATTCACAAAGACGAATGTTCATATATTCATTGTTTTACGTAAATTATTACAAATCCAGACAAGAATTCCACTCGCTTAAAATTTTTGTTACTTTTGGAACAAAATTTCATTTCATTTTATTATAACAAAGAAAAATAGTCGTAAACGCAGTTGCGAGGGTCAGCTAGTTATGTATAAATAAGAAGCGCTCGTGGCACCGCGGACTCAGTGTTTTGTAAACGATCACTGTAGTAAACTCATTCACTATGGCCAGTCCTTGGATGGGTGACCATCCATGTGACCACTTTGTGAAGTTATTTGTTCGTGTCGTTTCCGTGTTTCGGAAGGCACGTTAAGCAACGGCTGAACGTGCCTTTCGAAACTTACGGGCAACCAAGACCAACGGGTCTTGGTTGCCCGTAAAATGGCAGTCATTAACTCCTACATCGTCCATTAACTTCCTCTTCCCCCTGGACCGCGAAAGCGAATAGACGCTTGCCCGCTATTAAATTTTATTTAAATAACAAAAAATACAATATATAAAACTTAATAAAAAAGTGTGAAGTACCAGGAACGCATAATTTAGAAGAGCCTACCGGGTAACTTGAACAAATCACGAAGGATCTACCCGCCGCACCATCAAAATTGGTACGTCAACTGTCAATTCAATACATTTGTACAACAGTCACGGGCTGTCGCTGTCACTTTGGCATAACTTTAGGGTTGCCATACCTGGATTTCAATTTGGTCGAATAAAAATATACGTCATATTTTCAATTTGGATGTAAAACTATATTTAAAGAATATATTGAAGAAGAAGACTAGTTGTGAGCCCTGGCTTCGCTTGCAACACCAACCTATAAAAATAGTTAGTTTAATATTATACTGCTAGACAATTTCAGAGAAATTTATTGGAAATTACCTGTGCCACACGACTTTAAATTTGTAAATTAAATCAACTAAAATGGAAAAAACACTATCTGAATCGGACTTAAACGATATGCAACAATATAAAACCCCAGAACAGATAGTCTTTACCAGAAGCAAAAGGCGAAGGGAAGACGAGGAAACCTCTGATATTAAAGATTTTATATCCTCACTTATGCTGGAACAACAGAAGGAAATAAAAAAGATCAGTGCAGTCCTTTCGGACATAAAACAAACAAACACAAACATTGAGAATTCTGTAGCGTTTCTCTCTGCTCAAAATGAGGATTTAAAAAAGAAAATTGAGGAAATGGAAAAACAAGCTGCAAAGGATCGCGGTTACATAACTATTTTGGAAACTAAAATTGAGGACTTACAAATGTCAAGCCGCAAGACTAATCTACAAATAAAAAACCTGCCTAAAGCAAGTGGAGAGACGAAAGAAGATTTGATCGATATGGTGGTAACTCTTTCGAAAAATGTGAACCGTGACATAGAAAAGAGAGATATTAACGATGTTTACAGACTGAGCAGCAAGAAAGAAGAACGCAACCCTCCTGTAGTGGTGGAGCTTTCCTCCACTATCATTAAGACCGATTTTCTAAAGGCTTGTAAGAATTTTAATACCTCTCATAAAAACAAGCTAACTGCCAAACACGTAGGAAATCGCACTAATACTGATTCTCCCATTTACGTCTCGGAGCAGCTAACCGTTAAAGCGTCTAGACTTTACTTCCTGGCACGTGATTTAGTCAGAGGTAAGAAATATAAATTTTGCTGGACAGCCTATGGAAGAGTATACCTGAGAAAGGATGAAAATTCACCAAAAATCTCCATTAGGTCGGAAGCGCAACTACAACAATTGGCTAATGGTTTGTGACTAAATTCAACATTTTGGATTCAGTTACAAAAACTCTGTTTTCTTTTAACCAAATGTTTTATAAATTATTTTATAGTCTGTTATATTATATTAGAATATAAGTATCCTAAAACACATACACAATGTAACTTTAAACTTACAAATACATACACTTACATACAAACAATTAATATCCCAGGAATCAAGTGTAGGAATTATGAAAGTATTATAATGAATTCAAATGCGTTTTTTAACCATATCACTAGGCCCATATATCTACTGAATCAAATATGTATTCTATCTAACTATTACATACCTACGAATATCATCTGGTCCACCCACAGCTCTGTTAATATCAAATTAAATGGATAATCATCTTTATACAATAGAACAGATAGACAATACTAGCATTGCACGCTCCTATTGCTGTAATATAGAAGACTTAACCAAACATATACAGCCAAAGAAGGAAGATCTAAAGATATTCTGCCAAAATATAAGAAGCGTGTACAACAACATTGATGACCTACAGGTAACATTATCTTGCTTGGGATTCGGTCCTGATATTTTAATACTCACAGAAAGTCATATTAACCTAAATAAACCAATTCCCAATATTGTAAATTACACAATGCACCATACAACATCTCATATAAATAAAAACGATGGTGTAGTGGCATATATAGCAAACAATATTAAAGCTAACGTCAACGAAATAATTTTGAAGCATGCCTCTGCACTGGAAATCAAAGTGAATAACAATATAATTATTGGTGTATATAGATCTCCGTCTAATAAAAATGCAGATCTGTTTATCGGTTCTCTTAACTCGTATTTAGAAACCAAAAAATCACACAATTGTATAACACTGACAGGGGATATCAACATAAATCTCAGATCGGGTTCGACTGAGGAAACACATGAACGTAACAACAGACAAAATTACTTGTCTATGCTTAGTTTGCACGGGCTAATGACTGGACATACTTTTCCAACTAGAATAAAAAATTGTCTCGATCACTTCATGTTAAAGCTAAATAAAGAAAAGATCTCCGCTCAAATCGCAATACTAAACACATCTACCACGGATCACTCCTTATTATTCTTAAACGTTACTAAAATAAAGCATAAACATAAGGCCGAAAAAACAAAAAAAGTAACAGACTTTCAAATGGCATTACAAGACTTAACCAAAAACAATTTAAGCGAATTAATGCTCTGTGATGACCCAGATACCATAACCGAACTCTTGATAAATAAAATATCAGAAGCAATACATTGTGTTAAAAATGCAATTGAGAATATTTGATTTTTTGGAAATGTATATAATTATATTTTAAAAACATTAAGAAATATTTGAAATTCTATGTACTTTAAATACTTCCTGTTTGAAAACGGCGGCCATGACACTTTATGTCAAGATGGCGCATTAGAGATTGTAACGGCAGGACGCATTGTGAATATTGGTAACGAGAAAAACAGAAATAAATGTGGTTAAGAGTTCTAGATGTGTTATTCTTTTATAGTTCAGAAGTGACAAGTTAATTCTACGCTCACTAAGTAAGGTTACTGCGTGTTACTGGTATGTACATTGAAATTTATTAAACCAATGGAAATATTGCAGAGGAAAAGTAGAAAAGGAGAAACTCTCGTTGAATATTACTATGACGAAATAATGTTAGTCAATTGTTGCGAATTGAAGGGACGTCAAGCGGTTGACTGTATTGCGCATGGAATATTTGATCACAATATAAAAATCAACGTACAGGGTGCTCATTATGATGATCCCGACCAGGTATTAGCGTATTTTCGAAATATTTTAAATAGATTAACGGATTCTTCACCCTCGCGAAGACCAATTATGGATTCACGCGACTTATCAGATAAAAAGCAAACTTCGGATACATTGACACAAAACTTGCATAATAAAAGACCTACTGTGACTTGTTATAACTGCCGCGAAATTGGTCATACCGTTAGAAAATGTAGAAAAGAGTTAGTTAAATGTAGTAAATGTAAACGCTATGGACATTCAGAAAACACGTGTACATCTAATGTAACTCATTCTAATGAAAGTAATAGTAGGTCGGACCGTTCATGCGGTTAGACAGTTTATAGGTCTAGACAGTTTTTTAGGTTTGTAAACAATTTCGCTAGTATTGCTAAACCCTTAACTATGTTGACTAAATCAGATGCGAAGTGGACTTAAGGAACAGATCAAGTTAACGTATTTAATAAAATTAAATAAATACTTGTGCCCAGACCGGTTTTGGCTATATATAACCCCAAATATTTCACAGAGCTTTACACAGACGCTAGCTCCCTAGGTATTATGTATTGTGGTGTTTTACTACAACGTACGTACAAAGCTTTACCACTTCGCGCAATCGCATACTTTAGCCGACAAACGACTGCGGAGGAACAGCACTTTCACTCATATGAACCCGAAACCCTCGCAGTAGTCATGTCCTTAAATCGTTACCGGGTTTATTTACTAGGCATTCACTTCAAAGTAGTGACGGACTGCAATGCATTGAGAACCACTTTGACTCAGCGCTATTTTGTACCAAGGATAGCTCGCTGGTGGATGTTGGTTCAGGATTACTATTTCGTAATTGAATACCATCCGGGTACTCAACTTAAACACGCGGTTAGTCTAAGTCGTAATGCATTGCCAATCGATCATAGGTACAGAAGAGTTTAATATTTCGGGCATAACAAAAATAGGCACTGACAATCATTTCATGTTGGCTGTACAATTAAGTGATCCTCGCTTCACTCTTATAAATGTATTTAAGATAAAAATTGCTCTGAAGGCAAAGATATTAAAAATAATCACGTGCTGAAGGATGGCCAAATCTATAAGAAAGTAGATTCCAATTTAAAGTGGGCCGTGCCTCACGTTGCTAGGTGAAAAGTCTGTCAGCTATGTCATGATGACGCTGGGTATTTCTCTTTTGATAAAACGATCGAAGAGATGCGTAAAGATTATTGGTTCTCCCGTATGAATCAATTTGTAAAAAGTACGTACGAGCTTGTATTTCAGTCGCATACGCTAAACAACCCTCTGGTAAAAAGCAAGGCTTTTTACATCCAGTACGAAAGCCTGACATACCATTTAAGTGCATCCACATTGGTCACATTGGTCACCTTGATCTATTCGTTAGTAGTAAAAGAAGGTAACACCTATAAGCTGGGTATGGTTGACGCAGTCACGAAATTCATAGTATTAAATGATTTTATCGGACTGTTTGGGTCTCCCAAGGTGATGGTATCGGACCGCGGTACAGCTTCATATCTGCTCAATGATCGAAATTGGGAATCCCATCTTAATAGCGTACGAGGAGTTTTAACAATACTTTATATAAATGAGTAAGACCCCCACTCAAGTTCTCCTCGGGAAAAAGACAGTAACTATAACTGGAGCGATCTATGTATATGTTCCACAGTAGCTTATAAATTAGGAGACTTAGTATTGATTCTTAAAAATGTTCGTAACCTAGTAATAAGTTGGAACCTCCTTATAGAGAGCCTTATAAGGTGACGGTTCTATTAGGCAATTATGAAGTGAGTAGTATTGATGGATTTTCAAAATGAAAATATAGTAACGTATATTCTGTGATCGTATGAAGCTCTGGATCAGATTGACTAAGCCAACAAGTGTAACGACCGATAGCGAAAGGGAATATGCTAACAGTGATTAGACAATGCGGCTCATTTCCTATCCAAAATTGATATAAAACCTTTTCCTTCTTATTTCCCTTTCTTTTGTCCAAACATTTCCAGTATAAGTGTTGATACTCACGTGTCACAACGCCTTGTGTGCGTATAAGATAATTATAACGCCTTGTGTGCGTAGAAGATAATTATAACGCCTTGTGTGCGTAGAAGATAATTATAACGCCTTGTGTGCGTAGAAGATAATTATAACGCCTTGTGTGCGTATAAGATAATTATAACGCCTTGTGTGCGTAGAAGATAATTATAACGCCTTGTGTGCGTAGAAGATAATTATAACGCCTTGTGTGCGTATAAGATAATTATAACGCCTTGTGTGCGTATAAGATAATTATAACGCCTTGTGTGCGTAGAACTTCACAACGCCTTGTGTGCGTATAAGATAATTATAACGCCTTGTGTGCGTAAAAGATAATTATAACGCCTTGTGTGCGTAAAAGATAATTATAACGCCTTGTGTGCGTAAAAGATAGTTATAACGCCTTGTGTGCGTAGAACTTTTCAACGCCTTGTGTGCGTATAAGATAATTATAACGCCTTGTGTGCGTAGAACTAAACAACGCCTTGTGTGCGTAGAACTTCACAACGCCTTGTGTGCGTAGAACTTCACAACGCCTTGTGTGCGTAGAACTTCACAACGCCTTGTGTGCGTATAAAATAATTATAACGCCTTGTGTGCGTAGAACTTCACAACGCCTTGTGTGCGTATAAGATAATTATAACGCCTTGTGTGCGTAGAAGATAACTATAACGCCTTGTGTGCGTAGTAGACAATTATAACGCCTTGTGTGCGTAGAAGATAATTATAACGCCTTGTGTGCGTAGAAGATAATTATAACGCCTCGTGTGCGTAGAAGATAAATATAACGCCTTGTGTGCGTAGAAGATAATTATAACGCCTTGTGTGCGTAGAAGATAATTATAACGCCTTGTGTGCGTAAAAGATAACTATAACGCCTTGTGTGCGTAGAACTTCACAACGCCTTGTGTGCGTAGAACTTAACAACGCCTTGTGTGCGTATAAGATAATTATAACGCCTGGTGTGCGTCGAACTTAACAACGCCTTGTGTGCGTAGAAGATAATTATAACGCCTCGTGTGCGTAGAAGATAAATATAACGCCTTGTGTGCGTAGAAGATAATTATTACGCCTTGTGTGCGTAGAAGATAATTATAACGCCTTGTGTGCGTAGAAGATAATTATAACGCCTTGTGTGCGTAGAAGATAATTATAACGCCTTGTGTGCGTAGAAGATAATTATAACGCCTTGTGTGCGTAGAAGATAATTATAACGCCTTGTATGCGTAGAACTTCACAACGCCTTGTGTGCATAGAAGATAATTATAACGCCTGGTGTGCGTGGAAGATAAGTATAACTATAATTATTTTATATTCTAACTATAATTATTTATTTGTACCAGAGCCTTATATTATTATGCGTGGCTCAGGCCGCAGACAGCATCGACTGCTGGCAACACCACCATCCTGGAGCTCGCAACAAACTGCTGCCAGTCCTACTGCCAAAGCGGTTGAGCTTATCAATGATCTGTTGCGTAAATGTCCAGATGCAGATTTATTTTTTGACAACGTGGATCAAATGGCGGGGAAAGTTATGAATTATCTACTTAAATTTCTAACATAGTATAATTTTGTTATATAAATTTTCTAATTATGGCTGTGACACTCGGTTACTGAAATTAATAACTTTGATTGACATGTATATTCCAATAATTGACATTAATCTCAACATTTTTTATTTTATTTCTTATTTTGACATTGTACCTAATTATAAATTGTAATCAAGTTGATGATTATTACTGACACTGTACTGCTTAGTTCTAAATTTAGTTAAATAGAAAATTGTTAATGGTTAGGACACTCTTTTGGGTATAACTTAGTATAGCATATAAGCGATTTGGTGACAAACTGTAAGCTTATACTGTTTTATGGAAATAAATAAATAAATAACGCCTGGTGTGCGTAGAACTTAACAACGCCTTGTGTGCGTATAAGATAATTATAACGCCTTATGTTCGTAAAAGATAATCATGACGCCTTGTGTGCGCAGAACACAGTATAACGCCTTGTGTGCGAAAAATGAAGCGCCTTGTGTGCGAAATATAAAACGACTTGTGTGCGAAATGTAATTATGAGGCCTTGCGTACTAATAATATTAATGTAACGCTTGACGGATACTTAAGAACATAGAGATTGATTGTAATTCTTCGAATTATAATAGAATCGAATGTTGAATTTAATTGAGTTGAGATAATAAATAGGTCTAAAGAAAAAAATGGAAGCTAATTAGTGACAGTGTTAAAGTGTTTGTGTATGAGAATGGTGATCCTCTAGTTATTGGTCAATATTAGTTGGACTGAAATGTTATTCTTATTCCACGTAGACATTAGTTGATAATGAGAGATTAGAAATGTTAATATATTCTTTTAAATGTCATTACGTGATGATGATGATGACACGATGACAAAGACATTTCAGTATTTGTCATCATTGTAATGTTTTATTGTAGATATTTAAAAAAAAACGTAAAGATTTAAACTTAGAGAGTGTTTATATATAGAATGAGGACATTCTTGAAATAGTAGGATGGCCGAAATAAAATCAGTAAACTTTGCTGACAATAACTTAATTACTATAACAATTATTTTGCAATGTTAAAATGATATGTTAATTGTGTTGTATAATAAATACTGATGGTTATGTATTGATAAATTATATTTATGAAGGCAATGTATTGAAAAATTATATTTATGTATTAGTTAGTACTTACGTTTTTGTAATGATATATATGTTTATTGTGTTGTATAATAAATACTGATGGTTATGTATTGATAAATTATATTTATGAAGGCAATATATTGAAAAATTATATTTATGTATAAGTTAGTACGTTTTTTTGAATGGAGTTCATTTTTATTATTTGAATAATATGTCTGGGACAGACTTAAGGTCAGAATGGCCGACTGTTAAAAATGCAATTGAGAATATTTGATTTTTTGGAAATGTATATAATTATATTTTAAAAACATTAAGAAATATTTGAAATTCTATGTACTTTAAATACTTCCTGTTTGAAAACGGCGGCCATGACACTTTATGTCAAGATGGCGCATTAGAGATTGTAACGGCAGGACGCATTGTGAATATTGGTAACGAGAAAAACAGAAATAAATGTGGTTAAGAGTTCTAGATGTGTTATTCTTTTATAATTGTAATACTAAAACCGTGAATATACCTAAAAACAAGCGATGTATTAAACCCTGGATAACGCCTGGAATACTAAGATGTATTAAAAATAGAAATAGCATGCAAAAAAATCTAAAAGCAAATCCGTATAATGAAATGTTAAGAATAAGCTATAAAAGATATCGCAATTACTGTAATCAGTTAATAAAAAAGCTAAAACGTAAATACGAGAGAGACCTTTTGACAAACTCAAATAATAATAGCAAAAAATTGTGGAATAACATTAAAACTATAACACATATTAGACAATCTAAAACGGATAATACTAAATTATTGGAAATAAAAAAATCACGACTAGAATCAGTAAATTTGGTTAATGATTACTTCGTTGGTATTGGCAAACAACTGGCAGAGGAGATTAAGTTAAACTCTAAAACAGACATTGATCGTAACTCCTATAACTATTCCACACAATTAACATCTTTTGTGCTATTGGATACAGATATGGATGAAGTACATGCTATTATTATGAACCTGAAATCTAATAGTGCTCCAGGTTGGGATAATATACCAATAACCTTTATAAAGATAGCTTATAAGGAAATAACTCCAATTATAGTCCATCTAGCTAACTTGTGTTTTGATAAAGGCATATTCCCTACACTATTTAAAAAATCAATTATCACACCAGTTCATAAAAATGGCGCTAAGGACGATCTTAGTAACTATAGACCTATATCTATACTACCAGGTCTCTCAAAAATATTGGAGAAGTTGATAAATAGGCGACTAGTAGCTTACTTAGACAAACAACAAATACTTTCAAAATCACAATATGGATTCCGACAGGGCTTATCAACCGAGGATGCAGTAACTGATATAACTGCACATATTACGGAACAACTTGATAAAGGAAAGAAGTGTGTTACAGTTTTTCTTGACCTAAAAAAGGCCTTTGACACCGTCTCAATACCCATATTATTGCGTAAATTAGAACACGCAGGAGTCAGAGGAGTACCACTTGCATTACTTAAAAGTTATGTTACATCTCGAACTCAAAGTGTAAAAATAGGTCAAACAATTAGCGACGACGCCGACGTTACCTTCGGTGTCCCACAGGGCAGCGTGCTCGGTCCCACTCTGTTTCTAATCTACATAAATGATATATGTAGATTGGAAACCGGTGGATCCCGGGTATTCGCATATGCTGATGACACCGCAGTTGTCTTCACGGGAGATAACTGGGACCTTGTGCAAAGACATACAGAAGACGGAATGTCAAAAATAGCCTTCTGGCTAAGAAATAATCTACTGACGTTAAATATTAATAAAACTAACTTTATCTGTTTCTCGCTCAGAAAAAAGTCTCAACCAAATTATAATTTTAGAATAAAACTTCACGAAAATTATTGTAGTAAGGATCTTAACTGCACGTGTCCTACTATTCAGAAGGTAGAAAAAACTAAATATCTTGGAATTATTTTAGATCAGCTACTATCCTGGCACGATCACATCGAATTAATGAGTGACCGCTGTAGAAAAATGATATGGACCTTCAAAACATTAAGGCATGTCTGTCATACCGACCTCCTCAAACGAATATACGTCATACTTGCTGAATCTGTTATAACGTACTGCATACCAGCTTGGGGGGGAGCGACAAAAGTAAAATTTTTAGAATTGGAAAGATCACAGCGAGCCCTGTTAAAAACTATGTTCTTTAAGTCATATCGGTTTTCTACAGTGGCATTATATAAGGAAAATGAGTTGATGACAGTACGGCAACTGTATATTTTGAGATCAACTCTAAAATTGCACAAGAGTGTTAAATTTATGCCGACGACACAAAATAAACGCCGTAAATATGCTGTAATGAATGCTAAAAGAATGCGTACATCGACAGCGAGACGCCAATACATTGCCCAAACTTCATTTCTCTACAACATCTTAAACAAACAATTATCTATTTACCAAAAAACGTATTATGAATGCAAACCAGTGTTCTTTCGGTTTGTGTTAATAACAGAAATATATCTGTTATTAACCCAATCAAATATGTGTTAACCGTAACCAGAATACACCGAATAATAATGTAACAGAATTAATAGCTTAACAGAAACAACATGTTACCGGTTTGTATACAGTAACCGTAACCGAATTGATAAAGGTTATTTTGCTTGTTGCATTCTACTCGTAGGTAGGTAGGTACCTAGATGCCGGTCGGCGTCTCCTTTGTTCTTCGCTCGCCAAAGCGATTCCTTTCACGCACACATAGGTACAAATAGAAAGAATCAAATGTATTTTACGAATTTTAGTATGCACCACTGTTTGTTTATATTTAACTGAGTCGCGTTTTCCAGTGTTACTGCCGTGTGACGTCGATCATGCCGATTCATGTCTTATTGTGTGCAGTGTCAGTTTATTTTACGCGCCACATGAAAACAACGGTGCAGCGACCGTTCTTTTCATGTTGGATATGGTATAAGGGGTTTTTTGGTATGCTGAGCACGAATTTTGGGTTAATTTTGCAATCCAATATGACCGCCGCGCCACTGTAGTAAAATTTAAAGTTGGATATCGTATAAGGGGTTTTTGGGTGTGCTGAGTACGAATTTCGGGTTAATTTTGCAATCCAATATGGCCGCCACGCCACCGTTGTAAAATTTTATGTTGGATATCGTATAAGGGGTTTTTGGGTATACTGAGTACGAATTTCGGGTTAAATTTGCAACCCAATATGGCCGCCACGCCACCGTTGTAAAATTTCATGTTGGATATCGTATAAGGGGTTTTTGGGTATGCTGAGTACGAATTTCGGATTAATTTTGCAATCCAATATGGCTGCCGCGCCGCCATTGTAAAATTTTATGTTGGATATCGTATAAGGGGTTTTTGGGTATGCTGAGTACGAATTTCAGGTTAATTTTGTAATCCAATATGGCTGCCGCGCCGCCATTGTAAAATTTCATGTTGGATATCGTATAAGGAGTTTTTGGGTATGCTGAGTACGAATTTCGGGTTAATTTTGCACTCCTATATGGCCGCCGCGCAACTGTAGTAAAATTTCATGTTGGATATCGTATAAGGGGTTTTTGGGTATGCTGAGTACGAATTTCGGGTTAATTTTGCACTCCAATATGGCCGCCGCGCAACTGTAGTAAAATTTCATGTTGGATATCGTATAAGGGGTTTTTGGTCGGTACGGTCGCGCCTCACTAATGCGGTCTCGTAATTAATTTATTAATAATTAATTCGCGCTACGCGTTGCTTACGCGCCGCTGTAATTCCACCGTGCGATGGCTACCAACAAGACGGTCATCGTTAACGAGTTACTCGCGTTCATCCAAAATGCAGTGGACACCATGGATGAGATCAGCATAATGCAGATCTGCAAATCCAATTTCAAGGAACAGGAGATCTGCAGTGGTAAGGCGTTGCTGTACCAATCAGTCGGCAAAACTGCCCAGATGCCGTCCCGAAGGAGGGATGGAGGGGAACGAAGTGTGCAGGACATCATCACCCTGCTGAAGCAAACGGATCCTGACGACGTGCCGGATTTCGTCGCGAAGGAGCTGCACAAGCTCCCACCGGTGGGATTTGACCACGTCGACGTGACAAGACTGCTTAAGGACATAGCTTTCCTGAAGTCCAGCCTTGCTGATGTGTTGGCAAAATTAGAGGCATCAGATAAAACTATCAGTGGTCTGCAGGCTGAATTGTTGTTACTTCGTAGCAATAATTCAGTTAGTAGGTCAGCCTCCGATAATGTCAATGTACGGCGAGGCGCGCAAAACGCGTCATTGTGCAGTTTTGAGTCAGCGCAATTTGATGCGCCCGAGTGTCCAGTGGCCGTAGCGTGTGCCTCGAACGTGAGCTCGCGCCCCGCCGCGCCCGCCGCTACCTCTTCCCCGCGAAGATGCCGACGACTGTCACGTTGCCACCTCCTTGGCCATGTGACTACGCAGCTGCAACGGCCAGCACCCCCACAGCCGCTCATACAAAGGGGACGAAGCAGAGCAGCGTCACTCAACGCAGCACTGCGCCCGTCAAGGCGCCGCAAAAGGAGCCCTGTGATGCGGAGGGTTTTACGTTGGTGGTGAAGAAAAAGAAGACGAAACCCTCCTGCAAGAATCAGTGCGGAACTGCTTCAAGATCTATAGAGCAGTGCTTCCGCGCTGAGGTTTCATCTACGATGGTCTACGTGTCCCGTGTACACTTCAGCGTGAAGGTTGTGGACGTGGTAGACTATCTGCAGAAGAAAACCGGATTGGGTTTGAGGGTGGAGAAGCTGGACTCTCATCGTAACGTAAGCTTCAACTCGTTTGCGGTGAGGGTGCCTACAGATCGCATCTCCACGTTCATGGATCCTGAGTTCTGGCCGAGAGGGGTGAAGTACCGGTGCTTCAGAGGACGTCTGCCGACACGGAACCCCACGTCACGCGACACGTCTACGTCATTACGTGTCAATTAGGTTAAGATATTTATATGTATTTTAGTTTTAAGGTATTTATCTATGGGCCGTAGAATAAGTTAATACCAACTGTAACTTTCTAATGTTGCCTGACAATAAAGATTTATTATTATTATTATTATTTGGGTATGGTGAGTACGAATTTCGGGTTACTCTTGCAATCCAATATGGCCGCCACGCCAACGTTGTAAAATTTTATGTTGTATACCGTATAAGGGGTTTTTGGGTATGCTGAGTACAAATTCCGGGTTAATTTTGCAATCCAATATGGCCGCCGCGCCACTATAGTAAAGTTTCATGTTGGATATCGTATAAGGGTTTTCTGGTATGCTGAGTACGAATTTTGGGTTAATTTTGCAATCTAATATGGCCACCACGCTGTCGTTATAAAATTTCATATTGGATATCGTTTTAAGGGTTTTTGGTATGCTGAGTAGAGAAAGAGTAGAGTAGAGACTCGTGGAGGTGCGGCTGCCATACCTATTGGATTGCAAAATAAATCCGAAATTCGTACTCAGCATACCAAAAACCCCCTTATGCTATATCCAACATGAAATTTTACTACGGTGGTGTGGCGACAATATTGGATTGCAAAATTAACCCGAAATTAAATAAATAAATAAATGTTTATTGCAAAACTACAGGACAGTTTTTTTCTTCTATACATTTCAACCACAAAATGCATTCAACCGACTTACTACATACCTACATAGGCAGAAAATTATAACACGCCCATACAGGCCAGTATTACAGTAAGTATAAAGTTCGCCACAAATTTTTGTAACTTTTCCACATTTCAGCAAAAATGAAAAGGAAAACGAATAAAAATAAATAAATACACAATCACAACTCAAGTACAGCCACATCCGCCACTATCGACAAAGTCAGCGAAAACATTATGAAAACTGGTAGCAGCGGACCCATCTTTAAAATTGCTGCAACTATCCTATCATATTTTGGTCTCTAGACACGGTCAACAAGATTGAGTCAACTCTGTTTAAATATTAAATGAAAGTGGATAACAGTGTTTAGTTGTTTACATTTATTTTCGTCAAGATATTGTTGTTTATTTGACCGTGTCCGGAGTCCACACATATTATTTTCTGTGTCTAAGTACGCATATTTTACTCTATGGCGCGGTATCACGCACTTAACACTTGACGTGGCGCTATATGTGGTCAAAAGCACGTTGGGGTTATAATATACACTAAAAATATGAATAAAAATTCTGTACACTGAGCTTGCAATAGGCCGACATTCAGCAAAACTATGATAGCGATGTCATTGCAAATCACAGTAACTGATTTTCAATGTCTGGCTAAATTCGTACTCAGCATACCAAAAAATCTCTTATACGATGTCCAACATGAAATTTTACATCGGTGGTGCGGTGGCCATATTGGATTGCAAAATTAACTTGAAATTCGTACTCAGCATACCCAAATACTTGTTATACTATTTCTGATATGAAATTTTACAACAGTGGCGCTGCGGCCATATTGGATTGCAAAATTAGCCCGAAATTTGTACTCAGCATACCAAAATACCCCTTATACGATATCCAACATGAAATTTTATATCAGTGGCGCGGCGGCCATCTTGGATTGCAAAATTAACCCGAAATTCGTACTCAGCATACCCAAAAACCCCTTATACGATATCCAACATGAAATTTCACAGCGGTGGCGCGGCGGCCATATTGGATTGCAAAATTAACCCTAAATTCGTACTCAGCATACCAAAAAACCCCTTATACGATATCCAACATGAAATTTTATAACAGTGGCGCGGCGGCCATATTGGATTGCAAAATTAACCGAAAATTCGAACTCAGCATACCCAAAAACCCCTTATACGATAGCCAACATGAAATTTTACATCGGTTCCGCGGCGGCCATATTGGATTGCAAAATGAACCCAAAATTCGTACTCAGCACACCAAAAAACCCCTTATACGATATCTAACATGAAATTTTACAACGGCGCGTCGCGATTTTAGAAAAATATCCAACAAGACATTAGGTATATAACTGCGAAACGGGGGCCATTTTGTAATCGCTTTATAATAAAAAAATGTGTGCGTGTACTTACGTAAGAAGTGAAACTTCTTCATGACATTATTGAAATCACTTTTAGTCCAAAAGTCTAAAAGTCCAAAAGTCCTGAAGGCCAAAAGTCCAAAAGTCCAAAGTTCAAAAGTCCAAAAGTACTAAAGTCCAAAAGTCCAAAAGTTCAAAAATCCAAAAGTCCAAAGGTCCAAAGGTCGGCTGTGTCATTAACCTGTATCGTAACTAAAAACCCAGGTTAACATTGTATGTGATAACAGTTTCAATAGATTATTAACCGTTTCAAAGGATTATTTAAACACATCATTCAACTTTTAAACCTTATTGATAAATTAACCGAAATAAAGTGTTAACCGTATCGATATGTAACCCTTATAAAAGGTTACCGATTCAATCTGTAACCGTTTATTTCGGTTAATGTTTTAAATGGGTTTTCCGTTCACTGATGCAAACAAACATTATCAGCCTGGCTAAAAACAAATAATTATGAACAAACAGAAAAACTCCTATATCCTAATACATAAAATGCAAACATCTACAGGTATAATTATGTAATACTATTATATTATCCTTGGTATTACATACATATTATCTATTTTATATACTAAAATTCACCCATTATTGTTTGAGAGAACAAAAACAAACAAATGAAGGGATAAACAAAATATTGTACACATCTTTACGTCCGTCTTCATAACATACACAGACACGCTCATACAAACAGTCACACACACACACACACACACACACACACAACACACACACAACACACACACACACACACACAGCACACAAGCATCCACTTGTGTATGAATAAACATGCATTTCTAAACCCATTGTATTAGTTTAGTACTCACAAACTAAATAATTGCAAATCTTGTAAATTAGTCTAAGTAGTTTTCAATAGTGTATATTTTAATCTGGTTATGGAAGAGTGAGGCCTTCTGTTACAGGTATTGTCATTACCTAAAAGAAGGTCTCAACACAGTTTCTTTGTTAAGTATGTTCTAATAATTCAATAAAATTTCATTTCATTTCAAAAATTTCATTTCATTTCATTAAGCCAAGTAGAAGGCCTTTTTGGCAGCTTGAATAATTTCAACAGCAGGCAGTCACAACCTGCGCCTGTCTATCTCAACACGGCAATACAGCTCACCACCTATTACGTGGGACAAATTCTAAAAAGGTGAAATGTGGGGACATAATAATATGCCTCTGCCTACCCCTTCGGGGTTATCCCCGAAGGGGTAGGCAGATAAATACATAAATACATACATAAATATGTATATTATGTATGTATGGTCACGCCTATAAAGGCGTGACTATATTTATGTATGTATGTAACTAGCTGACCCTCACAACTTCGTTGACGACGCTTAAAGTGTATGAAAGGGGAGGTATTTCTTCATCAGACTCAGCAAGTGGTGAGTGAAACTGCACTGTTTGTTTTATCATAAAAGAACGTACACGTCGAGGGCGTGGACTGAATTGTTTTAGAATCTATTCTAAAATAATTTATTTCAGTTCACGCCTTCGGCGCGGACGAAATATTTAACTCTGGACTTAATCATTAAGCTCTTATGATAAAGCCAACACGCCGGTTTAGATTTACACTCACATTCAAAGGAACTTTTGAATTCTAGGTTTTGAGAAGTTGAAATGTCTCCAACTCCTGAACTTCCTCGGATCAATTTTCATTCAAATCAGTAGTTTCGGCGCGATACGTATTCGGAATACAGACGGACATGAAAATTTTAAATTTCATTTTGGCTTAAGTAGGTATCGATTAGAGAACGCGTTCTTTTTTTTAAATAGCTTTCATGTTCAGACTCTCGACTCTCAACAGTTTTATTATTATGTATAGATATAGACTAGCAAGAAACTCGGCGGGTTATTCTTTTTAGTACTCTACTTACTGTAATATAGACTTAAAAAATCATAACAAATTGTTTGAGAATCCAACAGAGCCAGCAGATCATTTCCAGACTTACTTGTCTAGCAAATAATTGAATACAATTTTTGGTCCCGAGCAGGATTCGAACCTGCGTCTTCTGGTTTGCTGGACCAGACGGCCTCACCATTGGACCAACGAGACACTGCTCTCGACCGTCAATTCCTTCACTTTATTACTTTAACCAAGTTACCGGTAGATGGTGCCTACGTCACCCCAAGACGTAATAAGCTGAAAAAATTGACGGTTAATATAAATAAATAAATATATTCCATTGAACTAATAAAGGGTGTTTTTTTTAGAGGTATAGAACTTTGAAATGGAATAAAACAAAAGGGATTTTTTTTATTGATATGAAATTGACTTTATTCGAAAGACAATTTTCTGGCATTATAATTTAAATATGATTTCTGGCATATGACCGCCACGGCTGGCTCAGACGTAGTCTAATCCAGAGGTCCAATTTTCGATGACATTTTCCAACATTTGTGGCCGTATATCGGCAATAACGCGCCGAATGTTGTCCTGCAAGGGGTCAATCGTTTCGGGTTTATCGGCGTAGACTAGCGACTTCACATATCCCCACAGAAAATAGTCAAGTGGCGTTAAATTGCACGATCCTGTAGGCCAAACCACGGTACCAAAACGTGAAACTATGCGGTTACCAAACGTTTCCTTCAATAAATCAATTGTGACACGAGCTGTGTGCCATGTTGCACCGTCTTGTTAAAACCACAACTCCTGCACATCATGGTTGTTCAATTGATGAACGAAAAAGTCAGTAATCATCGCTCTATAGCGGTCACCATTAACTGTAACGTTCTGGTCAGCATCTTTTTTAAAGAAGTACGGACCAATTATTTCACCAGCCCATAAAGCACACCACACAGTCAGATTTTCTGGATGTAACGGTGTCTCAACATACGCTTGAGGATTATCATCACCCCAAATACGGCAATTTTGTTTATTGACGTATCCATTCATCCAAAAGTAGGCTTCATTGCTCAACAAAATTTGCTTATGAAAATCGCAATACGTTTCTCGGACAGAACCATGCTTTTCAAAATAAATTTGCACAATTTGGAAGCGTTGTTCCGGCGTCAGTCTATTCATGTTGAAATGCCAAACCAAACTAAACATAAATCACTTGACAGTTGACAAAATTACCGCCAGTTAAAAAAGTGGTGGCAACTTAAAGTTCTATACCTCTAAAAAAAACACCCGTTACTACTACGTATGGAACAGACATCGCGAACATAAAATTTGCAACGGTGAGGTTGAGCCGACCGGCTTATGTGCGTTCAGTCGCTCGGCTAACTGCGTAGTAACCGCCCGCAACAATCGTTCGTAAAAATGCCATCGTGTGTGTTAAAACAGTGTAAAAACAATACAACTACCACGAAAAAAGATAGTGGTGTCACTTATAATCGGTAACTAAACAAAATATCAAGTAAATTACATTTCTTTCCAGTATTATAGAATAATTTTAATGCCCATTACTCCCCCAAACTTATGAATGAAATCATAGATCAATAAAAGTGACCTGCTCAGATGTGTCACGTAGGTACTAATGTTGGTTGAACTAATTTGTAATGATACATTTTATATGAAGAGCAGTTATTTATTTTAAATTTTTAAATGTATTTCATAGTTTGAAGTCGGTATATTATAATAATAGAAGAGATTATTATGATTTAAGTAACTATAAACATGTAAAACTAAAAAATTTAAATAAACCTTAAACTTGTAGTTTTAAAGTATATTTATCAAAATATGGATTACTAGCACATGTTCAATCATGTTTTACCGCCTAAAAGAAATAGTCTTGATTATATATGTATGTATGTACCTAATTTCATTGTTCTAATTCAACGAAAAACATCGTACAAATTTTGATTGCCTGGAGTATCTCACCGTTTACGAATAAAATAAATAACCGAATTTTGGGTAAAAAACGGAACCCTATTCATAACACTTCGCCGCCCGTCTGTTGAAAGTCTTTATAAGTTTTAGGCTTGAAAAGTTTCAACAGCGAAGAAACTGCGCCTGTCTATTTCAACACGGCTCACCACCTATTACGTGGGACAAATTCTAAAATGGTGAAAAGTGGGCATATAATCTGTGGGCCTCTGCCTACCCCTACGGAGACAAAGGCGTGACCATATGTATGTATATTACTTCCTAAAAAGACATACAGAAAAACCCTAAAAAAGTATATTATTTAAATCTGATAAATAAATTACTATTCTGGAAGTAGTATTTCAAATAACCTTTGGGTAAAAACGTATGCGTGTCCAGTCTATAGTGTATAATCTTTTTAAGTGACTTGTTCTTAGAATACGTTGAAGGATACGCGTAAGCGCCTTGATATTCCCGGCGCCTAAGACCTTTTGGTCGTGAAAAAACTATTACTAAGAAGCGGTCTAGCGCTTGAATATTTATATTACGATTAAACGACTAATTTTTGTTCAATCGCTGCAAAAGCGAACTTTATGCTTGCTAGCTTACTTGTCGCAAAAGGCGCACGTTTTTTGTTCTGGATAGCTTCTCTATACGTAGTAATAATTACTCAAAGATATATTCACGGACATTTCACACAAGGCTATCTAATCCCAAAGTAAGCTAGGAATGACCTGCTTGTGTTATGGGTATAAGACCACGGATAATAATACTTATATACTTTTTGAATACATAGATACATATTATACATAGAAACACCCAGACTCTTGAGACAAACATTTATGGGTCACACAAATATTTGTCTCCGGTGGGAATCGAACCCACGACCTCCAGCGCCGCAGGCGATATCACTTCCGACTGCGCCACAGAGGCCGTCAAGTTGAGACCAGTGTCTCAAAAAAAGCAGTGTGTTAATAATAACTGTAATATAATATAATGGCTACACATCGGTCCTGATTCCTCAGAGTTTTGTGGCTCTTCTCGACCAGTTAGCATTTAATGGGCTAACGGGAGACCGTACTCCCGGAAGTGCAGCAAATCTCAACTCTGGCTTGCCTTCATTGGCCGGTCAGAGGGAGGAAGCCAGAGCTTTATGCTCGGGGGTGGAAGTGTCATTTTCAAGGGCATAACTACGGGGAAACCCGCTCCGGGTCTGACCCGTGATGGCGAAACCGGCGCCGCACCGCTCGACACCCCTAGCCACTCACACCGGTGTTCCCCTCTGTCGCCTTACAGGCTTAATGCCTTTGGCGATTGTATAGGGGGCCCATCTAGTGAGTTGGCGAGTCACCGTCTGCCAAAGTTTTAATATAATAATAGGTATATTGAAATGGCAGACGCCGTCTTCATCCATAGCCTAAGTTAACCAGACCATCTAACACCCATCACAATAGCCCATTACGTAGTTAGCATATTTTACAATAATTAGCTCCCATTGCAGATGGTCCATTACCGTTCTTCTACATAAGGCGGATGTGGATTGTTTGCAGTGGGGGTCCCATTTCCCTTTAGATTAAAAGTCTCAAAGGGCCTCTGCATGTTGGACCTGTGTCCCCATGTAAGCCTACCAAAAGTCCGGGTGTCTTCGTAAGAAAAAACAAAGAAGATACCCGTGTGAAAGAGAGACTGTAATATAAGTATTTTCATCAGTTAGCTATATCCCTTAGCACAAAGTTATAATAGCTTAAGTTGTGTGGGAATGTCCACGAATATTTCTTCAATTATTTATTTTGAAATGATTAAGTACCGCTTACAATATTAGCATGACTACCTTTCGATGTAATTTAATAAAACAATACATAAAATAAGTTCAAATGCATTATATTCTCATGTAATGCAGTATGCATTGTGTAACTCGGGCTCTGTCTGTTACACGCATTACTCTGTACATGAATGAAAATATAACATTTTACGAGAATATTTTGCAGACCAGAGCGACACACGTCCGTCTAGCAACACGACTCCCCCCGCACTAGATTTTCGGGCGAGCGCGGGGAAGCAAGCAATGTGATGTATTCTTTGAATACATTATTAGTTATAATTAGTTGAAACTTATAGTAATTCAAAATTGAAGAAAACCATTTTAGAGGTCTATGTTTTCTTTAGTCTCTGATATAAATTTTATTATCATTCATTAATAAATAGATGTCATAAAACGTCTTCTTCTAAAAAAATATGGGCTATTTCAATGATGTTTTACTAATTATTTATAATAAATACACAATTTCTGATAAAACCATCTTTTAACACACATCTTTTAAATTTAAAATCTACTTTTGGCTGTCATTTTTCGTATACTAATACTGAGAAGAACGTCTTTATTTGCACCTCTTTTTCGCAAACTTTGTCAACCACTCCCCTTAATGAATGTAGAGAGGAGGCTAGTGAAGTATGTAAGGACAGAAACAATTGGCAGACTGTTATCTCTGCCTAACCTGGAGGGAAAAAGGTGTGAGTATATGTTTGTATGTATATTATCTACAGAGCCTCAGATTGCCTGAGACCAAGGCTGAGTCAATAAATCTTAAATAAGTATTTATATTCACAGAAATTTGACGATGTCTCATTATCAAATTTTGCAATATTATAATGTGAAGCTGTATTTGTCGATGCATTACTACTTAATTAATTATAATGAAAAGATATTGCAAGGACAACACTTTTTAACCGACTTTAAGAAACTAACATAAAAAGAATACCTACTGTCGAATTGATAAGCTTTTCCCTTTTTTCGAAGTCAGTTAAAAAGGAGGATGTTCTCAATTCGACTGTTTATTTATGTTTGTTACCAGAACTTTGGGTCGGGTGAACCGATTTCGAAATTCTTTTTTTGTTTGAATGCTGGTGCTTTCCATTTGGTCCCATTATAAGCAAATTAGGATCTAATGATCATGTAATGATAATCAAATCAAACGCCTAGGCACAGTGATGCTTTCAGAAACTTGAATTGAACAGTCGAATGAAGCTATTTAAATTTAAGTCACTCGTGAATGGTGAGGTACCTACCCACGTTAATTATTCGAAAACGTTACCTGCTAGTTTTGTGTTTTTCACTTCTATATTGTTTCCTGCCATGATTTCTAACGCATAATAATAATTGTTTTCTGGAAAAAGGATACCTTATATTATTACTAGCTGATGCACGCGATTTCGCCCTCGTGAAATTTGGTTCCCGTTTCCGTTTCCCGTGAAAACATTTTTCCTGGGACTAAAAGCTAACCTATGTGTTATTCCGGACTTACTCTATCCCTGTACCAAGTTACAGCCAGATCCATTAAGCCGTGAGAGCGTCATTGAGTAACAAACATCCAAAAATCTTTACAAACTTTCACATTATTTATAATATTAAGTAGGATTATAAGCAATAAAGTTGCAGGTGTTTAATGATCCCTAACAAGAAATGGGACATACCCAGATATTCGGGACTACAATCAAGATATTTAGAACACCGCTCAGTTAGTAATAAACTCAAGTTTTCTAGGACTAAAATGACTACTAGGGGCTGAAGTCAAGAAATTTGATCTAAACCAAGAATAACCAAGTTCAGTTGATCAAGGGAATAAACAAGTTCATATGATCGATGTACAACGTTCACAATAGGTGTCACAAAATTGGTTGGATGATCAGATTTTAGAAGCTTCCAACAATACTAAAATATCCAAAATGTACTTACAAATGAAATGAAGATTTTAGAGATTTATTTATTTACTTATAATATGCCAAGTAGTAAGTATTGTACGCCAAGATAGTATTTCAATTTACAAATGTGATATAAAATAGCAATACAATGGGCGGCCTTAAAGGTATACCTGCCAGGTAACCTTTTACCATTGGAATTAATAGAATCCATTTAAAAACTAGTGATAAGCAACAAGTTGTTCTGAGTGTGACGTTACGTTCACTGGTACCTACTCCACAAAGATGGGTGTCAGTATTTTGAACACGTCTAGGTAATTTAGTACTCATCATGCATGAGGTCATTGTTATATTAGGAGAGGTTTCGTGGTTCGTATGATATGGTATTTTTGGGACACGATAATTTTGACATTGAATTAGAAGTACCCATTTATGAAAGATCTAAAAAGCTTATGCCCCACATGTACAAAATATTGGAAAAGTTTAAATATTGTTGAAGTTGTTAACTTGTTCTCTAGATCTCTTCACTCTTATATATCTTTCATTCTTCAGACAAAGAAGAACGGAATGATCAGGGTACGCAGTCCACTTGGACCATAGATATTTGATCAACATCATTGCTACCTATTATTTTGGCCTTCAATATCTAACTGCGTAGATATTTAACCACAAAACTAAATATAGGAACTGCAAACAATAATTTCAATGATGAACATGAGCTACTTGAAGTTCATGGTCTTAACCTTCTTCAGTGAAGGGACTGTGTACTAAATCTTGTTTGATAAGTTGATCTCGCTTCTGTCTAGACGAAATGACCGTTTCTTCATTGTCATGTCAAGGTTTATTAAATCTAAAATTATGGATATCTATAATATTAAATCAAAGTATTTTACTAACAAAAGAAGTTTTTAATATACGACTATGCAAATCATCGATCGTAAAATAGATTAACCTTCTTTTCCATAGTCTATTATTGGTTATAGTTTTTATGCAATAGGTTTGGTAGCTGTTTTAACTTAGTGATCTGTAAATAATTACCTACTAAGTTAAGTATCTTACGCTGAGAACAATTCTTAGATGGATCCTTAGATCCCAAAAACGATTCTTTTGTAAATTAGAGCCTTCGGAAGGATACCCCAGGGTGGCAAAGCATACTTAGTAATAAGAACAGGGCGGAAACTCCATACGGTTTCAAGCTTGAATGTGTGCGTATGACCAAATAGGCTAAGCAAATGTCCATCACGACACCCGTCAGCTATAATGACAGTTGGCTGCCGGGGGGAGTTGCCTATTTGCATTATTTTTGGTATAATGTTTTTAAAAGTAAAAATAAATTTGTCAAAGAGCGATTCGTTCACTGAGTCGAGAAACTCCTTTATGGCATTTGAAGGCGGAAATATATATTTCGACGACAGAATATCGGACTGATAACGGCGAACGGGGGCGGGAGTCAGTATGGAATCCTATCATACCAACTGATACAGCTTTCATGGCACGTTTGATGTGTACGATTGTTCACAAAGAGTCTTTTGTGTACAATACAAATTGTACTCTGCATACAAACATTATAGTTTCATCTTATTCCCTGAAGGGATAGGCAGAAGCATACCTACTGAACGCTGACATAAAACCAGTTATCTATTTTTCTTTTACAACTAAAGTGGCAGGCAGGCGTACGGCCAACCGGTACGTTTGGTTACCGTTGCTTATAGACGTTTGCTTCACCAGAAGCGAAGGTTGTGACGACCTACAGTTGAAAATTTTCAAGCCGCCCTTAAAGCCTTCAACTTGGCTTAACGACCGGGACCAACGGCTTAACGTGTCGTAATGAACGTCACAAAGTGGTCACAGGGATATATTTTTATCCCACGCTATAGGTGAGATAAGCTAGGATCTTTATTTCGCTTTCATATAGCGATACCTCTGGGCTCAAAGGTCGTAAAGGACATTTGGGCGAAAGTGACTTTTTGATACAGTTTTACTCAATTTTTAATTCCCTATCGATCTGTATATTCCGTTTTACGAAATTCGCAAAAAAATGCCTTTACGACCCACATAATCTGAGACTTTAAGCCAAGTTTACCGTGAAAATATGGAAGTAAATAACACTTACCTACTAGAGTGAAATTATTTTGGTAGTAAAAGAAAATATAAAGATTTTGGGTGTAAAACACATAAAAAATTTAAATGGTCCTATACTCCCTATAAGTCACCTCAAAAATATGGATGTAAAGGACATCAGGACTTGTCCTGATGTCCTTTAAATCCATACTGCTACTTGTGCAGTGTGTTAAAGTGGGTGACTTTAAAAGTGAGCTAGATACAATCGACTTTGGAGACCCACAGGGTAGCGTGCTTGGCCCAACGCTTTTTATAATGTATATGGATAATATAATAAGCTATGCCGATGACACTGTTGTTATATTTGATAGTGCAAGTTGGGCTGAAAAATTTACGAAAGCCGAGTTGGGCCTGGGGCAAGTGTCAACATGGTTGCGTTATAATTTAGTGACACTGAATGCCAGTAAAACTAAATATGTATGTTTTCATAAAACAGCTAGATCGGAACGAGCGAATAAATTTGTCAAAGAACGAATTGCTCTTTGACAAATTTATTTTTACTTTTAAAAACATTATACTTACCAAAAATCATGCAAATAGGCAACTCCCCCCGGCAGCCAACTGTCATTATAGCTGACGGGTGTCGTGAGGGACATTTGCTTAGCCTATTTGGTCATACGCACACATTCAAGCTTGAAACCGTATGGAGTTTCCGCTCTGTTCTTATTACTAAGTATGCTTTGCCACCCTGGGGTATCCTTCCGAAGGCTCTAATTTACAAAAGAATCGTTTTTGGGATCTAAGGATCCATCTAAGGATTGTTCTCAGCGTAAGATAGTTAACTTAGTAGGTAATTATTTACAGATCACTAAGTTCAAACAGCTACCAAACCTATTGCATAAAAACTATAACCAATAATAGACTATGGAAAAGAAGGTTAATCTATGTTACGATCGATGATTTGCATAGTCGTATATTAAAAACTTCTTTTGTTAGTAAAATACTTTGATTTAATATTATAGACTAGCTGACCCGCGCAACTTCGTTTGCGTCACATGAGAGTAAGAAAGGGAGAGGTATGGAATTAATATTTTGAGTGTTATAATGTTTCCCGTTGCATTTACCCCCGTCGCGTCGCGTCGCTTGAATTAATTAGAGCTGAACCGCATATCTTCGTTTGCTTCACATGAGATTGAGAAGAAAAGAAGTGTTAAAGTGATATAATGTTTCCCGTCGCTTCTAGTTCCACCCTTCCGTTTTTCGGTATGGAACTCATCGCGTGCAAGCCCGACTCGCACTTGGCCGGTTTTTACCGATCAGTTGACTGGCTGCCACTGCAGACCAAGTTTACTCCCGTCGCGTCGCTCATACTTTAAAACTTAAGAGGGTTATTGTAAGTGAACCTTAAAAGATAGACATATGCTGTTATGGACTTTTTATAACTTTTTAAGAGAAACAATTTTGTAATACACAATTTTTACGTAAATTTAACTATTTATGCAGCGTCCGCAATGGGAGCTCTCAAAAGAAAGAAATAATCCCCGTTCTCGAAACATTATTCATGGCTGCTCCGCTCCTATTCGTCTTAGCGTGATGTTACATCGCCATTATAGTCCAGTCATTATATACATTTGGAAATGCAAATGAACCGAGAAAGCCAAATTTTGGATATTACGTGTGGAGGGTCTAGAAAAGCTTAAGTTCAAATTGTCGACCAAAATAACCTGGTGGGTTTTCCGCCATCTTGAAAAAAGGGTTATATTCAGTTTTTTCATCATAATTCGGTTCCCCGTTGAGATACGAAAATTTATATAAAAGTTTTTTGTTGCTCTTTGTACGATCTACAATTAAGGTCTACACATTTTTCACGTATCGATCACCGTTATCGAAATATCGATCCAAAAAGTTACGATGGATAGTTTGCGATTCCACCGCTTTGCAAAATTAATGACGACAAATAAGACGAATAATCTTTCACTACTCCCACCAACGGAAAGCGCAGTCCGCCAACACGTTTTCCAGACATATCTACAGGTACAAACGTGGCTCGGAATTTTCAAAGATCCTCAGGAATGGGGTTGGCGAGAGACGAATTACGGGCTTGAACCAATTTGCACCACAGCCGCACCCGCTCCACCTGAACTTTTAAAACTCATTTCGCGCAAATGTAAAGGAAAGTGTGGGGCTGCTTGTGGGTGCAGGAAAGCAGGAATTAGTTGCTCCGTTATTTGCCTGCACTGTAGTGGACAGACATGCAACAATGTCTCCAGAGTCGAGATTTTATTCAACGACGATCACGATGATGATGATTATGTTTTTTCAACCGTCCCAGCATCATTTACTGCGATTCAAGAGTTTTCACGACTCGAAGAGTCTACCGAGGAAGAACTTCTACAGCCAGGACCATCGAAACGGCGAAAAACATGTGAAAAAAATTACCACCTGTAATTATTGTTTTTTGCTGCATAAAAATTATTTGATCAATAATTTTCATGTGTTTGAACAACCATTCATCCATTTTGACGTATGGATACAACCGTGCGAGCGGCTAAATCAAAACCGGGCACAGTCTTACTGACTTTGCGCCGCGCTAGAGGTCGTAATTTTTATCGAAAATAAAAAATAATAAAACGAATTTGTAGGTCTGAATACGCTCACCAATTTTCATATGGACATTTTTCGATATCTTTCACGAGAAAGAAGGAAATAGCTAAAAACAATTTTTTCTCCCCAAATTTATGGCTTTTTGGATCGATATTTCGATAATGGTGATCGATACTTGAAAAATGTGAAGACCTTAATTGTAGATCATACAAAGAGCAACAAAAAACTTTTTCTTTTAAATTTTCGTATCTCAACGGGGAACCGAATTATGATGAAAAAGCTGAATATAACCCTTTTTTCAAGATGGCGGAAAACCCACCAGGTTATTTTGGTCGACAATTTGAACTTAAGCTTTTCTAGCCCCTCCCCACGTAATATCCAAAATTTGGCTTTCTCGGTTCATTTGCATTTCTAACCCGATTTTTTCGACGTAATGACTGGACTATTAGCCAACCTCAATAAATAGACAATTAAACTGTAAAATTATTTTTGAAATGCAACCAGTGCTTTCTGAGATCCTAGCACAAACAAACTCTTCAGTTTCAATATATCGTGAGCGAACCTTAAGAGATAGACAAATTAGGTTATTGTGAGCGAACCTTAAAAGATAGATATATGCTGTCGCGGACTTTTTTGTAGAACTTTTTAAGAGAAACAGTTTTGTAATACACAATTTTTACCTAACTTTAACCATTTACGCAGCGTACGCCTCGGAAGCTCTCAGGTGGTAAAAATATTCCCCGTTTTCAAAACATTCTTGTTTGCTGCTCCGCTCCTACTCTTCTTAGCGTGATGTTATATAGCCTATAGCCATCCTCGATAAATGGACTATCAAACTGTAAAAGAATTTTTGAAATCCAACCAGTAGTTCCTGAGATCCTAGCGTTCAAACAAACAAACAAACAAACAAACAAACAAACAAACAAACAAACTCTTCAGCTTTATAATATTAGTATGGAAGTATGGATATGGATATGGATTTCCATAATTTTAGATTTAATAAACCTTGACATGACAATGAAGAAACGGTCATTTCGTCTAGACAGAAGCGAGATCAACTTATCAAACAAGATTTAGTACACAGTCCCTTCACTGAAGAAGGTTAAGACCATGAACTTCAAGTAGCTCATGTACGTATTGAAATTATTGTTTGCAGTTCCTATATTTAGTTTTGTGGTTAAATATCTACGCAGTTAGATATTGAAGGCCAAAATAATAGGTAGCAATGATGTTGATCAAATAGCTATGGTCCAAGTGGACTGCGTACCCTGATCATTCCGTTCTTCTTTGTCTTGGTTGTCCTGAGGTGACGGGAGGCCTCGAACCGTTACCGCAACGAAGAACCATAGCGTCCTTGGCTGCCTTCTACCGAATGTATTACGGTGAATGTTCTGAAGAGCTCGATTCAACCTAATCCTACCATCTCCTTTCCAAACCCAAACAACGCGTGCCGGGGCAGAGATGCCACTCATACTTATTACACAGTGGAGAGAATTTTCGCCTGAACCAAGCATTTCAAAAGATCGTTCATCTGTCGAACTATAAGAACATGGAACGACCTGCCCGCATACGTTTTTCCCTCATCTTACAATCCCGGGTTCTTCAAGGGGAGCGTGAAGAGGCACATCACAGGGCCGGCAACTTGAGGAACCACTGTCGAAAGTCTTACAGACTGTGAGACTGGCCCCCAATCGTTAGATGCACCACGGCTTACCATCAGGGTGGTGGCGACGTCAATTTGACGAGCTTAATATTAAAAAATATAAGTTTATTTAATAATGTAGCCCTTAAAAATGAGTTAGCAAGTGATCCTTATGACCTAAAAATTATTACACTAGTCGATTATTACCTTATTTTCTTCAGAATTGCGCAGTAAAGTAGATTTACACCCTTCGGTGAAATCTTAGGATGGAAATTTGACGGGTGTAAAGGACTTTTATTTTCAAATTTATGGTCGTAAAGGAAATCTATCTCGGTAAATACAGCACTAGGGTATTTTTTTTAATCTGCCTTAGAAAATACTATAAATTCTAAGCACTTTCTTCCTTGGTTTTATTAAAATAGCTCAAGAAACAAAAAAGTTAGAGTACAAAATTTTTTTTTTCTTTTGTTTTTTGCTTCTCCTGAAAAGTCCCATTTTGTCCTTTTCGACCTTTGAGCCCAGAGGTATCGATAGAAGCCATGTTATACGTTGTCATAATATGGAAACAATTTACCGTTTAGTCTAGGTACTGCAACACGGTTTCTTGGCAGTAAAATGTGAAACTAAAAGGCTGCTTTAATGAAAGTGTTGAAATTTGGAAATAAATCTTTATACTCTGTTAAAACTAGGATGATAATTTTGATAGCTCACGCCTATGAAGTACCGTATTTGTTTATGTCAAGAATACCTCAAAAAATTACCGTAGCACATAGACGAGTACCGCCCACTTATCGTAGTGAAGCGTCTTCCAAGAATACCGCACAATTGACCATAGACAAATGAATCGAATAAATCGAATTAAACTATATTATTTTAAATGAAAGTAAAATGATTACGTGGGAATCTACTAGTTTTTTTTTGTAATATTAAGCATGTTTTGTAATATTAACCTAAATATTAAGCACGTTATTAAATAATAAAAATATTATAGGCGCCATATTATGCATAATATTGGATTTTCGTTCAAAAAATAGAATAAAAGAAAGATTGTTATGGAACGTACAGATATTATGCTGGCACGCATAGATTTTTTAAGGAAAAGCTAAAAAAATTACAAATTGGGACTCTGTTATTTTTCTCGATGAGACGTGGCTTAATGCCAATCACACCGTGCCGAAAGCATGGACCGATGACACAGCACTGTCTGTTTCAAAAGTACCCGAAGGCAAAGGACAGCGACTTATGTTATGATATGACACATGCAGGATCAGCAACTGGTTTTGTACCTAATTGTTTGTTAGCCTTCAAATCAACGAAAACAAATGAGTATCACGAAGAAATGAATTTTGAGAAATTCAAATAGTGGTTTTTGGTGTTACTAGAAAATTTACATGAACCACACATTATAATAATGGATAACGCGCCATACCACTCCGTGCAAAAAGACAAAGCTCCAACATCAGCCAATAACAAACTGGAATTGATATCCTGGCTCCAAAGCAAAAGAGTAGAAGCAAAGGAAACAATGTTAAAACAAGACTGCTCTGTTTAGTTAAAGAAAATAGACCAAAAAAGCCAATATTCATTTTGGACGAGATTGCTGAGCAACGTGGCCATACAGTTCTCAGATTGCTACCGTATCACTGCCACTACAATGCCATCGAACTGATTTGCGCTAATATCAAAGGTATTTTTTTCTTTATCCTAGCACCTCAATTGGTAAAAACAGATAATTTACGTTATTATTTATATTATTTATTTATGTTTTATAGGTCATGCAGCCAAACACAATACTTCTCCACCATTTACTGCCAAGAAAATGCTCACACTTTTACAAAATGCGTGTGATAATGTTACTGCGGAGGACTGGAGGAAAGTCATAGAACATACGAAAAAAATTATTGAAGAGGACAGTGAGCGCGATGTTCACGTTGATAACATCTGTGAACAGCAAGAATTTATTATTTGCCTTGGTGATGGTTCGAGTAGTGATGAAGATGATGAGGATTTAGGTTGTGCACCCCTGAAAGAATTAAAATAGTAATTTAGATTTATTTTTCGTTTCATTTCACCTAAGGCCCTTCCTCGGCAGCGGGTAGGGAGCGGGGAGAAATATCCTTCCGTAGTTCCGCAGTCGGCGACTCGGCGGCCTGAGAAAGGCGAGTTGGCTGCTCGCCGTTCTTGCTGAAGCAGGCCAAAACGGTGCCGTGTTTCTTTGCCCCTCTTAGTGGCGGATAGTACCCAACTCTCCTCCTCTTCCCCAAGTACCGAGATAACTCCCCAGACGTGGGATAGCACCTGAACCCCCTAGGCAGGCCTAAGTGGTCGCCAAAGTCTGCCGGGAGCCCCGGGACATCCTTCCGAGACAGTTGTAAGGCATCCTGTGGTCTTAGTAATTAGGATTCCATAGCATCCATGTTAGATTCCACACTTAAAAAGAGGCTCTTCCTCAACAACGATTTGGGGCTTGCGTATATTCTACTGAACAAGTTCATTAGGTACCGAAAAAATATGCGCAAGATCGTAGTCGTGAGAGGGCTTTTTTTTTTCATTTCATGTCGCGTCCTTACGTGAATTTAATTTAAAAAGGTGTAAGGTGGCTCCTGAATTAATATGGACGCGCGGACGTCGTCAGTCAGTCAGTTCTTGTTTTTATATATATAGATAATAAAAACGAATTTTTTACAATCGATTTCAAATTTTACTGGAACGATAATCGAATAGATTCATTTACGATTATACACTATGGGGTGCACTATTCAGAGCTATCAAAATTATCAACCTAATTTTAACAGAGTATAGTTATTGTCTTTCTAAGGAATGACAAAGTGCTTTAAACATGTGCAAGACCGGTATAACCTTTTACCTAAAGACAAACACAAGTCATTATTACGAATATTTGGTGACTATCTTATCCAGTGGAGTAACTTTATGATTCAAAGCCCGTAACTAGTCAGTAACATTAGTAAATATCTTCATTTTGTAAATTAATTTCAATAAAACCCTATTAAGTAAGTTATATTACCTATCATTTTTAGGGTTCCGTACCCAAAGGTAAAAGGGACAGTATTCATGAGACTTCGCTGTCCATTTGTCTGTCTCGCCGTCATGAGGCTGTATCTCAGGACCCGTGATAGGTAGAGCACTGAAATTTTTACTATTATAGGGTATATCTTAGGTAAGTATGTAGATAATACTTACATTTTATGTTATATACCGATTAACCTGCTACCTATGTATACAATTTTTAAGACAAAACAAATTATAATACCAGTGACTAACTCTATGTCTTACGATGTGTCGAAATCCTCACGAATATCATGCCGGACTCGAACCGATTGAGACAACTCGGTCCTTACGTGATCCATTAAACTTTTAGTACCATCGCGACCTCGCATGAGGATTCAGGTCCCACTAGTGACAATCTAATGTAGTTTAAGCTTTAAATGTTACAAAATTTTCAACACGTTACGCTACTTTCTTTTTAACGTGAGGAAAATCCTATAAGGATGCTATGCCGGACTCCTACCGACTAAAAACCACACGTAGGTATCCTACCTAACTGCCTACGGTTGGGAGCCCCGGGCAACTCCTCGTAAGGCTCAGCGCAGATAGATCGGAGCGCAGCGGAGAGGATTTTATGAACGCACTTGAAAATAAACTTAAAAATAATTGCAATAAAGTGCATAAATACTTCCTCGAACATATACGGGGATCATACGAGATCCGTAAAGAAAATGCTCGAGACTGCACGCAGATTCATCCTATCTGTCTGCGCTGACCCAGGATGTCCCCAGGAGACGTTACGCCAATGATTAATGATAATACGACATCATTATACCTACCTATGTCAAAGTATAACACTTTTTAACATTTTCTTCATTGTCCTGGCTCGGCTGCATTCGAAAGTTTGGACTTCGGAGCCCTGAATTTTGTAAATAAACAAGTAACGAAAAAGTATAATGAGTACTCGTTATTCGTCGCGACGCGACGCGACGATTACTCAGTAGCCCAAGGACTTTCATGAGTTCAATGCAATCTACATGCCATCGACGCGTCGGTGATATGTAGATTGCATTGAACTTATGAAGTTCATGCCAAGATTACTTACTAAGTTACGTTGCTAACCAGTTTTGCAGGTTATCGTGACTTTTGTGTACCTACTGTTAATACAAATTTTACTAGTGATACGCACGTGTTACTACAACAATACCTAACTTAGTCAACAGTTATTTTTTTGTAGTAGGTTCCTTTACTACACAAAAAGAAAATTGCATCATCTTTCTTTGGTAATATTTAAAACTAGTTACTATTTAGGCATTATTCAGACTAAACGATATTCCCATAAAAGAGAATGTGTGAATTCCAATACATGTTGTGTTTTTTTCCATGGTGTTAAAACACAATCATTTCCAAAAATAATAACTGACTGAATTATTAGGGACATCTTTTCGAGGAGTTATCAGGGCAACTGACGCAATACAGACAGATAGGAACAGTATTATTTTACTCAGTTTTAGTTCGGGATGATATTCGTGGGGTTATGTTTTCCACACGTAAAAAAGTATTGTTGTCATGACTTTTCATGAATTTCTTTATCTTTATTATCCTGATTGCTGAATGGCAACAAAAAGAATGCTCTAGCAATCGTTGCCACTTTATATAATAAACTGAAATTTATTTCTAAAAGAGCACGAACTGCACGTGTTGGCGTAACAAATAGTTTTGATTGTGGCTAGCCATAAAGTTACTTTTGCAATCAGCATTAAACCCTGGTCGGGGTAGAACTTCAGCTAGGTAGCTTTTAAATTGTGATTATGTATTATGCTACCATCTCACTGCACATATTTACAGTTCTCGTGAGTTTAGTGAAGTTTTAGTATAGTTGAAAAGTAGCCGTTGTTTAATTTAATTTAATTATATTTTAGATAGGCAGTCAGAAGCTAATAATACAATTGTTTTACTGCACATGATGCATAGACCCCACAACATTTTCAGATCCCACGAAAATTGGCACCGAAATGCTAGTGACATTCTCGATCTGTAAAGAAGCTCATATAATAAAGAATTTACTTATTATTGCAAAAATCGATTACAATTTTTTGCTAACATTCTCGTTTGTATTTTGAGTCTCACTCTGGAGCTTAGACTTAGGTTACGTAAATTTATTTTGAATTTCCCCAGGACTGACTAGGATTTGTTTGTCGATCTCCAGCCGGGCAATTTCAAGTTCCGATATTTATTTATTTCTGTCCAGAAAGCCTACAGACTTATGGACTAATATAATAATCTGTGTGTATCTATATAGGTATTATATATTAATTTGTAAATACATTATGATAAGCTTTCACATTTCAATCTTAAGACAAGTACTTACCATACATATACATTAATAGAACTGTTAAACACCGATCTTGCGGTTTGACCTCTGCTAGGCTAATTCTCTGCGTGAAACTTTAAACGATCAGAATTTCTTTCAATTATCTACTGAAAAGTTCATTATGCTTAGGGCGGACACCTTGTCATACATCAGCGCTATCCTGCATCGCGGTCAGTAATGTTAATTTACCCTCTGTCTAAAGAGATTTTTGGTAACATCCTATCAATGCTGCTTTGTTAAATGTCCACAAATATTTGTTTTTATTTTTGGGTAATATTTTTGTTCTAGTAAAGAACTTTAAATAATACTATATCAGTACATTGCCATACTCAGTTATTTTGCATTGTATTATAAACATCAGAAAACGTTTTTGTTCTTGAACAGGTTATAAACTATAGTAATAAAATTTTCTGTTGTTCGGGGTCAAGGTCGTTGAGACGTTGTTTTACAAAATGTCTTTTATTATTTATTGCGCTGCCATCGTTTATATTAAATTTTGTTGTATTGATGGGTTCGTACATTCTGGTTATTATCCCTGACACGGTAGGTAAATGTGCATTCCATACAATCTTTTTGATAGTAGTTATTACACTTTGTAGTAATTTATAAGGAGCGAGAAGTAACCAACATCTGTATAAAGCTAGAATAATAGTCCTTCTAACTCTTCCTTAAATAATCCTGTCCTGACAAATTGTCAGTTATAAACATAGATTTAGAATTTTTTTATAGTTATAAAACTGACTTTCAACGATCAAGGCAGAATATAGGTATTTAAGTAGGTACTTCGAATTTTCGAATCAGCTTAGCGTTAGCATAATTTTTTCGCGACCATTTTAATTTTTCTAACGGTAACATAATGTCACTAGTACTATTCTTATTATATTTGACACTAGGTATCAATTATACAAGAGGGTTTGAAGAATGACATTATCTCATTACAAATAATTACACAGAATTATGAAGTTAGTTAATAAAAATCTGATGAAACTGAAAAAAAATTCGTACCTATTGCGAAATTGTACCATGTTTTTAAACGTACCTAAGGATAATCCTACATGAATGCTATAACGGACTCCTTTTTTTTATTTTTTGTTTAACGTGAGGGAAAATCCTCATGGATGTTATGCCGGACTCCTACCGACTAAAAAACCTCACGTCACGCCCAACAGCCTGTGGTTGGGAGCCCCGGGGAAGCCCTCGGAAGGAGGTCCCAGAACTCCCAAATACCGGACTCCTACAGACTAAAAAAACACGTTTTCTACCTAATGCCTACGGTTGGAAGCCCCGGTAAGACCTCGGAAGGATGACCCCAGGACTCACAACAGAGAGAGTTATGGCTACCACTGCGGCCTCTTCTAGGGGGGGAGGCCCCCGGTCAAGGAGGCCGCTAGTCTTGGGCGAAGACATGCCTGCGGCACCCTCGCCGCAGACTTCGGAACTCAGGTGGGGAAAATTCTCTCCCGCTCCCTCCCTGCCACCTCTTTCACGAGCATGACCTGTTCACAGAAAGAGGCAGCGGAGTCCCACTTACTCCCGCTGGAAATCATGGCACACACCATGGTCTCCAGCGAGAGAGCGTCCACGCCTAGACCTGCCACGAGGACCTGGCGCTGTTGCCACAGATGCTTACCGAAGCTCCCGTGCCCGGTAAGCATCTGTGACAATCAGTAGGAGAGAGCGCCGTGCTTCCCCAGCCACTCGTCCATGACCGATCTGAACGTCCTTGGTTGCTTAAGTATCCCCCTTGGTTGCTCAAGTCGCACTTTCCAGGTCTCCGCGGTTTCCTGGTGGAGACAGGACCACCGAGCCTCGATTTCTCGCGACACAGGCTTAAGGCCCCGCTCCAGTCGGAAATTGTTTCTATCAACCAACTATTTCACACGCTTTTATACTAGCAAAACCAAAGGTGAATAAAATTATATCAATTCGATGAACAATTTGTGTAGCAAAACCAAAAATGAATAAAATTTTATCAATTTGATTTACAATCATGTCCAGCATTATAAGTCTTCCCTTTTAATTTCAAATTAAATATTAAACACTATTAACAAAAAACTATGTTTGCTTTTTGTAGCATTATTTCGTAGAACATTTATGGACCATTAACATCATGCAACCGCTAATCTATCCGTAAATGCCAATATCAAATGTCAATGGGTACCATCTGATTATAAACACAAATATTTCCTTATGTTAATATTTCCTTGTTATCATTTTTAATGAAGAGCAAATTTATCTTCCACAGTAAAGTATTTTTTTTATACGACCCCACTAGATGTACCAGTGGTCACCGTAGCCTATGGACGTTTGTAACACCAGCGGCACCACACTCGCGCTGCCGACCCTGTAAAAACCTTCTAAGACCCCTTTTGAAGAACCCCATACTGTAGGCGTTTGGGAAAACCGAGGCAGGGAGATCAATCCACAACCTAAGCATACGCGGAAGAAAGCCTCTATCGGATCTTACAGTGCTCGAGCGTTCCGGAAGCAACGTGTTTAATACCCTAACAGCAGAAGGATCAAGCTAATGTCTAAGTTTTTAGGGTTCCGTACACAAAGGGTAAAAGCGGGACCCTATTACTGAGACTCCGCTGTCCGTCTGTATGTCTCTCAGGAACTGTGACTACTGCTACTATAAGATAGCAAATATATTAAACAGGAAAAATGAAATAATATGCTAGTAGCTAAGTCATTATTTTTAATACCTAGCGTATTATTTCATTTTTCCTGTTTAATATATATTATTTGCTATCTTATAGTAGCAGCCGTTATTTAGTTTTTATTAATCTTACGTCTTGTAACTTATTATAATATAATTGTTGCTAAAATATTTAATCACTACCAAGTTATTTTCTTTGGAACCATGTAATTAGTCGCCTAATAAGTTGTTAGTCGCCTTATTAATAATATTTGTCCTTTAGGTAGGCCTCGTTGCAATCTCCAACAATAGTTTGCTAACTGCATTATAAAGTGCCAACTGCCCCTCCTAAAAGTCTTCCATTGCTGGAAGATTTTGATGTTTCACCCTTTTCGTCACTAAAATCAGCCAGATTTTATAGAAATCAGTCAAATATGAATGCAGCAAATGGACATGTTGCACTCTTGCTCAACATGGTCGGAAGATTTATTTTTTATATGCTCTTTATATTTTTATATACTCTGTTTTTATTACCATGTGCATATTTTATTCTCATCTCAGTTAATTTTATAAACAACCTCATTGTATAATATATAAAAGCCTATTTTCTACTTTATGTTCGCTGCCCAGTTGTCGCCTAACAATAAATTCAGTTGCTTCACCAAAAAATCACTGCCAATTTAAATTTAAATAAAGCGTAGATCTCAATATAAAGCTGCTACTTTATACTTAAAATGCTATTTCACTGTAGCTGCCAACCCATTATTTTTCATCTAATTATTTTAAAAATCCTAAATAAGATTAGTTTGTCACCGCGTTAAATACATGCCAAAAAGGTATCATTCACGGGAATTTTAACAAAGAGCATTTGATAGGATTCAATAAATATTTGGTAACAAAATATTTTTTTTTGTAAAAATTATAAAATTGTTTATTTTAAATAGTAAAACTGCTAGCAATCTCCTAAAACTTTTGCCATAGTCAGCATCATAGAATTATCCAATAACAGAAAAGAAATCTATACTTATAATAAAACTGTAGAGGGTCGGGAGTCTGTACATGGAAGATATTTTGAAAATTTTAAGTGTAGGGCGTTCTCTAATCGATGCTGAAGCCGAAAATGTAATTTAAAATTTTCATGTCTGTCTGTCTGTCTGTCTGTCTGTCTGTCTGTCTGTCTGTATCCCGACTAAGTATCACGCCGAAACTACTGAACCGATTTGAATGATACTTTGTTCGATCTAAGCTTATAGTCCGAGGAAGGTTCTTAGATACATTTGATCCCAATATTTTGCGCGGTTCCTTCAGGAGAGGGGATGAAAGGCAAAATAGGTTTTTAGCTTTATAATTTCTCACTGAGTGGTTCGATTTCAAATATTTGGTTGGTGTCTGAAAGGGAGTACTTTAAGCATTATTCCATACAATTTTCAATATTGAGGGTTATGTAGTTCAGAAATTAGGGGCATCTCAACTTTCGGTAAATCTAGAATTCAACGTTTCTTTTGAAAGTGAGTCTAAACGGGCGTGTTGGCTTAATCATAAAAGAGCCTAATGATTAAGGCTATTGTAAAATAATTCAGTCCGCGCCGAAGGCGTGGACTGAATTGTTTTAGAATCGACTTAATCTTTAAGCTCTTTTATGATTAAGCAAACAGGGCCGTTTCACACGCTGCTTGATGAGTCTCATGGAGAAGTACCCCTCCATTCGTACACCTTATGTGACGTAAACGAAGTTGCGAGGGTCAGCTAGTTAAAAATAAAAAGCTGGGTCAAGACAAGCTTTTTATCCTTTATTTTTATTTTGTAATCTATCCCTGTACCAAAACTTAGCCGTTGAGCGTGTTAGAGTAACAAACATCTTCACAAAGTTACATTTTTATGAGGCATGTATTTAACGCGGCGACAAACTAATCTTATTTAGGATTTTAAAAATAATTAAAATGGGTAGGAGAAATAATGGGTTGGCAGCTACAGTGAAATAGCATTTTAAGTATAAAGTAGCAGCCTTATATTGAGATCTACGCTTTATTTAAATTTAAAGTGGCAGTGATTTTTTGGTGAAGCAACTGAATTTATTGTTAGGCGACAACTTGGTGGCAAATATGAGATAGAAAATAGGCTTTTATATATTACACAATGAGGTTGTTTATAAAATTAACTGAGATGAGAATAAAATATGCACATGGTAATAAAAAACATACTCTTTGCGACATTTTATAAGGTCTAAATAAAGCAAATTGCGGCGTGCAAAAAATATAATTGGTCTGTCTACACTATTATTATTATTCGGTTTAGTAATAATTAGTTTCCTTTCATTGTCGGATCCTCCTCGTGGTGCATCCTGGGCAACAGAGTAGCGACCACTCCCCTTCCTCTGTGGGGGAGTTGTGCTACTCTGGCTAATTCCGGCCGAGGCGGGAGTAACCCACCTGTGGGTTGCTCGGTGGTGTGTGTTGCTGCCGGCCGTGCCGTTATTCACGGCCGGCAGCAGCAATGCTGGGTCGCCATCGCTTCGCCACCTTTGCTGGCGAGACGATGGTGGCCAAGTGGCAGAGGCACTGCGTGGGGGGCGGGAGTTTGGGTAAATGCTCCCGCCCTGCCATGCAGTTCGGGCTGCCGGCCGTGAATAACGGCGCGACCGGCGGCAACAGTGCTGGGCCGCTGTCACCTCGCCAGTTGACGAGGTGATGTCAGCAAAGCGGGAGGTGCACTGTGCGGGGAAGCGGGAGTAACGGATAATGCTCCCGCTCTGCCGTGCAGTTCGGGGGCGCCGCGGTGAGGAGTCACTGCGCGCCCCCGATTGTTTCTTGACCGTGGGCGTAGGGTCGGGGGACCCCGCCCACCAACGGTCACATGGCGGTGGGCACCTTTCCCGTGTTCCGGGGGTGCCCATTAGCGCACGCCTGCGCCAGCCGCTCTCTGTCTCCTCTATTACAGAGGGGCGCTCGAGAGCGGTGCAGGCGTGGTCTTCAGCTCCTTAAGGAGCTTTGGGGAGCCGCCCATCTGGCTCCCATTTGGGAATAGTTATGGATCCAGGTCTCAGATACGAGAGGCACATTGCGGAATCAGTTCGCAATTGTTTCTATCGGTTAAGTTTTCTATCGGTTAAGGGTGCTGTACAGGATGAGACCCTACTTGTCAGAGGATTTGCGGATGCATTTGGTGGAGTCTCTGGTTTTGTCTAGGCTAAATTACGGTGACACCGTGTATGGCTCATGCATAACGGCGCAGACGGAGCGGCTCATTCAGAGAGTGCAAAACGCCTGTGCCTGTTTTTGTTTTTCCATACCTCCTAGAACTCACGTCACACCATTCCTAAATAAACACTACTTACTCAAGATGAAGATGAGACGTAAATTGCATCTTGCATGCCTAATGTTTGGAGTAATTAAATGTCAGCAACCAATTTATTTGTTTGACAGATTTAGACCAACATCGGGTGGACGCAATTGCGGCAGAAGACAGTGCTCGCCACCATTGTCTATCCCATTCCATAAGACAGCTGGGTTCAGAGGGAGCTTCCGATACGCTGGGTGCGAAATCTGGAACAATATACCCCCGCCTCTTAGAGCCTTAAAAACTATAAATACTTTTAGGTTGAGACTGCGGCGGTACCTGATCGAAGCACAGCGGGAAATCGGTCTTATAAATGTGATTATGTCGTTCATTTGAATCTTACATTAGTGTGAGTGATGGGATACGAGTGTGCGTGGTATGTGCGTGTTCTTATCTCTTATCTTTCATTGTCTGGGAGCCGTTTTGGTGATTGCGCTTGAGTTGCTTGGCCGGAAGGGAACTACTGTATCATATTTTGTATTTTATGAAATTTTTAAATATTTATTTAATATATTGAAAACGACACTTGTACTATTCCACAATATTTAAGGAAGGACACGGTAATACCGTGTCCTTCCATCTAGACCTTTGAAAATGCTGTAAAGCGAAACCGGTCAGGTTTATAATAATAAATATTGTGGAATAGTACAAGTGTCGTTTTCAATATGTGCAGCAAGTTCCACCAAGTGCCGTCAATCAACAGTATAAATAATCATTTATTTAATAAGTACTTTTCTATGTTATTTCATATTGCTTTTGTATTTTTTGGTTATGTCACTGTTTTGCTCACTGTTTTCACATTTTTTTGTTTTATTTTTATTTTCGTGTATATCTATTTAATTTTATTGATGTCTAGAGACTGATTGGCATCGGTGGCTCGGTAGGGGTCTGGTTGCAAACCAGCGCTAGGCATCAGTCCAGCACACGCTGAACCAGGCCCCTTTCGGTAAGCTTGAGGGATTGCATTAAAAAAAGTTAATTTTATTTACACATTTTCTCAGCATTATGTTATGTATCTCGAAGGCTGCTGAATAAAAAACTTTTCTTTCTTTCTTTCTTTCCCCCGAGGAGAGCCCCGAATAAACGAGGCGCCCCTAGCCGGGTCGACATGAATAATCTTTTGATATCCCTCGGCCCGGCTAAAGGGTGAGGAGGAACACCGCGGGGTTTAGTGGGTAGGACGGTCCATTCCGGACCGGGCCGGGAGTCCCACACACCATGCCAGCTGCCCCTGCAGCTGGGATGAAGGCGCGTAAAGGCATTCCCCGCGTCAACAAAAACCCGGGCAGGGTAAGGTTAGGTTAGAACTGTGACCACATTTCTGTGACCACGTTTCTACTCTACGTTACATTATACCAATTGAATATTCGATCAAATACATATTATACCAACTGAACAGTCATGAAATGAATGAATATTCGATAAAATGAAAATTATGCCTTTGCTCCACCAACCACGCCGCCGCCACTGCTCTGCTTTTATGCAACCAACTACCCGAAAGTGTATTTTTATATGGAATCCAATAGTTGCTTATAATACAATGTTTGACATCCCGCTGTTAATATTAGCTGCCAAGACATTATTTTTAATACCTAGCATATTATTTAATTATTCCTGTTTAATAATATTTGCTATCTTATAGTGGCAGCCGTTATTTAGTTTTTATAAATCTTACGTTTTGTAGCTTATTATAATATAATAGTTGCTAAAATATTTAATCACTACCAAGTTATTTTTTTTTGAAACCATGTAGTTAGTCGCCTAATAAGTTGTTAGTCGCCTCATTAATAATTTGCCTTTTTATGATATTAGTTGGATACTTTACCAAAAAAGGAATCATTATTATGCATAATGATTCGCATGTTGACATATCAATGTCAAAAAAAAAACATAAATTTTACTTAAATATCATAATCTTTTTACCCAAAAACACGCCGTAATATGCTTGTAGATTTCTAGTGGCATTCAGAAGTAATTAAAAAGTCAAGGCAGATGTTAATTCAATAAAGATGTAAATAATTTTTATTTTTTGATTTACTATTTCGATTAAACGAGTTACATCAATAAGTAATAATGCAACAGGTACATGAATTTGCATTATGTTATACCTACATGAAACATTAGTCTTTAAAATCTTGAATCGTCGCACACAAGAGCAATTTGCTTCCAAAACCGGTCAAAATTATTATATGAAATTGCCGATGAGTATCGAAAATCTAAATTGTTTATTTTTTTAAATTTTAACAATTTATTTATTCAAAATAGTTACCATTATTATCAATACATTGCTGCCATCTAATAGGAAGGTCATTTATGCCTTTGCGATAGAACTCTAAGGATCTAGACTGCACAAACTCTGTGAAAGTATTTTGTACTGCCTCCTGGGAAGAAAACTTCTTGTCACGTAGATAACTGTCCAAATCACGAAAAACATAGTAGTCCGTTGGAGCAAGGTCTGGCGAATACGGAGGATGACGAATGGTTTCTAAGCGCAGTTCCTGTAGGGTTAAAATGGTTTCTCGTGCTGTATGAGGTCTCGCGTTGTCATGGAGCAATAATGGTGAAGATCGATTCATGAGTCGGGGCTGTTTTTCTGCTAGTTTTACCAACATTGTACGGAGTTCGGCACAATAGACATCTGCCGTTATTGCTTGACCAGATCGGAGAAAACTATAGTGAATAACACCATGCTGAGACCACCAAACAGTTACCATTACCTTTTTATTGGTAAGTTTCGCTTTAGGACACTGTTGTGGCGTTTGACCTGGGGTCAGCCATTGCATTTTTCTTTTACGGTTATCATAAAGATCTGTACCGATTCAACAAGGCAACACAAGTTTCAACACGCGTTTCTTTCTGCAGATCGGTCAAATCGTGAGGCACCCATTTTTCGTATTTTTTTATTTTATTAATTTGATATTCGAATCGAGCGATCGAGCGAGTCAATATTGTGGGTAAGGTAACGTTAAACCATGCCGCTAATTCCGGGGTAGTTTGACTAGGATCGGCTTCCACCATCTCTCTTAATACATTGTTATTCACCTGTGTGGGCGGTCTTCCTTGTGGCTCGTTCTTCAAGTCGAAGTTTCCTTCACGAAAGCGTTTAAACCAAAATCGCACGGTGCGTTCATTAGTAGACCCCTCTCCAAACGCAACATTGATATTGCGGGCTGTTTCTGCCGCGTTACTTCCGCGTCGGAACTCGTATTCAAAAATTACTCGAATTTTCGCAGTATCCATCTTTCTTGTCTAAGTTGAATATCAAAAACAATTGAAAGTCGATATTCAAATGTTTCACATTTTTTAAAAGAAGAACGTCATAGAAACTATGTCAAAAAAGTTTTATTCGAAAACCTCAAACCACGAAGATTCCATGTCAATTCAAAGAACCTATTGCAATAAAACGGTAATTTCATACTTTAACCCCTATTATTAAATATTTTAGTATCGAAAATGAATAAAAATGCATAGGTGATTGAAAATAACATTAAACATAATACCTTTACTGGCTTTCCATTTCCGAATTATCAAATTCTGCGGGCTCAAAAAGTTCTAGTGCATAATGTGAGCAGGGCTGGATTTTTGAGTTTGTGCTTCCGTGTACAACTGATGTATGGATCAGACGTGAGAAGCAGCCTTTTCATGACATCTTCAGTACACACTGTAGCCTTGAAAATTTTCTTGCGAAATCTTGCCGGTAAGAGCGGTAATGTTTATTTTGGGCCTCTGCAGCCCCTTCAGAGAGCTGGCCGATAGGTAGAATGGCATGCTCTAGACTATGACTGTAGGGCCATGCACAAGAATTTTGTGTAGTGTTGGCGTCAATGGAAGCCAACCATAAAGCTCGACGTACATTATTACTTATTTAATAGCGCCCGATTATGAACTGGTATGAAAACATTTAGGCATTACTCGTTTTTTTTTGCAACAATCTTTCTTCAATTTGATTGGAAGACATCCATCTGTTCTTCAATTCCGATTTAAAATATTTTAAATTGTTTTTTAAGATATAAAATTCACTTTGTGGACATTTCATCATATCTTGCAGCTTCAGTTCCATAAATTACACTTTTTCATCTAATTTTCTTGCTGAACTCTCTCTTTAAACAGCATGTAGAGCGTTTTCCGAGACATCTCTACCATATCTATATACTTATAATAAAACTGTTGAGGGTCGAGAGTCTGTACATGGAAGATATTTTGAAAATTTCAATTGTAGGGCGTTCTCTAATCGATTCTGAAGCCGAATATGTAATTTAAAATTTTCATGTCTGTCTGTCTGTCTGTCTGTATCCCGAATAAGTATCACGCCAAAACTACTGAACCGATTTGAATGATACTTGGTACATTCCGAGCTTATAGTTCGAGGAAGGTTCTTGGATACTTTTGATCCCGATATTTTGCGCGGTTCCTGCGGGAGAGGGGATGAAAGATAAAATGGTTTTTCAGCTGTAAGTTCTCACCGCGTGGTCCGATTTCAAATTATTTTTTTAGTGTCAGAAAGGGCATGTTTTTAACATTGTTCCACACAAGTTTCATTATTGAGAGTTTCGTAGTTCAGAAATTAGAGGTATCTCAACTTTTTGAATTCAAGGGTTTCTTTGAATCTGAGGGTAAATCTAAACTGGCGTGTTGACTTAATCTTTAAGTTCTTTTATAATTAAGCAAACAGGGCAGTTTCATACGCTCCCATGAAATCTGTTGAAAAAATACCTGTCCTTTCATACACCATAATATATGTGGCGTAAACGAAGTTGCGCGGGTCAGCTAGTTTAATATAAAACCTGAGACAAAGAAAAAGTTGTTTAAAAAAATCATCTCAATCATACAGAAATACACGTATACTTCAAAACACTTTATTTAAAATTAGTGGAAAGATGTGGATAATGTTTCTAGCCTAAGTATATTACTAGACTTTGTAATTTAATAACCCTATTCAATAAAGGGTCTTCGCAAAACATAAAAATTAAGTTGACACCCGACTCGTTGTTGTCCTTACCCGAAGTGACAAGAGTAACAAAAGATTCAATTAGTGCTATGAGATACTAGTTGAAGGCGTGAAGGTAGGACGTTTCGCGATTACAGTAACAAACTTGTCTCATCACTCTCAACTAGTCACGCTATGGTTGAATGCTATTGAATGCCTGCATGCATGTCTGGTTGCATGCTGTTTACATGCATGCTAGCATGTCTTCTTGCTTGCACATGGTTAAGGTCTCATTAATTTATAATAAGTGGACTACGTTGCAGCCATAACGAAAGTTACTTACTGACAGTGATCGTATTATAGAACACTGAGTAAGGGTCCGTTCACACAGACCGGCTCGGAGAGCATCGGCGCGCACTTTTCTTTTCACACAGACCGGATCGTATACGCTCGGAGCTGGTCGGAGCGGAGCCGCCAACTATTTCACATAGACCGGCTGGAAGCGAATGCGCTCGAAGCCGGTCGGATGCCCTCGCAGCCGGTCGGATGCCCTCGCAGCCGGTCGGATGCTCTCGCAGCCGGTCGGATGCGCTCGCAGCCGGGTGAATTCACTACAAAGGCAGTACCAGTATCCACGCAGTACAAGTTTTGTTTTCGGTGTTAACGTGTGCTTTCGGAACATGTTTTTAGATAGCCCCGATGAAGAAATATATTAAGTTTTCATCAGTGATGTTTTCGTATAAGTACACACAACTTTTCTGTTTAAATTGTGCCATCAAAATGGCGGTCGGCGTGGGGCGGCGCGCACGCAATCGGAGTCGATCGGCTGCGCGAGCGGGAAAGAGCACGTAATCGGAGCCGATCGGCTGCGCGAGCGGGAAAGAGCACGCAATCGGAGCCGATCCGCTGCGCGAGCGATAAAGAGCATGCAATTGGAGCCGATCGGCTGCGCGAGCAAGAAAGAGCATGAAATCGGAGCCGAACATAGCCTCGATACAGTCAGACAGACAGACGGACGGCGAAGTCTCATGACCCGTTCGTTCTCATGACATCTAGCGATTGGGGGCCACTCTCACAGTCTGCAATCTTTTAAGGTTCGGTCACAATAACCTTCTTAATAGCGACGCGAAACGACGAGAAGGCGACACGGGAGTAAACGCGACGGGAGGAAACGCAATGGGAGTAAATCCGTCGGGAACATGTCATTTAAATATTAATATCACATCTTTCTTTTCTCTCTCTCTCTCTCTCTCTCTCTCTCTCTTATGTGACGCAAACAAAGTTGCCCGAGCCAGCTAGTAGGTAGTTATAATAAAACTGTTGAGGGTCGAAAATCTGTATTCACATCGATGATTTTATTTTTTTAACGTGAGAAAAATTCTAACCTAACCCAACCTAACAGCCTACGGTTGGGAGGGAGCCCCAGGTAAGCCCTCGGAAGGATGTCACCAGGACTCCCAACAGTCCTAAGGCTACCTCTGCGGCCTCACCTTGGTATTCGGGTTCTAGCTCGCGTCTTTGGGGGGTTGTTACCGTCCTGAGACCCCACCGGTCTCAAAGATATTTAATTTATATTGTAGGTTGATACAGAAAGTGAAAATGTAATTTAAATACATTTTGTTAGGTAGTGTGTAAATACGTACGAAAGTAAAAATAATGTTATTACATGTAATAGGGTGATAGTCCATTGAAATGTTACAATTTAAGGAGCGAAATTTGCATTTCTTATAGGACGCAATTTTATTTTTGGGATATGGGTTCAATAGAAGCTTAACCTCAAGTTTGTGGGGTCGCCACCCTTGTCCCCCGGCCGCAATCTTAAAAAGGGGTGAAAACACTTTTTCCCAATATCTCGGAAACTATGAGTCTTACAAAAAAATTGTGAAGTCATAATTTGTAGCAAATTGTTTTGCCTACAAATATGTTAAACAAATTTTAGCCCTAAATTAAAAATTAAAGAAGTTATAAACAAAAAAACGAAAATAAAATTATAAAAATTTTCTTTCTTGCTCTGTGGCGTCTTTTTTTTAATTTCTCTTAAAAGATCATCTACAAGATTAGTCTGAGGTATCTGTTTTGTAGAATGTATAAAAAAGTTATAGAGCAAAAAAGAAAATTTTTATTAAAAAATTCTCAATTTTTTGTTAAGTTATATACACATTTGTAGGCAAAACAATATGCTACAAATTATTTCTCTACAATTTTTTTGTAAGACTCATAGTTTCCGAAATATTGCGAAAAAAGTGTTTTTTCACCCCTTTTTTCAAGATGGCGGCCGGGGGACAAGAGTGGCGACCCCACAAACTTGAGGTTAAGCTTCTATCGACCTCCCACACATGTTCCAAAAATAAAATTGCGTCCTCTAATAAATGCAAAGCTCATGTAACATTTCAATGGACTATGAACTATTTATGAGAAATGATTGGCCTTGACCTCATGAACTAACCTGTAGTTCATTATAACTTAGCGTGAATACTAACTAGCAGGTAGTTGTGATTACCTACTAACCTACAGTGTCCTAAGGCGGCTAAATCCTATACGGAGAGTATATAGGATTTAGCCGTCCGCGCCTGTAAAATATTCAAAGAGTGCAATAAAATATAATTTTTATCAGTTTGCTTTAGGACGCAATATCGCAGTGAGTGATTTAGGGCACCCACGAATACTAAGGTTCGATACTTTTGGTGGAATATAAACAGTACAGCATGTAAACCAAAAACGATCATGTAACATAGACAGAAGCACAAATTATTTCGAACGCGTGACTGTCTATATGCGCTGCAGGCACTTTTCAATATGTAACACTACAGGCTAATATTCCTTCAAGATGCTCTCCTACGATCAATCAATCAAATGAGCCTATCGCAGTCCACTGCTGGACGTAGGCCTCTTCCAATTTGCGCAACAATCCACGGTCCTGCGCCTTACGCATCCAGTCCCAGCCTGCGACCTTTACCAGGTCGTCGGTCCATCTAGCGGGTGGACGTCCCACCCCACGTTTGCCGAGACGCGGTCTCCACTCCAGGACTCGTTTGCTCCATCTGCCGTCGGTTCTTCTGCAGATATGGCCGGCCCACTGCCACTTCAATGTACTTATTCTGCGAGCTATGTCGACCACTTTAGTTCTTTGCCGGATAGTCTCATTTCGGAGTCTATCCCTCAGAGACACCCCAAGCATAGCCCTTTCCATAGCCCGCTGCGCAACCTTTAGAGCATTGACCAACCTCTCTGTAAGTGTCCACGTCTCGGCACCGTATGTCATAACAGGTAGAACGCACTGGTTGTAGACTTTGGTCTTCAGGCATTGCGGTAAAGGCGAATTGAAGACTCGACGCAGTTTGCGAAATGCTGCCCAGCCCAACCGTATCCTTCTGGCGATTTCCTTGTCCAGGTTCCCTTTCCCCAGTGTAATAACCTGCCCAAGGTAAGTATACTCCTGGACGACCTCTAGCCTCGATCCCTCGACGTATATTGGCCCCGGCGTAACGTGGTTATTAAACATAACCTTGGTTTTTTCCAAGTTCATGCCGAGACCAACACGTCGAGACGCTCCGTTCAGGCTATGCAGCATTCCGCTTAGCTGTTCCAGCGTCTCCGCCACAATTACGATGTCATCGGCAAACCGAAGGTGCGAGATTTGCGTGCCGTTGATGTTCACGCCCCATCCTTCCCAGTCCAGTGTCTTAAAGATATCCTCAAGCGCATTGGTGAAGAGTTTCGGGGATATCACATCACCCTGTCTCTTACACCTCTACGCAGTTCAATGGGACTGGTTTTTTGATTCTCTAGCTGGATGGTCATGGTAGCGTTGTCGTAGAGACATCTCAACACCTCGATATATCGCCAATCTACACGACATCGCTGCAGAGCGTCCAGGACTGCCCAGGTTTCGACAGAGTCAAAGGCCTTCTCGTAGTCCACAAAAGCCATACACAGCGGCTGATTGTACTCGTTTGTTTTCTGTACAATCTGCCGTACAGTATGGATGTGGTCCACGGTGCTGAAGCCTTTACAAAACCCGGCTTGCTCCTTTGGCTGAAACTCGTCGAGCCTTCCGGCGAGGCGGTTTGTGACTACTCTCGAGAACAACTTGTAAACATGGCTCAGGAGTGAGATGGGTCTATAATTCCTCAGCAAGGTCTTATCACCTTTCTTGAAGAACAGAGCCACCGCACTCCCGCCCCACGCTTCAGGTGTTTGTCCCTGTTGGAGGACGGAATTAAACAACTCGTCAGCTCGTTGAGGACCGGAGCCCCCCCCCCGCCTTCAGTAGTTCAGTTGTAATTCCGTCCTCCCCAGGGGACTTGTTGTTTTTAAGTTGCCCGAGAGCCGCCCTCACCTCGCCCTGGTCAATGTCCGGAATGTCCTCGGTATAGTGGCGCGATAGTGGGGCTTGGTGGTCACAATCAGTAGGACCCGTCGGCCTTTTTGTACGTGATGCAGACAGGTCTCTGTAAAAGCTCTCAATTTCCTCGAGAATCTCGAACCTTGAGGTCACGGTTCTGCCATACGCTGTCTTCAGTTTCGTCAGACGGGGTCTTCCAAGCTGTTGGGCAAATACCTTGGTACCCCCGATCGCTGCCTCGACGATACTGGTGTTATACCGTCTAAGGTCGCGTTGTATCAGCTTTCGGATTCTGAGATTTAGATCCCGCTGGTCTGACGAAGACGAGTGCGTAGATGGCGTTTCCCGTCTTATTCTCATAGGTTCGAGAGTCTCGGGCGAGAGCTTAGAGCACCTGTTATTGCTTTTTCCGGACAAAAACCTTCGGGACACTTGCTGTAGCGTCCTGACCACATTGTCGGCCTTATCGTGAATATTGCCAGTGGTTTCCAGCAGATCGAAACGATTTTGAAGTTCTAACTGGAACCTCTCAGCCCCTAAGGCTAACTGGAGCGCGGTAGGTCGGAGAGTAGGCTTCATCATACGGGCTTTCAGCTCGGAAGTCCAAATTCAGAGATGCTCGCACAAGTAGATGATCACCACCGGTATTAAACTTGTTAATCACAGAGACATCTCTAAATATACACTTCCTGTCCGTCATGATGAAGTCTATCTCGTTCCTTGTGACCTTGTCGGGGCTTCGCCAAGTCCATTTTCTGTGGGGCTTCTTCTTAAAGAAAGAGTTCATCAAGAAGAGCCCCTGAGACTCGAGAAAACTGACAAACATATGGCCCCGGTAATTTCTGCGCCCCACACCAAAGGGACCGATCTTCGTTTTGCCGCGTTCTTGTACTCCCACTTTGGCATTGAAGTCCCCCATCACAACGCTGTAGTGAGTCTTGGCAGTACCATGTAGTGTTTTTGCTATGTCCTCGTACACGGTCTCAACTGCCTCGACAGTGCTTCTCGAGGTAGGGGCATACACTTGTATCACCTTCAGGCTGAACCTATTGGTGAGTCTCAGTATTAAGTATGCTACCCGAGCCGAAACACTGCTGATCTCCTCAACGCTGCTAACGAGGTCCTTTTTCACCATAAAGCCGATCCCGCCCTCGGAAGAAGGTCTTCCGTCACCTTCCCTAAAGTAAAACAGGTCGCCTGATGCAAGGGTTAGCGTGTCCTCCCCCTTTCTTCGGACCTCGCACAATCCCAGTATGTGCCAGTTAATACGACCTAGTTCTACCTCGAGTTCGGTGAGCCGCTCGTCCAGGCGCAGAGTAGTTCCATTAAACGTAGCCAGGGTCAGTTTTGTATGGCAGCCTCCCGTAACCCGGAGATTCTTAGCACCCCCTCTCCCGCCGTCACTCCGACCGCTGCCGTGATCGGGAACAGCGGGAGTGCCGGGAACTGGGGGCCTTTGTTTTTTTGTGTGCATCATAGGAGGATATTTGGCCTTACTGTATCACGCTGGCCAGACGGGTTGGTACAGGGTTTAGTTTCGAATTTTCCTTCACTGTGCGCCATGACCTCGTCCGTATATCAGCAGGTGCACCACTCGCAAGTGAGGCTGGCTTGGACCCCGGGGTTGGTGGTAGGGCCCCATCGCACCAGTTAAAATCTGTAGTGCGTACCGTATCTTTTCGAGGGAAAAATGCTAAGTTGTAGTCCAATAAGCTCAAAGTTCTCGACACGTTACCGCACTACTTTTTTTTTTCTCCTACGATAAGCAACGCCAACTACATGACATTGGCAGATGCCGAATGGTTTAAAGTCAGTGGACAGTTGACTATGATAGCTATTTTTTGCAGATCTATTTGCACGTGGTCTTACGTGGGTTAACGTCCATCTAAATGGGCAAGTAGATTCTTACATACATACATACATTACATCACGCCTGTCTCCCAACGGGGTAGGCAGAGACTATGACTTTCCACTTGCTACGATTTTGGCTATATAGGCCTATACATGCTCTTCGGTTAAGGGTACTCTAGACCTGGCCTTTTTTCAGAAGATAATCGATTTGATCGATATGAGTATGCCGAGTTCGACCCCTACCAGTTTGCTCATTCACTCTCGCTTCATAACTCTGTTTTGTCAGCCTGTTTCCATCCATTCTCTCCACATGTCCAAACTATCTGAGCATCCCTTTCTCTATCTTAGTCACTACATCTTCTGTCATACCGCAATGTTCCCTTATCACACTATTCTTTACTTTATCCCTCAATGTCACTCCAGCTATACTTCGCAAACTTCTCATTTCCACTGCATTAATGTTACTTTCATGCTTCTCCTCCCACACCCAACTTTCACTACCATGCATAAGTGTAGGGACAAGCACTCCTCTATGTACAGCCATCCTTGCCTTTTTAGACACGTTCTGACTGCTCATAAAGGTGTGAATGGCTCCATTCACTTGATTTCCTGCCAAAACTCTTCTTTCAATATCATTGTCACACTTTCCATCTCTTGCAAATTTTGAACCCAAATATACAAACTCTTTCACCTGTTCCACGCTCTTTCCTTCGATCGATATCGAGCAATCAGTCATACATTTCTCTCTTTCAAAAACCATTACTTTTGTCTTGCTTACATTAACATTCATTCCTCTACTTTTAAGCGCATCGTTCATTATATTAACCATCAATTGCAACTCATCCGCCGATGATGCCAGTATTACCTGATCATCAGCATAAAGGAGGCATTTGACGGTTAGCTCATTCATTTTTAATCCATACGCACACTCTTGTAGTTCTTTCAAGCAACTGTCCATGTATAGGTTGAACAGCCATGGTGACGCTACACAGCCCTGTCTCACACCTTTTTCGATGGGAAAAAAGTCTGTGCAAGCTCCATTGATCCTGACACAAGCACTGGAGCCCTCGTATAGAGATTTCAAGGCTCGTATCAAGTTGCTGTTCACTCCATACATAGACAGTGTTGACCACAGTTCATTCCTCACCACTCTGTTATGACAGAGTGGTGAGGAATGAAGGCCTTTTCCAAGTCCACGAAGATGCAATAGACTTTTTGACGTTTTGCCAAAAACTTTTCAACTAGGCATCTTAATGAAAAGACCTGATCCGTGCATCCCCTTCCTTTCATAAATCCTGCTTGTACATCCCACATTTTTCCTTCAGTTTCATTCATCACTCTTTTAATCAAAACTTTCGCATACACTTTGCCTACGACACTGAGCAAGCTTATTTATGCCGCGGTAATTTTTGCACTCTTGCTGTGACCCTTTACCTTTGTACAGCGGCACTATGACAGATTTGCACCATTCTTCTGGTACTCTGCCATTTCGCCAGCAAAGATTAAAAAGGCGGTACAGCTGGCAAGCTACCACGCCACGACCCGCTTTCAGCATCTCGACAGAAATTCTATCAATCCCAGCAGCCTTTCCTAATTTCATACTATTCAACGCTTCCACAATTTCTTCCATACTTAAGTGGCTTTCATTCTCAAGTTCATTCATTTCCGAAACACGAGTCTCCTTTTGCATATCCTCTTTTTCAAATAAACTTTCAAAATATTCCTTCCACGTTTTTAACACACATTCCTCTCCTATCACAAGACTGCCATTACGGTTTCTGATTTGCTTAAATTGTGAGGTTGTCTTTTCAGTCCTCATTGTTCTTATAGACTTCCAAAAGAATTTTATGTTTTGTTGGAAGTCATCAGATAACCTGTTATGAAAGTCATCCTCATCATTCTCTCTCTTACTTTTTATGACTTCTTTCGCAACACGCTTATACCTTTTATACTCATCCTTTGCCATTTTTACATCCTCATCCATTGCCTTCTGCATTCTTTGGTTGGCCATTGTAGCCAACCAGTTCAACCATGCTTGCTTCTTATCAGACAAAACTTTTAAAACTTCAGCACACATACTCTTTACCTGACAACCTTGTCTCCTTTTGCTTATCCCACATACTTCTACTGCAACTTTTACGAGACCTTCCTTAATCGGCTTCCATAATTCTTCAATCTCACATATTTCCTCTAAATTTACAAATTTCTCGCTCAATTTACTTACAAATTCCTCTTTCAAATTTTCGACTTTAATGCGCTCCAATACACCTATGGGTTTATGCACACGATGCCGCCACAGCTGAAACAGACCTCTTACTCGGCTAATTACCAAGAAGTGATCTGTGTCAATTCCGGCACCGCGGTATGCCCGGGTGTCCAGAACATTCTTTCTCATTCTTGCGTCTACTATCACAAAATCAATCATGCTTCTCTGGCTACTCTGGCTTCTCTTCTTACTCAAAGAAAATAATTCCTGCACAATTTTTCTCGTTTTCAGTTTTAATGACTGCCTTATGATAATAAATGATGATAGTATTTCGTTTTCACTCTGTTAAAGTCTACTTTTTTTTTAAAATTACCCATGTAATATACTTATGAGAATTTCATTTCGAAATAATACCACTAGGCTACAAACAAAAATGAACAGGGCGCAAAAGAAACCGAATCCATAATTATCAATGTCGCCCGCTTATTAAAGTCACTCCATTCAACGGTACTCAACATTGTACTGCATACTCAATAGTGACCCCGTAATCCAAACCAGACCTTTCAATATCATGGGTAGTTTCAGGATCCTTGGTATTGAAATCTGTAGTGCGTACCGTATCTTTTCGAGGGAAAAATGCTAAGTTGTAGTCCAATAAGCTCAAAGTTCTCGACACGTTACCGCACTACTTTTTTTTTTAATACCTCTAAGGTGGCAGACAAGCATACGGCCCACCAGAAGGACCGGTGGTCACTGCAGTCTATGAACGTTTGCAACACCAGAGGCGCCACACTCGCGCTGCCGACCCTGTAAAAACCTTCTAAGACCCCTTTTGAAGAACCCCATACTGTTGGCGTTTGGGAAAACCGAGGCAGGGAGATCATTCCACAACCTAAGCGTGCGCGGAAGAAAACCCCTATCGGATCTAACCGTACTGGAACGCTCCGGACGCAGAGTGTGAGGATGAACTCCCTGTCTGTGGCGAGCGGTGCGGTGATAGAACGTAGCCGTGGGCATCATATCAAACAATTCCTCAGAGCACACACCATTGTACTGTCGGTAGAACACGCATAAGGAGGCAAAGTCTCTCCTGTTGCGAAGAGGTTCCACACCACTTGTAAGTATAGGATCGTTGACAACTCTTACAGCACGTCTTTGCACCGAGTCAAATGGACGAAGCTGATATTCAGGTGCCCCCGCCCAAAGGTGACAGCAGTACTCCATGTGCGGCCGCACTTGCGACTTATACAGAAGCAGTGTTTGCGCAGCAGTGAAGTACCGCCGCGCCCTGTTGAGCATACCTAGCTTCTTGGACGCCAGCTTAGCCTTGTCCTCCAAATGACTACGGAACTGAACGTCACTGGAGATATCAACGCCAAGGATCCCTATACTTTTGGAGATGGAAAGAGATGTGCCCTGAAATTGCGGCGCTTCAGTAATTGGGGTTTGCTTAGCGGTGAAAAAACACGCTTGTGTCTTGGAAGGGTTGAACTGGACAAGATTTTGTCCACCCCAATCGGACACTCTAGTAAGGGTAGCCAGACACAAGCTGTTCACGATTTTCCTCCACTGTGTCCCGAGAGATACCGGGGCGGCCCGTGTAACAAGTGTCCCCCGTACTGTGTACAATGCAGTGCAAGCACTGCTTCTTAAGTTGCAAGGATGGCAACACATTAAGTACTGCTAGCGAACACATTAGGGCGGTTGTATCTCAATAGCAAAACCCACGCTTTCGATTCTGTAGAAAGACGAGCTTTGAGAGTTTTTAATTATCAATGACCCTCTTTTCTTTTTCGTTTGAAAAACACACGGTGCTCTACCACCTGCCTGAGGTCGGGAGCCCCGGGTAAGCCCTCGGAAGGATGTCCCAAGGTTCTCAACAGAATTTAGGTACCACCGCGGCCTCATCTAGGAATACGGATATGTCTATGATGGTTGGTTCGGGTGTTATCCCGCTTCTTGGGGCGTGAGACGTACATGAAACTTTCACGTCACGCCGCCATCTTGGGTCTGCTAGAACTATTTAGTGGCAGGTAAGACTTGCCTGCTGATTGGGCTTTAAGTAATGGCGTGAAATTATACTCACACCCACTTTCAACCACCGGGACACCCGTCACAGTATAAGGTCAGTATTCTCCAGAGAGGGTTATTGTTTTGCAAGATCGGCAGCACAAGTCTAGCGTCTTTGATATTGCAAACTACCACAGGCCCCAGTGACCACATGTATCAAATGCTTGTCTGTAGTCGATAAACGTTTTGCGTGTTCCTTATTATCGACTATTGAAAAATATCAAAGGCGGATATACGCTCATAGAATAATCGGTGAATCGCGATCACCTTGTAAACCAACAAATCATAGTGGAAGTTCAGAGCTTTGTTGCAAAATAATGCAAATGCTGACGCTTAGAGCCATCTGCGGACGAAGAGGATCGAGTATATATAATCCGGCTCGTTTATTTTATAATCACAGTTACACATCGTCTCTTAACTTTGACACACACAAGATGGTGAGTGAAGATCCGATTGCATCATAGCGGTGGCATTTGTGAGCGGCACCCATGTGTTCACTAAATATTTGACTAGTTTGCGGCAATTCTATAAAGAAACAAAATGTTCCCTAAGTGATTGTGATATTGTCAATTTTGGACCGGGATTAATAGTACATCTTTGGATCAATGAAGTGAATTAATAACACCTATATGAACTTTAATCTATATTTCCTGATCTTACCATTGCATTATCTATATATTTAAAAATCAATGCCACTTTTCGTTGTAATTTTATAACTCAAGAACGGGCTCACCTATCCAAACCAAATGTTCAGGCTTTGTTCGGACTATTAAGTAGATGGTTTATGTGAAGTTAGCACCAAATCGGTCGAGCGGTTCTTCATTTATCACGCAAACGAAGTTGCGCGGGTCAGCTAGTAATTTATATTTTAAATCGCATACATACATTTTTAAACAGCATTAGAAAATATTTCCCAAATCTATTTCTGATCATGATCTTGAAATTTTCTTATGATCCGTAAAGATTTTTAGTATCAAAAAAAGTACTGACACATGATTTATACATTACAAATTATTATTCTACAATTCAGCTAAGCTTTTTAGTGTAAGTGTAAATGTCCCAAATTTATAGGGAAGTTGGGAACTTGCTTTACAAATTTATAAATAGGTAATGTTTTGTCATACTAGTTGAGCTAGTGTAGATGTCATGTGATGTATACAGTACCTATTAAAAGTCTAGACTTCGCAGATACATTAACATTCCGTGTGCGTATAAAACCTGCCAAGTGTGAGTCGGATAAGCGCATAAAGGATTCAGTGCCAATAAACGGCATAAAATTACTTTTGTATTATATTTTTAGTATTTCTTGTTACCGCTATAGGTAACGGCAATACATAATTTGGCTATCACGCTATATGAAAGACAGACAGACGAACAGTGGAGTTTCAGTAATACGGTTCTGTTTTTACTCTTGAGTAGTGAACCCTATAAATCCAGCTTCACTCTGAAAATCTTTCGCAGAAATTCTTCGTCGCATTCTTCGCCATCGTGGCGGTGGTAGTCGCGGACGTGTCCCACATCCTGCGCAGTCCCGAAGCCGATGCTGTAATTGAGAAACAAGACGCTGATGTATTCCCTGACCAGTACCATTTCAGCTACAAGACCAGCAATGGCATTGCTGCTCAAGAAAGTGGAATCCTTAAGAATGCGGGCCGCGTAAGTATACTAAGTTACTTTCTTTTTAAAAGAATGCGAAGTAATGTGGTGCATCTGCTGACTTATAGCCGAGGATATGGTATAGGCTTCCATAAAAGGATTGAAAAAATAGCTAGAGTTCGCTTCTAACGAATACCGAAAACAATCAGCTGTAAGCTATTACTAAAATGGCTGCTTTTAGCCGACGGACAATCAAAACGAGTGACAATCGCAGACGCTTAGGTATGTTGTGTGCAACCGAGATTTTATGCTCAGACAGTAACAAAATAAGTGTTAATTAACATTATAGTCAATGTAATTGTTCAGGATTACAAATCTAAAGCCTTATCACTAACTCTCAAGTCACTCTAAATACATTTGTAATATCTTCACCTATTAAAGAAATATGCAATTGAAATAAAATAAATCGTTTCATACGTCAATTGAATTATGTCTGAAGACCTATTATTTTCCATAATAAATAAACTAGCACTTGCGATACACAAAATATATTAGGTGTTTCAACTCCATTTTCAACATAGTGAAGAGGATTACACACAATGGTAATAAATAATATATTTGTAAAAGAGAATCAAGGCCGGACAAAAGACATTTAAGTAACGGCATGGCAGATGGTCGGGCGTAGGAAATATTTAAAGTAATGCATTTATATTCAGAACCTTGGTTTTCGGTTTAAGGTTAAGGTCATATGCAACAGCGTTCGATTATAATTAACCACAGATGAGATATATCATAGTCTCCTCTTTTTGTGATGATTCATGGAATAATACCGCATAAATTTAAGTAGGTGATGTAAGTTGGTGTTTAATTTGCTTGACACCTTCTTTTTTTAAAGTGTAAATAAATACACCAACGATATTCTCTTGTTGATCCTATCTCTTTATTATTCTATTAGATGAATCCTCTTCAGTGTGTTAGTAGTGAAAATCTCAACAAATTTATTTATTTGACGTTCTTGTATATAGGTACTCTTAAACTTATTATTATTTTACATCACATCTTATTATACACTCTTTAACGTTATCAGTACTACAGTCCAAAAGCCGTTTAATGATTTCTTCACTATTATGCGTTATAATAACAAGAAGCCGGGGGACGGTCTCACCCGACTGCCCCTCTGTGATAGTGAACGTTCAATCCGATTGAAGTTGTCATTTTTGTTTTATTTCAAACTTTGAACAGATGATCCACGTGACCAAGTGACGTAATATAATGAAACAGAGTCACAGATTACAGACACAAGCCTCGCCATAATCCCCTCTGCAATATATTTTATAGAGAGGGTCTAAAAATTGACTTCTTGTTTGCTTATAGGAAGATGAAGCTATTGAAGCAACCGGATCCAACTCCTACACCGCGCCCAACGGTGCCCACATTGCCGTCAGCTACATTGCCAACGAGAACGGATTCCAACCTCAGGTGATTAAAACTATTGCTCAATCGTAAATATGATATGTCTATCGCAATCTAGAATTGAAATTTCTATTCAATATCAAACAAGAAGCTGTGAGGCGGTCTCACCCAACTGCCCCTCTGTGAAAGTGAAACTTCACTCCGATTAACGTTGTCATTTTTGTTTCATTTCAAACTTTGAACAAATGATTCACGTGACCTAGTGACGTTATATAATGGAACAGAGTCACAGACTACCGACAAAGTCTCGCCATAAGCCCCTCTGCAATCTATTTTATAGAGAGGGGCTAAAAGTTCTGAATTCAATTTCCGAAATACACTACTTGTTTCTGATCTTGCTGATTTCATCGCAGTCCTTTGCTGCGGTGATCTATCGCACCATTTCCATATTCTGATTATTGTAACATCATCTGTTCACGTCTACAATAGGTTGCAAGGATGGAAATTCATCTTTCTATTCATATTTTTTAAATTTTTGTTCATTACTTTTTCGTGTATTACTTACTAATTCATAACATTTATTTTTACAGGGTGATCACCTCCCTACACCCCCACCCCCAGAACCAATCCCAGAGTACATCATCAGGGCTCTCGAGTACATTAGGACTCACCCCCCCAAGCAAGAGATCATCGTCCAAAAGCCTTAAGTTAATCGATGAGTCGATAATCAAATTAACATCGAGAGCACTGCCAATTTTATTATCTCTAGTCGCAATACGGATGTGAATTATTTAAATAAATTTCGTCTGTACAAATTTTTGTTTTTTTTATTACATACAATAGATACTTTGATGAGAATCGCAGGTTTGTAATACAAAAGTGTAGTACACTTTCGATTATAGGACAAAATAATAACAATATCAAAATGTACTTTGTAATATAATTATTACAAAGCACAAATATTAGCTTTATAGCTTTTATAGAGCTACACCATTACACCATTACACGGCAGTGCGAAAGTATTCCACATCGATTCACACATTGTTGAATGTACTCCAGCGCGATGCACGTCAGTGCGAAAGTCTAGTAAATGTGAAGGCATGCTGCTTCTTGCTTTACACAGAGATGTTTACTGTAAATCGATGATTGACGAATCGATGTTTAGACTGAAATAGCCTCCTGAATAGAAAAATGTAAACATTTACAAAACATTAAAAGAATTAATTAAAGAGCAGAAAAACACTACGTTTGAAGCAGCAAGGATATCTACAAATATCATAGATATAGAATTTTTCTTCTAAATCTATGACAAATATAAAGAAAAGAAAAAGAAGTAGGTACATTTCTCAAACCACACAAAAAAAGTACTCGTAAGAGATCATAATGTTACAAAAAGAATCTATGGATTTCAAAGACTATCTAAGCGGTCTAGCATTTCTGGCTTATATGAAGATTTAATTGTATGAGTTGATAATTTAGTCATATAGTCCGTTCACATTTACATTACCTCTGAATGACAGCTTGTCGATCTTTTCCTGTGTGTTGGCATAGCAGTAAAGTCCCCCTATGAGTTCCAGCCTACGACATCTTACCGATTATAGTGGAGATTATAACATTCAACCGTTAGCACGAAGAGTTTTGTTTTTCATGTCATAATATACTTAACTTTACTAAAACAGTGCTCTTATAACTGTAGGATTGGATTTGAGATTTATTTATTTTTTTATGAATATCTGAAAAGGAACATTCACTACCATCATCAACGGAGGTGAAGTTGCTGCTTCCACAACGTTCCACATCTCGATTAATGGTTACACCCGAAAAAACAATAGCAAAAGAAGAAAGTAAGTTCGAAACTTACTTTCTTCTTTTGCTATTGTTTTTTCTAAAAGTTAGATTAAATGGAATTATTTACTTATTAATTTTTTATTTAATTATTTTTTTTTTATAAGTATATAAAAACTGACGTTGTTCTGATATAACTTTAGGTACATACTCACACAAAACATCGGTTTACAGTAAACATTTCTGTGTAAAGCAAGAAGTAGTATAGGCTTAGATCCAAATGTAATGTATAAGTTATTTTTTGATTCCTTTTACAATGAGTTCAACTCCGTATTCAAATCTAAGGAAGTCACAATCGGTGATAGGCCAGCCTTCAGTGAATGGGCCACTGAGGATATACATAAAAGTAGACAAAAACTGTATGAACTATACTCAGAAAGACAGCTTAATAGAACAGATGAATTTCTAAATTATGTTAAAACTTATTCAAAAAAGTTTAAAGCAGACTGCTTAGCAGCCAAAAGAAAGTATATAAGTAATAAAATTCTCAATAGTGTAGACAAAGTTAAATCTACTTGGAAAATAATTAACGCAGAAAGAGGCCAAGCAAAATCGAATGATAATAATTTTAAACTTAAAGTAAATGGTAACATAATTACAACAGATGCCGAAGTCGCTAACGAATTTGAACAATTTTTTTCTCGAATTCCAGTAGATTTGACCAGAGCCCTAGGTTTTTCTACCCCAATAGCAGAATCCTTGTTACAAGCAAATGTTCCTTGCTGTAACGAAATATTCAAATTCAGTAAAATTAGTATACACACTGTCATAAAAACTTTTAAATCTTTAAATATTAAGAAAACTGCTGACCTCTGGGGAATTTCTGTACATTTAGTTAATTCGTTAATTGAAATGGTTGCCCCTGAATTATCAATAATATTTAATAATTGTGTTGATAGTGGTGTGTTTCCTGACTTAATGAAGTTTAGTAAAATAACTCCTCTGTTTAAATCGGGTAGCACCTCAGATCCGTCCAATTTTCGTCCTATTTCTGTACTACCCACGTTTAGTAAAATCTTTGAAAAGGTAATGCTTAATCAAATGCAAAATCATTTTAATACAAATAAACTTTTCCATACTAAACAATTCGGTTTCACGCGTGGTCGGTCTACCACGGATGCTGGAATCAAATTGTTAGAGTGTATATATGAGGCCTGGGAGGAGTCGTATGATGCTTATGGTGTATTCTGCGACTTATCTAAGGCCTTCGATTGCGTCCAGCATCAGACTTTAATTAAAAAACTTGATCATTATGGAATCCGGGGGACGGCCTTGGATTTAATTAGTTCTTACCTTAGAGATAGAGTACAGAGAGTAGTTATAAATGGTAAACAGTCAAATGGTTCTGCTGTAACAATGGGGGTGCCTCAGGGTTCAATTCTGGGACCTTTTCTATTTTTAGTGTACATAAATGATCTTCCTCACCTTATAAGAGACGATCATGAGGTAGTTTTGTTTGCTGATGACACATCTTTAATATTTAAAGTTGAACGTGGACAACGCGATCTTGACGAAGTAAACAATGCCCTCTCTAGGGTAGTCCACTGGTTTAACGCTAATAATTTATTGTTAAACGAAACTAAAACAAAATGTATTAGATTCACCTTGCCAAATGTTAGGCTCGTTAACACCAGTATTAGGATTAGGGATGATCACGTAGAATTGGTCGATGAAACTGTCTTTCTGGGCATAAAGTTAGACTCCAACTTGCAGTGGGGGCCTCATATCGAGAAAGTCTCGGGCAGACTGAGCTCTGCAGCCTATGCCGTTAAAAAGATCCGACAACTGACAGACATTAGAACAGCGCGTCTTGTCTACTTTAGCTATTTCCACAGTGTCATGACCTATGGCATACTATTATGGGGTAACGCTGCCGACATCGAATGTATCTTTGTGTTGCAGAAAAGGGCTGTCCGGGCTATCTATGGTATGGGGTTTCGGGAGTCATTAAGAGAAAAGTTTAAGGATATCAACATCCTTACTGTGTATTCACAGTACATATATGAAAACTTATTATATACTCATACAAATAACAGTAAATTTATTAAAAATAGTCATATCCATAACCTAAACTTAAGAAATAAGAATAAATTGGCTGTACCTAGATTTAGGCTTAATAAAATAAGCAATTCTTTTGCGGGCAATTGTATTCGAATGTACAATACATTGCCGACAGCCATAACAGGTTTGTCAGTTAGTAAATTTAAAAAACTAGTAAAACTTAAATTGTGCCAGAAAGCTTATTATAGCATTAAAGACTTTCTAGAAGACAAGATTGCCTGGCAGTGACACGAATTGCTCCTTTCTACATTTAAAAAAAAAACTGTATCAGATACTAAGATGAATAAGAGGGACCGGACTGAGTTTCTTGGGGTGTTCTTCTCAGTCTGTAGCATTTCCGAACCCCCGGTAGAGTCACAAAATTTTGACAAACCTAAATAATTTTTTAAAAATTTCAAAGGGAATAAATTTTATTTTATTTTATTTTATTTTTATTATGCCTTCGCATTTACTAGACTTTAGCACTGACGTGCATCGCGCTGGAATACATTCGACAATGTGTGAATCGATGTGGAATACTTTCGCACTACCGTGCTTCGCGGTGGAAAACATTCGAAAGTATGGGTATCGATGTGGCGCAATTTCGCACTAACCTGAGTCGGGTTTCGGTACTTTAGGGCTACAGTTCATCGCTATTTTGAACTTCGAAATTCAGTATGACAGTCATAAATAAAAAAAGCTAAAAATCATCAAAACCCGTTGATAAGTAAACCAACAATAATCTACACATCTTCTTCCTCATATTTTCCCTCCTATTTAAAAACCTCTCGACCAAAGTTTTATTTTAAATCAAAGAATAATTCGTGTCTCAAGTTTGTGAAATTAGAAATGCGTCCTCTACACCGGGACTTAAATACACACATACATACAAACGAAACCAAAAACTGCCATATTGTCGAAGCATAGACTCGCTCGCAATTCTCGCTCAGTCAATTATAAAGAATTTAATTTGATTATTTGCAATCGTACTGTAAAAATAAAATACCCACCGTATTTTTTTTTTGAAAACCAACTATGTATTATCCATCACCTAAGGGAGTGGAGCAGTACCTAATTATGTAAAAGAATTTTTTTTTCATATATTATTGTAAATACAGGAAAGCCTACTACAGTACAGTTTAATACAGTCTAGTTCAACCCTGCTATCGGGCTCGAAGTATTATCATAGGCGAAGAAGCAGGACAAGGCTTGTTTGCAATAAAACTAACAATGTGTCCTTGTACATAGAATGTAGGTGTTCCCAACACGTGGTAAATTCTATTTTGCTGTAGTTAAGTGTTAAAATTTTATGCATGCCATGTAAAGGCGCCAGTAAATATGCCTGGTCACGTCATGTCGCCATCAAGTGAAGGAACTAGTACGAATATTGTTTTCTTAGTTTTAATTTTTGCAGCCACGTAATATGTACGTTTGAGGTCAATAGCGACATTAGAAACAATATACAATGACTTAAGCCTCAAACTAAGCAGAACTGGGTGCGATTGCGTCCTACCGAGATCTTCAGGGCACAAACTCAGCCTTACCTGCAAGTACGAGTATGTAGAGCCTGGTGACAAATAGACGATAATAGAATGGAAAAATCTCTATTGGTCATCAATATAGAACATTCTTAATAAGATTAAAATATTTTTATAAATGTACAGCGGGCGTCTAATTGCTAAAAAACAATCTCTTATACACAACCTTGGGATGGAAAAGGTTGTCATAACAAAGAGAATTAGATCTCAAAATTTTTAGTACTGACATTCCAGTGAGCTACGGTGTACCACAGGGAAGTATACTCGGGCCGACTCTCTTCCTCGTATATGTCAATGACCTTCTATCTTTAAATATTACTAGGGGCAATATAATTTCGTATGCTGATGATACTGCCCTTATCTTTTCATCAAACACCTGGGAAGAAACCTATTATTTGGCCCAACATGGCCTGAACGCTGTGGGAAGCTGGCTTCGGGATAACTTGCTTACACTGAATGCTGAGAAGACTAAATATATGGCCTTTTCTATCCGAGGCTCTTCTCAGAGTTATTGCGACATTACTATACATGATTGCACTCATCATGTACGCCAAAATGCAAATCGCTGGACCGTACCTCCATCATCAAGTACCTGGGAGTCACTATTGATGAAAACCTTAATTTCATGCCCCACATACAATTACTAAGCAAAAGAATACGTAAACTCACATTCATTTTTAAAAATTTGCGCTATGTACTTCCACCCAAAACTCTGAAAGAAGTCTACTATGCAATTTGTCAATCAGTGATATCATACTGCATAACCTCTTGGGGAGGGGCACCGAAGTCGACCCTCATTCAACTTGAGGTCGCCCAGCGAAATGTTCTTAAGTTGTGCACATTTAAACCCTATCGTTACCCGACCAAAAGTCTTTATGAGCACTGTGAGGTACTGACAGTGCGGCAGCTCTTTTTGTTTAGAGTAATTTTGAGGCAGCACATGTTGCTTAATTATGCTCGTGCACCGATGTCCAAGCGGAGGGATTATGCGGTGTGTAGACGAACTGTTAAATCCAGAACTTCTTTTCTACGCAGGTTCTTTTCATTTTTGGGCCCCTACACGTACAACAAAAATAATAAAATTATTAGAATCTACCCTCTGAATAAAAACTTAGTTTAAAAAGTTTATCAAAATACCTAGGAAAGTTATCTTTTGACGAAACAGAACTTATTATTACGGTAGTTGAATGACATGTTAATGATTTCATTTATTCTTTATTAAAATCTATATCAACTTTGAAACAATAATCCTCAATCTTACGTTTACTACACCCATACACACAAACACATACATTCTCAAACATATCACATACACGCAGCACACACTCACCCAAATTCCATACATGCACATACACATTCTACACGCCCACACACTCCCAATAATATTATTAACTTACTTACTACTTGTACTACCCACAGAAAAAAAAGCATGTATTATCTTATGAATGTTTTGAATTCTTATTTATTGATTTTAATTTTAATATCGATGAGAGTTTGCATGATTTATAATAGGTTTTATTATTCTGGTAATTTATTAATTGAACTTATAAATACTGACAATTTAATCGTTTTTATCTTTTGAGTTTATACATTTAGGTACTATCTTTAATTTATAAATTGCTATTCCGTGATTTTACATATATATTAATTTCTATCCCCTCATTTTATTTAGAATTGTCATATTTTAGATTTTTTATACAATGATTTTACATACCGATTAAATTATCTTCTAATTTTATATATTATTATTGCATTGTACATATTAATTTGGTTCTTAATTTTAAATATTATTGTTAATGTTAAATTATTAATGATTAGGTAATAATCCATCCTTTTTTTATGGCAAAATTGATTTTTCATAATATTGTTAATGTAACTTGTAGAGATCTGATGTTAGGGTGGAGGCGCTGTTAGCTGAAATACAGGTCTAAAGCCTAGTTCAGCAGCAGTATTGCTAACACCGAATACAAATTCTTCGAATAATGTAACAATTATCGTTGTCAAAAACTGTGTTTAACATGTATAACCTTTTGTGAGAAAAAATAAAGAGGAAAGAGATTTAAAGTTAAAGTTAAAAAAAAAACAAAAAAAATAGAGCTTACATAAATGTTCTGTGGTCCCATTGTATTTTGTTGTGGCTATCTAAGGCCTTCAACTATGCTTGATGTCTACTATTTTACTGGCATCGAGAACAACTATGAATACTGACTAAGATCGCTTTTTGATCTCATAAATGTAAATGCGAAATGGCCAACCATCTCAGAACTGAACATATCATAAGATACTCAACACGGTGATGATGGTTTACGGAGCACTAGGTAGATTACGAGCAATAAAAAATAAGTTACATAATTATTTGTGAACTATATAATGGAACAAACACTCCAGCCTCATAATAGCTTCAGTGAAACCAGAACAAAGGCTCATCCACGCACACAGGCGGTTGAGGGCTGTAGCGAGAACGGGTGGGTGCAAATATTGTCTCGTAACCAACAGGCTTCATTAGCAATGAGTGATGTAATTAATTTCACCGTTCGATGAATAAAGGCTGGGTACTTGAGCCGAAATTGGCGTTTCTTTATTTCACTGAGAGCCAATATTGTCTATCTGCGAAATTATTATACCATTTTAGGGTTCCGTACCCAAAGGGTTAAAACGGGATCCTATATATTCATGAGAGTTTGCCGTCGGTCTGTCTGTCTGTCTGTCCTTGTGGCTGTAATTTTCACAGATTATGTGTTTCTGTTGCCGCTATAACAAAAAATACTAAAAATAGAAAAATATAAATATTTAAGGGGCTCCCATACAACAAACGTGATTATATTGCAATTTTATTTTCTACAATAACAACGGCAACAAGTAGACGCTTGAAATACTCACAGAAGTGGTAAATTTTCATAAAACTTAAATTATTTTATTTTAAACTAGCTGACCCCGCAACTTCGTTTACGTCACATAAGGTGTATGAAAGGATAGGTATTTCTTCATCAGAATCATCAAGCAGCGTGTGAAACTGCCCTGTTTTCTTAATCATAAAAGAGCTTAAAGATTAAGTCTATCTTAAAACAATTCAGACTGATAGTTTTAAAATAGTCTTAATCATTAAACTCTTTTATGATTAAGCCAACACGCCAGTTTAGATTTACACTCCCATTCAAAGAAACCCCTACAATTAAAATTTACAAAATATTATATTATTAAAAGTGTTGTAACTTTTTTATTTATAAACCGATTGACAAGAAATAAACGCTAAATATTAAGTGAAGCCCTCAACATAATAAAAACGCGCAATCGGTTAAGCGGTTACTGAGATTAGCGTGCACAAACGTACCGACAAACAGATAAACAGACATACAGACAAACAGATAAAAATTCTAAAAATCATTGTTTTGGGTTCTATTGCGTTCATAAAGCCCCCCTACATTATTTTTTCTTATTTATCTTCCATGTACAGACAGCGACCTGTTACGATTTTATTTTATGTATTGATATTGATAAATAGAAATATAAGTAGGGCTCCCATACAGCAAAAGTAATTTTTGTCGCTTTTTGGTAAGGAACTCCGTGCGCGAGTCTGACTCGCACTGGGCCGGTTTTTCCCTACATAATATATTACTAGCTTGACTCCTTTACGTTCACTAGCGGCAGATTGCGTGAACTTTGAACGAATCGTTCAAAATTTAGGATCCTGAAAATCTATTATTACTGAAATGATGTCACATTTTCTAACGTGTGTGGACATCCCTCATGAATACCATGCAGAACTCTTACCCAGTTAAAAACCATACCAGACCCTTCCTATGAGCTGGAGCTCCGGACCGGGTAAGCAGTCGGAAGGATGTCCCAGAAGTAAGTATGTTACCGTTAGATAAAATACACTTTATACTGCGCCATCTGATCCTCATGGAAGCTACGGATATTAATACTTGTAAATAAATATCTATAAACAGCCAAACTCCTGTGACAAATATTTTATAGTTCACACAAATTTTTGTCCCGATGCTTTTGGGAATTGTACCTAACTACCCACGACCTTGTGAGTAGCAGTGTCGGCAGTCGCTCTTTACGACATCTAGACCAACGAGGCAACTATGTTCCATTTCTAACAATGCTCCTTCTGAATAAAATTAGCTTTTTGCGATTGTAAAATTACATTCATCAATACTTGACCAATAAACGAGATGCGCCGCATATAAAATTGTTAGCAATACACGAAAACTCATTTAGCCGTAGCAAAACCGCAGAACGCGTCGCGTAATTCCATTAACTGCATTTCGAGGACCACTCAAAGCGTTCGACTTATCGAATTTGGCGTTTGCGCCAAATACGTAATGGGAATACACGGAGACTGGCCGATGAAATATGCACTGATCGATGCTGACTGTACTGCTTGTTCCATGTTCAAAGCGTATTGTAACACGTCGCGATATCCGCATTTTATTAAATGAAAATTTGTTTCTCTTGTCGTGCTATGAATATTTGAGTATAACATTTTTGTATCAAGTTTGTAAAAGAAAAATACTTAAGTATATTCTGTATAATTATTTGACTGGTCTCGTGGTCCAGTCGTTAGAGTAGGTACTTGACTGTGGATTCGGAAGTCGTGGGTTAGATTTCCACCCAGGACAAATCTTTTTGTGTGATGAGCATATTGATTTGTTCTGTGTCTTGCTGTAATTTAGCTATAATAATATATGTATGTATTAAAAATATACAATGTATGTCTATCAGTCGTCTAGATCCCATAGCACAAGCTTATAGCTTAGTTTGGGCTAGAAGTACATTAGGTTCCAACGAATCGTTTTGTTAGATACTCTCTTTGTGGTACATACAGCATGTTGAAGTGAATACTTTGTGGATTTCATTGCGTTTTATTTACTAGGGTTTTGTTCAACAGTTGGTTGTTATCAGGTATCTATACTAATATTATAAAGAGGAAAGATTTGTTTGTTTGTTTATAACATAGAAGCTCCGGAACTACTGAACCGAATTTCACTGTTGGGAAGCTACACTCTTTGCGGTGAACATTATAACACAGTGATGATCAGTGTTACTCACCAACTAGCGCGAGGTAGCTATGCAGAGAACTCTTTCCCAGGGCGCCTTACTACAGAGATTCCAGTGTGCGTGCAAGGGTAGGCCAGGGCTCTGACGAAAACAGCCAGGTAGGGTGTACACACATATATTTATATAACACAGTACACTACAGAGACAATGAGATTACATAGATACAGAAAGCACAGACATACATAAGAAGAATTACGGGTTATGTACTAATTGTACATCACTAAACTAATTCAGCGTGAGTGGTGACTTAGGCGGCTAGATTACATGTATAAGTAGCTGACAAGTACTGGCCTTCGTTGTGGGTGAGAGCGACTCCGTATGTGGTAAATGCCGGGTGTAGACGGCGAGCTTCTTACACATGCACCCTGCTCACACAGTCCACGTATGATTGGGGTGTGGCTTCTCCCACTATACAGTGGCAGCCTCCAGCCCCTAATAAGCGACCCTGTCACGAAACAGACAACCAAATAAGTCACTGACCACATGACAGACGAAGACTGACATGGTTTGCAAAAGAAGAAGTGACTCACCAGTTTTCTGGGTAAAATGCAGCAAATACTCCGTTATAACCTCTACCAAACGGTGAGGCACTAATGCCAGAGCTTGTGCGAAAACCTATTCGAGGCACAGCTCACCAAGCCAAAAAAGGAACCGACTACCTCAAAGCAGGTCGTATGTCTTCCTCCTGGAATATTCTCGCAATCCGTAATAAAACCTGTTTCTCCTTAATGCAAATCATCGGGTGCCACAGACAAAACTTGTCACTTGTGTCAAAGGAAAACCACAGATAAAAAAACCAGCGATGAATTGATTAAGGGCGGCTTTACACATTGTCAAGCCAGAGACCAGATTGCTACACAAAAAAATAAATGCTACAACATAGGCTATACTGGTTGAATTTATAGTCGTTCTGGACCCGAGAGGGGGTTACTCGGAATCAATAATGGAACCATTTCGGAGTGTCAAAACAGCTGTGCAGGTTATAATAAAAAAATGACTTCTATGTAATCTTTATCACTCGTTCGAGTTGAAACATTAGTAGCGCTTCGATTATTCATTGAACTTTTCAATGAATGAAACTCCGAAACCCATAGGTACCTACTACGCCGCGGCGCGTGTCTCCATGTGATCAGTTCATTGGCCGAATGCATCGTTTCGATAATAATAGGTACTTAGATAATAATAAAGGACTCCAATTTCTCCTTCATACTTTACGCGGGCTTAGGACCGTCGGAAATACTTTAATATTGTTCTATTTTACGGTGAATTAATGAGGTTTATGTAATAATAATGAAAATAAACACGAACAAATAGGGAGTAATTCCGGCGTATTTAAAAAATTGGAGCTATTTACAAAATAATCAACTTAAATACCTAGACCTACCTATTCACAGTTTATTTACACTTCCCTGTACCTTAACAACTGCTCAAAATGGAGTCCAGAACGTTCGATACACAAACGGGCACGTTTTAGGCTATTGTCTTTTAGTTTATTCAATGTGTCTCTGTCACTTTTCACTATTTCAAAGGCGTCCACTATCGCACTGCGTAATTCATCACGAGATTCGTACTCTCGAGTGTAAACTAATCGTTTTATTTCCGACCACAAATAAAAGTCGATCGCGACGACAATACTGCGTGCGAGTTATAGTCGAACTGCGCGCCGCGGTCGCCGGTCGGCGGCGCGGTCGGCCGAGCGTATTTACCTACCTACAAGACGTAACTAGTCGAGTACCTACCGACGTTACTTGGCAACGAGTCCACGTCGACCGATGCGTTCATGCGTTGTGATTGGTCGAATTTTCCCGGCGCGGTGACTCTTGTTACTGATTGGAACGTTAGACATTGAATGAAAAATTGTAGTAGAAAATCGTAGTAAACGTATTTCGTGAAATTTAAAGGAATAACCAGGTGTTCTCGTTTTGATTTTGGCAAACGATGTAGATTTTGACATTTTCGTAATTTTTTATTGTTGATTCTCAAATTGACAGTGCCGATCGGTTCTGTTATCGAAACTGGGCCTAAACCTTTTCGTTCCAAAACGACTATAAATTCAACCAGTATATTTCTATATCTAATTGAGGATGATGAATAAATGATGATTTTTCGATTGAAATTTTAAATGCTTTTGCGATATTAAGTCAATGTAATCGGCCAAGTGCGAGTCGGACTCCCGCACGGAGGGTTCCGTACCAAAAAACAACAAAAAGTCGTATTTGTTGCATGGGAGCCCCCTTTTTTCTTTTTATTTAACAAGAGGGAAAATCCTTAATGGATGATATGCCGAACTCCTACCGACTAAAAAACCCCACGTAACGGCTAACAGCCTCTAAGCTCTCGAAAGGATGTCCCAGTAAAGGTCCATTTTGTTTTAATTATTTTTTTTTATGAAAATACACTGCTATAAGTATTTCAAGCGTCTACTGGTTGCCCTCATTACCTATTAACACAGAGCAACGCGCGCCTTAGACAGTTCGCGTTGCTCTATAGTGTTATACAACTCGCGTCTTTAGCGTTGCTCTATTTAAAAAATAATAATAATAATATTCATGGACATTTCACACAACGCTATCTGATCCCGAAGTAAGCTAGGAATAACCTGCTTGTGTTATGGGTATTAGACCACGGATATTAATACTTATATACTTTTTAAATACAAAATAACAAAATACATAATAATACAAATACAAATACATACATATCTTATCTTATATAATATATAAAACAAAGACGTGTTTGTTACAACATTTATAACTCGAGATCTGCTGAACCAATATTCATGGTTATTGATTCGTTGGATTTGTCTCCGCCCTGAATAGCATAATAAATCTTAAAAACAATGAAAACTCGATATGTGTAATGAATACTTAATCATTTCAATAAATGCTGATTTGTTTATTTCATGTCAAACATTTGTTGTCCAATCCTGTCAAATACTGTAACAACTATTCATGTGTGCGTTTAGAAATTATTTTTTTGTAAAATGTCTCTAAAGTTCAGGTACTGTTATATTTATTTGTTTTAGACATTAATTTGTGTAAATTATTTTTTAATTATTTAATTTTTAATTTCCGTAAATAATACCATTGTACAGGTTAACAAAAGTGTACATGTCTTTTTATAGGTTGTCTATAATTTTTCTTGATAAGCTATTCATATGTAGTGGTTATATACTCTTTGAGCTATTGTCTAGGTCTCGAAAGTGGTTTTTTGTTTTTTGAGTGCACATTCAGTATTAATATTAATAACAATGCCGCGTCCTATAAGATCTAATCTTATCAAGACGAGCTTATCAACAAAGTATTCCCGGATATCATTGCTAACCACAAAAATACTAAATGGTTAAGTGAGCGAGCAACACCCAGACTCTTGTGACAAACATTTATGGGTCACACAAATATTTGTCTCCAGTGGGAATCGAACCCACGACCTTCAGCGCCGCAAGCGGTATCACTACCGACCGCGCCACAGAGGCAGTCAAATAATAGTGTTATACAACGCGCGTCTTTAGAAAGTTCGCGTTGCTCTATAGTGTTAACTATACTTGTATAGATCCTCTACGGTAGGTACAGTATATATTTCAAAAAGAGTTTGTGAGTTTGTTTTCAAGAAGTGGCCCCTAATCGCTAGATGCGCCACTGCTTTCTTACCATCAGGCTGGTGGCGACGTCAATTTGGCGAGCTGAATATAAAAAAAAAAAAAAAAAAAATAACTCTATGTTTAATTTATTTTTCAGAATATTGATGACATTTGAATGATAACATTATAAACACGATATCTACGTCTACAACATAAATTGTGTGTTTGTACGTAAATTGTTTATACTGGAGAAAAATCTAAAATATGGACTATTTTTTTACTATTTCCTATGAAATAGGTAGCTATCTTTGAAATATTACACCTACCTAAAGTAATCTGCTGAAAGCGTTGTTCACTTTTTAAAGAAAAAATATTTACGATGAAAGTCGAAAAATAAGTTAGTATGTGACCCGTATAATGTTCAATCATGGCGACACGAAATTAATTTCATTGAGCAACATTTGATTGTGCTATACCTCCTAAAGTATTCATTTAATTTGCATGGTGTAAAGGGAATGAATGATCTTGATGAAAATATTCAAATTAACTAACGTATTTAAATTGAGAAGGATACCTTATTACCGAATATATAAGACAAAATCGTGAAAAAACACGTTTGTTGTATGGAAGCCCCCCTTAAATATTATTATGTTTTTGTTTTTAGTATTTGTTGTTATACGCCTCTTGGACAACTCTAGTGGCGCCGCGTTGTGGCCGATTTAGGCAACACGCGGACGTTAGATTGCGGTCAGCTGTACGGTTTACGTTTGTAATTCTCTCAAAAACGTTCAAAAGTGGTCTCTCAAAAAACGATAAATGGGTGGTACGAGAAACTGTTGTGTTGTGGGGTGCAAGAATTCCCAATCTCGGAATCGGGAATTGACTTTTTATTCGTTTCCGAGACGAAATTGGGAAATTAACCGCGCAACTTTCTTAATTTTTTCTTCCTTAAGAACCCTATCCTGATAATACCTAACTCAATAAAAAAAAAACCGGCCAAGTGCGAGTTGGACTCGTCCATGAAGGGTTTCGTAGCAGCAAGTAACATAATATAAAAGTTCTTATAGTTCGTTGTAACTTTGATTGATGTTTTAACACGTTCCCAGTGGTAGTGATTTTTCTAACCGAAAATTGCGGTTTACGACGTATTAAAAAAAAAACTACCGGCGCTATTTCGTTCAAACCAATTTTCGCTGGTAGTTTTTATAGCAATGTACATCATATATTCTTTTTAGATTTATCAGTCTCTTAGTTTAGAAGTTAGAGGGGGGGGACACACATTTTTCCACTTTGGAAGTGTCTCTTGCGCAAACTATTCACTTTAGAAAAAATGGTGTTAGAAACCTCAATAGCAATTTTGAATACCTATCTATAGATACCCCCCCACACGTATGGATTTGATGAAAATAAAAAAATTGAGTTTCAGTTTTGAGTATGGGGACCCCCAAAATTTACTGCTTTTTTTCTAGTTTTATATAAGAATCTTAATGCGGTTCACAGAATACATCTAGGTACTTGCCAAGTTTCAATAGCATAGGCCTTATAGTTTCGGAGAAAAGTGGCTGTGACACACGGACGGACAGACAGACAGACAGACAGACAGACATGACGAATCTATAAGGGTTCCGTTTTTGCCATTTGGCTACGAAACCCTAAAAAATTAGCTATATTGGTCCAGGCGTTGTTGAGTTATGCGCTTACCAACACATGCGATTCATTTTTATTATATTATAGAAGATAATATACTAGAGATGAAAAACGATTAAATAATAAATAACTAAATGAATAAAATTATAATTGATTCGATATTTCATGCTTATTCTTATGAAATAGTCTTCACCAATGATGTACATTACTAATTTAACATTATTAATGCAAGAAAATGTTAATGATTCGTTATACCGATATGAAAAATGCAGTTTACTGATAATCTAATTTCAATGACCAATACTTATTCCTTCATCTATACTAATATTAAAAAGAGGAAAGATTTGTTTTTTTTTTGTTTGTCTGTTTGTAACGAATAGGCTCCGGAACTACTGGACCGATCTGAAAAATTCTTTCACTATTGGGAAGCTACACTCTTTGCGGTGAACATAGGCTATATTGTATTCCCGTATTTCCACGGGAACGGGAACTACGCGGGTGAAACCGTGTGACGTCCGCTATAAGAAGATACATCTTCATTTTCCATTTCTGCTATGCAAAGCAGTATATGGTTGAAAAGTTGCTGTAAATAGATTTTTTCAGATTATTATTCAACTATTAATTGATTTAATAATAAAATTAATACATAGGTAGATACATCTTCTTTCACGTCGTACGGTGGATTATTACGTAGAGAAAAATACAATGAAATTGAAAGAATATCTCATTGTTTCGTGTATTTACTTACCTTTCGACACAGATTTTTCGCCAAAGAATTCTGCATAAATATTCTGGAATCCACACTTGATTATAGTGTTCGGCTCATAATATTACGAAAACAATTTCTTATTACGTTAAACAAAACAATAATCTCCAATTTGTAACGACTTATATGCGAATCATATGTTCACTGTTATGTGAAGAACGACCTCGAGTTGTCGCCGCTAACCGACAGTTGGCGTTGCCGTAGCTTCGGTACTAACACATAATCTGTGAAAATTTCAACTCTTTAGCTATCACCGTTCATGAGATACAGCCTCCTGACGGACAGACAAACAGACGGACAGCGAAGTCTCATGAATAGGGTCCCGTTCTTTACCCTTTGGGTACGGAACCCTAAAAAGGAGAAAAAATGAACATTTTGGATCAAAAATTTCATGAAAAAACAAACTCTTGTAAAAGAAAAACTCAAAATCTGGGTTTTTTGTGTTTTTAACATACTTTTTGAGGTTTTGTCAAAAAAGTGTGAATCCAAAAGTTGTAGATTTTTTATTTCCTACAACTTTGCCATTAAACATTTTGCATAGGACTTGTAGTTTTGTCGAAAATCGACGTAAATTATTTTTCCTGTTATTTTTGTCACATTCTCTTCCGTTTGCAATAGGTTTCATTCTACTACTAATTTTTCAAATTTTTCATCATTTTTAAAGCTATCTGCACTGGTTTATCACTTTTAATGCCAGGGGTAAATTTACTTCGTCCGCCTACGAAACCGACGCTGCGTCCCTTCGGCCCCTTCTTAGATTATAGTTAATTAGCATATTAGGATTGTTTAAAGTATGCCACGACCGCCACGGCTACCAAACGTGAAAAAGGATCTAAATATTTGGGATTAAATTGTCTCGCCTTTACTCTCTAAGGGGTAGGCAGAGGCATAGTTTACGTCCACATTGGACCATACAGTTTTTGTCCCACGTAATAGGTGGTGTGCCTATTGCTGTGTTAAAATGCAGAGGTGCAGGTTGTGACGAGCCACTTTTGATATTTTTCAAGCTTTCAACTTGGCTTAACGACTTGTACGAACATAATTCATAATTCATTTATTCATTGCTGAATACAGGTACAGAGTAAACTTATATCTAAGGTGTTAGATGATAACAATGTGCAAACCATGTTCCGCCGATTGAGGCATGCAATACAAGAACGGCAACCACTGCAATTTGGGTATACCGATGCACAATAAAATTTATAATAAATTAAATAAAAAATTTCAAATGTCAAAAAATGTTAAATAAAATTTGTAGTGTAGTACATTAATGTCATAAATATAAATACAACATAATAAACCATCTCCATTTTAAGACAACTGTTATCAAATTTGTAAGCGAAGAGCTCAGCTTTTATGATTGTTGATCCAGCAATTCATTGTTATCATTGTTGTATTGGTCATTCTACAAAATACTCGTGGATAGCGCGTTACGATGACAGTTTAATGCATAGATTTAGAATTTTTCGATGGTTTAATGTAACCATGTAACAAAAAACATTTTTCATCATCCCGCTGTATTCCTGCGATCCGCCTGTTTCGATTGACACTTTGAAAGAGAAACGTCAAACAATGCCAATTCCCAATCTGACATCGGCCGTGGATCAAATGAATGACAAACTGTTTTTATCATCTTAGATTAGCGATCGTTTGATGTGGAGATGAGGGAGGTTTCAGGGGTCTTTGCTAAATGTCTTTTTTAAATAATTAAATTAGTAATGGCTATCTAAAATTTATATTTATAGAAATGAATTACTGTGTGAATAGATAAAACTTGAGAATGGCTGGACCTATTTGATGTAACTGTAGTTTTGTGGAAAAGGACTTCAAAATCGCGAGAACCACAGTAAAAAAGTACAAAAAAATTTCAGTTATTATACAGCTATTGTAAAATATTATACAGCTAGTCCATTATTATTTTCGCTACCTACAAATAGTAACTGTATTTACCTGTACTGTGTAGATGTTCAAAAAGTAATTTGAATTACCGAATATTTTATTCTGTACTTGATATTATATATTTCTTTGCAAACACCATAAGACTCCAAGCAGCATAACGCAGCAATTTCATTACGTGAAATTAATTTCCTTTCGCACAGCGAAGGTCGATCGTATGTAAACGAGATTTTATTTTCGTTTCCTCAATAATTTTCTTACCTGCTTTCCCCCACTTTGAACATTACTTTAAAATGTTATTGCCTTACATCAAAGACGAGGTTTGTTCCTACATTTGCAGTTGATATCACGTTACAAATTTTAGGATATTACATATTGATAATATGTAAAGAAATGAAAATCGGTAGATATAAAGTATTGACTTGACTCATGAATCAACCAACTTTTATGTCCATGAAAATCATTGCTAGTAAGTATTATTATAATAAGATTAGTTAACGTCATAGTCATAGTCATGAATAGATATTTATATCGCATAATCCTAACACAAAACGTCACAAATACAAAGCAAAGGTAGAGTGCAAGAAACTCGGCGGGCTATTCTTTTTAGTGCTCTATCTACAATAATATAGATATAGACAACAGGTAGGTGATTTTCTTCATTTTCATTTATTCTTTTATCGTTTATTACCTCTTCTTCTCCTACTTTAAAACTTAATCACTCACGGTTCACCTACTCTTTCACTGGGGATACCTGGGATGTCATGAGCGTGGGTGTGATTATATCCTTATCTCCATTTTGAAGACTAAAGTGCTGAAACCCGTTTACATCTAACTTTTGATATCATCCTGAACTATAACAAAACAACTTTTTCTCAGCACTTGAGGGAATAAAATTTGCATTTCATAAATGTGAAGTAGTAATATCGTATACTCGTAAGGGGTCTTATTATTATAATTTCTTATTTTCTAGTTTCTTTCTTCTTTAGCATTTGCAGTTGCAGTTAGCAAAACTCATGTGTCAATTCAAGTCAACTAGCTATGTTGTTTCAAACAATCGTAAAACTCGGTACCTCAATAATTGTGTACTTATTCTTCTGATCTGTATACGATCATTGCAGTAAGCAACTTTCACTATGAACGCTCCTTAGATGGGTGACTATCCATGTGACCACTTTGTGACATTTATTTTAACGTTTCCGTGCTTCGGAAGGCACGTTAAACCGTTGGTCCCGGTTGCTAGTAAAACGGCAGTCGTTAAGCCAAGTTGAAGGCCTTTAAAGGCGGCATGAAAAATTTCAACAGCAGGCAGTCACAACCTGTGCCTGTCCATTTCAACACGGCAATACGGCTCACCACCTATTACGTGATTACGTGGGACAAATTATATAAAAAGGTGAAATGTGGCATATAATATGCCTCTGCGTACCCCTTCGGGGATAAAGGCGTGACCATATGTATGTATGTATGTATGTTATTCGTCCGATCTGTTTTTGGTCCGGTACTTGGGTCTGAGTCTGTCTGAGATCTCAGCAAAATAGTCTAATACACTTCACACTGTGCCACCGAGACCTGCCTTTATTAACGAATACAGTTTATTGAGGAAGCTTCGTGGACTGGTAGCAACATAAAATCCTACACAAATGTATGTGTGTTATGCGTCAAATATCGCAAGATACATCACTATCAGGCAGTGGCGGATACAGAAAAATATCAAGGGGGGGGCGCAAAAGTCATTTTGCTCTCTACTACTCCAGCGGGAGTAAGTGGGACTGCGCAGTCTCTTTCTGCGAGCAGGTCATGCTTGTGAAGGAGGCGGGGCGGGTACGGGAGAGAACTCTCCCACCCGAGTTCCGCCGCCGACGTGTCTTCGCCGAGGACTATCGATCTCCATGACCGGGGGTCTGAGGACGGTGAGAGGGTCGCTCACCGTCCTTACAGAGACAGGCCCATGACGGCAGCGTGACGTTAGCATCTCACCACGCACCCCCCCCCCCCCCCTTAGAAGCGAGATCACACCCGAAACCCCCCCAAGGCGCGGGATAGCACCCGAACCAACCCTGGGCGAAGCCGCAGCGGCGGCCGTAGGTCTGTTGGGAGTCCTGGGACATCCTTCCGAGGGCTTACTCGGGGCTCACAACCATAGACTGTTGGGCGTTACGTGAGGTTTTTAGTCGGTAGGAGTCCGGCATTTCGAAGATTTTGTCTGATAAGAAAAAAGCATGGTTAAACTGGCTGGCTGCAAAAGCCAATCAGAGAATGCAAAAGGCAATGGATGAGAATGTAAAAATGGCAAAGGATGGTAAAAGGTGATAAAAAGAAAGAGGGAGGATGATAGTAATGTATTTCATAACCGGTTGTCTGATAACTTCCAAGCATATATGAAATTCTTTTGGAAGTCTATAAGATCAATGGGGCTCAAAGACTACATCACAACTCACATAAGAAATCGTGCGGGAAGTTTAGTGAAAGAAGAAGAATGTGTGCTAAAACGATGTAAGGAATATTTTGAAAGTTTGTTTGAAAAAGAGGATTTACAAGGAGAGACTCATGTCTTGGTATGGAATGAAGTTGACGATGAAAGCGATTCCAGTATGAAAGAAATTGTGGAAGCGTTGAATGGTATGAGATTAGGATAGGCTGCTGGAATTGATAGGATTTCTGTCGAGATGCTGAAAGCGGGACGTGGCGTGGTAGCTTGCCAGCTGTACCGCCTTTTTAACCTTTGCTGGCGAAGTGGCAGAGTACCAGAGGAATGGTGTAAATCTGTCATAGTGCCGCTGTACAAAGGGAAAGGGTCGCAGCAAAAGTGCAAGAACTACTGCGGCATAAGCTTGCTCAGTGTTGTAGACAAATATATGCAACAGTGCTGATAAAAAGAGTACCTAATAATTAAAACGGAAGCAAAAATGTGGGATGTGCAAGCAGGATTTTGGAAAGAAAGGGGATGCACGGATCAGGTCTTTTCCTTACGTGCGTAGCTGAAAAGGATTTGGCAAAAAGTCAAAAAGTCTACTGCATCTTTGTAGACTTGAAAAAGGCCTATGATAGAGTAGTGAGGAATGAAATGTGGACAACAGTGTCCAGGTATGGAGTAAACGGAACCTTGATACGAGCAGTGAAATCTCTGTATGAAGACTCCAGTACTTGTGTCAGGATAAACGGAGCTTGCACAGACTTTTTTCACATTGAAAAAGGTGTGAGACAAGGTTGAGTAGCGTCACCGTGTCTGTTTAACCTGTACATGGACAGCTGCTTGAAAGAACTGCAAGAGTGTGCGTATGGTTTAAAAATGAATGAGCTGACCATCAAATGCTTCCTATACGCGGACGATCAGGTGATATTAGCTTCATCGGCGGAGGAGTTGCAGTTGATGGTTAACATAATGCATGATGCGCTTTAAAGTAGAGATATGAAAGAGAATGTAGAAAATACGAAAGTAATGGTTTTTGAAAGAGAAGAAAATATGACGAATTGCCCAATTTACATCAAAGGGCAAAGAGTGAAACAGGTAAAAGAGTTTGTGTACTTGGGGTCAAAATTTGCAAGAGATGCGAAGTGTGACTATAATGTTTAACGAAGAGTTTTGGCAGGTAATCAAGTGAATGGAGCCGTTCACGACTTTATGAGCAGTCAGGATGTGTCTAAAAAGGCTAGGATAGCTGTACATAGAGCAGTGCTTAGGTATGCCTACATGGCATAATGGCATGGCAGTGAAAGTTGGGTGTTGCCGAAGACGCATGAATGTAAAATTAATGCAGTGGAAATGAGAAGTTTGCGAAGTATAGTGGAGTGACATTGATGGATAAAGAAAGAAACTGTGTGATTAGGGAACATTGCGGCTTGACAGAAGAAGTAGTGACTAAGAAAGAGTAAGGGATGCTCAGATGGTTCGGACATGTGGTGAGAATGGGTGAAAACAGACTGACAAAAGAGATTTATAAGGCGAGAGTGAATGGAGAATCTTTTGGAAAAAGGCCAGGTCAAGAGTACCCTTAATCGGAGAACATGTATGAAAGCACTTATGAAAGTAGAAGAAGCGAAAGTGATATGTCAGGATCGTGGCAAGTGGAAAGCCATAGTCTCTGCCTACCCCGTTGGGAAACAGGCGTGATGTTATGTATGTATGTTCGAGTGTGTGCCCGCCAACGCTTGTCGCATTCGTAGTATTTTATACACTGTATCTATCCTGCTCTAACATACACTGAACACACACGATCGCGTCGTCCGCGCCGTCCGCATAAGATTGTTATATGCTTCCTCTACATAACACGCGAAGTTGAACATAGTTCGTCGGAGAAGTCGCCCGAGGCAAAGAAAACTTTTGTCGAAGTGCCCCTCTACACTATCGTATTCGTCCAACTTCGTAAGTAATGAAGAGGAAGCATTATAGTTAATAACCAAAATATTTTGGGTGGCCTGGCGCGGCGCGGACGAACGACGCGGCGACGCGTGCGTGCTTTACCCAAGGGGGGGGCGCGCGCCCCCCGCGCCCCTACCCTGTATCCGCCACTGCTATCAGGCAATTTCACAGTTGTCGTTTCGTGTAGGTACCTGTATCCTTATTACTGGATACACTTGGGGATGCGCGCAGCTCGCGATGCGGATCTCTGACATGCTCTCAAGTTCAGTACTACGGGTTCAAGATGAAACACATCACGTTAACGATAGACGTAACAGTTTCTCTACATTACTGTCGTTTGCTGTAGGTAAACATTAAGGTTTAAATATTGAAGCAACAATGTCTTCATCTTAGACATCTCTCATTTTTTAGGGTTCCGAACCCAAAGAGTAAATCTTCACTGTCCGCCTGTCTGTCTGTCAGTCTGTCTGTCCGTCTGTCTGTTTGTCTGTCTGTTCGTCGGCTGTATCTCATGAAAGGTGATAGCTACAGAGCTGTAATTTTCAAAACTAAACTTTTAAATAAATATTAATTCTTGATAACTTTTGCATGATGACGATTTTGGTCTTCTCTATTATGAACTGCCTCATAGACTCGTCGAAAAGTTATGAGGTAGGTATTGACCACCGGAGGTCTTACTAATGTCCTTGTACACCCATATCACAAAATACCATTTATGCGAAAATTCACAAATAAAGGTAGGAATCAGTAGTAAGGCCACCTAATGCAATGCATACACTTATACGGAGCAATGCTAACACGTGATATATCTACAAACTAGAATGTGTTTACCTGTATTAACTTATTTGTTTTGCAGCGAAGAGGTAGCGCGGAATAGCTTTGCTGTCAACCAAGATATCTCGTCACTTATTTATGCATTGCTTTAGAGTATTTTGATTTCGTGAAACGGAGCTTAAGAGCCTACCAGACGCCAAATTGTTAAAAGCAGATAGCAGATATACATTTTAGCGTGCAAGAAAGAGAGAGATGCGATCGGTTTTTGTGCGCTTTTAACGAAATAAATTAATTATAAAAAACTATAACCAATATGAGAAAAATGCTCTAGTGCAAATAAGGATTTTACAATTGTCTTTCTTATAAATATTTTATATTATAAAAACAACTTATGATATACGAGATCTAGCTTAAAATTTCACACAATCGAGGTATTTTCAGTACAAAAATCTATCGAGGATTTTATCAGTAATCGTGTTTCGAGCCTAGAGCGTTTTTAGTTCATGAACTGAAGTTGTCCGTGTTCAAATTTTAATTCAGTAGACCTCACGAGTCCTGAGATCTAGTCTAGATCAAAGTAAAAGTCTATTTGGCGTCATATGGACTCGTTTTTCAGCATCCGTGTTCACAGTTGAATAATCAAAATAAAAAAAAATGTTACTCTAGCTGGGCATAATGATTATGGCTTATTTGATTAGCAAGGTCCCCAGAGCTCTTTGCAACGAGTAGGGGACACGCGAATTACACATCAGTACTACGTTTTTATTTAACTGTGGAATTAGTGCGAGTTCTTTGAATTTATCCGATACAATACAAACAACTTGTTTCTGTGTGAAGTTGAATAATTGCCAGAACTTGGCACGAAACATCTTTATGTAAAGGAAAAGTCTGAAAGCCATTAAGCTGCATTTGCACGTATTGCATTAGATATACCTAATGGTCTTTGCAATGTTGCAATCCTATTGGGATGGTTTCGAAGTACTTTGTTCTATCGATTTCTGTTTGATACTTTTAGTCACGCGAAACAGCAATAAGTTGTCTCAATAACGACTCTGAAGCGACTGAATTTGTTCAACACGTGGAATGTAACATGTCTTGGTAGCGAGGCTATTGAATTAAGTTATTTAGGAAATTTCTGATGTCTCTGATTTGCTGAACGTGTTCATAATAAACACATTAATGTTTAGAGTCTTGAAATATATCATTGTCTTCAAAAGGGTTCTTACAAGGTTCTTAAAGGGTCGGCAGGGCGAGTGTATGTAGAGCGCGTGGTGTTGCGAACGTCTATAGGCTGCGGTGACCACCAGTAGAACTGGTAGGCCGTATGCTTGTCGGCCACCTTAGTGGTGTAAAAAAGTCAAATCAAAATATCGCAGTCCACTGCAGGAAGTAGACTTCTCCCGATTTACGACACAACACGCGGTCCTTCGCCTTTCGCATCCAAACCTTTTTAGGGCAAGGCGCTCAGCTTAAACAGCTCTGCCCTCGTGCTGAGGTTGTCCCGTACTCTTAAAAATTACGTAATAAGAAAGAATTTGAGAACAATCTCTTTTATAGTTCTTTTATCTCTGTCATAGTTCAGTATGTAAAGCACGGATAGACATAATACACCACAGAGTGGCAATTGAAAAGCGTCGTGTAGAGGAAAATTTACTGGTAGACCAATAGCTTTCAAGTCGTATGGCTTCAAATTGGCTGCCAGATAATTTACTTCACATGAATAAAATGTACCGCAAGAAAACTATTACGATTAATTTTTATACTTACTGTACTTCCGTGATTTACACTAAAACATAGATAATAGAATGGATACTATACATTGTTTATACGATAGTAACCGTTAGCGACACTAGATCAAACGTATTCCCCAGACCCTAGAATTCCCTACGGGGTCAGAGAAAGAAAATATTCTAGTTTTATCACCATTTTTACAAGATACTCCTCGCTTCACTAAATGTAAAGATCTAGATTTGAAGAAGTCGGCAGCGTATAGGTACTACGTTCAAGTTTTATCTGAATTAGTTGTCGAAGTTTGTTGAATATTTTACCTTAGCTCGTGTTGTTCACGACATGAGCGATATCGTTTTATTCATGTCATGTCACGCATCCAATTTATTTATTTTTTAGGGTTCTGTACCCAGAGTGTAAAACGGGGCCCTAAACTGCGACACCGCTGTCTGTCTGTCACCAGGTTGTATCTCATGAGATACAACCTGGTGACAGACAGACAGCGGTGTCGCAGTCTAGTTAGCAGATCTAGCTATCATTGTTCATGAACAATGATAGCTAGACAGTTAAAGACGCGAGATAGCACCCGAACCACCCCCTAGGCGAGGCCGCAGTGGCGGCCGTGGGTCTGTTGGGAGTCCTGAGACATCCTTCCGAGGGCCTACCCGGGGCTCTCAACCATAGGCTGTTGGGCGTTACGTGAGGTTCTTTAGTCGGTAGGAGTCTGGCGTAGCATCCAAGAGAATTTTCCCTTACGTTAAAAAAAAAGCTAGACAGTTGAAATTTTTACAGATGATTTGTTTCTGTAAAACTAAAATTAAGGGGGTTCTCATGAAATAAACGTAATTTTTTGAAGTTTCAGAACCTTTCGAGAGAGAGTTCAACTGGCTCTTGGCCGGTATTTCGTTGATAAATTGATTATGTAACTGATGTATCTATTTGATGGATAATATTATGTTCAAGGGTCAGAACAGCTCGTCCCCGAGACATCTTAGTAATTAAAAGAATACTAAATTACCGTCCTACCATTATTGATAAGACATTAATTAATACCATTGTCATTTCTACGTTCTTCATAAATAGGGCGCACTATGTCCAGCTTTACTAATTACGAAACTGGATGTATCGACGTAAGTGGATATTGATGAGATGTGTAGTTACGATGTTACTAATACTTGGAAAATGTTTTTTATCTCCGTTGCTCTATTCTATCTACTCCAGGATTTTAATTTGAATACAGTGAGGCTTATAGATTAAAGTCTACGAGTATTGCAGATTTGCGTAGCCTAGGTGCGGTTCCACTTAGGCAGAGCGGAGAGGAGCTGTGCCGCGATTCACGTGAAAGCCATGAGATTGGTGAATCGCGGCACAGCTCGTCTCCACTCTTCTCCGCTCCGCCTGAGTGGAACCGCAACTTAATACGAAAGACTTTATAAGCTTGTATGGAACATTATAGTTATAGATAGTTTCAAAGTTTGTATAGACTTCATGTTCCTCTTTGCTACTATTTTCACCATAAATAGATATTATCTATTGCAGATCTGAGATTAAGTTAAAGCTCATTATGAATATCTCAGAGAAATTATAGAACTAGCTGAACCCCAAGACGTCGTCCGTGACATAGGTACTTAGAATTCCTGTTACACCCCACACTTCTAAATCTCACTACTCCTAAATAAGATTTCGAATATCTAATGTGTAGAAGTAACATAATAAAAAAAACTTAAAAGGAAGAGACAGCGATTGCAATCGTGAGTATAAAAAAAAGTAATATTAATTTAGAATGGTGCAATCTTGATAAGTTATCGGTGTTAAAGGGGGAGTATTTTTTCACATTTTTAATTAAACTTTGGACAGTTGAGCCCGGCCCTGCTTAGGCACGTCCGACATGAACATTTTGTTCCAGCAAATTAAAACTTTTACGATAAGTCGCCTTACGTTGTACGCATCTTTTTATATGGAATAAAATAGTGTAGCTCGTCTGGTGTTGTAAACGTCCATAGGCTACGGTGACAACTTTAAAACCGGTGGAATAAATAAAAATGATATAATGGTACTTTACTAACCGTAGACCAATTAATCCCTACTAATATTATAAATGCGAAAGTTACTCTGCCTCCGAGTTTCACGCCGTCCTCCAAGTTTCACGCCTAAACCGCTGAACCGATTTTGTTGAAATTTAGTATAGAGATAGTTCGAGTCCAAGGGAAGGACATAGGGTACTTTTTAACTGACTGCGCAAAATGAGGGTAATGATTTTAAGCGATAACGACTTCTACGCGGTCGAAGCCGCGCGGAACAACTAGTATTTACATAATTATTGAATATATGTTTTGAAATATACTCGTACAATAGGCGACCTTATCTGTAAGTGCAATTTCTTTCAGGCAACCTTTGTTTAGAGATATAGATGTTAGAGATCAGGTATTTAAAGTAGCTTTGAGGTTTAGCACCCGATGCCCAAAAAAATGCCCAAAATAGTTGTTCCCGTAGCGCAACAGTCTCCACAACTTTTACGATGCAGGCAGACACTACGTTATGTTTTCGTCCACAGAAGTCAGCACACCTTCTCGGCTTCAACTGCAGACTGTGGTAGGGCACGTATGGTTTAAGTCGGTAAAAATCCGGCATAGCATCCATAAGGGATTTCCACATCAAAATTAAACTCTTCCTGCAACACAATTATACATTTCCTTACTTTATTATAAAAAAAATGAGTGATTTTAATATTTATCAGTTACATCGAGGAAAATGTACCTACCTAAGTATTACCTATTTTTTGGCCAAAGCCAGCGAAGCCTTATTGATTGGTGATAACAATCAGCTTCCGTACATAGATAGAGACAACCTTTTCCCACTGTTCTATAATAGACCCAACCTTATTACTAACATAACGAAAGAGCTGTTATGTACGTACAGAGTCCCCCAGGATGTAGCGTATGCCCTCAGTGAAATCTATAGTGGCATATACTCATTCAAAAACCGTACTAAATCACTGTCGTTGAGACCTTTCACAGGTGCAGAGATCCCGAAACAGGATGCCACATTATACCTCGTCCACACCCAGGCTGAGAAAGCTCTCTTAATCAGCCAGGGATACGGTAACAACGAGGGATCTCGCACACTGACGGTTCACGAATCGCAGGGATTGACATACGAAAAGGTGGTTATAGTACGTACAACATCACGCAAATCCCAAATCCTCCAAAGTGTCCCGCATGCTGTGGTCGCAATTTCAAGGCACACAAACACCTGTGTCTACTACACAGACGACAGCAGTGACGACGCGACAGCGCGTCTAATAACTCGCGCTGAAGTTGCGACCACAGAGCAAGTGAGGGATTACAACCTAAAAATGGCGATCCGGCAAAGGGACGATAAGGCGAGAGATACTCTCTTGTCCTTTATAAAAAACCCGTGCCCTGAACGTTGACTTAGAGCGGCAACGACACGGTTCGGGGCCGCTACTAGCTTATTTATATTACATTACATAGATTATTATTGTAATTATATTATTGAATATAATCATGAATCCATCCTGAGGTCTTCAAAGAACTTGCGATTGCATATGCCAGCACATTCGACAAAATTTGCCAATAAATCCTTTACTGTTGAAGCAGTACGGCTGTGGAATACACTACCGGTCCATATCAGGCGTGCACAAACGTTGGGCGCATTTAAGGTAAGGGTGAAAGAATACTATCTTTCAATTTAAACCACCGGTATACTGAGTTTTTGTGCGTATATTATATGTGTAGGAAGTGTAATAACATATGTATAGTTGTATGTCTGTATGTATATATGTTTTTAAGTATGTATATTTTTGTATTTATGTGTGTATATGTGTATGTATGTATGTATTTATGTAGGTATATATTGATCGATTTTATTTTATTTTAGTTTGCTAATAAGTATTATGTAACACCAAACCTGAAACCCCATTATTAAAGTATAACACAGTCCAGTCCATCTAAAGGTTGCCTGGCAGAAATTGCTTCTAGCAATAAGGCCGCCCATTGTACCGTAGAATACCTCCTATATTGTGTTAATATTTATAAGCTTTGGTGTACAATAAAGAATATATTATTATTATGTCTCTCTTTCACACGGGTGTCTTCTTTTTTTTTTCTTACGAAGACACCCGGACTTTTGGTAGGCTTACATGGGGACACAGGTCCAACATGCAGAGGCCCTTTGAGACTTTTAATCTAAAGGGAAATGGAACCCCCACTGCAAACAATCCACATCCGCCTTATGTAGAAGAACGATAATGGACCATCTGCAATGGGAGCTAACTATTGTAAAATATGCTAACTACGTAATGGGCTATTGTGATGGGTGTTAGATGGTCTGGTTAACTTAGTCTATGGATGAAGACGGCGTCTGCCATTTCAATATACCTATTATTATATTAAAACTTTGGCAGACGGTGACTCGCCAACTCACTAGATGGGCCCCCTATACAATCGCCATAGGCATTAAGCCTGTGAGGCGACAGAGGGCAACACCGGTGTGAGTGGCTAGGGGTGTCGAGCGGTGCGGCGCCGGTTTCGCCATCACGGGTCAGACCCGGAGCGGGTTTCCCCGTAGTTATGCCCTTGAAAATGACACTTCCACCCCCGAGCATAAAGCTCTGGCTTCCTCCCTCTGACCAGCCAATTAAGGCAAGCCAGAGTTGAGATTTGCTGCACTCCCGGGAGTAGCGTCTCCCGTTAGCCCATTAAATGCTAACTGGTCGAGGAGCGCAACAAAACTCTGAGGAATCGGGACCGATGTGTAGCCACGCACATTCAGCTCGCCACAAGCTGCCCTGCGGATGTGTGCTTTTCTATAACCTTGTGAGATATTTTTTGTTGATCTCAAAAAGTGGATGACTCGAAAAGCAAATCTACTATGCCCTCATAGGGATGCGTTAATCCCATGAAAAGATAACGACTGTCCACGAGGGGTATTATTATTATTATTATTCCCTTTATTTACATAGTTATACTTATTAAATTAAATTTTTAAATACATTTTATAAAAAAGAAAATATATTTAAAAATATAAAAAAATAGTGTCCCACCGGCATCGGGTACAGGGACCAAGCTACCGGTGGTTAGGGCTGCAGAGACAGGAACCTCCTCACAATACGTGCCGTGTCTAGGAGAACTGCCTTTTGCATCTGGCTCTTGACCCAACTACCCAACCCGAGCCTCTTCAGATGTTGATCGAGGCTCTTGGCAATCAGACCATGTGCTGATACGACTATCGGAACAATAACCGCCGAGTCCACATCCCACATATCGACAATCTCGTGAGCCAAATCCAAATATTTTATTTGTTTTTCCTTTTCTGCTTTCACGAGATTTTCGTCATGTGGGACGGTAATGTCAACGATTATTGCGAGGCGCTCTGATCGATCTATTACCACTACATCAGGCTTATTGGCCACAATAGTCCTGTCAGTGATAATAGATCGATCCCAATACAATGTGACACGGCCATTTTCTAGAACTGGGTCGGGCACATACCTGTAATACGGTACCTCTGAATCAACAAGTTTATATTTTAGTGCAAGTTGCTGATGGACAATCCTGGCCACTTGGTTGTGTCTATGCAAATACTCACCGTTGGCAAGACGAGGACAACCAGAAATAATATGTCTGAGAGATTCACCCGGTAGGTGGCATGCCCGACATATGTCAACCGTACCATCTCTCAAAATATATTTCCGATAGTTATTCGTCATGACAACTTCGTCAGTAATTGCACAGACAAAACCTTCGGTTTCTCCAAACAGATCACCAAAACGTAGCCAAGATATAGATGCTAGTAAATCTACATCGGGCCCATGTAAGGCCCGATAAAACCGTCCATGCAGCTCTTTGCTCTGCCATATCTCCTTGCGATCATTAGTAGACAGTATTGCTGGTTTGTGCCAGTTCTCTTTGGCAAGAGAAAGAGGGGTCAGTCCGCTGTCTATTGCTACCACATCTCGATGCATACCCACGTCCACATGTAGGAAATATTCCCTAAGGTTGTATATCTCACGGTTGTGTAACGTCTTGATATTTAAAAAACCACGACCGCCACATTTCCGTGGGATATACAACCTCATTACAGACGAACGTGGATGATGCATTCGGTTTGCGGTCAACAACGAACGGACTTTTCTATCCAGGGTGTCTAATTCAGTCTGAGTCCATCTCAGTATGCCGAAGGAATATCCTAAGACAGGCATGGCCCAACCGTTGATGGCGCGTACCTTGTTACCACCTGATAAAAGACTTCTCAGTACTTTTTTCAGGCGGCCGAAGAAACGATCCATCAACGTTTGTTTCATGCCTGCCTCAACAATACCTAATGCCTGCGACATACCAAGATATTTGTAGGTTTCAGTCGCAGAGAGGGATTTAAGTTTTGTGAAATCTGAAAGTTCTACTCTTTCAGATTCCACAATCCGTCCCTTCTTTACATGCATGACTGCACATTTATCTACACCAAATTCCATTTTGATAGAATTACTAAAGGTTTCAGTGATCTTGAGTAACTCTATCAAGTGGGAATCGGTGCAAGCAAATAATTTCAAGTCATCCATGTACAGAAGGTGGGAAACAACTTGACCTCCTCTCCGAAACTGATAGCCTAGCCCTGAATCCTCCAGTAAAGTACTGAGGGGATTCAGTGCTAGACAAAACCATAAGGGACTCAGACTATCACCCTGAAATATACCCCTCTCAATCTTGACAGGTTCACCATCCCCAAGAATCTGACGACATCCTGGATAAACAAGAGCCGTTCTCCATTGCCCCATACATGCCTTCAAGAAGGTGCGAAGAGTTGTATCAACTTTGTACAACTCTAGCACCCTCAACAGCCATGTATGTGGCATGGAGTCGTAGGCTTTCTTGTAATCAATCCAGCATGTCTCCAGATTTCTCCGGTTCCGACGAACCTGCTGATTAATGGCCATGTCAAGAATAAGGAGTTCTTTAGTACCACGTGACCCGCTTCTACATCCATTTTGAGAGTTGGACAATATAGAATTATTTTCTAAATGAGATGATAATTTAACTCTCAAAACAGATGTGAGAAGCTTATAGACCGTAGGCAAACAAGTTATCGGTCTATAATTTTTCGGGTCCGTGGTACTACCGGATTTATAATTTTTATTTATTTATTTATTTATTCTATTTTATTATTATTATTATTATGAATTTGTCTAACGCGGAGACAGACATTAATTTAAATTACATTTATAATAAACATTTATAACTAAAAAATGGTACAGACCAAGCGTCTGTAGATGTAGTAATAAAAAAAAAAAAAAAAAAAAAAAAGTATTACCTATGTAAGATGTGAGAAAATATGTGAGAGAAAAATCAATAAAGTTTATTTATTTATTATAAATTTTGTTTATTTATTTACAATATTATCATTAATAACTAAATTCAATATGTATAAAACTAAACTAAATCTAAATATGGCCCCCGTGACATTGTGCATTCAAGACAGCTTTTCCCTTTTGAATAGCGATGCCTATTCGTTGGGAGAGATAACTGCCAACCCTTGGTTCACTCGACTCAAAAACACTATTCTTGAAAATTCAAAAAATCGTTTTGGGACCCCGTATACTTGGGTTCTCAACACCGACTGGAATAAAATAAAATTGTAAAACGAGCCGCGAACCTTATAAAAGTTCCAATGAAATGAGAAATTATTCTCCCTAATTCTAATTATATGAATAATAGTTTTTACTCATATAATACGAAGAAAGTTCTCCAATCTAAAGAAAAATTATGATTATGGCGCCATGCTATCTCCGCGGTACTACCAAAGAGGTGTTATTATGAAGCCAACTAGAGTTTGACATGCGCGTTTGACAACCCCCATACTACGCATGCGTCATTGCCATGGCGTCAAACAAATGACAGTTTTGACAATTTTCCTTGAGAATACACACTGTTTTCCTTTTTTCAGTATAAAAATAATATATTTGAGTGTCTGTTTCTCGAAAAATACCAATAATATTTTAGTATTTTAATGTGACTTTCGATCATAAAGGTGTATCATTTTGTTTCAAAGATTCTTTCGAGGTTAGTTTTCGTATTGTGTTTATGTTAGTTTATACCTAGATTGTAAATAATAAATAATTCAGGACTTTAGTGCAGTGTAAATTTGGTGAATTTTCGTAGAGCACTCAGTTATATGTGGAGATCATCTGTGGCTGGCATATCCCGACTGCGATTATAAAGGTAAATTTTCATAGTCTTTCTCAATATTGCACTTACTATGAACAGCAAGGAGGTATAGAAATGATTAAGGATTCACCAAACGCATATTAATAACTAAAATATGCTGTGCCTAATATTTGAAGAAAAAATATTATTGGGACTTAATTTTGTACCGACCTTGGATACAAATCCAGGACCAAACAACAACGGCGCCTACACTACCACTGTTTCGCTGAGGCAGTCAATATGAATCTTTTTCATTTATAAGAGACAAATCATAAGATAGCAGCATAGTTATGTCTAGGTTTAGTTAATGTAAAGTGGCGCAAACTTGACTAGAGCTTTCTGTGGAGTTTGGAAGAAAAACCACATCTCACTGCGTTATACTAATAAATAAATAAATATTTGTGGACAATCACAACATCATCTAGTCCAAATTAAGCTAATATAAGTTGTGCTATGGGATCTAGAATCTGGAAACTCTTATATATTTCTAAATACATTATATATTATACATAGAAAACACCCAAACTCCGAAACAAACATTTGTAGGTCACACAAATATTTAGACCGACCCAGGAATCGAAACCTAGGATCTGCGTCGCGGCAGGCGCAACCATATATGCTTTCTATATAAAGGTACAAAGAAGGAAATACTCCTTAATAAAAAGCTTTAAAGGTAACTAGTTTTTTTAACGTGAGGAAAATCCTACATGGATCCTATGCCAGACTCCTACTGAAAAAAAACCACACGTATCCTCCTAACTAACAGCCTACGGTTGGGAGCCCCGGACAAGCCCTCGGAAGCATACCCCAGGACTCCTAAAAGTAACTACTTAGCTACGAAATTTCGATTTCCTAGACCTCCGAAGGGGTATCAATAATTTAAAAGGAAAATCATCATCATCCTCCAAGCCTTGTCCCAACCCAGTTTGGGTAGGCCTTCGAAATAAGTGGAAAAATAAACCTTATTATAAAAACATAAGTAATTTTGCTTGTCCCCATATTTAGACCATTATTTAGTTCCTTGTTGAAGAATAACATTAGTGTGAAGATTCTGTTGACACATAAAGTAACAGCAAACTAAGGCCTATTTTCTATTCTTCTTAGTCAAAAGTTACCTTTTATTTTAATCGCATTTTCTTAAAGTGTGTGGGTATGTCCCATTTTTCAAACGACTTGACCCACACTGCTTCCCGTATGGCTGGTTTACACGGGCTTAGTAGCTAAGCGCTTAGTACTTGTCACTTATACTAAGTCCTCGTGTGTAAACACGCTGATTAGTGCTTAGTATTAGTGTTTGTGAATAGTGCAAGTGAATAGAGATCGATCCTATTTACTAAGCGACAAGTCGATACCCCCACCATGATTAACTAAGCACTTGTCGCGTGCTGACCGCATGTAAACAGCTCGACAAGTTAGTTAGTGACAAGTTGTACCGGGAAGTGAAAACACGTGTTTATTTACTTACGTATTTTTCTGTGATCATGGCTGCGGAAAGGTGGAATTCGGAAAAAACAATCAAGTTCATTCAGGAATTTAAATCCTATGAATGTTTATGGAACCACAAATCGGCTTTATATAAAAATAAACTCGCAAAAGATGCTGCTTATCAGAAAATCGTTGAAGAGATGAATATTGCTGGTTTCGGAGTGCCTGAGGCAAAAAAGAAAATGAGAACACTTCGGTCAACCTATTACCAGGAAAAGAAAAAAAATCAAAATTCAATGCGATCAGGAAGTGGGACTGATACTGTCTATGTGCCAAATCTGCATTGGTACAAAGAAATGCATAGTTTGTTGAAAGATATAGACCAGTGGTTCCCAACCAGTGGTCCGCGGACCACCAGTGGTCCGCAGGAGCGAAAATATGGTCCCTGAAGGATTTTAAATTTATCGGGTGGTGAGCCGTTAGTCGCCTTGCAATGAGCGAGAAGAGCGCGGGTAGTGGGGGCGGTTGGTACGCCCACCGGCTCGGCGAGCAAATACAACACAAAGTTTTCGATTTGCCCACGATTGAATGTGTTTCCAGTCCGAGCGTGGATCTTTACTCAAGACCAGCTTCCTAAAGCATAAAGTGTGGGAAACTGGTTCCGATCCGAAAGGCCGGGCGGACGGCGTCCACCGTCCGCCCGGCCTTTCGGATCAGAACCATAACGCCCATCGGGGTACCGACCGATGTTGTTCCTCGTCGAGGTTTGCAAGCTCTTTGAGCGTATCATTACAGAGCGACACCACTTTAGAAGTTAAGTCTTGAAACAGAGGGGGCAACAGCTGCGCTCTCGCGGTTGGTACCCAACATAAGAGTACCCAACGCTCCCTGCAAGAGACCTTCGGGGTCGTGCGGAGTATGGCACTTTACGGGACCCCTGTATGGGCGGAGGCCCTGACGACCGTCAACGTGGCTAGACTGCATAGCCCGCTAAAGGCGATGGCCGTCAGGAGAGGGTACCGCACGATATCCGTTGAGGCGACATGTCTCCTAGCCAAGACCCCTCCATGGGACCTGGAAAACAGGGCTCTTGCGTCGTTGTATCAATGGTGCATGAAGGCGCTGGATCGGGACCACAGGCCTGTGCCCAAAGAAATAGAGGCATAGTGATCCCTGTTTCCCCAGAAGCTCATGAAACATGGAAGTTCCGACTTGAGCTACCAAAGTGAGGACTCACCACTAATGAGACGAGCGCCATGGCAGCCTCACCTACCGAGTGTCACAGATGTTTACCGGGCACGGGTGCTTCGGTAAGTATCTACAGCGGGGACACAGCACTACATGGGCATAGCGGCGACAAGACCTCGTTGCGGGCCTGGGCGTGAATATTCTCACGCTGGAGACCATGTTAAGCTCTGGTCTCCAACAGGAGAAAGTGTGACGTAACTGTGTCTTTCTGCGAGCAAGTCATGCTCGCAAAGAATGCAGCGGGAGAGAAATCTCCCTTCCGAATTCCGTAGTCGGTGGCGCGGTCGTCCACCATGACCGTGAGAGTGGCGAGTTGGCTGCTCACCGTTCTTTCACAGAAGCCGGTGTAGACGGCGGTGTGTCTCTTCACCCCTCGAAGAAGTGGAATAGTACCAGCACGGACACTGGTGAAGTTAATGAAGGAATCCAGGAAGAACAAAACAAATTCACTTGAGTAGTTTGGTGTTTAAAAGCAATTTCTTATACGAAACTCCGAGAAATCGCCTTTCCCTATTTTATAGTTTTCTCAACGCTTATTTGTGCGAACAAGGTTTTCTGCTTAGTTGGAAATTAAAAACAAGGCGAGGAATCGTGTGAAAGTAAGTGATGATTTGCATGTAGCTTTGAGGAACAATATTAGTCCTAGGTTAGCAGATCTCGTGAAGAAGATGCAAGCCAGAAATCACATTAATAAATGTTTATGCAATTTCCTACTGCGTTTTTTTAAGCTTCAGATTGATTATCACAGTTTGTTTAAATTATGCCTTTATAGTGGTCCCTGTTAACAAGAAAAATATAAAAGTGGTCCCTGACCACGAAAAGGTTGGGAACCCCTGATATAGACGAAAGGCGCACAACTATAGAAAATGTAAGTAATAAAACAACATTTTTCATAGGGTAGGTATTAGATTTATTTTGAAGTAGGTATTATATTCAATAATAATAAGTCTCGAACCATGATTATTTATCATATACTTGCAGGTATATGTTTTGTGGGAGACTGAAGCCTAAGCTAGGTTATAAACCTGTGATAGAATATAACACAGGTATTAGTAGGTATGAACTTATTTAACAATAGATTTAATTTAATTAAGTTGTACATTTTAAACTAATAGATCATTCTAGATTGCCATGATACGGCACCTTCGTTTACGAAGTAATTTGTATATCTTTCTCTCAATTGTCGGGCCATTCTTGACGAGTGATTACTACCCACTGGCTGAACATTTTGCAAATCAAAGTTGGCGTCCCTCCATAATCCTGGAATAATTTCCCCAGTTTCCAAATTTTCATAGTCAACACATCTCGTGGTTAGGTATGTCCTTGAAGTTTTTCTGAGCCAGTTATTTATAGTGCATGTTGTACGAACAATGCGATCAGTAACTGTGAGATTCGTAGATATAGATGTTCTAAAAATTCTAAAGCGACTGGCTAAGATGCCAAACGCATTCTCGACGATTCTTCGGGCCCTTGACAATCTATAATTAAAAATTTTCTGTTCGTAGGTCAAAGGACTATGCTTGTAAGGTTTCAATAAATATGATTTCAGGGGAAATGCGTCATCTCCAACAAAAGATCCATTGTTTGGCAACATATTGTTTTCGAGATCACGAAAAATCGAACAGTTCTGAAGAACACCACCATCTGAGCACCGGCCGTTTGCGCCAATATTAGCATATATAAAACAGTAATCATCATTTACGACGGCCATTAGCACGATGCTGTTGCTTCCTTTATAATTAAAATAATCACTGCCACAGTCAGGAGGTGCTTGAACACATATATGCTTGCCATCTATAGCACCGTGAGCCCCTGGAAAGTTCCAACGTGTATTGAAACCTCTTTCTATTTTCTTCCATTCATCCTCTGTAGCAGGAACCTGAAATGCAATTTTATTTTTCAGGATAGCGGATCTACAAGCAGCGAGCAACATAATCCTATAAGTAGCGAACAAGATATCTCTATGGCGTCCACTTCAGAGGTTGAATCTATTTCGGAACCAAGGGGGGAACAACGTCAAAGTACCTCCAGTAAAAATATGTCACAGCGGAAAGGAATATTTCGTGCGATTGGAGAACTAAAAAAAATTACAAGAAGCTGTCAATAGGGATGTACCTGAAAAAGAAGACAGATTCGATGTGTTTGCAAAGAACGTAGCAGTGCAGTTAAGAGAATTATCATTCGAGAGAAGTATGATTGCACAAACAAGAATACAAAATATTTTGAGTGAACTAGCGATCGAGAACTACAAGTACAATAATACATCTGCTTCCATTGAAACATTGGAAACCATCTCATCTACGGGATCGTTACGTAATGCATCCACACCTGCTTTAATTTCTGATGAAAATATCCTATCACAGGCCATAACAATGCCACTTGACGGTGAAGACTTCACACAATAATATTTCGTGTACTTATGTTATTTCAAATGATTACACTAATGATAACAATAAACAAACATATTGTTTTTTTTTACCTTCATGTAATCCGAAAGTTGATTATAAATTTCATCCAAGACTTCGGGTATGAATTTTGAAATCGCTGGTTTAGAAACTCTGAACACGTGTGATAACATGCGGTAGCTGCTTCCTGTTGCCAAAAATGACAAAGTAACCTCCAATTTTATTTTAGCTGGTATGGCACTCCTCATATTTGTGTCTTGTCTTTGAATTGCTGGTGCAACTTTTTCTAATAAAATATCAAATTGTGCCGTTGACATTCTCATAGTTACTCTATATTCTCCTGGATCTTCGGTTGCTAGCTCTTTTAATAGAAGAGCAGAATGGCCCCGTTCATCTCTGCGCAGTAACCACTGTCTTGTCCACAAACGTTTTCTTTTTAATGTTTGTCTTTCAAGCTCTTCGATCATGCCTGAAATAATAATGTTTGAATATTGTTTAAACACACTGCGCAAAATCAGGCGGCGTCGTTCCATTTCGAATGTCTGGTCACTAATGACTTCTACTGGCTCCAACGTGTAAACGGTTACTTTTCACTTCTCATATTGAGGCTTAGTATAGTGACAAGTACTAAGCGCTTAGCTACTAAGCCCGTGTAAACCAGCCAGTAGAGATGCTACGCATACCTACGCGAAAGTCTCTTACAAGTACCGTCAGTACAGTTGCTAATAGAGACATGTTAGTGGTAAGCCAGGTAATTCTTATGTTTCTTAGCTGTGCCTTGCGGCTTTGTTTGTGAGTTACATCTAATGCTCGCCCTAACACACTCTATGCCCTTAATATAATAATACTGGCGGACGTCACGCGGTTTCACCCGCGTAGTTCCCGTTTACGTGGAAAACGGGAATTAAATAATAGCCTATGTTCACCGCAAAGAGAATAGCTTTCCAACAGTGAAAGAATTTTTCAAATCGGTTCAGTAGTTCCGGAGCCTATTCGTTACAAACAAACAAACAAACAAACAAAAAACAAATCTTTCCTCCTTATAATATTATTAGTATAAGTATAGATTACAATAACGTATTGATTTCTGTATTGAGATACCACGAGGTGACCACTTTGTGTCATTTCATTTGTGACCGTTTCCGTGCTTCGAAAGGCATGTTAAGCCTTTGGTCCGGGCCCTCATTACCTACCGTAGTAGTAAAAAAGTCAGTAAGAAAGAGTTGAAGTCTTTTTGCTTTTAACGTGAGCAAAATCCAACAGGGATGCTATGACTCCTACCGACTGAAAACCACACATTTTCTGCCTAATGCCTATGGTTGGGAGCCCCTGGTAAACCCCCGGAAGGACGACCCCAGGACTCCCTACAGACCTTGGCTGCCATTGCGTGAATCCCTCACGTCACGCTGTCATCTAGGGCCTACTACTGTAAGGACGGTGAGCAGCCCCTTCACCGTCTTCAGGCCCCCGGTCATGGAGGCCGATAGTCTTGGGCGAAGAGAGTTGAAGGCTCTACGGGCGCGGCGACTTAAAAAGATTCAACAGCAACATGAAAAAAAAAGGTTTTCTTATGTACTCAGTTAGAATACTGGTCAGAGTAGCTAGTTTTAAAATTCCCATGAGATTGGGTCTGAAGTGCATTGTTAGTGGAATTTATGATCCCTTGAATTTATCACTAACTAGCGGCCCGCTCCGGCTTCGCACGGGTATACAGTATTACTCCACTATTTAATGGATGTTATTATACATATAAACCTTTCTCTTGAATCACTCTATCTATTAAAAAAACCGCATCAAAATCCGTTGCGTAGTTTTAAAGATTTAAGCATACAAAGGGACATAGGGACAGAAAAAGCGACTTTGTTTTATACTATGTAATGATAACTAATAACTCAATGTTTCAATATTTGTAACTACTAATTAACTACGTCAGTTCATTACGCACAGTATTGATGTTCGCAAGGTTTAAACTCTCTCCCGAAGCTTAACCAAATTTTGTGGTTTTGATATTGAGCTACGAATTAAATTATGCAACGTAGATATTATTGACTTTGGTGGTTTAATTAAATTTATTAATACATACCTACCATAACTACATTTCTCATTAAAATTTCCTACTCTTTAGTACCTACTAGGTGCAAAAGTGAATATATTATCAGTCAACTGAATTATCGCCAATATTACCGCTTAAAGAATGGTCAGTCTGGTACGAGCCAGAGTGGAAGTCCTGGATCTTTAACCCATATTTTACTTCTTATCTCTGAAATCAGAGACTTGTTCAGAAGGAGTCGCGCGCATGCAGGCAAAAAAGGTTACAACTAAAAAGTGAACATTTGTAACGAAATTAATAAAACGGTCTTTAAAGTAAGTACGTACGTACTCAAAAGCTGCGAGATTCGGTTGCTGAGCTTCTTGTAAGGTGCAACTTGTAGGTTTCGATTTTCCTGAATTTATTGTTCATGAACAAGGAACATAAATAGAATCTGTCAGTACCCAACATGAAAGTCTGGCATCGAATCTTGTAGTTTTGATAAAGTACGTATTAAATGTTGGGAGTCCTGGGGTACTCTTGATATCCTTCCGAGGGCTTAGCCAGGGCTTCCAACCGTAGGCTGTTAAGTAGGATACGTGTGGTTTTTAGTCGGTAGGAGTCCGGCATAGCATCCCTGTAGGATTTTCCTCACTTAGAAAAAAGTATATTATAAGGAATGTTTTTCATGATTTCGTTACAAATTGTCAGTTTCTCGACTTTCTCCTATAATACTCGTGTTATAAAAGGACATTACCTTATTGGTATCTATCGATTCCTTTAAAAGTATCGAAAAACACATCTGTGGAGACATAAACGGCCGTTACATTTTTCTGCGTTAACTTAGAGGTTTGATTTTTGTACAACTGCATCAAGAGACTATTATACCTAAATAAATAAAATAAAATATATTCTATTTATTCTATTCTATTCTATATTCACGGACATTTCACACAACGCTATTTGATCCCAAAGTAAGCTAGGAATAACCTGCTTGTGTTATGGGTATCAGACCACGGATATTAATACTTATATACTTTTTTAAATACCTACATACATATTATACATAGAAACACCCAGACTCCTGAGACAAACATTTATGAGTGACACAAATATTTGTCTCCGGTGGGAATCGAACCCACGACCTCGAGCGCCGCAGGCGGTATCACAACCGACCGCGCCACAGAGGCAGTCTGATACATGGTGTTAATTGCAACTCGATAGATCTATGCGACATGCGTTCACAAGAGAAAATAATGGTCTTGGTAGATAGAGGGATGGACAACAAAGCTATACTACATTGATAGATTTTTTACTTAAGAAGTTCGGAACCCTAAAAATTAGTAGTTAATCTGCGCCTGTCCATTTTAACACAACATTAAATCACCACCTATTATGGAACAAAACACAAAACTAGTGAAATGTGGGAGTAAAATTCACCTTCTTTTTAGAGGAAAATGTAGGAAATAGAAATACTTAGTTACTACTTATCACATGACACAAAAATGGGTTGGATATCAGGACAGAGGGCGAGGCATTTTGCGTTTTTAAAAATAGCAATGAATATCGCAAGAACATATTGCGGAGACCATCCGGCATCCTCAGAATTTATTGCATTTTGAGAGAAATAGTAACAAAAATCCGTGTGTTCTAATTTAGCACGTTACGAGTAGTAGTAGTATTGTAGTCCAAGGTTATTGATTTAATCAACTATTAAACCTCTAAGCTTTCGTGTTTAATCTATACTAATATTATAAAGAGGTAAACTTTGTTTGTATGGTTGCAATGAATAGGCTCAAAAACTACTAGACCGATTTTAAAAACTCTTTCACTGTTAGAAAGCTAAGTTATTCAGGAGTTACATAGGCTATATTTTATCCCAGTATTCCCATGGGAACGGGAACTACGCGGGTGAAACCGCGGGGAATCAGCTAGTAGTTGATAAAATTAATAACACCTTTTTTTTTACGTGAGGGAAAATCCTCAGAGGATGTTATGCCGGACTCTTACACAGCCCCGGATCTAGGGGGGGGGGGGGGCAAGCCGGGGCCCGTGCCCCGGGCGGCAAAATCAGGGGGGCGGCAAATCAGGGGGCGATAAATTCAAACTTTGCAGAAAAATGCACAAATCATCAATTAATAACCTTGCCAATAATAGATTACCTACCTAATAATAATCACTCCAACTTATTCAACTCTTTCCACAAGAAATCTTATGGTTTTGCTCAACTTATATCAGAAATTAACTACAGATATATGCCAGTAATGCCAGAAATGCTTGAAAGGAAGAAAACTTGCAGCATGTTGTGGAGGCGGCCAACGCAGGGGCGGCCACAGTATTTCATATTCCGATCTTTCAAAATTTGTTGTGTTGTTCTTAACATATCTCTTGTTGCACCATTCGTCAACGGAGAGCGTTATAAAGTTTCTTTTGATTCTTTTCTTTTTGTCTCTTCAAAATGAAAAAAATAGCTAGGCCAATTTTGCATACGATTAAATTGAGGATTAGGCACTTTTGAGCTGACCATCTCAATTGGGCCGGTGGATGACCAGTTTCCTGCACAGGTGACGTATATCTACTAGTCCTCTGTGCAGGTCAGGGTCCCTGCTCTCTGCAGTTTAATTCAAGAGAACAACAGGGATCTGTGTTGTCCAACACTATTTCTTCGGCATATTACCCCTTGGGTGCACTCATTGTTATGCAGACGACAGTACTCTACAGGAGAGTTAATCTGGCCGTCCAACGGAGGGGCGGCCCGACCTGGAAGAAAAGAGGCGGCAGCTCGTATCTCGACCGGGGCTGACCGCATTTATCAATGGGATTTATAAAACCTAGTAGATTTGAATCCCAGAAAATAAAGACGTGTGTGTTTACAGCTAAAAGATCTCCTTTCCGTCCTCTACCGAATTACTACTGACTGATTATCTAGACATCCTCTGACAGTTCAGAGCGGGGCGGTCCGACGTAGAAGGAAAGAGGCGGCATCTCGTGGCGGATCTCGACCGGACCTGACCGCATTTCCCAATTTAATGGAGAAAACCTGGTAGACTTGAAGGCCAGGAAATACAGGAATGTGCGTTTACAGCTGAAAGGTCCCCTTTTCCTTTCTACCTTCTCTTCACAAGGAAAGGAGCAATGGCAACCTCTTCTACCAGTTATCGCAGATGACGACTGGGCACAGGAGCTTCTGTGTAACGAGTACACCGGGAAACGACTGACGCTGAGTGACAGAACTGCGAGGAACGCAGCCGGGACAGAGCGGTGCGCACCAGTCAGTGTGCGCACCGCTCTGTCCCTCTCTGTCCCGACTGCGTTCCTGCGTGCACAGCGTGAGCGCAACAGCGCCAGGTTCTATTAGGAGGTCTGGTCGTGGACATTTTCTTGCTGGCCATGATCTCCAATGGGAGTAAGTGGGATGTCGCCTCGACTTTCTGCGGACAGTTCATGCTCGTGAGTGGCGTGGCGTGGAGTACCTATTGGGGAGGAAGCGGGAATCTGGAGATAACTGCGCGCCCCCGCCGCAGACTTGTATTCGGCCACCCACTCTCGGTCTCTATAACTGGGGACCTGAGGACGGCGAGGGCCTGCTCTGCTTCTTAACAGAAGCAGGCCCAAGAAGACAGTGTGACGTAAACGTTTCACGCACGCCACACGCTCCAAGAAGCGGGATAACACTTGAACTTATTTTAACCAAATATGCGACAGAGGAGTAAGGTCGCAATGGTAGCCAAAGTTGGTTGGAAATCCTGGGACATCCTTCCAAGGGCTTACCTGGGGCTCCTGACCGTAGACAGTGGTAGGATTTGTGTGCTTCCAGTTGGCAAGAGTTCGGCATAGCATCCATAACGGATTTCAATTTTAATATGTATCTATCTAAAAAATCCTTCTCTTCGGAATGCGATAATACTACTGGAGGGCTATCTAGTAGACATTTTTGGCCTAGACGTCCACCGCGAGCTTCGAATTCATCTCTCGCGGAAAATAGGAGCTCTAAATAAGCTGGTCGTTTATTACGCCACCAAAGAGATGTCTGCTGTACAAGACGCAGATTTGTACCTTCACTAATTCTACTCTCAACTTTGAACTTAGGAACCTAAAACTATAGGGGGGGGGGGGGGGGTTAATGGGGACGGCATTTTCACATTTTGCCCCGCCTAAAAAAATCTCTAGATCTGCTCTTACAGACTAAAAAACCTCACGTTACGCCCAACAGCCTGTGGTTGGGAGCCCCGGGTAAGCCCTCGGAAGGATGTCCCGGGACTCACAACAGACCTACGGCTGCCATTGCGGCCTTGCCCAGGGGGGAACCTCGCCCAGGGGGAAAATAATAACACCTTTATTCTCTGATAACATTAGAAACATACACTTAATCATATAATAGGTACTTATTTCAATTCCATACACTGAAAATTTATTTAGTTTGTCTTATTTTAGGGTTCCGTACCCAAAGCGTAAAAACGGGAGCCTATTACTGAGAATCGTCTGTCAGTCTATCTGCCCGTCATGAGGCTGTATCTCATGAACCGTGATACTTAAAGAGCTGAAATTTTCACAAGTGATGTATTTCCGTTGATAACAACAAAGCTAACATCAGAAAAAAGAGGTTTGTTGTATGGGGGCCCCCCCATACAACAAACGTGATGTCTTGCCGTTTTTCGTACGGAATCCTCTGTGCACGAGTCCGACTCGCACTTACCCGTTTTTTTATATACCACTAAGGTGGCATACACGCACACGGCCCATCAGATAGGCTGGTGGTCGTCGTAGCTTATAAACGTTTCCAACACCAGAGCCGCTACACTGACCGTGCCGACTCTATTTTTTGTCCGTCATATTTTCGTCCTCTATTTCTTTCTACTTAAATACTTACGTACCAACCCCATACCTACAGCAAAATTGCGCATCCTTATGTAAGATAATATTAGGTATCACTATAAGGAAAAAAATAATAGACGTTCATTTGAATAATGGGATCCTTCGTAAATTTTTGAAATGGGGCCCTAATATAAAGTTATTTTAGCATTTTTTGTATTAGGGGATCGACGAGGGCTACCCAAATATTTTCATTCACTTATGTTATTGACTATAGATGAGTCGACGAGGATCAGGCGTTAGGTAGGTGGGTAATATTGGCCGAAACTTGGACACTTATTGCATATTTATGATGGAAAACTGATAAAATTTTGGACCTGGTCATTTATTTTTTTATTAAACTGTAAGTTGATAAGTATTCTTTAAGGAAATTATTATTATATGGTTTTTAAATATTTGTGAACATTCTCACAGAACATGATCTAGCCCAAATTAAGTAAATATAAGCTTGTGTTATGGGATCTAGACGACTGATAGACATACTTAGATATTTCTAAATACAGACCTACATATTTTTACATAAAATACACCCAAACTCCGAAACAAACATATGTGGATCACACAAATATTTGGACCGACCCGGGAATCAAACCCGGGACCTCAGCGCGGCAGGCGGTTATACTACCGAATGCGCCACAGAGGCAGTCTAGAGTTGGTAATGTGGGCGGATACCAAGAATTCCCGAAAATAACCGTTTTATTCATGTAATAATGTTTAAAGAAACATTTTCAGAGACGATCGTATATTTAGACTTAACATTTTTTCGCAATAAAGTTGTTTGAGCCTGATCATAAATCCTATTGACAGATAGTATTGTACACACAAACGGCTTTCTCTAATGTACCCTTCGTATAGACATTTCTTATGTAGGTAAGTAAGATGAATGAAATACTTAAACCAAATATGTTATTGACACTGCCTATTTATTGGGGAACTGACAATATTTTGTTTGAAAAAGCCTGCAAGAAAAGTAACCTTCATTAAAGTAAATTCATTAAAGCGAATCATGCAGTTTAGGTTAAACATACAAAACATAAACACACATCTTATGAAAACTGATACTTGCGCTAACTTGTTTTTGTGAGATGTAGCAAATAATGAGGTCTTGGGGACCTCCTTCCGAGGGCTTACTCGGGGCTACCACCGGAGGATGTTAGGTAGGATACGTGTGGTTTCCAGTCAGTATGAGTCCGCCATAGTATCCCTGTAGGATTTTCCTCACGTTAAAAAAAAGCAAATAATTAGGCTCTAGACTTGCATCTGTAGCAGAATACACACACTGGCACTGAAGCGACACTTAGTCTGTCAGTAAAATATATCGATTGCACTTCCTTTATCAATATTTACAGTTTATGTAATAAATGAGCATTACAAACTTTAGTTTCACGAAAACCCCGATAGTTTGCGCACCAAGCCACAGTGTTAAATTAACAACTTTGCACTCTAAACAGTCAAACCCACGAGGCTCGCCACAAATGTTCTACACCGCAACCGATTTACAAGAATCTTGTTTACGCCAAAATTTCGCTTCTTGCCTCCAATCATAAATAATATGCTGGCCGACCTCCGCAAAGGGTTTTTGCATGCAGGTCGGACGTGCCCGATGTTTCAGCCGTCATTAATTACGGTAGGTATTATGAATTCTACTCACAAACGCCGGCATAATGCGCACCGTTAAATCCCGTATGCGTACTTATAGGCTTTACAAGAAGGCGGTTTCAGTAAAAAGTTGGTGAAAACATCCCTCGAGTTGGCTTCAACGGCAGTAAGTATAATGGGTCTGGAATTATTGTTATGTTCGCGTTTCTCACCTATATCTCAGAGGGATTTCGGCACGTGGAAGCCTAATTACGGCACCCCAGAGACTTTTGTTTTGTAATAGTGAATCATCACATTTTCAGCTTTACAGGGTAAGGTGAAACTTTTGATGTTTTGTAGGTCTTTAACAAGTTATACAAACTTCTTACTGACTCAGATGTAGCCATAGCCGACCCCTATCCGTTTCAACACGGCAATATTAGGGTTGTTGAAGTATAGAACAACCAAAATAAGTAAGTCTGAGGTATATTGTACTCTTTTCTCCTATCTATATCTCTTCATTAATTTTAATGTGTGTTCATAAACATTACATAAAATAAATAAGATAATTCACTACATACTTAACTTATGAAAAAAAAAAGAAATGTTGCTTTACCACCACCGTTATTTATAAAAAAAACATATCTGATTGTCAAAGTTGCCAGACTAAAGTTAAAGTAGGTACTTTACTCCGCAAACAGGTTTATCGGGTGAAAAAACATGCCATTTAGATTAGAAAGCTCGTTTGTACTAGGGGCATTATGATAACATTTGGTATATCAAAGCTTACCTTATCCCTAAAGAGCTTTATGTTATACCTATCAGTATAGGATAATGTACATGAACAGATGTTCCCCGGGAGCATTGTTAGCTTGCTACAAAAAAAAACTTATATACTGTATATTAAACTCTATGGATGGGGGCGTGTCTACTGAGTGTAGAAGAGTTAAGAGTCCGGTCTATGCTTTCTTCTGCTGCAATCTGCCAATATGAAAAAAAAATCTGTTCAAGACTAGGCCTTTCTCCAGCATAATAAAATAAAAGTTAACCCATGCTCGTTATAAAACATAATCAAATAACATTGGTAGTAACTATCAAATTGTACACCAGAAATTTTCAGCAAAATAACGTTTTCAAGCCAACCCCTTCATTTGAATGGAAGGTAAAACGACATTATTTATAGCACGTATGGAAATGCGTCGCGCAAAATGGGATCGTAATGTTTGATCGTTTTCGAGATAAAACCATCGTGTATGTTATACCGGGATGGTCATTCCTCTCTTTATTTGCTTTTCATTTGCATAGCTGATGAATTAGTAAAACGGTGTAATAAAGTTGACGTACGTTTCGACAATTTGTCTAATTTTACATGACAGACAACATGGATGTAAATTTTGGTTGTAAGTTGGTAAAAACATCCCTCGAGTTGGCTTCAACGGCAGTAGGTATAATGGGTCTGGAATTATTGTTATGTTCGCGTTTCTCACCTATATCTCAGAGGAATTTCGGCGCGTGAAAGCCTAATGCGGCACCCCAGAGACTTTTGTTTTGTAATAGTGAATCATCACATTTTCAGCTATACAGAGTAAGGAGAAACTTTTGATGTTTTGGAGACCTTTAACAAGTTATACAAACTTCTTACTGACTCTTCTTCTCCTTATTTCTTGGACTTTCTCGGCTTGAGAGTATGCCAATGTCAAGTCAATTTTATATCGAAAATACCAATCATTTTCATGTTGAGAATCTTGCAAATTGCAGCGTAATCTTCTATACATATAAAAATCAATGCCACTTTTCGTTGTAATTTTATAACTCAAGAACGGGCTCACCTACCCAATCCAAATTTTAAGCTTTGTTCGGACTGTTTAGTAAATGGTTTATGTGAAGTTTGCACAAAATCGTTCAAGCGGTTCTTCATTTATCACGCAAACGAAGTTGCGCGGGTCAGCTAGTATATTATGAACCTTTTTTTAATAATTCTTTTTATTATCAGCGTATTCATATATGTTCCAGTTTGGACAAATTTTCTACTAAAGTAAAGCGGTGGTACCTACTTTACTAAGAGTTATCATTGGAGTTTGGTGGTACAAAAAAAGCCGCGTATCACTTTGTCTTATCACTTTCCAACACTTGCGCACGTTGTTGACACTTTTATGTTTAAGACTCCACCATTATTATACATAAATACTCATAATACACTAATTTTGAAAAATTAAAACACGGAATAATGTCCGATTCCTTTCATGTTCGCGCCGAAACTCCTCTTACTGACTCAGAGGTAGCCACAGCCGCCCGGCCCCCGTTCCGTTTCAACTCGGCAATAGGGTCACTGAATACTGGGACATCCTTCCGAGGGCTTACCCGGGGCTCCTAAACATAGGCTGTTGAGCGTTACGTGAGGTTTTTTAGTCGGTAGGAGTCCCGCATAGCATCCAGGACGGATTTGCCCTCACGTTAAATAAAAAAAATATATAAAGAGGGTCGCATAGAACAACCAAGATAAGTGAGTCAGAGTCAGTAAATTGTACTCGTTTTCTCCTATCTATATCTCTATTAATTTTAATGTGTGTACATAAGCTGTAAAATAAAATAAATAAGATAATTCACGCACATACTTAACTCATGAAAGAGAAATAAATGTTGCCTTACCACCGCCGTTATTTATAAAAAAACATATGTACATATAGATCGATGTATCTGATTGTCAAAGTTACCAGACTAAAGTTAAAGTAGGTACTTTACTCCGCAAACAGGTTTATCGGGTGAAAAAACATGCCATTTAGATTAGAAAGCTCGTTTGTACTAGGGGCATTATGATAACATTTGGTATATCAAAGCTTACCTTATCCCTAAAGAGCTTTATGTTATACCTATCAGTATAGGATAATGTACATGAACATATGTTCCCCGGGAGCATTGTTAGCTTGCTACAAAAAAAAACTTTTATATTATACTATATTAAACTCTATGGATCGGAGCGTGTCTACTGGGTGTAGAAGAGTTGGAGTCCAGTCTAAGGTTTCTTTTGGTGCAATCTGCCAATATGAAAAAAAAAATCTGTTTAAGACTAGGCCTTTCTCAAGCATAATAAAATAAAAGTTAACCCATTGCTCGTTATAAAACATAATCAAATAACATTGGTAGTAGTAACTATCAAATTGTACGCCAGCAATTTTCAGCAAAATAACGTTTTCAAACCAACCCCTTCATTTGAATGGAAGGTAAAACGACATTATTTATAGCACGTATGGAAATGCGTCGCGCAAAATGGGATCGTAATGTTTGATCGTTTTCGAGATAAAACCATCGTGTATGTTATACCGGGATGGTCATTCCTCTCGTTATTTGCTTTTCATTTGCATAGCTGATGAATAAGTAAAACGGTGTAATAAAGTGGACGTACGTTTCGACAATTTGTCTTATTTTACATGACAGACAACATGGATGTAAATTTTGAATTTATGAATTCTGATTGTAGGGGAAGCTCCTCACCGAATTAATATAGAAAGGTGCCTTTATTCCCCACGGCACTACCGCTCGACACTACTAGTAGCGTTATAAAAAAAAAAAAATTCACATGACACCAATTTATTGGCTGCCTAAGCCCCCTAGTATCAGTAGTCCGATTAATTAGTCGGATGATCGAACCACTGAGACTTTTCCGGCTCAGTAGTCCGATGATGCAGATGATAATAAATCATCGGCCTACTGAGTCTTTTAGTCCGATTCGACATTCCAAAATATGAAATGGATGCAGTAGTATTTTAACATTCGTTTTACGTTTTTATTTATTTTCACATGCTAAATATTAAGCCCGAACGCCCTAGACCGAAACTTTAAGGAAGTGAAAAGTTTACGTACTAGAAGTGAACAACGGAATATTACAAATTAAGTGTTTCAAGGTGCTACCAACAAAACCCTAATTTGCAATTTTCCGTTACCAAGACGTGAAACTTTCATATGTGCTTTGCATCTACACGAGACAATTTCAAGATAGTTACCTACATTGCCTGTAAACGTACTTAGTTTACTTTAGAATGAGATTCTGCTCTGTAACAACTAATTTAATCAAATAGTAAAACCTCGAGCAGTTTAACTAAATCAAGCAGCAATATAAAAAATAATAAGATATTTCAAATTAATTATTGCCTTATTTTTTTACGTGTGGATATTCATCATGGAGGCTATGTCAGCCTCTTGCTGACTAAAACTACACGTGCCCTACCCCGGGTGAGACCTTGGAAGGATGTCCTAGAATTCAACAATATTGCTGTCTACGTTCTACTCACTAATACTACTCTAGCGCTTGGTATACCTAGCCCATCAAGTTCTATTATCTTGGAATTTTTCCAGAGATTCATTTCTACAAAGACTAAGAGATATCTTTACATTTATTATAATAAAATGATAGAAAAGTCAAATCTGTACATTGGAAATATGAAAAAAAAATAGTCGCCGGGTGTTCAACATAAGATACCGAAGCCGAAAATATAGTTAGAAATTTTTTTGTCTGATTGTCTGTTTGCTTTGCTTTGTCCGGAAGGATCTCGAAAAGTACTCAATAGATTTTATAAAAATCTTGCACAAATATTGACGAGGGGTAGGGTCTTCAAATAGGCTATATATTATCACGTTACATATCCTAGGGACTAAGCAGAGAGCAATCGGATTAGCATTATAACATAATTTCCACGCGCACGAAATCGAGGGCAACAGCTAGTTATGAAATATTTGAATTAACAGATCTAATTCATACAAAGAGAGAATTTTCAGCATCAAATTCAAACTGAATTCAAATGGAATTCCACTAGGCGGGGCCACCCATCATTCAATTCACCATTTCAATTATTTAAGCTAATGTTCATACCGACCTGGGCGAGGCCGCATTGGCGGCCGTAGGTCTGTTGGGAGTCACGGGACATCCTTCCTGAGGGCTTACCCGGGGCTCTCAACCATGGGCTGTTGGGCGTTACGTGAGGTTTTTTAGTCGGTAAGAGTCCGGCATAGCATCCTACGAGGATTTTCCCTCACGTTAAAAAAAAAAAAAAAAAAAAAAAAAATGTTCATACCGTCGCGGTGCTCTACCGTAATGATACACGTCCGTCCTTCAGTTGAATAAATAATATCGCCAATCGTATTATTCACGAATCCAGATAGCATTTGGGTCAGTTTTGCGATATAGGCCTGGTATTCACTGACTAGTTAAAATTGCCAGCGGTTATTGATGGAATGCACCGAATTTTGAAGTGTTTTTATCGGATAGTTGGTTTCAATGTTTACATGCATTTGTATTCTTGTGTTATGAGTGAGTTTGCTTCTAGTTTAAAGCATTAATCGGTTTTAAATTTCACGAAAAAAAAATCTGACTGCATACTTACCTATCGATTTTCAGATGTAATTTTTTTTAGGTTTTTTAGTTGTAATTTCTTAACGCGTGCTATAAATTCAAATATCTTTTGATTGGCAGAAAGATTGTGCCACACAAGTTTTATTATTGAGGGTTTTATAGTTCAGAAATTAAATCTGAACTTTCGCTAATCCTAAAATTAAAGTGTTCCTTTGAATGTTAAGGGTCATTCTAAACAGGGCAGTTTCACATGCTCGTATGATGAGTCTAATGAAGAAATACCTCTCCTTTCATACATTTCACTGAGGTAAACGTAGTTAGTTGCGAGGGTCAGCTAGTAACAAAAACGTTTATTGATTCACGACGTTACGTTACGACGTTATCACCTAAATTGTAATTATAAACCTGGAAAAACAAGGGATATATAGATCCTTGTTGGAGTTACTAATAACAAAATATAAGTCTAATACAGAATAGTATTTGCAAAGTATGTTTCTCCTTGCTTTAAATAAGTTAGTGATGGCGGTTACCACTTCATAACACTTCTGGAACTTAGTGAAAACTTATGAAATCAGTGAACTTTGCAAAATATTCTGAGAACAGTTAAGTTAAAAAGTTAAATCTTAATGGTGAGGTATTAACGATAAGTACCGTTGAGTTTTTAACATAATATTATTTTAACTTATTTTATGTATGTATTTATGGTTTGTACCTACCTTGTATGGTTTGTATTCCTGATTTTACAATAGAACAACCAATGCCGCACTTAAAAAGCTTAATAAAATATGCAATCACAGAAACACCAAGCTTTGAAATTAGAAATTGTTCCAAACTCAATTTGTCCAAAAGCAGAAAAGTTATCAAAACAAAGTATAAATTTGTGTAAACCGAGCAAACAAACCAGGAAACGACCACGGCGTTATTATGAAACAGTATTTAGAAAATTAAATTTCAGCCAAAGCTATAGTTTCAACAAACGAAATGGACAAAGTTGGTAAGTGCTTTAATGCAATCATAGCGTCGAGTTGCAACTTACCGTGAATTTAAGTGACCGACACTACGTTTTAAGGGTGAATAATAATTTTAATTTATTTTCCTACAATAAACAAAGTTTGACTGTGAAGTCTGAGTATTATGACTCCAGTCTACAATGGATAGGGGATCACATCTTTATAGACGGTAGCATAGTAAAAAGAGATTATTAACAACAGTAAGAAAACATCCAAACCGCGAAACAAACATTTGTGGATCACATCATATATTTGGACCAACCCGGGAATCGAACCCGAGACTTCATCGCGCCAGGCGGTTACACTACTGAATGCGCCACAGAGGCAGTCAATACAAGATTATTAAAGTGATCACCGCGGTCTAGGAAAGTTTGCAATACCAGAGGCGCTACACCCGCGCTTATGACTCTGGAAACCATCTAAATCCCCTTCTGAATATTTCTGTTATTATTTTTCATACACAACTCATAGTTTCATCTTATGCATTACACTGTGAGATTATATTTAGTAGCTATACAGATACATCAAACGTGTGAATTACGTCACATGTCATATTGATTACCTAGTTTGGTAGATAATAAATAGAATTTTAGCTCATAATTATCCACTTACATTTGTACGAAGTAGAAAATAGGTGTATTAAGGGTTGATTACTTTGTATGAACCGTTTTTTAAATAGGTTATTGGGTCAACATAATAATATAATAAGTATGTACCTGCATTAAAAGAATAATTATTTAATCTTTAGTGATATCATGTGATTACATTGTGGAGTTTAACTTTCTCTTAACTTAATCATTAACCACAGTACGGCAATCAATGAATCTCAATTATTACTATCATGAAGCCAAAAATATATTCGAGGTTTATTTGCAAATGTATCCAGTATGAAGAGCTTAATATGAATTTAAATTGATTTTAAGTTCATCTGAGCCTGGCAGGCATACTGACCAATACGGAATGAAAATGACAACACGAACCTTCGATGATTTCTTTGGGGTTAATATTAAAATTTAATGCTGATTTTAAATCAGCTTAGCCATGGGGTTTTTTAGGGTTCAAACCAAACGCTGTTTTTATATCATGGGCGGCGTAACTATGGGAGTTTTCGGGGTTCAAGCGACCAGAATTAAATAAGCGAAATGTTAAGATATTAACACTATTGATATTAAGTTTACTTTACTAGGTACGCATTTTATTCAGTCACCAATAACTAATATTAGTACTTCTGCGAAGAGTAGACCTCGCGAGCTACCTGAAACCAAATTAAAAAATTCTGTTAGGCACCTATTAAGTATACGTGTATATCTGTATAGGACCCAGTACTTACAGAACTTAGCTGTCAGGCAGGTCACATTATTGACGCTGTTGAATGGATTGAAAGCCTTCTTCTGTGGCCTCCAAAGTCCTATCAAATAGTTGACCCCTTCCGTAGTATTTCTCAATTTAACTATCAAAATTGGAGCATTCCCCCATAATTACCGCTGTTGAGTCGTATCGAAGTTTCATAATGTCGAAGTAAAATCTTGTTTAGATGGATTTGTCGAAGTTCAGTTTGAGAGACGAGTTTTCTACCAAAATAGTTTAGAAGAAAAAAAGAAAAAGAAATCATTGACACGATAGAAGGAAAATACCCAAAAGGTAAAAACGGTCTGTCCGAGATGAGAGGCATCTCAGGAACCATCCAACCAAATATTTTCATTCACTTATGTTATTGACTATAGATGAGTCGACGAGGATCAGGCTTAGACCATATATCACGGGACTAGCCTTTGCGAACCACCGCATACAAAAATATTCAGCTAGTTTTCATAGCGGGTGAAGGGGGAAACACAAAGACATATAAAATTTCATTATATTTAAAAATGTATTAATCGACAAACTTGTAATGGCTGTTGTGTGTTAATTTTTATTGTACAGTCAACTACAATGAAATGTACTAGTTTAATCATGTAAAATGATGTACAGTGCTTTTTATAAAGCCAAAAGACCAAATGGTCTATTGGCTTGGCAGAAAACAGTAAGGCGCATCCTGTGGTTAGATGATCTAAGGGATCAGGCGTTAGGTAGGTGGGTAATATTGGCCGAAACTTGGACACTTATTGCATATTTATGACGAAAAAGCTGATAAACTTTTGGCCCTGGTCATTTTTTTATTAAACTGTAAGTTGATAAGTATTCTTGAAGGAAATTATTATTAGATGGTTTTTAAATATTTGTGAACATTTTCACAGAACATGATATAGCCCAAATTAAGTCAATATAAGCTTGTGTTATGGGTACTAGAGGACTGATAGACATACTTAGATATTTCTAAATACATAACTACATATTTTACATAGAAAACACCCAAAATCCGAAACAAACATATGTGGATCACACAAATATTTGGACCGACCCTGGAATCAAACCCGGGACCTCAGCGCGGCAGGCGGTTATACTACCGAATGCGCCACAGAGGCAGTCTAGAGTTGGTAATGTGGGACGATACCAAGAATTCCCGAAAATAACCATTTTATTCATGTAATAATGTTTAAAGAAACATTTTCAGAGACGATCGTATATTCAGACTTGACATTTTTTCGCAATAAAATTGTTTGAGCCTGATCATAAATCCTATTGACAGGATAGTATTGTACATACAAACGGCTTTCTCTAATGTACCATTCGTATAGACATTTCTTATGTAAGTAAGAGGAATGAAATAAACCAAATATGTGTACATTATAGTACATTATTGACACTGCCTATTTATTGGGGACAATATTTTGTTTGAGAAAGCCTACTGAATATCAGGAAACTAACCTTCATTAAAGTAAATTAATTAAAGCGAATCATGCAGTTTATGTAAGGCTAAACATACAAAACATAAAAAACACACATCTTATGAAAACTGATACTTACCCTAACTTGTTTTCTTGAGATGCAGCAAATAATGAGGTCCTGGGGACATCGTTCCGAGGGCTGACCCGGGGCTCCCAAACGTAGAAGGTTAGTTAGGATACGTGTGGTTTTAGTCGGTATGAGTTCGGCATAGTATCCCTGTAGGATTATCCTCACGTTAAAAAACGCAAATAATTAGGCACCAGACTTGCATCTGTAGTAGAATACACACACTGGCACTGAAGCGACACCTCGTCTGTCAGTAAAATATATCGATTGCACTTCCTTTATCAATATTTACAGTTTATATAATAAATGAGCATTACAAACTTTAGTTTCACGAAAACCCCGATAGTTTGCGCACCCAGCCACAGTGTTAAATTAACAACTTTGCTCTCTAAACAGTCAAACCCACGAGGCTCGCCACAAATGTTCTACACCGCAACCGATTTACAAGAATCTTGTTTACGCCAAAATTTCGCTTCTTGCCTCCAATCATAAATAATATGCTGGCCGACCTCCGCAAAGGGTTTTTGCATGCAGGTCGGACGTGCCCGATGTTTCAGCCGTCATTAATTACGGTATTATGAATTCTACTCACAAACGCCGGCATAATGCGCACCGTTAAATCCCGTATGCGTACTTATAGGCTTTACAAGAAGGCGGTTTCAGTAAAAAGTTGGTAAAAACATCCCTCGAGTTGGCTTCAACGGCAGTAGGTATAATGGGTCTGGAATTATTGTTATGTTCGCGTTTCTCACCTATATCTCAGAGGGATTTCGGCGCGTGAAAGCCTAATGCGGCACCCCAGAGACTTTTGTTTTGTAATAGTGAATCATCACATTTTCAGCTATACAGCGTAAGGTGAAACTTTTGATGTTTTGTAGGTCTTTAACAAGTTATACAAACTTCTTACTGACTCAGATTTAGCCACAGCCGACCCCTATCCGTTTCAACACGGCAATATTAGGGTCGTTGAAGAATAGAAGAACAACCAAGAAAAGTTATTCTGCGTCAGTGTATTGCACTCTTTTTCTCCTAGCTATATTTCTTTATTAATTTTAATGTGTGTACATAAACATTACATAAAATAAATAAGATAATTCTTCCACATTTTTGAAAGAAAAACTCTTGAAAGAAAAAGAAATGTTGCTTTACCACCGCCGTTATTTATAAAAAACATGTCTGATTGTCAAAGTTGCCAGACTAAAGTTAAAGTAGGTACTTTACTCCGCAAACAGGTTTATCGAGTGAAAAAACATGCCATTTAGATTAGAAAGCTCGTTTGTACTAGGGGCATTATGATAACATTTGGTATATCAAAGCTTACCTTATCCCTAAAGAGCTTTATGTTATACCTATCAGTATAGGATAATGTACATGAACAGATGTTCCCCGGGAGCATTGTTAGCTTGCTACAAAAAAAACTTATTTACTGTATATTAAACTCTATGGATGGGGCGTGTCTACTGGGTGTAGAAGAGTTGAGAGTCCGGTCTTTGCTTTTGTCTGCTGCAATCTGCCAATATAAAAAAAAAATCTGTTTAAGACAAGGCCTTTCTCAAGCATAATAAAATAAAGGTTGACCCATAGCTCGTTATAAAACATAATCAAATAACATTGGTAGTAACTATCAAATTGTACACCAGAAATTTTCAGCAAAATAACGTTTTCAAGCCAACCCCTTCATTTGAATGGAAGGTTAAACGACATTATTTATAGCACGTATGGAAATGCGTCGCGCAAAATGGGATCGTAATGTTTGATCGTTTTCGAGATAAAACCATCGTGTATGTTATACCGGGATGGTCATTCCTCTCTTTATTTGCTTTTCATTTGCATAGCTGATGAATAAGTAAAACGGTGTAATAAAGTGGACGTACGTTTCGACAATTTGTCTAATTTTACATGACAGACAACATGGATGTAAATTTTGAATTTATGGATTCTGATTGTAGGGGAAGCTCCTCACCGAATTAATATAGAAAGGTGCCTTTATTCCCCACGGCACTACCACTCGACACTACTAGTAGTGTTATAAAAAAAAATTAATTTCACATGACACCAATTTATTGGCTGCCTAAGCCCCCTAGTATCAGTAGTCCGATTAATTAGTCGGATGATCGAACCACTGAGACTTTTCCGGCTCAGTAGTCCGATGATGCAGATGATTATAAATCATCGGCCTACTGAGTCTTTTAGTCCGATTCGACATTCCAAAATATGAAATGGATGCAGTAGTATTTTAACATTCGTTTTACGTATTTATTTTTTCCCACATGCTAAATATTAAGCCCGAACGCCCTAGACCGAAACTTTAAGTAAGTGAAAAGTTTACGTACTAGAAGTGAACAACGGAATATTACAAATTAAGTGTTTCAAGGTGCTACTAACAGAACCCTAATTTGCAATTTTCCGTTACCAAGACGTGAAACTTTCATACGTGCTTTGCATCTACACGACACAATTTCAAGATAGTTACCTACATTGCCTGTAAACGTACTTAGTTTACTTTAGAATGAGATTCTGCTCTGTAACAACTAATTTAATCAATTTGTAAAACCTCGAACAGTTTAACTAAATCAAGCAGCAGTATTAAAAAATAATAAGACATGTCAAATTAATCATTGTCTTATTTTTTTTGCGTGTAGAAGTTTATCATGAATGCCAGGTCGAACTCTTACTGACAAAAACCGTGCCTTACCCCGGAAGCCCTTGGAAGGATGTCCTTGAATACAACAATCATTGATGTCTACATTCTGCTTACTAATGTTCATACTACTCTAACGCATGGTATACCGTTCTTTTTGACACGCAGCTTTGTGTGACTATGGTGAGCTAAGCTTTTTCCTTTGGAAAAATTACTGACATTCATTTTTTCAGAGAGTGATATTAAAAAACATAATGACTAAACGGATCTAATCCATACAAAGAGAGAATTTTCAGCATCAAATTCAAACTGAATTCAAATGAAATTCCACTAGGCCATTCACATCCACAAATTCCACCCATCATTCAATTCACCATTTCAATTATTTAAGCTAATGTTCATACCGTCGCGGTGCTCTACCGTAATGATACACGTCCGTCCTTCCGTTGAATAAATAATATCGCCAATCGTATAATTCACGAATCCAGATAGCATTTGGGTCAGTTTTGCGATATAGGCCTGGTATTCACTGACTAGTTAAAATTGCCAGCGGTTATTGATGGAATGCACCGAATTTTGAAGTGTTTTGATCGGATGGTTGGTTTCAATGTTTACATGCATTTGTATTCTTATGTTCTATTTTGTATGAGTGAGTTTGCTTCTAGTTTAAAGCGTTAATCGGTATTAAATTGTATTAAATAAAAACCGGCCATGTGCGAGTTGGACTCGCCCATGAAGGGTTTTGTAGCAGCAAGTAACATAATATAAAAGTTCTTATAGTTCGTTGTAACTTTGACTGATGTTTTAACACGTTCGCAGTGGTAGTGATTTCACTAACCGGAAATTGCGGTTTATGACGTATTAAAAAAAAACTACCAGCTCTATTATCTCGTTCAAACAAATTTTCGTTGGTAGTTTTTATGGCAATGTACGTCATATATTTTTTTTAGATTTATAATTTTCTTAGTTTAGAAGTTAGAGGGGGGGGACACACATTTTTCCACTTTGGAAGTGTCTCTTGTGCAAACTATTCACTTTAGAAAAAAACCGGCCAAGTGCGTGTCGGACTCAAGCACGGAGGGTTCCGTACCAAAAAACAACAAAAAGTCTCATTTGTTGCATGGAAGCCTCCTATTTTTTTTTATTTAACGTGAGAGAAAATCTTTTATGGATGCTATGCCGAACTCCTACCTAAAACCTCACATAACGCCCAACAGCCTACGGTTGGGAGTTTGGGAGCCCCTGATTTGCCCTCGGAAGGATGTCCCAGTCCATTTTGTCTTAATTATTTATTTTTTATGAAAATACACTGCTCGATATTCTGTGAGTATTTCAAGCGTCTTCTGGTTGCCCTTATTACCTAATAACAGTACATATTTATTATAAAAAACTTGAGAGGTGTCAAGGGACACCCGAATGGAACGAAGTTCCTTTCAATTAATTAGTGCAGGAATTGTAATAAAATTTTATTTTAATATTAAAATTTTATTGTACTTTTACTTTACTTTACTTTACTTTACTTTACTTTACTTTACTTTACTTTACTTTACTTTACTTTACTTTACTTTACTTTACTTTACTTTACTTTACTTTACTTTACTTTACTTTACTTTACTTTACTTTACTTTACTTTACTTTACTTTACTTTACTTTACTTTACTTTACTTTACTTTACTTTACTTTACTTTACTTTACTTTACTTTACTTTACTTTACTTTACTTTACTTTACTTTACTTTACTTTACTTTACTTTACTTTACTTTACTTTACTTTACTTTACTTTACTTTACTTTACTTTACTTTACTTTACTTTACTTTACTTTACTTTACTTTACTTTACTTTACTTTACTTTACTTTACTTTACTTTACTTTACTTTACTTTACTTTACTTTACTTTACTTTACTTTACTTTACTTTACTTTTTTTTTTTTTTTTTTTTTTTTTTATTATTATCAAAGAAAGCTTACAGACTAATAAATAAATGAGTGTTACAATAAAATCATAAGATCGCTAATTACAAGCTTCCACATTTAAATCATAAAACATCGATTAGGTAGGTATAGTTAATTATCAGACAAAGAATGAAACAAAACAAAAATGCAAATGCAAATAAAGTGACATATAAAGTAGACTATTTTAACACAGTTTACGTTACAATTGGTCAGTACTCCGTTCATCAAAGTAAGAATCCGCCAATCGCCGTCTAACTGTCGCTACACTGGTGCTGAACAGGTCTATATCAAGTTGCCTCGGAAGTTCATTAAAACGAGATGCGCCTCTGACCGAGAAGGCATTCGACCTGTAGTTAGTAGTAACCACCGGAACATCCAATATCGGTCGCTGACGAAGTCCTAATATGTTGGTACGTAACGATACAGTTTCCAGGAGCTGTGAACAGTCAATAATGCTGTTCGCAACTTTGGATAGGTAGCATATGTCGCCGATATTGCGTCTCACTTCTAATGGTAAGAAGTGATATCTATGACATCTATGATCATAATCAACTGAACATTGCTGTGCCCTATAATCAAGGTAACGAAGAAATTTTCTCTGAACGCCCTCAGTACGGGACTTATAAATGTCATATTGAGGGTTCCATACCTGAGATGCGTACTCCAAATGGCTGCGCACGAAAGAGCAATACAAGATTTTTACGGGTTTTAAGGACTGAAAACCGGCCGTTGCTCTCAATATAAATCCAAGAGCTTTAGATGCTTTTTTAACGATGTTATCAATGTGTTGATCAAAAAGTAGCTTACTATCCAGTACGATTCCTAGATCACGAATGCTATTCACTGTACTTATTATTGAATTATTTAGCGTGTATTTGTAATTAATTAAGGATGTGCGACGTGAAAATGTTACATGAAAGCATTTGGACACGTTTAGATGAAGCTTATTACGATTACAGTACCTCTCAAACCTACATAAGTCATCCTGCAGTTCATGAGCATCGTTAATGTCTCGCACGACTTTACTTTACTTTACTTTATTAACCCCTATTTTATTACCCCCCCCCCCCCCTCACCCCTCCCGTTACCCTCCCTTTCCCCCTCACCGCACCCCCGTCCCCCTCTTCCCCCCATATTAAGTCCCCCCCCCCCATATTAAAGGCCTCTACCCTCCATACTATAGCAAAAACATATAAACGGCCGAATTGAGTAACCTCCTCCTTTTTTGAAGTCGGTTAAAAAAGTGTCGTTACAACTTTTCGTGAGAATTTTTTCCGTCTAGCCCCCTTTCACAACGCGCGATAAGGAACTTCGTTCCAACAAGTATTGCTGGTGTTGGTTAACCATAAAGCAACGTGCGCCTTTAGTCAGTTCGCGTTGCTCTATGTTGATCCTCTACGTATAGTACAATGTATTTTCAAAAGAGTTTGAGAACTCTATGTTTAATTTCTTTTTCAGAATATGGATGACATTTGAATGATGACATGACATTATAAACACGATACGTTCTACAACATCGGTGCATGTAATTGAATTGTGTGTTTGTACGTAAATTGTTTATACTGGAGAAAAATCTAAAATACGGGCTCTTTGTTTACTATTTCCTATGAAATTGCTATCTTTGAAATATTACACCTGTCTAAAGTAATCTGCTGAAAGCATTGTTAAAGAAAAAAATGTTTACGACGAAAGTCGAAAAATAAGTTAGTATGTGACTCGTATAGTGTTCAATCATGGCGACAAAAATTACTTTCGTTGCGCAAAATTTGACTGTGCTATACCTTCTACAGTATTCATTTAATTTGCATGGTGTGAAGGGAATAAATGGTCTTGGTGATATTTTCAAGCCAACTAACGTATTTTAATTGAGATAGATACCTTATTATCTAATATAAATAATAAATAAATAAATAATAAATAAATAATAACATGAAATGGCCAAAAAACGTTTGTTGTATGGGAGCCCCCCTTAAATATTATTATGTTTTTGTTTTTAGTATTTGTTGTTATAGCGGCAACAAAACACATAATCTGTGAAAATTTCAACTCTCTAGCTATCACCGTTCATGAGATACAGCCTCCTGACGGATAGACAGACAGACAGACGGACAGCGAAGTCTCATGAATAGGGTCCCGTTCTTTACCCTTTGGGTACGGAACCCTAAAAATGATGTTAGAAACCTTATGGAGGTTTCTAACATCATTTGAATGTATAAAATATTTGCCGTTTTTGAAAGCCGTGATTGAAAAAAATGATGTTTTGTAACATCATTTTTTTCTAAAGGTGCTTTAGCCTCAATAGCATTTCTGAAGACCAGTCTATAGATACCCCACACGTATGGGTTTGATGAAAAAAAAAATTTAGAGTTTCAGTTCTGAGTTTGGGGACCCCCAAAATGCGGTTCACAGAATACATCTAGCTACCAAGTTTCAATAGCATAGACCTTATAGTTTCGGAGAAAAGTGGCTGTGACACACGGACGGACAGACAGACGGACAGACAGACATGACGAATCTATAAGGGTTCCGTTTTTGCCATTTGGCTACGAAACCCTAAAAAGCATAATCGATTTTCAGATGTATTTTTTTGTAGGTTTTTTAGTTGTAATTTCTCAACGCGTGGTGTAAATTCAAATTTATTTTTATTGGCAGAAATGAAGGACTTTATAGATTGTTCCACGCAAGTTTTATTATTGAGGGTTTATAGTTCAGAAATTAAATCTGAACTTTCGCTAATCATAAATTTAAAGTGTTCCTTTGAATGTTAAGGGTCATTCTAAACAGGCCAGTTTCACATGCTCGTATGATGAGTCTAATGAAGAAATACCTCTCCATTCATACATTTTATTGACGTAAACGTAGTTGCGAGGGTCAGCTAGTAACAAAAACGTTTATTGATTAACTACGTTACGTTACGACGTTATCAGCTAAATTGTAATTATAAACCTGGAAAAACAAGGGATACCTATACAGATCCTTGTTGGAGTTACTAATAACAAAATATAAGTCTAATACAGAATAGTATTTGCAAAGTATGTTTCTCGTTGCTTTAAATAAGTTAGTGATGGTGGTTACCACTTCATAACACTTCTGGAACTTAGTGAAAACTTATGAAATCAGTGAACTTTGCAAAATATGCTGAGAACAGTTAAGTTAAAAAGTTAAATCTTAATGGTGAGGTATTAACGGTAAGTACCGTTGAGTTTTTAACATAATATTATTTTAACTTATTTTATGTATGTATTTATGGTAATGTACCTACCTTGTATGGTTTGTATTCCTGATTTTACAATAGAACAACCAATGCCGCACTTAAAAAGCTTAATAAAATATGCAATCACAGAAACACCAAGCTTTGAAATTAGAAATTGTTCCAAACTCAATTTGTCCAAAAGCAGAAAAGTTATCAAAACAAAGTACAAATTTGTGTAAACCGAGCAAACAAACCAGGAAACGACCACGGCGTTATTATGAAACAGTATTTAGAAAATTAAATTTCAGCCAAAGCTATAGTTTCAACAAACGAAATGAAACGAAATGGACCAAGTTGGTAAGTGCTTTAATGCAATCATAGCGTCGAGTTGCAACTTACCGTGAATTTAAGTGACCGACACTACGTTTTAAGGGTTAATAATAATTTTAATTTATTTTCCTACAATAAACACAGCTTTGTTGAGAAGTCTGTGTATTATGACTCCAGTCTACAATGGATAGGTATTCACATCTTTATAGACCGTAGCATAGTAAAAAGTAAGAAACCAGTAAGAAAACACCCAACCTGCGAAACAAACATTTGTGGATCACATATACAATTTGGACCAACCCGGGAATCGCTCGGCAGGCGGTCACTACCGAATGCGCCACCGAGGCGGTCAATACAAGATAATTAAAGTGATCACCGCGGTCTGTGAAAGTTTGCAATACCAGAGGCCATACACCCGCGCTGATGACTCTGCAAATCATCTAAATCCCCTTCTGAATATTTCTGTTTTTATTTTTCATGCACAACTCATAGTTTCATCTTATGCATTACACTGTGAGATTACATTTAGTAGCTATACAGATACATCAAACGTGTGAATTACGTCACAGGTCATATTGATTACCTAGTTTGCTAGATCTTACTTCTTACTTCTTACTTCTTACTTCTTACTTATCTATACATATGTATAATAAAATGATAGAAAAGTCAAAACTGTACATTGGAAATATTTAAAAAAAAATAATCGCTGGGTGTTCAACATAAGATACTGAAGCCGAAAATAGAGTTAGAAAATTTTTTGTCTGTTTGTCTGTTTATCTGTTTGTCTGTTTGCTTTGCTTTGTCCGGAAGGATCTCGAAAAGTACTCAATAGATTTGATTCAAAATTTGCAGAAATATTACCTAGGGGTAGGATGTTAAAATAGGCTATATATTATCACGCTTCATATCCTAGGGGCTAAGCAGAGAGCAATCAAATTGGCATTGTAACAATTTTCACGCGTACGAAGTCGCGGGCAACAGCTAGTAAGATTATAAATGTGAAAGTTTGTGAGTGTGGATGTTTGTTACTCTTTTACGCTCAAACGGCTGAACGGATCGGGCTGAAATTTGGAATAGAGATATATTATAGTCTGGAATAACACATAGGCTACTTTTTATCCCGGGAGTACGTTCCCATGGGAAGCGGGAAGTAAAATTTCACGCTGACGTAGCCGCGAGCGCCATCAATCCCATACCTATTTATTTTAAACGTGTCATAAAAGTCACAACAATACCATAAATAAACATTTCAAAGAATGTCTATTATTACCATAAAATTTCTAAAAATAGTTTTTAAGTAGGTAAGAACAAACCTCTTGTTTTATCTAGCTGACCGTCGCAACTTTGTTTACGTCACATAAGGTCTATAAAATTAGAAGTATTTATTAATCATACTCATCAAGTAGCGTGTGAATCTGCCCTGTCTGCTTAATCAAACTAGAGCTAAATGATTAAAGCTATTCCTCAGTATAGAATTTTCCTCAGTATAAACAATTTACATACAAACACCGGCGTATTAGAATTTTATTACATGTATGTAGTAGACGTAACATAGATTTAGGATTTTTCGCTACTAGACGTAACGTGTATAAAATGACATCAATCAAATGTCATCAATATTCTGAAAAAGAAATTAAACATAGAGTTCACAAACTCTTTTGAAAATACATACTGTACCTACCTTAGAGGATCGTTATGAAGATAACAGGATAGTTTACAACCATCCATAGAAAACAGATGGTTTAATGCTGAATACCGCAAAGAACAATCGGCGCGGCATAGAATGGGGACTATCCTGATATCCTGGAGGATTTAACAGGCACACACACGCCGTCGTGCATGTCTGCAGGACAACGTGCATGATGAGGCAGCGAATTGCTGGACTGAAATTAAAATCGACAGACGCAGGAGATGTGGTGGAGGCACTAATTCGCGTACCTCGGGAGTGTCGTGTCAGAAACTGATGGGATAGAAGAGTACCCTACATCATTTCGAGACTCGCCAAGGCTACAACAACTTTCACACAGCTGCGCCCCGTAGGCAGTCGCGAAAATGGACACGAAAAGTGAAACTCAAAACAAAGTAAACGTTAAAACTGTACTGCTAACTGCTATACGGATGCGAGACATGGAAGGTCACTAAAGACATTTTGCACCAGCTACCAGCTAAAAGTCTTCGTCAACCGCTGCCTCCAACGGATCCTCGGTATATACGGGGCCGAGAAAATCACGAACGTAAGCCTATTGGAACGCTGTAGTGAGACCCCTATCCAGCAACAGATCAAACGTCAGAAGTGTAGCTGGTACAGCACACACGCTGCAAAGGGACCATGATCACATCATACCAAGGCAAGCCTTACTGAAACTACTGGTAGGGTTTCAAAAACTTTTTAACTGTTCGATAGTAAGTAGGTACATTTATTGAGAATGGCTTAAGGCTACATAACATAATGCTAAGATTAATAGGAGCGGTGCAGCAATGAGAAATGTTTCGAAAACGGAAAACATTTAATCGTTTTAAGAGTATCCGTTGCGCCTCTGCGTAAATGGTTAAAGTAACATAAAAATAATTTATTACAAAATTGTTCCTCTTAAAAAGTTCTAAAACAAAATACCTATTTATTTATTTATCTTTTATGGTTCGCTCACAGTTACATTTTATAAAGTGAGGAAATTCCTGCATATATGCTATGCCGGGCTCTTAAAGACTAAAAACCACACGTATCCTGCTTAACAGCCTACGGTTGGGAGCCCCGGGTAAGCCCTCGGTAGTCAACCCAGAACTTACAACAGTCCTACGGCTACCCCTATGGCCTCACCTAAGTGGGTTTGGGTGCTATCTCGCGTTTTGAAAGGTTTTTGATCACAGTAACGATATTTCTAAAATAATGAATAGTAGCGATGCGACGGGAGTAAACGCAACGGGGGTAAATGACGGGAAACATGATATCAAAATAAAAGCGCCCTTTCTCTCTGTCTCTCTCTTTCTTATGAACGCAAACGAAGTTGCGCGGGTCAGCTAGTAATAAATACAATTTTAGCACATAATTATCCACGTAGATTTGGACAAAGTAGAAAATAGGTGTATTAAGTGTTGATTACTTTGTATAAACCGTTTTTTTAAATAGGTTTTTAAATAGGTAGGTAGGTCAACATAATAATACACTAAGTATGTACCTGTATTAACAGAATAATTATTTGATCTTCAGTGATATCATGTGATTACATAATGGAGTTTAACTTTCTCTTAACTTTATCATTAACCACAGTACGGCAATCAATGAATCTCAATTATTACTATCATGAAGCCAAAAATATATTCGAGGTTTATTTGCAAATGTATCCAGTATGAAGAGCTTAATATGAATTTAAATTGATTTTAAGTTCATCAGTGCCCGGCAGGCATACTGACCAATACGGAATGAAAATAACAACACGAACCTTCGATGATTTCTTTCAGTTAATTTTAAAATGTAATGCTGATTTTAAATCGGCTCAGCCATGGGGTTTTTAAGGGTTTAAACCAAACGATGTTTTTAAATCACGGGCGGCGTAATCATGGGAGTTTTTGGGGTTAATTTTAAAATTTAATGCTGATTTTAAATCGGCTTAGTCATGGAGATTTTTAGGGTTCAAACCAAACGCTGTTTTTAAATGACGGGCGGTGGGAATATGGGAAAAAATATAACTAGCCTACTAGCTGTTCCCCGCGGCTTTGACCGCGTGGAAGTCGTTATCGCGTAAAATCATAACGTTCCTTTTGCGCAGTCGGTTAAAAGTAGCCTATGTCCTTCCCAGGGCCTCGAACTATCTCTATACCGAATTTCATCTCAATCGTTTCAGCCGCTGAGGCATGAAAGCGTAACAGACAGACAGAGTAACTGTCGCATTTATAATATAAAATAGGGATGTCAGCCACAAATAATGTAGCTTTCCAATAGTTAAAGCAGTAGTTTCAGAGCCTATTCGATGCAAACAATGAATTAAATTTTCTTCTCTATGATATTAGTGTAAATTATTAGTATTGAAGTATAGATGTCTTACGTCTAGATCACATAGCACAAGCTTATATTAACTTAATTTGGGCTAGGGATGTTGTGAAATAATGTCTGAAAATATTTATTGGTTTAGTTTCAGATTGTGTTTAATGTGTAGTAGCACATTATTTCAGATGTTACTGAAAGTGAGGACTGATTGAGTGGACTGAGTGGAAGTACTGACTGACTGAAGTTTAAATAAAGGAATTGTCTACGGCATCAAGTCAACCTTTCAATGAATCTTACTTCTTACTAATATTATAAATGCGAAAGTTTGTGAGTGTGGATCTTTGTTACTCTTTCACGCTCAAACGGCTGAACGGATCTGGCTGAAATTTGGTACAGATATACATTATAATCTGGAATAACACATAGGCTACTTTTTATCCCAGGATATATAGGATATATAGGATATATATCCATAACTTATTCCCAGGAATAAGTTCCCACGGGAACAAATTTTTCGCGGGCGAAGCTGCGGGCATCAGCTAGTATATGCATAAATTTTTAGTCTTTATTTTGGTTGGTTTTAGTGTAGAAAGAAACAAGGGATGAATACTGTATGTAGTTTTAGGGGCTAGCCCGAATGATATAATGATCTAATCTAATAGAAAATACTTGTACCTATCCATACAATTGCGAGTATTATAAAGCTGAAGATTTCGTTTGTTTGTTTGAACGCTAGAATTTCAAAAACTACTAGTTCGATTTAAAAAAATCTTTTGCAGCTTGACAGTCTATTTATTGAGGATGACTTTAGGCAGATATAACATCACGCTAAGAGAAGCGAAGCAGTAATGAGGAATATGTATTACATTACACCAGATAGGGTTACACATATCGTGGTCCCGAGGCGACTGATGCTTGTAGGCTGGAGATTTCGCTATGTGTGGAAACACGTCATGTGACGAAAACCAATTGCGCGTGTCTGCTAGACAAAAAGACAACTTGACTGTCTTTTTTCACTTTGTATGTGGTGGCAACAGACAAGACTCAGAGATGCAAAACAGCTCGATATGTGGTTTTGTGTCATATTCTTAAATGGCGTTAATAATACGGTGGAGAAATACAATAACTAAATGCTTCAAAAATAATTTATAAAATACTTTTCTGTGATAAATTTCACAGTCATGTTCTAAACGGCATGTGACAGAGAACGTCGCACCTAACTATTTCCGTTCCTGAGCACGGTACCGGAAATAGCAAATGAATTTAAAAATTAAATACTGGCATTCGCTAGTTTTCATTTGCATTGCAAATCGTATTTGGATATTTGTGGAATATTAATGGAGATGGTATATTTTGAAAATTAGTTTTTTTTTGTAGAAGAGGATAAGTCTCTAATATAAATACTTAATTTTTCTTTCTATAAGTCGAAATAATAAGCTGCAGCTAGGAACAATGCACTGCAAAGAATGCACTGAAGAAGAATTCAAAAAAGATCGCAAATATTAATGAAAAATTACCCAAAACCCATGAAAACGAATACAATAGAAGAATGAGTAGCACAAGGTAGGTTCTCTAAGACTACAAGTACGAGCAAAGAACAAAAACCCTTCACAGAAAAAAACATGATAATTTCTAACTAGTACAAATGTTCATTGTCTTTGGATGAATTCTCACGTATAGGTATTATGCCGAACTCCTACCGACTAAAACCACAAGGTGCACTTCCATCTGCCTACGGCTGTGAGCCCCGGGTACGCCCTTGGAAGATTTCCGTATACTATACGGCCACGCTACATGTCTTGCTGTGTTAATGTTTCAAAATAGCAATAAGGCTCCTTTTTTATCAACTTGGCCATTCTACATGGATGCTATGCCACTCCTACCGACTAAAATCACATAATACCTTACTATAGTCCGTTCCCGGTAGTCCCGGGTAAGCCCTCTAAAGGATGTCCCAGAGTTCATTAAACACTCAATTTCGTTCAACGTTTACTGCACGTCAGCAAAAGTTTATCTTCAAACGAACCTGAACACACGTTAATAGAGAAAAAATGGAAAAGAAAATTAATCTATTATTATCCACATCATTACCACGGAACAGTTTATTCACTCAACTTCACTGAGAGACCGTTCAAATTAAATATTTTATTGGAAAAATCCCTTTTATTATCCTGATAAATCTCGCTTTCACATCAAACGTCGAGATCCGTCTGATTCGCCGTAATGGACTTATCTAATCTTAAGACTTCAAATGACATTTCACTTAAAATACTCCTTTACTTAAAATTATGCAAATTGAATTGAAACTCTGATTTCTCGGGCATATTTTTTGAATTATTACTATAATCATTATCCGATCGTTTCCGGTTATAAGTACCCGAAGCCTTTATTTTGGAGTCTAGTTTTATACTTTATACCATGAAAAAGATTATGTAAAGGTACAAATGGTATGGTCGTTGTCCCCCAATTTTCGTACATTTGTATTGAATTCGGGAGAAGAGAGAGGGTCCAGGGCCTCGGTTTTGCGTAAGCGTAGGCGAAAATTTGCTGGTGAAATATCCTTTGTCTCACATATTTTCACTTGGTCTTTCATAAAATAATCTCAGTTCGCTAGATGTCGGTCGCCAAGGCTTTTAGACGCGCGGGTGGAGTCATTCTGGGAATCTTAATATAAAAAAAGAAAGAAATAATTTTGATTCTGTAACTGTAATCTTATCTAACAAGAAACAATTCAGGAAACACTGCGGCATCTACGTTTACTTGCTAAGGTTGTATACTTTCTAAGAGAATTGAAATCACTATAAAGCTCTATTAATAAAACTAACAAAGTGAAAATCGATAGCTCGTCACAGATCTAATTACCAACGTAGGTATAGGTACTTCAGCGACGGCACGCCACTGCTCTAGTTACTAGGAGCGTCAAAATGAATTATGGCTCTTCATTAAGCTAAAGTGCTGTCTTAAAGTGTCTAAAAAGATTCCATTATGTTAAGGGAATAGCACCCGCCTCGTTTATTAAGCTCGCCAACAGTTTTTTATCTGATTACGCCCTGAACAGATTTGTGTTTTGCAAGATTGTAAAATTTGTGACGCCATAAACTTTGCGCGGTTCTGTTATGATATATGCAGATGGGCTTACTAAGGTTAATAAGTTTTGAAGACCCACAATTTTTAATTCAGCGGTTTTCGGCTCGTTCAGCGATTCAAATTACAGACACGCTCTCTTGTTTTGTATCTATGGGAATTTATAAAGTGAGTAGGTAGTATAAGGACTGTAACGCTAATGGAAAAACTTCAAAGTAAGACTTTGTTTGAGCGTACATCTCTAGTCACGATGCGCGACAAAACTCTTTGTATGCATGAATTATAAGGTCCATTTCACTTTGTGTAAGGCGTAAAGGTTATCTTATGGGTTCGTTTATCCACGTTCGCTTAGGGTGTTTTCCCAAACTTCTACAAAACGTAGGTAACATGATGTCCTTCAAAAGAGACCTTGCAATTTTTTTACAGAATCCGTCCTGTAAAAAAGGATACCGTGCCCCGGTCACCGCAGACCTCACTAAGTGGTAACACTTAGGTACGGTCAGATGAATCTAACCCTTGTCTTGCACCTTCGTGTTATAGCTAAAACTGTCAAATTACTAATTAAACATGCTGTTTATTTTATAAACTGGACTTGGGCGAGCTTAATGAAGCAATTAATAATTAAATTACCATTTCAACGGTACATTAAAGTCACTAGCAAATAGCGGGCAAAAAATTTATTGCTTACAATAAAATATCAGGCGTTTACATTAATTTTGTTTCTATAAAAATATTTCCCCCTTTTCTGCGTGATAACGGTCATAACTTACATTTTTACGAGTTTAGTCAGTAAAATGTAAAAAACGCATTCAGTACTATGTCCTGTTTCAAGGGTTCGTAAAATACTTACCTTAACGAGCTTCGAGATAAGAAGCCAGCGCTAAGGACTCCTCTTTAGGATATTAAACCGGTGAAGTGCGTGTCGGGCCACGCGTACCTACTGTAAGATTCCGTAGCCTATATTATATTATATTATATTATTGTAAATTCCTATTATACTTAACGCAAACCAATAACTTGTACGTTTTTCAGTGTTCCACTACTACTAGTACTACTACCTACCTTCTTAGGTTTATTGGGCACTTGACAAAAAGATAGGATGGGAATACATTAAATTGGCTTTAGTAAGTTTTACTATATTCAGACAGATTAAGGCACATTTATATAGGGGACACAGGGATGTCCTTCTTAAGGCTTAAAATAAAATAAAAAATAAAATAAAATTACCCAGGACTCCCGACCGTAAGCAGCTGTAGGGCACCGTGTGGTTTTAGCCGGTATGGGTCCGGCATAGCATTCATGAGGATTTCCATACGTTAAAATATTCTAGGTGAAACCAGGACATCCTTCCTGAGGGCTTACCCGGGGCTCTCAACCATAGGCTGTTGGGCGTTACGTGAGGTTTTTTAGTCGGTAAGAGTCCGGCATAGCATCCTACGAGGATTTTCCCTCACGTTAAAAAAAAAAAAAAAAAAAAGGTGAAACCAGATTTCTTTTTATTTTATAACTTTACTAGTTCCCGTTTTCGCTTCCCGCGGGAACTTATTCCCGGGATAAAAAGTAAGTAATTCCAGACCTATATCTTCTACTGTACTGAATTTCAGCCAGATCCGTTCAGCCGTTAGAGCGTGAAAGAGTAACAAACATCTACACTCACAAACTTTCGCATTTATAATATTAGTAAGAAGTAAGATTAGTAAGATCGCCATAATAAATACGAACCTAATTATCGCCTTCTCGTACTAGAGATTTCTGAGATAGACTGCGGCTATACGCACGGACGGACATAGCAAAACTTTAAGGTTCCATACTCACTACGGAACTCTAAGCACGCATTTTTCTCCCTCAAACGCCTGTAAAATTTATACTGTATTTTGCGGTTGGTAGTTTATTTAGGAGTAAATTTCTATGGTAAATTTATAGCGTTTAAATTGATTAACGTGAAAATTTTGTTTGATGACTATCGTCTTTTAAAGTCTCGTCACTCTTAATTTTGCTCATTTTCTATTGATAATCTTATGCATATTATTTTAATAACGTTACGTACGAAATTACCACCGCATTTAGAACTGATTGACATTGGTTACTCTTTGTCAATTGGTATATGTTTCAATAAGTTGTCAAGCGCTAGGAGATGGACTTAAATCCAGGTAAATGCTCCATCGCCAGGTGCTCGTAGTCCAGTTGAATTACCCCTCTCGGCGTTTTCAACTGGACTGAGTGCGCCTGCTAAAGCATTTACCTGAACTAAGTGTACCTACTACTGTAGGTACACTTAGGACACTTAGTCCAGTTACTGTAGGTACACTTAGTCCAGTTAAATGCTTTAGCAGACGCACTCAGTCCAGTTGAAAACGCCGAGAAGGGTACCCAGTTTAAGTTGAATGCACTAGGAGGCGAACTAACCTGAAGTACTAATACAGACTTTTTTACAAAATGAATTCAGAGGCAGAGTAGGTACTGCAAACTTAAAGCATTCCGTTAAAAATAAATTTATGAACTCCTTTTTCCGATCAAATAAACATTGTATTTGATCGAAGACTACTTTACATAGTTTGCAGGGCACTCAATCGGCCGTTCCCCAGTCACGTCACGAACTGTACACTTACCTATCACGGAATCTTGCTTGAACCGTAAATACAGGTAATTAGTAGGTACCGTATATTTGAAGTCTAAGCGTAGTCTGTAGGGTTAAAACTACGAATTTGTAATGAAGTAATTAAGTGGTTGACGAATGGCGCATTTGGTAGTGTAACCGCCTGCCGCGCTGAGGTCCTGGATTCGATTCCCGGGTCCGTCCAAATATTTGTGTGATCCACAAATGTTTGTTTCGGAGTTTGGGTATTTTCTATTGTATAACATGTATGTATTTAAAAATATATAAATGTCTATCAGTCAGTTGCATGATATTAAGAATTATATATATCATCTTCTTCAGTCTGCTTGTGACCACTGCTGGTGCAACCCAACCGAAACGTCAAGCCTCAATTTTAAGGTATGCATGATATGATTGCGTTAATACCCGTTTTAATACCTATCATTCTTAATGTCTATCAGTCGTCTAGATCTCAAAGCTCAAGCTAATATTAGCTTAATTTGGCTACAAAATGTGTCAGAAAATATCCAACAATGATTATTCATTAATTTATTTGTTTTATTCTAAACATGACTACTAAAATAATTATGGCAGTTGCTTACCTCCGTCTGTCTGCTGCTTACATTTTCTTTGCAAGTTAATTTTAAGGGTAAATCAATAAAAGAAAATATGAAGTAAATAACTTGGTTGCATGTCTTGCACAGTTAATAATAATTGCAATTTAAAGTTATTATATCACTACGACTTTAATAATTTTCTGCAAAGTGGGTACCTAAGTACTTAAATCGATTATATACATTTGGAAATTGACATAAATTTTACTTATTAAATATTGTACAGCATTATTGCTGAGCTTTAAACCAAAGCTACTTAAGTATTTTATCAGTATAAGTATATTATTAGTGACAAACTAAATACATACCTTTATCCCCGAAGTGTTAGGCAGAGGCATAGCAAATACCTACCACACATTTCACCCTAAAGATTTTATCCCGTATGCAGGTGATGAGCCGATTGCCGTATTAAAATTGACAGGCGCAGGTTGTGACGACTCGCTCAAAATTGTTCAAACCGCCCAGATCATATACTTTTTTTCTCGTGTTTCCTACATGAATGCTATGTCGGACTTTTACTGAGTAAACTTACAACTGTCTACGGCCGTGAGTTCCAGAGGCTTTCAAACGGTCATGTTACTGACGACCGAGACCATGGGCGTAACTTGCCATCCGATGCTTGGAAACGCTCGCAAATGAAATATTAGAAGGTTGTCACGTGATGGTCACCTATTAAAGGACCAGCCATAACGAAAGTTGCTGAGTGAGCAGGGTTACGAGCACTTCCAAAAGACCGCTTTCAAATCACAAACTATTACATAAATAAGTAAACCCTAGAAGCATCTGGAGATAAGCTGAGAAATTATTTCTTATAGCAAAGTAAATGTATGTTTAGAAACTCCTCTTACACGCTACAGAATAGTAATATAAATAGTTTATAAGCCTGAAACTGACGTGGACTATAACGGGTTTGACCCGAAAAAATCATGATTCCAGCGGGAGGCTATTTTCGTGCGGACGGGCCTCGGCTAAAGGGTAGTAAATATTTTATAAGCAAATACTTTATCCGTTAGATACAAAGTCGTCTTCTTTCTTGCGTGAAACGTTTGTTTATTCCGAGAGGAAAACCATGGCGTACTTCCTCTTAGCTTTTCCTTTAAACTTCGACTTACTCCTGTGGCTGTTATGACAGTTTATCATTCGTGCACTACGCGTATGTAACTCTATTTCATACTATGACCTAAAGTGCCTACGTCGCCGCGTCGTTGAACGTAATTATTGTCAACCTGTCCAACACATAGGTACAGGAAAGCTTAGATAAAATGTACCCTGAAAGATACGAACGGACGAACAGCAACTTATTTTTTTTTGTGACCAAGATGACTATTTTTACAAAATAATTATTAAAGTATGTTCAGCATGATAATATCTTGTACTCAAAATATATTCATAGGTACAAAAGCGTTAGGTACAGCTTGATACTAAAGACCAAAATCACAGCCTTGTTTTAATTTAAATTGCGGGGGCAGGTGGTGGTATTCGAGAAATATTTCATTGCGAGTTATTGCTCATTAAATCCTTTAAGAACTTTCACTAAGGTTTAAAATACACTGAGATGGAAATGTTAATTTGTCGCTGCTTCATAAACTTAATATTTACTTAAATAGGTGAAGTCACCTCTCTTTTTCCCCGAAGATGGAGGCATAGGTCTCAGATTAAAAGAATAACATAGGTAGAATAAGCCAACATTTTCCCAGCTGTATTTGTCCCACGTATCAGGTGATGAGTCAACTCTGCCATGTTTAAATAAACAGAGGCTAGATGTTGTCCATGCTTGGAGAATGTTACTGTCGTCAAAAATTTTCTGAAATTCAAATAATAATATAATTTATACCAATGCAGACGATACCTAGTGCTTTCTTTTTTATTGAATACTAGCTGACCCGCGCAACTTCGTTTGCGCCACATAAGAGAGAGTATTACCTGTTCTCGTCGCATTTACTCCCGTCGCGTTGCGTTTACTCCCGTAGCGCCTCGTCGTTAATATTCAATACTACGTGAGAGAGAGAGAGAAAGAGAGAGAGAGAGAAAGGTTTCTCGTCGCGTGTATTCCCGTCGCATTATTTTTAAGAACAATTTCGTTTATGAAAGAGGTATCCCGTGGCATTATTGTAGAAAAAAATTGATTGCCATTATAATGGTTATTGTGCACCAACCCAAAGATAGACACATGCTATCGCGCATATTTTTTAAAACTTTTTTAAGAGAAACAATTTTGTAGTACATATTTTTTACATAACTATAAATATTTACATAACACACGCAACGAAGCTCTCAAAAGGAATAACTTTTCCCCCGTTTTCGAAACATATACTATTACTGCTTCGCTCCTATTCGTTGTAGCGTGATGCTATATAGCCTATGACACTCCACAATAACGTAGCTTTCTATTGGCGAAAGAATTTTTCAAATCGGTTCTGTAGATTAATTTTTATAAATTATATTAATGTGTCCTGCATGTCTGTAACAAATAAAGGTTTCTTTCTTTCTTTCTTTCTATTTAACAAATATACAAACACACAAACTTTACTTCTTTATAATATTAGTATAGATTGTCACATTTAATATTATTTTACTAAAAAGTTTGTATTGTTTTAACAAATTGGTTACTAAACCATTTGGACGATGTAAAATATTAAGTAGGTACTAACAATCTATCCTTTTACGCTTGAGTATTTACATGTTGCTACTATCTTCTTAATGCATTTGTGTAGGTTATTGGCACAAATAAATCATTGACATCGTCCTAACTGGCTCATATTAAGTATCTTCAATGCGGGCTCGATACAATGGCCGGAAACTTGAGTTTCAGCTGCTGGTATTATGTACCAAGTTTGAATGAAAATGAAATTTATGTAATAACTCGCCTGGTGGTATTAGTAAGCAAACCGTTGACTTCGCAGTTTGGGATGGTGCGATTACTTTCTTTAGCGGGAAATTCGTATATTTAGTAAAGAATGGTACGTAACGAACCCTTGCATAGCTTTTCTCTACTCTTGCTTCTTTTGAGTTTCAGAGGGACTAGTTTCTGTCTTGTTTGGGAAAAAATAGGTCCATGTATGACTAGATTGTAGTAGACTATATATACTTTATATATGTATACTTCTCTGATACATAATTTTAGGCTAAGATGTAAGTATGGGTGACTGGTACGTTTTTGTAGAGTGGTCTTGTACTGTACTAAATATACAGCTCTATCGTAATAGGTGTTGATAACAGACGAAGTTCAAAGGTGATGGAGCAGGTTGTTCCCAGTCCCACATCACACACATAAATTTGCATCTGGTGTCTGAGTCTCATTTGTATACCTGCTGAGCTCAGTATACATGCAATAGCCCGATAAACAAAATGAAAAAGACCAGAATAAAAGTTTATTTGTATACCAAGCTAAAGTTATGATTAACATACAGTAATGCAAACATGCAGTAGACAGTAATAGAAAAGACGTAGTTAGTACTCCGTTACTTTCTTTTCCACGCATTGCAGGGTCCGATGAATTCATGAAACAATTAATGTTAATAACTATTACTATTATCATCCAAAAAATTAAAATATTAACATGGTATAAAGAAGCTCGCACGTAGGTTTACTCACAACCGCTTACAATTTGCACCGAGACCTGTGAAACTGTAGCGTAACTTTTAATGAATGAACTCGTAAACATAGTGTTTCCGTTTACCAAGTTTACATACAACTGGTTTGCCAAAATTAATTATTACACTACAGAACAAGGTATATTACTATGGTAGGTATTATTAGTACACCATGACTAATCGTTCTCTGTGTTCGGTGAAATGATAGAAGACGGTTAATGTAGTCATTGTGTAGTTTTGATTATTGTTCAACCTAATATCTACCGCATGCACCATAGGCAAGTGATAATCGGCCAAACAATTTTCGGCGAAAAGGCAGAGAACCCTATATAGGTAAGATCTCACAAGATTTTCACTGTACTCATAAATTTACTGAATACAAAATAGCATTGCCAAATTTTTAGGATTATAAATTCAAACAATCAATTTATATTTGTTTATATTCTCGGTATAATGCGGGAGTAAACCCACCTAGTATACAATTTATAATTTTAGCACTTAGTATCTATCTATAACACTATTTCTTCACGCGTTTGAACTCAACACATTTGTATCAACAACATTTATGTTTGCCTATGCTCGCTCTTGAATGTGTACATTAAATTTAATCCAGAGCCACGAACTAACCTCTACATATATCTTCTCAGTGCTTTACTGCGCCAAGGTTCAAGTTTAGCCTCGCTTCTTTGATGACTTATGACGACTAGACCGGAACATCAGACGCAGAAACAGAATCTTTTATGCATCATGCCATTTCGCGGTACCTAGTTTATTTATAATGCTTTTGAAAATGGTTTCTCAGAATGTTTCCGTAGGAGAGTTTTGTTATTTAACACCTTATTGATTTTTCCTTTTTGCCGTGTTGAGCAAAATTGGAATTGAAAATATCTCAATGTTCTTCTTAAAGATATATGGATGATAGACTTTCTCCCATTTAAAAACACAATGTTGCCCTTATATTGTCTCTTCCTGAAATTAACATAGTCTTATTGCGGGTATAGCTAGTTTGGGAACACAGAAGAGCAAAAATCCACTTCAAGCTAGCGATACACTGACTAAACCGTGCTGTCTGTGATTATCCTTAACTCAACTGTGACTAGGGTTACCATATGCCAGGCTTTCGCCTGATTTGCCAGGCATTTTAGCACTTGATCAGGCGCCCGGCCGGCATTGGTCTAAGTCAGGCGAAATGATTAATTGTAAAGAGTTTTGTGCATTATATTTTAACTCAAAAGACTTGTTAAAAATGGCGTCATCAGATAATTATCATTAGAAGTAAGAAAACGTACAGTGGAATTCCTTTTTCATTTATTAAAAAACAAATCATATATTTGGCTGATTTTCTTATTACCTACTCTGATGTGTCTGAAAATTGATATTTTCAAATTAAAAATTCATTCAAGCAATGTGTTTTACTTATTATCAAATATTTATTTTACAATGCGGCATTTATCAAGAAAAACAAGCATTTTTCGTGAAAATCAGGCGATTTTATCATGTAAATCAGGCATACATTTCTTTAGAAATGGTAACCCTACCTGTGACACAACTAGCATAGGAATGGGCACGGCGTGGGCGCAACAGCGCCAGGTCCTCGTAGTGGGTCTGGACGTGGACACTCTCTCGCTCGAGACCATGGTGCGAGCCATGCTCTCCAGCGGGAGTAAGTGGGACTGCGCCGCCTCTTTCTGCGAGCAGGTCATGCTCGTGAAGGAGGCGGCGGGACGGAAAGAACTCTCCCACCCGAGTTCCTCAGTCGGCGGCCTGGGCGCCGCCGACTTGTCGTCGCCGAGGACTATCGGCCACCATGACCAGGGGCCTGAGGACGGTGAGAGGGCGGCTCACCGTCCTTGCAGAAGCAGGCCCATGACGGCAGCGTGACGTGATCAATTCACGCACGCCCCCCCTTAGAAGCGGGATCACACCCGAAAGCTCCCAAAGACGCAGTATTGCACCCGAACCACCCCCTGGGTGAGGCCGCAGTGGCGGCTGTGGGTCTGTTGGGAGTTCTGAGACATCCTTCCGAGGGCTTCCCCGGGGCTCCCAACCACAGGTAGTCCAGTCATTACGTCGAAAAAATCGGGTTAGAAATGCAAATGAACCGAGAAAGCCAAATTTTGGATATTACGTGCGGAGGGGCTAGAAAAGCTTAAGTTCAAATTGTCGACCAAAATAACCTGGTGGGTTTTCCGCCATCTTGAAAAAAGGGTTATATTCAGTTTTTTCATCATTATTCGGTTCCCCGTTGAGATACGAAAATTTTATAAAAAGTTTTTTGTTGCTCTTTGTACGATCTACAGTTAAGGTTTACACATTTTTCACGTATCGATCACCGTTATCGAAATATCGATCCAAAAAGCCATAAATTTGGGGAGAAAAAAATGTTTTTAGCTATTTCCTTCTTTCTCGTGAAAGATATCGAAAAATGTCTGTAATGAAAATTGGTAAGCGTGTTCAGACCTACAAATTCGTTTTTTTATTTTTTATTTTCGATAAGAATTACGACCTCTAGCGCAGCGCAAAGTCAGTAAGACTGTGCCCGGTTTTGATTTAGCCACTCGCACGGTTGTATCCATACGTCAAAATGGATGAATGGTTGTTCAAGCAATTATTGCAATACAAAATAAATTAATAAACCAGCCAAATCATAAATCAAACACATGAAAATTATTGATCAAATAATTTTTATGCAGCAAAAAACAATAATTACAGGTGGTAATTTTTTTCACATGTTTTTCGCCGTTTCGATGGTCCTGGCTGTAGAAGTTCTTCCTCGGTAGACTCTTCGAGTCGTGAAAACTCTTGAATCGCAGTAAATGATGCTGGGACGGTTGAAAAAATATAATCATCATCATCGTGATCGTCGTTGAATAAAATCTCGACTCTGGCGACATTGTTGCATGTCTGTCCACTACAGTGCAGGCAAATAACGGAGCAACTAATTCCTGCTTTCCTGCACCCACAAGCAGCCCCACACTTTCCTTTACATTTGCACGAAATGAGTTTTAAAAGTTCAGGTGGAGCGGGTGCGGCTGTGGTGCAAATTGGTTCAAGCCCGTAATTCGTCTGTCGCCAACCCCATTCCTGAGGATCTTTGAAAACTCCGAGCCACGTTTGTACCTGTAGATATGTCCGGAAAACGTGTTGGCGGACTGCGCTTTCCGTTGGTGGGAGTAGTGAAAGATTATATTTGTCTTATTTGTCGTCATTGATTTTTCAAAGCGGTGGAATCGCAAACTATCCATCGTTGTATCCTCTTTACGACCACCATAGAGAGCGATAAGGAATAGTTTTCCCGCGCAAGCTAGCATCTCCGGATCGACCTTTTCTTGCTTGAATAGTTTTACCGATGACCGGAGGTTCGGGTTCTTCTCGAGGGTGCTGATGAATTTCGACTTTCCAATATTATAAAAAGACGACGTGGTGTCACAACCGCTGAAAACATGGATGAAAAGAATGTTCTCAAGAACAGACTTATCATGCTTGAAACTATTCGGAGAGTATAGTTTTGCCGGTGTTTTGCCTTTAGCTGGTTTGCGAAAAAAATTTTTTTTTGTCCTGTGCAAGTCCGGAAATTAAAACCAAGAGAAACGAATTTGTAGGTCTGAACACGCTCAGCAATTTTTTTTATGGACATTTTTCGATATATTTCACGAGAAAGAAGGAAATAGCTAAAAATAAATTTTTCTCCCCAAATTGCGGCTTTTTGGATCGATATTTCGATAACGGTGATCGATACGTGAAAAATGCGTAGACCTTAATTGTAGATCGTACAAAGAGCAACAAAAAACTTTTAATAAAATTTTCGTATCTCAACGGGGAACCGAATTATGATGAAAAAACTGAATATAACCCTTTTTTCAAGATGGCGGAAAACCCACCAGGTTATTTTGGTCGACAATTTGAACTTAAGCTTTTCTAGCCCCTCCGCACGTAATATCCAAAATTTGGCTTTCTCGGTTCATTTGCATTTCCAAATGTATATAATGACTGGACTAAGGCTGTTGGGAGTGACGTGGAGTTTTTTAGTCGGTAGGAGTCCGGCATGACATCCAAGAGGATTTTCCCTCACGTTAAACAAAGAAAAAAAAAGCATAGGAATGGGCAGAGCTAGTCTCGATGGTTGTTGTGGCTTAGACGTAGTTATAGTGCTAAAACTGTAGTGGATACATGTATGATTTTTATTGGACAATAAAGTTTTATCTTATCCTATTTTATTTAATCTTTATCTTTTATCTTTTTGTTTTATCTTATCCTATTTTATTTACATTTTATCTTATCGCATAAATCGCGAAGCTTTCCTCTTTATAGTGCGAATCTGCTACTTTTTATCATTGCACCCTTCGCTATAACCTATCTAGGTTGTTATCATCAACTTTGCGCCTGTAGCGTTTGTATACGGTAAAGTGCGATAGAAGTTTTGTTCCATGTACCTACGCTTGTATTGTGGAATGAACTTCCTGCCAAGGTATTACCGAATTTTCCATTATATCCTAGTTCTTAAAAAGGGGTCTTAGAAGGTTTCAGCGTGGTCGGTAACGAAAGTATATGTATTGCAAACGTCCATTCAGGCTACGATGCCTATTTTCATTTTGATGATCCGTTTGATTGTCTGCCACTTTAGTAGTATAAATAGTAAAAACCGGTTGTGGATTCCCGGTCAACGTGTTTATGCTCGATGTCTGAGACTTTTGACCTTATTTCTGTTTGTGTGCGCCTAACTGTATTTTTCCGTGTTCTGCACAACTGCAGCTTAAAGTGAGCGCATCCTGTATTAGCAGGCGCTGTGCTTAACTGTGTTTTATGATTTTCTGCCTTTTATGGAAATACCTTTAACGATAGAACAGTTATCTTATAATCTTGTATCAGAAAACATTTAACTATAAATGTTGAAGAATGAAATCATTGTAAGTGCTTATATTAATAGCTATTTTTATCTGAAACAATATCAGTTTTGAAGTAATACGAGTACCTACATCACTTATTCGATAAACGTTTTCTTGAAATTTGATAGTCATGATAATAATTATTGTAATATATTTAATTATATTCACACAAATTATAAATCTCAGGAAGTGGTGGTAATCTTATCACATCCTTAATTGTTTTACATGTAGTTATAATCGTTAACAGTATTATAAAAATACTTCATTCATTTTTCTTTATTTTTTCTTCTTTTTGCCTCGGTTTTCCCAAATGCCTACAGTATGGGGTCCTTCAAATAGGGTCTAAGAAGGTTTTTACAGAGTCGGCAGCGCGATTGTGGCGCCTCTGGTGTTGCAAATGTGCATAGGCTACGGTGACCACCAGTGGAACTAATAAATGGGCCGTATGCTTTTCTGTCACATCAGTGATTTATAAAAAAAAAACGCCGGTTTATCGTCTACTGCCTACTTTTTTTTTTATATTCGGCTCGCCAAATTGACGTCGCCACCAGCCTGATGGAAAGCCGTGGCGCATCTAGCGATTGGGGGCCACTTCTTACGGTGGTCCTCAAGTTGGCGGCCCTGTGATGTGCCTCTTCACGCTCCTCTTAAAGAACCCGGGATTGTAAGTTGAGAGAAACACGTGTGCGGGCAGGTCGTTCTAAGTTTTTATAGTTCGACAGAGGAACGATCTTTTGAAACGCTCGGTTCTGGCGAAGATTCTCTCCACGCACGGCACGCGTTGTTCGGGATCGGAAAGGGGATGGTGGGATCAGGTTGAAGAGTTTTTCAGAACATTCGCCGTGATACATTTGGTAGAAGGCAGCCAAGGACGCTATGGTTCTTCGCTGCGCCAACGATTCGAGGCCTCCCGTCACATCAGGATGTAGCATTTATTTTCTATAGATGCAGTATTTAGGATGTGTAAGCAGCCTTATCGAGTTATCTTTTTTTAATCGGTTGTCAGTGGTGACATTTCTGCTGTCAGAATGACAGGATGTCATAAGTTCGGTGACGAAGCGTTTCGCATTTAAAGGAAGGGGCTTTGTTAAGATTTTTCGTGAAAGACAGGACTTTTGACCGAGAGCTGCTTTGGGGTAGTTGGAGGTCCTTTGGCTTTTGCTCTGAGACTGTGCCGCGAATCAGTTTTTCGCTCAAGCGCGATTATTTGTTACCTCGCGTGGCCTAACGGGCTGTGATTGGGTTGCTGCATTGCATCTTGCTACATTTTACCCAGAAAACTGGTGAGTCACTTCTTCTTTTGCAAAGCGGGTCGATTGTCGTCTGTCGCGCAGCCAAGATCTTAATTTGTCGTCTCTTTCATGACAGGGTTTTTTACTACGGGGCTAGTTGCCGGATGAGATATTTGGTGCCGCACCTATAAGTTAGTGGGCTGCACGTGGTACGACAACGTGGAAGTGCGGACTACACGAGCTTCTCATGTGAGAGGTATCTGCCGTCATCACCTGGCAGTAACAACAGGCAGTCACTCTCACTCAGCTCACTCTGCAGGCCAGTAAATCCACTACTTATGTGTAGCTTAGTAGCATAAGTACCTAAGCACTGACTATACTTCTGTGTACCTGTGATATTTGTGTCTATCAGTGAATAAGCTCTCTGTGTGTCTCTGTGTTTCTCTGTGTTATATAAATATATGTGTGTACACCCTACCTGACTGTTTTCGTCAGAGCCCTGGCCTACCCTTGCACGCACACTGGAATCTCTGTAGTAAGGCGCCCTGGGAAAGTGTTCTCTGCATAGCTACCTCGCGCTAGTTGGTGAGTAACACTGATCATCACTGTGTTATAAGGACAACCAATTATTCGGATAGCACGTCTCTGCATAGCGTCAAGCGCGTCCAGCAAGTACCTCGCGGAATCATCCCAAATCTGAGAACAGTACTCGACGCAGGGACGAATCTGCGTCTTGTACAGTAAACATCTCTGATGTGGCGTGAAGTACCGTCTCACCTTATTTAGGACTCCAAGTTTCCGCGAGGCCAGCCCAATACAACTCTCTATGTAGTTTTTGTGATTGAGCCCACGCCGGACGTCTATACCGAGGATCTCCAGGTTGTCTTTTAGTGGAACCGTAATGCTCTGAAGAGAGGGTAGGGGTAGGAATGGGGACTTCTTAGCCGTAAACGCACATGCCTGTGTTTTTCTGGCATTGAACTCGACCAGGTTGTCTGAACCCCATTGGGCAATGTGACCCAGGTTCCCGTCGAGATCCGCCACGAGTTGCCGTCTCTTTTCCTCCACGTCACCACGCCCCTCCGCTCGACGGCCAGAATAGCTCCCATGCAGAGTACTATCATCCTCATAGCAATGAATGCACCCAAGGGACAGCATGTGATTGATATGCAGAAGAAAGAGAGTTGGGAACAATACCGATCCCTGTGGTACCCCGGCATTTACCTGCAAAAAAACAGGAAGCCTTACCATCACAGAGAACCCGTATACGTCGCCCGTGCAGGAAGCTGGCCAACCAGCGGCACAACTGAGGCGATAAACCATATGCCGGCAGCTTGGAAAGAAGTGACGCATGCCATACCCTATCAAAGGCTTTAGCGATGTCTAGGCTAATAGCCAGAGATTCGCCGTGCCTCCCCATAGCCTCATCCCAGGTGTGCGTTATATACGCTAGGAGGTCACCCGTTGATCGTTTCGGCCTAAAGCCATATTGGCGATCGTTAATTAACGAGTGGTTCTCCAGATAGCGCATGAGCTGGTTGTTGACGATTAGCTCGAACACCTTGCAGATGACGGTGGTTACGGCTATGGGGCGATAGTTGGCCGTATCCGACCGATCCCCTTTCTTGGAGATCGGCTGGACGTTCGCCTCCTTCCAAGCCTCCGGCACCTCTCCCGACGAATAGGAAAGGCGATACAGACGTGTTAGCGTCGGAGATAATTCAGCTGCACAATTCCTCAACACCACTGCCGGGATGCCATCAGGACCACTGCCTTTCCGCGTGTCGAGTGACCGTAGCACCGCTCGCACATCGCACTGCCGGATTACAACATCCAGCATCGTGGTTCCACAGTCGGCGATAGTGGGAGGTTATTTGCCACAGTCATCGACCCGGGAATTAGCCGCAAAGAGATTGGCCAGCATTTCTGCTTTCTCTTGAGCCTTGTGAGCCAGTGATCCGTCAGAATAGCGAAGCGGCGGCAGCGAGGGCTTGCAAAAGTTGGCCTGCACGGCTTTGGCCAGTTGCCAGTATCCACGGCTGGCCGTCGGATGTGACGTGAGCTCCTGACCAAGCCGCGTGACGCGCTAGGTGTCCGCTCTCTTGAAGGCTCTCTTACTGGACTTAGTGGCTCTGTTGTACGCTGCTTTGAGGCGGGCCACATTCGGGTCGCGCACAGTTTTTGTTGAACAGCTACGGCGCACTCAAGCCCGAACCAGGGGCGGGCTTTGCGGATGCTGGCGACATCAGTGTATGGAATATAGTACTCCATACCTAACGTTATCTCACCAGCAACCGCAGAGGCGCTTTCCGATGAGGCCCTCCCCGCAAAGCAGCGCTGATTCCACGGGACGGCTGCATAGTATTCTCGTAGTCCGTCCCAGTCTGCTGACGAGTAGTGCCACAATCGCCGCATCACCTCTACTGCCCTTGCAGGAGATGACACCTGCAGGCGGGCACGCACAGCACAGTGGTCGGATTGACCCAGTGGGGCGCTAACCGACACACTGTACTGCACTGGATAACTCGTCAGCAGTAAGTCCAGCAGGGCGGGTTCATGGTCTGACCTGTCCGGAATGCGCGTAATCCCGCTTACCACCTGGGTCAGACCATGGGAGAGAGCGAACGCGTGGGCGGCCCGTCCTGCTGGATCGGTTACGCGGGACCCCAGCCACTCAGTGTGGTGACCGTTGAAGTCCCCCAGAAAAACCAATTCAGCGTTCGGAACCGCACCTGCGCGTTATCAGCCCCCTCGCTGAGGTGCTAATACAGCCTCGTTATCTCAGCTGTCCCAGTGTGGGATCGATAGACACACACGTAGATCTGACTCATGGAACCGTGATCTACGTGCAGCCAAAGGACGGAGAGGAATCCGCCCTAACGAACGCGCACACCCCGGCTTTATCTCGAAATTGTTCCTCGATGATATAGCCAGGGTAGCATAAGTACGACTGATCGGCAGGGCGGCGTATTTGCGTCTCCGTTAGGAACATCACAGCTGGCCGTGCCGTCTCCAGATGGTGATGGACGACGTTGAGGTTGCCATGGAGTCCGCGGATATTAGTAAACTCCACCTCGAATCTGGGATTAGTTGCAGCGGCCACTGTGGTACCCTTTTTTCTTTTTTGCGCTGCCATGATGTTTTTGGGATGAGGGAGACGTGAAGACGGAGCGACATTTGCTGCAGCAGTGAGTGATGAGGCGTAGGGGCTAGCTTCATCTATGATTGTGTGGTGAGACGGAGGCCGACCCGCCGGACGGAAGGGCCCCCGTACCCCCCCCCCCCCCCTCGAGTGTAGTCGCCGGGTCCCAGTCCGGTCACCATCCGGCACGACGAACCACATCGGGAGTATGCGTGCCTGGTGGGGCAGCCTCCCAGGGTGGTTAGTCCCAGTTAGGCCCCTGTACTATGCCGCGGGCGGCCAGCGGCAAAACCGTTTCTACGGGTCTCCCTGGCCGGCGGGTCGACCCCAGTCAGCCACACTAGAATTCTCTTTGCGCTGAACCCCGAACGCAACCCAACCGAGGCTGGGTTACTTGGGGGGCTTTTCACAGCTGCACGGTGGTACCCGGACCAACACTTTGTACCACCTGGCACCCACATGGGAGCCTAGGCCACCATGTGAATACCTAAAAATCGCGGAGCCTCGTTTGTTTTTTGGCAGGTGCACCACGTACTGGTGAGGTCGCTTGGGCCCCCAAAATTTGGTGGTGGTGGGGCCCCTTACACCCGACATAACCGGTAGCTCGAACCAACCACGGCTTGACATGCCTTCTGAAAGATGAGAACGTCTTTTAGTATAAATACCACAAACGGGCACCCATCTTTGGAATGGCTATGACGTAATTCTTAACGTAGTGTTCGCTTACGGAAAACTGAACAAGCAATGAGCTAAAAGACTGATTTAATACTATTTTAGACTTTATCCAAGTAAACAGGAAGTTAGCAATAACATTTTTTTTTGAAATTTTTAAGTTGAAACTGGTATTGCATAAGGTTATGAACAAAAAGCTTTGCACAAATACACGGCAATGTGCAATCTCGTGAGAGTAAAGTAGACAATAATTAACTCATTGTGTCATTTTTATCCACCCAATCGCGTAGTGACCGAGTTGTTGCTAGGCGGTACTGTGATAAACCAGTATGTAGGTATAATGATTATATATGTAGGTACTCTTTTGTAACTCAAAGGACTTCAGGTGAAGGTACAAGGTGACAGGTTTTAAATTGAAATAAGCTGTAAATGACTGTTGTGTAAATAGAACATCATGTGTGAACGGTCTTTGTGACTTCCACTTGATCCATCGCCAACCGGAAGTGGCCCTTGACCCTGTCCTAATTGACCTGAACAATAATTCTCTATCAATTTCGCGGATTGGTCAACCCGTTTGGGAGCCATAACAGTAACAGGAATTGGAACCACGCACTGAATACAAGAAGTCCATGGGGACATGCGAAAAATGAGAAAGTTTGTTGTAAAAAGGTCTCTTACGATCTCAGGGTGCAAGCCAATCTCATCTACGAGTCGTGCATCTGGTGGCTAAAGGACGAACTCATGAAAAAAAGAAGGATAACTCGAAACATAAACCTGTACCAACCGATTCATTTAGAGTAGAGTAATTTCGGGTAATATGGCCTGGTCGGTCAATATGGCCTACTGCGATTTCTCTGAACTGAATGAACACTTGCGACCGCTTGACTCGGCAAACCAACGCACCCCTTCCCCTCACTTCCTCAGTCAACTCGCGCGAGACGAAGTGTGCATGTGTGTCCCGTGAGGGCGCTCGATCGAAAATTACGTAAAGTGATCTTATTTTTTGGTAAGTTGTACTCATTACATTTCTTGAAATTGTAGTTATTTTTACATTGGTACTACACAGGTTTGTAGATTAGCTATTCTTATGTAGTATTGTGATAGATTTTAAACATATTTCTTGCTTATTTTTAGGCTAGACCTTTACCTATTAAAAACGTTCCCGCGGCCAATATGGCTCACCAAATAAATGGCTAATATGGCACCAGGCCATATTGTCCCCATAATTTTATATTGTTTCTATTATGTTTTTCTTTTTTGATAATGGTTCCGCGGAAACCACATTCGCAAACAGAATGACAAATTTGCTCCGCAAAGTAACACAAAATTTATTAGTTACTGTTATTTTTCTGGAGGGTAATATAGCTCACCTGATTTGTGGCTAATATGGCCCAGGCCATATTGCCCTTCCATTGTTAAAATTTGACAATTGTTGAAGGTTCAGATTTTGTTTTTTGTAAATTATTTCTTTATGTTGATTGTTTTGAAATTCTAATTATTTATTCTTTATTAGTTCTAAGACTGAATTGTAAAATAAAAACTGATCGATCTTTAAAAAAAATTGATTTATTCCCAAAAAGGCTTATGGCGTGCCATATTACCCGAACTTACTCTACTTATTAGACGCACATCCGCTGCATCATTTACATAATAGACAGCCTTCTGCATCATTTACATAATGACTGCCTCTGTGGCGCAGTCGGTAGTGATACCGCCTGCGGCGCTGGAGGTCGTGGGTTCGATTCCCACCGGAGACAAATATTTGTGTGACCCATAAATGTTTGTCTCAAGAGTCTGGGTGTTTCAATGTATTATATGTATGTATTTATAAGTATATAAGTATTAATATCCGTGGTCTGATACCAATAACACAAGCTGGTTATTCCTAGCTTACTTTGGGATCAGATAGCGTTGTGTGAAATGTGCGTGAATATTAATTAATTAATTAATTTATTTCTACTTGTGTTGCTCGAACCATGTTTAAAGTATTTTTTTAATTATTACTAAGGTGGCAACCAAGCACACGGTCCACTTGATCAAATGGATTTTTTCAAAATAAATAAATCTTTGTGTTCACACACAACATCAAATGGATTCTCCGTAGCCTATGTAAGGTTGTAATTAAACTCGAACTGAAAACAAATTCTAAGATAATTGGAATAACGAAGCCTATTTGTATCAAACTTAGGAAAATATATATTCTATAAATAAATGAAATCTGAACCTCATTGTCGATCCTAATCGTAAATTTCTCAGTCTTTAATACAGCTTTGTTCCAATCCCAAGCGCAAAGAGCTCGAAGCAACGACCTATTTTACTGAGGTACACATAAATGACTTTCGGTGCCAATGAGACAATTGGATCTTGATTTAGAGGATAGCATTCGATAACCAGCAGGATACAATAATGAAAAGTCCCTAGAGACAGACTAGCGAAATAAAATAGAAACAAGGAACTTGAATGGTACCCTTTGTACCCATCAGATCCCCGTTTAGATTGTTGTAACTCCTATTTCGAATACCAAGTTTAGTAAATGTAAACTTCACAGAAAGTTTTTCAAGCGTTTTCAGGATTTAATATAATTAAAAATGTTCACTATCTCGAATCTGTCTAATTAACTTGTTAACAATTATAATCTCATCGTAACACAGAAATATAACTTCACGATTTTCCTTTACTTAGAAGCTTAATTCTTATGAAACAAATCTGTTTCGGTTGTAATAAAGTTTAGTTAGAAAGTTTGTAAGAACGATTAAAAAATAAAACGTAAAAAGTAATAACAGAATATCTGCATCATAGCTTGTGACTTCTTTAATTACTTCTTAACAAAAACAAAAGTCCTGTGGCCGCCTTCCTACTTAAATATTTATTTGTGGGTAACCCACAATAAAACTTTACAAGTAACTCAATATTAATGTGATTGTATTTTGAATAAATTCCTCTGTATTATTCATTACTCTTTAACCCTTTCGTGCGCCGAATAAGCGCGAACTTCTTCAAAAAGTTTTATTGTTTACATGGTTCTTTGGAAACTCGGAACAATTCTTTGTTTGTCTCGTTCACTCAGTAGACTTATCGTATTCCATCTCTCTTTGACTTGTGATTGCTTACTTGGAGGCTGTTTTCTTCCTGCCCTTTATTGGATTGATATCGTATTGTTATTTTTTTGTTCTGTTTAGAAAATTGGAAGTCTGGTGTTAGGTTTTTTCCCTTTTTCGCCAGGCGCGTGATATTCCGATCCTCTTTGTTGTACTTCTGTTATGATCGAGACTGGTTCATTGACTGATCTTTTATTTTCAATGAACTGCAAAATGCCAACGTGGTAATGAAATGTAAATGTTTATTCAGCTTTACATTTTTTTACCCTGTATTTTTAAGAATAACGTTTCAATGAAGGTCCTTATCTAAATTTTGAGAATTGTGATTCTTATTATTCTATCAGTATCAACTCGATGCACAGACGAATTTCAACAATAGTTACATTTATTTAGAACTAGCTGTTGCCCGCGACTTCGTATGCGTGAAAATTATGTTATGATGCCAATTTGGTTTGGATTTGAATTCTTTTCTGCCAAGCCTCTAGGCTAAGTAGCGTAATAATATGTAGCCTGTGTGTAAAATCTATCTCTTACTAATATTCCCGTTACGTTTTGGTTAAATCAACCCACCATCTTAAATATTTCATTGCACTCTGCTTAGCTCCTAGGATATGTAGCGTGATAATATATAGCCTATTTGAAGACCCCACCCTAAGTAATATTTGTGCAAAATTTGAACCAAATCTATTGAGTATTTTTCGAGATCCTTCCGGACAAAGCAAAGCAAACAGACAAACAGACAAACCGACAAACAGACAAAAAAAATTCTAACTATAGTTTCGGCTTTGGTATCTTATATTGAACACCCAACGAGTATTTTTTTTTTAATATTTCCAATGTACAGTTTTGACTCTTCTATCATTTTATTATATGTACCTATAGATTAGCTGATGCCTGTGACTTCGTCTTCGTGGTTAGTAAATTTAGTAATATAGTATCAACAAAGTATATTATACTTTTCTCATACCGTATCCCAAAGGAACTTGTTTCCTGGATAAAATATCGCTATCCTTTCTCAGACTCTTTTCTATCTTCGTTCAGTGATTCAGTAGTAGTAAAATAAAGAGAGCAGCTTGATGTTTGGTTTATTTTTGACTTCTTAGTTCTACCTACTATTCGCCTTTCCTTTGCGATCAAACAAATTTATAAAAATCATGTATTTAAATCGATATCTGTTTATGCCCTTTTTCCGAACAAAATATTTCAAAGTTACACCAAAAATTCTGACTTGCACACTAATTATGCACACTAAATAAACCAAATTCATTATACTGTTTAATGGTATTTGCAGAACTGTTTTACTGAACGAATAACTATTATCAGAATAGTATAATTATCTAAAAATTTCATTGTTCAACAAAAAAATTAAATTTTTTAAGAAAATCTATCACCTAATTTACTTTTAGAAACATCGTTTATTCTGAGTAAAACCTCAATTTAATCAGTCACCTCTACAAAATTAAATTTTATTGATCAAAAAAATAAAAGTCTAACCTAACCTATTCCGTTATAAGATAGTACTATTTAGAGTGCAAGTTAGTATTTTTGATGTGCAATTCGGATTTCTGTTTCACAAATCATATATTCGATGCACGAACCACATTTTTGGTGTGCATTCGTTTAAAAAGGTCATCTCGTTCTGAGTAATATTTAAGTTTTTTAAGTAGGCAAAAAAACCAATTGTTTAGTTAATCAATTGGTTTTTTTGCACAGCATTTAATTTTCTGATTTGCATTCAGTAAATTAGTGGAGTTAGTTAGTGTGCAGAAAAATTAAACAGAGGTGTATTTAAAAATATACCATAAACCAATATTTAATAATATAATATTTACCATATACCAAAAACAGTTCATAAAGGTGTCTCGGCTGAATAAATATGTGAAAAAGTATCTGAAGTTTCAGTGACAGTGTTATCTGGTGAATTGTAAAACGGACACACAAAGAAATACGGCAAAAAAGGTTACTGGAACATAATACTTCAAACTTTCAACTAAGTGAATAATCTTATTACAAATGTTAAAAATAAAGTCTTAAAAGTGACAAAGTGATACAGTGCATTTCATCACCAAACAAATAATAGCCATTAAAGCAAATATTAAATCATAAAGTACCCAACAATAATCAACTTGTCTTGTGTTTGTGCAAAAATATTTTCTGCATGAGTCACAATTTAACGATACTGTTCAATACAAAGCAAACAGTACACAAGGAGTCCAGTATTTCGAGTGATTCACTTAAACTGTCCGTGGCGTAACGGATAACGCTGCTAGTATATCGAGTGCAGTGTATGGTCGTGGGTTCAAATTTAACGCGACTTAGATATTTTTGTCGTTGTTTTTGAGTTATCAAGTTTGGCTGAAGTTATTATTATAATAGAAAAAACAAAAAAAAAAATATCAGTCACAAAATTTATAAAATTCAATCTTAAAAAAATGGAGAATGTGACTATACGTAATAAGTTGACGAGAACACAATCGGAAACGAATTTGACACATGCAACAAGTCAAGACTTACTTAATGCTACAATGTTAGACTCAAGTATTACGAGTATGAGGAGTGCTACACAATACACTTATCAGTCAGTGGCTGACGATCTACGGCGAGAAATGAATTTAATTAAACAACAATTAAAAAGTGCTGATAAAGAAATCGAAAATCTGAATCAGGAAAATACTCTATTAAAGCAGGAATTACAGGCCCAGCAACGACAAATAGATCTCCTCAAAAAAATTAACTACACTACTCCACAACGAATAAACAACTTTTCGCCTATCTCAAGCAGTATATTAAACATGAGAGTAAATACTCCCCGACATTCTCCTTTACATCTTGCAAAAGGTATCTGTACAGCGAATAGTCCTAAAGATGTTCGGCATACTACACAAAGCAAGCAGGAACAAGCAAATTATGATACTGACACTATATTGCAACTACCATTTTACTGCATAAAATATAATAAGAATATACAACGTCCGTCTAGAGAAAGTGCACCAATGGGAAATCAAAACAAAAAGCACAAGGTAGTTATATTAGGCGACGGCCAGGGAAGAGGTCTACGCAGCATACTAGAGAATTTGCTTGGAACAGAATACACGGTGTTTTCATACCTAAAACCTGGTGCCGTACTGGGTGAGATCTTACAGCACTCCAGTAATGAGATCAGTGCTCTGACAAAAGACGACTGTGTCCTAGTAATGGGGGGATGCTTCGACAAGCACCCAGATGATATCGACATCCACCTACACCACCTTTTGACGTCAACTGCCAATACGAACGTTATAATTAGTGAAGTGCCAAAAAACAGGTTTCTAAGTGAAGCTAAACTGAACTATCAAATTAGATTTATTTGTAGTAAGTATAAGAATGCGCTATTCATGAACATGAACTACTCTAGATTTATACCAACTGGAAAAAATTCTGTACTGACTCTTGCTAGGTCATTTCTGAAAGAAATATTATGTTTGAACTATCACTTTCAAATATCACTACATGAAAAATTGTTAAAAAGTAAAAAATTTGTCGATCAGTATACTCAGGTTAATTTAGATCTAGAAAAGGATTTGTCAGTCAACAATATAAGTGATAGTGATCCCATAATCGAACCGAGTACTAGTCGTAGCTCAAGTCCCAACCTGGTAAATAATTTATTTCGTTTATAATGTTCTGACGATCTTGCATCAAAATATTGACGGATTGTTCAACAAATCTGACATGCTCTCTGTTTGTATTAATAATTTGACCACTCAAAACATTTCTATTGACGTACTGTGTATAACTGAGCACAACATGATAGAGGGAGATGAGGTGTATCTAACAATGCCAAACTACAAACTAGTTTCCTTTTGTATGAGAAGTAGTAGACACGGGGGTTCATGTATATTAATAAAAAATTACTTGAAATTCAGAATCCTTAACGATATATCAAATCTTTCAATTGAAAATACCATTGAATGCTCTGCCATTGAAATACTCGAACATAAAATGATAATAATATGTATCTATAGGCCACCAGATCATTCTGTTCATTCTCTCGGTTGTTTCTTCACTGTGTTAAATAAAATATTAAGTAAAGTATGTTTAAGAGGCAGGAAGATTATTTTATGTGGTGATTTCAACATCGATATTTTAAAGCAGACCAAGGCCTCCATTCAATTTGTCGAAACTTTACTAACACATAATTTGAAATTACTATTTAAACAAATAACAAGATTCACCAGTAAGACCTGCTTAGATAACATAGCCCACAATGTCAGAGCATGCAAAGGCACCATTAAAGAACTGGCACTATCTGACCACAATGCTCAAATTATTGAGGTGCCAGTAAAGAAAACCTGTATTTTGAAATATTGGTATATTGTAAAACGAGAGTACTCAAAGGAGAATAGAATGATATTCCTTAAATATTTAAAACAGCTTACCAATAGCGATGTTTACAGCTGTACTGATGCAAATAGCGCTTACAACAAATTCCATGGAAACTTTGTTATGTTTTACCAACTATGCTTTCCTTTAAAAAAATATAGGACGCATAATATATCAAGGCCAAAATGGATCTCGCACGGTATAAAAATATGCAGCAAGCGTAAGTCACATCTACTGTGGCAATATAGGAATAATAAAAGTCAGAGTAATAAAGACAAATTTAAAACATATGCAAAGACGTACAAATGTATAATTAGGAAGACAAAAAAAGCACAAAATGATTACTTTATCAAATCTGCACCGAATAAAAATAAAGCGACATGGAAAGTTATAAATGAGACGAAAAATAGATACCCAACTGAGAGCATAAATCAAATAATGAATAATGACATACTAATTGATAATCAAAAAGACATCTCCAAATTATTCAATAATTTTTTTCTTGACATAAATAATCGTTATAATAATATACACACTAATAATAATACTAATGAATCTTCTAGCAAAATAACATTTATTTCTAATTCAATATTTATGGCACCAACTAACACAGATGACGTATATAAGATAATAACCAATTTAAAAAACACAAACAGTACTGGCTTTGATGGCATTCTGACAAGCATTGTTAAAGATGCCGCCCACCTTATATCTGAACCCTTAAGTCATATTTTTAATTTGTGCATAGAACAAGGAAATTTCCCAGACCAACTAAAAATATCAGTCATAAAGCCAATATTTAAAAAAGGCGATAGAAAAATTATGAGTAATTATAGGCCTATAGCGTTAATACCTATCTTTGCTAAAATATTTGAAAAGGTGATACATAAATGCCTATATAACTTTTTTGAAAAGCAATACATTTTTACCCCGTGTCAGTATGGTTTCAGAAATTGTAAATCCATTAACGTAGCAATATACAACTTTCTAAGTAAAGTGATGACTAATTTAGACAAGGGACTACCAGCTGTGGCATTATATATGGATATGTCAAAGGCTTTCGACTGTGTTGATCATAGCATTCTGCTAAATAAAATGTATGCATATGGTGTTAGAGGCAATGTGCACAATCTTTTAAAATCGTACCTTTCTAGTAGAAAACAATTTACTGAAATAAGATGGGTAAACCCAATAACAAAAACTGAAGAAGCTTGCGCCTCTGAAACTGGTACCGCTGAGTTCGGTGTTCCACAGGGAAGTATATTAGGTCCTTTGCTCTTCCTTGTGTACATTAATGACATGCCTACGGCTACACAACATGACATAACATTATTCGCTGACGATAGTACAGTACTATTTACTAATAATGACACATCAAACTTAGAATCAGACATTAACCAATCATTGGTACGAATTATTGACTGGCTTATAACAAATAATTTAAAAATAAACATTGACAAAACTAAAATCATGAATTTTAAAATACGAGTTGATCGCACAGTGCCTTTAAAAATTAGTTACCTAGACAATGTCGTTGAAGAAGTAGAGGTTACTAAATTCCTGGGACTACATATTGACAATAAATTGAAGTGGAAACTGCATGTGGAGTATGTGTGTAAGCAACTAGCCCAGTTTTCATACGCATTGAAAAAATTAAGAAAGGTAACAAATACATCCACCTTAATAACAGCCTACCACGGGTACGTTAGTTCAGCTCTTCGATATGGCGTGATATTCTGGGGCAACAGTACAGACCACGATCGGGCATTCGTTGCTCAAAAACGATGTATCAGGGCTATGTTTAATTTTTATGCACCTGACTCCTGTGAACCATACTTCAGGAGAATGAATTTAATGACATTGCCATGCATATATATACTTGAGGCCGCAGTATTTGTGAAAAACAATTCTGATTTATTTAGTTATCGGACACGTGCACGGCATCAGACCAAATTGCATCTAGTCGCTAGTAAGACACAACTAATGCACGACAGTATCTTCTGCTTAGCCCCGCGGATTTTTAATAATGTTCCGGAGTGTATCAGAACCATTCCAAAGATAACAAAATTTAAAAAGCAACTCCGTGACTTGTTAACCAAAAAATGCTACTACTCCGTAAAAGATTTCTTGTCCGATGAGTCATTACGGCACTATAAAGTGTCGTAGTCGTATGGGGTATGTTGTGTTCAGTAGATAGTTAGAGTGTAGATCATTGTGACAAGGCAAATTAATTGTATTATTATTGACATCTTCTATTCTATTATTGTATCACTATTCGTTCATTGACTATCTGACATTGTAATTGACTACTTTAATTTAAGATACTATATTATTTATGCATATTGCTACACTCTCATAATGCTAATTCTGTCCTTTAGGAGGTATAATAACAATGACATTTTGACTTATATTCCGGTATTTTTAAAACTATTATTATGATGTATATGTAACCGTTTGATGTGTGTTATGATCTTAATTATGTATTGTTATTATTGAGGACGCTGGCATCGCCGGGTGGACGATCCGACCGCCTGTTCTGCCGCCTATTCATTCATTAATTGCATGCCTACTACGGTGAAATATGGTGAAACTATATTTACTTACTACCTGTAACCACTTCTGTACCCATATTTGCAATGATTTAATAAATAAATAAATAAATAAATAAATTTTTAAACGAAGTTGGCTGGATAGTTGGTAAAAAATGGAAATGGTTATGTTTTTTTATATATTGCGAATCACCGTATTCAAAGAGACGCGGACGGTGCGATATTCTCTGATGATTTTGTGTGGGTGTGGCAGAATTGCAGCATTATCATACCCTCATTTTAGACCGGGATTCGCCTATAGCTATCATCGTTTTCATTTCGCACAAACTTGAAGCTAATGAGAACATTGAAAGCCGGGGAAATCTTCGTATACACAAAAATGCCTTTCTTTTGAAATAAATTAACAGGTATTCAAAAGCTTTTCACCATTTTGTTCGGTGTGATCAGAACATTGTACTCAGGTCAAGCTGGGGTGTATCGCTAGTTAGGTACGTTTAAAATATAATATGTAAACGTAGGTAGTAAAAATACGTCGGATGTGACTAAATGTAGCCTTGCTCGTTTTATAGTTCTCTGACTTTTGATTACAAGATATCCGTTGATTGTTATAGCTAACTAATAAAATGGGTAATTTGGAGTGAATTTTATGTATTTTGGAAATGACTTGTGCATGAAAGTGTGAGGTAAATAATTTTAAGTAGTCAGGGCATTGTTCTACACGCTATGATTAATAATATAGTCTTTATAAAAAACTAGCTGACCCGCGCAACTTCGTTTGCGTGATAAATGAAGAACCACTCGACCGATTTTGTGCAAACCTCACATAAACCATCTACTAAATAGTCCGAACAATGCCTAAACATTTGGTTTGGATAGGTGAGCCCGTTCTTGAGTAATAAAATTACAACGAAAAGTGGCATTGATTTTTATATATATAGATGTGACACAAGCTACTTTTGAATTGATGACCAGTCAATTAAAACAGCTGAATGTATTTGGAGAATGGAAGTACAGAATAAAGAAAGAGAAAAATAGGGATATACAGAAAAATAGGGTAGTTACTCCCACGGCCTCTGCGGTTGAAGGGTTGACGGACATTGGGATTTCGAATCTTCCTTTTCACTGTGCTCTATAATGGTACAACTTGTACTGGAACTTTATAATTAAAAGCTTTATTAGAGCTTATTAGTTGCATGCAAACCCGAGAATCGAAAGTAAAACTGAAGCTAACAGACGTTTATATTCCTGAACAAGTCACTCAAGCGTCCTCACTTGAACGACTTGTCCTTAAATTTATTAGAATGATTGTAGTCAATATACCTACATGTAAACTACAAGACTGAAGAAACTTACTAGGAACTGATAACGTTCATACCATTGTGGTAATACCTACGCTGTTCATCGACCTTGTACGTGTTGGTAGCACCTAAACCAATAGGTGGTTTATGAGGATGTTCGAGAATTCTCTTTAGTTCGTTGACTAAAGTTGGTCAATATGAATAATAATTATTAACATTAGAACCAGTTTGAAGAAAACATTCAGCGTTCGTATTGAAATTGAGTAGGTATATTTTTTGTATAATGAATCAGATATTTCCCCTCTGCTACAATAATACAATTAAGTTAGTTCAACTGGTTGTACAAATGATACACCGTCTGTAAATTTGTACAACTGGTTGTACATTAGCCAAGCACACCGAAAATTAGGTAGGGACCTACTTAGATATTTTGCAAGCTAATAATTTTATAAAGGGTGTTTTTTTTAGAGGTATAGAACTTTGAAATGGAATAAAACGAAGGTGATTGTTTTTATTGATATGAAAATGACTTTATTCGAAAGGAAATCTTCTGGCATTATAATTAAAATATGATTTCTGGCAAATAACCGCCACGGCTGGCTCGGACGTAGTCTAATCTAGAGGTCCAATTTTCGATGACTTTCCCAACATTTTTGGCCGTATATCGACAATAACGCGCCGAATGTTGTCCTCCAAGTGGTCAATCGTTTCGGGCTTATCGGCGTAGACGAGCGACTTCACATATCTCCACAGAAAATAGTCAAGTGGCGTAAAATCGCACGACCCTGGAGGCCAATCCACTTGTCCAAAACGCGAAACTATGCGGTAACCAAACGTTTCCTTCAATAAATCAATTGTGGCACGAGCTATGTGACATGTTGTGCCGTCTTGTTGAAACCACTACTACAGCACATCATGGTTGTTCAATTGATGAACAAAAAAGTCAGTAATCATCGCTCTATAGCAGTCACAATTGACTGTAACGTTCTGGTCAGCATCGTTTCTAAAGAAGTACGGACCAATTATTTCACCAGCCTATAAAGCACACCACACAGTCAGTTTTTCTGGATGTAACGGTGTCTCAACATACACTTGAGGATCATCTTCACCCCAAATATGGCAGTTTTGTTTATTGACGTATCCATTCAACCAAAAGTGAGCGGCACCGCTAAACAAAATTCGCTTATGAAAATCACGATACGCATTACGGACAGAACCAATATTTTCAAAATAAATTTGCACAATTTGGAAGCGTTGTTCAGGCTTCAGTCTATTCATGTTGAAATGCCCAACCAAACTAAACATAAATCACTTTACAGCTGATAATAATACCGCCAGTTAAAACAGTTATGCCAACTTAAAGTTCTATACCTCTAAAAAAAACACCCGTTACTTATGTGAGTTACTTGTTATTTGATCGACTGTGGATTCGAAAGTCCTTTGCGGGTGTCGTGGTTCGAAACCCACCTAGGACAACTCTTTGTCTATACTAATATTATAAAGAGGAAAGATTTGTTTTTTTGTTTGTTTGTTTGTAACGAATAGGCTCCGGAACTACTGGACCGATTTCAAAAATTCTTTCACTGTTGGAAAGCTACACTCTTTGCGGTGAACATAGGCTGTATTTTATTCCCGTATTCCCACGGGAACGGGAACTGCGCGGGTGAAACCGCGTGAAGTCAGCTAGTATTTTATAATCTTGAAAGATGATAAAAGATAATTAAGCGTTATTGACTTTGTAAGAACAAGCCTTAGAGCGCGTCAGAGGGTCTTCGTTTTGGGGGCATTAATTACGATTTCTTTGACTGTTGTCTGTCAATGATGTCTGATCATTGAAGTTCTACAATAATCAAATAGATGGCATTTTTATTTTACTTTATTTATATTGTTGAGAGGTGGCACTTGATGGAACTTGTTGCACATCTTGAAATACTTCACTGGTACTATTCGATAATAGGTGTTTATTATTATTATAATACCTGACTAGTTTCACGTCACGGCATTCTCAAAGGCTATCTCTAGAAGACCTCTTTTTAGTGTGGTAATATTATTGGTATTAAATCTATGTAAAAAATGATAAAAAGTTTATTCAAGTTTATGCAGATAGCCATTAAAGGGCTTTCTTCTGCAGATATGGTTCTGGTTGGATCCACAGAATATCACTTCCAAATGGGGGGGGGGGGATATAACAATCAAATCAGCCTATGGCAGTCTATCACTGCTGGACCTAGGCCTTTTCCAATTTATGCCAATAAAAAAGGTCTTCTGCCTTACGCATCCAGTCCCAGCTATCTTCTACCTCCAACTGTCGGATATCAGTCCATCTGTCGGAGGGTCGTTCTACCTCACGTTTACCAAGTCGCGGTTTCACTCTAGAACTCGTCAGCTCCATCGACCATCGGTTGATTGTTAATGTGACCAGTTTTCACAAGTTAAATATAAAAGCTTTTATCATAATTACAAATTATAATTTAAAAAAAGGAACTGATACGAAATTTAAAGTGTAACACTCCAGCAGCGTCATGTACAATTACTAACAGTATTCATAACTGTTGCGAGTAAGCGCAACGTTGCCAGATTTACAGCCTATTATTACATATTTTGTGGTTTAAGCCTAAGCCAATTACAGCTTGACACAGATATACCTTTTATTTTCTATAAAATCATACTAAGTATTAACTATACGCACAAGTGATTCGCACGCAATCAAAGATGGTATAGACTCCTTTATGTTTGAGGTCGACTCGCCTTGACCGGTATTGGTATTATAAACCATCAAAACACGGCAATACGGCTCACCACTTATTACGTGGGACAAATTCTAAAAAGGTGAAATGTGGGCATATATTATCTCTGCGTACCCCTTCGGGGATAAAGGCGTGACCATATACATACATACATACAAAACGAGTTCACGCGCATACCTAATACTTTCTGTAAGACACATTTTTTCTATGCATTATGGGTAACAAGTAAAATTATACAGGGCAAGTTTAGATACATTTCGCCATCTAGTCTAAATTAAGTTATTAGACCAAGAGCTTATGACTGCCAGAATTACGGCATTTTATAATATTAGAGCAGAAAGCTTCTCTATGCATATCTTTCAAATAAACAAAAAATCGGCAACTATGAAGCTTGTATGGTTACCTTCGCAATAATCAGTCCTTGCTATCCTCTCACAGTAGTACCTACCTCAATTTCGTCCTAGTAAAGTTTAGTTCTTTTATTATTGTCTCCAGAAAAATATCAGTAATTAAATTACTAATGCATTCTCAGACACTTGATGTGGTTGTTACCCCTTACCAGACACCATCAAAACACTTTCATCATACTCAAAGAATTTAGTGGCATTTTGGGATGTAGTTACAATACCGTCACTGTGTGGCTAGAACTGACAGTCGTTAAGCCAAGTTGAAGGCCTTACGGGCGGCTTGAAAAATTTCAACTGTGGGTCGTCACAACCTGCGCCCGGGTCGGCAGCGCGTGTGTAGCGCCTCTGGTGTTGCAAACGTCTATAGGCTACGGTTACCAACCTTCCGGTGGGCCGTAAGCTTGTCTGCCACCTAAGTAGTATAAAAAAAAAAAAAAAAAAAAGACGTGTGGCACTCGGGGACTGCCGCGGTAAAGCTATTACATAGCATTTTTTACCGACTATGCTAGTATAATTATTTCTATATAAGAATACTAGCTGATGCCCGCAGCTTCGCCCGCGTAAAATTTGTTACCGCGGGAAGTTATTCCCGGGATAAAAGGTAGCCTATGTGTTATTCCAGACTTTAATGTATCTCTGTTACCAAGTTTCAGCCCGATCCGTTCAGCGGTTTGAGCGTGAAAGAGTAACAAACATCCACACTCACAAACATTCGCATTTATAATATTAGTAAGATTTTAAGGCCTATGTTCAACAGAGTAAAGTACCAAGTACCTACTTGACTGTGGACATTTGGGCTTTTGGACTTTTGGCCTATTGGCCTTTTGGACTTTTGGACTTTTGGACTTTTGGCCTTTTGGACTTTTGGACTTTTGTACTATTGGACTTTTGGACTTTTGGACTTTTGGACTTTTGGACTTTTGGACTTTTGGACTTTTGGACTTTTGGACTTTTGGACTTTTGGACTTTTGGACTTTTGGACTTTTGGACTTTTGGACTTTTGGACTTTTGGACTTTTGGACTTTTGGACTTTTGGACTTTTGGACTTTTGGACTTTTGGACTTTTGGACTTTTGGACTTTTGGACTTTTGGACTTTTGGACTTTTGGACTTTTGGACTGTTGGAGTTTTGGACTTTTGGACTTTTGGACTTTTGGACTTTTGGACTTTTGGACTTTTGGACTTTTGGACTTTTGGACTTTTGGACTTTTGGACTTTTGGACTTTTGGACTAAAGTCCAAAAGGCCAAAAGGCAGGAATCTTAGCATTATATTATGTAGCCTATAGCCACTATCAATTAATGTAACAACTTACTATCGAACAGTTTTTGAAACCCTACCAGTAGTTTCAGTAAGACTTGCCTTGGTATGATGTGATCGTGGTCCCTTTGCAGCGTGTGTCCAATCTAGCGCAGCAGCTACACTTCCGACGTTTGATCTGTTGGTGGATAGGGGTCTCACTGCAGCGTTCCAATAGTCTTACGTTCGTGATGTTCTCGGGCCCGTATGTACCGAGGATCCATTGGAGGCAGCGTTTGACGAAGACTTATAGCTGGTAGCTGGTGCGAAATGTCTTTAGTGACCTTCCATGTCTCGCATCCGTATAGCAGTTAGCAGTACAGTTTTAACGTTTACTTTGTTTTGAGTTTCACTCTTCGTGTCCATTTTCGCAACTGCCCACGGGGCGCGGCTGTGTAAAGGTTGTTCTGGCCTTGGCGAGACTCGAAATGATGTAAGGTACTCTTCTATCCCATCAGTTTCTGACACGACACTCCCGAGGTACGTGAATTAGTGCCTCCACCACATCTCTTGCGTCTGTCGATTTTAATTTCAGTCCAGCCATTCGCTGCCTCATCCTGCTCGTTGTCCTCACATGCGTGTGTGTGCCTCAGCAGGCACAGGACATCGGCATCATTTAAATCCTCCAGGATATCAGTATAGGCCCCATTCTATGCCGCGCCGATTGTTCTTTGCGGTATTCAGCATTATACCATCTATTTTCTATGGATGGTTGTTAACTATCCTGTTATCTTCATAACGATCCTCTAAGGTAGGTACAGTACGTATTTTCAAAAGAGTTTGTGAACTCTATTTTTAATTTCTTTTTCAGAATATTGATGACATTTGATTGATGTCATTTTATACACGTTACGTCTACTACATTGATACATGTAATAAAATTCTAACACGCCGGTGTTTGTATGTAAATTGTTTATACTGAGGAAAATTCTATACTGAGGAATAGCTTTAACCATTAAGCTCTATTTTGATTAAGCAAACAGGGCAGATTCACACGCTACTTGATGAGTATGATTAATAAATACCTCTAATTTCATAGACCTTGTGTGACGTAAACAAAGTTGCGAGGGTCAGCTAGTTAAAAGATAAAACAATAGGTTTCTTCTTAAAAACTATTTTTACAAATTTTATGGTAATAATAGACATTCTTTGAAATATGCATGTATGGTATTGTTGTGACTTTTATGACACGTTTAAAGTACATAGGTATGAGATAGATGGCGCTCGCGGCTACGTCAGCGTGAAATTTTCTTCCCGCTTCCCATGGGAACGTACTCCCGGGTTTGGTTATCTTTATAGCAGTATTATATATAAATTAACAAAACAAAAAATAATACTGCAGTGGTGATAATAATAATAAAATGTATGTATATAGAGTACTCACCTCTTATATTTGCTCCATGGTACTCACTCATTTTCTTTCACTATTTTTCGTGACTTTCTTCATTAATAACTGCACTTTGTTTATTCATATTTAAAACACTTTTTACACAAATTATACGAGTACAGTTCACTGTTGTACATAGATGATGAATACCTATACACCTATAGTCGAATTTTTATTTAGACGAAGTAAATTGACAGCAACTAATGTAATTGACAGCATCGAAATTGTCATTTCACATTATGAACTCTAAATTCGACCAGCACTCTTAATTCAACTTTGGTCGAGTGGTTAAGACGCGGATCGGTACGCAGAAGGCGCAAGATCGATTCTGGGTACAAGCATCAATTTTTGGATTATTTGACACAATATAATAATATATAACGTCTGCAGAGTTCATAATTGACGTAAACAAAAAATTTATGAAGTGCGAGACGAGATACACGAACGTGGCCGAAGGTAGCCGAGAGTGTGACTCGTTTTCGTGACACAATTTCTGGATTCGGTCTCCACGCAAGGCCCGCGATAGAAGCTATGCAATAGCTTAAAAACTCTATTCTGACACTTTTAAAAACTAGCTACCACAGCTGTTTGAAAAACAAGAGCAAACCATTATTTAAAACTAAAGTAAATCGTAGTAAAAGAGACGCCTAAATACACAAACGATAGAAAAATAAAACGAACGATCTTCCGACCTAAGTCAATAAAAATGTGAGTGTGGATAAAAATAATAACACGAAGAGATGGTAATGACCCTCTGGACGACTGATAACTTATCTTTACAGCGAAGCGGTCTGTGGTATCGGAAGTGTATTGTGTAGCTTTAATAGCTTTGGGCTCGATATTTGTACAAAAGAATGTACATTTAAAATAAGTAGAACTGGATTTGAATGTATCTTAAAAATACTTCAAAGTACATCATGGTGTGGTATGGTTTTGTTTTAAAACTAACTTCAGTGTTTTAGTGTGGTTTATCTTTTTAGGGTTTCGTAGCCAAATGGCAAAAACACACCGTCACACATCCGTGTGTCACAGCCACTTTTCTCCGAAACTATAAGGCCTATGCTATTGAAACTTGGTAACTAGATGTATTCTGTGAACCGCATTAAGATTCTTATATAAAACTAGAAAAAAAGCAGTAAATTTTGGGGGTCCCCATACTCAGAACTGAAACTCAAAATTTTTATTTTCATCAAAACCATACATGTCCTATCTATAGATAGGTCTTCAAAAATGCTTTTGAGGTTTAAAACATCATTTTTTCCTAAAGTGAATAGTTTGTGCAAGAGACACTTCCAAAGTGGAAAAATGTGTGTCCCCCCCCCCTCTAACTTCTAAACTAAGAGAATGATAAGTCTAAAAAGAATATATAGTGTACATTGCCATAAAAACTACCAACGAAAATTAGTTTGAACGAGATACAGCTGGTAGTTTTTTTTTAATACGTCATTAACCTGTAGGTAGTTGTGACATAAACACTTATTTTTCAATCGCTCTATAATAAATATTAAATTAAAATTATTTAAACCAGTAATTATTAATTTAATGGTGAAAATCATAAATTATTAGTGATCACCTACCAGTGTGAGTGTTTTCTCCCTTCAAAATACTGCACTTATATAATATCACTAAAGTGCCTAACATGGAGTCAAGCATCAAACAGTCAATGGCAAACTTCAGATCTATGTTCCAAGACCAATTGGCTATTTTTGAAGCAAGGTTATCAAGCAACACTGCACCCGATTCTTCCAATTTAGTGGCTGAGTTCACTGCATTCAAGAACTTCACTTTAACTGCCTTAAACCTACTTCAGCAGCAGGTGGATCATCTGTCTCGCAGGGTAGACAGTATAGAAACACGTAGTCGCCGCAAAATGCTACTCCTGCATGGTGTGAATGAGCTGGCTACAGAGGATACAGCGGATACGGTGGTGAGTGTGGTGAAACAGCAGCTTCACATTGATAATTTTGTAGCAGCTGATGTCCAACGCTGCCATCGAATGGGGCGACCATCTGCCCCACAGAAGCCCAGACCAATACTGGTTAAATTTAACAAGGTTACTGTTCGTGATAGCATCTGGTTCACGAAAACTAAACTCAAGGGCTCTGGCGTAACAATTTCAGAGTTTCTCACGAAGCCCCGGCACGAGACATTTATGGCTGCACGGGAACGATTCGGCTTAAGCAAGTGCTGGACACGAGAGGGCCTTATCCACATAACGGCGCCTGATGGGACGCGTCATCGTATCTCTTCTCTCCAAGAACTGCACGAATTAAAAATGCCTTCGGCTGTGTCAAAGGAAGCGGAGCAAATTCATAAAGGTCCAAGGTCTGCAAGCGCCAGTGCCAAGCCCAGGCGCAATGCAGCGGCGAAAAAATAACAGTATCTGTTTATACTATCGATTGATACCGTGATTACTTAGGCGATCACTTGTTACTTTTACTTTTGTTTATTTTCACTTTCACTCTCGTAATTTAACACGAATCATAATGTTTTGTTCACGTTTTGGCGTCTGTTTTGTGTTGTGGCGTAATTGTCATTGTCACTGTCAGTTTATATTTGTCCATTTTCGGATAGGCAAAGGCAATTTGAGCCATACAGCCTAGTCTTATAAGTAGCGTTAATAAATTACTAAGCAATCAGTTTTCTGTCATAGACTGTTTTCCAAAGATTGCTAAGTCATAGAGAACTCCGTTTAGTTTTGATAAATGCATTTTTTTTTTTATTTCTCTATGTATTTGAGTAAATTATTTGATGATTTTGGATAGATAATTGGTTATTAGTTAATATTGATATTTTAATCTGTGTTTTTAGCACTCAACTGGTGGATGGACACTGCTGTGTGCATACGCACCACTTTTTGTTTTTGTATTATTGTTTATATTGAGATTTTTATTTTATTAGTAAATATTTATATATTTTATTTATATATTTAATATATATTTATATATATTTAGTGTATGTCATTGCCAATTAGTACAAATGATAGGATAGTAAGGACTCCTTCACTTGCAGACGAGCTCGAATCGCATTTATCTAATGTGCCTCTGAATTTTAATGTTGTGCATATTAATGCTCAGAGTATTAACGCCCATTTCCCCGGTATGCTGGCAAACTTAAGTAATAAAAACATCCATGCAATTCTTGTATCCGAGACCTGGTTAAGGCCATATATGTCTTCTCTTCCTGTCAATCTGCCAGGTTATCATCTAATAAGGAATGATCGTTCGGATTGCGATGGTGGTGGTGTTGCTATCTATTTGAGATCTCAAATTCCTTATAAAGTTTTACAGATATCAGCTCAGCCGCCGCCATCGGATTCGGGTGAGTTCATCTTTATTGAAATAGAGCTCCATCACATCAAGGTACTTCTTGGTGTTTACTACAGCCCCTCGTCACGAGTTAACTATTTCTCTTCTTTCGAACTTATGTTGGAAAACCTGGTACCATCCTATGAACATAGCATAATACTAGGTGATTTTAACACTTGTCTTGTGAAAAGTGACCCTCTCTCTCTCTCACGATCTTTAAAGCTTCGTAATATTTTAGACTCTTCTAATCTTTCTGTCCTTCCATTGAATACTACTCATCACTTTCCAAACTGCGCTCCTTCCCTCATTGACCTCATTATCGTTTCGTCTGATGTGCATGTAGCCAAACACGGTCAATGCACAGCTGACATCTTTTCCTATCACGATCTCATCTTTCTTTCTTACAAAGTTCGTCCCCCTAAGGCAAAGTCTAAGGTGTTAATGCAACGAAACTTCAGTCGGATGAATGTTGAAAAACTAAGGGCAGACGTAATTAATATTGATTGGACTTCGTTGTACAATTCTGGTTCCGTTGATGATAAGGTTACCATTCTAACTTGCAACTTAATCAAACTATATGATATTCATGCACCTATCCGTGCAGTAAAAATAAAACACACTCCGTCGCCTTGGCTCACTACAGAAATCAAGGAATTAATTAATAAAAAAGGTAGGGCAAAATCTAAATTCAAATACCAACCGAATGAGTACAATCGGGAGAGATATGTGAGAATACGAAATCTCTGCAATAAGGTTTGTAGGAATGCACAACGCCAGCACATTCAAATGTCCATACAAAATGGAGATCCAGTTAGAATATGGAAATTTCTAAGAACCCTGGGAGTTGGCAAGTCAAAACAAAATGTAGATTCAAGGAATATTGATCTCGACGCTTTAAATAGGCACTTCTCAACTTTTTCGAGCTTTGATGATACTACCAAAACTAACACACTTAATAGTCTTTCACAGCTTCCAACTCCCGGATATCAATCATTTACATTTAATCAGTTCACGGCGTGTGATGTTAAGAGGAGCATTACGTCTTTGGCGTCTAATGCAGTCGGTAATGACTGTATTAGCCGCAACATGATCATGCCTATTCTTGATGAAGTGTTACCAGTCATCTGTGATATTTTAAATCATTCTGTTTCCAGTGGCATATTTCCAACGATCTGGAAGCTAGCCCAAATCATACCCTTACCAAAAAAGTCTAGCCCTTCTTCTTTCTCCGATTACCGTCCTATCTCTATCTTGCCTTTTCTCTCTAAAGTTCTTGAACGTCTTGTTCACACACAACTTAACTCCTTTCTCAGTACAAATCTTCTTTTAAACCCTTACCAATCTGGTTTCCGGTCAGGGCACAGTACAGTTACAGCCCTCATTAACATTACGGATGACATCAGGATGGGCATGGAGAATGGAAAGCTTACATTACTGACGTTACTTGATTTCAGTAATGCTTTTGGTACTGTAGATTTTCGTATAATGCTTGAAATTCTACGCTCTATTAACATATCTCCACCAGTGATTGATTGGTTTCGCAGTTACCTGTATGGTCGCCAACAACGTATATGTATTGATGATTCGGTTTCCTCCTGGAGCAATATCGGAGTTGGTGTACCGCAGGGTGGCGTTTTGTCTCCTCTATTGTTCGCAATTTTTATTAACTCCATTACAAAACAACTAGTTTCATCCTACCACCTTTATGCAGACGATTTGCAAATATACTCGCAAGCTACTTTAAATGACATTCATGAGGCTTTTACCGTGGTGAATTGTGATTTGGAACGTATCTGTGCCTGGAGTAACAGCTATGGTCTGAAAGTGAACCCTACTAAAACTCAGGTAATCCTTATAGGCAGTACCGGGATGATTCGTAAAGTGAACTGGGCACAGTTGCCACAAATAGTCTTTAACGGGATGCCGCTACCTTTGAGTGATAAGGTCAAAAACCTAGGGATTTATTTTGATAAGACGCTATCCTGGGGGCCTCAATTGCAGGAAGTTAATCGCAAATTGTTTGCCTCAGCTGGCTCTTTGCGTAAACTGCGCAGCCTTCTTCCGATTTCGACGAAGATTTCGCTTGCACAATCGTTACTTCTTCCAATCTTAGACTATGCTGATGCCAGCTACCTTGATCTCACGGAGGAGCAACTAAATAAACTTGAGCGCCTTCAAAATTTCTGTATAAGGTTCATATTTGGTATACGCAAATATGATCACGTTTCTGAATACCGCAATCAACTCAGGTGGCTCCCGATTCGCCTTCGACGTAATACTCACATCCTTTCTTTACTATATAATATATTATTTAACCCTCTCACTCCCTATTATCTCAAGGAACGGTTCGAGTTTCTAGGAAACAAGCACTCTAGGTACCTGCGATCGACGGAGAACTTAAGCCTGCTTATACCAGTGCATTCAACAAACTTTCTTGATAAGTCTTTTACAGTTGAAGCTGCACGATTGTGGAATGCACTCCCGGTTACTATCAGACGAGCTCAAACGTTGGTAACGTTTAAGGCAAGGGTGAAAGAATATTATCTTTCCCTTTAAGCTAGCTATATACTGAGCTATGTATATGTATTTTTATATGTATGTATGTATATAATTATGTATGTAGGTATGTATTTATGTATCTATTTATGTATGTATGTTAAGTGTGTGTATCTATGTATACTATATATTATGTGTAATGTGTAAGTATGCATTGTTATGGAGAGACTATCAATATTGCATTTGTCACCAATTTAGAAAGCCCGATATTTAATTTCTGATACGGTCATGTCCATCTAAAGGTTGCCTGGCAGAGATTGCTGTTTGCAATAAGGCCGCCCATTGTACCTTCTTAATATTTGTAACATCTAGTTTTAAGTTTAATTTTCTTTGGTGTACAATAAAGCATATTATTATTATTATTATTATTATTATTAACCGCAATTTTTGGTTTGAAAAATCACTACCACTGCGAACGTGTTAAAACATCAATCAAACTTTTATATTATGTTACTTGCTGCTACGAAACCCTTCATGGGCGAGTCCAATGTATTTAAATAGTAATGTACTTAGATAATATAATATTTTAATTATTTAATACTAGAGGCACATTAGTCATAAAATTCGCCCGCATCCATTCAACTTTTACTTTGAATTAAAACCAAACCTAATAATTATGTATCTGTGCGTGAGTGTTAAATGGACAGTATTTGTTAACACAGCGACATCTAGTGGCAATAGGGGGGAACTATTGGGCATCAGTTGCGCAAGTTGCGAACTAGATGGCGCTGACAGTGACGGTAATTGAGGCGTCCAATTTATTATATGTATTGATGACAAGTCCTGTTATATGTGCACACCGAGCAGCCATGTACCTAAGATAGATAATCAATTTTTCCAATAAAGTGAAATTGTGTCAAAATCCTCGTTACTTTCATTAAAATAGACCACGAGCCGACATTTTGGTGACCCGACGTTCGATGATTGTGCAGTTTGGAGAACTCGTGGTCTGAAAATACGAAGGCGTGGATCGCCATTTTTTCTAGCAACGCCGCTTGTTCGCGAACGAAGAACGTGATAAATCTTTCACGTTTCCTTGGTAAAGGCGCAGATTTCAAGAAATCACTGCAGATTGTACCAGCATTTTATTCCATCGAAGCTATATTTCGTGGCATTTATCGAAATATTCATCGAAAAGTCATTGGCGAACCGGCCCGGCGCGGGAAAAAACCACGACGCAATTTCATTGTTTTATACCGAGAGGATCAGGAATAAGAAAGGATAAGTACTTACCTACAAGATCCGTGAGTTGGCACATTTATTTCATATTTAGCTTAGAATTCCTTCCACTTATCTACCTACTTATTATTAAGAAATTTCATTGTACATTGGTACTTAATACCATGGCTAGTGACAAGGCAAATGTTGAAAACCCTGTCTTAAGGGAATTAATAAAAAGACGAGGGGTTGTAAAAGGCAAACTTACTCTATTTAAAAAATACTTAAAATCTCTCCGAGAACCATTAACAGCTGAAAAATGTATTGACCTGGAATTACGTATATCCAGAGTCAACATTAGTTTCCAAGAATTTGAGGAGATTCAGGATAAAATTGAAACCCTCTGTACTGATGTAGATGAACAATTAGAAGAAAGGGAAACCTTTCAAGACATGTATTTTAGTAATCTGTCGGCTGCCAAGGCTTCTTTACACAAATTTAAAGGTACTGAACAATGCCAACCACCTGATAATTCCCAAATAAAGCTGTTCATGGACGAATCCATTAAATTTCCTGATATAACCCTACCGACATTTAAGGGTGACATTACCAGTTGGTTGGAGTTCAGAGACACTTTCGAAGCTCTCATTAACCAAAGTAATTTGAAACCTATACAAAAATTTAAATATCTTCGTAGTAGTTTAAAGGATAGCGCTCTGAATGTGGTCGCTTCTCTAGAGTATTGCGAGGAAAGCTATGCCATTGCCTGGCAACTTCTTTGTGAAAGATACAACAACCCTAAGAAACTTGTCACTCACCACCTAAGGGATCTACTTAATATAACTAATGTGCAACCAACCCCCTCAGCGCTGCGAGGAACGGTTGACAACATTTCAAGACACTTAAGGGTCTTAAAGACGCTAAATATTTCAACCGAGAATTGGGATGTTTTACTGATACATCTCTTGAGCTCTAAGCTAGACAACACAACTCAAAGAAAGTGGGAGGAACGAACCAATTCTAAAGAATTGCCAACATTACAGGACTTCAAATCTTTTCTACGCTCCCGGGCCGACCTGTTGGAATCCATGGATGCCAACAAGCCGCTGGAGCAGGTGGACCAGCATGCAAGGGCATCATCGAAAAAGGTCTTTGTAAGCACGTCCGCATCTACCAAACCTAGCACCTCTAATAGCAAGGTAACATCTAACCAATCTTATAATCATACCCGGTGCCCGTATTGTAAAGACACACATTATATTAACCAATGTCCAAGATTTTTATCTATGAATGCAAAGTCACGCATTCACGCTACAAAAAGGTTAGGTCTATGCCTCAACTGCCTACGATCAAACCATTTGCTACCAAATTGCCGTGCAAGCAGTTGCCGTTCGTGCAAGGGAAGACATCACAGCCTCCTACACGTGCCAGGTGCTCCCATGCAGGCTTCACAATCCATTACTGAGCAAACTTCACCCCCTACCACTATGCAGAACCCTCAACCAAGGCCTGAACAAATTCAGTCTATTAGTTTACATAGCCATCATGACACAGCTAACCCGAAACATTTACCAATACAATCATATGTTATTTTGTCCACGGCCCTTATAAGGGTGATCGATGACAAAAATAGCATACACACACTGAGATGCCTCTTGGACTCAGGCTCTCAGTCTAACTTTATCACAGAAAGGGCTGCAAACAAACTAGCACTACCTAGAAATGGAGTGAGTATTGAGGTATTGGGCTTTAATGAAAACACTACACAGATAAAACACAGTATTAAACTTACCTTTCAATCACAAACAGGATCATTCTCTGCTAATGTGTCTTGTCTTATTGTACCTAATATATGTACCCTACAAACAATTAATACACCTATTAACATACCGAAACGATTTAAATTAGCAGACAAATCCTTCCGGGAAGCCAGAGAAATAGATATGATTCTCGGTGCTGAAGTTTTCTACGATCTTATATGCACCGGTCAGCATAAATTAGGCAATGGGCTACCCATTTTGCAAAATACTAGGCTAGGCTGGGTAGTCTCCGGTTGTATCTTCACATCAGCCACATCAAACAAATCACACTGCAATTTTGTAATGACTAACCTACAGACTTTTTGGAATGATAGCGAGGTACCGAAGTCACGTAGGATCCCAGATGATGATACCGAGGAGTGTGAGAGTTTGTTCAAAAAACACACTCGAACTTCGGAGGGCAACTTCGTGGTGGACATACCTCTTAAGGCATCACCGACGTTGTTAGGACAATCGAGACCAGTAGTTTATAAAAGATTTAAAACCCTAGAGTCAAAATTCCTAAAAGATCCAAGCTATAAGAAACAATATGTCGAGTTTATGCAGGAATTTGAGTACGCCGGACACATGAATCTAAGAAATATAATAAACGTTAGTGAAAGGTGTAACTATTTACCACACCATGCAGTAGTGAACACACACAAAACCACCACACCGTTGAGAGTAGTTTTTGACGGCTCATTCCCTACCAGTACCGGAATCTCACTTAATGACCTACAATATAAGGGTACAATACATCAAGATGAACTAATTAACATCGTTTTACGATTTCGCAAACATAAGTTTGTAATATGTGCTGACATTGAAAAAATGTATCGAAAAATATTTATTGACCCAAATCAACAATATTTAACCTCTATTCTGTGGAGAGAGGACCCAACACACCCACTACTCACCTACACCCTCACAACATTAAGTTTTGGGTTAAAGAGCGCACCGTACCTTGCAACGCGGTGCCTCTTGCAGTTGGCCGAGGAGAACCGGGTTCGGTACCCCAAGGCTGCTGCCGCTATAACCACCGAGTTCTACATGGACGATTTTCTTTTCGGTGGAGATGAGGAAGGGGAAGTCATCAAAACTGCAACACAAGTAGCCACCATACTACGTGGCGGCAACTTTAACCTACGCAAGTGGAAGTCTAACTCACAACGAATACTACAAGCCATAACCGATGATGCTAGTTTACAAACACAACTACACAACCCTAACATACCAGCACAAACCACACAAAAAATACTTGGGTTAGCATGGAACACCTGCAGCGATGACCTACACTATTCAGTTAAAACCGAACCATTACCAGAAACTTTAACCAAAAGAAAAATCCTTTCCATAGCCAGTGAGATATTCGACCCCCTGGGAGTACTCGCTCCGCTTCTAATAATCGCTAAGGTTTATATACAACAACTGTGGAAAACAAAAATTTCTTGGGATGAAAGATTGCCCCCATCTCTCTATAATCAATGGCAGACCTTCTACAATAACCTAAAACTACTTAACTTGATAACTATACCGAGGTGCACTTTAATTGACAATCATACAATAGTGGAATTACATGGATTCTCTGATAGTTCAATGACCGCTTACGGATCAGCTGTTTATATAAGATCAGTAGATAGTGAGAATAACATATTGGTACGCCTCCTGTGCGCCAAATCTAGGGTGGCAAAGCAGGAGACCATCCCCAGACTAGAGTTGAGAGCGGCGCTGTTACTTGCAAACCTATATAATACAGTAATCAGTGCCCTTAAGATTAAATTTACAAACAAATATCTTTGGTCTGATTCCAGCATCGTTCTAGCATGGATAAATACACCTAAGGATAAGCTGAAGCCATTTGTATGTAATCGTGTTTCCGAAATACAGATACGGACAGACCCAAGGGATTGGCACTGGATCGCTTCGGGTGACAATCCTGCGGACCTGATCTCGCGAGGTATGCACATTGACAAATTATCAAACAACAAGTTATGGTGGAATGGACCCGCATGGCTCTCTCAACAGACTGACCCATCTCCAACAACTACAGCAAATCCAACAAGACTTTTGGCGGAGTTGGTCCAGAGACTACATAGGTGGTCTTCAGCAACGAACCAAGTGGAGGAGCTGCAAGGGGCCCGGTCTCGCAACAGGCACCGTGGTACTAATCAAGGATCATCGAACCCCTACCTGCCAGTGGAAAATGGGACGTATCATCAAGACCCATGACGGCGCTGACGGTGTGACAAGAGTGGCAACCGTTCAAACTGCAAAGGGACCCATAAAACGGGCTTTCAACAATTTGTGTCCATTACCAATAACCTAAATTGCCCTGCTACGGGCGTCAGTAAATTCTGTAGAGTCTGTATAAACTTAGTACAAGTACTAATAACTAGTTTAGTAATACTGGTGTATCTAGTGGAGATGTGCCACGAGTGGCACACCTCCGAACCCAAGACGTCCATTCAGGGCGTCGTAGGGCTAGTACATACTTACTTAATTTTTAAATCTTAATCTAATTTGCATGACTCATGTAAACTATTATTCTAATGTGAACCTATATAACTATTTGGTATATTTACCAGTTGCATTCTTTCTGTGTAAAACTAACGTTCTAATGTGAACCTATATAACTATTTGGTATATTTACCAGTTGCATTCTTTGTGTGTAAACTAATGTTCTAATGTGTACCTATATAACTATTTGGTATATTTACCAGTTGCATTCTCTCTGTGTAAAACTAATATTCTAATGTGTACCTATAAAACTATTTGGTATATTTACCAGTTGCATTCTCTCTGTGTAAAACTAATATTCTAATGTGTACCTATAAAACTATTTGGTATATTTACCAGTTGCATTTTTTCTGTGAAAACTAATATTCTAACGTGTACCTATACAACTATTTGGTATATTTACCAGTTGCATTCTTTCTGTGTAAAACTAACGTTCTAATGTGAACCTATATAACTATTTGGTATATTTACCAGTTGCATTCTCTCTGTGTAAAACTAATATTCTAATGTGTACCTATAAAACTATTTGGTATATTTACCAGTTGCATTTTTCTGTGAAACTAATATTCTAACGTGTACCTATATAATATTTGGTATATTTACCAGTTGCATTTTTTCCGTGTAAACTAATGTTCTGATGTGTACAGTGTACCTATATAACTAGCTAGTATACATATTAAGTTAATTTTAAATTTGCATGTCTCGCGTTAACATTGTAAACAATGCTCTAATGCATATATATAACTATTTGGTTAATCTACCATCTGCATGTTCTTGCCTAACAAATATTCCAACGTGTGCCTATGTAACTAATTGTTAATGTTGGAAGATTAACCTGCATTTTTCGTGTTCATAAGGTTCTAGCGTGAGCCTATGTATAGCTATCTCATTGAAATGTTTGATTATAGTCTCCCATTTGTTGGAAAAATATGTAGTAACTATGTATCTAGTAATATCAAACGTGTACCTCTAACCAATTTACGCGAACAGGTCGGGACAATTGTCTTATGATATGCAACTGCCTATATAGTATTTAATATATATATACCTAGTATATAATTGCATCTATACCTAAATTGAAATTAATTCTGAATATCGTTGGGCATACTACATTTGACCTATTTTTGCACTCATAACGTAATTTCCCTCAACTCTAGATATCGTTTGGAATTGTAACTTGTGACTTAGCCAGCATAAAGATAACATACTGTAGAATCAACACTACTAATCCATATAACATGTAATTTAACATTTAAATTATTTCCTAGGCGGGCAGTATGTTAACACAGCGACATCTAGTGGCAATAGGGGGGAACTATTGGGCATCAGTTGCGCAAGTTGCGAACTAGATGGCGCTGACAGTGACGGTAATTGAGGCGTCCAATTTATTATATGTATTGATGACAAGTCCTGTTATATGTGCACACCGAGCAGCCATGTACCTAAGATAGATAATCAATTTTTCCAATAAAGTGAAATTGTGTCAAAATCCTCGTTACTTTCATTAAAATAGACCACGAGCCAACAGTATTCTTAAAGTAGGTATATTATATTAAAACATTAACTTTCTGCACTCCTTTGAAGAAAAAATAATTCCATACTTCGCAATCCTCGCAATATTGTCTTCAAAATGTTTTTGAAAAAAAAAATTGTGTGTTAATATAATTTAAATTGTTATATTTTAAATAAATTCTGTTCCAATCGTTTCAAACTTTTTTTTTTTGAAATAATGCAATACATTTTAAAATCTCAGTCCTTATTAAACAATTGTTAAGAGTAATGTTTATACTACATTTATGAGACAACTAGAGGACGTCACGCGGTTTCACCCGTGTTGTTCCCGTTCCCGTGGGAATACAATATTTTTTCTTCCATAAGAACCTTTTCCTGACAATACCTTACACAACAAAAAAAGAATTAGTAAAATCGGTCCACCCGTTCTGAAGTTATGCGCTTACAAACACATTTTGCGATTCATTTTTATATATAAGAAGATAAGAATACCGACACAGGTTATTGTTAAATAAAATACATCATTCTCTACGATTAAAAAAATAAACTTTAACTTTGAAGAGAATGAGTAATAATAACCCTTGTCTATTATAAAATGATGAGCCTTTTCAAAGAACAATACAAAAGTAATGCTTACAATGAAATGTCATCATCATCGTGGTGCATAATGCTTGATCGTCAGTCAATATAATATTATGATATGATATAACTTATGATGTAACTTACCAAATGCAGGATGTACACATTGTACATATTTGAAATCGGTTCGGTAGGTCTTTAATTCTCATAAACCGTGATAGCTCAACATTTTAAATCACAATGATGTATTTATATCGCTGCTATAACAACAAATCTTATTAATCTTACTTCTTACTATCTTACTTCTTAGTATCTTACTTCTTACTATCTTACTTCTCACTATCTTACTTCTTACTATCTTACTTCTTACTAATATTATTACATATATTTTTTTTTTTACATATATAAAAATCAATGCCACTTTTCGTTGTAATTTTATAACTTAAGAACGGGCTCACCTATCCAAACCAAATGTTTAGGTTTTGTTCGGACTATTTAGTAGATGGTTTATGTGAAGTTTGCACAAAATCGGTCGAGCGGTTCTCCATTTATCACGCAAACGAAGTTGCGCGGGTCAGCTAGTATTATATATGCGAAAGTTTGTGAGTGTGGATGTTTGTTACTATTTCACGCTCGAACGGCTGAACGGATCTGGCTGAAATTTGGTACAGGGATACATTATAGTCTGAAATAACACATAGGCTACTTTTTATCCGATCCAATAAACGTGATTATTTTACTTTTTATCACGGTAATAAGTTCCTTCGGGAAGCGGGAACGGGAACAAATTTTACGCGGGTGAAGCTGCGGGCATCAGCTAGTAAGTACTAAAGCCGAAAAATTAATATGGGCTTCCATTATGAACAACAAACGAATTTCTTTTTAGTTAGTGGGTATGGAAACCTCCGTGTGCGATATATCGTTTCGGTGTAGGTATGTTTCGTTTCGGTGTAGGTATGTTTCGTTTCGGTGTAGGTATGTTTCGTTTCGGTGTAGATATGTTTCGTTTCGGTGTAGGTATGTTTCGTTTCGGTGTAGGTATGTTTCGTTTCGGTGTAGTCTTAAATAGGGCTCCGTACCCAAAGGGTAAAAACGGAACCCTATTAGTGAGACTTTGCTGTCTGTCTGTCTGTCCGTCACGAGGCTGTATCTCAGGAATCGTAATACCTAGAGAGCGGAGATTTTCACACATGATGTATTTCTGTTGCTAACTAAACGATACACCTGCTTTTTTTTTTTTTTTACGTGAGGGAAAATCCTCATGGATTTTATGCCGGACTCCTACCGACTAAAAAACCTCACGTAACGCCCAACAGCCTATGGTTGTGAGCCCCGGGTAAGCCCTCGGAAGGATGTACCAGGACTCCCAACAGACCTACGGCCGCCACTGCGGCCTCGCCCAGGGGGAGGTTCGGGTGCTAGCCGCGTCTTTGGGGGGGGTTTCGGGTGTGATCCCGCTTCTAAGGGGGGGCGTGCGTAAGTTTCTCACGTCACGCTGCCGTCATGGGCCTGCTTCTGTAAGGACGGTGAGCGACCCTCTCACCGTCCTCAGACCCCCGGTCATGGAGGCCGATAGTCCTCGGCGAAGACACGTCGGCGGCGCCCAGGCCGCCGACTGCGGAACTCGGGTGGGAGAGTTCTCTCCCGTACCCGCCCCGCCGCCTCCTTCACGAGCATGACCTGCTCGCAGAAAGAGGCGGCGCAGTCCCACTTACTCCCGCTGGAGACCATGGCTCGCACCATGGTCTCGAGCGAGAGAGTGTCCACGTCCAGACCCACTACGAGGACCTGGCGCTGTTGCGCCAACGCCGTGCACTCCACTAGCGTATGGAGCGCTGTACGATACACCTGCTTAGTAATAAAACTTAAATTGATCGATAACGAAGGTGAAATGGACAAAATACGCCTTGCATTTAAATGTAACCATAGCCACAATTGGACGCCCTCTGTCCCATCTAGGGGCCATAGGACCTTCAGAAATATCTATAATTGCCTTAAAAGTAGTCAGATGTACTATTGTCAGTCTCCTTGATCCGTTTGAGTTTGATGTAGGTGTACGGAATTATACATCATGTCAGCATTTATAGCCGACCAAATAGTTGCCCGTCTGTACTTTTAGTTGTTCCTATTTGTTTGATAGACAGCTGACTATGTTGTTGAGAGTTGATGCAAAGGTTTCAGTTTACTCCTACTAAGCTTCCCTAATATTCATTGCAAATTTTAATAAAAAAATTAAGATTAATTACGGTCCCATTAGCTCAATTGGTTAGAGCATTACCCTGGTATAGGCAAAGGTTGTGGGTTCGAATCCCGTATGGGCCAAGTTGTCTTTTTCACTTAATATTAAAATATTGTAAACTTTATTTTAATAAAAACCGGCCAAGTGCGAGTTGGACTCGCCCATGAAGGGTTTCGTAGCAGCAAGTAACATAATATGAAAGTTCTTATAGTTCGTTGGAACTTTGATTGATGTTTTAACACGTTCGCAGTGGTAGTGATTTTTCTAACCGAAAATTGCGGTGTATGACGTATTAAAAAAAAAACTACCTGCTCTATCTCGTTGAAACCAATTTCTGTTGGTTGTTTTTATGGCAATGTACATCATATCTTCTTTTTAGATTTATCATTCTCTTAGTTTAGAAGTTAGAGGGGGGGACACATTTTTCCACTTTGGAAGTGTCTCTTGCGCAAACTATTCAGTTTAGAAAAATATGATGTTAGATACCTCAATAGCATTTTGAAGACCTATCTATAGATACCCTACACTATGGTATTGATAAAAAAAAATTGAGTTTCAGTTCTGAGTATGGGGACCCCCAAAAATAACTGTTTTTTTTCTAGTTTTACATAAGAATCTTAATGCGGTTTACAGAATACATCTAGTTACCAAGTTTCAATATCATAGGCCTTATAGTTTCGGAGAAAAGTGGCTGTGACACACGGACGGACAGACAGACGGACAGACAGACAGACATGACCAATCTATAAGGGTTCCGTTTTTGCCATTTGGCTACGAAACCCTAAAAAGGTTATCCACATTAAGTCAATCGTCGGATCGTTAGTTAGATAAAGCATTAAAAATTCAGAATTAATTTAATTTATTAAAATTTTGCGATGTTTATCTGTGCCGTATAGTCTTTACTGTTATTATATCTTTAGAAATATAAAATTTTATCGGGTTACTATTCCCGTTCGTTTTAAAGACAACTTCTTACAAAATATTATAAATACGTATAGTGATAGTGGACGTGTCGATGTATGAATGTTTGTGGCTCTTTCATCCTCAAACGGCTGAACAGATCTGGCTGAGATTTGATACAGGGATAGAATATAGTCTACTACAGTAACACACAAGCCACTTTTTATCCCGGGAATAAGTTCCTACGGCAAGCGTTAACGGCAACAAATTTTACACGGACGAAGCTGTGGGCATCAGCTAGTTAGTACATATTTATACATAAGGTTTCAAAAATTCAATTATAGGTATTATTTTGAAAATCAAAATTTTCGTAGATGTCAGTAGACAAAAATTTATAATACCACTTGCTGATGCCCGCGGCTCCGCCCGCGTGGAATGTTATTCCCGGTCACAGGGGTATGAAAAATAGATGTTGGCCGATTCTCAGACCTACTCAATAATGCTCACAAAATTTCATGAGAATCGGTCAAGCCGTTTCGGAGGAGTATGGCAACGAAAACTGTGACACGAGAATTTTATATATTAGACTAGCTGATGCCCGCGGCTCCGCCCGCGTGGAATGTTATTCCCGGTCACAGGGGTATGAAAAATAGATGTTGGCCGATTCTTAGACCTACTCATTATGCTCACAAAATTTCATGAGAATCGGTCAAGCCGTTTCGGAGGAGTATGGCAACGAAAACTGTGACACGAGAATTTTATATATTAGATGTTACCTATAATAGTCATAAATTGAATTGTTGTTGTTTCACTAAACATTTATAAGCATAACTGTGATATAGGCGCTAGGCGGCACTACCAGAGTTTATTTCGACTATGGCACTGCTTAGTCCCCGATAAGGATGCAACCATTTGATAAGTGAGTGACCAATACAACACACATAATATACGACAACGCGTCCACAATACTTGCAGACTCAGGTATAAGGTATAAAGAATTTTACTTAAATTAAGTTTTTTTTATCGACTGCAATATTAGATACTTTTTTGTTTCTATAATGTTTAAATTTGTCTACGCTATATCCAGTAAGTGACAAATCAGCATTATTATGGTGTGATGCCTGATCGAAGCAGTCAATTCTTCTTTTGGACATCGTCTTCGTAGTAGGTACCTTACCAAACCTGTACGCAGTTCCTACAGATTTGGCAGTAATCAATTATATTCCAATTTTTCATTTATTTATTTATTTAACAGATTATGTACACACATTAAAAATACGTACAGTGATATAGTTAGGAGAAAAGGAGTACAATGGCGCTGCTTATTTCTATTAGAAATCTCTTCCAGCAGGCCGGCGAGAGGAGAATGACATGAAACAATAGAGAAAGGCAGAAGTGTGAGAGAGAACTAGACAGAAAATGCTTACCTACACATACTTTTGTACAAATACGTACATAAATATACTTGCTCATAACATACATACCTACATATATTTCCTTATTAGGCTGTATTTATTTTAAATATGTACGTGTTATATGTAGAAATTTTGGTTTATAGAATTAAAAAGCTTTATTCGATTTTAGAGTAGGTACGCCTAAGAACTACCACTCGTTACCTTCAATCAACTTTCTCCATCCAAAGGTTGCCTGGTAGAAATTGCTTTTTAGCGATAAAGCCGCCCATTATACATCTTCTTGCACTGTATTTATGTACCATAATTTTATTTACTTGGCGTACAATAAAGTGTAAATAAATAAAATTAAGAAATATATACAAAACTAATAAACAACAAATTCAATCACTTGATCAACCTTATTGATCAACTTATTGATCAACTTTAGCCTGGTAGACCCGAAAGAGGAAGCTCATTCTACATTCTACGTCCTAATTCCTAATAAACCACGTTTGTCAAATTTAGCGTTTAGAAAACATTTTACAAATTTTCATCATCTCATTACAATATTTAATATCACAAAATATTGCAGAGTTCATCTGTGCTGAAATTTTGCGCTCAGCAACATACATTTAATACCTACTGTGTCTTGGTTCAGTTATTCTGCATATGAGTATAAGACTGGTAATTTTATGGTACGGCAAAATTTATGAATTACTTTTGCACAAATATTACTAACTTTTACATAGACACTTTGCTAGGGGAAATATAGTTTTCATTACCTATTTTAATTATTATTATTATATCTTATATTATGTCAGTTTAATGAACTGTTCTGAAAATAGAAAATATTATAATTAAGTATGTGGACCTAATAATAATCTTTCATTCATCATGTTTCCGAAAAGTTATCAGCAGGATGCATGCCTTGATAAATATAATTTTATTTGATAAATATATTGGCTTTGTAGATAGATATCTGGCACTCGGAGTTAATAATTATAGATAAGTTGTCTGCCATATGTATTTAGCTAGAGTTATTGCGTATTATCGAGGACTAAATAGAAACGTTATCTGTAATCAATGCATATCAACCGATTACGTGTACCTACATACGCCGATAAGATTGATGTCATGATCGGCAACAACGTCGAAAAGACGAAACTCGTCAAGTTTTCCTCTGTGAATTTTATCTAACGTGTTGAACGGAAGCCGTCCGATGCGCACATCTCGTTGCCGCATCCCGTTTCACTCGGCCCTCCGCCAATCGCCTCCGACCTCCGACCAAACGGACCTCTACACCTCTATCCTCAATATTCTCCTTCAGTCTTAGTGTGGGTGGCGCGACGCACGCACGTACGTTACGTCCGCTCGGAAATCGTTCGCGAGCTTTCGAATTTTACCTGTGGATTGTTAGTGATTTATGTGTCTGTAAAAATTGCAAATAAAAACATTGTGCTCTGTTTCTGGATTAATACTGTCCTGTTTCCAGTTCCAGGAAAATTACAACTTATCATATTCAAGGTCGGTGTGTTATACTATATGCCTTGCGAATAGTAATGCGATTGGATGCATTCGGAATGTCACCCGTCCACTCTTTATAAGTTAGCATTAAAGGATTGTCGAGGTGAAGGATTTTTTCAAGTTTGTGTATTGAGTTCGTTGACGTCTAGAGTAACTTTTTTTTTCTTGTTTGACCGGTGTGCGTGAGGCTCGTTTCTGCGCGCGTTCAATCACTATTGGATCACGATAAGTAAAGAACATCAGATGTTGTAGATTCAATACTAATTTCCGGCTTACTACCTATTTCCAAGCTTCCTGTTTAAATGTTGAAACAATATTTTATCAACCGAAAGAACTATCTAATATTTAGATTCTTTCTAAATAATACCATTGCCGTAATTTCCCTTAATTTCTTTCGATTCGTAACGTAAGTTGCAACAAAATGTCAATTCACAAGTAAGTAATTGTGTGTTAAACTTAAATAAATTATTTCAAATCAAATTACCTAGTTCGTTGATACTTTTTTTCATTAACGTTATAAATCTGAGATTACCTACCTCGTATGTAAATAATGTCGGTACAGTTTAAGTTTTTAATTTCTAGATGATCTCATAACACCTGCATTTGAATTGAATAGATATCATCTGCCTTTGTTTATAAGCAATGACCGTCTCGATCAAATTGCTAATCCTAGCATTTATATCTAACCGTCTCAGCTACAAATACCTAAGTAGGTGTATTGCTGAAACATTGTTTTAATGCAGACTAAAAACCTAGAATCTATGAACCAAAAACGATTGATACACCCTTCAATAATATTATGATTATCGTTTGAGTTCAATTGGATGGAGATATTAAAAATAATGAGTCAGTCACTCCACGTTGGCACATACCTACGCGTATAAATTAGAGTCCATCCAATTTAAATTGAATTGTAATAGTAACTGTTAGTGATACAGCAAGAATGTGTCATATAACACTTCTAGATTTGGAAACATGAAAACTAGTTTGGGAGAATAGATTTGTCTATTAGTCAAAAGCTTCAGAGATGATGATTATGTTAAATAATTTACTTGCAGCAGATGCTGTTGAAACTCCTGTGATTAAGAATATTGTAATGAATTCGTAGAAGGAAACGCTTATGAGAAGGCAATTTTGCACGCTAGAGAAGACAGTGAATTTTAATTATGTTTTGTAAAGTGTCAATGCCGTCGCAAAGCTGTATTTTGAAATAATATTTGTTTAGTTTTGTATCGTTGTATTTAAAGTTATAGACTTTAGGTAGGTAGCAACCAATATTAATACAAGTTAGAGGTGTGGAAACGTTTCTTACGAATATTTAAATAGCCATCTTATCAATACCGCTGTATAAATAGCTACTAAATTTTAACGAAAAAGATCATTAATGTTCAAAAATACATTTTGCCATTTTGCAGTGATAATTAATTCTATTTAAAATAGATAATTTTTAATAACGGTACGGAAACAAAATTTAATATTGTTCTAGGTAGGTACTTTCTTTGACTTTTTATGAAATTCTTCATTGTTATGTGTATGGAATTAAACCAAAAGAGAATTTATCATCAATATCTGTCTCATTAAATTATGATTGTGTCTATTGTGTCCAAATTTGTTGAATAGAGAAAATATTACAGCGTCATACAGTTAAGTTACGAGCTTAAATTATTCGATAAGCTAGCTTGGAAACTAGTTAGCAGAAGTGCTAAAATTTAATAGCTGGCTAAGGTACTAAACTTATATTTGGGATAGTTAGTGAAACTGAAAGACGTCCAACGTTTCACACTGAAACTAATTAATTATCAGGGTAAACTGGTAGTTACTTTCAGTCAGTGATCTTGGCGATCGTTTCATTATGAACGGAAGTTGTAAAAGTGGGAAGTATTTACGCGAAACGGCTTGCTGTTTTGAACCTGCAGCAGGTCGCCCTATAAATAAACCCAATGTAGGTAAATTCTCCTACGGAAACAGTACAATTTGAAACAAATGTGTCTACATATTTATTTGTAGTTAATTTAGCAATATGATTTAGTTTATGATTTTGTTAATTTTTCTTATTAGGTATTGTAACAAGGTAATTGCTGCAAGCTACTATGAAATTAAAAATTTAATCAATATGTTTCAGTTGCGTAGGTAATTAATTTGATTATTCGTGGATAGTTCATGAACTGTGTGTATTTCAATATTCATGATTATTATTCATATCAAAGATATTTTTTTTACTTAAGTACTATTATTTCATTGCAATGTTTTTAACAAAATAACAGACTAGTTCTAAAATATCTGTTTAATGGAGCTGGTAATTAATATCTATGTCAGATTCCGAATTATCGGGACTAATTATAACTTCTCCACTAACTTTGATCGCCTGATTTAAAATTCTTTAATCTCAAGAATTATTGTGGTTTAATTTCAAAGTTCATTGGTCAATTCAATCTTGAGCAATTTTTTTATATTATCCCAACTAATACTATTTACAGGATATAATTAATTTACCATACTTTGCGTCATCGAGCTTCCTTTGGCACTATGATCATGAATGTAGGTACCTACTTCTATATTATTTTATTTGGATATGTGTACTATTCAGCTACCGTTTAAGAGCCACTACTAAGGTAAAACAGTGAGATTCTATTTAAAATAATTGTCATAAATTTCAACCCGAGCCCTTCCATGTGTTTTATTCATGCCAGTCTTTCACATCCATACAACTTGCACAAAGGATTGGTTTAACTGGTCTTGGCGTGTACGTATAAGTCTTAAGTTATAGCTCTGTATGCCATTAATGTTTATAATGTCTTAACATTTATAGACAAAACGAAGGTATTAAAACTTTTTATTAGGATTTAGTCTTAAGAATATCGGATCTTGCAAAAGTGAATGGCAAAATATATGGATATCTGTAAAAAGCTCTCACATCTGTATAATTTAAAAAAAAATCTTTTGAAGAATATTGTTAAGACTTATTTCTTTTTTAAAATTTCAAATGTAAAATTAGACATTTCTTTAAACCATGGCCAAACACCAAAATGTTATAGGTATTTAAACTTTCATGGTCACTGACATTAGTATTAAAGTTAGCGGGATATTTACCATGTAATGTTGAGAGTTTCCGATAAACTCTCAACAATACATGGTAAATGTCCCGCTAACTTTAATACTAACACCAATATGTTAGTTTCTATACTACCATTACAATTCTTTCATGATTTTTAGGAATTGTCCATACTATATTACGTTTCTGCCGTTTTTGCTATAAATGTTTATAAATCTGTGATTCCTTCACCTATCTAATGAGCGTCTTAACATCATTTCTTATTATTCGTTCTATGTTTTATTGTTACACAAAACACGTTCTAATTGTTGTGACTTCTGACGCAACTCGGTTTTCTTACGGGTGACAAAGCCAGTTATGAGTAATTACACCAACTTCTACTTCCGTACCGCGGCGGAATATAAGATAGTCGTGGGAATTCACTGAATACGCATTACAAAATTTATTTTTAGTCATATTGTCATTTGAGTTCTAAAATTCACGCATTGCATTATGCTTCCTTAGAAATCTGGTTGTCGTTCTTGACACTATCTAATGTAAGCTTGGCTTTAACTGGAATTCATCTGTTGAAATAAGATAGGTAGGTAGATCACAATACCTTTATAACCATGTAGTTCAACCTCGGATTTCTATGGGTGTAAGCAATAATAACGCTTCCTGATGTCATTTTTTTCAATATACGGTGTGAATATAGCGGTACAGTGGGAGACTGAATGATAGTAGGTAGTTCGATAGTGTTGTTCTAGCTAAGATTATACTCGTAAGATCTGCCTTCGTAAGAATTCTAATAAATAAGAACAAAGTACCTGCCATCAACTTATTTTAGAATACACTTAGACAGTGTGTACTGTACCCACTAAAATTTATTTGTTTATCTTCTTTAAACAACATTCCAATGGGCTAGCAATATGTTAGTAGAACGTATAGGTTATTCGATGCCAAAAGCTTCTTAGCCATAATACTTTTTATAAAATTTAAAATCAACCTATTTGTCTCATATCTAGTTTTATTAACGTGCACTTTAACTTGAATATATAAACATTCGTAACCAATAATTGCTTCAAGGATAAACGTTTTATTGTGGTTGATGTAATGAACATGAGTAACAAACGAAAGTACCTACTCAGTCCTCCCATTTTGTATTATCTCCCATTAAATATGATAAGTAAAAGTACTTATATCATGCGGATTTGTTCAATGATACGCCTACAAATATACGAGCACTGATCAAATTTTCCTAACTGAATGTTCATATCTGACTATTATTACGCAAACTAAAACAATGGCTGTGTTTATTGCATTGTTCTACTCAATGAAAATAATGACGTCACTGGTTAAAATTTTTTAGAAGTAATACGGCTGCTAATGATATTGCAGTCTATAACATACTACGTCAGCAATATGGCTATGTTTTAGTTGTATGACGTATTAGTGATGTCAGAGCATAAAAACATTCTATATTTAAATACGAGTATGAAACTATGGATTTATGTTATCGATTACTTTTAGTCACACATTTGTTCTACTCCACATTCTAAAGTTCCGCATCATTACAAAATAACTAAAGATAAAACGTAGAAGTTTTTATACGGTGTAAGTATTAAAGCCGCGTCTCCACCTTATTGGTCACGGATAACACGTAGACGATGAACGATGACGTATTCAAAAATACTTTTATCCTGCATAATACCCAATGATATTATAAGTAAAACGGTGCTCTTGTATCATACAAAATGTGAAACACAATAGAAAAACCAGTGGAGACTTGAAAATATAATATCTTTAGATTAAATGAAAATACAAAGCAGAGTATTACGGAATTGTGAGTTCATACATTTTATGTTAGACTTAATACAAGTTTAACATGTATATTAATAGTATTGGTTTGATTACTACCTAATTAGTTAAAAAACAAGTTGAAGTGTTAGACAGAGAGCCTGCTGTGAAACGCTTAGTGGAATTGCAACAGACCTGATACCAAATTGGCCGTAAATATTGCCATAAAACAAAAACTTGCACTAATCATATAAAAAAGCATTCAGGAAACTAGTTAAAGGTACTCGTAAATAAGTCATTTTGTACGTTTATGCTATTTTGAACTAGACATTAAATACATCGGAATACTATCAGTCACCTACTTCAGTAACTACCAATAAAAATTGTTAGGCATCGTAAATTGATACCAATTTGTTAGCTGAAATAATTTCAACGAATTTAACTATGTGGCCGGATAGTGGATAAGCGTAGATATGGTTTACATCGCAATGATAACACGTTTCCTGAACATGTAACTGACGATAAATGGTGCGTTTTATTGTTGTTTTATATTGTTATTGCTTTGAAACTGTTGCTCGATATATTGTTGACAATGACATGAAACAGTTCTGTCAATGAACTATCTTATTTGGCAAGCTAAACCATATTGCTATGTTAGGTGAGTGAAATTTCTCGACATCTGATTTTCATAAAAACAATATCTATAAGGTCGACCACATGCTTTTGTAAACGTCTTTAAGCTATGGTTGACCACCGTTCCTCAGAGCGGCAGTTAGTTTTTTTAGCTACTATAACAGTAAATAAACCGGCCAAGTGCGAGTTGGACTCGCCCATGAAGGGTTTCGTAGCAGCAAGTAACATAATATAAAAGTTCTTATAGTTCTTTGTAACTTTGATTGATGTTTGAAAATTTTAGTTTATGACGTATTAAAAAAAAACTACCAGCTCTATCTCGTTCAAACCAATTTTCGTTGGTAGTTTTTGTGGCAATGTACATCATATATTTTTTTTAGATTTATCATTCTCTTAGTTTAGAAGTTAGAGGGGGGGGGACACACATTTTTTCACTTTGGAAGTGTCTATTGCTCAAACTATTCACTTTAGAAAAAAATGATTTTAGGAACCTCAATAGCATTTTTAAAGACCTATCGATTGATACCCCACACGTATGGATTTGATGAAAATAAAATTTTTGAGTTTCAGTTCTGAGTATGGGGACCCTCAAAATTTACTGCTTTTTTTCTAGTTTTATATAAGAATCCTAATGCGGTTCACAGAATACATCTAGTTACCAAGTTTCAACAGCATAGGCCTTATAGTTTCGGAGAAAAGTGGCTGTGACACACGGACGGACAGACAGACAGACAGACAGACAGACAGACAGACAGACATGACGAATCTATAAGGGTTCCGTTTTTGCCATTTGGCTACGAAACCCTAAAAAGGCACATTTTGTTTTAACCTCAAAGTATTGATAAGTATTGCGATTGGAGGGAACCTATCACCTACTGGCTGTCTGCCTATTCCAAAAGAGATACTTTAAAAAAAAACCTCTTTTAAATTTCTACTGGATGGTGCTCATAGATAAACAGTGACATTTTCCTGGCGTGCAGCCATTTTTAAGCTATTGCATAGCTTCTATCGCGGGCCTTGCGTGGAGACCGAATCCAGAAATTCTGTCACGAAAACGAATCACACTCTCGGCTACCTTCGGCCACGTTCGTGTATCTCACACTTCAATTATAGTGGAATTCAACAGATTCAAACAATGTAGTAAACAAACAGATTGGATCTCGACTCTCCATAATTACTTACATTTAAATATCAATCCTGATCATATTCGTTTTAAGGAACCATAGTTAGATTTATGCGGCCATTTCGACACTAATTTACCTTTAGAATATAGAATAATTTCATGAAAAATACTTCAATGATAAAAATTTAAACCTGTCATTCTTGCTTGTCATTAAATTATTTTTTCTCAGTCTTGTTTGTCTTTGGCATAGTCTTATTTAACGGTTGTACTCGCTTATTGATTATGAAAAGAGGTTTAATCATAATCAGTTTGACAACAATTACTTAGTTTAATAGTATAATAAATTATTTAAAAATGAACTTTAAACTTAAATAATTATAATCGGTAATCGTAAAACAGTACTGTGTGAGTGTGTATTGTTCTGAAGTTCTGCGAGGTTTTTCTATTATCTCTAATTAGGTATATCAACGACTTTGCTTCAAGTAGGTACTTTGGCTTTTGGACATTTTCTTTGCGATCTAATTAAAACTTTTTTATACATACTCATATAATTTCTAAGTAGGTATGCATACATACGGAGAATTTAAAACGGCAGTAACTGAGTGATTAAAACCAATGGAATATGAACCTGTGGAAGACCTTCTACAAGTTCTTTAAAATCAACTCACATAAACATACATGCAACACACACACACCCACACACACACTCACACACACACACACACTCAAAAATCAACTCACATAAACATACATGCAACAAACACACACACACCCACACACTCACACACTCACACACACACTCACTCACACACTCACACACACACTCACTCACACACACACACACTCACACACACTCACACACACTCACGCACACTCACACGCACACGCACACACACACACACACACACACACACACACACACACTCACGCACACTCACACGCACACAGAAACACACACACACACACACACACACACACACACAGAGAGAGAGAGAGAGAGAGAGAGAGAGAGAGAGAGAGAGAGAGAGAGAGACATACACGCAGACACTCATACACACATACACATACACACGCACACGAAAGCCTAAGCATGCTTTAAGATTTTGTATTGGTGTTAGTAGGAAACAATTTTAATCTATATATATAAAAATCAATGCCACTTTTCGTTGTAATTTTATAACTCGAGATCGGGATCACCTATCCAAACCAAATGTTTAGGCTTTGTTCGGACTATTTAGTAGATGGTTTATGTGAAGTTTGCACAAAATAGGTCGAGCAGTTCTTCATTTATCACATTTTTTGTAACAAATGAATTCAAAACTGCGACGGGAACGGGTGATATACTCTGTATGTGACGCAAACGAAGTTGCGCGGGTCAGCTAGTATTTTAATAGTTCTGTGTAAACATATTGTCAAGTGTCAATATTTTGGGGGAGAACACTGATATCTGCAACACAGTTTGTACTAGCGCAGGTATCAGGGAATTCCAATTTCATGTATGTACACAATTAATGGCAATAAAGAATTTATCTATTTATTTATACATATTATACTTAGAAAACATCAAATCTTCGAAACAAACATTGGTAGATCCCACGATTTTTTGGCCTGCCCGGGAATCGAACCCAGGACCCCTGCGCGACAGTCAGTCATATTACCGAATGCCACCGAGGCAGGCAAATAAGAATCTGGAGGGTACAGATATTTTTCTTCTCCTACATCCAAATTTCCTCCGATGAGGAGTTCGATTCGTCAATCCTATCCTGGTTATCCGTAACTGTTGTACGTTAGGATTGAAGAATCGAGGATGGGTACCTCTGAAGAAAGCCGATAACACCAGGATATTTTATAATTATTTTAAAGTTTTTAGGTATATTCAACAAAAAAAAACAAGCCTTGCCGTGTACCTGCGATACGTCTCGATGGCGCAGTACTGAAAAGTGTTGCAGAATTTAAGCAAAGACTTTTGGGTCTTTTGGGACTTTTGGGAGTTTTTGGGACTTTTGGGAGTTTTGGGAGTTTTGGGTCTTTTGGGACTTTTGGGACTTTTAGGACTTTTGGGACTTTTGGGACTTTTGGGACTTTTGGGACTTTTGGGTCTTTTGGGACTTTTGGGACTTTTGGGACTTTTGGGACTTTTGGGACTTTTGGGACTTTTGGGACTTTTGGGACTTTTGGGACTTTTGGACTTTTGGACTTTTGGACTTTTGGACTTTTGTACTTTGGACTTTTGGACTTTTGGTTTTTTGGACTTTTGTACTTTGGACTTTGGACTTTTTACTTTGGACTTTTGGACTTTTTGGACTTAAAAGTCGTACCAAAAGTCCCAATAGTCCCAAAAGTTCCAAAAGTCCCAGAAGTCCCAAAAGTCCCAAAAGTCCAAAAGTCCCAAAAGTCCAAAAAACCAAAAGTCCAAAAGTACAAAAGTCCAAAGTACAAAAGTCCAAAAAACCAAAAGTCCAAAAGTCCAAAGTACAAAAGTCCAAAAGTCCAAAAGTCCAAAAGTCCAAAAGTCCAAAAGTTCAAAAGTCCAAAAGTCCAAAAGTCCAAAAGTCCAAAAGTCCAAAGGTCCAAAAGTCCAAAAGTTCTAAAGTCCAAAAGTACAAAAGTACAAAAGTCCGAAAGTCCAAAAGTCCAAAGTCCAAAGTCCAAAAGTCCAAAAGTCCAAAAGTCCAAAAGTCCAAAAGTCCAAAAGTCCAAAAGTCCAAAAGTCCAAAGTCCGAAAGTCCGAAAGTCCGAAAGTCCGAAAGTCCGAAAGTCCGAAAGTCCGAAAGTCCGAAAGTCCAAAAGTCCAAAAGTCCAAAAGCCCAAAAGTCCAAAAGTCCAAAAAACCAAAAGTCCAAAAGTACAAAAGTACAAAAGTCCAAAGTACAAAAGTCCAAAAAACCAAAAGTCCAAAAGTCCAAAGTACAAAAGTCCAAAAGTCCAAAAGTCCAAAAGTCCAAAAGTCCAAAAGTCCAAAAGTCCAAAAGTCCAAAAGTCCAAAAGTCCAAAAGTCCAAAAGTCCAAAAGTCCAAAGGTCCAAAAGTTCAAAAGTTCTAAAGTCCAAAAGTACAAAAGTACAAAAGTCCAAAGTACAAAAGTCCGAAAGTCCAAAAGTCCAAAAGTCCAAAAGTCCAAAAATCCAAAAGTCCAAAAGTCCAAAAGTCCAAAAGTCCAAAAGTCCAAAAGTCCAAAAGTCCAAAAGTCCAAAAGTCCAAAAGTCCAAAAGTCCAAAAGTCCAAAAGTCCAAAAGTCCAAAAGTCCAAAAGTCCAAAAGTCCAAAGTCCGAAAGTCCGAAAGTCCGAAAGTCCAAAAGTCCAAAAGTCCAAAAGCCCAAAAGTACAAAAGTCCAACAGTCCAACAGTCCAAAAGTTCAAAAGTCCAACAGTCCAAAAGTCCAATAGTCCAATAGTCCAAAAGTCCAAAAGTCCAAAAGTCCAATAGCCCAAATGTCGACAGTCAAGTAGGTACTTGGTACTTTACTTTGTTGAACATAGGCCTTAAATTCTTACTTCTTACTAATATTATAAATGCGAAAGTTTGTGAGTGTGGATGTTTGTTACTCTTTCACGCTCTAACGGCTGAACGGATCTCGCTGAAACTTGGTACAGGGATAAATTTATGGTCTGGAACAACACATAGGCTACTTTTTATACCGGGAATAAGTTCCCACGGGAAGCGGTAACGGTAATAAAATTTACGCGGGCGAAGCTGCGGGCATCAGCTAGTATTCTTATATAGAAATAATTATACTAGCATAGTAGATAAAAAATGCTATGTAATAGCTTTACCGCGGCAGTCCCCGAGTGCCACACGTCTTTTTTTTTGCTAAACCTTGCTTTTTATATTTTTCAACTTTATTCGTAATGCACTTTTAAAGTCAGGCTTCTGGAATACGGGAATGAATAAAATGATTAAAATACTCTTTTATAATTTTTTCTACTTTACATTATTTTTTGCAAAAATTTCAGGACTTCTCAATTTGTGATATGAATCTGATGAATAAGAGTTTGAAGGTAGTCTTGTAATTAAAAATATATTCTGCAGATGGTCCCCCTTAATCTTACACGGTAACTGTTTTTGAAAGTTATTACAATAATATCAGTTTGTTTATGATTGATGATAAGTTGAATATTAGGTAATTTTGTTGAACGTTTTTTATCGCTATGGTGCATAGGCAAGGCATACCTACTGAATCTAATTGCTTGCTGACGCTTGTCACACGCATTGTTATCAAATCACAATAGAGAAGACTAAATTTAGAAACAAGCAATTATTACTGTATAATTAATTGCATTACGTAAATAAACCAATAAAATAATTTGAATTCGTCCGTAACGATATAAAACGAAAATAACGTCGTGGAACTCTGTTTTATTACTCTGCTATTTAACATTATTACGACTAGGTAATAGAAAGATAGTAGAACCGGAGATTACTTAATAGTTGACGACTTAGTACCAAACCAGGACTAACACTCCGATAAGGATGATGAGTATTCTATTATGTTTATTTCTTCGAAAGATGCCTGAGAGATTACTGAATATAATTATTTTGTAGGTACCTGGTTCTTCTATTTGTGACATGCTCCAGCTTCCAGCCCGTCTGTACAGATGTTTTTTCAGCCGGTACTCAAAAAACACAAAGTTTTTCCAAACGTATTATATTGTTATTACGATTGCTTATATGACTATTGGTGCTACTTCGTCACTCAACTCTCTTAACAACTAAGGGCTCGTTTAAGGAGACGCGGGGCGTCAAGCGTCGCGTACGGCGTGACTTGCAGCGGCGCGTAAAGCGATTTGACCGTTTATAGTCAGGCGGCGCGTGAAGCGGCCTGCGTAGCGTCACGCGCAAAATCAAACATATAGAAATGTAGGAGCTCGTTTAAGGACACGCGGGGCGTCGAGCGACGCGCGTGGCGTGGCTTCTCTCGGCGCTGCGTCCGCCGCGTGGCACGCAGCTTCACTCGGCGCTGCATCCGCCGCGTTGCACGCAGCTTCATATACGGCGTCGTTCAGTGCGACATAGGGATGTGACATTGTACATAAAAAAACGATTTTTAGTTAATCGATTTTTTCTTTAGCATGAAAAATCGATTAGTAAATTATCGATTTTTCTCAAGAAAATAATCGATTTTTTTAAATTAATTGATTTTTTCCTAATTTGACATTTATTTTTTTATAAAATAAATACCATATCAAGTTTTATTCATTAATAATAAACAACAGAAATAGTAAGTACTTACATAATCAACACAAATTAAAGTTTTAGAACAATCAAATTATAACAGGTTCAAAATATTAAAATAACCAATAGTAAGTTCTTAATAATCAACACAAATTAAAGTTGTAGAACAATAAGGTTGAAATTTAAATGTTTTTCACATTGAATCAACAAAATATTCAAATAAATAAAAAGTAAATTAAATTATTCAAAAACTAAAAATCCGTAGGCAACAAAAAAAAAAAATAGTGTCCACGGACTTGCTTTTTAAAAGTGGTGATAGTTTTACTGTCCCTGATACCAGGCGGAAGTGAGTTCCATAGTCTGACTGCATGCACGGTGAAAGAGGATGAATAAAAACCGGTTTTGTGAGAAGGAAATTTAAGATTTGAGCGTAGGTGAGATCTGCAGAGAGCATCAGGAGAACGAACAAAAGAGAACCTTTCCTTTAGATAGGGAGGTGAAGATGGATTATAAAGGATATTGTAAAGGAGGCAGAGGATTTGAGTGTTACGGCGAAGGCGGATTGGGAGCCACTTGAGTTCTTTGCGAAAGTGAGAAACATGATCGAACTTTCTAAGATTGAATATAAAGCGTATACACAAATTTTGCAACCTCTCAAGTTTATCCAGAAGCTCCTCAGTGGCGTCTAAATAGCAGGCGTCGGCGTAGTCAATAATGGGCTGAATAATAGTTAGAGCAAGACTAATTTTCGTCCTCAAGGGTAAGAGGCTCTGGAGGCACTTCAACGAATGAAAGGAGAAGTGCACTTTCTTGCTGACGTCACTAATATGGGCACTCCAGGATAGCGTGGTGTCCATGATCACTCCCAGGTTCTTCACAGTGTCTGCGTAGGGTATCTGAATACCGGCCAAAAGAACTGGATCCAGTTCAGACACCGGCATATTGTCAGTTTGATACTTACTGCTAATGACGATGGCTTGCGACTTCAGAGGGTTGATGCGCAGTCCGACCGAATTAGCCCAGTCGCTTCGTCTAAGTCGCGGTTAATGCACGATATGCCAAATGGGGCGTCAGTGGCCGAAAAACGTCGGTACAGCTGCAAGTCGTCAGCGTAGAGATGGAAGTTACTGGAAATAAGACTCGTAGCCGAGTTGATGAAGATACAGAATAAAAGAGGAGATAGAACGCCACCCTGAAACGTATGGAAATGTTCGAGTTCGACGTATGGAATTGAACGCCAATCTTTCATAAGTATCGATGTATCGTTTATTTTGCGTACGTGATATTTTGCTTTCATGACGTTCTGCTCCAGAGGGTTATAAACATCGATTACATTTTCAAAATAAAATATCGATATTTTATTTTGATAAATATTTTTATTTTAATATCGATATTTTCTATGAACGATATTGCCCGACATTCCTACCTAACGCATACCCCGCACATCTCCCACCCCTTCCTTGAAGCGTCCTTCGCGGCGTCACCCGCAGCTTCATCCGCCGCGTTCCTCCATTGCGAGACTCGCTGGTTTACCCGCCGCGTCCTCCGCGGCATCACCCGTCGCTTCAATTGCCGCTTCCGACGCGACGACACTCGCCGCTGTGGCAGCTACAACTCAAACAAACGCTTGCAAAAACGCTTCTCCTTGAACGCTCTGAACATTTCCATACGTTTGTGTTTCTGGCGGCCCGCCTGGCGGGCCGCGCCGCTCGAAGCGCCGCGTCTCCTTAAACGAGCACTAACAATTAGCTGTTCTACAATGGTGTAGTCTTGCTAACCAAACTACCTATGATAATAATTATTTATTCACAAAATTATATATTGACATAGAAACTAGTGTTGTGTTATTGGTTTTTAGAGATACAACCTATCAAAGGCCTCACTGATTGCGAAGTCCAACTTTGGATGCTGTTTTACATATTTATAAACATCATCTGCTACTTCACAAATCTGTGTGTAACAGAATGGGACTGGTGAAATTTTGAAATGACTTGTACTTTTCAGTTCAAATCAACCAGTTTTATTGAGGACATGACCCAAACAAATTCGATATTGCTGATGTGTATTCTGGGTGGCCAGAACTAGGCTTGTTGATTCTCACCTTGTTGATGACTATTTGACTGCAAGGTGTTGAAACGAAATCAGGTTCAGTTAACATAACATAATCTTCAAGTCATTATTTCGTACCTACTACCTAGTTGTCCCGGCGAATGTTAGTACCGCCTTTATAATCGGATTTCGTGAATGATGTATGAGATAATTAATTTCTATTTTTCGTGATATTTTCTATTACCTATTACGTTGGACAAATTCTAAAAAAAAGGTGAAATGTGGGCATATAATATGCCTCAGCGTACCCCTTCGGGGTTGAAGTCTTGACCATATGTATGCATGTTTATGTATGTGAAACTGTTCGGCTTTTATGGGTAAGGATTCATACTTTTGTACCTATTTAGATATCATAATTCTACAATTTTGTGAAGGTTGCAGATTGCCTTTAATGGGAATTAATTTATTACACACAGCAAAATTGATGTTTCTGATAAGTTTGTCATAAAATTTATGCCATAAGTACCTACATTCCACAAGTTTTATACGTATAATATTATCATATATAATATTTCCCAGTGTCACTTGATATTCGATAGCATTCCGTATTCATAAGATGAAAGTTATATTATAACGAGAAAGAAATTGCCTGAACAGCATATTTTGACATGTCTCTTTGTAACATTTATGTAAACGCTACGCTATTGGTGTCTGATTTCTTTGTCCTTGAATTCCAACGTGATACGGGTAGCTGTATTCAATATGATATGATGCCTCTACTGACATACAGTTAGGTAATCATTGCCCGCATATTCTTTCATGTTATTTGTTGTACATGATATTTTCAACATTTTCTCTTTTGGTAAAACAAGTTCTATTATTCAAAAGCGGACGCATTTGAAATAGCTATGTGTTTATGTTTATACATTTGTATAATCAACATGAACGACTTATTGGTTTTTGGCCTAAATACATAGATATGTTATTCTATCTGTTTACTACCTATTAGCAAGATATTAAACAATTTATGTTAAATAATGTAAGTTTATTTGCTAGTATTACTAAATTAAGATGAGTGAGAAGCGTGTTATTCAAATTATAATTACCTGTTATTGTTTCCGTAAATACATATTTTCCTCGTTATTCCTCACCTCAAGACATACATGTATATTAAATCACACATACTAATTGTTGGCGTCTTATCTATAAATTCATTACTAGTCAATTGCTTACTGTTTCCTGAAGCAGCGTCAGCGTTATACCAAAAATATAATGATTTAAATGCGTAATTTATAGCAACTTATAATATGTAATGCATCAATAAATAAGTCTTGCTAATATCTAGTTTATTTTGCATTTTTTTCATATTAATTTAGTGTATAGTTAGCATACTAATTAGCAATTGCTATTCAAAATTATTTATTCACTGTTTGTGAGTTTAAGGTATGGGATATTGTCAATAACAAATCTGTTGGTAGTGTAACTAAGTAACAGTAATCTGTGCAAATATTGTAATAAATCTTTTACATCACGATTCCAAATTAATGTGTTTCTTATGGCCTGCCTTACATGAAGCTGCACTTCTCAGGATATTCTAACTTCATCACATACAAGTTTCATGTTTTAACAGTAGTGGAACTCTTTACTTATAAACATATTCCCTGGAGTCCCTGGATTGAAATAGAATACCTAGACACATCCAATCACTTTTTTTTTTGTTTAACGTGAGGGAAAATCCTCATGGATGTTATGCCGGACTCCTACCGACTAAAAAACCTCACGTAACACCCAACAGCCTATGGTTGGGAGCCCCGGGGAAGCCCTCGGAAGGATGTCCCAGGACAACAACCAATCACTTTTGAAGAGTAAAACGAGAATAAGAGATAGTTACCGCCCAGGCCAGATAGCTGTGGGCATAGTGGAAGCTATATAAAGCGTTAAATATAATGTTCCTTACATTCAAACTAGGTACCTATATTCAAAGAAATAACCATCATCACACTCCCGGTATGGATGAACTAGTTTGCTAACTTCGTGCACTTTATATAACCAAGAAAAAAAAAACTGGAATTTAATTAAACATTACGTATGGAAAGAAAAACCGTGAGAATGTCTTGCATGTGCTAGAAAACTATGCGGTATGTCTTGTTTAATTGTACATCTTGTGTGTAGCTCATGCATTACCTATCGTGTCAGATCAAGAAACTGATCAAGCAAATTGCAGGCATTTAGTCTATCGAAGCTAGTAAGTAGATAAGTTATTCCACACTTGTTACATAATTGTCATGTTCAGTACTGATAGTTTATCTATAGTAGTAATCGTGCTAATTGATGATGCACCAAACTTCCAATTCGATTATAAGATCTTACTTGGTCCAAGATCTCAAAAGATTATTTGGTACCGAAGAAAACCTCCAAATGGAAACAAACGTCAATAATTCGGTGTAGCTAGTACCTATAAGGTCAAATAATCTCGAACTCAAAGTTAGATTTTTATAATGATGATCATATGAAATTTATTCTCTATCATTCTTCATTTGAATACTACTCAAATTCAAGTGCTTAACTAAGGTATGAAGGATGTCCACCGATCATTACCGCATAAATAGTGTAATCGTAGAAATGAGTGCTTTGCCATGAGCTTAGCGTCGAACAGGTTTCATCGACCCTTTACCAAGACTCACGATGTGTATGGCGTCTATACATTCACAAATGATGTTTTCTACTTAAATCGATCGTTTACGTTACATCGATTGTAGTTGCATAGTAGCGGGCTCGTATACTAATGATGTGGACTGTGGTGTCACCGGAGGCCATTCATCGGTCAAGTGTACCTGTTTGTCTTTATAAAGAATGTTTGCGATAGTCACTTGATATGCCGTAATGCAATTTCTTAGAATATCATAATATAGGAGCAAAGAACTAAGTATAACACGTAGTAATTTTGCTGTCAATGAATGAGATGAGACCATTATTGCAATAGCAGACAATTCAAACAATCACAACACATCTTGGTCTGAAATTAATGCTAACTGATAAGATGAATGCTTCTTCTCCTATATTTATATCCCACTCAAGTAGCAGACGAGCAACGACTCACGATCAAAATGATGAGAATTTTATACAATCTGAAGTAGAAATAAGCAAAGTATGTACTGAACACGAGGTTACCAATATGCGGAGAGTATATACATATTTTAAACAGTTATTCATTTTATCATTGTAGATCAGTCTAACCCATGAGAATAAAAACGTAGGGAAAAACTTTTAAATAAAAATACGACTGAAAATAAAATCTAATCATAAAATGTAAAATGCAATATACTGAGGCAAAAAATTGCAATAATTTCGCGTATTTCAAAACATGTTGTAAAATCGTCCAGAAATTGTACTTATCGTGACGGCAATACGGTTTCAACAACAATAATGTTCTTATCAAATGTTTCATAGGTAGCAGATTTTCTATTACGACAAAGGCTTGGTGCGAGCTGCGTAAAACAATCGGCAATTGTTTTTTCTACTTGAACAGCACCACGATTTTCTGTACGTGATGATATTGGAAACCATTTCCTTATTGCCAACGATTTGATGTATTGGATTTGGTTAGGTTCATGGTCTTATCTAAAGGTTCGACTAGACTGACTAGAGCTTCAATTTTTTGGTTGAGTAGTTTCGTAAGTACGCATTTCGCGACGGTTATCAACTTTATTGTCTTTTATATCCACACCTATCATGTGGTAAATACTGCTAATGCGTTCAATATATTTTGTAGTAGACTGGTTTTTGTTTCAGTTGTTTTCACACGGAAATGTAAGAAAATCTAGAGATCTTATCATACAGTAGGATCTTCTCATCAGGTCATACGCTCGCTAGCTATTACGTATTACAATAATACAATTAGCAAAATGTGGAGTTTCCTGATCAGATGGCACGATCTCTATTGGCCCGTTAAAATAAGAATCACAATAGACTTTTAACGCCTAAGCACTTGATCTCATCTACTGCTCGTTCGCTCTAACTTTGCCGTTCGGCTCCATACTAAAGTCGAATTTTTGATTAGACGAAGTAAATTGACAGCAACTAATGTCACTTCTTCTTATAATGTTGCGTATTTTCTATGACGAAGTGACATTAGTTACTGTTAATTTACTTCGTCTAATTAACAATTCGGGTATACGCCTCTACGCCAGCGGCAAAGTTAGAGCGAACGGGTAGTATGTGTTACTTTTGACCCTTCATAAGCAAGGAAATCTGCCTAAAAATAACTATAAAAATAACATAATACATTAGGTATAATAAGTATGATATTTTAATTGTAACTACGATAGTTACTTTTTGGCTAATTGTACTTAGGTACTAATGGACTTGTACACGCAATCATAATTTAATGTCACTTAAAAATATCTATATTCATATCTATTCGATGTGTCCGATGAAGTAAGCGATAAAATAATGTTTCTTGGTTTTATTGTTCCACGTGTACATATACGAACCGTGTGGCGACGGTAAAGAGCAAAAATGTCGCCACCACAATTTATACCAAGGGTGTTGTAAGAGGCGACTAAGGGAATACTTTTGCAAAACAATCCATTGTGTAGAGAAGAAAAACTCGAGATGAAACCGAAATGACTATCCACAGTTGAAATTATTCGAGCCGCCCAAAAGACCTTCATCCTGGCTTAGCGATTGTCATTTTACTGACCAGTTGCTAGTGATGAGTCGTCATTTCGGTTTCATCTCGTGTTTTTCTTCTCACACACGCACGCACGCATCTACGCATATAGTCACGCCTTTATCCCCGAGGAGGTAGGCAGAGGTCATAGTATACGCCCACATTTCACATTATAGTTTTAAATCACACGTAATAGCGCAGGAATGACGACCCACAGTTGAAATTATTAAAGCCGCCCAAAAGGCCTTCAGCCTAGCATAGCGATTGTCATTTTACTGACAATACTTGTCCTTCCATCTAGACCTTTGAATATGCTTTGAAGCGAAACCGGTCAGGTTTATAATAATAAATATTGTGGAACTGTACAAGTGTCGTTTTCAATATGTGCAGCAAGTTCCACCAAGTGCCATCAATCAATAGTATAAAAAACATTACCCTCCTGTCTTCGGCAGTTCGGGTAATAATTTGTGTGTATATATTTACGAGTTTAGCCTTATTTAATATAATAGATCTAGCTATCTCCTTTCGACAGCATCGTTATCTATCACTGCTTAACTACTAGTTATGTAGTTAAATTATAATTATAATATTGTAGAACATGTTTATACAGCGTCATCTGGGCTATGCAAATCTGATAATAGCTTGCGCTCTGTAATCTAGACAACTCATAAACATAAGTATCAAATATAATATATTTTAAATGCGTATAGATTACAGGTAATTTGCTCCCAGGCACAGAACAAATCAATATGCTCATCACACAAAGAGCTTTGTCCTGAGTGGGTATTGAACCCACGTCGTCCTTTCGTCGTTACAAAGTCTTTCTTGACGCATTAAGCTAGTTTCTTTCTTGAAATTATACCTAATAGGGTTTATTCTTGAGAATATCTTTAACAGGAAAATAACTGTGACTGAGATATTCCTAGTCTTCATTTTCAAGTTTTTTTTTTAATAGATTCTAAAATTATTAAGGACACGCTACTTTTATTTTACCCTCAAATTTGGTTAGTTTAAATTTAAAAAGTACTCCTCAGGTGCTTAGGCACCTATTTAGAATTAATTAAGATCATGTCGTTGTATGAATTCTCGTAAATTCTGTTGATAACAAGAAAAATATTCAACAACTAAAACGTCTATTCACTAACTAAAATTCACGCTCTAAAAAGCAAGAAACGAAAACAAAAAGTAAAGAATATCTAGTAGGTATATGATCAATACATATAATAAAATCGTAACAGGTCGCTGTCTGTACATGGAAGACAAATAAGAAAAAATATTATAGGGGGGCTTTATGAACGCAATAGAACCCAAAACAATGATTTTTAGAATTTTTGTCTGTTTGTCTGTATGTCTGTATGTCTGTATGTCTGTATATCTGTTTGTCTGTACGGTTGTGCACGCTAATCTCAGTAACCGCTCAACCGATTGCAATGCGGTTTTTTTTATTGTGTTGAGGTTTGCTTCAGTTAACATTTAGCGTTTGTTTTATGTAAATCGGTTTAGAAATAAAAGAGTTATAACACTTTTAAGAATCAGATATTTTGAAAATTTTAATTGTAGGGGTTTCTTTGAATGTGAGTGAACCTAAACTGGCGTGTTGGCTTAATCATAAAAGAGCTTAATGATTGAGACTACTTTTAAACAATTCAGTCCGCAGACCATCGTTGCCACCGTCATCGGCACCCTACAACAGGTGCTGTTGGCGCTCGAGGAGGGGAGGGACCCCATCCCTCTCATCACCAGGTGCATGTTGGAGCTCTGCAACTCGCTTGCATGAGCACAACATGCGCCCACCCGGCCTGCCCACGTCTACTACTCCACGTCGAGTAGTTAAGACTGTGGGCACGCCCACCGGACTAGACCGCTCCCCGTCGCTGGCTGATGGGCGCTCTCTGGGTCAATCCCAGTGAGCTCGACCTCGCCGTGCGACGGATTGAGCCCCGCCGGATCGGAGACGTCGCGGTGGCCGCCGGCCGCCCTGCGTGCGGGTGTAGCCGCGCCGCAGCGACGCCCATCCAACACGGACTTTCACGGACGCCCAGCGTCCCACCCAGCGACCCGCCTGTAGTCGCAGGCGGCGCTGATGCCACTGAAAAGGCCAACAGGCCTGAAACAGTTACCCCGGGACCCCAACGGGTCCGCGTGGATGACCTCGGATGTGAATTAAAATGAGATTGCCCTTGATATTGTTTTTTTTATTTACATTGAGGTTTAGGACTTTTACATGGTCCTTCGTTATAGCCGGTGTGAAACGGCATTTTGTTGGGTGTTACCATTTTTTTTGAAAACCGCACCGACGAGGCAGTGGATTGCTGCTTATGGTGTTAGTGCTACTGGTAAGGCAACAGCAGGTGGTGGAAGAACCCTGGTGAACTTGGAGATCAGCAGCGGCATCCAGAGCCAGGAGTCTCTGGAGATGGAGGTACCAGCGGGGAGAGCAACCCCCTGATGACGTCAAAAGATAAGCAGCAATACAAGTAACTGTGTTCCACGAGTACATAATTGTTGGTGAAGTGAGTTATAAAAACTGTGAGTACAATTTTCAACCTTATTACATAGGAGTTCAAAGCTTTAAAATTTCAAGCTATAGTGCATGAGTGAAGTGTTAAAAAAGTTAAAGTGTTTTGGACCCTTTCGACGCATATGACCAGATACGCAAATGACCCGATACGCAAATGACCAGATTTCAAATACGCTAATGACCAGACACGCAAATAACCCGATACGCGAATGACCAGAATGAAAACGTATTCGACCAGAATCGCAAACGACCTGACATATTAATGGCAATCGACCAGATATGCAAACGACCAGAAATTAATACGCAATCGACCAGGAATTTACAAAAGTGCGAAATTACTAAGATGATTGATTTAATAAGATGTTTGGATAAAACAAATGAAGATCAATAAAACAAATCAAGATTGACAATGCAAATGGAGATTGATAAAACAAGTAAAGATCCATAAAACAAATTTAGATCGAAAAACAAATGTAGATCGACAAAACAAATGAAGATCAACAAAACAAATAAAGTTCGAAAAAACAAATGAAAATAGGCAAAATTTATGAAAATCGAAAAACAAATGAATATCGGCAAAACAAATGAAGATCAAAAAAACAAATGAAGATCGGCAAAATAGATGATAATCGAAAAGACAAGTGAAGATCGAAAAAACAAATGAAGATCGACAAAACATACGCAGATCAATAAAACAAAAGTCTATAAGCAAGTTGACGAGGTCAAAAATTACTGGCAGCCATATTTTGTAATCTCGATGTGATTACCATTTAAAAAAGTAGTTACAAGCAAATCTCGACCTTAATGACACTTCTCTCAAAATGTGCTTTTAGGCGTTTATAGACATCACTGATCACGAATATGTATGAAATCAATACATATAATAAAATCGTAACAGGTCGCTGTCTGTACATGGAAGACAAATAAGAAAAAATATTATAGGGGGGCTTTATGAACGCAATAGAACCCAAAACAATGATTTTTAGAATTTTTGTCTGTTTGTCTGTATGTCTGTATATCTGTTTGTCTGTACGGTTGTGCACGCTAATCTCAGTAACCGCTCAACCGATTGCAATGAGGTTTTTTTTATTGTGTTGAGGTTTGCTCCAGTTAACATTTAGCGTTTGTTTTATGTAAATCGGTTTAGAAATAAAAGAGTTATAACACTTTTAAGAATCAGATATTTTGAAAATTTTAATTGTAGGGGTTTCTTTGAATGTGAGTGAACCTAAACTGGCGTGTTGGCTTGGTTTTAAAATAGACTTAATCATTAAGCTCTTTTATGATTAAGCAAACAGGGCAGTTTCAGACGCTGCCTAATGATTCTGATGAAGAAATACCTTTCCATTCATACACCTTATGTGACGTAAACGAAGTTGCGGGCTCAGCTAGTAATGAATATATTTGAAAGGCAAAATTAAGCCCTTTTATTTGATACCAAGCACGAAATGTTCAGTGTTATACCGTCCCTTATTTTGTAAAGGCAGGGTCTCATTGACTTTGGTCATAGTTTGTTATGGTGCTACGGGGTGTCACCATCCTAAATGTAAAGTTTATTATTCGCGAGACGTTACATAGATCTTGAAATCATTAAAAAGTTTCTTTTGATATTCCATTTCTTAGTTCTATTGACGTTTAAATACAAATTTACATAGAAGATACATCACTCTCGGAAGAAGGCTTCCCCAAAGATCGCCATAACCCTTTAGGCGCGATGGGTCCAATCCGCGATTTGCCCATTTCACCCGTTTTGTGTAATGCAAGCTAACCGCAATATATATTTCTGCCAAAGTTACTAGATTGTCAAATTATCATTATCCTACTTATTTATCTTAAACTAGCTAGTGCCAGCGTTTAAACTAGTTGTCAGCCATTTGTACATCTTCGAAATTTCAGCCAAATTGATTCACAAATTATGAAGTAACAAACATCCGAACAAAAATTTTGCATGTTTTGTTTTGTTGAAGTATTGAGAGGGCCTTAAGTATTAATATTATGTTTATCATAAATCGTAAAGTCTAGTGAAAATATTGTTCGCAATGTTATCATTAAAATGAGTGTAATGCATGTGGTCAGTTTAATAACAAGCAATAAGTAATTAACGATGTCTGTTTTTATTTTATTTCAGGTACTACCTGTTTTGTAACTGCCTCATTCCTAATTAACGGTAAGTAGTTAAACGTAACTGCAGTATTAGAACGGTATTAGTGTTGCAATAGCCGTTACTGTTATAAATATTAGTTGTAACTATCAAATGTGATTAATGTTTGGGTCAATAACTTTTATTACCACCTTTTTAGCCCCTCTCTGTAAAATAGAGTGCAGAGGGGCTTATGGCGAGACTTTGTCTGTAGCTGTGACTCTGTCGCATTAAACTACGTCAATAGGTCACGTGGATCATCTGTTCAAAGTTTGAAATAAAACAAAAATGACAACGTTAATCGGATTGATCTTTCACTTTCACAATAAACGTGTTAGAGAGGGCAGTCTGGTGAGAACGATCTCACGGCTTTCTTATTATGTATTCCAAAAGAAGCGCTCGTGTATTCTTTACTCTATGGCTGGCCCTAAAACAGGTGACTGCTCTGTGATTATTATTATTATCATGTCTCTTCTTCTCGGGTACCCTCTTTCTTTTTCTTGCGTAGATACTCAGCCTATAATCTTTATATTCTTAAATGATTCTACACATATGTTGAGAACGAAATAAATAGGTAGTTGAATTGATTAGTTTGCCGGGATTGTCCTCAGTTATAGTCGGACTGAATAACCACCTATGTGTTATTAAGCATTATTAAGAATTTCAATGTAAAAGGAATTGAGGCGATTGAATATATAATTATAATTTAGTGGCATTAAACACGCACTTGACACTGTAAATATGTTTTTTGATAAAACATTGAAAGACAGGACATTCGGAAGGCTATGTTTGGAATATGTACATATTTACTTAGTGTATAAAAACATAATATTTATGTGACATACGTGTACTATATGATAACAAGTAGGTTTGCGATGAGTGGACAATATGAGAAAAGCGATTATGCAACATTATTATCACTATCATTATGTATAAAGTGGTATACATAATGATGTGTATGCCTTATGGACCAAGTGCAAAACAAGTGTCGTACTTTGGTGTTATCTTAGCAGCATGCCAAACACTAGAATAATATATTGTCGCCTCGTATGAATATTAATATTGTCGCCTTAAACGTAAACTAATAAGTAATCCTTGATCGAGGTGGACAGATGACCTAATAACGATTGCAATGTTGATGAACCTGTTAGATGCGGGTAGTAGGTAGCCGAACGTTGACGTTATATTCAAAGGAGTTTATGCCCAAAACAGTAGGCCTCGATGTTACGTTATAACCCAAAAACTGTTTACCTTTTGGTTTCTTAAGTTTAACACAAATATACTTATTGTCACGAGAACTTAATTAGTCACAGTAACAAACTTTTATGACAAGACCAAATTATAGTAAATGGTTTCACATAAAACATTGGGCAAGCAAACAAAAGACGTGATATAAGTATTTTTTTACAACGTATTGTATTCCTTTGAGTATGTTTAAGTACTTAATATCTACATACCTACATATAGTGTGAACGAAATTCGTCCATAAACTTTAATTAACTACTTGTTACCCTTGTACTACCCTTTTTAAATACTAAAGAGTTTACTTGTTATTAGAAGTTACCATGCCTATGAATTTTTTGGACAACTAACAGCCTAGCCAATGTAAGAAATACGTAATGTTAAATCTCAGTCATGTTCATATCCACCAGACTTTATAATTAAGATGAATAATCTCTGTTTCATAACAGTAATTACAAAAAGTCTAATCTTTACATTGTATAAAATGAAAACGCTTTTTCTTTCTGTGCGTTTAGATCTTATAAACTACTGAACGAAATTATATATTACTAGCTGATGCCCGCAGCTTTGCCCGCGTAAAATTAGTTCCCGTTTCCGCTTTCCTTAGGAACTTATCCCGGGATAAAAAGTAGCCTTATGTGTTATATCAGACTATAATGTATCAAATTTCAGCCATATCCGTTCAGCCGTTCGAGCGTGAAAGAGTAACAAACATGCACACATCCACACTCACAAACTTTCGCATTTATAATATTAGTAAGATTATAGTAGTCTTATGTGACGTGAACAAAGTTGCGCAGTATTAGTATAAAACTATTTAAACTATACTCAACTTACCTGACATTTAAAACGTTTTAATTATCATAAAAACTTTCACGTGTCATCGAATCAGTTGAGAAGATTACTCCGTTGACTGGTTTACAAGCTAGGTTCAAAGGTCTAGTCGTGGAATGTACGCCCAAAGTATGCGGTTTCTAACACATCGTACGTAATATTTTTCGTTCTTGTGCCAAGCCGTACTGTTATTCCAGTGTTTTGATCTGCCTCATCGTGCCATTTCTATTGTCCCCACACATAATTGTCAAAGATCGTGTTTAGAAATAATGAGTCAGAGCTATTCAACTTGCTCTGAAAAACTATCATAGTCATTATAGCTGTATGCTAACCTCGTTTTTAATTTTTTAACATTGCCTGAGGACAGTAAGCGTCGCCGTTGTAAAAATCAATAAGTTATTGGTTTTGTGATGACTAGAGATTTCGAGTTTCATTGTTTTAACATTCTCATTTCGTTTACTATTACGATAGGGGGTCGTCTCTTTTTAGCACTTATCTCGTTTATTTTACGTTACTCTGGTAAGTCGTGTCAAGTGGGTTACTGTCTGGATTCAATCTTCAAGCCATCTTGAAACGACTGTGTTCCGTAAGCGCATCCTATTGCGTCGTCTGATATCTCCAATTGATAAATGGACATTCTCACTTCCTTCTTCAATGTGATTGTGATTCTCTGTTGCTGCCTGTACTACTATTTTAGTCTCTTTGCAACTATTGGTTTTAATATTCTATAATGAAGTTAATCTTGATATTTTTGATTTTGTAAAATTATTTGGATGATACTTCAATAAATTTTTTTACGTATGTTTCAATTTACAGACAATTGCTCATTACTTCATTTTACCTATTTGTATTAAAACCAAGTCTACACACTTACTGTCAACTGAAATGAGTTGGAATAATAAATGGCGTGAAATCAATCTAATACCAACATAACCTTTGCGAGAAGTTTTTAATATGATATTATTGATATTATCAATATAACGAATTGTTTGGTTATAGAAATGGGACCGTGAAATAAAGCAATTCACCGTGTGAGCGTGTGTACGAATAACAAAAAGAAACGTCGTCGTACCGTTATGGCCTCGACTAAATATGGAGAATCTTTACATTGACCGCGACTTCGCTCGGCGTACCGTTACTGCGCCTGACCATTCATATAAATATTGTTTTGTATTGTGTTTCGTGGTGTGTGCGACATGGCAATGTAATAACAGTGGCTAATTATATGGCGTCTTCAGATTTCACAGCAAATCTTTTATATTACTGTCAATGAAGAAATCACTTAACTTATTGTAATGTGTTATTACATCATTTATTTAAACTTTCAATTGTTGGTTAATATAATTATATATTTTATGATTTCAATGTTCGAATTGCTTACCGAAGTACCTATTTGGTAGAAATGTCTATCATTTCGATAATACTTTCTTATACTTGTGGTACCTACTACGTTATCAAAAGACAAAATAAGTGCATATATTTACTTATGAACACAGTTGAAGATATTACCAAACAAGTTCTATTAAGTACCTACATAAACGCTTCGATAAAATTTGTACTTTCATTGTGTTTCAAGAAATCTATAGCACTAGTAATCTGCTAACTACTACCCCTTTATCGTGTCAGACGAATGTCTGAATGTTGTATTGCATCTCGTATGTAGATTCTAAATTGGTAATCTTGCTATGTTTGTCAAAAGAGAACTAAATTTTAGTATTGAGTACGTACATAATAATAAATTTAAATGAACCGTCCCCACCTTTCAACCTCTTTAAACTGTAAGTAATCCATTACTGCACAGCATATTAAGTAGAATGTTGCCTGTTTGTGATAATATTCATTATAATGTATGAAATCGAATTTTCAGTCAGTGAAGTTTATAAACCAAACTACACCTGCAAATTGTAGAAAATGAAGATTTGCTTGAATTAAAAGCGTCATAACACTTTCATACATAGTTACTGGCACAAAATTATCATAAAAAAATACTTATTTGTTCAAGCTATGAGAAAGAGAGAAAGTAAATATGCACTTGTTTTTTTTTCATACTCTGTTAAACCTAAGCTAAGAAATATTGGTATTACACGCCTAGTGTTAGATAAAATGAAATGTATAAACCAATACCTACTTCACATCGAGTTGATCGATATGTACGTAATCTAAAATTTATTGTTTTATCCATAAAAATTTTTACTGCTATAGTACGGTAACGTAATTTATGGTCGCTAGGCATAGCTTACCTTAAACGGTATTACAAATATTTGTAGTTTTACGTTACACGTAAGCTAGAATATTTTTCGAAGGCATTAATTTGCTAATGAGATCAATTTTATGGTATTAGATATATAACATATTATCAGAAATGATGAATCAGTTACCTATGATATTAACTAAAGGTTCTATAAAAAACTTACCAAAATTGTTTAGTAATTGTTTCAATAGTTAAGTATGTAATAAAGCTGAGCCGTATTGGTACAGATGAAGTTATGAAATTAAATGGAGTTCGATCTATCTATTTTTATTCTACATTGACTAAATATCATTGTATTGCTGAAAACGTGGGCTGAGATGTTTTATACGCCCACGTTTGGCCATATAAATATGTTTTATTGAATTGAGTAAAATGTCTGAGATATCCGTGTAAAAAAATGGAGTAGAACCAAACATACTAATATAAAATTTTGTTTGAAAAGAAAGAATTTGGAAGTAAAAGTTATAGAAAGGTCTTTATCTAGAAATGAATATTATCAAGAGTAAATATCTACGAGTAATAGTGCGCCAAAGTATGTTTCTAGCGGCTGCCAAGGCCACTGCCATTGACCGTCATTTATTCCAGCCTCGTTAGACTCATTAATAAACATGAGAATTCATTGAAATAATATTTCAATTGGCTTTTAAAAACTGCCCTTATTTTTGTGTTTCGTCAAATCTTATTCATACAAGAATGAGTACAAGTGGTTTATGAATTGAGACCGTTATAAATTTATGTGAAACAACATGTAACATCATTCTGTTATTAATTTAAGGTGTGTCACCGAATATAAAATTAGTAACATAATATTTACTTCAATATTTTTGTCATCTCAATAGTTACCCCATTTTTGGAATGCGACTGCTTTTTAACCTGAACCTAAACCTTTTTATTGAAAATTAAAGTGTAATGTTTTTCCCATACAGTACATTTTATCAAAATAATCGAATATTGATGAAAGCTATTCGGATTGTTTTCAATAGCAACAATGTATGATAAAAATAAAAGTTAGTTTTTTTTACTCACTCACTTCCTTTGTCTTCCTTAGTCTTTTACTTACGTCACTTACATGTACGTGTAGCCAACGTATAAGCATTTATTCTATTTTTATTATCCTCAAAGCAAATGACATCGATTTTTATGAATTAATCTATATATAGGTATAAAAATCAATGCCACTTTTCGTTGTAATTTTATAAATCAAGAACGGGCTCACCTATCCAAACCAAATGTTTAGGCTTTGTTCGGACTATTTAGTAGATGGTTTATGTGTAGTTTGCACAAAATCGGTCGAGCCGTTCTTCATTTATCATTATCACGCAAACGAAGTTGCGCGGGTCAGCTAGTTGGATATAAATTAATCGATTAAGAGTGTTAAGTGTTTATGTATACCAAAGTCATTTACTGTTAGGTATGTGTCGTCGTCGTGGTCGACCCGAAATCATCCTATCATGTAGTCTAATCAATCATCATAGCATGATGTGAAGCAAGCTTATTTGAAGGCTATTGACAAATTTCATACTAGGTGATACTAGGCTATTTGCTATGTAAAACAGATAATAATATTGACAACATTATGTATGTACTAATTTGTTTCGATTTTCAAAACATTTATTTTTTTAACGATTTTAATAGCTTCTACAAAGTTATTTGTGTAATAAATAACTTTGTAGAAGCTATTTGTAATTGTAATTGATGAGTAAGATACACAAATATTAATGTAAAATTGCCTTAACCCTCCTAGACCATAGTTCTTTTCACCCATTTTCTACTTCTTCATTATTTCTACCTCATTAATACGTATCACGGATATGGTTTTATTTTAATATAGGTCTATATCTATGTTTATTTATGCATCAACAAACTTGGTCCTTGATATCATTTTAGTAGTGAATTCGCAATAGCTTTGAATAAATTCCATTGACATCAAATTATGATGAATGCATTCATTGTACATGGTGTGCACTTATTATTACGTTCGACCCTTTGTTCGGGGTAAAATTATCGCGTTGAGCAATATCCATTGTTGTGTTTGCGACGAACATTACTGTTTCCAACTTTGACTAAAATACTATGCTACACTACTGCATTATTAGATATCGATATAATTATGAGAATATTAATAAAATGCATAATTAGTCAATGTATTTTTTGAAGAAACAGAATCTGAATAATGTATACTGGCTGTAACAAAATTGACTCTCCAAATTTAATGAGATGATTAGGCATCGGAAATCAAATAGAAATATTTAATAAAAAAGGGGGGTTATTTTTTTTTTTGTCGCACATTAAGAATTCGTTTTTTATCGCGGAAATCCGAGGTAACATGGTCGCCGTGGCGAAAAAAAACACGGAGCACCCGTCTGGTTGTCGTTGTCGCTTTCTACTGCCGCTCAGTAGCGATAGAAAGGGTGATAATGAAAATTTATAGGACCTTTAAAACGGATTTATGGTTAAAGTATTCATGTGATTTTTTTTCTTCATTTTTGTAATGTTTCTTGACTGATGCCACGTCATGTGTCGAAATTAGGAGAGTCAATTTTGTTACACCCAATATTTGGACAAAAATGTGCATCTTTAGAGGCGGTTGTTAGCGAATGTCTCACATTATTCCACTACCGCAGTCACTAGCGAAATTAGTTTTTATATTATATGTAGGTAAAATTATATAATCTAAATATAGTTATTTTTATTCTTTTTATATCTAAGTAGTAGTTCCGTGACTTTTATCTACTAAGTAGGCACCGATTTGGTTCATATTTTATGGGTGATTATTAGATAGCATCAATTTAGGTGATGAGTGCGTATGTCGTACTCATATAGTACCTACAACAACAGAACACCATAAATCAACATCTAACGACATTTTCATGTAACTGTCACTTGCTGGAATATTTTAGTAAGGTATTAAATATAATTAATTACATTTGACATACTTCCGAAATAACGAGTTCAATTTACTAATGTGTGTTATTATTAATAGTTATGGGTATTCACCAGGATTCTGAAATTCGCTGAAGGTCAACCTGCTGTTATAGGAGGTACCTATAGAAGCGCCGGATATTGCCTAGTCAAATCAAGGGAAACAAGAAAGCCGTAAGATCGTTCTCACCAGACTGCCCCTCTCTAACACGTTTCTTGTGAAAGTTCAATCTGATTGACGTTGTCAGTTTTGTTTTATTTCAATTTTTGAACAGATGATCCACGTGACCTAGTGACGTAGTTTAATGCGACAGAGTCACAGACTACAGACAAAGTCTTGACATAAGCCCCTCTGCACTCTATTTTATAGAGGGGGGTTAAAATTTAAATATTCTTATCAGGACATAGACTTTTTTCAAAATTCGTGCTTGAAAATCCCGTTAAAACGAAAACCTTACCGCTCAGGTTAAGGGCTTTTTTACTAAAATATATTATAGTCTACTGACTATTAATTTATTGGTAGTCATGTCATCAGTATTCGAGTCAATGTTGTTTCATTTTCACAACATGAAGACTGTTAGACGTTGTTTAATACGATCTTAATGTTGGTTCCGTTAGATACCACATCCAAAATAAGGAGGCAGAATTGATTTATTATTATTAGCTTGCTGTAACCTTCGATTAAGTAATAGTATAGACGAGCCCACATCATACATTACGAACTCAAAAAGTGAGACAAGTTCACACACAAAGATATTGCAGCAACGACACGACATGCACACATACATTCTTTTTTCGAATTTAGGGTAGTGTTTTGACACTTCGGGAACGCACAGGAAGGCATCATGCGTTAAATATTATCTTGCCACATGTGTTTTACCTTCGGAACAATAAACACCGACTACGACCTAGTGAGCGCATGCGTTTAATTCAACGCTTACGTCAAAACGAATGTATGGATGGGCCCGTCTATACTATTACTTGGTCGAAGGCTGTAACCTGTAACTTAGGTCCTCCTTGTTGCGAAACATCTAGTGTCGAATACTTTCTATTTCTGACACGTTATGATTTGTTTGAATAACTATTATGAAAATTTTTTTACCAATATCATGATAATTTATGATGAAACAATGTACTGCTAGTTAAAAGAAGATTTTGTCACATAGTTTATGAATCTTTTTGACAGATATTTGGCGTCTTTAATTAGAGACACCGTAGTTGTATAAATTAGTTATAATTTTATTTATATTCCATACAACAATGTCATTCAACTATTCAGCTAGCATAAACTCGTAATAAGTCTTTTCTAAATAACATTGCAACTTACAACGCATCTGAAACACCGGTACAAATTCGATTGGCTAAGGCCGTAAGCTTCTTCATCGGCTGACAGTGACTCACTCGCTTCACTTCACCTACAGGTTGCCTGAGGACAGGTGTACTTTACTTACATTAATAGGTTTGATTTTAATTAAGGAAGGTATTTCAATGGTTATTTTCTTTGCTTCCGGGCATTTAAAAAACATGATTAAAAAAAAAAAAAATTTATCCGAAGTTGAACCAAGCAGTTAGATAAATATAATTTAAGTTTATTTAGAATTTAAGTATTAAAAAATATAGATAGATACTTATTTCTAACTGCTCTGATACGAATAGTAAGAAACACATAGTTTAGAAAGCTATAAAGGTGATCGTACACAGCCAGTATTATACCTAGTATCTGTGTGTAATCGATCGGACCTTTCTCCACGCTCGGAGAGAGAATTCCCTCGTGTCGTTGCAATATGTTAACCTTTCGACTTAGATTGTGATCACCTCCTCGTGCGACCATCCGAGTTGATTTACTATTTGTGTCGTGACTGTGTAGTGCTCTGTCTGTGGCCATAGGCGCGCGGGTAGGGCATCCGTGTCATTTATTTTATGGTGGTTCAAAAGTATTGTAATATACGTTTGTATTATTTTACCTGTATTTGTGTCTAAAGCTATCGTTCATCAATATAGCCATCACATAGTCATTTATCAAAAGAGTTGATAAAGACATAATAGGTATTCCGATATTGCACCAGTTATATTATTTTTGTCTCACCGAATGGTTTACAGAACACTGAAATAGCGGGGATACGAATGCTTTCATTCGTGTACTAAGAGTGGATAAAAATATTTTCTACCTATCTGAACGATAAAATACACTATAAAATAGTTTTAGGGTAGTTACGTGGCGTCACGATCCGTCATCATATTTTATTTCAATAGAAACATTAACTATTTCCCGATAGTAACATTATTGTGTTTATTGGCATGTTTCTGAAGTGGACAAATTTATTATTTAAGTACCCATCGATAAGTAAAACATTGTAATACAGATATTGTGACCTAGACCTAATTCTCGAACCGTACTTTCCATATCATTAGGCTGGGGACATAATCACGCATCGGACCGACTAGCGAAAGCATCGCTTTCACTTCAATCTATGACCTTTGACTGAGGGCTACCCGTCTGGTTCCACGAGGTGCCGTGCCGTGTGATCTATGCATTAACACTATACGGAAAAGAAATCGTCGAACAACCAGTTTATACTCGTACAACGCTGTATAATGAGATGACATAGATGACATACCAATTTTGGGCCAGCAAAACGCTAAAACTGCGGCGGAGAAAGCTGAAGTGTTGATGATTTATACAATTTTTAGGTTAAGGTATATGTATGTACCTATAATTATATTGAAATACCAATATTGTTGTACCTCTGTCTTATTACTAGACTTACATTAACTAGAAGTCTGATTACTTGGATGCACTTAAATGTTTTCTTGTCTGTCCCACTCACAGTTCTTGTTTTGTACATGCGTGTTTCGTAGTGTAACCCATTCTGTTTTGGAGCGCACTCTTTCTTGAAGACAGATTGTCCACTAGCCGAGGAATACTTATTAAGAAAGTACGGCTGCTTTAAAAGTAATTCCTGGGTAAAACAATGTTTGTACGGACCTGATAGGGTATTTTGAGATACTATTTTCCTTTGTTACATAAAAGGAATCCACTGTATCCAAAGACTTCTATATAAACTGAGGTAGACACGCCGTACTCTAACAAACGAGATTTCAAAAGCACTCCTCAAATACACACATTACTAAGACTACACTCACTTATACATATTTTTTACGTAATTGTCACCACACACAATATAAATATACGAATAGAAAAGGAGTAAAAGAGAAGGCGTATGGACTCCGATTGCAAGTCGAGCACCTACTCTCGAAGTTTTGACTCACAACAGTGCGAGCAACGCTGCTAATTGGCGCAGTTTATAGGTTTCAAAAATCGGTGCGTAGGGCATGTCTACCTCAGTTTATATAGAAGTCTTTGACTGTATCATGTATCTGGGACGGTTCATATATTTTGTTCATATAGGGATACATTTTGTATAAGTATTAGTAGCAATAGATTTGGAACAGGTTTTCCAACCACTTCATTTTTTATATTCGTGATCAAGTAAATCAAGAATTGGTATGATAAACAGTCAAAATCTCATTAAAAACTCCGCTAAATCAATTTGACGAAGTTGATAACTTATTCTTGTTAGAAGTTCATACTGAATAATGCAAAATATGATTACAATAACAAATTATGATTATTTATACTGTTGATTGATGGCACTTGGTGGAACTTGCTGCACATATTGAAAACGATACTTGTACTGTTGCACAATATTTATTATTTTATAAACCTGACCGGTTTCTTACACTATAAAAATGAAACACAATTTAGAACTTTTGAGACAGTACTACCTTGTCCTTTAGTCTAGACTAGGCCTTTGAAAATATCGTGAGGCGAAACCGGTCAGGTTTATAATAATACATATTGTGGAACAGTTCAAGTATCGTTTTCAATATGAACAAATTATAACCACATGGCTTCAAATAATCAGTTCACACGTTACATTTAGAGCAGTGCAGCGTTCTATGAATATTTTCAAAACGGCGAATATGGTGTCGTGCGTGATCAAACCCAACGGACCCTCTAAAGATGTTATCATTTCATTATCGAAACGAACAGTGCTCGAACGATTGTAGTCATGTAGGTACGATTTCAATTTATTCCTCATGTTTTTTTGTGGAATCTCACACGGAAATCTATTTTCATGGATTTGAAAAGCTCAATGAAATGTGAACAGATTTTGACTGATAATGTCTGACAAATAAAATAATATAATAGTCCTAATGATAAAGAAAATAAAAATGTAATAAGAAATGATAAAATTGGCAAGAAGATGGGATATGATACTGCCAGTGGGATAAAACAACAGTTTAAGCCGCCGATACATTAAAAATGAATGATGATAGCGTGTATAATATTGCTGATATATCAAGAATCTATGATATGAACAATCTTATTTTAATAAAGTAATTAGGTAAATTTTTAAAGTACTTAAGTAACTGTTATGTATTATGTCAGAATAATACATGTATTTGAAGGCACAAACACTTTTTTATTGCACGAAAAATAGGTGCATTTTTTAAGAGATTGTAGGTAGGAGCTATGATCTTGATTTACCCACAGCCTTGATAATATAAACTTAACATAAGACCAAAGTTATTCCTACAGTTTTGAAAGCATTTCCATTTTCTGCCTTTATGGTCTGGTGTACTCAAGCTTTGCGCTTTTGTTTCAGGTGAGCACTCACATAATTACGCACGATACGCGCCCGCCGAGACGCATCATACTCACACAACGCAGGTAAGGAGTCACTTTCACCTATGACCTCTCATTGCTGTGAAATGCCACATTTGAAGTGCGAAAGTCGCGAATTACGACTGTTTAATGTGGGGACTATAATAACATTTCGCATAATTTAAACAAAATATTTTCGAACGAGAGTAATAAACTGAACAATACTGTAGGTAATTACTTTATTTTAATTCAGGCTTGAATCGTTATGATGTTATAGTTAACACCCATGAATAATTTAGTTTATTTTTATTTCAATACGAATTCGTATAAAATCTTCTTGATTTCATTCACTATACTTCTAAAGTCTCTGAAGTGCGTACTTATATTACAAGTAAATCTTAAGTGGATTAACAAGAATAGCGATAATTTTTTTTTTTTTTTTATACTACTTAGGTGGCAGACAAGCTTACGGCCCACCGGAAGGTTGGTAACCGTAGCCTATAGACGTTTGTAACACCAGAGGTGCTACACACGCGCTGCCGACCCGGGCGCAGGTTGTGACGACCCACAGTTGAAATTTTTCAAGCCGCCCATAAGGCCTTCAACTTGGCTTAACGACTGTCATTTTACTGACAACCGGGACCAACGGCTTATCGTGCCTTCCGAAGCACGGAAACGCTCGTAAATAAATGTCACAAAGTGGTCCACGTGGTGGTCACCCATCCATATCCGGCCACAGTAAATGTTGCTTACTGCAGTGATCGTTTACAGAACACTGAGTCCGCGGGGCCACGAGCGCTTCAAATTGGTAATTTTTGGTCACTTCAATTTGGTGAAGGTTTTACAAAATAAATATAATGTAAAAATTGTTTAACTGTCATATTGTAATGTAAAGTTTGTAATAAATCCACAGGTTTTCATCTTTCCCTTACTTAGTAAATAAACTAATATCGAGAGCTACAGGGCAATAATGTAAGTAGCAGGCAGGCGTTCGTGTGTTAATAATTCTTTCAAAATATTGTACCTTAATAAAGTACGGGCTTTATAATAGAAATATTGTTTCAATTTAGGAGTTTACTCCCTAACATGCACCATTATTTTGTTTTAATAAGTTATAGCAGAACATAGCAGAATTAATAAACCGACCGAAATACAGTTAATAATTTAGTGTCGGCTTCTAAAATGAAATTAGACTGTCTTTGTAGGTTAATCTTCCAATAATGTCTTCAACAGCAATGTACATAATTATAATACGCAATTTTGAGATAAGTTTATAAAAGCTCTTTGTTCGGATACGATTGTAAGCTTATAATAGCATCAAATCGTAACTAGTTTATAGCGTTGTCTGCTTATACGATGAAAAATGAGTGGGCCCCATATCGATTTCCTCTTTTCCTATACATGGGTGCGTGAAAGAACATGCCACGCTGTCACCCTAGGGCCTTTCTCTACTAAGAATGCAGTCCATGGCTCACTGAATATGAATTCGCACTGGGACCAGCTGATCATTCTGCCTTTGCCTGTAAAAGATTGCTTTTTAGAGTTAAGGCCGCCCTCTGTACATGTATGAAATGTAATATCTGTATAAGAAATTTTAATATTGGTGTGCAATAAAGTTTCTTCTATTCTATTCTATTCTATTCTATCTTTCTGGGGATTTCCGGTGTTTACAATGTTCTTCCGTACCCTCTTCGTGGTCTCTTTTGCGCAAATCACGTCCTTGTAAAACAAAGTGGCGGAATTCAATGCATTTTTGACCCAAAATTGTCCCCGCTTGCTCTTTAAATCCCTTCTGAACGATTCCGTCCACTTCCTAAACTCGTCCACTTCCTAAGTTGACCACTTTCCTAACTCGTCCGCCTACGATTCCTGAATTGTCCATTTCCTAACTCGTCCATATTCCTAACTCGTCCATTTCTTAACTCGTCCATATTCCTAACTCGTCCATTACCTAACTTGTCCATATTCCTAACTCGTCCATTTCCTAACTCGTTCATATTCCTAATTTGTCCTCTGCTTCACAGCATAGCATAGCATAGGCTCAGAATACACTCAAACGTCTGCCGGGTCAGCTAGTCTATATACACTCTTTTGCAAAAAAAATGGGCACCTAAGGAAATTTACGTTCTAAGGACGATTTTGATCTCTGTGTAATCTGAAATCTTCCAGAATGACAGCGTCTCGTCCTTAAATAATATTGTAGGACATTCTCATACAACATCATCTAGTCCAAACTGAGCTATAAGCTTGTGCTATAGAATCTAGACAACTGATAAACAAACTCATAATAAACTAGCTGACCCTGAAACTTTGTTTGCGTCACATAAGAGAGGGTAAATCACCCGTTCCCGTCGCATTTACTCTGAGTGACCAAAAAAGCGCATAAAAAAGCGAGGTCAAACGGGATCAAAAGTATCCTATGTCCGTCTCCTGGTTCTAAGCTACCTGCCCACCAATTTTTAGCCAAATCGGTATAGCCGTTCTTGAGTTATAAATAGTGTAACTAACACGACTTTCTTTTATATATAGAAGATAGATAGATAGATAGATATCTAAATACATAATGTAATTAATATTTTCCTCGCTTATTGTATTGACTTGGTATCGGTATAAAATTAGTTTAAACAGACTCCGCTGCTTTGTTACATTTATTATTAATACATGTAAATGTTTTAATGGACATACATTATCGTATCATCCACCAATTTGGCTACAATGTCACAACCATTATGGAAATCATAATAGCTGTGGTTGTATTAAACGTCATTAATTATTTTAATACCAGTGCAACTGTTTCCTGATTGGGATTCCGAAATGAATAAAACGGACCTACAATGCGCGAAATTAATAATGTATTTAAGCGTGTCCACATCATACATACATTTTGTTCAGCACAACAGAGAAATATTATATTACAATATCCCTGTAGAAACATTTGATACATCTGGTGTCATGGTTTGCTTCAGAAATACTATAAATAGGTACGAAGGTGTTGAAATTCTTTCCACCGTTTCGGTAAATTGACTCATACATCGATCTAAAATCCATTTTTAAACATCTTTTAATTAATTGAACAATGTTTGATAAAACAAAACAAATAGAACTTAGCGGGACACCCTAATCTTAAAATGCTGAAATCTGTACTGTCGATCGTAAGTTAAGAATCAGATAGATGAAACTGAAAGTAACGCTAAGTAAACGATAGAAGTTACATCAACTTTCTTACAAGTGTCTTACAAGAGAAAGAGGGGAACTGCGATATTATTGTTCATTCAATTGCACAGATAGAAAGATTAAAAATATTATTGTAAAGTAACTACATATTTTAAATGATGACATATCATGAGACAATGCAGATAATACCTTTGTTTCAAAATAATATAATATTATGTATTACAAAAATCATTATAACCATTGCTTGGATAGTGAGAAGAATCGATTTATTTTCTATAAATACACATACGTTGATAATAATGATATTTTATATATAAGAGGCTTTCAATAGCACTCACTTTTGCTTCAACTGTGGCTTAAAGTCCTTAATTTTAATTAATTCGCAAAGTTCTTCATGCATTCTTTGTGGTGAGCACTTTGATTCAGATTGAAATCCTCTTCAAACACAGCATCATTGGTGTTCTCTTAATATTTATTGAGTAAAGGTAATCCATTGTATTTTTTTTGTGGTACTGACTACTGATCAACAAATATCTTATTGCACTCTATTTTAAAATACATTAAATTGTATTAATCAGAAATTAAAAATCCAATAACGAAAGCGAAATCGTTTAAACCTATTATATTGGAAGAAGAGCTTTCCTCATTGATGGTTCAAAAGCTTGTACGATGTTCGACTTATTCTCTTAAGCTACCAATGAAACAGTCATAAACTGAACGGCGAAGATAGTCGTGAAAAAATAGAATTTATTACATCAGAACAGGATCGCGTCGTTTTTTATGAGCCATGAGACGGCTAAAGTCGTGAACGAAAGCTTATATAAAAGATTAACATGACCTTATAAGAGTTGCGTTTTATAGTTACCTAATATACTTACTTACTTTTATTTTTATGGATGTATAATAAAGTTTCTATGGAAATTGTTAACCTTCATAAAAAGAGCAGTTATGTGGGTCGTGCTATTAGTATAATTTTGGCGAGAAAGGTCGTATTAGAACTTGGTATTCTGCATGAGCTTGGAAAGAAAGCTTATACCTCGTTAGAAAATGTTTTAACTTGGACCAAATAGTCAAAAATAAGTTCAATTGAATTGATTGTACTGTTATGCAGTCTAATTCTATTTCTTAAAAGCTGAGTCACTCGCTACACATCTATGCCCTGCGTTGTATGACCTTTTTGCTTAAAGTTCATTTGCCTATCGGCTAAGTGCTACTTGAATGCTTCACAAAAAAGCAAAGCTCTTAAAAACAAAAGATTGTAATGTTGAATTTTAGATAAACCATTTCGTTGATAACCATTATTTTACTGTGACACCTGTATAAGTGTATATCTCATCTCATTCAAGTGCATCAAGTCAATTACCTCAGTCACGGTTACTGAACATGGGCTACTTGATATCTCGCTTGCTTGTTTTACAACCTTGGTATTGTACTGGACAACCTGCATGGCTACCGTTTGGAGGTTCACTGCGCGAAAGACCGGAACTGTGTGCCAAATAACTGTAATTTAAAGTATAAAGAGTGATGGTTCGAATATGATCATTTCCGTTCAAAAGATACGAGTATGTAGTTACTTTACTGTTTATGAGACAATCATTCCATCACATTGCATATTTTTACGATGGATTTTTTTATGTTCCGAGTGTTACATAGTAATAACAAAAACAATTTTAATTGTTATGGTTCAGAGTTATGAAGCAGTATTATAACCGCTAACCATAAGAATGGAACTTACATAGAATGTACTTAGGTATAAAATTTATAAAATTACCCAAAACATTTGATAATTTTAATGTGTCTGTAATCAATAAAACAAATGTAATATTTAAGTACAGAGCTTATAAGAAAATCTTTTACCTACCTAAATATTTTTTTTATAAAATTCGCTAGAAATAGTTATTAATAAAATATGATCTTATTATAAAAAAAATACTCGGGCAATTATTAATTAGACATTATCAAACCTTTATGAGGCCTACAACCTTCCAGCGGGCATGCGGGCATTAAACTAATTTGATGGTTGAATTAAACAATCATAAATCTTTTTTCAATTCAATTCAATTATAAGATATAGATATGATTATAATATTTAAATAATAAACCTTTGAAATTATAAAGCTTCAAGATAGTGCCACTCAAATATCAAAGACACGATTTTTGTGAAATAACGCTAAATGGCATCCCACGTTGAATTTCAAAGCAATCTAATCATTTTATCCCTTTGCAGGTTAGTAAATTTGTCTACTGACCGATAATAAGACCCCTACCCAACATGTTCTGACAGATACCTAATTTGAATTCAAAACTAGTAATTTAAATTCAAACCCACAGCGCTTTCAATAATATGATGAATTTCCGAAATACAGTTAATATAGACGTGATTTAATAATATTTGTTATAGGTTGTTCGTTTAGTGAGCTTAACCCTTTATTATGTTAATGACGGTCCTCGCTACACAATGTTATCGCTTGTCATCTTCGATTAATGACACCTCGCGTGTTTACGGGTTGATATTTTGGTGTTATTTTTACGCCGTTAGCTTTTAGATATGTTATAAGTTTGATTGATGTTTGTAAGTAAATTACACATACACAGTCAATAGCTCTAATTTGGAAGTTGATATTTCATGTGGTGCTGTGACGTAAAGCTACTTTGGTGCTCATTTCACTATCTAGCATTTTCTCACGTGCTTTGTATGTTACACAAGTCGTTTCTGATGTAACTAGTTGCCTTTTCTTAATAAAACCAACTTATTGATATATATTAGTAATTAATACTCTTTTTTACAATACGCAATCAATAATCTACAACTACCTGCATATTGTGAGCTATCCATTTGAAGGTCCATTCTACCGCCATTTTACATTCCATTGTATGATCGTAATCTTTAATTGTTGCACCTAATATAGAATTGACAATGTTATAGAGGTTTCCAAGTAAAAACAGGTTATTGTATAATATGCCTAACTAATACAAGCAATATATCGAATCGACACTACTAACTAGATAATCGGTTTACTGAAGTTCATAGGGAAATCTTAAAAAAATGAATGATTTTTGTAATGTGACCTTTGACAAAAAAAAATGACAATGTCAAAATATTATAAGTCTATTATTCAGTTGATTCAGCTCATCACCGACAGGCAATTTTGATTTTGCTTTCACCTAGAAAAACTTTGAGTGGAAAAACTTTATCTACCCAAAGTCATATGCACCGATCGTCGCTACTAACCATGCATCACGAGCGGGACTTGTGAAATTAAAAAGCATTAATTTAGTCAAAGCAGACGAGTTAATAATTGCGTACCAACTGCGGATGTGGCGCATCTTCACATAAAGTTTAAATCTCAATGAATTTCTATAGAATACCAGTTTAACTTGTAATCCGTCATGCAGCGCATGAGTCACAGCGACACACTATGCGAAGCTCCGCAGAATCAAATCCTGTTACAAGTCACGCATTATGATCAAACGATAGATCTACAAGGTTGTGATGTGACGTTATCAATGCCATATTCGGACGAGCAACTTTTACTTTCAGTCACGATTTATGCAACGATAGATTTTTATTGTAAAAATATAATTGAATGATGATCGTTTTAAAATAATTTTGATGTTAAATGATCATAATAGTTTTCTTCCGAATGAGATCTAAGAGAAATTCGATGAAATATCAGAGAAGTGTACAATTACATTTACAAATACCCACTCGAGTTTGATATTGTTCCTCTTGTTCGTCCATATTAATTTGCCCTCCAATTGCTACATCCACCCAACGATGGGAGGAATTGAAAATCTAATTAACTTTCAATCTGGAGGCATTCAAGTCGAGTTTGTTTTGAAGTGCCGTTTGTTTCTGTGTATATGTTTTAATTAGGAACATTTTGTACGGCATTGCCAGCTCAGATTTGACTCCGATCGGGGTAGATAATTATAAAACAACAAGTAAAATTCCGTATCTGAAGCGAAGTAGAAGACTAATAGATGCGAAGGGTTTAACTTCAATTTATTGTACTACCGCTCATTGTTTAAAATTAAATTTCTATTCAACAAGCTACCTCTTTCATAATAATATTGTTAAAATCGAGTCTTTAAGCTATTTTTAATCTTGGAACACAGAATACTAGAGAATAATCCAATCAATTATTTGTCTCAGTAGCTTCTAAACTTCGTTAACATTTTTCGTGAAAATCCTATTGAAATAAAGTATTATAATGTATTTTGCAAACCTGGTATGGATTTAAGTAGTTCAAGACAAGAAACTAACGCCCACAAACATTTTCAACCTCCAACTTCGTATGAGGTGTACATAACTAAATCAGCAACTGTTGTATACATCAAAATAACTAATTCAAACTGTGGAAGTCTCTATTTGATCGAATCAGCACACGTCTGTTTGTTACAGTAGTTTAGAAATTCACTTTGCTTAGCCAAAGCTACTAACAAGGTCTTGACAACTGTAGACAAAATGTGACAACACGATGTGGATTCTCAAGTAGGTGGCTATCATGAAATATGTCTTACAAGATTTTGTTTGTGAGTGCTTCTTCTCACCTCGAAGGTTTCTTTTTCTTTTTTTTTTATATTCAACTCGCCAAATTGACGTTGCCACCAGCAGGAAAGCCGTGGCGCGTCTAGCGATTGGGGGCCACTTCTGACAAGGTACCGAAATTTGTTTGACACATTATAAAAATAGTTAATCCTACTATTTTTTAAATTCCTAACCTTCAAAACTGCTGAAGTTACGGGAAGAAACATCAGTAAAATTGTAGTAACGTGAAGGTTGGTTGTCTGTTTCTATAATTTATGATAGAAGCTCTATATTTTTAATAATGTTATTCTTATCTCTGTTATCTGCTGCATCTTGTTCTTCTCTTCAGTTCTGCTCTGTTCTGTTATCTGCATCAAATAATGAGTTCCTGCTATATTATATACCTACTTTATGTATTGAGTAATAGACCTCGACACAGTAATATTTAAATTTATACGGAAACATCTTAATACTAATTTTGTAGCCAATAAATTTAGATACGCTATTACCTGATATTAAAATTATGAAGTTATAACAATCTCGCAGCGGTTTGGTTTCAAATATAGTCTCAATCAATTATAAAATAACAAAATAAATGAATCATTACAATTTGTAAATACCAACGGTTACTAAAATGGCTATTGTTGTGGTCGATGTCAATATAGAAAAGTCAAATCGTAAGATCTACAAACAATAAAAATGTGGGTGTAATTGTTTAAAAAAACGCTTGAATATATTTTTGCTTAAAACAGTGGAAGGTCGAGAATTTGGATTATTCCCAGTTGTTCCGTTGAAGTAGTTCCGGGAGAAGAGAATTTGCACATGGAAGATATTTTGAAAATTTGAATTCTAGGACATTCCCTAATCGGTATTGAAGCCAAAAACGTAATTTAAATAATTGTTTGTCGGTCTGAATACCGAATATGATTCACGCTGAACTACTGAACCAATTTGAATGCTACTTAGCACAATTGTAGCTTATGACCTGAGGAAGAATCTAGGATACTCTTGATCCCAATATTTTGCGCGGTTCCTATACGAGAGGGGATGAAAGACAAAATGTTCATTCGTAATATCTCAACGCGTAGTCCGATTTCAATTTTTTTTAGTGTCAGAAAGGAAGCACTTTAAGGATTGTTCCACACAAATTTTTTTTATTGAGGGTTTTGTAGTTCAGAAATTAGAGACATCTCACTTTTGCGAAACTTAAAATTCAAAGGTTCCTCTGAATGTAAGGGTCAATCCAAACTGGCACTTGCTGTTTGCTTCATCCCTATTTCTTTTCGTAATTATAACCACACAAAATTTTCTTTATTTCAATGATTTTAAATAATTGATATTTGGGAATTAAATTCGTAAGGAACTTGGTACCCCATGAGTGTCATCCAAATGCATTTTTTTGAAATCTAGGTGATGGTTAAAACATACGCCCCACCCTAGCTAAGTAGTCACCGTATTATAAAGACGTTTGCAACACTCCTCTATAGCCGACCCACTATTACTGAAGAGAGAAGTTCAGTGCAATCTTTAATGCCAAATTAACATGATAATTATCTCATTCACTCTCCGCGTTGCATATGAAATGAAAATAAAACGGGCATATTTTTTTTGTAAGAATAAAAGTAGAATACAAAATGCAATGCAAATTATTAAATTAAACAGTTTAATGATAATAATATATACCTACCTACTGACTTAAAGAATTTCTAGATTATATTCCTATTTTTTTTCACTCATAATGACATGTTTATGTAAAATTTAATTGTAATAGTTTTGAAAAAATTAACCCTGAACAGTTTAATTCATAAAAAATATAATAATGAAGATGAAGCTTATAGCTACTTACCGCTACGTGTATAACTTGGAGAAAACTAAAGTTTATGAAATGATGTAAACATAGACTTATAGCTTTATACACTTAATGTTTTATTTAAAAGCTTCACTTAAGATTCACGAAATCAGTGAAAGGATTTATGCAACTACTTGTGTAACTGTTACCAGGCATTGCCAGACTATGTCAGGCATGTAAAAACTGTGTGGAGATGTTCCTATATACTTTCGTGAGATGCTGATTTCTAAGCAAACGTTTTTATTTGTGTCTAGTTTAAGTTACCTATATGATATTTACGTTTAGTTAAAATTGATACTTTATATTCCAATTTCTTTTTATATCAATCCAAATACTTTTAATAATTTTTGTACTATTTAATATAATAACTATCGTATTTCAAGATCTTTAGCTTCTATATTTATCAAGAATTTTCATTTATTGTACAAGTAACTGAAGTTTTACAGATTTGGTTTAGAGACTACGGGAATTTTTCTTCTGCTTCATACGTAATTATAAATAAATAAACTGTTTAAGTATGTATTTAAGTACATTTTCCCAGTAGATATTTTTTCATGATAAAAAATTATAATATCTATTAAATTTCCAGCTTGTAGCCAATATGCTGTTCAAAATATCACTAATATGATAAAAGATGTACTTGGATTTCGGAATCATGCCATTACGACATATTAAGTTTCTTAGTTAAATCTAAGTCGTGGGTAAATTTATTAAGATAGAATCATGATCTCACGCTTCGCATTATCGCGACACGGGATGTCACATGGTTGTTAAGTCACAAACGAATGGTAAAAAGTAAAAAAATGAATGACTGTACAATTATATTCACAATAGTTCTATTTGGAATAAAATTCGCATTTCCAAATAGTTCGATCCGTCAGTATAACAATTTGGAATAAAAACATCCAAACAGTTCGACTCTCGAACTACTGGTAGGACTAGATGGAATAAAGGTAAAATTCCTTTTCAAGGTAAACTACAACAAAACTCGAAACGAATCATGTTTTAAATTCTTTACTTTAAATTGAAATATGACTAGGCAATTAACCAGCATTAACATTTATTAATCAATTTACTTTATACCATGTAACTTTTTACCGAGAATTTTTTTGTGCTTTATTTGCTCACGAAATTATGTTTGCAATTTATAATAAAAAAAATTAAGCTAGCTGATAATGATTAGAATTTTTCAAATAGGTTGAAATAAATTGTATATGAATATGATTCAAAAGAAATTATAATAAATCAATTACCTTCAAGCTCCTGCCTTTTGAAATGGAAAAATATGAACTCCTTTTTCGCTTCGAATGAAACAATTCTATTTGCTTGTACCTGCAGCTTTGAAAATAGAAGTCTAAGCTTAGAATAGAACATCTCAGTGCATTTATTTAGAACATTTCAGTTGCCATTCTCGACTTTTGTTCAAGTCTTTATAGATAGACCAGACATCAATTTCTATTTAGATGTTCTGTTCCTCTTAAACAATGTTAGCTGCAGACGGTATTTTTACACAGGAATTGGAAAAACTGAAATGGCACGTGGGAATGTTATGTTACTCCGTTATAAGCAACGGGTTCAAGTTTGGTAGCAAATAGCGTACCTGTCAGATGATACTATACCGTCAACTTTTCCTAAAATTCCGCTGTGTTAAATATTTGTATGTCATGCATATAAAATTGAAGTCAAAACTTTTATAAACCAAAAATAAATATTACATCACATAACTTTGCGATTTGATGCTCATATTTGGGCAACAGGCGGGTTCAGCACCATGCTACTTTTCTTAAGCTTACAATTTCTATGGTCTGTTTGATGGTGTTCTTACCCATGCTATTTTCTGCATATAAAAATGTTAAGGCTACAGAATAAACTAAGTTTTGACAACAAATAATAATAAGTCTATTGACTTTTGCAAAATTGGAATATGTGAAAAAAAAAACTATAAAATAGTTATAAATATTCATTCAAATATAGTTTTACTCATCTACTTTAAACTATTATACATAATAAACAATGTTATACAGTAACATACAAACGATAAATTAATAGGACTATCGGACCACCGTATTCGTCACGCTTCACCCCATCATAAATTAAGACTTGTAAGACAAAATGCTTTTGTTAATTTATACGAGTATACCACATAGAGATACCCATACAACTCTGAAATTAATTAATCAAAGCATTATGTCATTATATTATGTCTCGGAACAGAAAATATTTCGGAATGTAGTAAAGGTCATGATTAGGTAATATGATTTATTCTACCAATCTGTAATTCTATTGTAACCCATTACATAAAATTACATAACACGCAAAAATATCCGATAAAAATATTGCATTGCAAGATTGCGTGTATCCTCATGAGTTACCTAAATTTCTGTTAGTTACAATCATATTTAGCAGAATAAGCACATCAAAGTGGCAATGGGCTGGCCACATCTGTACAAGAACCGACGGCCGATGGCGCAAACGAGTTCTAGAGTGGAGACCGCGACTCGATAAGCGTAGGGTAGGACGTCCACCCAGATGGACCGAAGACCTGGTAAAGGTTGCAGGCTGGGACTGGATGCGATAGGCACAGGATCGCGTACTGTGTCGTGAACTGGGAGAGGCCTACGTCCAGCAGTAGACTGCTATAGGCTGATGTGATTGATTGATTGAGAATCATGTTATTACAGGCACCTGTAATATATTTAATACTTGCGGGCGGGACCCATGCTTTTTTCTGCATTAGTTAAGTTGAATCAAAGTCTTAAAAATTAACTGAGCCAGTTTTTTTTAAATTTTAATATTAAATGGTCGAAAAACATGTTCCTACGTCCACATGAATTGCTTGTATCATTTTAGAATAAAATATTTCTAAAAAAAAACTCTTTTTAAAAAATAAAAAGAGTAGGTACAAAGGGGTTTGAGCTTAGTTCAGAGGATAGGTTAAAGTGGAGAATTTATCCAGATTTCAAATGAAACTGGACAAACAATTTTCATTAAAATTGAATAAAAGACGTAAAGTATCGTAATTATATATCGTTAACTTAAATATTTTTTTATTTATATTTTTTTTTGCATATTAATTTAATGTGAAATTGTAATTATATTTAATTAGTGATGTAGAAGATTATTTATTTTACAGTGTTTACGAAAGCACTTGTAACTTGTTTGTAATTTAGTGACCCCGGATGTGAAGTTGCAGTTTTATGATTCATTGGAGATACATGCATCGTGCATGGTTCACTGTGAGAAATTCGAGATGTGGGCTTATGCAATACTGTGTTGCTGTTTTTATCTAGAATTGTTACAGAGTTAGGCGTATGTTCAATAGCAATTGTGTAAGCAGGTTCATAATAACTTGCACACTCCTTATCACCGGGTATAGAACAATGTAAGTTTCAATGAAATCTCTAGCTATGTTAGATTTCTGCAGTAAATGTCTACTACTTTATAGGTGAACTCGTTTGTATATAGTGTTCGTATAACATTTGTAACCCAGAATCTAGGTCGATCGCGATATATATGTGCAGGATGTTTTACTCACACTAATGTAAATATGCTTATTCGTAGCTTCGATCGATTTATTTACCTTTAGGGCTGTATGAAACGTATCCATGTAACGTTAAGAATTGCTTGTAAAACCCTATTTACAGAATAAAGTAAAACTAGCATTTTACTTTTATGAATTCATTGATTCTTATCCAGTTCAGTATACTTAATGATAACTTAATTCAGTGGCTGTAATCGGAATAAATCGTCTACTGAAGGTACCTACTTTTAGTAAAATAAAACTCCTTTCAGATATTCTACACTTTGCTGGTAAAAAATTTGAAAGGAGTTTTATGATATATACTAAAACAATAAAATTGTGAAATTTAATGTGATTCATAATCACACATTATGTCGTATTCGATATTTAATATGCATGTGACATAAAAGGGTTATGCGAACTGCTAACCTTCATCAAACCTCATAATAACATAACATGATGTATTATAACAAAATTAGTTTTTAATTTTACGTATTCAACTGTCAAGGTTCAAAACGTGTGTGAAATACACGACTTCAAATCTAGTATCAAAAATGTAGGAATTCTCTGATGCGAATTTTGTTTCAAAGATATCTGTGGTGGGAAATAGAAGGGAGGTGGAAGTGGGGGAAGGGGGCAGTAAAGGTCAGTCGCTTGCTTCACCGATGCTACCCGATGATCGTGTACCATAAATGCGACGACCTCTATCGTATTATTAAATTGCTGTGTTGCGACAGGCTATGTTGCTGCTTCCATATCGTAAACGTGGATGGCTGTGTAAGCCTAATGTAGTGAGCTGGCTAGTGCATATTCTGTAAAAGTAAACCTATAATGGTTTTGCTAACTCTAAAGAAAAAATGCCATTTATTTTATATCAACATCATAGGAATGTATGATGTTGATATAAAAAGTAGACATTTGTCATTTTGAAAATAATAGCAGACATTTGTATGCTTTTCAATGTTGTCAAGACACTAAGAAAATAAATAAGGAATTAGCCAAAAATATAATCTGCGAACACAGAACGTAAAGAAATACCGTTTTGTATGTAGTACTCGACAGTTGTTAAAGTTCCATAATGCTCATTTGACATATCTTTTAGAAATACTGGAATGATACTAACATGTAACACTTCATACTCAAATACCTATAAATGATTCGGAATGCAAAAACTCAAAAATCCTTTAGACATGCACCGGAACCGTGAACTCTAAAGAATGCAGCAATACGAATCTGAATAATAATAACCAACAAAACATTGGTCACGCTTTCTATTATATAGAAAACATGCGATCAGTTAAAGGAATCATAGATGGTTTGAAGAAGATTGCCACCTAACAACGGAGTATGAATAAGCAACCTTTGACCTGCTTCGATCGGCTCTGTGCTCTATTCTGATTCAAGCATCTATACCGTAAGGTTCCCCTATTTGGATGCGCCATTTAAATATATTTGTAAGAAAATATCAGTCTTCTTCTAACTGTCTAAGACATATTTTTCTTAGAACGGTATGCATGTTGGGCTATCACGAACTATATATAAAACATTAATACCAATGTTCTCATATCTAGTATCTTTTCTATTTATATTATGCCAAACGAAAGATTGTACTTGTGATTTGCTTTTGGTAACTGTATCTATGTTTTGAATGATTATTATGGGAATCATTCGGACCATTTCATAAACTATATGTTTTATTACTTTTTTTTTATCGTAATATCGCTTTAGTGAATATCGGCTGTTGCAGAAAATAGATTTTGTCCATTCTCTAAGTTTCAAATGTCTCTATGCTAAATTTGACCTCGGTAAATTTATTGATTGGGTAGTTAAAAGGAGGCAGTCCTACACATTGATGGTTTAGTGTGGATATTGAATATCGTACGTTCAAATGCACCAGAAGCCAATGAAATGTGGCCATGGCACAAAATAATTACTAATAAATACAATGGAGAAGCGTAATACCTTTAACAATCATGTATATTAAATGTTTGGAAATAGTAGGTATTGGCCATGTGAATATTTTGTAATTTGAAAAAAAAAGTACCTACGCGTGATAATACAAAGTTAGCATACAGTTTTTAGTTTTTCCCAATAAATACCTAGTAAGTAGTTATATTTTATGTATGTGTTTCAGTACTTTTTATTGGTAATTTTATACAGCAAGTTATATTTTCTAAGGCGCAATGCAAATGCAGCTAGGCATAAACCGATAAGACCACGACGCTGTTCAATTGAAATATGTGTTATGTAGTATAATGCTCAACATTCACTTTGAGATAACTATTCAATATGTAAAATCGTTGGTGTGATGAAAACATAAAACTTACTGTTTAATAAAAGCATCAACTATTAAACATGATTAGAAGTAGAAGTAGGAAATAATTTGCACATAACACATCCGGCATTTTGCTCCGTAATCGTAACATAATTTATGTTCATGATCATTATTATTTTGTACTGTTAGACGCCAGCAGCTCAATTTGCATAATAATATGTTCGATATTCACAAATCCATTTATTTCATTGAAATTAAAGAATAAACCATGGTGCATCTATTTATTAGAGAAACCTTAGTGGCAGCTGGGGTCCTTCGCTGTTTGACACCACGAATTATTGACACCACGGTGTCAATCGCAGAAGAACGTTTTTTGAATTGGCTGTTTGGGACCATTTTCATAATAATTTGCGACCGTGGTGTCAAACGGCGAATATCTTATTTGTTTTCGTCGATTGACACCATGGTGTAAAACTGTTGATTTGGACCACTTTCAACAATTTAAAGGTCAAGTGTGATTTATGTACTGACGAGTAGAAAACTAAGGCTACGTTTTATAATATACTGGTTGAATTTATAGTCGTTCTGGACCCGAGAGGGGGTTACTCGGAATCAATAATGGAACCATTTCGGAGTGTCAAAACAGCTGTGCAGGTTATAATAAAAAAATGACTTCTATGTAATCTTTATCACTCGTTCGAGTTGAAACATTAGTAGCGCTTCGATTATTCATTGAACTTTTCAATGAATGAAATTCCGAAACCCATAGGTACCTACGCCGCGGCGCGTGTCTCCATGTGATCAGTTCATTGACCGAATGCATCGTTTCGATAATAATAGGTACTTAGATAATAATAAAGGACTCCAATTTCTCCTTCATACTTTACGCGGGCTTAGGACCGGGGATACTTTAATATTGTTCTATTTTACGGTGAATTAATAAGGTTTATGTAATAATAATGAAAATAAACACGAACAAATAGGAAGTATTTCCGGCGTATTTAAAAAATTGGAGCTATTTACAAAATAATCAACTTAAATACCTAGACCTACCTATTCACAGTTTATTTACACTTCCCTGTACCTTAGCAACTGCTCAAAATGGAGTCCAGAACGTTCGATACACAAACGGGCACGTTTTAGGCTATTGTCTTTTAGTTTATTCAATGTGTCTCTGTCACTTTTCACTATTTCAAAGGCGTCCACTATCGCACTGCGTAATTCATCACGAGATTCGTACTCTCGAGTGTAAACTAATCGTTTTATTTCCAACCACAAATAAAAGTCGATCGCGACGACAATACTGCGCGCGAGTTATAGTCGAACTGCGCGCCGCGGTCGCCGGTCGGCGGCGCGGTCGGCCGAGCGCATTTACCTACCTACAAGACGTAACTAGTCGAGTACCTACCGACGTTACTTGGCAACGAGTCCACGTGGACCGATGCGTTCATGCGTTGTGATTGGTCGAATTTTCCCGGCGCGGTGACTCTTCGTACTGATTGGAGCGTTAGACATTGAATGAAAAATTGTAGTAGAAAATCGTAGTAAACGTATTTCGTGAAATTTAAAGGAATAACCAGGTGTTCTCGTTTTGATTTTGGCAAACGATGTAGATTTTGACATTTTAGTAATTTTTTATTGTTGATTTTCAAATTGACAGTGCCGATCGGTTCTGTTATCGAAACTGGGCCTAAACCTTTCCGTTCCAAAACGACTATAAATTCTAACTTTTAAACTTTCGCGTTGCATGATATTATGAAACTATATGAAACGGGAATTAACGCGATCATACCTTATATTTGAGGCTTGACGTTTCGGCTGGGTTGCACCAGCCGTGGTCACAAGCAGACTGAATATACTATAACTGAATATACAAAACTATAAATTCAACCAGTATAGCTTCAAATAATCCGGTTTGGATAGGTTAGGTTAGAAGGCTAAGGCGGGAGCGGAGCGGAGCGGAGCTTCCGCCTTAGCCTTCGTGGTTATTTTTTTTTGTAAATTAAAATAATAGTTTTGTAGTATAAACTTTTATTTTAATTTGTTATTGTATTAACTATATTATATTATTTTAACTATTATTTTTATTTTAGTTTTGTAGTATAATCTATTATTTTAATTTATAAAAAAAATAACCACGAAGGCTAAGGCGCCTTAGCCTTCTAACCTAACCTATCCAAATCGGATTGCATTATTTCTTCTATTATACTTTTTGATTTTATATATTTTGAACTTATACAATCTAAACAGTTTTGTCTTTCCAAGCACTTGAGGAAAAAATGTATAATTTAAATAAAAATCGTCTAAACACTTTTGTGCATGATTGTTATATTAAAATAAAAATGCTAATGAGCCGTCCCTTGCTGTTTTACATCATGGTGTCAATCAACGAAGCCATATAAGGTATTCGTCGATTGACACCGTGGTGCCAAACAGCCAATTCAAAAAACGTTCTTCTGCGATTGACACCGTGGAGTCAATAATTCGTGGTGTCAAACAGCGAAGGACCCCAGTATTCCAAGCATTCAGAGTGAATAACTTTTATATAGAATGACGCCTCTTGTACTACTCCATAACATTTATTTATTTGAAACTTGACCAGTTTCGCCTTTTGGCATTTTCAAAGGCAAAATTAAATAAAATTTAAAATTTTATGTCCAGGAGGTCCCATCAAGTGCCATCAATTACAACAGTTTTACATAATAGTTATAATAATCTGAACAACTTTTACTTGAAAAATACTTTTTTGTGTCCTTAATGTCATTCTTCCGGTTAAATATTTATTTTCACTCATTTATCTATTAGTAAGCAAAATTATGCGGAACTAAACAGTTGGAATCTACCGTTATATCGATTTTGATCCAAAGACGAGGTCGGGTTCGAGAATAGTTCAGAGAGAAGGAGAAAATGTACCTAATTTTTAAGTCAGAAGGTAGCACATCAATTAATTTTCTAGCTGACTCTAATCGAGAAGTATCCAAAAACACTTTCAAAATTACATAAGCCGTCTGGTACATAATCGGGTAACACGCAATAAACTTTTATTGTATTACATTTGGCACAAATAAAATGAGCACATAATAAGACACTAGAGAAGTACGCTACATTAATTTCTGCCAAATGCATCTTTTACGCAGCATTTCCGTTTAAAGGCACTCCAGAAATGTGATGCTAGATTCGATTAAAATGATGACTAGCCGAATTATGGTATTTTGCATGTGGAATGAGGAAAGAGTTTACGCAAACCTTACATAAGAAACCATTTTTGATAGTGAGAATATCAATTAAGTAGTAGTTACAATAACATTATTTTCAAGTAAGTACCTGACACTTGCTATTACAATAAAAAATCTATAAACAAATATGACTTAGTTCATATTGGTTCGACAGTAACACACAACGTAAGAAAATGAAATAAAAATAAAAGAAATGAGTATTCTAATTTCTAGTAGGTATGTATTGTAACAACATACCTACCAAACTTAATGTATATTTAGACGATCACAATCACCATGCTAGATTAACTTTTAGTTCATACTTCTTAATTTCAGTTATATAATTTTGAGGCCGTAAGTGATCGCCGCTTTGTATAAGAAGCTATGTATGTAATCACCTATCTTTAGAGATTTAAAATGTTCTGATTACATGAGTCGTGCTCGTGCTTCAAGTTTTGTTTTTTGCTAATACTTACAATATAACTAAATAAACACTCTACGTCAGGAACGTTCGAGCACAGTTATATCCGAAATGGGCTTTCGATGAGGCTCCCTGCCTCGGTTTTCCCAAAAGCCTACAGTATGGGGTTCTTCAAAAGGGGTCTTAGAAAGTTTTTGCAGGGTCGGCAGCGCCAGTGTGACGCCTCTGGTGTTGCAAACGTTCATAGGCTGCGGTGACCACCAGTCCTTCTGGTGGGCTATATGCCTGTCTGCCACCTTAGTGGTATAAAAAAAAATCTCATGAGTATTGAAGATGTTTGTATTGCCAACTATAACTATTTTGTGTCCCAGCCTGATCTCCTGTTATTGAACTACCTGGTCGTTTAGTTAATTTGAAGTAGCTATTCACACGCAATGAGCTGATTTATCACGGTCACTTTCGGCAATGACCCAAAAGTTTGTACTAGTTGTTGGGAATATTTTTTGTGAAAATATTCGCAAGAACTGAGAATTGGGATTGGGGATGGGGGTTTGTGTAATCAATGTTGATATCATGACGTATAGAGCTGTCAATAAAAATAGTAATCACGACTAAGCTATTATTTTGGTGTTGTTTCAACCCTCTCTTTTTCTTGTGTATTGAACACACTCGATTATTCATGATGTGAATAATGATGAGGACAAGTCCCAAAAAAAATCTGTAGTAGCTTAAAAAATAATACTTAATAGGATAAGTAAAAGATGTTTAAAGCTCCAAGCGTATAAGATGTACTTATCGATTTTCAATATATCCCATAAAATACCACAAAGGAGTTCTTTTTGCTGCGTATCACAAGGTAATTTAGTAGAATCGCTCTTTTATGTCATTATCAAATCCTTATTTCGGCCAAATCAGCTACTTTTTCGTTCGGGTGCCTCTATGCCTTGAAACAGGTCTCTGTAATGTATTTCTTTGTAAAAAGGAGATTGCTGAGCTCATGGGTTATGTGATTGTACCTACGTATATCAAAGTGTTTGTTTTTGTACGTTACAACCATATAATATTAATTTGAAGATCATTCTGGTACATTCATAATGGTTTTGGATCTTAGAATACTACTATGTGTTTTACGAATGCTATTAAGGTATGTGGGTTTGCGCTTTTTGCGTGTGTCTCAAAACACATTTTGGAACGCTTTCTTTATTACATACTAGCTGACGTCACGCTGTTTCACCTGCGTAGTTCCCGTTCCCGTGGGAATACGGGAATAAAGTATAGTCTATGTTCACCGCAAAGAGTATAGCTTTCCAACAGTGAAAGAATTTTTCAAATCGGTCTAGTAGTTCCGGAGCCTATTCGTTACAAACAAACAAATAAACAAACAAACAAAAAAACAAATCTTTCCTCTTTATAATATTAGTATAGGTAGATGAACGCTGATCTCACATAAAATTAAAAAGAATATCTATACATATAATAAAATGATAGAAAAGTCAAAACTGTACAGTGGAAATATTTAAAAAAAAACTCGCTGGGTGTTCTACATAAGATACCGAAGCCGAAAATATAGTTAGAATTTTTTTTGTCTGTTTGTCGGTTTGTCTGTTTGTCTGTTTTGCTTTGCTTTGTCCGGAAGGATCTCGAAAAGTACTTAATAGATTTGATTCAAATTATGCACAAATATTTACTAGGGGTAGGGTCTTCAAATAGGCTATATATATTATCACGCTACATATCCTAGGTGCTAAGCACAGAGCAATCGAATTGGCGTTTTAAAATAATTTTCACGCGTACGAAGTCGCGGGCAACAGCTAGTTATAATATAAAACGAATGGGAAAAATAAATTCGAAGTATTTTTATCGGTACCTACAATTATTTCACTTCAGTTGTATTCCGAATTTATCTCATTAAATTATAATCCAAGGTCTTTTAAACTCGTGGCAACCACAGATTAGAGCCATTATTATACATAGACTTTCCTGTTATTTAAACGGTCATAGGAAGCTAGTAGCTCATACATATTATGCATTCTTAGTAGCATTATATATCTGAAATATTCTATCCTAGGTACTAATATTATGAAAGTGAAACTTTGTGCATTATGCTAATTACTCGATGAAACTCTAACCTCTGTAACATTTTGGCTGAATTTTGGATATTATACAAATAGCTGACAACGCTTTTTATCCCCAGAGAACGAGTTCTTAGGACAAACGAGTATGGGTAAGTTTCCTCGTAGTGGATAATGTGCTAATTTAAAAAGACCGCACCATTTTTTTTCAGTTCACTTATAATATACAATTTTTTAAGAAAAGAAAAATGTTGTCCTTGATGTTGATAGAAATGGCAGTTTATTATGTCAGTTAAGTTCTACGGCAATAAAGTCTCGAGGGCTTTTCATCTCGTAGACTTCTAAGGAACGTCGGTAATTTCCAGTTATCGTATTCTTCTTTATTCGAAACTCAGATAAGAGCTTTGAGAGATTCCATATCTCCTGGGATTTTCAATTTAGAATTGATCGTAGGAAGAACGAGGAAAAATAGATTGATATTTGGGATCTTTTTCTCCGAATCTTACGTATTAGTTTTAGAGGCCGTACAAGTGAGTGATCGCCTGAGTAGGTATCCAGCTAATGATACCCGAGGCTTATCCGCTCGACTGTCGAGAGTCATTTTTACGGATTCTGTCGGATTTATGTAAATTTGATTTGTCGGTTATTCACCTTGTTATGTTCTTATGTTATAAATAAAAATATTGCGATGTCGACAGTATTGATATTATTGTGTCTGATTTTTTGTTGTGATAATAGTCTTTAATATAAATATATTTGAAACTAGCTGTTGCGACTTCGTACGCTGCATTTTAAATGTGATTCTATAGATTGATAAACCTTTTTTTATTTATGAACCGATTGACCTGAAACAAACCCTAAATGTTAAGTGAAGCAAACCGCAATGCAATTAAGAAAACCGCATTGCAATCGGTTAAGCGGTTGCTGAGATTAGCGTGCACAAACGTACAGACAAACAGAGAGTTACGATTTTATTATATGTATTGATTGATTGATGATATTGATAAGCTTCTCCTGCGGCTTCACTTTCTAAGTACATTCTTATGTTTTGACCTAAGGCTTCATAAGTTGGATCATGGTGTTTATTTCTTCATTGATCGAACTCAAAGCTATAATAAATGAAATCCAGAATTCTATGAATTTATCTATGTATATTATAGTTAATAATGCTAAATGTTATACAATCTTCAGTAATATTTAGGTATATAAGTTTACAAACTTACGGAACATAAATCAACAAACAAAATAGAAACTGATGTTTAAGCATTAGGCTATTATTAATATTCATCAAGGCGAAAATGTTACTAGTTTGAGTAGTCCCATTCATGCCAATGTAATTAGAACCTTTCATACACACTACAGTACTACACAATAGACACTAGGTATCTAATTGTGGAGATTTGTCCTATTCTGAATGGTTACGTACGCGCTTGTAACTGACAATGATGTCTCTATATTCAATGTGCCTACATTCGTTGTACTGATTGAATATAACGGTCTCAAAGCAGAATTGTAATAATATATTATTATTTGCATTGTTGTTCTCATTCGAATCTCATCTGGCTTTGAATTACACATCATGTAGGTTGATTTTCATATATTTTAACAAAGTAATGGTTTTATCGCTCTTTTAACCATTGACTTTGAACTTTGATTTAATTGGAACCTCGGATATATGTTTTATTTCTTACACAAAGATTCATTTTTTAAAGGATGGAAAAATAAAATAGATTTTTTTTAAACTTCAATAAAACAAGATAATATAAAAATTCTCTTGACTCTACTGAGGGTTCGAAAATGCTACAGACTGAGAAGAACTCCTCAAGAAACTCAGTCCTGCTTTTTTCAGAATTAAAATCTAATACTTACATTTTTTTTATGTAGAAAGGAGCGGCGGCGGTGGAGTAATACGGCTCACCACCTATTACGTGGGACAAATTATACAAAGGTGAAATGTGGGCATATAATATGCCTCTGCCTACCTCTTCGGGGATAAAGGCGTGACCATATGTATAAAAGGAGCAATTCATGTCACGCCAGGCAGCTTGTGGTCTAATATCATGCTACCCTCTAACCGACTAAAACCACACGGTCCTTACTTATTCGTCTAAAGTTGGGTGCCCCAGGTAACGTTCTTAAAAGGTTTCAGATACGAAAAAGCTTAATAGGCTTAATTAGCTTAAGCTACATACACCTTAAGTCAACAAGAACAAGATTGTATTCAGAAAATGACTTTTTGAATTGATGCTAGAGAGACAGTGGTTGGATAAGTTTCATACAATAGTCGAACAGAAAACGTTTATGAATGCGTTGGGGGAATGCATTTAAATTCATTAACATTCCTTTGAATATAAAGGTATGAGCTGGCCTTAGGCATCTGAAATAAGTTATAATTAAAATATCTATCCTTAGCTAATGTTGACCTTTAATAAATAATGTTATTTCAATCATAGCTCGCGGGGAAAACATTTTTGGCATTTCCAACCGAAATATGTTTTGATTATTAGGTTTAGGCAAACATGAAAATTATCGTTAAATTCCTGTTATTTCTATGTAGCCTACTAATTAATGAATATTATACCAAATACGTATTTAGCTTATTAGGAATATATTTGAATTGCAAATTCATACAACCTATCATAATATTTACCGCATGAGATCTTATTATTTTAATAAGCTAGCAAGTTTCCACAGCTCCACTCGCTATTTTTACAGGAAATTGTTCCCGGGATAGGTGTTATATAATTAAATTTTCGTTTTAAGAACAGGTCGTTTTGCTATTAGGTCGAATTGCTTTTAGGCCCTTGTGATACGGAGGGATAAGATCCCTGAAAGAATTTATCGGTTGAGAAGTGTCTAGTGAATAGGGTGCTTGCCCCGGATCAGCAGACGATGCAGGTTAGAGTCCTGCTTGAAATCGATAATTGTTTCACATTAAATTTGTGATTAAGTTAGCATAATAATTGCTTTTCAAAATGATATTATTATTATTTACTAGCTGATGCCCGCAGCTTCGCCCGCGTGAAATTTGTTCCCGTTCCCGCTTCCCGTGGGAACTTATTCCCGAGATAAAAGTGGCCTAAGTTACTCCTTATTACATAAGCTATCTGCCAGTGAAAGTCCCGTCCAAATCAGTCCAGCCGTTCCAGAGATTAGCCGGAACAAACAGACAGACAGACAGACAAAAATGTTAAAAATATATATTTTGGTATGTGTACCGTATATACATTCATGTGCATGTAGTAGAAACGGTTATTTTAATATTAACAGACACTCCAATTTTATTTATTTGTATAGATTTAGATTTACATCGAGATTCAAGACAAATAACAAAAAAATATATAATGGTTAATATTTATATTTTATTTATTGCACCTACGTATTTGCTCAATTGTTAAGGTAGGTACGTGTACCCTTATGTACACTGTGCATAGACTAAGACGTGTGATGAGGAATACGAGATTAATGTGTACCAAACTCAGATAGACTTAGTAATTTGATCCTATCCTGAGTGTTAGTAATCGAACTGTTGTGATTGTATCTCACACTAAACCACTTGATACTGATATGAAATATCAACAGATTATTGATGGGTTTCATGTTGTTGATAATTGTTTAGCAATTTTTTTTTTCTTATATCTATCTATAGTTATATTATGAAAGATTTATTTGTTCGTAATTGATTAACTCTAAAACTATTAAACTGATTTAAACCGAATACTACTTGGTTCGGTCGCGGTTAGTCTCGTCTGAACCGAGTTGAATTTTCTTTATAATACAATTAATACGAAAATGTTACCAAATATCCTATTAATAAAGGTAGATATTGTGCAAATTTGGCAAAATATTACAAAAATGTCAAGCGAGTCGAATAAAATTCTGCCATCTGCAAGATATATTGGTGTGTGATGCGAAAATTGTAAGAGTTACACGAATATAATTCACGGTGGGAATATCTCTCCAACATAGTATTACAAAAATTCGCTATAACATTATTATATCCGTTCAACACCATAGGAGTACCTGTATGTGTAATTTCCGTGATGAGTGGTGAGCATTGTTTCAAAAATATTAATAGGTAGATACATGAAAAAGGCCTAGAAATCATAAGGCATTGATATTTAATGAACTATTAGTTTTAATTTATTTTACGTGGCATTAACTCCTACAAACTAACGATATCATGCCTTTTAAAGCACAGAGTTGCATCAAATATAACAAAGTGGATACTAACCAGCAAAAGAAAACTTTAAATTTTAAGTTGTTTAATGATCTATTAAAATTTTTAATAATGTATGTTTTTTTACTTGCAGGTACTTAACGGATGACTTTCCTTAGAATCGGTGCATGGTGAGTACCTAGTTAATTGAACAATTTGTTATTTGCGCGAGAGTGGCGCCTCTGGTGTTGCAAACGTTCATAGGCTGCGGTGACCCCCAGTCCTTCTGGTGGACCGTATGCTTGTCTGCCACCATAGTGGTATAAAAAAATCGTATTACAAAGTTGGCTACTAATGAGTAGTAGGTAAGTAAATAGCTATTATTTAAATAAGCTAGAAATATCTGAGGGAGTAATTAAGTTATTTTTAAAAGTAATATACTAGGATAATATGATTGTAAGTTCAGAAATCGTTTTGAGTCTCTTTGGCGATCCTTCACTACTTACTACCTCTTTAACTTTACCCACAAAAAGAACTGGAGTGGCCACTAAAATCTATATGACACAGGTCACTATCTAATAGCACGATTCAAAGGTTTATTCTAGCAATGAATTATTTGCAAAGAGACTGCAGTCTATAATTGACCAATTTTATTGTGGTATAAACTCTAAAAGATGCTTAAATGTAGTCATTTATGGCAAGATTTGGCGTTATACCAATACATTGCCAGCCATTCAGTAACAAAAATGCCATTTTGATATTATCGATATGGGTCCATAAACGACTTAAAAATCGTTCGTTACTGGTTGGCAAGACTTTATACAATAAACATCTACCTATGTATTTCGTCATTAATACAATACAATAAAACAGTACAATACAGCGGCGTGCCGTATCGTTATTTTGTGGTATTGTATTCTTTGTACTGCTCGCAAACACTTCTTCCCTTGATAGTTCTAGCCTTTTTGATTTTAAGTAATCAGTGAGGGTTCTTTGAAATATGCGGGCAATGGGACGCTTACTAAAGGATTTAAGAATTAGCCTTCTAGTGCCCATAGATTTGAGCCATCCTGTTATGATAGTCAGGTCGGAATCGGAATCGGCTCCAATGATTTTACAAAATTGGTATTTTTCATATTCATAAAAACTGGAAGATTTTTCAAAGCTCTTGGTTGCTTCTGTTATGTGGGGTTTTCTCAGAGAGCTCGATTTTGTTGAAAATAAAGTGTGTGTGTTAACCTTTACGCGCGATGGAAGTAAAACTTATTTGCCATTGACAAAATCAAATGTTATATTAATATCATTCAAATCGCATAGTCATAATCAATAGTTTCCGCTATTCAAAATTCAAATAGTAAGCGTTACTTTCGTCAGAAAAAAATCTGAGTTATTGCCTAGTCGCGCCTAAAGAAGCTTTACTTAAAAAAAAAATAATTACCAACTTTTTGTAAAGACAACTCGTAGATGTTTGAAAACACTTGAGTCATTTCAGTATCTACCGCCGCGCGACGTTAGAGTGGAAAAACATTATCGTCGCATGTCGGTTATACAATCTAGTGTCCTTTTAAAATTAAAGCTTTTAACTAGAATCAATCAAATCAGCCTATTGCAATCTATCCTATAGCCGATTAGTTGTTGGTAAACATCGTCATCGTTTTCTTACATCGTTTAACGTACTAACGACTTAATTAGAAAGAGATATTGAAAGTTAGTTAAATGGTAAGTCCATTATATTGTTATGCATAAACTTTTATAGTAAAATTTACAATTGCACCATTAACATTGTTTTAAAACTATAATATTCAAACTATTTGCATAACATTGAGACGTTATTAAATGCACGTTCATGTTTTCACCGAAGTATGATTACACGAAATGGCGAACAATTAATACGTTAAAATGGCTGCTATTAAAGCTACAAATGTTATTCATTTACATACGAATATCGTTTGGTATTCCATTATGTAATTTCTGAACATCTGACATATTACAATTAGTGAGAGTGACATAAGACACAACATTATACAATTTTTGTCAGACGATTGGTTTGCTTTTAATTTGCTATTCGTTTGTATAATTATTATAATTATACTGTCCGATTTAAACAATGTGATCTAGAATAGTTGAAACCAATGGAACGAACCAATGTGGCAGAAATTAACCATGGAATACCTAGGTGGACTGGGGGTACAAAGTTAACCGTGAAACACACAGATGGACTAACATGTCAGCCAGTAAACAGTTAAACATAAGTCCTAGGTGGTCCTATAAAATTAGGTAGACCACGCCTCAGAAAGGAATTTACCAACCCATTGACTCGTTTTAGTGGCCTTTTTTTTCTTGTAGCGAAGACAGCGGAGTGAACATGACTGTGATGACGAATAAAATTGGGGTGCTACCGCCACTTTGGGTCAGGAACTATTACCATCCTACCCGAGATTATAGTAGAAGCAGATTGAGCAGTCTTCTGAACTGCTCAAGACCCACTGGTGCGACATGTTATACGACAAACAAACAAATTGTTATAGGTTTCGCAGAATTTATAAAATAACAAACCAAAATAAATTCTGAATATAAGTCATTACCCAGCATAATCATACCGGGAATACCCCGTTTATGACGACGTATTTAAAGGCTTTTGATATTTTACGACGGTCGGTGGCTATCGTCATACCAACTGGGATAAGCCGACTTGGTTTTTTTATAGCCTGCTAACAGATCCGGGCCATTGTATCAATGACACGACTGTTAATAAACCTTATCTTATACATTATCGTACCCCTTACAAAAACTGGAAAACTGTATTGAAATTAATAATAATAATCATAGGATGTATGTGTAATGAAATTGGTTTAAAATTTATGATAAAATACCAATTAAGTTGATTGGTTTGCCTTAATTGATAATTATCAATATTGATAAATCAATTTAATGGACTTGTAGGTTAAATTATTCATGGCTATAAATTAAATGATGCCATTATAGAGTTACGGTATTTATCTTCCTATAAACAAAACACGAAAACCTCTTTCAAAATTAGAACAGGTATCTTCATCGAAAATTCTAAGGTAGCAGACAAGCATACGGCATACCGGATTGAAATTAGTTATCGTTGCCTGACATTTTTAATTACTTTACATGTGTTTCGAAACTCGGAATTCCCGGTTGCCAATTACATCGCTGTCGTTAAGTTGAAGGTATTATACATATATGCGGCTTAAAATGTTTAAACAGCAGGTAACTACAAATTCAGCAGCGCAAGTGTAAGCTTCAGGTTGGATGTTTTGCATAAATGTTTGCAACTTCAGAAACTTACAATTGCACTGCCGAACACCATGTTGCTGACCACCAGAAATTATTAGGCATGTTACAAACTTACGTCAATGAAATTATTCAAAACTGTCACCCATTTTAAGATTGACTGTACCGTTTATCAAAGCTTAACAAAAATCGTTTACAGAACACTGAAATAACTACAGCGCTTAGGGCAGATTCGACTAAAACCAGAATAAGAATATACTAGAGAGTAACTTGTATTTATTCAAAAAGTAAAGTGATTTTCCCAACAACTAATAAAGCACAACGTATTTATGGTAACCATACTGAAGTAGACGTAACTATTGTACCATACTGAGTAGACTACTTCAGTACAGGTTATTCTTTAGTATAGTCTTACTCCGACTTTAGTCAAATCCGCCCATAAAACAATATATCGGACTTCAAACGAAAATAATTGATGATGTTATAAATCAGCTATGCAATGGTTAAGTATGTGCAAAGGCAAGATTCGAAAGTAATTACGCCACGACAGATGGTAACAGCAAGATACAATTATGAATGAATCACGCAAATATTCTCTCACGCTTCGATATCATAATCGTAGCTAACCGTATTCTGTGTCTTCTTATTCATTGCGTAACGTGTTATGTTTTAATTACTTGAATAAGTTTTAGACAAGAAGTTACTAAACAGAGTCATAATGCACTAAAAAGCTTGGATTCTTATAATGGTGTTGAAATGACAAGGTTGTAGCTTTGTCTAAAATATTTTCTCCACGGCTTTAAAGCGAAATCATTGTTTTATCTTTGTTTATTCAATAAAATAACGGTAACCATTCATTATATCAGAAGAATCGACTAAACAATTTGAAAATAAGATTAACACTAGGTCTCCAGAGAGCTATGGTGTTCGTTCACACGTATCTCGTCCCACACTAGAGGCACATTATTTCCACTTTCAAAGACATTCATTCCATCAGGATTCTTTCCATTCTCCCGTACAAAGTCTACTGGTGGAAGGAACAGCTAGTACTTTGGCGGCAGAAAGAGCCCGACAGATAATGTTATATGAAAGACTGTGGAGTTCTAGACCTTCTACAAGTAGGTACAGCACAGTGATAGTAATGTGGAGCAATAGGAAAATCCTAACTAGGCCAATCGAAAATACGTAGCATCGGATTAACTCCATACTTCGAAATTAAACAGGGACGGTATTATCATTTTCCTGTTTCAGTTTCCGTACTGTGAACAGATGATAAGGCGTGTGCAGATATTGGTATTTTTTATGTTACTGGATTTCACGTTATGGACTTTATTTATTTAAACTACGATTTTTAATTCGAGTCAGTAAAATGACAATTGCAACTGTCACTGATACGAAAAAGGGTGACCCGCTACAATAGTGATGTTCGACAATCAATAGACTTAGACATTTTAGTCATTCTTTATTTTATTAGGTATGAAAGCTTTTTTTTTTATTGTAAATTTGTAATAGATTAAATAATTCGAGAAATATGGACCTTACCAGCATATTAAAATTGTTTACTATAACATTATTATAAAAGCTGGGAAAAAATGTTTAAAAAGATCACGTCATGGAACGATCTGCCCGCACACGTGCTTCCCTCATCTTACAATCCCGGGTTCTTCAAGAGGAGCGTGAAGAGGCACATCACAGGGCCGCCAACTTGAGGACCACTATCAGAAGTGGCCCCCAATCGCTAGATGCACCACGGCTTCTTTCCATCAGGCTGGTGGCGACGTCAATATGGCGAGCTAAATAAAATAAAAGATTCAGAGAAATTAAGTAAAACAATTCAAGTAGTTTTTAACCGACTTCAAAAAAGGAGAAGGTTACTCAATTCGACCGTACATAATTTTTAACCGACTTCAAAAAGGGAGGTTACTCAATTCGACTGTATATATTTTTTTTTAAATGATTTTTCGCGAATAACTCCGTCCGTCGTTTATTAATCGATTTGAAAAAAATTTTTTTCGTTCGAAAATAGATAGGTACTCCCAAGGTGGTCCCATTTTAAGGAAGTTAGGATCTGATGATGGCATCTTGGAGAAATCGAAGGGAACTTTTAAAATTGCAGGGACATCTAGGGCGTTTGTAATTTTTTCGATTAAGGGCTTTAAAGTAGTACAACTTAATGAAAATCTGAAGTCGATCTGATGATGGAGACGAAAGACAGAAGAGAGAATTCCCTAACGATATACAGCAGTTACCTTGTGTTTGGGCTTGATTAATTTGTACTTTCGAGAACTTTACACCTAGATAGATAGATTTTCAGTCTACACGTCACTAAAAATAATGAAATAAAGAACTTCTGACAGTGGTCCTCCAGTTGGCGGCCCTGTGATGATCCTCTTCACGCTCCTCTTGGAGAAACCGGGATTCCCTCCCGCACACGTTTCCATGATCTCACAGATGAGGGAAACACCTGTGCGAGCAGGTCGTTCCATGTTTTTATACTTCGACAGAGGAATGATCTATTGAAAAAATTAAAATAATAAGTATGTACTTATCACCGTTAATGTCCCCGCGGTTTTAGAACCCCAAATTATACGGGAGGATGGTAAGCGACCCGACGGGATGTCTTTAGTACCCTGGAGAATGGGACGTGCGTTAGTGTGGAATGCCACTTGCACTGACACTCTTGCGGCGTCCTACCTCCCGGCTACTAGCAAAAGTGCGGTGGGCCGGCTAATGCTCGCGAGTGGTTAAAGATCGGCAAGTATAGTTGTCTCGGTGCCAATATGAATTCGTTCCATTTGATGTCGAGACACTGGGTCCACGGTGTCGCGGTGCACATGGTCTTTTCACGGCTCTGAGTAAGCGTCTGAGGGAAGAAACGCGTGATCCCCGCGCTGGTAGCTATTTCGCGCAAAGGCTTTCCATAGCTATCCAGCGTGGGAATGCCGCCTGCGTCATAGGTAGGAAGGGACCCAATTTGTATATTGATAGGTAGTTAGTTAGTTTTTATTTTAAGAGTTTTTATTTTAAGTTTAGTGTAATGATATAACTTTTAATTGGTTTTATTATTATTGTTTATGAATGAATTAATGTTGTTTAATTAATTATGTACTTATAAAAAAGTTTCTTGCTATTTCGATGATTTTTAATAATTTACAGAGATGTTTTTTCTAATGTAAATTATTTTGTACATGTCACACGTGTCATTTAATGAAGCGAGTTCTTAAATATTTCCTAAGTCCAAAGTGTCTTTTCGTGCATTTAACGGACGGGCCCCTTAATCTCAAGGTAAATTGGTGTGAAATGTTTGTATAAGACAAACTACGGTTCCTTGAAAAGTGGTGATGATCGGGATTGATATTTTAGTGTAAATAATTATGGGGCAATCGAGGTCCAAATTGTTTGTTTACTACATTATTTGAATGAGTTAAAATACGGTATAGGTGGTTTTATGCAATATTTAATTACTGTTTGATATCGAATAAAAAAATATAATCTCGACTAACTTTTAATCGTAAAACTCGATTCAACCACATCACTATTTATTTGTGACAAAAAACCCGCCACACTGAAAATGTCATTTTACTGACTCGAATTAAAAATCGTAGTATAGAAAGTTTATTTTACTTTCTTTAAACTGGTACAGTATTTGCAGTCATATAAACGGGTCGTTAAAAACAACAGAATAAAATTAAAACAAAAGAGAAAGAAGAAATTAATTGTTTAAGATAACATAGACCAGTTACTAACAATTTACAGGTGCGTTATAATGTAACACAATGCATTTACAAGTTGATGGTGCGTGATTGAGCGCGCATAGTTGTTGCTAATACTTAATGCCTGCCTACCTGTTTGTCGCGACCTCATTATGATTATTGCACAACCACCGATGCAACCGATTGTAATATACATAACATACCTCCTACAAATTGTTACGTACATTAATAACATTATTTTTCTGAATTCAATTTTATCTTACTTGTTTATGAAGGAAAATTAAAACAACACAATACTCATACCTACCTAATTATTCTTATTTTGCCGCCCATATTTTTATCAGTTCCTATATTTTCCTCGAATATTATTATAGCGAGACGCAATTTATGTTATCAAAGCATACGAGGTATAATATATACCTAATATTTGAAAAGAGAAAACAATAGCGTCAAATATCCCACTCAGCAGCAGGTTAATAACATCGGTAGTATCACAATAGGTAGGAACACCTTAGTTTACAGGCTTAGGCATATATTATGCCCATGGCAGGTACACATCTGCGGTATTGTCGCCTTAATGGAAGTGCCTTGCGCAGTGTTTGGTGTTATTGTCCAAGAATTTTGTGGGTCAAGGGGCGACACATGAGACACGACTCGCTGTGGCGATGCAGCCTACTACGAGTATGAAAATTGTATTTGATTAGGGTTGTGCGAAACCGATTTTAAATTAAGCTTAGTACCAGTAGGTATTTGAGTTAGAAGGTAGGTTTTGTCGATTAATAAGGATTGTTTTTATGGAAAATGTCCATAGGAGTTCTAATAACAAGCATTAAATATTTGTGTGATCCAGATATGTTGGATTGGATGCATGTTTATTATTTATTAACGGTTATCTAAAATTTAGATCACAATTTTATATTAGCTTAGTTTCGCGCTGTGCAAAATGCAATAAAAATGTAAAAGTCCCACAATATTTCAATACTAGTTTCCAATTGCCTTATTGTGTGTATTATTTCCGTGATTTACATTTCCTTAAATTTTAAATATGGAAAAAGAATTGGTTTCGAGCAGGATTCGAACCTGCGTCTTCGGCGATCCGTGCCGACGCGTTATCCACTCCGCCACCGAAACCTACTCGGAACCAACCAAATTTTCCACCTTATTATACGTCTTGGGGCGACGTAGGCACCATCTACCGGCACTTATTAGAAAGTTACACGGCACGAATGTATAGAATTACACCTATATTCATTCGATTTATGATGAAACCAGCCCGAACAATGAGATTATTTTTGAAAAGCAATTAGTATGCTAACTGATCATAAATTTTAAATATGGAAAAAGAATTGGTTTCGAGCAGGATTCGAACCTGCGTCTTCGGCGATCCGTGCCGACGCGTTATCCACTCCGCCACCGAAACCTACTCGGAACCAACCAAATTTTCCACCTTATTATACGTCTTGGGGCGACGTAGGCACCATCTACCGGCACTTATTAGAAAGTTACACGGCACGAATGTATAGAATTACACCTATATTCATTCGATTTATGATGAAACCAGCCCGAACAATGAGATTATTTTTGAAAAGCAATTAGTATGCTAACTGATCATAAATTTTAAATATGGAAAAAGAATTGGTTTCGAGCAGGATTCGAACCTGCGTCTTCGGCGATCCGTGCCGACGCGTTATCGGTGGCGGAGTGGATAACGCGCACACATTCGTGCCGTGTAACTTTCTAATAAGTGCCGGTAGATGGTGCCTACGTCGCCCCAAGACGTATAATAAGGTGGAAAATTTGGTTGGTTCCGAGTAGGTTTCGGTGGCGGAGTGGATAACGCGTCGGCACGGATCGCCGAAGACGCAGGTTCGAATCCTGCTCGAAACCAATTCTTTTTCCATATTTAAAATTTATGATCAGTTAGCATACTAATTGCTTTTCAAAAATAATCTCATTACATTTCCTTATTAACTATTATTTATATACTTATACTATAGGTATTTATTATTCAGTCTCAAAATTATGCACTTTTTTCTACTACTTACCATCAACACTACTGAGGTAACAGTTCACGAGAATAATTCTATTTCCCACGATATAACCATTGTCTGTGGCCCAGTAGAGCGATATATTAGTGTTTTACAAAGTAGGCACCTGTTTGATAATAAAGTAAATATTGCCCATTTGTAAAGTACTAACGGTGCCCCATGGAACATTGTCACATCGTACACCTCTTACCCATACTCCTAAATTAATTTTCAATAATGTAGCTATAGGAGGTAAGCGTGACATGTGAATTCTGATAGTATGGTCTTCCATAATAACTGAACCATAATAATACAAAAATATTTTGCTAAATCGGGTTAACACTTCTTGAGAGTGGCCCTCACGAACTCACAAGCTTTACCTGTTTAAATGATAAGCATAGATATTATTTTCCTCGACATTATAGCTACCTACCTACATTCATTCCATATACGGTGACCTACAACAGTAAGTCCTAAACTTAACTGAAGTCTAACGAGTTAAATGTCGGAGACGATTAAGTGGTTAGCCTTGGCACCGAGATATTTGTAGGTTACTGCGGTCAAACAAATTATTTGATAGTATTTATATTACACATGACTAACTTTTGCCTATGTATAATTTATTTACTTACTTTGTTTTTTGTTGTTTGTAAATATTGGACTAAAGAAAACCAATTTATGTAACTTTTATGTATTCCTGCAGTAAATTCTAAGGTTTATGAGATTGTCGGCAATCATCAGTCTCCGTGCTTCTCGATTGTTCAATTTCCTCTTTCCCTTACCTGTTAGTCGCTTCATCCGGTCGATAGTATCTGCGAATAAATAAAGCTTGTGTGTATTTTATAACTTCAGTTACCTTTAATATAATATTGGCTTGAAATTTTCAACTAGACTAGGACAGGTACTTGCTAAGTTTTCGTGTAAATTATACTGATAAGGTTACCTCATTTTAAATTGCAATCGCCAGGTGCATGCAAGTAAATTCACCAATCTGATGGCCATTATAGTAGTCGCTTCTAAAGTCCTAACAACTTCAAAAAAGCTTTAGGGTTACAAAAAAATTGTACCGATAAAATCACATAGCTGCTGGGACCAGATGAAATCGTACTGGAACTATTTTTGGTGACAAGGAAGCCATTTATTACACAGCCAAAAGAAAGAAATTCATTTCAATAGCCTTGCTTTGTATAATGTACTGAAATAGATATCGGAAAATGTTATAAACATGATTAATGTCGAACAACAAAATATGATTTGAAAACATGCATGACGTTACTACTAATAACGATTTCAAGGACCAATATTGAAGCGATACACAAAAGGTGTCCGTATACACAACTGTGTAAATCAGGAATAATGACGTAAACGAAAATTTTCATATAATGTAGGCACTCATTATAATTCCAATAATAGTAGTTTATGACACTGTTGCATAATAAGGGTTCTTATAACACGAGTGTGTTTTAAAAAAACGAGCCGTAGGCGAGTTTTTTTATAGAATCACACGAGTGTTATAAGACCAAGTTATGTACAGTGTCATACACTACTTTATCTACTCTCATATTATAATACCTGATTTCATTTTGTTGTGATATATAGTTGCTCCTTGATTTCGCCGGTAACAGGTTCATGGTCATGTTTGACGCAGTTTCCAGAATGTCTGGTGGTGTACAATTACCACCATCCTCGCTTTAAGACATGTTTTTACACAAAAACTAATTTATTTTACAAACAAAACCAAACTTTGTTTAATTTAAATGTAAAATGTTGGCGCCAAGGCGCAAACATCGATTGCGCATGTGTGTTTCTTTTTTTTTTGTAGGCTGCGGAGACCATAGATTTAGGATTTTTCGCTACTCTGGAGACACAATTTTTTTTTAAAGTAGAGGTTCAAACTTCTTTTTCAGCTGGAGATTGTTTATGGTGTATCGTAATGATTAAAAAGTTTTATTATGATATAGGTGTCCATACAAGACCTGTATCGTAATAAAACTTTTTTTTTGGTCTGTGCGTAATGTTTGTCATAATAGTATTGATTTCAATTTTATAATCTTTGTATTATAGTATCAGAGTAGATAAAATTAATTATGATTGAAGTTACGCATACTGCTGTAGGTATGTGTGTACTGTGTATTATTTGTTATTAAATTGAAGCGATTTAGGTAATTTATAATCATGTGGTATCGCGGTAAGTCTACTTGAACACTGAAACTTGGAACATAAATTAATGAGGTTTGATATCTACTATGTTGATGAATATTGTTGAAATGATTCTGGTTAGTATTGGTAAGTATTATAGATTGTATATTGAATGAAAATGTCGCTCAAGAAAACGTTTTAAAGATTGAATTAATTTATCCTTTGAACATTTTTTTTCATTAAAGGGTTGATTTTATAGTTGTTAGTTAAAGGTATAGGTAGTTTTCATATCATAATACGGTGTGGTGATTATAGCACAGTAATTAGTATTGTACATTTTGAAATTCGGTACATACTTCAATCTAAAAAAAATAACAAGTGGGTGCATAGTGTCATTCAATTTACGTCAAATTTGAATTTAAACCTAGAACAAAAACTGAAATGGCATTAACCTATCTCTAAAAACAGAACAGGCAGAAGCTAACTATATAAAAGTCTTACATAAGAAACAACGTACAAATAAACCTATTATCAGACAAAAGTCGGATGTGGAATCGAGTTACCAAAAATAGGATTAGCAGGTACAACGATCGCCATTGGTCATGCGGTAATATCGGCCGGACGGGTGCACTTCCGTAACTAAATTGTGCGGCCGGTCCGGAAATGTGACATCAGAATTTCGGAACATTCAGCTAGGCGTGATAGAACTCACTAAAGGAGAATAGGGTGAGCTATATTTTCTATAGTATAAACCTTTCTAGGTAATAATGTTTGTTATGTAGTTGTAGGTGATATTCGATTGTTGGACAGCTTTACGTAATTATCACCTATGATAGACATAAATAATAATACCTACGTGTTGAAATCTAGCTTCTGAACATTTGTAAACAGTTTAAGTAAACAAACAACACTGTGCAAATCAGGGCTACACATTTTACCTCTGTGCATAACAAGTTTATAGCAGCATCACGGAGATCAGGGACCACACGTATAGATAGTAAAACAAAAACATAAACACGGGGTGTTGTTGCGCTAGTGTCAGGCATCTAGTAGGATTGCGAATGAGGAGTCGTAAAACCAGTGTCATCTCATCAAGGACGCGCGGACCTTTGAGCGCCGATTCTCGGTTCATGCGAAGTGAATGCGTGGACGGAAATTTATGGGTGAAACGTCGTCTGTCTCATATTTAGGAACCGAAAAACATGAAACATACGTCCACGCCGTCGTGTGGTTGAGAATCGGCAACCTGAGCAGTCCCGATAGGTACCTATCTCTGTTATTTTCATTGAGTATAATAGAGTTGCCGTTGCTGACTCAATGTAGTTCACATGAAGCCATATTGGGGATGAAATTGGATGCTATTGGAATGTAATCATTGGGATCAGCTTGCATTAGAAGTGAAAATACGTACGTTATACCATTTTGATCGACAGAAAACTGTACGCCAATGTGTCGATTATTTTGCCACTGAAATTACATACATGTGCTGAATTTCAGCTCAAACGTAGACCTACAATTTATAGAGATTTGCGATTTTATTACGTTATGAAGAATTACAGCTACCTATTTATATTTTTCTGTTGAAAGCCTTACCTATCTGATATGAACCTATATAATGACGATATTATTGCTAATGTACCTATTTTATTTTGTATTTTCAGGTAAACACTCAACTTCAACCCTGAATTATCCACTGGACACGTAAGTATTTAAATCGAATTTAAAGATCTCACTGGTATCTTATCACTTTCCATATTTTTGTTTGCAAGTTTATTAACGTTCTGTATTATCTATACGTGTATTAGGTACTTAATAAAATTACGGGGTCATCTAATCTTCACTTGGAAATTAAATATTTAGTGTAAACTATGCCACTGTAGCTATGCTATGGATATAATATAGGCACCTACCCACCACTCCACTATGAAAGCATTTTTTATTATTACACCCCTCAGAGGATAAAAAGTGGGGTTAAATTTTAAAACAATGTCTCGTAAGAAGCCGACGGTAAACAATTAAAAGTTGTGTATCCTTGTTTCATTCAACCATCTCTATAACTTTTATGTCACTGGCCGATTTTCTTCGACTCATTCATTTTGTGTACAATCTGCCGAACAGTATGATTGATTAATATTAACTGTACCGTAATGTTCTATCTAGCTACTGTATCGTAGGTCAAATTCTTTCCAAGCAGGGGAGTTCAGCCTTACGGGACTAGAGGTTAAAGTATGTCCAAGACTTTGACCTCTAGCCCCGTAAGATGTGCCAAAATCTCCATTGTTCAGCAGCTACACCATTTGCCGGTGACGTTGGTATGGGCGCTAAATATCTCTGCTAGCCAGTAGGTACATCTATTTTAGGTACCTTTCATTTGTTATTTATTATCCGCAATTTTAAGCCCTTTTAATATTTATTGTTACCACCGACTCAAAACCAGAAAATATAATAATCATTATTATACTATGCAATTGAATGCTTTCATAACAAAACGTAGTATTGGTACGTTCACGTCACGTACCGTAAGTGACGTCGCATTTGTTTGGCCTTTCATTAATTTACACTTTCCACCATTATTTGCTTAGTCACTTTCTGAACGGTGTATACAATTTCTTAGAAACGTATAATTCATTTATGAACCGGACTGTGAATAGCATTATTGAAATGGAAAATATTAATTACGTAATTAATTTACTTTGTTTTCCTTATACTGTGTTTTGTGAGTTTGTTTTACTGTTTGTTCCATAAAACAATCTTTTGGATGTTAAGCAATTTGTTAATACACTCATTTGCAAAAAAAACGGGCACCTAAGCAATGAACCATTTCAAATGTTAGTATTGCTTTGTTTGATAATTATAGGTAGTTTTATCCTCACAATTTGGTAAATTAATAAGAAAATAATCGTTTTCATCAGTATTTCATAAAATTTTGTTACAATTTATGGGAAATAATGCTAAACCTCGCTAGTAGTGTATGTTCGCTAGTAGTGCATATGCTCATGAAGTAAAAATAAAAAGGTTTTTTTTTTGTTTGTTTTTCTTTAATGAAGTAAAAGCAGATAAATGTTAAGTATCGAGTGTGACCCCCTCTAGCTAAAATCACAGCTTGAATTCGTCTGGGCATGCTAGCGAGTATATCCCGGATACTTGCTTGCGGAATACGTTCCCACTCCGCAGTAATTACATTCTTCAGCTCTCTGATGGTCTGCGGAGCCGGGTGTACTGATCACACACGCCGTTTTAGAACGTCCCAGATATGTTCTATGGGATTGAGGTCGGGACTTCGACCTGGCCAATCCAAACGACGAATGCCGACCTCTTGCACATACGCATTAACGTCGCGGGATAGGTGGGCGCGAGCATTGTCGTCCATAAAAATCGAGTCTTGACCTAGAGCGGCCAATGCGGGTTGTGCATGAGGAATTAGAACTTCCGTTATGTATCGATGCCCAGTCAGTGAGCCGTTTTCAATGAAGACTAACTCTGTACATTCCATTGAATTTATTCCTGCCCAAAACATAACAGAGCCCCCATCATAAGGTGTGATTTCTTCGAAACATGCATCTGCAAAGCGCTCTCCTTGTCTTCTTAGCACTCGCTGACGTCGATCTTCAGCGAACAGAGATATCCTGGCTTCATCAGAGAACAAAACCCTATTCCAATCTTCTTGAGTCCATGATTCACAATTTCTAGCGAACCTAAGCCTGTGAACTCTGTGCTCACGGAGTAATTTGGGGCCGCGAGCCGGGCGGTGACTGCGTATATTGGCAGCGAGAAGCCTCCTCCTGACCGTCCATAGACTAATCTGCACATTTCTTACTTCTTGGAGGTTGTTCTTAAGATCCACATACGAAGATTTGCGATTTCTCAATGCGCGACTCACAAGAAAACGATCATCCCGTGGTTGGGTACATGGTTTTCTTCCAGAATCAGGCCTTCTCTCGACGGAACCAGTCTCCTGATATCGCTGCCAGGTCCTTTGGACCGTCGAGCGACTAACATTTAGCCTCCTAGCCACGAAACATTGGCTGCAACCCTCTTCAAGCAGCGCGATAATTTTGGTAGCTTTTACCGCTTTATCTACCATTTTTGATACAGCCAAACAGCAATAAATAAAGCTTTGACAGTCAAGGATATGAAATTAATCGATAAAAATTGAATAAAAGTTGTGAAAGTCGATGTTAACTTCTGGAACTTCGCGCCAAAAATGTAGGATAAAAAGGGGTTTTCTGTAAAAATGAGCATCAAATGAAAATTTGAATTTAGAACGTACTTTTTTAAATACCACGGCATTTTTAAAACCGGCCAGTAACGTGTACAAACGGTTGAAACCTTTTTGGTATAGTATCTTTTTAAAGATGAATGAAAATCAAAACCGCCCGTTTTTAGGGTTTCGTAGCCAAATGGCAAAAACGGAACCCTTATAGATTCGTCATGTCTGTCTGTCTGTCTGTCTGTCTGTCTGTCTGTCCGTCCGTGTGTCACAGCCATTTTTCTCCGAAACTATAAGGCCTATGCTATTGAAACTTGGTAACTAGATGTATTCTGTGAACCGCATTAGGATTCTTATAAAAAACTAGAAAAAAAGTAGTAAATTTTGGGGGTCCCCATACTCAGAACTGAAACTCAAATTTTCTTTTTTCATCAAACCCATAAGTGTGGAGTATCTATAGATAGGTCTTCAAAAATGCTATTGAGGTTTCTAACATCATTTTTTTCTGAAATGCATAGTTTGCGCAAGAGACACTTCCAAAGTGGAAAAATGTGTGTCCCCCCCCCCTCTAACTTCTAAACTAAAAGAATGATAAATCTAAAAAAATTATATGATGTACATTGCCATAAAAACTACCAACGAAAATTGGTTTGAATGAGATAGAGCTGGTAGTTTTTTTTTAATACGTCATAAACCGCAATTTTTGGTTAGAAAAATCACTACCACTGCGAACGTGTTAAAACATCAATCAAAGTTACAACGAACTTTTATATTATGTTACTTGCTACTACGAAACCCTTCATGGGCGAGTCCAACTCGCACTTGGCCGGTTTTTTTTTGCAAATGAGTGTATATATGAAGTTCAAACACCTAGGTATTCATCTTAAATACTTGCATAATTATATTCGGTACTGATTTATTTGGTACTTACATGCATTAAAATTTAATTGAAAAATGTGTGCCTGTCTTTCTGTTTGTTTGTTTGTTGTCAAATTTCGGGACCGATTTCAGCCCAACTTTCACCGACAGTTACGGCTTAAAACGGTTGATTACCTTCACAATGGAAGTTCATGAAGTACACTTGTACTTCATGTACCGTATGTTCAACCGTGGTGTTTCCAAAATGTCTTCAAATATTAAGAGTCCATATGACGCCAAATAGACTATTACTTTGATCTAGATCTCAGGACTCGTGAGGTATGCTGAATTAAAATTTGAACACAGACAACTTCAGTTCATGAACTAAAAACGCTCTAGGCTCGAAACACGATTACTGATAAAATTCTCGATAGATTTTTATGTTGAAAATACCTCGATTTCGTGAAATTTTAAGCTAGATCTCGTATGTTATAAGATGTTTTTATAATATAAAATATTTATAAGAAAGACAACAGTAAAATCTTCATTTGCACTAGAGCATTTTTTTCATATTGGTTATAGTTTCTTTATAATTAATTTATTTCGTTAAAAGCGCACAAAAACCGATCGCATCTCTCTCTTTCTTGCACGCTAAAATGTATATCTTCTATCTTCTTTTAACAATTTGGCGTCTGGTAGGCTCTTAATTATTTTCATCCACGTGTCTAACAAATCAACTCTGAATTCGCGCAATCACAGTTTGAGATATTAATGTGAGAAGTTGAATCGACGTACAATTTAAGTCTAAAGTTCACTGAAAGTGTATTGAGAACACTAATTACGGAAAGTGCGTGTGCTTACGCGTGAGTAATTTTGATTTGAAGTGTAAATATGACGATTTCCATAAACCTACACTGGTGAACTTTAGTTAATAAGCAAATACGACAAGTTATACTCTGACGTATTCATAATGTTAGTTTGCTTTTGCGTACCTGTAGTTTAGAAATTGCTGTATATATTAAAACTTTAACAATGGCATTGATATTAAACCAGTTGGAAATGACATTGTAATACCCAAAAGTAAATAATAAACAAAATTAATACCTATTAGAAGTAGAGCTAGAATACCTACCTCTCTTTGATAACGGACTTCCAATTTCGTAGACAACGAACTTTTTCCTTAGACGAACTTATTAACAAGTTGGTAATAATAATAATAAATAAATAAATAATAAATATTCACTAATGATAATGCGTACAAAGTTCACTAGATATCATCATGTGAAGGTATCGGCCTGCCTACGTTTATAAAGCCTATTAACACACCTTTGAAAAGCCGTAAAAGTTACACGATTATAAGTTGAAGACTGTGGTGTCAGGACATATGGACATTTTCAACGTAGCACCAATAGAATGTTCTATTTGTGAGCTTTACAATAACTCGCTATAGATATTGTCATGTCACACATTTCCAAGTCATCTCGAAGCGAAAATATCACTGACAACGAAAATGTCTATCATTTTAAACGCAAATTAATATATTTGCAACAAATAAATATATTTGCAACAAATAAATATATTTGCAACAAATAAATATTAATTATTAATTTTCAATTTTCTTTGCTTTTTTTCTGTAGATAATATGCACTAGTAGGTATTATAATAAAGCAAAAATCTCACTTCACAATATATTTATTCATATTTTATTAGGTTCACTTTGAACTTCATCTTTTCCAAATCAATAAGTACGTATGATGTCATGACGACCTCAAGAAAGACCCTTCCTAACCTTTTGCCAAACACTAGATGCCAAAGGTTTATGTATAAACGTCTTTTTGGTTTAGCCCCATTTTATCGTGAATGGTTTGAATTGGTACCGCTGCTTCTCTTGCAAACTAAGGGGATCAAAGTGATCCATTTTATAGGTTATTACAAGGAATACTCGAGCTTCGTCAGGATAACAGTTTCATTAAAGGTGAACGATGAACAATCTACTTGGTTTTTTGTCACAACGATCGAATGTTTAAAAGAAAGACATCCTTTAAAAATAGCATTATTTTGTAAATATAAAGCTATACATTAAAACAAGTGTGTATTAAAAGTTTTTGCCCGAATTAACTACCACAAAAAAGTTTTATTAAAACATCTAAAAATAGTCAACTGTTTTTGGTGTAGATGCGCTCCGCGGCTCCGTTACCGCACGTTAATGTGTTTCCAATTGAAATAAAACATTTTAGCTATAATAGTAACCTGTGACCTATAGCACCTTATCGTTTGTACTCCATCTCTATTTTGAAAATCATTTGCATACAATAATTTCTCATGACGAGATTCGGATGCAATAAGTCTGTATATAACAATTACCATTTTGCTGTAATTTTAAATGAAATTTAAATTTTCTTTAATAAAATTTAAATGAATTATTATTACAATCAGAGAAAACAAGTCTAATTACAAATGTTTTTGACATTAAAGCTAGCAATTCCTTTTATGTTAATGTAACCGAGTTTTAGGTATAAGATAACAATCGCAAATTTGTTATAGAAGATGGAATGTTGAATTTTATTTATTACTAGCTGTGCCCGCGACTTCGTCCGCGTGGAATGTAATAAAAAAAATTAGTTTATTTAGTTTTTTTTGTTTTTGGGCATTTTTATTTTAATAAAAGTAGCCTAAGTTACTCCTTATTACATAAGCTATCTGCCAGTGAAAGTCCCGTCCAAATCGGTCCAGCTGTTCCAGAGATTAGCTGGAACAAACAGAGTCTGTCTGTTTGTTCCGGCTAATCTCAGTCGGAAAGACAAAAATTTTAAAAATATATATTTTGGTATGTGTACCGTATATACATTCATATGCATGTAGTAGAAAGCGGTTATTTTAATATTACAAACAGACACTCCAATTTTATTTATTTGTATAGATGTCTCACAAAATGACTGTTGTGTTGTAGATGGTTGATAGACGTGTACAATATAATATTATTATATTTTACAAACCTGTTCAAACAAAGATTTTTATTTTGAACTCAACATCTCTGCGATTATGCGAATTTTACTACCAGTTCAGTTTATAAACAATTGCAAAGGAAATTGTTTCTTATCCAGTTGAAATAAAAACCTATTTGGCATTTAACGGTTGAGAAAGCTTATTACGGTTTTATTTAGTGCAGCAGTCGTAATCGTAAAACTGGCCAACGTAGTTCTAATACGTTAGAAACGTTTGGTAATCTCGTTTTGTGGTTTTGCGAAATACTCTCTACGAAAACTGGAATGAACTAACACTTTTTGCTGTGGAAGAACAACATATTTTTTGCGAAAGAACTGTACTTCTGTTAACTGAGGTCATAATTGATGGAGCAAAAAGTTTACATTATGCACATGATGACAAACAATATTCAACTTAAAATGTTTGTATAACTTATTTTTTTGATTGATTGATAGATTGTATCTACACATAAAACATAATAATAATAAAGATGTAATGACAATTTTTTGAAATATTTGTAATCACTTTTTTACGTTCGGCTCTGATTCGAGCATTATCTGCCTTAGAAAGAACATAAAAATGGTTATCAAAACCGATTTATACCATGTTATCATAAAAGCCGTCGTTATTCGTATCATGAAATATTTATTCCCGGTGCATAGCGCCACGTTCTCCTATGATTCTGAAAATATCGAAATATCGTTATATGGGAACAAAATGTATAATAACATTATGAAAGAGCTTTGAAGAAACTCCGTATCGTAGAACACCAAGTAAGCGCAAAAGTTAGTCACCGTACATTCGCAAGGGGATATAATTTGCGTTCACTTGACTAAAATGAAGTTTTGTGAAGATTACCTCGGGCGGGCTCAGTAATTCTGATGAAATGACTCAAATTATAACTACATTGCTGCATTGCTTTAAGCGCTTGCCTTTCCGGCGACGATTTCTCGGTTACTGTTTCTGACAGTTTACAATACCTTCCTCCTATCTTTTCACGTTTCCGAATCTTATTACAGGCTAAACAATAGAATTGCCTTGTATCCGTTGAAATTATATCAAACTTTATAAGATACAAGGTTGCATTTAATTAAATTTAAATTGCCAGAATGAGATTAGGTCTTTTTAATTGGTCTCCATTTACATGTGCTGAACTGTTTTTGGTCTCTTCAATTTTCTGTTAAGTTTTGTTAATTTTGACTACATCTAAATATTTATCCTTTCCGGCCCATTAAAATTTTATATGTTCAACTATTATGTACTTATTCTTATGATCAGGTTTATTTATATCAAAACAAAAACATTCTAGGTATCACTAAAAAGTCTTTGGTTTTTATTTCGGGTCATCATTCTTACGTATAATGATATTAATATATTAACTTTGAAGCTTTTCACCGTAAAGTCTGTTATGGTGTATTGCCGACGGAAGGTCTTGACTCTTAGATATTCAGATGGCGCTCGTGAAAATTTGATGCATGGCACGGCTATAAAATGCAGCCACCCAACGTGCTTATATACGAGTAGTCGCTGCCGTTTCACATGGCACAATGTTAAATGAAGCTATTATTTCTATTATTATATCAATATTGTATACGAAAAGTAACATTTAAAAATAACTCTTGATACTGTAAAAGTTTACGGAGACCGTATTGTATCATGAATGAATGTACGACCGTCTAAATATTTGATTCATATTGTGTGTAGTTACAATATCGGTCATAAATATAAATTATGAATTTGTAGGCATTAAAGTAGGACGAGATTGAGCAATAATGATCATCGTTTTGGATCGTTGGTACAGTTAATTTATCCATAACTATATTTCAGATACCAAATGCCACAGTATAGCCGTATCGCGGATATCGCCCTAACATTGTGCCTACCCATGAATTTTATTTTGTACGCGATCAGAAAAGTTTTACTATAGTAGAACTGGGTTGATACTCGTATGTTGTCATCTAGCCTATTTCACCATTTTCACGAAGTTTTTTTTACTCCACCGAGTGTCGATAACGCTCCCGAGCTGGCTCGAATTATTTTCAATGTAGGTTGGGTATTTCTTTATTTTGGTACTAGTTTCTGCTTCAGCAGCGTTACTGTCCGAATGTCTATAATAGTTCGCTTCAAACATTTACAGAGGTGTCTTTGCTATAATTATAATAACAATGTATTATAATTAAAGAATTTTCAAAATTATTTCGTAGAGAAACAATGTAAGAAGCCCCACATACTGCCCATTATCCGTAAATCTTAACACATTATGGCAGGTGTAATATGTTTTCAAAGACATTTTTGCACACATGTACTTAATATATAACAAGTGCATCTTTCTTTTTAACCGACTTCAAAAAAGGAGGAGGTTACTCAATTCGACCGTATATATGTTTTTTTTATGTTTGTTCGCGCAGAACTCCGTCGTTTATGGACCGATTTGTAATTTTTTTTTTTGTTCGGAAATAGATACAAGGAATTCAGGATATGATGATGGAATCCTGGAGAAATCGAAGGTAACTTTTAAAAATTGTAGAGGCATCTAGGACGTTTGTATTTTTTTTTGTTAGGGGGTTTAAAGTAGTACGACTTAATGAAGGTCTGGAGTCGATCTGATGATGGAGACGACAGACAGTGGAGAGAATTCCCTAACGATAAACAGTTACCTTGTGTTTGGGCTTGATTAATTTGTACTGTCGAGAACTTTACACCTAGGTTGATTGATTTTTAGTCTACACGTCACTAAAAACACTGAAAAAAAAGATAAATCAGAATATACTTACTTTGTGCCAAGTAAATTTTATTTTTCAGTTTTTAGTTTTGTTTGAAGTCGGTTTCTATTTTGTTAATTTTTTTTTTACTATCAGGTATAATTTTGAATGTTTAAAAAAATACCACTGCTGGGCAAACAATAATTATCTTCCCTTGTTTCTATACTAGTAAATTGTAAACTGTACGGATCTCACTTGGTAGAATAGTGTAATCTAAATACGTTTCGTTTTGTTACACCATAGGTGATGAATCAAGATGGCTGTGCGTGTTAGTCGTGTTTCCGTGGCGTTGCTGTCACGCACTTTGTCTGGCTCAGAATCGAGACACGCAGTAGACATGACAAGGCCATCGATTATATCTATGTTTTCTTTCAACAATAAAAGCTTAGTATATTTAGTTTTATCAGTCTAGTATATCTAATGTTGATAGTCGTTTTCTCTTTCTCTCGAATACCATTATACGAGACTGGCAAAAGTCTTAAAAGGTACTTTTTTTCTCTGCTCAAGGCCGTGGGTATATCCGCTTTGCAAATATGTTATGTTCTGTGGTTTTTTACTTATGCCAAATCCTACATTTAAGTGGGTATCGAATCCGAGTAGCAAGAATTGTTTGTCATAATTCTATCTTCAGTAAAACACGTTATTTGTTAGGCACTCATGGTGTATATATTGTCATAAACTGAGGATCGTCATAAAATGGGAACGTATTGTCAGCATTTACAGTAGGGTTGCCAGCTGATTATGTTTTATTAGAAATGTTTCGCTTGTTTCAGATTTTAATTAGTTCAAAGATAGTAGTTATAGTTTAGGCTTCTATAATGACGTAAATAAGCCAGCGCACATGTTTCCCTCCTCTTACAACCCTTGATTTTAACAGGATTCAACATAATTTAACCGCCAACTAGAGGGTCACTCACTGTCAATAGTCGTTCGTACTCAACTAGTTATGTTATAATCACCATAGCTTTGCACAAAAAGAATAAAATGTCTAAAATAGGCCATTTAACTAGTGACATTACAACGACCATCTAGGCATTGCATAAGTGACATTAAAGAAGACATTTTAGGGTTGAAATGAGTAACCTCCTCCTTTTTTGAAGTCGGTTGAATGTAATAGAATCTGAGACCAGTGTACACACTAGCTTGTTAATTCATATGACAGTTATTAGTATTTACTACGCGAGCGAGCCATCATGGTCACCATAAAGTCGTTGACCACTTGTTGAAGAAACTTTCATTGGTTTATATACGATTCCTATTTATTCATCCTACTTTATTAGCATTATGTGGACAATACATATTTCAGTATTATATTGAGCGAGAATAGTTCACATTGACTCATTTTGTTTGACCCCTTCAACATTAGATACTTATTATTTTGCTCTATATTTTATGAGACATTTTATGTAGGTATCCTCTACTAATAATAATTATTGTGAATGTGAAATTTTGTAAAGATGTTTGAATGTTTGTTATTCAATCACGCCCTAACGGCTTAACGGATCTTACTGAAATTCGGCACAGGGATAGAATTTGGATAGGTATAATAATATTTTTATGTCTGGAATACGTTGCTTACATGCAGACGAAGTAACGGGCATCACCTAGTATGCAATAAAAATATTAAATCAAAAAATACACATGAATAATAGGTGCGTGTCTTTTTGAAGAGCCATCATTGTAACGTCTTTGTAGTCGTTTACGAATTGTAAAGTGTATAATTGACATTGATAGATTTTAGCTCAAAAGCACCTTGACCCAGTGTTCACGCTCATTAACTCGATTGCAGCATATTAGCTTGCAATCACACAACACCATACACCATATGATACTGAAACTGATTAGTCACGCTAAATGAGGGAATCATTTTTACTTTCACTAAACGTCAATGTTCATTTAGAAGGTGACTATAAATATTTTATTGTAAGTGGCTGTGAAGAACTTTAGCATAACAAGGTAAACCATTGAATTTGTAGTCAAGAGCTTACGAGTTTTAAGCTCATCTACTAATGATGTTATCAACCAATGCAAGCATAGAGTTTATCAAATTTATCATGCACATACAAAATCATATCTGCCTTGCCTATTTTGGTATATGGAATAAGCCATTTAAGTCCATTCCAAGAATTGGTCAATATAGATTATGTAGTCTTTCGCAAATCAGTCATTCCTAGACTAAACGGTATTATAATAATTATCAAGTATAGGTTAAAAACAATAATAATATGGTAGTTACCAAAAAGCCCACCTAATCTTGAAGAGTTTTTTTCAGATGTCGCAAAATTGGCGCGTATTAGACCTGCATCGTAATAATGATAGAGGTTAAAATGCTGACTGCATTCGAAACTAGACAATACAGAAATATAATTGGTACAGTTAACTTTACCAATAACATCTCTCTTCGTCACTAGTACACGTAGTACACCATTATATACACACGTAGTATACGATTATAGCGGTACGAAGCATCCTTACTACCCCAACTGGGACATCCTTCCGAGGGCTTCCCCGGGGCTCCCAACCACAGGCTGTTGGGCGTGACGTGAGGTTTTTTAGTCGGTAGGAGTCCGGCATAACATCCATGAGGATTTTCCCTTACGTTAAACAAAAAAAAACCCCAATGATTGCACCCAAGATATACTTCGGACTCCCATGATTGTAAAATTTTTGAAATATTTTTCTAACTTTTCCAGTATTTTCCTTAATATACCCAATATTAAGGCAAACAGTGTAAAATATTATAGTTGTTTATGTATTAAGTAGGTAGATCGAGTATTTAAAAGCAAAAAATAGACGAAATCATTGCTGTCATAATACGTACCTACCTATTAAACATTACTTACCTACTTATATTCATGTGTAGCTAATGGGTCGTAATTATGCTGATTACAAAACGTAAATTGTCATACAATAGAAAGAGTAAACGCAATGTTTTATAAATACTAGTAATGTTTGAATTTGACTTCTGTAATGTTTGATCTGTAATGTTTGATCACCTTTGACTGTATTTTAAAACTGACTGCACTTTTTAATTCTGTAAATAGTGAAATGTATGTCGTTATAAGTACTTATACCTACCTACCTATTATATGTGTTTCTGCATTTATAAAATTCTCGTGGGTGCTTGAAAATCAAAATGCATTGATTGATTAAACTCTGCATCTAAATCGACAAAATCCTCTTGAAATGTATCGTATTGAGGAAACTTTTCTCAGTTATAGCGATGGTGTGCAATGTAATACTCTACAACATTTAATGACTATTTAAATATAATAAGAATCGTAATAATTTGTCAACAACGCTTCTTGGAAAACACCAACGGAGCATCACAATAAAAAGCTCTTTTCTTTATACAAAGTTTCCATAGCTGTTTTCTTTTCAAATAACAAGCGGGTACGCTGAAAGCTTCTGTTTTGTGTCTTTTATTTGTAACTCAATTGCTATTAAACTTTGACTGCATTCTTGAATGTAATTGTGTTATGAATGAAATGTTTATAGTGTACTATCAAACTGTTCGGACACGTCTCCAGGCGAAATGATGATTCTGTGGAGCGCCTTGTTGTGCAGGGCAGAATAGAGGGTACCAGGCCGCGAGGACGATCACCGATGAGATGGACCGACCAAGCGTTGGTGGGAGGGCCCTTACATGGGTGCACGAGGATGTCCGCTAGCCGAGAGAAATGGCGAGAGATCGTGAGGCAAGTTACATCTGCCGTCAATACTTCAACATGTTGACCACGACCACTCTGTTAAAAGTGCAACGACTCAGAAGAAGATAAAACCTCACGCGGTTTCACCCACGTAGTTATCATTTCCAACAGTGGACATTTTTTTCAAATCGGTTCAGTAGTTTCGGAATCCATTCAATGCAAACAAACGATCAAATCTTTCATAGTGTAAAAATGATAGACTAATATAGAAATTAAGGTGCAAACTCCCGGCGCACTGTTGGGTCGTATCTCCCGTAGTCGCATTTCACACCAAAGACTCTCTCACGCCATTAACTTTGAAAAGAGCGATCGGACGGAAGAGATTAACATCCACCGCAGCCTTTATACTGCGCTTCTTGAAAACATAGAAGAGAAAACTTGCAATGGAAATTCTATTCCTTTGTTTTATGGAAAAATGCAGCAAATTTTTAGGGCTCTGTAGTCAATGGGTTAAAACGGGACCCTATTTCTGGGACTTAACCGTCCGTCTTTCGGTCACGAAGCCGTAATATTATCTCTGCTGTAACTCAGGAACCGTAATAGCTATACATACATACATATGGTCACGACTTTATCCCCGAAGGGGTAGGCAGAGGCACATTATATGCCCACATTTCACCTTTTTTGTATAATATGTCCCACGTAATAGGTGGTGAGCCGTATTGCCGTGTTTAAATGGACAGGCGCAGGTTGTGACTGCCTGCTGTTGAAAATAAAGCCTTCAACTTTGCTTAACGACTGCCATTTTACTGGCAACCGGGACCAACGGCTTAACGTGCCTTCCGAAGCACGGAAACGCTCAAAATAAATGTCACAAAGTGATCACATGGATGGTGACCCATCCATGGACCGGCCATAGTGAAAGTTGCTTACTGCAGTGATCGTTTACAGAACACTGAGTCCGCGGGGCCACGAGCGCTTCTATAATAGCTATAGAGCTGACATTTTTACACATGATGTATTTCTGTCGCCGCTGCAATAGCAAATACTACAATCAGAATAAAAATTAAAGGGGGCTTACTTAGTATGGGATTCTTCAAAAGGGGTCTTAGAAGGTTTTTACAGGGTCAGTAGCGCAAGTGTAGCGCCTCTGGTGTTGTAAACGTCCATAGGCTACGGTGACCACTACTTCAACTATGCTTGTCTGCCACTTTAGTGGTGTAAAAAACATTATGTAATTTTTTGCCGTTTTGTTTTGTACGGAACCCTACAAGCGCGAGTTCAACTCACACTTGGCCGGTTTTTGGTAATTCTATGTGTGGCGATAACATGGGTAATGTAGGTGAAACCGAAATGTAAAATACATGTAGGACGTTTTAATCAATATCCAGCTTACACAACATGATGGTACAGTAACGTTTCCCTAGGGCCATTTGATTCATTTTTATTTTAGCGGCTACAATGCGATCATCTCTAAAAAGGCAAGTGCATGGCCATTTTTAAAACCCATCCTTTAAAACTATTAATAATCTATTTTGATTATCTTTCAAATGGACGCCTATAAAAGACGTTTTAAACGAATTAAGTGTGAAACTGCGAATGAAAGTGATTATAAAGAGAATGGCTTAATACATAATTACACTTAGATGGAACTATAGGTTAGTAATATGAACTCTTAATATTGAATGAAATTAGAATGAATGTAAATGAATAATGGTAAAACTAAGGTAGTTAAATTCATGTCATGATTTTAATGTAGCCCCAAATCGTTTAGGTATTTTATTACCTACGGTAATTTTAATCCTATCCTTTCAATTTCTTCAAGAGTCCATCTACATCCACATGTTGTCATAAAAACACTAAAAGAAGAAACTTTACATTCGGTTTACAATAATTAGTTCAAGAGTTACTATAGCAGACTGGATCTAGGTGACGCCACAGTGGTAGCCGTAGGTCTATCGGGAGTCCTGGGGACATCCTTCCGAGGGCTTACCTGGGGACATACTTCTGAGGGCTTACCTGGGGACATCCTTCCGAGGGCTTACCTGGGGACATCTTTCCGAGGGCTTACCTGGGGACATCCTTCCGAGGGCTTATCTGGGACTCCCAACCGTAGGCTGCAGGTATGATACGTGTGATTTTTAGGCAGTAGGAGTTCGACATGGCATCCATGTAGGATTTTCCTAAAAAAAGCAGACAAGATTTATTGATATAAAGATTGACTCGAAGCGGAATCGAGTGACTTATCAAATTAGGGACGGTTATGAGATATTGGGAGGTAAACTGTAAGTGAAAGTTACTTCCCACGGGCGTTAGTTTGATCCAATAAGTTGTGAAGTTCTATCAAGCTTAGAAATTGTGTCGAATATTACACGCCAAATGGTTTTCGATTTGTTTACGAAACAATAAAGTTGTTCGAGTGTCTTGGGGATGAGAAGTTCGTATAATTTGTTGATTATTTTGGCGTTATTTTTCTTAAAAATACGTTGAGAATATTGTTTTGATGTTTTGAATGGCAGTGATATGGATGATTTGTTAGATTACTAACATTCTTTGATTTTTCTACATCGCTCTACGGCAAAATAATCGTACATGTCTTTTTTTTAATTGATTAAATCTTGTTTTGTTTCTTTTAAGTGTATTTATACGTTTAAGGTGGAAAATAGGAATATGCTCTGGTCAACCTGATAAAAAAGGTCACGTGGAAATAGTATGAAATCTATCTGCGAACTAGCTTCTTTCTATGTACTCGGTTTCCAGATATAATTATGTAACGATCTCCAATTCAATTCCATTCAATACGCAAGCCGATTATACCTGCGGAGTATGTGCATCTTATTTGATAATGCAGACCGAGACAGTTATGTTCTATCTTGTGAACTAGTCCGGACCATTGCTCTCACGATCGCACCACGAGGTCGTGGACAAGCTTTGTTTTATTATTTACCAACAATATAAGGTGTCTGGGTTTAATGGATTGATATCTGCAACCTTTTACTTCGCGTTAACAACTATAAATTTCGTTGAGGGCAGTTGACCTTCAAGAGTGCCATTGGATAGTTTCATAGCATTTATTTTGTTACCTCGTAAAGTTTGCATTTCATACACTTGAGAACTTACTTCATTATGCACGTATGAATGCAGATTGTCTGGAGATTTCTGATGAATGATAATTTCATTATACACTGTATATAATTTTATCTTTTATTAAATCTAAAGATTCTTATTATTTTTGTGTAATTTATCAAAAATCTTTATGAATGAAAATTCATGTGTGAGAATAATGTTTTGACCAGAACATGATCTTGAAGCAACTAAGCCATACCTCTTGTAATACCTATTATTGTATAGTTTAACACCGCGGGCAGTTTAAGTGATGTGTGTTACATCCCTTAAACTAGCTAGCGAACTCCTATCGGCTATGTGGTTATAGCCGATAGGAGTTCGGTAGCATCCACGAGGCTTTCACACGTAAAACAGAATCGCATTTTGAATCGTTAATTTGAAAGACTTTTAAATAGACGAGTTATAATATTAGTTTAGGATATTCTGACATCATTTGACAATCATACTTTTTATAATTGGCAATTTATTGTAAAGGTTAACATTATAACTTGATACTGAAATAGTATTAAGTAGGTATTAAAATTTAAGAGTTATGCATATAATGTTCGGATTATTCTCCGGTCAACATTGTCAGTGGACAAGTTTGGAAATGGTCAAGTTAGGAACTAAACTTAGCTAAACCTGTCCACTCCCTGAATTGTCTTCATCCTAACTAATACTATTCTGAAATTTATCAGTTTCTAACTTGACTAATTCCTGATTCATCCTCTTCTAAGCTCATCCATTTTATCACAATCACACATAATTAACATTTCAATGTCCTTGATGTAGTAGCAACTTCGATCAACAACATATTGATCGAAGAGTAGCAATCGATGTTACAAGGTTTTGAAAATAAGAAGCAGATAAATTGGGAATGTAGGAATGGCAATTCCGGAAAAGAACAACGTAGGAGTGGACAATTTGTCACGTTAGGAAATAGACAATGTCGTCCGGAGGGTGAGATTCTTAATAAATTTAGGGAAAAATAAAGTGTATCCTACAATTTCTGGTCACCCACATTTCTTTTCGTTCTTCTTTCTTTGGCGAATCTTAAGCAACTGGTCGGTTTTAAGGTGAAAAGTTCCGCCAAGTGCCATCAATTTTATCATTATAAGAAAATCAAATACGTCCAAAAATAGAATTGAACGCAGCGGAGTCAGCGAAAATAATATCATTATCTCATAGTATCATACAAAGTTAAACTCAGCAGAGATCCTTAATAAAATTATCCACTCCACATTAATATACACCCGCTCATAATCAGAACTAATGGACCATATATGGCGCTCCGATGGCTTTTTAATTGAAACTTGGCACATTAAGCAGCCGAAACGACTAAATGACGATTTACTATACGGTGTCAGGGGACGGTCGTTTCAAGTTACGATATTAGTCCATTTGCTGGTGAAATGGGATGAGTTTGAGGATTCATCTACTACATAAAGACGAGTGAAATGTAGACACGGAGATGAAAATACAGTGGATTAACCTGTTTAGGGTACCTATTTCGTTGGCAGTTTGTCTGGTTTACCTGCTTACCTTACTCACACACGGTCAGTAACCTTATCTTGTAAGTTTATTCACCTTATGAATGTGTCGCCAAATATTCATAGTTTGATATTAAATATAATGTTGAAACCTTAGATCATCTAACCACAGGATGCGCCTTACTTAAGCATTGTTTTCTGCCATTGCACATGACCATTTGGTCTTTTGGCTTTATGAAAAGCCTGTACATCAGTACATCATTTTATATGATTAAACTAGTACATTACATTGTAGTTGACTGTACAATAACAATTAACACACAACAGCCATTACGCGTTTGTCGATTAATACATTTTTAAATGCAATGAAATTTTATATGTCTTTGTGTTCCCCCCTTCACTTGTATGAAAACTGGCAGAATATTTTTGTATGCGGTGGTTCGCAAAGGCTAGTCCCGTAATATATGGTCTAAGGTTGAAACTGAATAACTTCCTATTTGTCCTGCACTACTTTTCTGTTTCAAGTTTAGTTATTTTTAAACTTAATGATTATTGTACTCGTAAGCTGGTGTGTGGCGACGGGGCCTGGTGTGCGACGGGTAAAAGTACAAAATGTCGCCACCCCTAAACATCCCGAGGGTGTCGTAAGGGGCGACTAAGAGAACACTTTCGCAAAAAGATGCTTTGAGAAGGATAACTTGAAATAAAAACCGTTTTAAGGTTGTCAGTAAAATGACAATCGTTAAGCCAAGTACAGCTTGAAAATTTTAACTGCGGGTCGCGGCGACCTGCGCCTTTCCATTTCAACACGGCAATGGGCTCACCACCTATTACGTGGGACATAAAACTAAAAGGTATATTAAGCCTCTGCCTGATTATTGTAAGATATTATTTATTATATACAAACTTTTATACTACGATACATTATATTATTAACACCGAATATAAATTTCTTATGAAATTGTGCCAATAAATCAATGTAAGACTTTACAGTACCTATCCTTTATTTCAAACAAACTTGAAGTTCCCCGAGCCCAAATTATCAGTTGTAACACTTGTAACAGCTGTGAAGTCTCAACATTATTTATATACTTGACACTAATTGTTTGCAACGATTTAGAAGAAACCAGAACAGGTTGTGACGTAATAATACCCTCGACCTACGCAGTGTGATGAAGTTCAAGTGTAACCGATAGAAATGGTCCGGTTGTTATACAAGTGTATGGTCAACGATCAATGTGGCAATGAAATCAGAGCAATTGGTACACGCCTATTGCTTGAGAACCTGTTTTACTAGTAATGTCTTATTATGTGTTTCTATTAGAGATGCGCCGAATGTTCGGCCGAATATTCGAATTCGGTATATTCGGCAAGTTTTGGAAAGTTCGTATTCGGCCGAATATTCGGTTTATTTGCCGAATAATTACCGAATATTGAAATTATTATTAACAAAATTAATAATTATGGAATAGGTAGGGGTTTTCCCATTATTAACGTCATGATACAGTCGTTTGACTCGTCATAAACTTGCAAAGTATTTGTTTTCCCACCAATAAATGTCGAGGTGGTCCAGATGAAAGGACTGAGTGGCAGATATTGTTGTAATGAGCTGGCTCAGTTCTAGATAGTGGTCCAAGTCACTACGTCCGTTTTTATCTGTTCTTCTTTAAGATACAATATGCAAGTACTTTTCTTCACTTAATACTGTGTCTCACGAAGTTATCACTAAAACGCTACAAAACACGACTGCACACAACCAGTCCAAAACTCGTAACTGAACTAACTCTCTGTGAAAATGAATTGCTCAAGTTCCATTTCACGTTTTACATTCACCTCACTGATCTCGATCCTAATTTTTATTTCAAACTCTTCTTTGGTGGAAAACAAATCTCATTAAATTTAAAATGAGCCCGTTCAGCCCACCATCTCCGGCTAATTACTCTATCGGCGCGTGTGGCCACACATGGGGGTGCTCTTGTCATTTTTGAGCTGCTGCTCTGGAACTGGTATTCCAGAGCAGCAGCTCAAAAATGACAAGAGCTATTGCCCGTTCGACTCGGTTAAGAGGCATGTTATGAGGATTATTAACGATCCTCTACTTAGGGGCCTTCGCAAAAACTTCGATTTTTTACAGCTTTCAGGATCTGTACATCTAACCGAACTACTATATAATAGCAACGAAGTGGCGATTCCCTGCATAGACGGAGATTTATTGGTGAAATATTTGCGACTAAAGAAAAAAGACATTTCTAAACTTTCTTCACGCTTGCAAGCCGTTCGATTGAGAATCGGCGCCCTGGGATTGAGGGCTGCGCGCCTAGCGCTGAAAGATTGTCGCCAGTCTCGCCGACTGACCTGTACTAACCTGTTTACCGCGTTAATTTGAACCGAATAGTTCGGCCGAATATTCGGTTCGGTACATTTTATACCGAATATTCGGCCGAATGTTCGAATTCGGTTCAACCCACATTCGGCGCATCTCTAGTTTCTATCAATGATTCGTAAATGTCCTGGAAATATAAAACACAAAGTAGGTTAACCCTTTAGGCGCGCTTGGTCCAATCCGCGATTTGCCCATTTCACCCGTTTGGTGTAATGCAGGCCAACCGCAATATATTCCTGCTAAAATTACTAGATTGTCAAATTAGCTTTATCCTGCTTATTTATCGTAAACTAGCTAGTGCCAGCGTTTCAGCTAGTTGTCAGCCATCTGTACCTTCGAAATTTCAGCCAAATTGATTCACAAATTATGAAGTAACAAACATCCGAAGAAAATTTTTGCATGTTTTTTTTGTTGAAGTATTGAGAGGTTAAGCCACTTTAAAATGTTATTTAGGTGATTTATCTATACTAATATTATAAAGATGAAAGAATTGTTTTTTTGTTTGTTTGTTTGTAACGAATAGACTCCGGAACTACTGGACTGATTTGAAAAATTCTTTCACTGTTGGAAAGCTACACTCTTTGCGGTGAACATAGGCTATATTTTAGTCCCGTATTTCCACGGGAACGGGAACTACGCGGGTGAAACCGCGTGACGTCCGCTAGTCTATATATATAAAAATCAATGCCACTTTTCGTTGTAATTTTATAACTCAAGAACGGGCTCACCTATTCAAACCAAATATTCAGGCTTTGTTCGGACTACTTAGTAGATGGTTTTTAAGAAGTTTGCACAAAATCGGTCGAGCGGTTCTTCATTTATCACGCAAACGAAGTTGCGCGGGTCAGCTAGTATTATATTATATATTTGTGGATCACGAAGTACATAAACAAAACATCTATGGAGGTATACCTCCATAGATGTTTTGTTTATGTAGGTACTTCGTGTCAATATTTAAAAAAGTGCCACAGTAATCTACTCTAATCAAATACAAAAGAAAAATCTCCAAATGTGTCAAATGTTTACAAACGATAGATTTATTTTTGTGTATTCAAAACTAGTAAAACTTTACAAAATTGAAAACAACCAGCAGTGTCAGCTATATTTTACGGATTCATGCTCGAACATACTGCATATCTCTGGAGTAAAAAATTCAAATCTGAAGCGTAGAATGTGCAGTGGATATTATTCATTTGCAAAACGCAATTTCACAGGTTGTCACGTTTGTTAGAAAAATGCTCCCCTACATATTGAATACTTTTCTGGTACCTGGATTTGCACACACAATTTTGCAACAGCAGTAAAATTCGAAAATGTAGAAACGATAAGATTGGCATAGCTGATAAAATTTTACGTCATGAAGTTACTGTATGGTAATGTACGGTCAGCTATAAAGAACAGTAAACAAGGCCTTCTTATACAAAACTTTGTTATATTTTTATGAGATTTTGTATGGTTACAGAATAATACGAATTTAATTCAATAACCATAGCTAATTTTATTAAAAAAAGTTTTTGAAAATAATCAATTCTTACAGTGTCGCATGTACACTTTTCTCTGCAGCTGACTGTACCAACTTAAAAGTATGTTTCCTGACTTGCATGATGTTGTCAGTCATATTTTACAGAAGTATATAAAAATAGATTATCAGTAACGGGTGCTACTAATATCGTACAGAAATACCCTTTTCCCATTATATTTTATTCTCAAAATACAAAATGTTTCTCGGTTTGAGTAATTTTCTTGATTTGTACTTATGGCTGGCTCATCGGTTCACAGCAAATCGTGAATACACTTAACGCCTCATTACTATTTTAATAACAATGCCGAAACCGAGTGTGTTTCCTTTCCTTATCATACAACATCTAAGCTGCCCACAGAGAGCTGTTTACTTCGCACAATAAAAAGATTTCAAACCATAAAACTACACAATCTTGTAATAAATCGAATTTTTAATAGAACGCTATCGGTTTGTCCAATAAATCTCGTTTGAAATCTACGCGAACCTATCGTGTTACCATTTCGACTGTAGCGACATCTGGTGTGCACTAAAAACTGCCCTGGAGTCAACCAATCCACACAAGATACGACGGAATAAATTACATTCAAAATGGTTTTGCACGAACCGTTTTAGATTGGGAAAGGATTTTCCATCTAATAAACTTGACACTTTAGCTTTTACTCTCAAACGTCAATAGCGATCCAATTATTGTATTGTATCAGTCTGTATTGTCTTTAAATTTTTATAAAGCTTAATTTTGATACTATTTCGATCAACTTCAAAATAATGTATCCTTACTTGCGTCGAGTTTAGTTATTTATTCGGTATATCATCAATACATATAATAAAATCGTAACAGGTCGCTGTCTGGACATGGAAGATAAATAAGAAAAAATATTATAGGGGGGCTTTATGAACGCAATAGAACCCAAAACAAAGACTTTTAGAGTTTTTGTCTGTTTGTCTGTATGTCTGTATATCTGTTTGTCTGTACGGTTGTGCACGCTAATCTCAGTAACCGCTCAACCGATTGCAATGCGGTTTTTTTTAATTGTGTTGAGGTTTGCTCCAGTTAACATTTAGCGTTGTGCTTGTTTTATGTAAATCGGTTTAGAAATAAAAGAGTTATAACACTTTTAAGAATCAGATATTTTGAAAATTTTAATTGTAGGGGTTTCTTTGAATGTGAGTGAACCTAAACTGGCGTGTTGGCTTAATCAATTTTGTTGGCTTAATTAATCAATTTTTAAAACAATTCAGTCCGCGCCGAAGGCGTGGTCTTAATTGTTTTAAAAATTGACTTAATCATTAAGCTCTTTTATGATTAAGCAAACAGGGCAGTTTCAGACGCTGCTTGATGACTCTGATGAAGAAATACCTTTCCTTTCATACACCTTATGTGACGTAAACGAAGTTGCGGGCTCAGCTAGTTGAATCATATTTTTGTGTGGCGACGGGGTCCCATGTTGCGACGGGTAGGAGTACAAAATGTCGCCACCCCAATACTTCCCGAAGGTGTCGTACGAGGCGACTAAGGGAACACTTGAGCAAAAAGATCCATTGCGTAGAGAAGGAAAACTCGAAATGGATCCGGGTTGTCAGTAAATTGACAATCGTTAAGCCAAGTTGAAGGCCTTATGGGAGTCTTGAAAAATTTCAACTGCGGTTTGCGGCGATCTGAGCTTGTCCATTTCAACACGGCAATAGGCTTACCTCCTATTACGTGGGACATAAAACTATGAGGTGAAATGTGGGCGTATACTTTGCCTCTGCCTACCCCTTCGAAGATAAAGGCGTGACTATAATTGTATGTATGTATGTAAAAAATAATACATGATGTTACAACAGAATAACGTACCTAACCTACGTCGTTTCCAGAACTCGGAGACGTTTTAAAATTTTTTCAGTACTTCCAGATCATACCGAAAACGCATACATCGATTTATCATAAATATGACAGTAATAATATTTTAAAAAATAGCCCAGGAAGCATTACTCGCGTGTCTGGCCGTGCTTTAATCATATGTAATTACTTCGGGCTGGTACGCCGGAAATAAATGTACTGGTGTTATACCTTATTTCATATGTTACATTCCTAAAAACATTCATTTTTCGTCACGATAACCACATGTTATTGATGTCACGCGTATTTTTTTTCGTTTATCTTGCCTTTATACCTACTAAAACCTGAGGAAGATACGCAGAACTAAACTTGCTAGGTGTACAAAACTTGCTGACTGCATTGTTATTATTAACACGATTTGATACCTTATTCGTTTCCTACAGGAACCTTGTTCTGACGATAAAAAGAGGTTTAACCTCTCCTATCTATATCTGTACCAAATGTTGGTACAATCGGTTCTGTCATTCAAAGATGCAAGGGTATCAAGTTTATTAGCAGGGATTATTTTTAAAGCTGTACTTACAGTACTGATAACTGGCACGTATCCGCTATAATGTGGAAAGACTAGTGTGTCTCTCATGGTTTCAAAACTAAGTTTCAAGATAGATAACATCTGTTGTAGATAGAAAGAGTATTCATATTTAAACTCAACTTTGAACGATCCAAAGTCTCGCAGTTTTTTACCACACTAAAAAATTACAGGCAGAGATTAAACGGAAAATCCGTACAATCCATAAAAGTCAAATTTCATACAAAATATGTTCTTTGGAAGACATGATGTAGGTACCTAATTATCGCTAAAAGCTTTAGGCACTGCAAGTATAAATATCTTATCCTAAGTACTAATCATAATCATAAAAAAACATCAGTAGGAAGCATCGTAGAGAGATAAGCGCAAAATATATAAAACGCGCAATCTCAGGAGTCTCTTTCAAAAGACGGAAGTGCTTACTCGACGTAGCAGTTTGATTTATTCGACCCCGGCGCCGTTGAATATGAAGTTTCAGCCGTTGGAGGCAGTCGCTGAAAGTACTGATGAAAAGGAAATTTTAAAAGAGAAACTGTCTTGAATATTACGATATTTGATGTACTTATTTTAATAGCAAGGACTTTGAAGTACATTCTTCAAAGTCCTTTAAAGACGAAAATGAGTAACGTGATAAATGGTTTCTGTGAAAAGGATTCTAAGGCGTAAAACAGACGACGGGGCGGGCCGGGCCGGTCAATTTCGCCGCGAACGATAGCGCTAAAGGAATCCTATACTACCAACGCACACGAAGGGCAAAAAGACCGCGCCGCCGCTGTCCGCCGGGCACTGGCGGCGCGGCATGTCCATGGCTCGCCGCCATGAATCACACAAACCAGTTTGTATGAAGTAACGCAGACGGTGCGGCGCGGGGCGGCGCGGGCCGGCCAGGCTCAGTCCTCGCCGCACGTTTTCTAGTGATGGACGCCTTCGACGTCGAAAATTTAATTTCTCAAGTCGAAAAAAGATCGCCGATTTATAATACGGCATTAAAAGAATATCACGATGTAAATGAAAAGAGGAAGCTATGGAACCAAATATGCCAGGCAATATATACGCCTGCAGTATGGGATGAGTTGTCATCGAGTACCCAGTACTCCCTATTAGTCCATTGAAATGTTACAATTTAAGGACCGAATATTGCATTTGTTAGAGGACGCAATTTTATTTTTGGGACATGTGTGGGGGGTCAATAGAAGCTTAACCTCAAGTTTGTGGGGTTGCCACCCTTGTCCCCCGGCCGCAATCTTAAAAAGGGGTGAAAACACTTTTTCCTCAATATCTCGGAAACTATGAGTCTTACAAAAAAATTGTGAAGCAAATTGTTTTGCCTACAAATATGTCGAACAAATTTTTGTCCTAAATTAAAAATTTCTTTTTTGCTCTGTAGCACTTTTTTTAAAATTTCTCTTCAAAGATCATCTACAAGATTAGTCTGAGGTAGGTATTATTTTTGTAAAATGTATAAAAAAAGTTAAAGAGCAAAAAAGAAATTTTTTATAAAAGAATTCTACATTTTTGTTAAGTTATATACACATTTGTAGGCAACACAATATGCTACAAATTATGCTTCAACAATTTTTTTGTAAGACTCATAGTTTCCGAAATGTTGCGAAAAAAGTGTTTTTTTCCCCCACTCTTTTCAAGATGGCGGCCGGGGGACAAGGGTGGCGACCCCACAAACTTGAGGTTAAGCTTCTATTGACCCCCCACATATGTCACGAAAATAAAATTGCGTCCTCTAATAAATGCAAAGCTCATGTAACATTTCAATGGACTATATTACGATTGCGTCTCTTTCTTTTTTTGTACATTAAATAAGCAACGACTCGAATTCTCTGGGTATCCATTTTCACTGACGCGCTCTTCACTAGAACGAACGTAGTGAACTAACTGCCCGCCCGTCGCCGTCGTGTGCGTTGCGTTCGCGGGGCGAGCAGTCGCGGGCATCGGCGGACAGACGCGGTCTTTATTACGTCGCGGGCAAAAAGCCCGGCCCGCCCCGTCGTCTGTCTAGCGCCTAAAGCATACAATTTTAAATTGAAAATGATATTGATTCAATGTAGCAAAATACCTATTTTGCTACATTGAATTAATATCATTTTCAATTTTGCTACTTAGTAATTATGAGGTCATAATTACTTGGAAAGAATCGACTATCCCTGAGTTTAGAATATAACTGAATACTTGATTGTGAAACTGTGTGACTGTGTGACTGAAAGTATTTTTTTTTTATTATAAAGTGAAAAAAGACAACTTGGCCCAGACGGGACTTGAACCCGCAACCTTTGCCTAATCCAGGGCAATGCTCTAACCAATTGAGCTACGGGAGCCGTACTGATACAAGCTGAAATTCTTCACCTTATTGTAACCGCCATTTAAGAGTATGGCATGGAGTATGAAAGTATTTTAATATAATAGAGTTGCACTTCTGCTGACTCCAACGAGGTCTACGCAAAATAGCCATAATAGTACTCGTGTATACAATTCATCAATCATTAGAATAGAAATACAATAAAATAGTATACGTATGAGACTTCTCAGCAAATTCTTCAAAACCTACAGTACTGCAAACCAAACCCGTCCTTTCTTTTTTTTTTTAAACAAACATGAGAGCCGAACGGTAGTTTAGGAGCATAGCTGACCCGAGACAGGGTGTCATGTCACACTATTATAGCGCGTGCTCTTTCTTGAATAAGGGACTAAGCTCAGCAAACAACACGAATGAGGTTTATTTTTGGCCGAACTATTTGGAGCAACTATTTCGAATTTCGATTCGATACTGACAGTATCACCCCACAATTTTGTCACCCTTTCAGAGTGCATGAGGGTGAGAAAGTCATTGCGCATTGGTCTTTTTACGAATCGTATTAGGTTACATTTTATACATATGTTTTGCGAAGGTTAGATAAAATACATATTTTATGTATAGAACTTGATGTGATGAAGGATGACATGTTATTGATAACCATGCTACTGACAATGCCTAAGACTATGTTAAAGATTATTATAGATAGAAGGAGAGAATAGTAGAAAAGATGACCTCGAGCTAGAAGTGAGAGCTTTGGAAAGAACAGAAATTTACGAAACAAATTCGTAAATAATCAAATAAATGCATCTTGACATTGAAGACATTAAAAGAAAACTAAGGTTATCTATGTTGCTTTTAAACTTCTTTTCTATTATTTTTGTTCGTGATGATTTCCAAACTATTGAATGAATAACAGTGCGATTTTCCTATTAAAAATTGACCTGTGTTTAATTGCATTTGATTGAGTTTGTTGAGAGAGTTTTGCTTTGACGTGCCTATGAACAGATTTTGTAGAGTTAAATGTACAGCTTTGTGTGCCTCAAAAACATTCTGTTCCCGCGAGAGCACATTTACGCGATAACCAAACCTCACGCGAGATGAGCAGCGGGCCTCCTGTTTTATATCTACCTTGACTTCATAGACAAGACAAACGAGTATGCACTCGTATTAAGCTAAGTATGAAAGTAAACATTTGCTTATCTACTTAGCTATCTGTACTACTAGTTAGATACATTTGAGATTCATAAATTCTCAGCAAATACTAAGAAAGCATCAGATAGTAACATACACAATGTAGATAGTTCTATTTTTGGAACAACGAGATTTCTGAGTTCGTATTCGTGATTGTCATTATTAATTAATACGACATTCGTTCTAATATCATGGCACATCGCTTCAATATTAATAACAATCGATTTTCTTGACATGACACGTGAAATGTTATTATCGTGTCATTTGGAAATGACTTCTGATTATCTGAAGTTACATGATTAGGTTTTTGTAATCAACTATAAGTTTGTGTTATAACACCAAAGGAAGGGTAAGTTCTGGGCCTGGAAGAATATTTATTTCTGAAGAAAATATTGTGCGAATTTCGTTCGAAACTCTGATAGTGCATTGAAAATTGTACAATGTATTAAAAAATGTAGTAACGTACCGCGAGAAAATTGTAATATTATAAAGATACCGTACCTCGAAAGCCGTAGGTACATTACACGTGGCAGGTTCTCAAATTATTAGACACTCATTTTCTCAAAATTTCATTTTATTGAAAATGATTAAAATGACAATTGCCATCAAAGAAATTTCGCATCATGGTAATGCTAGTCACAAAAAAATTTCATCATTAATCATATTGTAATGTCATGGGAGTCAAGCGAAATTTTTTATTAATGCCTACCACCTTTTTATAAAAAAAAACAATAAAATAAAGAAATGATAGATGTCTATAATATACAAAATTGCAAAGAAAAGTACATTTCATTCTCTGCTATACAAAGACACGACATACATACATACTTACATAAAAGTCACAGCCTTTATCCGCGAAGGGCTAGGTAGAGGCTTAGTATACTCCCACATTTAACCTTACAGTTTTATGTCCCACGTAATAGGCTCATCACCATCGAGGAGGTGAAATTTGGGCGTATACTTACTATGCCTATTACGTAATAGGTATAGCCTATTACCGTGTTGAAATGGACAGGTGCAGGCATTGAGTTAAATTTTCCAAGCCGCATTATTAAGGTATTTTCATAAGACTCAAGGACATGGAAAAAATCTGATTAAAGTAACTAAACGTAGTTCTTTACCTTAAGGACTTATGCTGTTACAATGGATTCTTGATTGTAATAGTTGAGTTTTAGTAAATTATGCTGGCACTCGATGCTATATTTTTGTTTAACAAAATATTAACAGTCCACTTAATGAATCATAAAGCAACTGGAGACAAAAATTATGTACCTACGGCAGAATTCACAAAATCTTATCACAATACCTTAATATTTTACGACCACTTTTAAAATTCTAATATTATTTGGAGAGCGGTGCCCATAATTTTCTTTTATGCTGTTTTCCTTATAGTTAATTGTTGTTATAATAGCGACTTGGTGACTAATGGTAATGAAAATTTTAAATATTGCCGTCGGAGTGAATAATTAAATTTCTCTAATTAAAAACTGACAGATGCTCGTACGTTATGTTTATATATTCTCATCCATTAACTAGTAGTACTTTTTGGGAAGTGGAGCGCAAAATGAATCTCTCTTTTATTTCAATTTAAAAATGCACCAATCCGTACGGACGTGCACATCATAGTGACCTAAATATTACGTGATGTATCCGTTCTAGCGTCTCTCTGTGGGTGCAGGAGACAATTCTCAGGGAAATGGATTTTAATTTATAGAACAGGGGCCTTTGAATACTTTATAAGCTTTCAAGCTTATCACTTTATTGACCTAATTCTGAGAAATATCGATTTTATCGTTATATATAATAAGAATGCATGTCAAATTTAGTCTTCAGTCTTCTTGGGCTCCCATTTTCCGCACTTAGGTCCGCCAGTGGACCCATTGTACGTGAGTGTTGGCTGTCACTCCAGCCAACCCAGCTCCGACCAGAAGCGCAGGATCCTCTTCGGGTCCTCACACGCCTCCCGGAGTGTTGTGGGGCTGCCAAGTATGTTGACTCTGTATGTAACCAGGCTCTCGCACTCCAAGATTGCGTGAGCTATGGTTTCTTCTTTTAACAGGCACGCTCTGCACAGCGTACTGTCCGTGATACCTAAGACATTCAAGTGCTTATTTACTGTGCAATGACCCGTTATTGTGCCTACCATGGTTCGTAGATCACCTTTATTCAGATGTAGCAACGTTCTAGCTGGTTTTGGCCTGGGTCTCGGTAGAGCTTCCCTTGATTGCCTGCAACTTACTGTTTGTGCCCATCTCTTTTCATGCCGCTCTTTCGTGCGTTGTCTGAGCCATGCCCTTACCTGGTAGAATGGTATTGGTACAATCGGGCTTGGTCCCAACGGTGTGGTGCTAGAACCCAATCTGGCCAGTTCGTCAGCTGCATCATTGCCGCTCGATCCGCTGTGACCTTTTATCCACTGAAGGCTTACCTTGTGTGTTAGGGCCAGCTTTTGTAGCCCCTGGTGGCATTGAAGCACCAGCCCAGAGTCGATTGTGGTGCTCTTCAGAGCTTTTAGCACTGCTGCGCTATCGGAGAGGAGCCTGATGTGGTTGTGCTCAATTTTCCTGGAGTCGATTGCATTGGCGGCGTTAATTAAACCTATGCACTCACATTGGAAGATTGACGAATGAGACCCTAAAGGTATTGATGAGTGTATGTTGAGCTCCGGGGAGTAGGTGCCTGCTCCTGATCCGTGGTCTGTTTTGGATCCATCCGTGTACACTCTGAGTTCTCTTATACCGGAGTGGTCCTTGGCGGACTCTGCCAGCGATATATTGTACTTACGGTCAAACACGTATGTTTTCGGTATCCTGTCGTTAGGGGCTTCCACGAGAGGTTCATACTCTATTGCGTCCTCTAGTATGCGCCTATGACCTACCCTTGAGCGCGTCCATTGTTTTGACGCCTGAAGTCGTGCCGCCGCGGCGGCCGCTTCCTGGTGAACGAACAGGTCCAGAGGCGGTAAGCAGAGCATTGCCTCCATCGCTGCTGTGGGTGTGTTGCGAAAGCATCCCGTGATGGCGCAACACGCCGCTCTCTGGAACTGCTGCATTTTATCTATGGCTGAAGCTAGTTCGGCCCTGGGCCACCAAACTATTGCGCCATACGTTACCTGTGGTCTTATGACTGTGGTGTAGAGCCAATGTATGATTTTCGGTGAGAGTCCCCACTTCTTACCGATCATTCGTTTGCATTGCCAGAATGCAATGGTGGCCTTACTGATTTTTTGTGTGAGGTGCTTATTCCATAGCAGTTTGCTGTCCAGTGTGACCCCCAGGTACTTGACTTCATTTGCTAAGGAAAGTTTTGTGCCAAAGAGCTGTGGGAGTTTCAGATCATCTATTTGGCGTTTGTTGGTGAACAGAACCATTTCTGTTTTCGTCGGATTTACCGTGAGATCATGTCTTATGCACCATTTTTCGACGATCCTCAAGGCGTTGTCCATCAGGTTTGTTATTGTACCTAGGAACTTGCCACTTACCAGTATGGTGAGGTCGTCAGCGTAACCTACAGTGAAGTATCTCTCTCTGTTGAGTACATCTATGAGCTCGTTCACCACGAGATTCCACAGGAGCGGAGATAGAACCCCCCCCTGCGGACATCCTTTGGCTGCGATCCCTCTAGATGTGGAGTTCACTGTAATTTGTATAGCCCTGTGTCGTAGCATATTCACTATCCAACTTACCACAGTGGGGTGTACTTTATGCTTTTGCAGGGCTCTTTCGATACTTACAAAGGTCGTCTTGTCGAAGGCACCTTCGATGTCTATAAAGACGCCCAGTGTTGATGATTTACTCTCTAGGGAGTCTTCTATGTACGATACTACCTCATGCAGTGCTGATTCGGTGGATTTTCCGGAGCAGTAAGCGTGCTGCTTTGTGTGCATTGGTATTTGTCGGAGTACTTTCTCCCTTATTTCTCTCTCGCATAGCCTCTCTAGAGTCTTTAATAGGAATGAAGTGAGGCTTATTGGTCTAAAGGACTTAGGATGAGTGTAGTCACTTTTACCTGGTTAGGTATGAAGAGTACTTTGACTTCTCTCCATGACTTTGGCACGTACCTGAACGCGATGCATCCCGTGAAGATCTTTGTCAGGTGCGTAGTGATAGCCTCTATACACCATAACATAAGTTCGGGGAATATACCGTCTAGTCCCGGTGATTTATATGGTTGGAAGCTTTCGATTGCCCATCTTACCTTGTTATCGGATACTATGGCCCTAGCTGTGGACCAGTCCGGCTCGGATTCGATGGCGCCTTCTGTGTCTTCCCAGTTGATATCTGATTGGATTTGACAACCTGGGAAGTGTGTCTGTAGTAAGATCTCACACGTTTCGGAGTCAGATTTTGTGTAGGTGTTGTCTACCTTTTTTTAGGGTTTCGTAGCCAAATGGCAAAAACGGAACCCTTATAGATTCGTCATGTCTGTCTGTCTGTCTGTCTGTCTGTCTGTCTGTCTGTCTGTCCGTCCGTGTGTCACAGCCATTTTTCTCCGAAACTATAAGGCCTATGCCATTGAAACTTGGTAACTAGATGTATTTTATGAACCGCATTAAGATTCTTATATAAAACTAGAAAAAAAGTAGTAAATTTTGGGGGTCCCCATACTCAGAACTGAAACTCAAAATTTTTTTTTTCATCAAACCCATACGTGTGGGATATTTATAGATAGGTCTTTAAAAATGCTATTGAGATTCCTCAAATAATTTTTTTCTAAAATGAACAGTTTGCACAAGAGACACTTCCAAAGTGGAAAAATGTGTGTCCCCCCCCCTCCAACTTCTAAACTAAGAGAATGATAAATCTAAAAATAATATATGATGTACATTGCCATAAAAACTACCAACGAAAATTAGTTCGAACGAGATAGAGCTGGTAGTTTTTTTTTAATACGTCATAAACCGCAATTTTCTGTTAGAAAAATCACTACCACTGCGAACGTATTTATGATACTTGCTGCTACGAAACCCTTCATGGGCGAGTCCAACTCGCACTTGGCCGGTTTATTTAGAGATCCAATAGACTTATCCGTGTCCTGAGATAGAAGTTTTTTGACTCTTAGTGCGTGACTATTGGATTCAATATTGGAGCAGAAGCGTTTCCACGCCTCTTTTTTTCTCTGACTTATACGCTTTTTGAACTTTGCTTGTGCTAGCTTATAGGCGTCCCAGTCAGACTCTGTTCTGGTGTTTTTGGCTCGGTTGAAGCGTTTTCTTACCTTGGTTCTCAACCGTTCGAGGTCCTTACTCCACCATTTTTCTCTCGATTTTGTTCGATTGTCAGGGACGGTTAGGGGGCACGTTTCCTCATAGCAAGTGGTGAGTGTGTCTGTCACCTTCCGGACATGTTGTTCTATGTCGGCGGTGCCTGAGTAACTTACCTCTGAGTGTGCATCTCCTATGTTTAGACCTACTAGAATTTTGTATTTTTGCCGGTCCGTTTTACGTGGGTTACGTCTTGGGGCCGTGGGAATTTTGCTCCAGTCCAAGTCGAACATGATTCTTCTGTGGTCGGAGCATGATGGTTCTTCTGATAGTCTCCAGTTTTTTATCAGATTTGATGCTAGATTAGATGCTAAAGTAATATCTATGAGTGTGTGGGCCCTACGAGTATTGAAGGTCGGTTCGGAGCCCACATTTAATACGTTTAGCTGTGTGGATAATAGGAAGTTGAAAAATGACTCACCTCTACTATTTGTGTCTGCGCTTCCCCAGATATGGTGATGCGCATTGGAGTCTGCGCACACGATGAGCTCCAGGCCCTCGTCTTCGCAATATCTCGTCAACTTGACCAATTCGTCGTTGGGCACTGCGTCTTCTCCGGGCTGGTAGGAGGACGCTAGTATGATGTCACCGGTCATGGATGTTGAGCTGTCAACAGCGGGGGTGTTCTTGAGTCTAACAGCAGTTAGGTCTCTAGAACAGAACTCATTTAGTAAAGTGGCAGGGATATTGTTAGGCATATAAACACAAGTACGAGGCCCGCTCACTGTAGTATCTAGGAGTAACTTACCCCCAATGTTGGAGAGACCACAGATCTTGTTTTTCGCTATCCACGGCTCCTGGATAGCGGCTATGGTCGACTTATTTACCTCCAGGTGTCTGCGCAGGGCAGCCGCTGCGAGCCGCTTGTGCTGGAAGTTTGCTTGCACTATCGGTATACCTAGTGCAAGCCTGGGAATTATTGGGATGAGGTGGTGGCGGCTGGGAGGTCATCATTGTTGATGGTCTCCATCCCCTCTTCCTTCTTCTTCTCGTCGCTCGACGATGCGCCAGGGGTTTCCCGCCTTGCGGCGGCACCTCGTCCGGCAGGGGCGCTTTCGCTTCTCCGCTGAGTGGCGAGCGACTTAATGCCCGATGGTCCGGCCTTGTCCACGCTGGTATCTACTGGTGGTTGGGCGGCTTCGGTCGTCTTCGTCTCTTCCTGCGCGACGGAGGATCCTATAAACTTGAGGTAAAGGCTGCCCAGCTCGTAGGCAATCCTTTGTCCTCTGGCCTTGATCTTCTCGACGTCGTACATAGGAATCCCGAGCATGAGGAAGACGCCCTCTTCCTGCTCCTGATCCGAGTAGATGTGCCACTCGTTGACGTTGTACCATCGGTTTTGGCTCACCAGGAAGGATCTGATGACGTTGATATCCTCCTTCTCTGGGATGAAAATCCCCGCTTTCACTCGCTTCGGGATGTCCGACTGTCTTTTGACGACGAGTCGGGTCCCGGGTACCGGCGAGCTGATGGGTTCGATGGTGGAACGGAGCCAGTCCACTTCTTCTCGGCTTTCGCACCATAGCTTCAGCGTCCCGTCGCTGAAGGTCGGCTTGCCCTTGAAAGCCGGGATGAATTTCTCCTTCCCTGTGATCGCCGCTCGCAGTCCAGCCCTAATCGCCTTCCTGATGCCCTCAGCCTCGTCCTCGGTGAGGTCGCGGGAGGGTTCGGTGGTGATTGCGACGCGGAGTTCGTCGTTGGCCGCAGCGTAGGCGTATGATGTTCCAGGTGGAAGGCTGGTGTTAACCTTCGCCCTCTTGACTGGTTCCTTCGGGGATGCGGTTTCGTTCAGGCGACCCCTCTTGTCGGGCCTTCCCTTCCGAGCGTCGCCATCCGATGGCCCATTTTTCGGCGAGGAGTGCGAGAGCGGTCCAGTCTTTACAGACGGTCTCCCTGCGAACTTCCTGCCCTGAGCGTCGCCTTCCGAGGGCCTATCTTTCGACGAGGAGTGCGAGAGTGGTCCAGTCTTTTCAGACGGTCTCCCAGCGAACTTCCTGCCGTGAGAAGTAGCGGATGCGGGTTTCTGGTCGGCGGTGGCACCTTCACCACGGCTGTGGCTGCTTTGGGTGCTAGACCCTCCAGCCGTGTTTGACTTCTGGCTTTCGCCTTCTGTCATCGCACGGCGGCTGCAGTCCACCTGGGAGCTAGTCCCTCCATTGGTGTCGGGCCTCCTTCCGTTACCACGTCCGCGTTTCCGCTTGCGGGAACGCCCTGTCGACTTGTCGTGCTCTATGAGGCGCAACTTGTCGCGGGCTTTTTGACGGGGTGTTCTACCCTTCCTGACGACGTGGCTCCAGGAGCCAGAGTCGCGGCGGGCCGAACACTCAGCGTTGTCGATGGCATTCTTCAGTGCATCGAAATTAAATGCCTCGGATGTTCCACAGGCTGAGTTGACATGACTTTCGTCATGCCCAGGGGGTTTGTTGCTGCGTTTAGAGTCCATGCTTGACAACAGCTTGAATTCATCCACCGTGGTGCGCTCACCCTCCATGGAGCCCGCAAACTGGGGACGCTGGATGTACACCATCTACAGTCGCCAAGGCTGCCACGGTAGATATAGGGTCCGGAAAGGACGACAAAGCGAGGAAAATGATGCGAGAGACGCCGCAACCAGCAAAATCACGACCTACGCGCACCACCCCCTGCCCGCCACCCCAACCGAAACCCTAGCCAATGCCATCCTCTTACGGATGACGCAGCCGATTGGTAATCACTGGCTAGGTGAGAACCTCCCGTTTCGGAAAAAATCAGGGCCAAAGACGCGTGTTGACGCAACAATGCAGTCTCAGCAATCCAGGATCCCTTCATCCCCCCTTACGGGTCTCCACGCACGGCACAAACACGCGGGTGGCCTTCCCTCCCTCCGCAACCCCACCCCCCCATCTGATCCGACCCTCACATATTTTAGTGTGAGTTTCGCCGCAGAGCACAGCCACAGATACCCTGCGGGCAGACCAGATTTGTATGCGGGTGGCCTCCCCTCCCCCCGCCCGTTTTCCCTAAATCCCCCCAAGTCCCCCCCAGCCCCTTGCCCACCTAAAACGACCCTCACATGTTTTAGTGTGAGTCGCGCCACAGAGCACAGCCACTGATGTCCTGTGGACACTTCGCCAGGGATTTCTGATACGTCTATTTCTGAAGGAATTAGACCGATAACGGGTGGCACCGCGTGAAGGATAATCTCTCTGACTTGCCTTGGGGATCTACATGACTTGCACTCACTCCCAAAACCGTTCTGCTTCCATGTAGGTCAGAGGGACCTACATGGATAGCCTAGGCTACATGCTACACTTACAGCTAGTGCATAAGCGCAAAGCGTGAAAGCGGGGGAAAAGCGCAACCCTGAAAGCATTAGCTTAGACCACACCCTATGTCAAATTTAATAATGTGAATGTTAAATAAAATAATATAATATCAATGAATATATTACTTTACTAATTTTAACACGGTTCTGTTATAATACATTTTTTTTGTGTGGTAATCGTCATCGATTATGTATTATGGTGGCCTACAACTGCCTTTGGTTGGCAATCTCGGGTAAACCCTCGGAAAAACGTCCTAGGGTCCACGGTAGAAAATTAGCAACCTCTGCTGCCTCGCACTTAATTCGAATGCCACCCCGCATCCTTTTTATAACTTTCTATAAATATTATCAAAATGGTAAAAGATCTTTTAAAAGCATGTCGTGTAAAATGATACGAAAAATGTAAAATTTATGACAGCTTTCGACTTAACTACACATTCCCTTAGATATCAAATTGAGAAGTCTTACTGTCAATAACGATAAAACGAGAGCTTGAAGGTTATTAGATCGGAATTCAAAAGAAATATAATATGTAATTTGATCCATAAAGACGCGTCTTTGAATCCTATTAAATTTAATGTTTATCCTCGAGCAATTCAGGGACCAACTTAATGCTTGTAATTCATTGGTTCGTATAGATTTTTAGTAGGTTCTTTCAACAACTGATACATTGAACACAATTTAATATATTTTTAATTTTTTGTTGACATTCTCACACAACATCGTCTTGCCCAAATTAAGCCAATATAAACTTGTGCTATGGAATTTAGATGACTGATAAACATATTTATATATTTCTAAATACATACATTATTATACATAGAAAACATCCAAACTCCGAAACAAACATTTGTGGAGCACACAAATATTTGGACCGACCCGGGAATCGAAACCGGTCCCGCAGCGCGGCAGGCGGTTACGCTACCAAATGTGTCATTGAGGCAAAGATTTTTGCGTTTTATGGAAATTACTCTTCAAAAGACAGTCAAAACAAGTAGGTACCTACATAATATCTTCTTTAAATATAGTTCGCCAAATCTGCCAGATGAAAACCCATCGCGAATTACAGTGAAGTGGAACCCACTTTTATAACTATTGACAGAAGCTCTGAAGTTGGTGACCCAATGATGCGCCCCTTTACGTTTGGCATGAAGAACCTGAATTTGTAATAGGACAGAAAAATGTGAGCTCGCAGAGCGTTCTAAGTATCTATAGTTCGTCAGAGCAGCGATCATTTCGGACTGACATACGCTACGCGTCCCTATTCTACACTCTTATTCAGAATAAAAAAAAACGATCATTTCAATGGCTCGGTTTTGGTTATGATTATCTCCACTGTATATGGGTTCCTTTCCACCACAGAAATGTGCAATGTGGATGCGTTTGAGATCCACAAGTTATGTTGCACGATTTGACAATACTTACTATTTAAATAAACGGTCAACGTTAATTGTGGACCGAAGAATGTGATTGGTAGAACAACAAATACATCCACATAGCACACCCTAATAATGACTATCGTTCCAGCACGTTTGCTTCGTGATCTAAAACAATGTAGAATTGTTCAACAGTTGTTCAAAACACGGAAAATACCACAAAAATTACCGTTTTTTTAAGACTATATAAATATTTCACGGTATACAACTTCAATAATGTAATTTTATTAACGGACCACACAAGATGCCGGCCGTGACATAATGTTATGTTATGAAGATTTGTGTGAATCACTATTGTGTTTCTACTTTATATTGTTTGTAAAAACGGACTAGAATAAATTAAATTATATGAAGATATTTTAATTTGAATAATATTTATTTATAAGGATAATGTATTTTAGACAAGACCACCTTGAATCTTTACATACTTACCTATCCAAGTATAAAATTGGCTCCACTACCGGTTTGGTTTTCCCGAACCCGTTTTCCACAAGACAAGTTCCCAGGATAGGTATGTACTACCAAGCACTAGTCTTTGTACGAAATTTATCTAAATCGATTCAGTGGTTCCGCCGTGAAAGCATAACAGCCACAGTTCCTGAGATCATTGTGTTTAAACAAACTATTTAGCTATATAATAGAGACAGATTAAATATATGTAATAATATTATAGAAAGAAGACAATAAAGATTAGATTTAGGGCGGATTCGACCAAAATCGGAATAGGACTATACTAGAGAATAACATGTACTGAAATGTACATAGTCCACTTCAGTATCGTTATCATAGTATCGTTGTGCTTATTAGTTGTTGGTAAAATGAAATATCACGTAACTATTATTATGTTCAAGTTACTCTCTAGTATGTTACTCCGATTTTGGTTGAATCCGCCCATAATAATTTAATACATCCATACTAGTACCATTGTACTTTTTTTTCCTTTGATTTGTATTACCTGTGTGATCATTATGTGTACATAAATTTTAAATAAAATAAATAAAATAGTACTTACACAATACTATTCCACAAATGTATACATATTTGTTAAATAACAACAAGAGGTCGTTCGGTACAATACATAGATCTAATAACGTGAGCAGTGAGCACCCTTAACCCTTAAATGCATGATTTTTCCTTTTTATATACCATAAATTGAAACAGGTAGAAAATTTTACATATATTAAGGGAAAAATAAACAAAAAAATAATTTATTTATTTTATTTATAGTTTTATATAAATAAATTACTGATGTAGATCTACATCAGTATGCATTACGGTTACTTTTAATAATGTAAACTAAGTACTATTCCATTAAACGATTGTCTTCGAATTAGGCTTACTGCACTGTATGAAAATCTTTGAAACAGTAATTTTTTTTGATTTAGACACAACGGTACATTACCTTTTTTTTACACGACCATTATGTGGTGCCCTCTTTTTTTATAGTGTGGGAAAATCCTTCATGGATGCTATGCCGGACTCCTACCGACTAAAAATCCCGCTTCTAAGGGGAGGCGTGCGTGACTCCCTCATGTCACCATGCCGTCTTGGGCCTGCTTCTGTAAGGACGGTGAGCGACCCTCTCACCGTCCTCAGGCCCCCGGTTATGGAGACCGATAGTCTTCAGCGAAGACACGTCGGCGGCGCCCAGGCCGCCGACTGCGGAACTCGGGTTGGAGAGTTCTCTCCCGCTCCCGCCCCGCCGCCTCTTTCACGAGCATGACCTGCTCGCAGAAAGAGGCGGCTGCGTCCCACTTACTCCCGCTGGAGAGCATGGCTCGCACCATGGTCTCGAGCGAGAGAGTGTCCACATCCAGACCCACCACGAGAACCTGGCGCTGTTGCGCCCACGCTGTGCATTCCACCAGCGTGTGGAGTGCCTTCGCTGCGCTCCTCGCAGTGCTGACACTCAGCCGTGGTTTCCCGGTGTCTTCGCCACAGATACCTACCGAAGCTACCGTGCCCGGTAAGTATCTGTGACAACCGGTGGAAAGAGCACCGTGTCTCCTCTCCAGCCACTCGTCCATGACCAGTTTGACGGCCGCGATTGTGGCAAATCCTACCTTTGGTTGCTCAAGTCGCACCTTCCTTGTCTCCACGGTTTCCTGGTGGAGCAGGGACCGCTGGGCTTTGATTTCTCGAGACGCAGGCCTTTGACCCCGCTCTAGCGCCTCCTTGCGCCGTCTAAATAGTGACGCAAGGGCTCTCGCTTCCAGGTCCCATGGAGGAGTCCCGGCTAGAAGACATGTCGCCTCCCCTAATCACCCTGACGGCCATCGCCTTCTGCTGGTTCAGTAATCTAGCCACATTGCTGGCCGTCAGGGTCGCCGCCCATACTGTGTGGCCGCCAGAAGTTGTTCTATGTCTCTATCTGCCACTTTACGGGACATTCTGGAAAAATAATTATAAAATTCGTATGAATAAATTACGTATCTATAACAAATAAGTCAAAAATAAAAATAAAATATTATACCTACAGTAAAACTATTTCTTGCCGATTTTGCATACTGATGTATTTCTACATCACATTTATACCGCTGATATTTACAAAAAAAACTGTTTTTGAAATAAAAAGTAAACAATGTAATGTGTTTTTCTTACCTTTATCCTCTCGTAAATTATTTTTAGCACGTAATAATACTATTTGGTATCCACTAAAATGAAATCACAAATTTGCCGCCAAAGCGGGTAGTTGTTAGTGGTGCGCCAAGCTGTCAAATTAAGACATTTAAATAATTGAACTGCCATATCACGAAGGCTTGCGTTTAAAAACCAAGATAGATATTTTTAACACCTAATAAAAGTAAAAAGTACTGTGTTAGAGTTACCGTTAACAAATTATGTAAGGAAAAAAACACTGATGTATATATACATCATCATGCATTTAAGGGTTAACTTCCTAACATGACACATCATGTCGACAACTGATATGGCTAACAGCCACGTTCAATCCGGACCTACATGTCATGTTACATTATTACATACTACATGATTGTAGTATATCATAAATGTAGGAGAACTATTTTGGTAAAGCTTGCTGGAAATACTATAATAAATATATATTATACTTACCAACATTGTATGTAGGTAAGTATAAATATTTGAATTCTTTTTATATTAGGTGGATATTTTTTTTTGCACAGCAGCGTCTAGGCCAAATAAATTAAGATAAGATAAGGTATCTAGACAGTTAATAAATAATATATATTTTTTTATTTTTATAGAAAACATCGAGAGTATCAAGCATTTTGTATTTGAACACAAAGTTCTCAAGGAACATAACTTAATCTTAGATTTAAAATGATTAAAAAAATCCAAAAGTAAATGTAAGAAACGTGTAAATCTGAAGAAATACATTATAGAGGTAATTTATGTCAAAGATATATTACATAAATAATTATAGTTAACATTTCCAAATCAAATGCGCATAATACAATTTGATTTTTTTGTTGTCTTTAGAATTTTTCCATAAAGGTTTTGCATTATCTAAATCATTGTACAGAAAAGAATTTCATAAGTACTGCACTAATAATGAATTACGTTTATATTTTAAACTAGCGGACGTCACGCGGTTTCACCCGCGTAGTTCCCGTGGGAAATATATATAGCATACGCGAATAAAATATAGCCTATGTTACCCGCAAAGAGTGTAGCTTTCCAACAGTGAAAGAATTTTTCAAATCGGTCCAGTAGTTCCGGAGCCTATTCGTTACAAACAAACAAACAAATAAAAAAGAAATCTTTCCTCTTTATAATATTAGTATAGATACAATTCATTCATTCGCTGAATGACATCATCCGCCGTGCTCTTGCCACCGCCAATGTGCCTGCGCTCTTAGAGCCAAACGGCGTTTTCAGGGACGATGGCAAGAGACCGGATGGTATAACTTTGATACCGTGGGAGATGGGTCGGGTCCTGGTGTGGGATGCAACTTGTGTTGACACTCTAGCCCCGTCCCATCTTCCTAAAACAAAATTAAAAGCCAGTGCAGCAGCGGAAGCGGCTGAAAATATTAAAATTAATAAATATAAGGGTCTCGACTCATCGTATCGTTTTTAGTAATAGGCATTGCTATTCAAAGGGGGAATGCTGCTAGTCTTTTGGGCACAATGCCACGGGGGCCTTATTTAGGTTTAGTTTAGATAGTAATAATGTAAATATAGATATGTAATAATTATGTTTCTCTGTAATTTTTAACAATAAATGTTTTAGGTATATTCATAGATAAAATTCATATGAATTGTATCTATACTAATATTATAAAGACTACATATATCACTACACTAGACATCAACTACATTATATCACAAAATTCAAAAGCACCATAGTGAAAATGAATATAGAATGAAAATGAAATGTAGTGCAGGCGCTCTCCAAGTGAATCTCAAAAGGCTTTTATTACTGCAATTCCGACGTGTCCTTGTCGTAGCAAACTTGCCCCGCCATTCAATGACTGGCGATCAATTAAAAACTAAGTGTGGAGCACCCTTGGGTCCACTGAAAAGTTCTTTGAATACCGTAGTTTATTTAACCACTTTTAGCCAAGTCTCTTCTTTACATCAAAGGCTTAAAAATGCTCTCAAAATTAATAGGAAATCTAAAATTGAGTAAAAGTTTCTTAAAGAAAATAAGCTTAGGTACTGCTTATTTTGTTTATTCCTACAATTCCAATAAAAACATTTCAAATCATCCAATCACGTTAGCAAAATAAATTTTTGTTGCTAAGGTGCAAAAAAATCGTGCTCCTAAATCGAATCGAGATGCAAAACGCTCCGTAATATTCATCGGTAAACATATTTCAGTCCTAAACCGTTATTAATCCAATGTTAAGTCAATTAGGCGCCGACTCCCTTATTAAGGGTCGGATATGGGCGGATATATGCGGATATAAGTACTTCGGGGCGCGTTGGGTCGGAAACTAAAATCGAGGCGCGGTTTTCGCCCCTGGTCTAATGGACTCACCGTAACGAGGGACGGTAAGCGGTGAGGACCAGTAAGGACTCTCGAGACTAGACCGATCTCCGACTGTACAATTGAGTTCCTACAGCTCTATTCTGGTTGTATTTGTCAAGTGTTCTGTGAGCTTGTATTTAGAATGTTCTAGGTTCACCATAATAGTTATTGTTCAGTTTCATTTTTACTTCTAGGTAGATGAAAGCCTAAATTTTGTTAATTAGATGATACATGAGTGTACAGTACAGTACAGGTACACTCATGCACGAACAAAGCGAAAAAGTATTAATACGCGGACCGTTTCGTATAGACCAAATCCCATTACGTCATTTTCCTACGAGAGTTTCGAGATCTCCTAAGAGATCTCTACAAGATTTCCTAAGAGTATGTCTGAATCTCAAGTTTGACTTAGTCCCAAAATGCCTGAAAACCAAAATGACTCCGTCTGTCTATCTGTCCGTAACAAGGCTGTATCTCAAGAACCGTGATAGCTAGAGAGCTGAAATTTTCACAAATGAAGTTTTTTTTCTTTTTACTCTGATTTATTATATTATAGGTACAGATACGTCGTTATAAATGTATTTAATAAAACATTTCTTTTTGTCAACAGATTTCGACGGATCAATACTTTCAATAAACGTAAGTCTCATCCATATCCTATTTAATTAAAAAGCCACCAGTAAAATTGGAAGAGGGGAATGTTCTGTGTGCCTATATTCAATCACGTTCATTAATTCAACTATGTACTGCCGTCAGAATGGATTTAATCAATTGACCCGCCCGACGTCGAACTCTGTATGAGAGGCAAGGGTCTGAGGTCCGAGGCTGAAAGCCCTACAATCATTACTAGGTAGTAGGTACGTACATTATTGCCTGCAATAGGGACGCGTTCGTTTGAGATCGCTGATAAAATTAATGGAACTATCCAATAATGTACCCAAGATTTTCGATTACAAACCCATATCTGTCTATGATAATAAGTAATGGACATTTTGATACGTTTGTAATTAAATGGCTGCGTGTGGTATCGCAGCGATTAAAAGGACATTTATTGGAATTAGATTATCGTATTGTACACATTGTAAGAATTAGAGAATAGTCATATATCACTTTAGCATTACGGCCTGTCGAAAATGATTTACTCGTAGTTATGTCATGATTATTGATAATTTTCTGTAATGATCAGCAAGCAATAATGCAGTATTTCCTTTGGTCAGTTTGTCCGCAACCAAGCTCAGAGAGTTTTTGTAATAGAAATGTGCATAAATATACAATTAGTAATGCCAATAAAATGGTAAAATAAAAGACGTGTGATCTTTGTGCTGATAAGAGATCTTTCAAAAAATCTAAGGTCCACTAGAATGTAAGTTATAAGACCTATTACGAGTTATAATCTGTAAAAAAGTAGTTTCAAGGAGATAAATTGTCAGTATATTTATATTTTGTAACACTCTGCAATACTCACCAACACATTATCCATACGTTCTAGTATAATACTCTCTTTTTGTCTCGTGATAACGAGGATTTCATACATTAAGCACATTAACACAAAGATATTAAACTCGATATCTTTCTGTCGTTTTATTCCGTGTTTACATCCAGTCACAATACTACACATACACATAGGTTAGACGTCGTGAATCTGACATTGTCATTTTGACAGTGACAATGACTGATCCTTGTCAACGAAATAGTTTAGGAATAAAAAAAAAAAGAACATAAAAAAAAATAGTTTTATTTAGTGTACAATAAATCTAGATTAGAATAAATAATAGGTATATTAAATTAGTAAACAGATTTGGAACTAATGATAATTTATATATAGTTTACGAGCGGATCAATTTCGGAGTGGTCACACCAGAATTCACGTTCCGCGTAACGTAGAACATTATGTCAAATAGTGGATAAAATATTCGCTTAAGAGGATAGGATGGTTAATGTACAGGATAGTTTTAGCTTCAGTTAATGACATGGCGTTAATGCGATAAAGCCCTAATCGTGTATGGCGTATGAGAGGTGGAGGAATAAAAGTCACGAACGGAACGTGAGGGATGAGTGAAATGAAACGGACCGTAGATGTAACTGACCAAGCGGGTTTGGCTTGGTGGGAAGGGGAAGAGACGAAAAGCAAAGATGGAGGCAGTCGGCGTTTTTTTCTCTCGAGCGAGAAGACCCGTAAGGTGTCTCTTCAAGAGCAATTCGTACCATCACAGGACCCGCAAAAAGGTATTTATAAGCTAGATAGACCTTGTAATAATCGCGGTCTGTGAAGTGCGTGCTGATTGCTAATGACGCGTAACTTTTGTTGTAGCGGGTCTTTGGAGTACCTACCTATTATTGCTGGGAATACCTGCCCGTCCCTTGGCGGAATCCCAACACGGAGGAATTCTTCCCCGTGAACCCATCAGCGTGGGACGCGTGATCCACAGACGGGACTGCGCGCCGCTGACGAGCCCGGCTTTGTAGCGGTAACCGGTTCTCGCACCGGCATTTTTTATTCTCTTTTTTACGCCACGTGCATTTCTTTTTCACTACTTGGCACCAAGGAGGGCCACCAGGATTCTTCTTATACATCCATACGCGAGGTTGATTACTGCATCTCGTTGGTTAGCGGTGCCTACGCGATAGTCCACCGACAGTTTAACAACGTAGTTCACCTTCAGGAGGCTGCATAACGATCCGAGAATGTAACTAGATTTATTTAGCCTTTAAATCATAGATTATAATAATGTTAACCAGAATGGATCCATCTCTAGGTCGCTAGATTAAAGTGTATTTTGTTAGCCACGTCACAAGGTGATGTTTAGTTAATTGTGTCAAATGAAATAATTTCATCGCATCGGCGCAAGAGCCGGCCAGGTCAATAGATCTGATATAAGTTTATAGCAAGTAAGTAAAGTGTGGGTAGATATAAGTATTCTAACTGGAGTAATACTGGTACATCCTGCCATATATATATAGGCTAAGTAGTGCGTTTGATATACCACAAGGCCTGTGGTTTTTGTATTGTAGACCATTAAACGTGGTGAAAATAATATACACTGGTTTTTCTTTCACGAACTCACTGCAACAGGGGTTTACTAGCAAGACAACACGGCCCTTAACCTAAAAGGTCCACTGTATCTCCGGCTGCTGTTATCCAGGTAATCTTCTTTTACAAATCAAACTATTGTAACACGGGACTTGGGAAGTCCACACCGACACCCTTGACGCCCGTTACGTTACATGGCGCCCGAACTTTATTTTATTGTGATTACCTATTAAAGTGCTGCATGTACAGCGCCTGAATTCAATTGAAATTAGTTGGTAACCATTGTTGCAATTGAGCTTCGGGGGGGAATTTCCTTTGTGTTTATCTTTTGAGGGATACAATTTTTATTGTTGTATCTAGGCTTGAAAGCAGTAGCTTTACTTTAAGAAAATTAATAGTTCATACTTCACCGTTCCCTCAGGAATATGTCAAAATTTTAAATATTGACATATTGATGGTTTATAGATATTGAATCTGGTCACTCACCCTATTAAGAATTCATATCCGTGAAGACCAGACCACAAAATGTGTAAATTTTGACTTTTTTATGCAAATTTAAGTTTTTTTTCTTTAACAAAAGTTTCATCCAGAACTAACAACATTTTTTAAATATTGACATCTGGATGGTTTAAGTGTTTAATATAATTGCTTACACTGCTTAGAGTTAATGACAGTAAGAAACCAAACCAAAATATGTGCAAATGTTGTTTTTGTGAACAAATTTGTGTTTTATGAGTTGTCGTTCTCATCCCGGCAAAAAATCAACTTTTTAAGTATCAACATATTGGTGATTTTTAAACTTCTATCTGATTCGGTGCACCATTCTGCATTGATAAACACTAGGACCAGATAAAGTCTTGTGTCAATTTTCGATTTTGTGAGCAAATTTGAGTTTTTTTGTCTTATCGTTCTCCCGACAAAAATCAACTTTTTAAATATCAACATATTGGTTGTTTTTATAGTTTTATCTGATCTTGTACACCCTTTAGAGCTTAAATACACAAGGATCAGGACTAAATAGTTGCAGGTTTTGTTTTTATTAACAAAATTGAATTTTTTCATAGTAATTTTTACGAACATACTTTTGAAACATAACTTTGTTGTTATTGTGTCTGTGGCATTGCTACAGTGATTATACCATTACTACTACTACGACTAGAACATTTTAGGCTAAATACAAACTAGATATTAAGAACTTATTTATAAAAAATGTCAAAAACTCCAGATACTGATGCAAGTGAATTTGCTTCACCGGTGCATAGTCGGAACGTTATGCAGGTAACTTCTAGCCCGTATACACGACCTTTAGAGGTACACATACCTATGGATACCGTAAATACACGTCCCCGAGTCAACGTGAACCGGACTTCATCTTTGGCTCCCGAAACGTTTACGACATCCATAGTCTCTAATACGACCACCCATTATGCTGCCTCTCACAGCAACACACAAGAGACATACGTGGCACAAGAACCGATAGCACACGCACATAAGACATTCCCCATTAAAACTAGCGAAATTTTTGACAACATGAACCAAGGTAATGGTATAACACAAGTAGTTGCACCGCCCCCCAGTGCGCATGTGTACTACAAATCATTGAATTTAGCTTCCCTTAAACTCAAGTATAACGGAGAGTCAGATATTGACGACTTCCTCCTTAGGGTTAATGAAACACGTATCGCACGACAGATTGACGATACAACATTAGTAAGAGGTTTTTCAGAACTGTTATCTGACACCGCACTCAAGTTTCATAGAACAATCCAACATAAAATTAACTCTTGGTTTGATATTTGCGTTGAATTTCGAAAATTCTTTCAATCAAAGGATTACAACTACAACATAGAGAGACAAATTCGTGAAAAAAAGCAGAAGCTAGGTCAGTCTGTATCATTCTTTATTTTAGATATCCAGGATTTAAACAATAGACTAACATATCCTATTACAAGCGACAACCTACTTGAAATTATAAAACACAATTTGCTACCTACATACGCCCAACTATTAGCCATCAATGATATTACTACCTTTGACCAATTGGTCAACGTGTCCAAGAATTATGAGGCTTATTCTGGTGTTTTATGTCAATCTAAACCGGTTGGCAAGCGCGAACTCAATGCAGTCAGCGTCGGCAAATTACCTGACAGGCGCGGCTCACCTATTACTTGCCTTAAATGTAAAAAAGTCGGCCATAGTTATAAGGTGTGTAGGTCAATACCAGGCATAATATGTTTCAAGTGCGGAGCTAAGAGGGTGACGATTAGGAACTGCACCCAATGTAACACAGGCTTGCGCTCGCAGTCTACTACACAGACACTTAATAAAAAAAACTGATGGGGCCCCCGAGCAAGTCGTTACACACACAAACAGTCTCTTCGCCTGAAATATCGTCATTCGTAGGGGATAATCGGTTGTTTGTTAAATTCACAATAAAGGACCGTAATTTCGAAGCATTGCTCGATCCTGGGGCACATTTATCAGTTTTAGGTGCGAATAAGCATCGATATTTTCAAAGACTTGGATGGACATTACATGCTAGGGATGCTTCAGTCGTGCCAGCAGTATTTTTAGCGGATTTATCACAAATTAAAGTCATTGGCATAATGTCTTTGCCAATAACTTGTAATGGGATAACTGCCCACTTTAATTTTTTAGTTTGCCCTGACATACATCACGAAATCTTGTGCGGTATGGATTTCGCTGATGCATTTGGTCTAGTGGACATTTTTAAGTTTGGAGATGTCGTGAGGAGAGGCAACTCCACAAGTTATAGTGCTTGCAGTGCGTTGTGTGAGGTGAAAGCTTTAATACCCAGAGATGATCTAACATCTCAACAAGCCAAACATCTACAAAAAGTAATGAATGACTTTGAGTCAATTTCATCAGAAAAAAAAGGTTTAGGGAAAACGCATATCGTTACACATAAAATTATTACACAGGGAGAGCCTATTAAACAAAGATATTACCCTTTATCGCCTGCTAAGTTGACAGCATTGAATAGGGAGGTGGACGAGATGTTGAGGCTCGATGTCATCGAACCGTCGAGGTCACCATGGTCCAACCCGGTTGTCATGATCCCAAAGAAAGATGGATCATGGAGATTCTGCCTCGACGCGCGTAAGCTCAATGATGTCACGGTTAAAGACTCGTACCCACTTCCTTATATAAATTCGATTTTGGACAATCTGCGAGGAGCACATTATCTTAGTTCAATTGATTTATCATCGAGTTTTTGGCAGGTCAGTTTGTCAAGTCAGGATGGAATAGACGGCAAAGGTACTTCTTGTGAGAAAACAGCTTTCGTAGTCCCTAATAGAGGTCTTTTTCATTTTAAAAGAATGCCATTCGGATTATCCAATGCGGGAGCGGAAATGCAAAGGCTAGTTGATTCGCTATTTCTGCACAAATTTGACGGAAAAGTTTTTTGTTATCTGGACGATCTTCTGATTGCCACAGAGTCATTTTCTGAACATATGGAGATACTTGCTGCTGTAAAGAGGTCGCTTAGTGACGCTGGTCTCACTATCAACTTAAAAAAGTGCGAATTTTGCAAAGGAGAGCTTAGATACTTGGGATACATCATCAATACACAAGGTTTGCGCACTGACCCAGAGAAGCTGAGCAGCATTCAGAATTTCCCACAGCCTAAAACTGCCAAGCAGCTACGAGGATTTATAGGTCTATGTTCATACTATCGTAGGTTTGTTAAGGATTTTTCCACCATCATAGCACCTATGACAGCGTTGGTAGGTAAGAAGAAAGGCAGTGACGGCATCCAATGGTCCGAAGCAGCTGAGGATTCTTTCAATACCCTTAAAAATGCTTTAATAACAGCTCCAGTTTTGGCGTCGCCAGAATTTTCGAAACCTTTCGTGCTTCATTGCGACGCATCATCCGTAGGCATTGGAGTGTTTTGACGCAGGACATAGATGGAATCGAGCGTCCTGTGGCTTTCTTTTCACGTTTACTGGCAAAACCTGAGAGAAATTACAGTACAACAGAGCGTGAACTGCTCGCGGTAGTGGATTCCATAAATCATTTTCGTGCTTACATAGAAGGTACTAAGTTCACGGTCATCACTGACCATATGAGTTTAAAGTGGCTTAAGTCTTTAAATAACCCCTCAGGCAGGTTGGCCAGATGGGCAATGCAGATATCCACTTTTAATTTTGACATTTGCCAAAAGGCAGGTAAGCTTAATGTCGTACCAGATGCACTATCCCGAATTTCGGTCGATGCTATTACTTTCAATCAAGAACTTTCTTCAACTTCTGATGAGTGGTATAAGAAGATGTATAACGGCTGTAAAACTATGCCTACTCGTTTCAAAAATTTTCAGATCCTAGGCAACAATTTGTTTAGATTTTGCAAAGGTGGCTCTTGTACTTCAAAAAACAATTGGAGGTTAGTAATTCCTAAAGAGCTGGTCGATGAATGCATCAAGGAAAACCATGACTCCTTCTGTAGTGTACACCCAGGAGTTCAAAAAACGTATTTGAAAATTAGGGAACATTATTATTGGCCAAATATGTTTGAAAATGTTAAGGAATTTGTCACACGGTGTGACAAGTGTAAAGCATATAAACACTCAAATTCACCACCTCACGGACTCATGACAAATCAAAAGGAGGTGGACGTTCCGATGCACACGTTGTCAATAGATATTATAGGCCCATTACCTAAAGCATATTCGGGTCATATATACATTCTGTCAGTTGTAGACGTTTTCTCAAAATTTGTATGGCTTCACCCCCTCCGTACTGCAACCACTCAAACGGTCACTTCATTTTTGGAAAAGGAATTGATCTTGAAATGGGGAACCCCCGCGATTCTTATTTGTGACAACGCTACCATATTTAAAAGCAAATCGTTTAAATCATTTTGCGATGGATATTCTATCCCTCGAATTTTCTATACGGCGCATTACGCACCGCAAGCGAATACAGTCGAACGGTATAACAAAACCGCTGAAGTCTGTTTATCCATACTAGTTGAACAAGATCAACGTAATTGGTCCAAATACCTTCAGCAAATTCAGCTATCACTGAATAGCACGGTGAACCTAGCAACGGGATACACACCGTACTTCTTAGCCACCGGTCGTGAAATAGTCACTGACGGTCAATTCCATTCAATTCTTAGGGATTTACCAACATCAGCTGATGATCTGACCATAGGCGATAGAAGCGCAGCGGCATCATCGTTGTTGGAATTGGGAAAAATTTTTGACAAGGTAGTAGATGCATTAACTCAGGCGTACCAGAAAAATTCACAACATTATAACCTAAGACGACGACACTTCACAGCGAAAATAGGCGATGTGGTCTGGCGAAGGAACTTCGTACAATCTAACGCAGCGAAGTATTTCTCCGCCAAGCTGGCGCCGAAATTTGTGAAGTGCACGGTTGAAAGGAGGTTGTCAGATGTAGTGTATGAGCTACGCGAGTTATCGTCAGGATCTGTTGGTAAATTTCATGTAAAGGACATCTTGCGTGTAGATTAAATTATTTACACACCCTGTCCGATATTGTTGCTTGTCTAGTGGTATTTACTCCGAACCCAAGATTTTTTTTTGATCGTAGGGCTAGGCAAGCATTTATCGAAACTAATGTATGCAATTAATAATTGCTTTGCCGTTTGTGTTTTTACATTGTGTTCTTATTCTTACAGTTAATGTTTATATGATATGATACTTAACAACGCATGAGCAAAAAAGTTGTTTTTCTTGACAGTCAAATGATTGACCGACAGTACGATTGGCCAAAGTATGAAAAACTCTTACAGAATATAAGACTGATGAATGACAGCATGTAAATAATCATGGAATGATAGGAGCAAATAAGAAAGGGAAGGATAAGTGCATGACTGAATGATAGGTGGAAAATAAGCTTTAAATATTATTATATGTATTATTATAATTATTATTAATATGGAAAGGATGACGAATGAATGTACATAGATAAATATGAAATACTGTGTGAGGTATGGAAGAGTGAAGTACGCGTTTTGAAAGGAATACCTATCCAGCTGTGATCATTCTAAAGGGCAGTCAGAAGAATAACTATTGCTAGCAGCGTTCTGAAGTTTTATTCTTTTATTTCTCGGTATTTTTTTAATCCTTTTTGGAGTCGGTTAAGTAACCACTTTTTCCCGGTTACCCCGGCTGTTTCTTTCGGTAAACCTGTCGGTTTACCTCTTTTCCCGAGAAAGGGGGTATTGTAACACTCTGCAATACTCACCAACACATTATCCATACGTTCTAGTATAATACTCTCTTTTTGTCTCGTGATAACGAGGATTTCATACATTAAGCACATTAACACAAAGATATTAAACTCGATATCTTTCTGTCGTTTTATTCCGTGTTTACATCCAGTCACAATACTACACATACACATAGGTTAGACGTCGTGAATCTGACATTGTCATTTTGACAGTGACAATGACTGATCCTTGTCAACGAAATAGTTTAGGAATAAAAAAAAAAAGAACATAAAAAAAAATAGTTTTATTTAGTGTACAATAAATCTAGATTAGAATAAATAATAGGTATATTAAATTAGTAAACAGATTTGGAACTAATGATAATTTATATATAGTTTACGAGCGGATCAATTTCGGAGTGGTCACACCAGAATTCACGTTCCGCGTAACGTAGAACATTATGTCAAATAGTGGATAAAATATTCGCTTAAGAGGATAGGATGGTTAATGTACAGGATAGTTTTAGCTTCAGTTAATGACATGGCGTTAATGCGATAAAGCCCTAATCGTGTATGGCGTATGAGAGGTGGAGGAATAAAAGTCACGAACGGAACGTGAGGGATGAGTGAAATGAAACGGACCGTAGATGTAACTGACCAAGCGGGTTTGGCTTGGTGGGAAGGGGAAGAGACGAAAAGCAAAGATGGAGGCAGTCGGCGTTTTTTTCTCTCGAGCGAGAAGACCCGTAAGGTGTCTCTTCAAGAGCAATTCGTACCATCACAGGACCCGCAAAAAGGTATTTATAAGCTAGATAGACCTTGTAATAATCGCGGTCTGTGAAGTGCGTGCTGATTGCTAATGACGCGTAACTTTTGTTGTAGCGGGTCTTTGGAGTACCTACCTATTATTGCTGGGAATACCTGCCCGTCCCTTGGCGGAATCCCAACACGGAGGAATTCTTCCCCGTGAACCCATCAGCGTGGGACGCGTGATCCACAGACGGGACTGCGCGCCGCTGACGAGCCCGGCTTTGTAGCGGTAACCGGTTCTCGCACCGGCATTTTTTATTCTCTTTTTTACGCCACGTGCATTTCTTTTTCACTACTTGGCACCAAGGAGGGCCACCAGGATTCTTCTTATACATCCATACGCGAGGTTGATTACTGCATCTCGTTGGTTAGCGGTGCCTACGCGATAGTCCACCGACAGTTTAACAACGTAGTTCACCTTCAGGAGGCTGCATAACGATCCGAGAATGTAACTAGATTTATTTAGCCTTTAAATCATAGATTATAATAATGTTAACCAGAATGGATCCATCTCTAGGTCGCTAGATTAAAGTGTATTTTGTTAGCCACGTCACAAGGTGATGTTTAGTTAATTGTGTCAAATGAAATAATTTCATCGCATCGGCGCAAGAGCCGGCCAGGTCAATAGATCTGATATAAGTTTATAGCAAGTAAGTAAAGTGTGGGTAGATATAAGTATTCTAACTGGAGTAATACTGGTACATCCTGCCATATATATATAGGCTAAGTAGTGCGTTTGATATACCACAAGGCCTGTGGTTTTTGTATTGTAGACCATTAAACGTGGTGAAAATAATATACACTGGTTTTTCTTTCACGAACTCACTGCAACAGGGGTTTACTAGCAAGACAACACGGCCCTTAACCTAAAAGGTCCACTGTATCTCCGGCTGCTGTTATCCAGGTAATCTTCTTTTACAAATCAAACTATTGTAACACGGGACTTGGGAAGTCCACACCGACACCCTTGACGCCCGTTACGTTACAATTTAAAAGTAATTTGTACATTATAATACTTTTCAATGATGTTCCTCCATTTTAACAAATTTCTGCACTGATATGTCTCTTCACTGTGAGATCGCATACCTACATCATCTATAAGTATATAAGAAGGAATACGCATACGTGAATGTATATGAAATGACTCAAATGACCAATACATTGAAACAAGGCCATTGAACCTTGCAGGATGTCAGTGCTTATTCCATTACTACCGCATTGACTGTTGAGTTAAAATTTTGATTCAAATTTAAGGTCGGTCAATCTTAAATCTCAATACAATTTTTAGGCCCAAGCTTCTATATCTAGCTGCTGAGCTGCTGTATAAAACCTCTACGAGCTTATTTCTTACTCACAACCATCCTTAAGGAGTGACCAGTGTTCAGTTCAGGTCACTTTTTATATGATGTCACTTTTTACATGATTTCTTATTTCGTCTATGCTAACATACTGTTGTAATGATTCCCCGTAGATGACATTGATGAATATTGTTTTACTATACTTAACATAATTTCCAAAAAAAAAATAGCAGGCTATTATAGGTACATTAAAACTATGATAATTCATTTACACCATGAACTACAATAATTAAATTAAAATAATTTCAATTCTTTTTACTCTCACTAACTCTTATATAGAGCAATTTATGACGTTTTACCTCAAGGTCGTAGAATGATCATGATGATCCATATCCGCATTAACCATTTATCAAAGAACTGCTAAAGATCAGAAATGCAATAAGAGGTCATGCTAAAATGTTCGATGAAAGTTGTACAGTACCTGGTACCTACATGTCGAGAGCACCGCTACGGCAGGCAGACGCCTTTAACTGCTAATCGTGTTGCGAATGATATTGAACAACTGTAGTTACTGCAGCGGTTTTCAACCGGGAGACCGTTTGTGGCCATATTACTCTACTGAACTGATTCCTGTGTGATTACGTCGTAGATATATTTCATTCGGTTCCATGCTCAATTTCCCGTGTTCTATGCTCGGATAAGTTGCTAGATGATATTAAAATATTGATTGAACCATCAGAATCAGATGTACCGTTTTGTCCAGTACCTACCCTTCAAGCTATACTAAAAAGTTGTAGACGATGATGACATTAAAAATTAACGACTATCATTTTCTAGTATTATTGAGTTTAATCTCACTGCAATGCGGTAAAGATTAATGAAAGAAAAGAGTAAAAAATCAAAACCCAGTACCGACCCGAGTCCTCCTCCAAAAATCCCGACAACATGTTATGGAAAATATTGGGCGAGGATAACAGCCGACTTTGAATCGAATTTCCGTGTGTTAACGTGATAAATTGAAGTTGAATTCAAGAGAATAAACTGTTTCTGGTGACTATTCAAAGTGGCTGCACTTTGCTTATAATGGTTGCAAAAATTCATTGATATTGTTTATAGACTGATTTTTTGTATCTAATATTTTGAATCGTAATTGAGTTCATCAAACAAGTCCTAAATTGCGAAATTTCTCTAACAAAAGACGCATAGGTAATCTATGGAAATATACTTCAACTGTCACATCTTTTTAGCGCTAACAACTTTCAGTCGAACTGAGAGAGATTACTGAACATGAATGCTGGTATACATACTATCATCGACCATTGTTCCCGGGCGGAAACTGATATGGTCACAACAGATAAAAATGTTACACAACAAGTATTTTGTTTGTTGCATAAAAACGAATGTCCTTTTGTTTCTCCGCTATCACTGTACTGGAGGGAGTAAAGTCTCCTGGCGCATAAAAATTGATGCTGTTTCTGTTATAAAAGTCGGTCAAGTGCATCTCAATATACACCATTTTTAGTGCCTACTTAGAACAATTACCAGTTACCTATTTCAATGGATCCAATTTACTATTTTCCATCTTGGTCAGAGTTGGAACTCTTTGTCCTCGTATTTATTTAAGCATGTTCCTATTCAAGCATAATAAAATTATGTTATTACATAGGTAATACTACAGATATTATAAAAATTGTATGTTTGTTTGTTTTCATTAAATACGTTCAGACACTGCTATAACGATTCAAAAATTTCTTTCACTGTTGAGAAGCTGCAGTAAACCCGGGTGATAAATACCTTGTTTATTCCCATGGGAACGGGAACAACGCGGGTAAACTCGAGTCACATCGACTATTATAATATAATGATGGAACTCTCAAATTTACTCACAGTTTAGCATCATAAATCGGATGATCCTCCTAATGAAGCATAAATTTTACATTTATGAAACTGAAACTTCACGACATTAATTACATTTACGACATATATAAAGCTGTCATTGGATCCAGACAAACAATATTTATTGCTTGTTTTTATTCAAGCTGGAATACTACTGTCGATTTGGTTTATATATTGCCCCCAAGAGTACTATTCATGGCACAACAACCGCGAAACTGCGAGCATTTAACTGAAAATGTGCTTATGTCATGGTATTGTTATAATATATTGTTATTATGATCTGAGTTATAAAGTTTTAAGTATTCCATCGGGGATCTAGTGCCGTTGTAAATGACTGTTGGTATATTGTAATAGCAGATGTGAAGCATTATAAGTATTAACGTCTTTTTTGTTATGGGTAGGTACAGTTTAATACCTACTAAGTATTTTTTATCTAATTCTTTATTTGCGATTGCTGAAGTTTTGGTGTTATGATTATCTATACTTTTGTACCAAAATTATGAAGAAACAGAGACTACAGAGACTACTACATTACAGAGAAACAATCAGATATTACATCTGATTGTTTGTCTGTATGTTTGTCTCCAAAACTATATAACCGATTTTTAAAACTTTTTCACCGATTAAAGCTACATTTATTGATTCCCGTATTTCCACGGAAACGGGAACTACGCGGGTGAAACCACCGGATGTCCGCTAGTGCTTTATAACTTCATTTTCAAGGTAATATTACCTACTTTGAGATAGTGCAAAGATCTGCTTTTATTCTATATTACCTAAATACTCTAGAATGCGCTTGAACACGAAACTGCCATTTAAGGCCTCCTCTCGCTATGTTTGTTTTATGAGCGGTTTTTATCTCCACACTTTTTAAAACGAGGCTACATTAAGGCTCAAACAACGTTTTAAAACATTTTACCGTTCTCTAAACTATACATGTTATTTTCTTTGAAGTATACGAATGACATTTGTATGGAAAGATGACTTGAGGCGCCTGTCAAACAGCTATGCTCTGAGCTACTTCGCAGACAAACAGATAGACATGAAACTATAACTTATAATGGACTGACCTCTTGATTTTATCATTCCGTACCTGACTAGGAAACAAAATGTCGTAGGTTCAATTCCTACTCGGGGCAAATCTCTTTGAGTGATGAGCGTGTTGATTTGTTCTGGAGTGTACATTATTTGTATAAATATTTACATAAGTTTGTAACGGTTTTTTAGGTCCCACAAGCTGTTATCTCGTATCTTTATTTTGGGCTAGATAGGGCTGTGTACTGTGTAAATATGTGTATTTATAAGTGTTCTATGATTGCCATTAGAACTTTTATATTATTCAGTCGCGTAGTTCCCTTCCCGTGGGAATACGGGAATAAAATATAACCTATGTTCACCGCAAAGAGTGTAGCTTCCCAACAGTGAAAGAATTTTTCAAATCAATCCAGTAGTTCCGGAGCCTATTCGTTACAAACAAACAAACAAAAAAAAACAAATCTTTCCTCTTTATAATATTACTACCCGTTCGCTCTAACTTTGCCGCTGGCGTAGAGGGAATACGGGAATATATTTTATTCCCGTATTCCCACGGAAACGGGAACTACGCGGGTGAAACCGCGTGACATCCGTAGTATCTGTGTAGATAATTACCGACCTTGTTGTTCTTGATGCGTGAATCACGACGATTCTTCATCACGATTGTTATGATGGGCACATGTTTTTATATTATCTGGAAGTGTTGTAATTAACATTAGACTCTTTGAGAAGTTTGAGGCTAAGAATATCTTGTTATGTTTTTTGTGCAGGTGCTCTGTGTTTTATAGCAAAATGATTATAACAATCTGTTAACGTATAAACCGCAACAATCGACGACCGTGAATGATCTATTTATCATATATCTCAAATCACTAAACTAATCTAGCACACCCGCATAAAGATAAAATTCACTACCACATTCATGAAAAGTAGTAGCAGATATACAAAGGATTTCTGTAAACTAGTAGACCTTTCAAACATTTCTGATCCGTTTAAATATTAAACGAAAAAAAATGTGCTCCTCTTCTTCGTTCAGTATTATACTCAAGTGATCTTACTTACAGCAAATATTTTTGTCTTTGACTCCCTTATTCTCTTTTCATTACTCCTTAATGGTTCTTTGATTAGGAATTTATACAGGGGTTCCGTATTTCATTTTGTACCTAGTATCTAATAGGCACAAATTTGCTTTAAATAAATACCAACACTATACTATATTTTTCCTTAAATCCCTCATGTGTGCTATGCAGGACTTGTACCGACTAAAACTACGTAAGGCCCAGTACTGCCTAAGGGCGGGAGATCCGGTTAAGCCCTTGGAATAATGTCAATAGTTCCAATATTACGCTCCTAGCTCCTACACAAGTAGCCGCGAACGTTACTTTCAGGTGAAGATTTTTTAGGCTATCTTCAAATTCTTTTATAGGTAACTAGCAGACGTCACGCGGTTTCACCCGCGTAGTTCCCGTTCCCGTAGGAATACGGGAATTAAATATAGCCTAAGTTCACCGCAAAGAGTGTAGCTTTCCAACAGTGAAATAATTTTTCAAATCGGTCCAGTAGTTCCGGAGCCTATTCGTTACAAACAAACAAACAAAAAAACTAATCTTTCTTCGTTATAATATTAGTATAGATAATCCTAAACAGTTTACTCGAAAATGTTAACAAAACATCCTTATAACGCTATGATCAAATAAAATAATAATCTCTCAAGTTATATACACCTAAAGCTTTATATCTCGCTCAAGGCTGTGAAGGTCGCTATCTCTTCACTGCAGTATAAAATATTAACTACAGGATATAAATTTTTGCGGTCTCTGTGACTTTCATTCTTGTGGCTTACTCAACACATTCTATTTGATTATACGAGAAAGAAATACAGCTGTTTTCATAAGTATAATATATTACGTGCTTTTTAATAACAACGCTGATGGAACTACGGAATTCTCATAATGTTGATCGTAAATAAAAAATATTGTTTATTTTTTGTTTCAAGCGAGAATTCGAAGATAAAGTGTGCCCATATTTATGTTATATTACTTTCATGAAAATTTCTGAGATGGTTATTAAATGAAGAAAATTTTCCATTTGGTTTATTAACTCTTTGTGATTTAAATTTGTGTGAGTTTCAGATGAATTTATTTATTTTAATAGTACCAACCTATGTAGAATACTACTGGTACAATATGAGTGTATTATTTCTAGAAAAAGGTTTGATTTTATGTGACTATTTTTTATTATTATTTTATTTATTTATAAAACTAACATTTACGTACCATATATAATGATCTAAGCATTGTCAAAAAATATTATTATAAAGTATTGTTTGCAAAAACTTCTGAATAATTTAGTAAGACTGCCGTTGAATAAAATCATCATTATTATTGCTTTTAAATACTTAACGTGCAGAGATTGCATTTGTAGAGGTATGAGTTTAGACTAAGCTGTTTGAATTTTGGTTAGGATTACATAAATTAATAGACATAAAAAAATCCTGCTAAAGTGCCAGGTAATGGGCCAAGGTGATGGGCTTGTCCTTTGTTACGTGAGACCAATAAAACTACTGATACATTCTCCTTCCCTACCGTAGAGATAGGCGTATTTGTGTAGTTAAGTTATATATTTACCAAAAAAAAGACTCCGCAAACGCAATTATAAGAATTGCAGGCAACAACAACTAGGAATTGCAGGAACATTGGAATTATAAATAGTCAATATACACAAACATACAAAGGACACTAACTAGTTACAAAGTTATTCAGTACAGTAACTTAAAACTTAATAGGGTCTAAGCGAAAAGTACCCAGACTATTCCGTTTCCCAGAACAACGAGTTTTATTTGAAAATTGTACAGTAGGATGCTGTTAGAGATGAAAAACCCAGTATAAAGTGTCTCTGTTAACCGGTTAACTGAGCTATTTAGTGGCAACCCTGTATCGCTGATGCAATACGGCTCAATTAAGCTTGCTGCCAGACCTCTACCATTCGTTGTGGTTAAGAGGGAACATGGGCAGAGCTTTTTTCATACAAACGTATTCCCTATTTTTTTCTGAATAATGTCTCTAGTAGAATCATTTTAATTTGAAAAAACAAGATGCGCTGTTTATAAGCCCCTATCACTACTATCAAACAAATTAGAAAAACTTTAAACTTTTAAAAGTGAAATATAAATCATCGTCTAAATAAAATCAGTGAACTGCGGATATCTTTATCGCACTGTAAGGAATTGTCTAGGTGCAGTGTGACGGCAATACCTAAATTGAAAAAAAACTATTTCACGGCCCTTGTTCCCTCTTAAGTTTGCTGCCAGAAGTAACCATTCGTTGTGGTTAAGCTCTGGTCACATTAAAGTGACGCGTCATTTGAGACAAAAGAATTTCGTACAATGTTGACTGACGACCACGTCGATGCTGCGGTGTGTAATCAGCTTTATTTGCGTAGGCAAGTGGGTCGTGTTGAATTTAAATGAAAGTAGTTATGACACGTTGAGTAGGGAATAATAAGGCTACATTTTGTTGACTTCCATAATAAATAAGGTAGAAATTTTTATTTATTTATTCTTCTACTAAATATTCTGCTGGAGAAAATACTGAGTAATGTGGGCTTGTAGTATGGTACTCTACCTGTTCGGGGACAAAAGCGTGGCTATGTATGTATTGTTCTATATTTTGTTATGCAATTGGGAATGTTTGGTTAGATCAGTAACTCATGTTCCTAGTAATCCTCCTCTTATTCAATCAAAGGAATCAATCATAAGAAGACTCAAACTAGGTCTATCTTCCAATTTGGTGGACGTTGCACGACCAAAAACAACTTTTATGTTCCTGAAAGTTATAAATATTCACGGACATTTCACACAATGCTATCTGATCCCAAAGCAAGCTAGGAATAACCTGCTTGTGTTATGGGTATCAGACTTCTAATTGGACCCCGCGTAATAAATAGTAGTATTTCAATCGTTCATTGCGTACATTAACCAGTTATCTTGTCGATAGGGTATCATGTCCTTGCTATAAGGAGACACACGCATATCATTATTATCTGCACACGTTTCATAATGCCAAGGGCGTTCATTGTATCCACTAGCCTATTGAAATTATTATTAACTTGCTGAAGGGTGTTAATAAATGGCGATATCTGTATTAATAAAATTACCGGGTGACTGATCTATCGACGCCAAGTCGAGGCCTTTACAAAAGGAAACGGCTTCAAAAGTCTACTTTATCAAAATGTCTACTGTCTAAAATGTCTACAGTACCAAATTGACCATAATTTCCATAATGTCTACTTTATCAATATACCCACATGCCATAATGTCTATAATATCCACAACACACAAAGAAATTAAGGCAAAGCAAATTAAGATCGGCAAAATAAATGAAGATCGAAAAAACAAATGAAGTTCGGCAAAATGAATGAAAATCGAAAAAACAAATGAAGTTCGATGAAACAAATGAAGATCAGCAAAAAAAAACTACCTAATGTAGGAAGAATTTTCCACACGCTTTTACCCACAAAAGAAAAATATTCGCAATTTTTACTCCGAAAGGGGTAGAATAGGCAGTTATAATTTATCGAACTATATCACAAGCGAAGCCGGATGGGGAGGGGGCACTGTTAGTTTAGCTGTAAAATTATTTAAGCATAGTATATCGCAATTTCACGTTGCACAAAATCCTCGTAGATATTACTTATTTTTTTTATAACACCAAGGTGGCAGACAAGCATATGGCCGACCAGAAGGACTGATGGTCACCGCAGCCTATGAACGTTTGCAACACCAGAGGCGCCACACTCGCGCTGCCAACCCTACTTCTTACTAATATTATAAATGCGAAAGTTTGTGACTGTGGATGTTTGTTACTCTTTTACGCTCGAACGGCTGAACGAATCAGGCTGAAATTTTGGTACAGGGTTACATTAGAGTCTGGAATAACACATAGGCTAGTTTTTATCCCGGGAATAAGTTTCTACGGGAAGCAAGAACGGGAACAAATTTTACGCGGGCGAAGCGGCGGGCATCAGCTAGTCATATACATATTACCCGTAGTTGTTATGCCTACCCCGTGTCGTGCGGTGTGTGGTTGAGGTGACGTATATTTCTCTGTGAGACAAAGGACAAAGGAAAGCACGAATAATAACATAACAAATTTAATACAGAGTCATTCTTGACCTGAGAAAAAAAATCTTGACGGATATTGTATACTGTAACGAGATAATTATAATAGGCTTCTTTTATCAAAGAAAGCCAATTAATAAGTAATCATTCGAATCAACCTTTGGCAGTTAACTTCTAGACGATGATCTCTAGCTCGCAAGTTTCGTAACAACCCTCCGTATCCAATCCCCCTCTGCGACATTTCAACCATGAAAACGGCTTTATTCTATAGCAGTAGATGCTCGCGCCTTCGCCCGCGTAGTAAAATTCATAATGTTGAACCGTTCTTTGCTGAAGACCTACTACAACTACTGCAGATTCTACTATATGAAAGCTTTTAGGCGGACATGTTACGGGATGAGAAGTGATAAAAACTTAAAACATTAACGTGGAAAAATCCAATAACATAATCTTCTCGTAAATCATTGTGCTCCACTATACTTGTACCTTGCACAGGCAAAAAATAGTACAAAAGCTCTACGATGTATTAGTTTTTGTTGCGCGTACATTTTCCATCTAAGTCCTCGAGCAGAACAAATAAAATCGCACAGGAGAAAAGTAATTTAACACGTGTCAAAGGCACACCGGTAAGCGAATGAATTGAACAAGCTGCTCTTGATTCGTAATTCTAGAACATGGTGAAGTTAGTAGAGTTTATAATAGAAAATACTTATGCCTTCGTCTATATCCGGGATGGGATGGGTAGTGAGTTTCGTAGCGAATTCGTACGGATATAATTATAAGTATGTGGAACTTTACGGATTTGATGTACTTACTTTAACAAGAATTTTATTATGTTACTAGCTGTTGCCCGCGACTTCCTACGCGTGAAAATTATGTTATAAAATGAGAATTTAATTGCTCTCTGCTTTGCCCCTAGGATATTTAGCGTGATAATATATAGCCTATTTGACCCCTAGTTAATAATTGCGCAAAATTTGAATCAAATCTATTGAGTACTTTTCGAGATCCTTCCGGACAAAGCAAAGCAAACAGACAAACCAACAAACAGACAAAAAAAATCTAATTATATTTTCGGCTTCGGTATCTTAAAATGTTGAACACCCAGCGAGAATTTTCTTTAAATATTTCCAATGTATAGTTTTGACTTTTCTATCGTTTTATCTGTGATTGAACTAAGCTCCTCAAGCTGGCTGTGATCACATGTACTGGCACTAGAAGTCTTTAGTACTCTAAATTCAGCGTATGAAACTAATTAGTGCCTTAAGAAATATGATTAAGTTTAAAAGAGGTTGGCTAACGATATACTGGATTGTCGTGAAATACGTCGTTAGTTATGGACATCTTTCGCGTTAAACATGTTTGAAAATCAACATAATAATGTGATAATCTTCAAATATCCAATTTGACCTACTAACCTAGTGCACTATCACAGAAACGGATGAGGCTTGCGAGCAGGCACTCGATAGAAGTTTGAGAGCTCAGACGAAAGCGGCAGTTATCGCATCTAAATAGCCTGAAAAGTGAATTCTATGCTGCACTTAGAACCTTTTAAAAAGAACCCCATACGGTAAGTTAAGATGAAATTAATGAAACCAAACATAATTCGATTGGAAAACGAGTTGTTTAGCAGATTTAGGTCAGCAAGATTTGTCAGACCCTTTGCATGTGGTAGGTTAGTAACACAAAATTATTTCTCAATATTTTAATTTGCTTATGAAAGTTATGACGCATCCTTAAAAACTTGTTGTAGCAATTATTTTGCAGTAGGTACGTACTTGTAAAAGTTCAATGACATATCTTTAGCGTTCAATAAAAATCTCACAGCGTGATGTACTAGTTATTGACAGAAGAATTTCGGGGGTAAAACCTACTTTGATGCAATTATTATGTTTATCGATTTAATACTTCTTTTTACTTCACATAAATCCTATAGGTATAAAATAAATAAATAATAAAATAAAAAATCTAATATATTAAATTCTCGTGTCACAGTTTTCGTTGCCATACTCCTCCGAAACGGCTTGACCGATTCTCATGAAATTTTGTGAGCATATTGAGTAGGTCTGAGAATCGGCCAACATCTATTTTTCATACCCCTAAGTGACCGGGAATAACATTCCACGCGAGCGGAGCCGCGGGCATCAGCTAGTAATAAATAAATATTCACAGACCTTTCACACAACGCTATCTGATCCCAAAGAAAGCTAGGAATAACCTGCTTGTGTTATGGGTATCAGACCACGGATATTAATTTTTATATACTTTTAAATACATACATATTATACATAGAAACACCCATGCTCTTGAGACAAACATTTATGGGTCACACAAATATTTGTCTCCGGTGAGAATCGAACCCACGACCTCCAACGCCGCAAGCGGTATCACTACCGACTGCGCCACAGAGGCAGTCTAAATGTAAAAGGTACGCTTCGGCCTCCTAGGACCGGACACCTAGCGACTAAAAAATTCACCTTTCCTACCTAACGGCCTACAGTTGGGAGCCCCGGGTAAGACCTCGGAGGTACATATTCAACAAGGCATTAAGATGTTCATGTATAGGTATTATAGTGTTCAACAAATCGTTTAGGCAAGAAAGAATCCTGATAAACTAGTCCTAAAATTAAACTCACTTTACTGGTATTGTAACTACTTAAATAAGGCGCAACTAGTCCTTCATCAGGTTACACTACTATTTAACATGTAAAATTTATTCTTCATGTTGTTTGTTGGCGCGCATCACATTATTGAAACTTAAAAATAAAAACAAACCGGTTTCTAAAAAGGCATGTATAAATAAAACAGGATGTTTAGGTTCATAACTGTTTTTTCGACGCGTTTTAAATATTTGTTACATTAATAAAATATAGTTTGTTTAGTATTTACTGTTATTCCAAATTTATAAACTTTATAAGTCTCTCGATAAAAATATTAATTCCTTTTAACTACATCATATAATTATTTTATGACTAAGTTCATATAACGTAATTACAATGTTGTTTATCACCTTAGTCTAGATTTTAAATAACAAGCTCGTATTATCATAACCATAAATTGAACTAAATCGTATGAAGAATAGACAGACACACAAAATTGATTTAGTGCGAATTCTCGTTCCTTGCTGCCGCCATGCCGGTGACGTTATATGCAATTGAACGAAATTACCCTACAACTTACTGATAAATATAATATATCAGTCACTTGTAGGGAAGTTTCGTCATCAGCCTTTTATGTAAGTAGGTACTAAATAAACTAAGGAAATTCTTAATTTAAGAGAATTTTCTTAGTATATTATATAGAGCTGTTCTAGCGAGCAGAGCATCACCCTATAAATACAGCTCTTGTTGCTTTCAGAACCTTGTTCTATAGAAAATCTGGATATACCTACTCAATTTAATTTGCAAGACTGTATTTTTTGTCCGTAGTGGACTGCCACGGACTGATTTGATTTTATAATGGATTTGATTTACATAGACATACTTCAATTAAAATAAAGAATTACTGTATTAACTTCGTTCCATATTCAAACTGAGCTTTAACGCGGTCATAGACAAGCTATGAAAACAAAAAAGAACAGGGCACTGCAGGCTGTTTATCGTCGTTGCGCCTGACAAGTTCCAGATGTGATTTTAACAAGGTTTTGGGAAACTCAAAAAAACATGTTTTTTCAAAAACTGTGTAAGTAATCAAAAATCTGTAAATGCAGTATTATGAACATTCATTTTTTACATAATGTAACATATAGATTTGAAATGCAATGTTGCATATATTTGAAGATACAATTTTTTTTTCTGTAAATCTGCACATACCTGTTTTGGCACTGTGCATGCAAATTATTCATGTGCCATTTTCATGCACATAAGGGATAATGTTAACACTATTATCTCCAAAACTAGTCTATTATGTGAGATTTCGGTATTAAACATTCTGTGTACTACTTTCATTTTCACAATTATTGGTCGGTCTTTTTGTAATGTATAAGTATTAATTAAAACTTCTGTCCTTAATCGTAAAAGTTAAATTAAAAGTATGTTAAAATACCTAAAATTCACAATATACACTCCTCTATAAAGTCCTTAATCCTCCTTACACGAGTCCAATGCAGAGTGCAGAACAAAGTAGATGGAGCTTAAACTTTTGAATACTTTTTTTATACGTGAGGGAGAATCCTCATGGATGTTATGCCGGACTCCTACCGACCAAAAAACCTCATGTAACGCCCAACAGCCTATGGTTGGGAGCCCCGGGTAAGCCCTCGGAAGGATATCCCAGGACTCCCAACAGACCTACGGCTGCCGCTGTGGCCTCGCCCAGGGGGTGGTTCGGGTGTGATCCCGCTTCTAAGGGGGGGCATGCGTGAGTTCCTCACGTCACGCTGTCGTCATGGGCCTGCTTCCGTAAGGACGGTGAGTGACCCTCTCACCGTCGTCAGACCCCCGGTCATGGAGGCCGATAGTCCCCGGCGAAGACACGTCGGCGGCGCCCAGGCCGCTGACTGCGGAACTCGGGTGGGAGAGTTCTCTCCCTTACCCGCCCCGCCGCCTCGTTCACGAGCAGGACCTGCTCGCAGAAAGAGGTGGCGCAGTCCCACTTACTCCCGCTGGAGATCATGGCTCGCACCATAGTCTCGAGCGAGAGAGTGTCCACGTCCAGACCCGCTACGAGGACCTAGCGCTGTTGCGCCCACGCTGTGCACTCCACCAGCGTGTGGAGCGCAGTGTCATCACTGCGGTCCTCGTAGTGCTGACACTCGGCCGTGGTTTCCCGGTGTCTTCGCCACAGATACTTACCAAAGCTACCGTGCCCGGCAAGTATCTGTGTCAACCGGTAGGAGAGAGCACCGTGTCTCCTCTCCGGCCACTCGTCCATGACTGGACTGACGGCCGCGATTGTGGCGAATCCCCCCTTTGGTTGAAACTTTATAATACTTACGTACGATCTTATGTCTGTAGAAACCGTGCTCAGTTGTATGCCTTATCTTAATTAGGTAATCATATTAGCCTTTGGCAGTCCAATGCTGGACGTAGGTTTCTTCCAAATTACGCCGGAACATACCGTCCTACGTCTTCCGCATTCAGACACTCTCTGTGACATTTTCAGGCGGTTGAACCATCAGAAGGGGGATCGTCACATCCTACGTTCATCAAGCTCGGCTATCGTTTCTTCCATACCTACCATCAAAACGCATGCTCTAAGAGCCATGTCGATAACTCTGGTATTCTGACGAATAACATCGTTTCAAATCAGGTTTCAAGGTAGGTAGACTCCTGGGCAACCACAACCCTCAATCTTAGTCCCTGCTACGTCGTTTTTTTACGGCGAGGCAATTTGTGACACTATTCTCGAGTACAACTTGTAAACTTGTAAAATGCTACCGGTCTTGTCACCTTTTTTTAAAGATCAGAGTCACCACACTCCCGCTCTCCGCTTTAGCTGTCTCTTCTAGCCGGAGAATGAAATTGAATACACTTTAAGGACCATAGTCCCACCAAATTTAAGGTGTTATTTGTTAATTATGTCCTCTCAAGGGAATTTATTATTTTTTAAATTGCTCGAGTGCCGCGCTGTCTTTGCTCTGATCGATATCTGGTACATTGGTGCGTTAATGGAGCCCCGTGGCCACGTAGGCTAATAAATTCTTGATAATCATAGGTCTTTGTAAAAGCATTCCATTTCCTCGAGAATATTTACCTATGAAATTAACCTTTAGGGTACAACTTTGCTACCTGTGGCTGTTTGCTGCTGTTGAACTGTTGGGTACAGACCTTAGTGCCCCTGTTCTGCTCAATCGTAGCCTCGAAAACACTGGTGTTATTACGTTAGGTCGTGTCTTAGCAGCCTTAGAATTTTGACGTTAAGATCAAACCATTCTGACGAATACGCAGGCGTAGGTCTATTCTTCATAACTTCGAGAGCCTCGAGCTTTGAACACCTTTTTTTGCCATTGCTGGACAAAAATCTTCGAGCACTTGTTGTAACGTTTTTACCACTGTGTTGGTTTTATCGTTGTCAGTGGTTTCTAGCAAATCGAAACGATTTCGAAGTTTCAATTGAAACCTTTCGGATCCCAATTCTATGTGGAGCCTAGTAGGTCGAAGAGCAGGCTTTATAACCTTGGCTATTAATTGTGAATTTGTCGGGGTTCCACCAAATCTACTTTCTATGGGGCCGCATATTAAAGAAAGAGTTCACCAAGAAGTGACCCTGAGATTGGAGGGGAAATCAACAAGTAGGTATGTGCTTCAGTCATTCGCCGTATCACGGTTTTGCCGCGATCTTATACCCTACAGTTTGGCGTTGAAAATACCCATTAACATTGTAGTTGGCAGTGCCTTGTAATATCTTCGCTATGTCTACACAGCCTCGATTGCCTCTTTCGTGCTTCTCGAGGTAGGGGCAAACACCTGTATCACATTCAGAGAGTTCCTGTCGGTAAGTTCCAGTATAAGATATGTTACCCGAGCCGATACAATTCTGACTTCCACACCGCTGCTAATGAGGTACATTTTCACCATAAAATCGACACCACCGTGGAGTTCCTTCCATCACTTTGCTAAAAATAGAGCATTTCATCTGGTGTGAGGGTTAGCGTGTTCTAGTGTTCCTTGATTGAAGTGTGTAAGTGAAGATACCCTTTATTCGAACCTCGCTCCAGTCTTGTATGTCTTTGCGACTCAGTTCTACCTCGAGTTTGGTAAGATACTCGTTCAGCTATGGAGTGTACCTAAAGTGCATCGTTATATGGAGCCAGAATCAGTTGTGAATGGTAGCCTGTCTTAGCCCATATGTGCGTGTGTGCACATAACGTTTTTTTCCAAGGCTTAAAACACATACAGAATATTGCAAAATTGGTTCTAAGCTAGATATTACACAACGGATTTTACTAGCATGTGTAGATTTAGACGGAGATTATAAATATGCAAAAATCGAAAAATCAAAAAAATGCACATATGGAACTTGTCAGGCGCAACGACGTTATAGGTCTTGAACCTTGCAAATGTCATTAGCAGGCCTCGTAGGGGTGTGGACTGTCGTAGGATTAGTGCGGGGAACGGTCGATGACCCACGACCGGTGCTACCTCCGTCAGTTGGACAAAGAGCATGCAATCCTATGTTGATAATATTGTTTTAACGACGATTTTATAGTCCAAGAATTTAAATAAAAATATTTAACGAAATAAACTACTTTATTTATATTTTATGGTAGGAATACGAAAACTCGTGAGAAGCAACTTAACAGAGTACTCTTGTCTTTAGTTGAAATATTAAACTAGGTATTTAGTTAAAAATGACAATGTCAATTTTACATAACCATCTATTTCATGGATTGCTGGATTGTGTTACTATTTTGGACCACTTGATTTGGTCATATTTGAAAATTGAAGACTCGGTGTTAGATAAGAATACACGTTTTAATGTTCGAGACTCGGTGTACATAGAATGATATAAATGTACATAATATTGTACATGCTATTTGAGATTATCTTTTATTATTCTGCACTGTTTGATGGAATTTAGGCAGGCCTTACGCAAGGTGGATAGATGACCTATTAAAGGTCACGGAAACTTGCTGGATGACAGCGGTACAAGACCGAACATTATTTTTAATTAACTAATTTAATTACTGATTGTTTTTATCGCCTTCTTTAATAATAAATAAATAAATCATCATTTAATTCAGGTACAACACCCATAAACATCACATTTATTTAAAACTTGAGTACCTTTTTAATCTGGTTTTCAAGTAATTTTTAATTCTGGATTCTGGTTCTTCTTCAATGTCGCCGCAAATTAAAAAGAATAGTAAATTACATTCATTCAGGAAGGTGTCAGTTATTGAGTGAATTCTATCGGCTCCGATAAAAAGGAAAATAAATCTCGGGAGGGATTACCAAATTAGGTTATTTTATCTTCTTTTAACTTCGAGATCCGCGGTGATTTAGCTTCTGACATCGATTTTTTAATTTTGCTGTTCGTTTGAATTAAAGTAATTGGTTTATTATCAAGACTGATATCCGTTACGGGAGTAGCCATTAAATAGCGTCTGGAGGTGATTTCTTAGATAATGATAATGCGGTGGACCGACACTTATAAGGCTTTTTTTATTGAGTGCTAAAATTATTTTTATAAATTATTATGTGGTTACATTAAGTATTTTTATAGATTAAATGTAATCATCTTAACTTAAAACTTGACTATAGATTTACTATTCGTATCCCTACATAGTATCACATGTTATGCCGGACTCCTACCGATAAAAAAACCACACGTATCCTACCTAACAGACTACGATTGGGAGCCCTGGGTAAGCCCTCGGAAGGATACCCGAGAAACCTATATAGTATCATAAACTCGTGTATATCTATTTGACCGAGATAAACTTCTAAATAAAGCAACAGATTTTGTAACGGATTTCAACATTAATTAGGTAGATTCTTCTGAAATTATTAATACCGCATGTAAATAATGACAATTTAATAAATAAAATAAGAAGTCACGTTTTTTTGGACTCCTATCTTACTGGCTGTATACATACAGCTGCATTAGAGAAATGCTATTTTCAGTCAAATAGTGCCAACATGTAGGTTTCACCTGTCAACTGACTCAGGAACACGATGGCTTAGAAAATAATGTAAATTTCGCTTGTCAACAATACAGATGCAGATGCAGTGATGCACAGCACGCATTACAAGCTTTTGTTCTACCTGGGCGTTGAATCTCGATTGTACTACTTGAAAGCTAGAGGAGATTTTAATGTTGAAATGTGTTTTGCCTTACCTTTTGCTGTTTCTAAATTTGAGTTTAAAAAGTTTTCTGTTTATGCATTCAAGCTTCGAGAATCGCCACCCTGTACACAGACATTACGAACTTAATAATAACCTCAGCTTCTCAATTTAATTATTTACGAGGACATCTTGATGATGACCATCACATGTGGCCGTTTAAAATTAAAATGTTCAATGACAACGCAGGGTAGATTCGTTGCGGTTGCGTCAGGGTTGAGAGATTTGAGTAACTATTTTTTGACGTGTAGAAATCAAAGACTTCTATATCTTCTAATACACTCGAGAGCAATGAATCCGGGTCACTTAAAGAATCCTAAAAATCTCGGAAACTAAAAATGCTAGGTTAATGCAATAAATTGTATTTAATAGACAATGTAATACTCCTTAAATGAAGGTATTAAAACTTCTTAGTTATTGTAAAGTTATATCATAAAAAAATCAAATTTGAAAAAGGGCCACTTTCGAAGATGGAACTACGAAATTACAGCATTTGGTGTTGCTTTTGTTTGTAATCTGTCATTTATGTGGGTACATAAACCATGTTGATAGTGCTCTATATTCATTTATCAAGCTGAAATTATGTCGCTTACGCCTGAAGAATGCACCAGAATACTTACAATGCTGGAAACCGGCGGGAGTCAGCGCGATACAGCCAGGACTGTCGGTGTGTTGCTGTCAACAGTACAAAGAGTTCTCCGACGTTACGAAGAAACTGGTTCTAACCTACGCAGACCAGGAACGGGCAGAACCAGGTGTACCACAGCACGAGAAGACCGATACTTGGTGAACACCATGCTTCGAAATCGCTTTCTCACAGGAACTGAACTCACCAATCAGTTTCGACGCCTCGGAGGAAGTAACCCAAGTGCATGGACAGTAAGACGTCGGCTTGCTGAATCTAACTTAAAACCCCTTAGACCTGCAAACGGCCCTAAACTGGAGCGTGGGCATCGTATTTCGAGACTAAGGTATGCCCAGAGCCACGTAAATTGGAGTATTGAAGATTGGTCAAAAGTTATGTTCTCCGACGAATCAAAATTTATGCTCTACAAGCACGATGGAAGACACAGAGTGTATCGAAGACCAGGGGAAAGATTCAAGCAAGCATGCATCGAAGAAAAAGTAGCCTACGGTGGTGGGTCTGTACTTGTGTGGGCCGGAATTTCTTCTGAAAGTCGCACAGAGCTGGTGATCATAGAAAACGGCTCTTTAACTAGCGTAAGATATGTGGAAGAAATCCTCAATGATCACGTTGGTCCATTTATGGTCAATTTAGGTGAGGATGCTATATTTATGCATGACAATGCCCGACCTCATACAGGTAGGATTGTGAATGACTACCTTCAAGAGATGAACATTACTCGTATGGAGTGGCCAGCGCGCAGCCCGGATATCAACCCGATCGAGCATGCTTGGGACGAGCTAGGCAGATGCGTAAAACAACGAAACCCTCCCCCAATCACGCTTCGTGAGCTCAAAATTGCTCTCACAGAGGAATGGGAGAATATTCCCCAAAATCGTATAAGGAACTTGGTGTACAGCATGCCAAACCGCGTAAACGCAGTAATGGAAGCACGAGGAGGCAATACGAAGTATTAAAATTCAAGAAAATCGTAATAAAGTTCAAAAATTTCATGTTTCCTATTTTTGTTTTAAGGAGAGATCGGCAGTTTTTTCTTTATGTAATTTTGTGTTAATAAAATGTATGGTGACTCATATTTTTTTTACTTTCATTTAAGGAGTATTACATTGTCTATTAAATACAATTTATTGCATTAACCTATCATTTTTAGTTTCCGAGATTTTTAACATTCTTTAAGTGACCCGGATTCATTGCTCTCGAGTGTATATAAAATTCTCGTGTCACAGTTTTCGTTGCCATACTTCTCCGAAACGGCTTGACCGATTCTCATGAAATTTTGTGAGCATATTGAGTAGGTCTGAGAATCGGCCAACATCTATTTTTCAAACCCCTGTGACCGGGAATAACATTCCACGCGGGCGGAGCCGCGGGCATCAGCTAGTCTAATACATAAAATTCTCGTGTCACAGTTTTCGTTGCCATACTCCTCCGAAACGGCTTGACCGATTCTCATGAAATTTTGTGAGCACATTGAGTAGGTCTGAGAATCGGCCAACATCTATTTTTTATACCCCTAAGTAACCGGGAACAACATTCCACGCGGGCGAAGCCGCGGGCAGCAGCTAGTAAAGTTTATATGAAGTCTTTGGTAGAAATCCGTCATACGGTACGAGTAACCTCAAAAGCAACTGCGGAAGATAAAAAAAATTCTAAGTGGTCTTACTTACCTACATTCCGGATTTTAAATTTTAATTTTTTACATACCTACTTTTATTAGATATATTACTACTCGCATCAGTAACATCAGCTTATCACTGTTGACTCTACAATGGTGATGTAACTTACTTTACCTACAACGCCGGTTAGGGGTACACTTAATAGGGGTTGGTACAGGATTATAATTTTAGTTTTCTTTCTTTTCACCATGACCTCAATCGTGAGGCGAACTTGAACCCAGAAATAAATACAGATAAATTTTACTGTTATACAAATGCAATTTGACAAACCCGAACACAATCAGTTTTATGCGCGAGCCTGTAATGAAATGATGAATGGGGTAATGTAGAAAATGAGTGGTTACACATCGACTCGTGACCTGAGGGCGGGAGCCACCGGAGTTGGCTTAGGTCATGGTTGCGCTCACGCAATGTATATTGTGGCCTTAGAAACAACGGGGTTTTAATCACTTGTACTGTTTAGTGTTTTAGTAAGAAAAAAGTCAACTCGGCAATAGGCTCACCATTTAATATATAAATCTTCACAGACATTCCACACAACGCTATCTGATCCCAAAATAAGCTAGGAATAACCTGCTTGTGTTATGGGTATCAGACCACGGATATTAATACTTATATACTTTTTAAATACATACATATTATACATAGAAACACCCAGACTCTTGAGACAAACATTTATGGGTCACACAAATATTTGTCTCCGGTGGGAATCGAACCCACGACCTCCAGCACCGCAGGCGGTAGCACTAATTTATGTGAGACATAAAACGAGCACCCCTTCGAGGGTTAAGGCGTTACTAAGTACATATAGATGAACATTAAAACAACAAAATTTACAAACTACACTTGCGGGTCTGCAATTGAAATGATATAAATAGCAAATGTATCAAACTATTTATCGTGAAATGGGCGAAATTTGGAGTAATTTTCTTTGCGAAAGTATGCCCGTGATACGATTATCGTTAAACCAGTTTGACGATCCTTATCTCCGGCTTGATAAATCTCAGCCGTGGGTGTCCATAGCATGTTCCTGTCCGTTTCAATACGGCAATAGAATCATCAGCTCGAATGTAACACCGCTTGTGTTATAACTGTCCATAGAGTACCATGACCATCGGACCACTTGTAAACAAATACGGGCTGTATGATTTTCCAAAGTTTAGATTTTAAAAAAATCTAAAATAAGTTTTAATGAAGTGCTACGGTGCTATTGAATTAACTTTTTACTCTTTAAGCATCCATAAATACAAATGAATTTGAAAAGTTGTTGTTTATGTACTTTCAGAATACAATTTTAACTTACCTAAGCACCCATTGTTCATGCACCACCTTTGCACAAACTTTCTTCCCGCCAGCGCCATGGCTCCAAAAGTAACCAGTTTGCAAACTCGCAAAATAATCTAAATGCTTTGCTGAAACATTGTGCTATTATATTGTGACATCGTTTAAAATTATTTAATTAAAATTGTTCTTTGCAAATTTCAACAATTATTGTGGAATATTGTGGAGGTACTTTATAATTATCTTAGAATTGTAAAGATTTAATTACCTACGTAATTCCAGTAAATGTGTATAGTATGCTTCTGCCTAGCCGTTCAGGTAAAGAAAATATCTTTATTTATGTAGGTCACAGAGTAATACTTCTACATATTTCTACATATATTGCTAGAATCGCAAGCCAATATAGATAGAGCCTGTGAGAAAGAACCTGGCAAGAAAACTCACGGCCGCTGTTTTCTGGATTTCAGGTGTAATCTGTATAAAAAGAATGAAAAAAAAGTTTAATGACGTAACTCTTATACTTACAGCATGTAACAATTAGCGTAGGCTTTCGATAATATCGATTTGAAGAAGCAAGATATTGAAAACTGGTTTTATTAAATAACTAGCTGTTGCCCGCGACTTCGTACGCGTGAAAATTATGTTAAAAAGCCAATTTGATTGCTCTCTGCTTAGTCCCTAGGATATGTAGCGTGATAATATATAGCCTATTTTAAGACCCTACCCCTAGGTAAAATTTGTGCAAAATTTGAATCAAATCTATTGAATACTTTTCGAGATCCTTCCGGACAAAGCAAAGCAAACAGACAAACAGATAAACAGACAAACAGACAAAAAAAATTCTAGCTATATTTTCGGCTTCGGCATCTTATGTTGAACACCCAGCGAGTATTTTTTTTTTAATATTTCCAATGTACAGTTTTGACTTTTCTATCATTTTATTATATGTACTCATAGATAAAAAAAAATGTGGACAATCTCACACAACGTCATTTAGTCCAAATTACGATAATATAAGCTTGTGCTATGGGATTCAGACGACTGATAAACATACTCATATATTTGTAAACTAGCTGTTGCCCGCGACTTCGTACGCGTGAAAATTATTTTATAATACCAATTTGATTGCTCTCTGCTTAGCCCCTAGGATATGTAGCGTGATAATATATAGCCTATTTTAAGACCCTACCCCTAGCTAATATTTGTTCAAAATTTGAACCAAATCCATTCAGTACTTTTCGAGATCCTTCCGGACAAAGCAAAGCAAACAGACAAACAGACAAACAGACAAACAGACAAAAAAAATTCTAACTATATTTTCAGCTTCGGTATCTTATGTTGAACACCCAGCGAGTATTTTTTTTTTAATATTTCCAATGTACAGTTTTGACTTTTCTATCATTTTATTATATGTATAGATACATACATATTATACATAGAAAACACCCAAACTCCGAAACAAACAATTGTGGATCACACAAATATTTGGACAGACCTTGGAATCGAACCCAGGACCTCCAGCGCGGCAGGCGATTACATTACCCACTGCGCCACAGAGGCAGTCATCTATACATATAATAAAATGATAGAAATGTGAAAACTGTACTGTATTGGAAATATTTTAAAAAAAGTCGCTGGGTGTTCAACATAAGATACCGAAGCCGAAAATATAGTTAGAATTTTTTGTCTGTTTGTCTGTTTGCTTTGCTTTGTCCGGAAGGATCTCGAAAAGCGCTCGATAGATATGATTCAAATTTTGCACAAATATTAACTAGGGGGAGGGGCTTCAAATGGGCTATATATCATCACGCTACATATCCTAGGGGCTAAGCAGAGAGCAATAAAATGGGCATTTTAACATAATTTTCACGCGCACGAAGTCGCGGGCAACAGCTAGTGCAAAAATAAAAAGATAAGCATTTTCATAAAGCATTTCGGCAGTAACAACTTTACCCCACTTTTAGCTTAGTAGATCCATAAGAAATGATTAAAGTATTTTGATGAAAAAAAGCTGAAGTTTCGTTTAACTAATAGAATCACGTTACACGGTGAAAATTCATGGCAGAATGATATTGAAAGAGGCGAGATTTAGGGTTTAAAATGAATGTCAAACCTACTAAAATGTCAATAAGCCCTCGGGACGAGCCCTCTCAAATATTTAATACGAGAGAATCTCAGACGTTTGGATATTTCTTCAATTGAAGCTATTTATATTAAATTTGAAACCCCTGAGGTTTATTCGAATGTAAAATCAATGTTGATATTAGTTTTTTCATTTATATTTCGGATGTTTTAATTTTTGTTTGTAATTGTTACAGATACAAAGCCGTCGGTAGCACCTAACATCGCATAGACGAGGTAAAGTTACATTTTAAAACTATGTAAGTTTTTGATTTAAAAGCTTATTGATAAATCACAGGTAATAAAAATAAACAAACACTTTTTCTTTTTCTTTTACGATAGTGAAAATCCTGATGGATGCTATGACTTCTACTGACTAAAAACCTCACGTATCCTTCCTAACAGCCTACGGTTGGAAGCCCCGGGTAAGCCCTCGGAAGGATACCCCAGGACTCCCAACAAACCTACGACTACCACTGCGGCCTCACTTAGGGGAAAAAACAAACACTTACCTAATAAAAAATATTTATAGGCCCTCTCACACGATGTCATCTCGCCCAAATCATGGTTAAATGTATAAAAATGAGTCCTTATTTCCTTGGTCACGGCATCACGTGTAAACGGTTGGACCTATTTCGGTAATTCTATTTGTTGTGTTTGTCAGGAGATGGCTCTTATGAAAAAAAAAAATTAAGAAAGTTGCGTGAAAAATTTGAAAATTTGCAATAACTGGCACTGGCCCGAACTGTTCAAAGAAATGGTTTCTATTGCGATTTTGGATCGGTTCTTGGAACTCGAAGCACCAATATGGGATTTGGGAACAAAAAGACGGACTGGGAAATGAAAACCAGGAACCGGGAACTGGGAACCTGAGACCGGGAACAGGGATCGGGAAACAAGTAACTGGAACATGGGACCGCAAAACTCAGAACTCGGGATACCGATTTCCATATTCATAGTTATGGCAGGACAACGTCTGTTGGGTCAGCTAGTGCTAAAATATCAATAAGTTTGCTCTGTGGTATCTAGACAACTGATAAACATACGTAGCATATTTTACATTTATAGGAACATACTATACATAGAAAACACACAAACTCCGAAATAAACTTTGTTGGATCACATAATCATTTGATTTAAACCGGGAATCGAACAGTCACATATACATTGCCACTTCCCCACCGAGGTAATACCTAACGTATAGGGATTGTATTAGCTTCAGGCAATTTTACTTATTTCTTTCAGTTTGGTATATAACAGAACAGTTGTTTTAGGTAAATACTAGCAAGAATTTTTCTGCTTTAATTAATGTACTTTCCAAGAAATATTAATTGAAATACTTTTTCCTTTGCCTTACGGCCTCTGAATAGCTGTGTGACCACTTGAAGAATGGCATAGATTGTTAGCTAGCCGCGATAATGTACAAAGTAGAACAATCCATCAGTCAAGGGGCGGAAATAGCTACCGGCCACCACACACCACTCACAAAAAGACCTCAGCGTATATCTTTACTTGTGGGTTGTGAAATTAGTGAACTTTTAGATGTTGTTTAAGCTTTCCCAGTGTAAATAGACATTATTACTCGATTTTTTTTAACGTGAGGGAAAATCCTCATGGATGCTATGCCGGTCCTACAGAATAAAAAAACCGGTCAAGTGCGAGTTGGACTCGCCCATGAAGGGTTTCGTAGCAGCAAGTAACATAATATAAAAGTTCTTATAGTTCGTTGTAACTTTGATTGATGTTTTAACACGTTCGCAATGGTAGTGATTTTTCTAACCGAAAATTGCGGTTTATGACGTATTAAAAAAAACTACCAGCTCTATCTCGTTCAAACCAATTTTCGTTGGTAGTTTTTATGGCAATGTACATCATATATTTTTTTTAGATTTATCATTCTCTTAGTTTAGAAGTTAGAGGGGGGGACACACATTTTTCCACTTTGGAAGTGTCTCTTGCGCAAACTATTCACTTAAGAAAAAAATGATTTTAGGAACCTCAATAACATTTTTGAAGACCTATCTATAGATACCCCACACGTATGGATTTGATGAAAAAAAAATTTTTGAGTTTCAGTTCTGAGTATGGGGACCCCCAAAATTTACTGTTTTTTTTCTAGTTTTATATAAGAATCTTAATGCGGTTCACAGAATACATCTAGTTACCAAGTTTCAATAGCATAGTCCTTATAGTTTCGGAGAAAAGTGGCTGTGACACACGGACGGACAGACAGACAGACATGACGAATCTATAAGGGTTCTGTTTTTGCCATTTGGCTACGAAACCCTAAAAACCTCACGTTACGCTCAACAGCTTATGGTTGAGAGCCCCGGGTAAGCCCTCGGATCTGGGACTCCCAACAGACCCACGGCCGCCACTGCGGCTTCACCTAGGGGGTGGTTCGGGTGCTATCCCGCGTCTTTGGGGGATTTCGGGGCGTGCGTGAATCTCTCACGTCACGCTGCCGTCATGGGCCTGCTTCTGTAAGGACAGTGAGCAGCCCTCTCACCGTCCTCCTGATTACTCGATTACTTTAGACTACTATTATTTATATAATTATATTATATTATATTATTTATATATAAATATAATACTATATATTAAAAATGTTCATAAATTTTATATAAAATGTGACGAAGCTAAAAGCCTTCTTTATGTATCATTTATATTTGACGAATTCGCTGCCTCGGAAGCGCAGTATCGATTTGGCTCCTGTGGTAGCGGTTTCTAAACCTGGGTCGGAACAATATTTTGGTGATCCCCAGATGATTGTTTGAAATTTGGGCGTTTTACACGTAGGTACTCGTATTCTATGTAAATATATGAGCAAGTACGCTTATAGGTATTCTGTGTGAATATAAGTACGTTTATCAAATGTATAGACCTCGTCAATCTAATCAGCCTATTGACTGCCTCTGCCGAATTTTGCCTTAGCAGTCCTGCACCTTCCGCATACAGTCACTCTCTGCGACGTTCTTCAGATCGCGATCCATCTGGTAGACCTCATATTTTTACTTAATTTTGGTTAATTTTGGTGAAGAGCGCTGTGTTAAATTATCCCCCGAAGAATATCCCTTATTAAACTTCCCCGCTTTTCAATAATTTATTTTTGATGTATTGATTTTTTTTACAGGTTCTCATTGAAGAATATGGATGATAAATCATGGTCAGTCAAGAGTTGGAAATGAAACAAAAGACAAGGAAGAAAGTGATACAAAATAAACTAATAGAGGCAATTTTATAGCCAAAACTTTTACCAAAGTCATGTGAAATAAATTTTATCAGTGCAACTCTCATATCGAAAGCCATATCTGGTGAATATTGTAATATACGAATACATATCTCATTATTTTATGCTAGTCACCTTTTTGTGATTATAGATAGTATAAACATTATTGCTCAAATTCTATAGAAAGGATTTTTTGAATTTTAACATTCTAGATATTAATGAAGATAAGACTAAAATACAAACATTTCAAGAAATGTATTGAAAGCAAGACAAGGACTAGAAGTTTGTCGAGTTTACGTCTTATATAAGAAGTAAATCGAGATAATTATGAAATACTACACAATGTTTTTCCGGCGGCGGACGTTGATATTGAAAGCCGTCTTGGTACTAACAGCAATTTGGTTTATGGTTGCACTATTGACTACAAATGGTGGTTCAAGAAATGCCATTGGTCCACCTATAGAATATGAAGATGCCGAAGCAAAGCCACTAAAAATGGCAAAACCAACGGCCACAAAACGGAAGAGCGAATCATACGGCAATAACCTATCTGATGGTGAGTGATGTTCTTTATATTAAAATTGTACTAGCCTGCATGGTATAGGTATTGACGTCATTTACATAAATATTATGTACAGCAAAATGGCTTTATTTATACTTGCGCTACATTATGCTACTGATATTATTATTAATTTGATGCATATTATAGTTTTATGTAAGTAAGAAAAAACGAGTTACTCAGGTCCGACTACATTTTTGGAATCAAGTCATATCAGTTGCAAATGGTGCATTTATTGTCCACCAGGCGAAAGTTCTTACTTTCAAATTCTTACTACTGTTCAGATCCACTTGTAAGGATAAAGTCATTGATATAATTGACTGGAAAAGAACACTCAATGAAAAATACCAGTATGATATTATTAACGTGCTAACTTATTTAATATTTTGCTTAAAAATATAACACTACTATGATTAACATCTATAGAGTAATTAATCATTATGTATCTTAAGTTTCTGAGCAATATTTAAATGGAATAATATTATATTGTTATGTTATGCAGTGACTACCCATCTTATATTTGCTAACATGCCAATAACGGCAATGTTTTTAATTAGTTAACACAGCATTGTCTAACTTTTAATGAGTAGATCAACTACCAAAGGGTCATAATGAAATCATTCGAGTAACGTTCAGAAATCTGCCGTAATGATGCTTAGTTTAATAAAACCAAAACATTGTGATTATCCTTATATAGGACTTCATTAAATCATGTATCAAATACTAGACTCGTTAAATCTATTTGTCATGCAACAAATTCAATTGTATTACGCATTATTCACTGCACATATTTTATGCATGTAATTTTGTTATTAGTGTTTTTCTTTATTTCAACATTGCATGATAATATATTTTGCGTTTGTCCGTCACAGCACGAACGCGGGTCGATTGGCTCGGCCGGATTTTGGGACATGAAGGTAATTTTAAAGGAGTTTGTTTCTTGTTATACGGTTTTTTTTGAAACCTTTGACTTGTGAGCTTTTTGAAGTTTCAATGTTTTCGTACTGCCATTTTTGTAGTTGCCTATAGTGTAGATAATTGTACGAATATACTTAGGTACTGCTGATGGTAGTTATTGGTATTTATCTACAACGTAGGTACTATTTATAATATAATTATTATACAGCATTTATTAAAGCATAATACGACATGAGTACTCTGTGGTGGTTATTATAATTATGATATTATTATTTATTTTTATGGTGTGATTGGGTAAAGGTAAGATTAATGGGGTATGTATTCAATCGTTTACTATTTTTTAGGCCTCGGTGTTTTAGCTGCCCCTGGATCGGACAATGCACCTGGTGAATTGGGTAAGCCAGTCGTATTGCCGAAGAATATTAGTGAAGATACGAAGTTAGCAGTCCAAGAGGGATGGAAAAAGAACGCTTTTAATCAATATGTCAGTGATTTGATATCAATTAAAAGAAAGCTACCAGATCCCAGGGATGAATGGTAATAAAAGTTTTTTATTACAAATCCTTAAAACACGCTGTAAGAGGTAGGTAAGTGTTGAACACCGAAATTCTTACAAGTATATTATATTTTATTTCACAGGTGTAAACAACCTGGCTTGTATTTGGATAACCTGCCACAAACGTCAGTAGTAATCTGTTTTCACAATGAAGCATGGTCGGTGTTAATTAGAACTGTGCACTCCGTGCTTGACAGATCACCTGCACATTTGATTAAAGAGATCATCCTTGTCGATGATTTTTCTGATATGCGTGAGTATTCATCAATTTTATTGATTTGTCTACGTAATTTAAATACTCATAATAGTTACGTTATTTTACAGCACACTTAATGCAGCAACTAGATGATTACATGTCATCATTACCAAAAGTTAGAATAGTCCGAGCTACTCGTCGTGAAGGTCTCATCAGAGCACGGCTTCTTGGGGCTAGATATGTAACAGCTCCCGTCTTAACCTATCTTGATAGCCATTGCGAGTGCACTGAAGGTGAGATTAATATACAAATTATTTGACTCATATTTCTCCTATAAAACTACTCACCGTATTTATTTTATTTTAGGATGGCTCGAACCATTACTAGATAGAATTGCACGTAATAAGACTACAGTAGTTTGCCCTGTAATAGATGTTATTGATGACAATACTCTGGAGTACCATTATAGGGACTCAACTTCAGTCAATGTTGGCGGTTTCGATTGGAATCTCCAGTTCAATTGGCATCCAGTACCGGCAAAGGAAAAAGAGAGACACAAGCACACTGCTGAGCCTGTATGGTCTCCGACTATGGCTGGCGGTCTTTTCGCCATTGATAAGGACTTTTTTGAGAAACTTGGTACCTACGATAGTGGGTTTGACATTTGGGGTGGAGAAAATTTGGAGCTCTCATTTAAAACTTGGATGTGTGGAGGAACACTTGAAATAGTTCCATGTTCCCACGTTGGTCACATATTCAGAAAACGGTCGCCATACAAATGGCGGTCTGGTGTCAATGTACTAAAGAAAAATTCTGTACGATTAGCTGAGGTGAGTTAAATTAAATCAGTCATAGATTGAACGCATTAAGTGCGAATACCTACAATAAAATACTAAGCATAATAACATTGATTTAGGTCTGGCTCGATGACTATGCAAAGTATTACTATCAACGTGTTGGTGGTGAAAAAGGTGATTACGGTGATATAAGTAGTCGAAAACAGCTGCGAGAAGATTTGGGATGTAAATCTTTTGAGTGGTATTTGAAGAACATTTACCCTGAATTATTTATTCCTGGAGAGTCCGTCGCTCATGGCGAGGTACGTTCTTGTTATTTAAGTAGTTACCATAAAAGTGACTTATATAAATCATACATTATTCTATTTTTATGAAATGTCATTTGTTTCCTCTTGTAATGAGGCATTGTGTTTTTATTTATGTAATATGCCTCCAAAGGACGAGTGCAAATTAATTGAAAGTTTTCTTCAAAATTATTACTTATACAGATCAGAAATGTCGGCTTCCAAAAGATATGTTTGGACTCTCCAACCCGCAAGTCAGATCATCATAAGCCAGTTGGACTTTACCCGTGTCACCGGCAGGGCGGAAATCAGGTCTTATGTCGATCTTATTTTGACCGACTGCGGCAGTACCACTTTTCAGGAGTTGTTCAAAATCTAGATTATTATAATAATGTATGTTTTGGCTCGGTTCAGTTTTCCACATTTGCACTTTCAATGCACGTTGAACAGCACGGTTTCTCTTTTAAAGCACTCAATGTTTGCATTTGTTTTTATGCTATACCTACCCACCAAACCGCCAATGAATAGATTCAAAATAAAGCGTTTGGTCGTTTCTGCATCGATGGTGTGACGGTACAAGAAGGCGCTAGAGAGGAAGATATGCCATTTGCCAAAGCAGTCATGTGCCATGGACTGGGTGGCAATCAGGTACTCCTTATAAGACAAAAGGAGTTGTTTGAATTTGGGCTGGAGTTTTGTTTTAATTTTTTTCTGAATTAACAGTTTTGATTGAATTTTAATCTTCTTGAGGAATATCTCATCGATAATTTTATAACAGTAATTTTTTTTCATCATCATTATCACCATGAACCAAAGTCATCATTCGATTACATAACCCTTGTCGTATAAGCAATGTTGTATCTATAAAATGATGACGTTGGACTAGCACGCTTGCTTTGGCACACTTTTTAACTAATGGATGGCATCAGATCGCGAATGCTGAAACGGAAATGTGCCTCGACTCGTCTGCGAGCCCTGAAGATATGAAGAAACCAATCAACGTTTGGCCTTGTCACGGGGAATATGGAAATCAGGTTTGTCTAAAGGCCGCCGCACTACATTGTCACCGCTTATGCTTTCCCTAAAGTTGGGTGTTGGTTTTCATCATCATTTAGTTTCGGGTAAGTTTGGTTCCAATAAGTAGCGTTTTCGGATAAACTGATGGAAAATTAATGTTAGGAAACGAAACGCTCGCGTGTTGAACCTGTAACCTTTAAGTGGCTCACCCAAGATTGGCATTAGGTATGTCCATTCATATATTAGCTTCACTAATGCGATAATATTTATAACCGATTTTATGTACCTATGTTATTAGAATTTCCTTTCCAATGATTTCCTAATTATTTTGTGTAACGAATGTGAACACCGGACTGATCCAAAAAAGATTGTGAATTAAAACACCCCTTTTAATATGTTTGGGGTAGAATTCTGATGTATTTTGTAGAAACTCATGATATTTTACATTTACTCTTCTAAATATGGTACTGCCGCTAGGTATATTTTGTTCTAAATAGCTTTTTATAACTGCAATCGCCATATAAAATTGATATCTTCTGCTAATATGTGACTTTAGCACAACAACAGCTAACATCATCTGACTAATAAAATAAAAAGCTATTTAGTTTAGTTATTATACATATTTTTAAATGACTTATATTAATAGCCTGTTCCTATTGAAGAATTTAAATAATTAACTTTCTGTATATAATTTAAGTATTGTTCAATTAATTATGTACTTATTTGTTTACTATGTATGGTTTTGGTTTATTAGAAAGAATGGGAGATTTAACAATTGGATTTATTATTTTCTAATAGTATTATCTATTTGTCACTATTGTTATTATTATGAACAAGTAGGCACCGTAGCTAATTTTGGGGTCTTATTTGAATACAATGCGATGTAATTGATCATTATATTTTTTACAATTACACCTTACAATTACTTACAATTTACTAATGAACACATTCATTGTAACACTTCGTTACATTTTATTACAATGACAGACAGGTGTGTACTATGTGTACATACTGTACATAGTACGTACACACTAGAAAATATTACTAAAACTATAACTCGCAATAAACTCTACAAGAACATGTAGATAATAAACGATAACTGTGCAATTACAGACTCACCGTTAATAATTTACAAGAATGAATCCATTCTATTTATTGATCACTGTTAGGACACTAAAAGAAATATGTTGAGGAACTACCTTTAAGAGCTTAACTTATAAACAAATCGCCTCCGACATGAGATTTCGAACATTTAATATAGGCACAAACAAACATTAATAAAAACTTTATCGCATTAATAGTTATTCCACCTGTACAATTTAGTGGCTTCAGTTCAAGCGGTGAGGGCGGCGTATATTTGGTTCACCAAAAACAAACACTTAGTAAGACTTTTTATCATCATCTTGTTTTGACCAATTTTTATTTTAATGGTAGGGTTCTGCTCATAGATATTAACGAAATATTTAAAGCTTGTCTGTTATAAAATATAATAATCACACTTCACACAAATTCAAATACCTACATTAATTTATGGCTTCCAAATTAACTATGGTGACTGTCAATAGAATGTAAATATTATAGTAGCCGGTCCACATGGCAGAAACTTATAAGTAAGTAGGTACTGCAAATACTCTTACAAAAATAAAAGTCTGCACAAGTCTCACCATTGACAAGATACAAGAAACTTCTACCATCGTAAGTGGAGATTTATGTTTACGACATTTCGATGCAAAATCAAAATAAATATCAACATTCGTGCCCACGCTAAGTCAAATTTGACGTTGAAACTTCGTATTTGCCCAAAATTTGGTGGTGAAAACGCAATGCATAAACTTATGTTTGTGTCGTGTGGACTAACTTCAGAAAAATATTGTGTTCATAATTTTATAGAATCTATAAGATAATAAGTTTTCTTCCAAAAAATTTCAGTACTGGATGTACTCCAAGAATGGAGAAATTCGTCGTGACGAGACCTGTTTAGATTTCTCCGGACATGATGTTGTTCTGTACCCATGTCATGGGGCTAAAGGAAACCAGCTTTGGCTCTATGATGCTCGGGTAAGTACAATTTGTCTTACGCAATGAATATAAGTAATGAAAATAATTTTAATAACTTATTGAAATGCGAAAGACCATGAGGTGTTTTCAGTACAGTTGAACTACTTAGTTCGTCATCGATAGAGTGAAATTGTTTCTATATCAAGAAATACGTAGTCATTGTCTTGTATTTGCTCAATTTCTGTAAATGCACACCTAAAGAATATAGATAAATATAGGAAGACATTTATTTGAAAAAGATTTATCTTGCCAAGTTGTCTTTGAAACCTTAGTCTGAGTTTTTTTTAACGTGAGGGAAAATTCATCATGGATGCTATGCCGGACTCCTACCGACTAAAAAAACCTCACGTAACGCCCAACAGCCTATGGTCGGGAGACCCGGGTAAGCCCTCGGAAGGATGTCCCAGGACACCCTTAGTCTAAATTACTTACCGAAATTAATTTACAAAGTTTGACAACGAATAAATTTTTGTTATCTACCTAATGCGTCTCTGTTTACATTTTAGCGTCTTAGTATCTATTACTTTTAGTTATTCTGTGGTTATAGTAAATGCAGGTAGGTAATTTATATTGTGTACCCCTAATACCATAGCTACAGTAGGTATTAACCGCAATCTGTAAGCAATGAGGTCTCACTTTTATGTGTCACTATTTATTTACAGACTAAGTTACTAAAACTCAACTCGGGCAAGAATATGACTATACTTTCCAAGTTTTCTTTAATGCTTATTAACTTGGTAAGAGTTACGTAAAATTTATTTAAGTAGTGTATTTAAACTCCTCATTTAGTAGTACCTCATACCATCACCTCTAACCAATGTCTGAAATTTATGTTTTAATATTACGAATTATTTACAGACAAAGCTACTAAAACACGGCTCAAGCGAGAAATGCATGGCGATAAATCGAGCTAAGGATAAAATAGTTATGGAGTCCTGCAACGAAGGTGAGGGCAGGCAAATGTGGACCATGGAGAACTTTAACCCCGATAGATTATCTCCAGAGCTAGCTGAGTAGCCAGAGGCTTACGACGAACTGCTCTTCATATGAACGGTCAAAACTGTGAGGACGTACGTGAATGTGACTTAGTGATAATTCAAATGGTTCACTTGTTGTCTGACACAATGAATGCTTTATAGTTAAATGTACGTATTTTATTGTACAATAATAGTGAAATTTGGAAGAGTATCAGTAGATGATAAGGCTTCCCAATCGTTTACAGGCTTGTGCTATTGTTGGATTAACTATGATAAAACTTGGCCTTTAAGATGACTGAAACGTTGTTCAATTTGTTAGGATGCCATTTATTTAGTTCCTAGTATTTTTGCAACTTATGAGTAACGTAATGAACAGTATGTTGAGTATGGGTAAAGCCAGGAAATTATATTGAAGGTGTTTTATGGTGTGAATAATTTTACTAACAGGCTGCCATTTTATCTTGATGTGTCGTGAATCAACTTTGATTTTCATTTCTTTTGTTGCTATAGACGTGTTTTATGATGTTTATATCAAAATCTTATCTGTACCTATACATATCTTGTAAAAGTCATGATTTGTTTAGAATAAATGTTTATAAAGAATTTTATGTAAAAATTGATGTCGTAATAGTATTCTATACCTAGTATTAAAATACCGGATAAATTTTTGATTGTAAATAATAAATGCTTCAGTATATTAATGTTGTGTAAAAATTAAGTGACTGAATATATAACTTAACGAGTTGATACATTCCCTATATAATAACCTAAATCAACAGTGGATTACAATGAAAAATGAATAGTGACACATAATTAAAATTTTATTTGTTCTAATTGTGTACCTATAGCAAATTATTTTACCTTTCACATGTAGACTGTAAAAATAGTAAATTTATAATATTATTTTTATCGAATTTGCTGTTGGGTCAATATTTTTGGGTTTACCCTTGTTTGGTATAACAACGTTTGGCCGAAAATCACTTCGACTAATTTCAGTTACAATAAAGTCATTTCAAATAATTATTCATTTGCACTAATTTTATTAAAACCAATGCTTCATTAGACTAATAATGATTCAGTCGAGAGATCATATCGAATATTTGGTTTAGTAATAATAAGCTTCCTTTCATTGTCAATGAACTGACGGTGGTTTCATTGCTTTTTTGTTTTTTGTCTTGCACTCGACGGCCGCTGCCGCGGCATGCTCGCTTCGCTTACTCGCCTTGTGCTTGTTGTGGTCACAGTTCTAACCTAACCTAACCCTGCCGATCGCACTGAGAGTTTTTTAATTTACTTGTATTGTTTTTCATGAAACATACTCTTAGTGGTTTTCTTAAATCACAAATCGGCAGCGTTAGATTAGGTTAGGACTGTGACCACAACAAGCACGAGGCGAGCGAGCGAAGCGAGCTTGCCAGATAAATAACTTTATTATAAAAAAACTTCCAAATATTTATAATGTTTTTTTTCTACACTACATTACATTACTTATACCAATTGAATATTCGATGAAATACGTATTATACCAACTGAACATTACATGAAATGAACATTATACTTTTTGACCAATAGCGCAAATGCTGTTATCGCAAATAAATATTCGATGAAATGAAAATTATGTCAATCGATATTATGCAAAGCAATTACTTTCTCAAACGTTGTTCGAATTAGTAACATTCGACTAAACGTTGTTATACCAAACAAAAGTAAACCATATTTTTGTACCTGTAAGTTTCGAAACGAATTTATTTAGTAAAATTCTTGAGGAAATTTTATGGTATAATACCCTATTTTAGTTTAGTAAGATAATATGCAATAATAGAAATGATAACAAGGTAGTTGACAAGGCTATTCTTTAATTTTTATAAAGGTTTTTAATTCATATTTCGCAATTAGACGTTTAACATAATACTTGTAGTGATTCTTTGGGTCAAATTCTATACATTCCTAATAGAATTTAATTATCCTTTGAATCTCCCTTTTGGAATTTTACCATTAAAAATAATTACATTCCTTCTTGTGATCCAATATTAATTAGATTAACGTATACTTTATTCAAATTAAAGCAAATTGCCAAGGAGGATTGAAGGTTTTGATTATTTTTCTTGTTTGATCTACAATTTCTTAGAATACTTAGTAATGTTCTTTATAAAAAAAAATCTGTCTCTAATCTATCTTGAATTTTGTTTTATCAAAATGAATACTGCCAAATAGTCTTCCTAGATGTTTGTTTTATCTCCTATATTTCTTTCTATTTTTTTTAAATTAAATTGACGGACTAGACTAGACTAGACTACGTCAATATTTACTGAATTTTATTTTACGAATTTTACAATTGTATGCAGTAAATATATTTTGAATTTCTTAGCAACGGCCTAGAGTCATTTTCTTATATTGTTAGGTTATCATAAAACGAATTTATTTGTGGGTCAGTATTTTTATGGAGATAGTGTTTCGTCTTGCATGTAAACTTCAGTGTAGAAAATGAAATCTACATCTTTATTCCAATACTATTTTTCTCACTGATACTGATTTATTTTGTTTCTATAAAGATTAAAGTATTGTCATTTATATAAACTGTAAAAATTGGTTTATAGAAATAGATTTGAAACTTGTTTTCTTTATACTTTAAAACGATTTAAATCGATTTCAGAATGTCTTATCTTGTCCTGAATTGTGTTATAGAACTAGTATTGTAAATAGCATTTAATAGAAAACTTTTAATGGCTTTTATTTGTGGGTTGAAAATTTCACGTGAGCGTAAACAACGTGTCCACTATTATTCCAAAAAAATATTTTACTTATTATTTTGTTATCTAATCAAATTGGTGAATAAATAAATTTATGATTATTAATAGAAATTATTGAGTAAGTTTTACAATCAACGTGTAAAACATAAATACATGAATCCACACTGGATAGTTAGAGAATATCAGATATAAAATAGGTTTGTAATAAGATGTTTTAATGTGCCTTATAACTATATGATAATTGAACGTTGAAAATTTCTGTATATAATGCGGTGTCTCCAGTTGTAATTATGCTAGATATGTACTTTAGTTTAGACGGCGATAAAATAGGTAGTGTTTGTAAAATAAAGCATTATGTTGGATTTTTATTTGTACGTTTTATTACTGCAACTATTTCGTTATAATTCCTAACTTCACAATGCATGTAATAAGTATGACAACCAGGTAGAGACCGTTTTCTCAGCATTCTATAGATTCACCGTGAGGGCGCCGGGTTCATAGCGTGGTAAGTACAGAGGGAAACAAGGAGGGTGTCTGGGACTTTTGACCTGATTTAAGTAAGTTTAGGTTGCGACTTTGAGACGCGTCAGCGGTCCAGCACCTTCCCAGGTTTCCTCATAGATCAACGACGTATGCACAACTAGTTGTGCTATCGGGAATAGTATTTAAAATGTGTTCCTATTAGCACAACTACGAAATTGCCTTTCTTTCCCGTGGCACTACCGCTTGGCACTACCTGTTATTCTATTCCTGTTCCCGTTTGCACAACTCACTAGTGGAACTCGCGTAAACTAATAATTATAAGTGTCCCAATCATAGATTACCCGGCGATGACTTACTATCATGCCATTATAGGCACGCAGTTACCAGCAAAAAGAAAAGTCTGTTCAATGAGAAGAAAATTTATAATTAAAAATAAGAACTGAAACCTTTATTGGAGCACACACATGGTCTAACGAAGCTTCTCTAGTGCATATCTAATACCTTTGTGTGTGCATATCGGAGCTACATATTAGCCTTGTGAAATGGTCAACCAGCCACGAAGGTTGGTAGGTATCAGGATTTGACGGCTTCATAAAGCTCACGATCAAAAAAACTGCTGGATGCGGGTGAAACATGACAAAGGGCCTGTGAACAGATCAATTAATCCTGTGCAGATGATGAGCAGACTGACTTCTAGTGGAAAGTGAACTTAGGGTACCCGAGCCAATACTACTCGGTATAAAGATTATTAGCAGTTCTAATAAACAATTTAAATCAAAGAAGGTGCTAAGCCCCCCTAACACAGCTTGCAGAGTACTGTCTGCGAAACTTGCGCCTGTTCATTAAAATGCGGCAATACGCTCACCTCCGAAAATCCTCCGCGTCAAAATACAGATCGTAGAATGTTATGCGAATGAAATACTCTTATTAAATGTGCATTCTGTAGACGTAGTGAAGATCGATGTCTGCTATGATTGACTGGTAAGGCGCAAAGTAATTAACTTCTTTTCCATCCTATTAGTAGGCCCTACATCAAAGTCATCCTTATTTTACGACTGGAAATCCTCATGGATGCTATAGGACTGCTACCGAATAAAATCACATGGTGGCTTTCCATCTGTGTATGGCTGGGAGACCCGAGCACGCCCTCGAAAAGATAGCATATGGCTTCAAAGTCATCTTTCTATTAGAATATAATACTCAGCTTGCACGTGAGGTTGACATTGGCATCTATTCAACTAGTCCTGTTGAACAGTTCCCTTGACAGTTATTGAAAGACGGGAGTTACTCCGTTACACCTAGGTACCTATCTTTGTATTGTACGAGAGTTCTTCCCAAAGGTCAATGCAAATGCATGAAGTAGAGCCACATTTTTTAATCATGTGTGTTGTTTGGTCCCACGTAATGATGGTGAGGCAGTTAATCAACTTTAAAGCCCATTGCTAAACCTAGGCCTCTCCCAATCATGGAAGGTGATGCAGCCTTAGTGTACGACACTGGCCTGAGTGCTATGACCTCCTCTGTTAGTCAGCATTTGCACCCCTTACCATTGAGACTGGATTGCGCTCCAAAGACTTCATTATTCACCGTAATAGCACAGCCGACAGATCATTTATAGTTCTCTTTATACTGTGGTAATAGGCAAGCAGAATAGCGGTTGAATATTATTCAACTTTTACACAACAGTTTTTAAAGCTACGACTATGTGCCGTATTTTTCCCAGTATCTACCTAACTATACTGCCCCTGGTGTTGCACAGAGCTTTGCTAGCTTTCATGTCAAACACCCACAAGATTAGATGTTCCTAAGTTCAGGCGTTTTGACAAGCAGATCTGAGCGGAATGGAGTACAATTAGCACTAACAACGAACGTACTCGTCATCACACAAAAAAGTAGGTATTGCGTGCTAAATCTGGTAAGTAAAAAAAATCGGTTAATGTAGGTACAGATACAAAGAGAATAAATTAAATTTTTAAAATCTAAAAAGCTTCTGCTGAAAACTCAACCAAAATTTATAAAATGACTAGAAGATGCTCGCGGCTTCGCCCGCGTAAAATTCGAAACCCCTTCCCAATTCTTGCAGGAACGTATTCCCGGGATGAAAATGATGTGTTATTCCAGGCTATAAACTATTCTGTACCAAATTTCAGTAAAATTCGTTCAGCCGTTAGAGCGTAATTGAGTAACATCCAAACACCTAAACATCCAAACATCTTCATAAACTTTCACATTTATAATATTAGTAGGATATCTAATATTATTTATACATATATGAACCTGATGAAAATTTTAAATGTTATGTCTTGTGTAGTAATTTAGGAGCATAGATCCTGTTGCTTTATGTTTGGGAAAGGTCTTGAGAGATGATTCAATAACTTATCATATGAATAGGTTACATTTTGATATCTAAGTCTATATGTACATTAAAAATTTTTCAAAACAAAATACATGGCGTGCTTTCTGTATAACTGAATACACCCAAGTCCAAGGCTGTGGACACATGTCTACGGTACGGTGCCGGCCACCGTGTGACGGCGCGGCGCCGTGCCGCAGCACGGTGCCGTGTACGGTGGGCGGCATCGTGCCGTAGCACGGTGTCGTGTACGGCGCGCCGCACCGGCACATGGCTACAACCATCCTATCTAATACAGTTTCTGTCTTAACATGGACCGCGACAGATGTATTATTCTACTCCTGTTGCTAAGACGAGGAATGAAGTCTGATGAATGATGTTGTCCTTCTTGTCGAAAGACGGAATAATATTCAAGCAGACTTCTTTCCATGCTGCTGTTTTTAAATTTTTGTCCTTAAATTCGTCCTTTGACTTGTCCCAAAGAACGGGACGTGCTTCCACTAATGAAATTAAATAGTCTGTATCTAAATTGTCAGCCATTTCACTCATAAATAATTAACACGTGCGCACTATGCAATACAAAACAAAAATTGCGTAGGTGCAGTGCAATGAGTGTCCGCGGTGCGCCGCGCGCGGCGCCGTGCCGTGGCACGACGCCGCAGCGTGTAGCTCGTCGCGGCGCCGCGCCGTGACACGGCGACCGGCGCCGTACCGTAGATATGTGTCCAGGCCCTTCTACAACATGGTGCAAATTTATTTTCAATCATTATTACATCATCATTCCACGTATCTACTTTTAGAACTATGAATTCTTTAGGAATTGTTTCATCAGAAACGCGCCTGAAGAAAAACTAAGCTAAGCAGAGCATTATATGCGTCACAGTCACAATTTGTTAAGGCGCTTTGTTTGTTTCAGTTTTAATTTGGGGGGGGGGGGGGGGGAGGCTTATAAACTGCATTATACTGTGATGTACCCGTGTATTGTAAACCTCATGTGAAAACACGATGAGTTGCTAGTCAAACTACTAATTCATCGTAACACCTAACGAAAGTGTTTGGCGTTAAATTATAACTACCATTATACTTGAAATCGGCCATATTTTCCATTTTCTTTGACAAGGTTCTGGATTCTACTCGTTGCACGCAGATTATACTGAGACGTCACTGTCCGTCTGTTTTCTCTATTTCTCTATCACGAGACTTCATCTCAGGAACCGTGATAGCTAGAGAGTTGATTTCATATTATATTATGATCTATTTCTGAAAATAAGGGCGATCTCATTTTTTTAATATTTAGCTCGCCAAATTGCATCGCCACCAGCCTGATGGAAAGCCGTGGCGCATCTAGCGATTGAGGGCCTTCTCTGACAGCTGTCCTCAAGTTGGCGGCGTTGTGATGTGCCTCTTCACGCTCCGCTTGAAGAACCCAGGATTGTAAGCGGAGGGAAACACATGCGCTGGCAGGTCGTTTCAGGTTCTATGGTTCGACAGAGAAACGATCTTTTGAATCGTTCAGTTCTAGCGAAGATTCTCTCCACTGTGTGAGAGTGGCACCACTGTCCAGTACGCGTTGTTCAGGATCAGAAAGGAGAGGGCGGGATTAGGATGAAGAATTCTTCAGAACACTCACCGTGATAGATACGGTAGAATGCAGCCAAAGGCGCAATAGTTCTTCGCTGCGCCAACGACTCCTTTTTTTCTAGACTCATACAATAAACGCCTTTTTTGTCAATTTTTTGGTACGGAACCCTCCGTGTGCGAATACGAATCGCAAGTGGCCGGTATTTTAATGCATTATGAGAGTAACTACCTATTTTATTTTTTCTATTATTAAATACGTTCTAAGTTAGAAAGATTACAATGATGATGATCCAAAATATAGCAAACAAAACAGTAGCCCAACGTTATTTGCGTCAATTTGCCATAATGGTTACACTCTGCAGTTACCCAACCACTCAATTACGCTCTATTGTACAATTCAAAACTCCAATCATAAATTCTGATGTGCCCAAACAAAAAGCTATAATGTTGAAACGTGTTGGTCGTTTGTTTGTTGCTCAAGTTTTAATGTGTCGCTTGGACCCACTTCAGGGCTACTGACTGTGTAAGATGTGAGAGGATGGTAATATATTATGCATATACCATGTACGGAATTCCTTAACGAGGTCATGAACTTAAAATGTACTTACAAAATAATTTGAAAAGTTATTGGTATACTTTTTCTTTGTTACGGAAGGCACACGACAGACGACAAAGAAAAATATATAATTTCACTTAGGCATATACAGATGTATCTGTAAAACGTTCAAAATTTATAAACCAAAAAGTTTACCACCAGTTCACAACGCGACCCACCTGAAAAGAACTGGCAAGAAACTCAGCTTCAGTCAAGCTAAAGGTCAAAGGTCTTATGAGCGGTTTGAATAAACAACCCATCGCCTATTTATATGGGACAAAAATCTGTAATTTTAAAATACCTACCCGCTCGTGGTTATATAGGCGTTTGATCTTTTCGGGGGACGTAGATACATCAGAGTAACAGGGAATGTGTGATCCAAGATAATATAGGTATTGGGTATGTATAAAATGGAATATTTCATCAGCTCCCGGCGTAAGTCGATAGCGTAGCGCTTTTAAGTAATTATCTCTGCAATGGAAAAGATTCGAGTTCATTCAAGTTATTATTGTCATAGTGTATCAATATTATTTAGTAGCTACACAAATGCGAGAAGCTCATTATTGAAATACATTTAAGTACTTACCTAATGATTGCCCCATGATAAATTAATCATAATTAATGTGCGATAATTAGTTAGAGCTTTGTAACAACCAATATTTTTTATGAATTGTGAAATATTCTAAAACACCTACGTTTAGTTGTATATAGCTACCAGAATAATATAATCGTGTTTACAGAAAGTGTGAAATTACTTTTTCATAAAAATGTCACCATCTCAGTGAAATATTTCTACCATTACCTTTAGAAGGTAGGGACTAAGTAAATACGATTATGAATAAAGCAAACGTTCCTTTTGCCACGCATCTTAAAAACGTGAATATTTTCAGAGCGCAGCGATTTGATACAAAGAAAAAAATGTTAAGATTGTTCTCAGCCTCATGAATAAATGATAGCTTACGAAGTATCACAAAGTCAAAAGCCAGTAATTCAGGAAGAAAAGAATTCACATTTTTTCTTCAGAACATCCGCACATGTTACGTATCTTCGTGCAAAATACAATTTTTTGTCGAAATTCCTGAGAGGATCTACGATTGATCGGCATCAAGTACCAATTGCAAAACGTGATATTTGCTTTCACTAATGAGAATGATTGCGGTTGCAAAAAATTCACCCTTTTTTCATCACATTTTTGGTAATAGCAAAACACATGGGAGATTGTGTTTACTATCTAAAATACATCTGATAACATGAGGTTGTAGGCTTGATTTCCGTTCCTTGTTGATTTATTTTATGCAACTATATAATTACAAACTAGATTACAATATTTGGCTTTGATGATATAATTTAAAGATACTTATACACTAGTGAAACTGCTCAGGTAGGTAAGAGGTGTTCGCTTATGAAGTTACTTGCATTTTGGGTCTTAAAAGAGCCACCTCTAATTTGAACTATTTCACCACAATTACCAGAATGTAGGCAATAGATACTGTGTAATAATAACAAAATTATAACCCTCTAGTGACGTTCGTGGTAAAACAAATCCCACCAAAAACATGCTGTAAAAAACTAGCCAAGTCTCGATGGAGCTGCTTGTTTATCTCTAAAAAGTAATGAAATCCAGACAAAGTCGTGCCAAGTCTAAGGTTCCTTACTGTGATTTCTTTATTATTATAGTTAATGTTGTGTGACTTGGCCGTTGAACATTCTTTATGCGTTAGTGTGTACGAGTCAATTTTGTTTACATGTAATGTTATATCTGTTGTAACTACCTATGTTTGTTAAGCGAGATAATTGCCCATACTGTTATTGGTAATTTGACGCTAGTGTCTCATTTTAGGCTGTTTTTGATTGTGCAACACATGCATTCAGCATTGACTATGCTGACTTCTGCTCTCCTCTTTTTTGAGCGTCAAATCGACCACCGATCTAACATAAAATAGACGTACAGACGGACTTCTATCAATTATTAGAAGTCCGTCTATACTAGAAATATTTTTTATACTGTTTGTTTCAGGCATAATAAGGCATAATTACATAAATATTATTGAAATACGCAGTTTTATCAAGCCTATAATTGACTGGTTATTAATTCAACGATATCCAAGTGGCAATTTTCCATCGTCAATGGGTAGCGATTCTGACGACAGATTGGTGGAATGGTGTCATGGAGCACCTGGTGTTGTACCCTTGTGTACCTTTCAACGGCAAAGTCACAGAACATTAACTATAATAATAAAGAAATCACGGTAAGGAACCTTAGACTTGGCACGACTTTGTCTGGATTTCATTACTTTTTAGAGATAAACAAGCAGCTCCAACGAGACTTGGCTAGTTTTTTACAGCATGTTTTTGGTGGGATTTCACTTCTTTTTGTAGAAACGTGGGCATATTAATTTATTTTATTAGATTTTCTTATTTGACGCAGTTTTTTCTTTTTGGGAGTAGTTTTTTAATTATTACAAATATTAATTTTCTTTTTTTCCGGTTCTGATTCTTGTACAGTAGCAACAGTTTTTTGTATTGCCCATTCGCGTTCATGCATTATATTTTGACCAAATTTTGAGCGAAATTAATATTTTAGTGTAATTTGTTAATTTAATAATTGTTATTCCTTATCACCAAGATCTGTAGCTTTGCATAGATGTCAACTGTTACTTAAGGAAATTTTACGTGTAGACTACAAATTAAAATACAACAGCTATTTAAGCGAGAAATGCAGGGTATATTGTTGTGACACCCCAGTATGTATAGACGCGAGTACGCAAACTGCATTCGAATATGACTGTAATTATAATGATCGTAGACAGGATAAATCCCAAAATGACAATGCTATTGATAATTTGACCACCCCATCCACATCAAATGACTTTTTTCGCTTATAAGGACATTAAAATAATTCATCAGAATATTGACGGTTTAATCAATAAATTAGATAAACTTACTATTTGTTTAGAGACTGACAGAGTAAAATTAAGTTTTCTTGGCGTGATATGTATCACAGAACACAATATGAAGTTAAGTGATGAGAACAACTTAAGGATTCCCAACTACATACTGGGTTCAACATTTTTCAGAAGGAATCGTCGAGGTGGCTCTTGTATATTGGTGCACACCTCGCTCGAATTTAATGCAATTAATGACGTTAAAAATTACTCACAAGAAAGTATTATCTAGTGTTCGGGTATAGTGTTGAAAGAGCATAACTTACATATAATTTGTATCTATAGGCCACCAACGTCGAATAATGAAGATATAAATAATTTTTTTTTGTTATTAAATTCACTACTTAATCGCTACTGCTATTCGAAGAAGCAGATTATTATATGCGGTGACTTTAACATTAACACTCTTGATTGCAGTAATAAAACATTAGAATTTAAGTATTTACTAAAAAGCCATAATCTTAAAATTTGTATCAATGAACCGACGCGATTGGCAAGTGGTAGGTGCCTTGATAATTTCCTGGTTAATATGAAGAATTGTAAGGCTGAGATTTTAGAATTTGCCCTATCGGACCACACTGCCCAATTATTAACATGTCCTGTCAAGACAAGTTGCTATTTGAAATTTTGGCATATCTGTAAGCGCTATTATAGTGCAGAAAATTTTAAGAAATTTCAAGAATATATTATATCCCTCCGTTTCTCAGATGCACTACACAATGAGGACCCGAATACAGCCTTTAATCATTTTTACAATCTATTTCGATCTTTCTATGAATTGTGTTTTCCTATTAGAAAAATATGAATTTATTCCCATGTCCGACCAAGATGGATCACAAAAGGAATACGGCTTTGTTGTAGGCGGAAACGAAAACTTCTATGGGAATATAGGAGGAAGCGCAATGTGGATAGTAAAAATAGGTTCATGGCATTATCATCTAGGTTAAATAGAATTATTAAATTAACACAGAAATCTCGTAACAACTACTATATTAAAACATCTACTAATAAAGGAAAAGCAGTTTGGAACGTAATAAACAGTAATAAATCGAATAAACCGACAGATGATATTAAAACTATATGTATTAATGGTAAATGCATAAGTGACGCTAAGCAAATCGCCGAGTCTTTCAACAAATTCTATATCAATGAGCAAAACTATGTGTGTAGTATGAATCGTTCAATGATACATATCCCATTTCATTCTAAATCCATATTCATGAAACCTACTGTTCCTCAAGATATTCATAGAATTATTTCAAATTTAAAAGCAACCAATAGTACTGGTTATGATGACGTATCGGTAAAGGTTTTAAAGTGTGTCTCAATTAAGATTTCATACATTTTGAGTTATATAATCAATCAGTGCATACTACACGGCGTCTTTCCAGATGCTCTTAAATACACCATAATAAAACCCCAGTTTAAAAAGAACAATAAACAAGATATGAACTGTTACCGTCCAATTGCACTTGTGCCTGTTATTTCAAAAATTTTTGATAAGGTTATTCACAAGAATCTATATAATTTTTTTGAGTCCCACAATCTTTTTGCAAATGAACAAATAGGCTTTCGGGAGAATAGGTCCATAGATACAGCTATATATAATTTTCTTTATACTGTAATGTCAAGTATGGACAAAGGTAATCAATCATGTGCACTCTTTATGGACTTAACTAAAGCGTTTGATAATCTTGACCATAGGAGTCTCGCTGACAAATTATATGCGTATGGAGTTCGTGGCAACGCTTTAGACCTAATAAAATCTTATCTAAGTAATAGAATGCAGTCAACTCAAATAGCAAGATTTAGTCCATCACTGAAAAGAGTTGTCAATTACTCGTCTGAATTTAGTACTGTAAAATTTGGCATTCCACAAGGGAGCGTCTTGGGGCCTCTTTTGTTCATTATTTACGTCAACGACATGCCAAAAGTGACACATCACAAATCAATATTATTTGCAGATGACAGTACCATTGTATTTACGGGAAAAAATAGCCATCAGATGGAAATTGACATTACTAAAACTTTATCTGACATTATTAACTGGTTGACATTGAATAAATTGACAATTAACTTAAAAAAAACAAAGATTATGACGTTTAGAAATAGAATTAATAAATTAAATGACATGATAATTAAATATGATGATGACAAAATTGAACATACTTACATCACAAAATTTTTGGGAATCACTTTGGACTCTAGTCTACATTGGTCCTCACATATAGAATTGCTGTGCAGCAAGCTGCATCAGTTTTCGTATGCACTGTATATGTTAAAAAAAACGTCCAATGTATCGACCGTGTTAACAGCCTATCATGGGCATGTCGTATCCCTGTTACGGTATGGAGTTATGTTCTGGGGCAAATCCACAAACTGGAATGTGGTATTCATCGCACAAAAGAAATGTTTACGTTCTATCTTCAAACTGAAACAAACCGATAGTTGTCGACCTTATTTTGCTCGATTCAAATTATTCACTCTCCCATGCATTTATATTATTGAAGTAGTACTATTTGCCAGAAAAAATATTTCCGTATTTGAAAAACTAAATAGTAAAAGACATAATTTAAAGATACGGCTGCCACCAAGTAAAACTGCTTTCTTGAATAATAGTATATTCTGCATGCTACCGCGAATTTATAATAATTTGCCGACTTCAATTTTACCCATTACTGAATATCCTAAGTTTAAGTCGAGTGTTAAAAAACTTCTACTGTCAAAATCATACTATTCTGTTGATGAATATTTATCGGATAAGTTATTGCAAAATGGAACAAATTGTTTAAGAATGTAATGTTTTATTTATGTTGACATTGATTATTTCATAATATTGACAATTATTGTATTACTATTGAATGTTAATTGCTAAGAGAATATTGTTAAGAGCGTAAATTCGGTTTTCAAATTTCTTTACGATCGTAAGAAATCAGCGCGGCGCGGCGCACATAGCTGTATAGTGCCATTTATTGCTACCAACAAGTTTGATACTTTTGTTTTCCTTGATTTATTACCGGTGTCATATTCTTAGTCTAAGCGTTCAATCTTTTAATTTAATTTTTATGTTAGTAATATTAGTTAATAATTATTGATTATTTTATTGCAAATTGATTGATATTAAGTAGTGATAGACACTGACATCATAAAATTAATAAAGTTGACATTTATTTACCTAACTAATATCAATATTGCAATTAGAAATACCGAACCGAAGGAACCGACGTGCATGCATGAAAAGAAAATAAAAGTTGAAGAAGCAAGTGAGGTGTGTATGGAGCGTGCCGTGTGGCGCTCGGTTCTTTCTGCCTACCCCGCAAGGGATTTGGCGTGAAGATAGTATAGTATATAATACACACATACATGAAAACGGTCCACAAGTTTATTTTTAAAGTATCTAAATATACGAAAATTGTAGAAAGTAATGGACAATGTTCTATTTTACACTATAAATATTTAAATTTGACAATAATCATAGTTAAAAACAATAATATTAACGTAGCAATGCGCAGGTGCTTGGCATGGTACGATGTTTTGCTGCCTACTGCAGATTCAGTGCTGGCAGGAACGTTAAAATATTTTTAATAAATAATCAATAAATATTGTTGGATATTCTCACACAACATCATCTAGCCCAAACTAAGCTATAAGCTTGAGCTATGGGATCTAAATCTAATCTTAATTGATAGTAGGTGTTTTTCATTTACAACAACCCAATATTTATTATGTGTGTATAACAATGCACACCGCCAGGAAAAAGCCATTCCGTATCGGCATTGATCGATTATTAGATACCTACTAAGATGAATTTTGGAAGGGACCGAACCTGAGTGAGTGGGGGTGAGTGAGTGAGTTTCTTGGGGTGTTCTTCTCAGTTTGTAGCATTTCCGAAAAAATGTTGACAAACCTATTTTTTTTAAATTTCAAAGGTAATAAATTTTATTTTATTTTATTTTATCGGCTCTTTCTGGGCTCAATAATTTTGGGCAACAGACATTAGTCGTAAAAATTTAACAATTTAGGTTCCGTCCTCGTAATCCAGAACTCGTCGTCTTGCGAAATATTTTTTAATGTGCTTATGGGCAAATTAGTGTTCAGCCTACACCGCAAATCGATAAATGTTGGCTTGACTGAAAGTAATTTTAATACAATTCATTAAAAATATTTATTATATACACAAGATCACTAGAAGATAAAATAAACGCAGCTTCTCACTTGATTTGAAGTTGGCCTTTGATTTTAAAATACCAGTCATGCTTTGTAAACAGATCCGTTTTTCTCCATAATTTAACCCCACCATACGTCTCACAGATCCAGCAGATATTTAAAACGTAATTATATCTGAGACGGAGTCGTTTACGAACTCGTCCGTTCCTGTACCTTTTCCCCGCCCCCCTTCAGTGCCGTGCAACTGCTCATCAAGGTCGTACGTGCGCTAATTGTGCGTTAATTGCAATAATTGCAATAATTGTCGTGAAAAACTATAAGTTTAGGGCTTGCAATTTTGTTTTAATTTAATTTAATTTTCATCTTTTTGTATTTTTTTGCTATGGTTGCTTATTGAACAAGTACAAAATTATAAAAGAAGTTGCTATCCATGTGATTATTTTTTATAGATCTCATTTACCAAATGACTTAGTTGCTAAGCTAAAAATAGGAGATATTGTTGAATAATAGTAATTAAGACAAAATGCCTATAAAGATGATTCTCTTGTACCTTTACTAAAGAGTTTAATACTTTCCTAAGATGATTATTACTAAAAAAATATACCTCAATAAACAAGATATTACTTTAAAGAACCATTTTACTCAGGAGTCTCATAGACGTATGATAGGTGGTTGTGTGACAAAAAAATATGGTAGGTGGCTAAGGGTTAATTTAACCATCTGCTATGGCTTGTTCCACATCCATGTATATAGGGACTGTTCTAGGGTAAATTGATTGATTGATTGGTTATTAGGTCGTCTACAACAAGGTTCTTTAGCAGTGGTGAGACCACGCCCCCTTGTGGACAACCTTTGGCCATGGCTGCGCACTGGTTTCTGCTTGTCTGTAGCTTTAAAATGAGTTTATTTAGCATGTTATCTATCCATTCACTGACTACCGTGTATACTCGGTGTTTTGCCAGTGCCGTGGTTATGCTTCTTCTGTCGAAAGCTCCCTCTATGTTTATGAAAGTGCCGAGGCACATTGATTGATTGATTCTGGATGACCTCTTCTATTTTGTGTACCACTGCATGTAGTGCTGAGTCTGTAGACTTGCCGGGGGCATTATGCGCGTTGGTTGGAATGCAGTGGCTTATTTTGAAGGGCCGTCCCTAGTTTGTCTCTGTCACACAATCTTTCCAGAGTTTTTAGCAGGAAAGACGAAGGGCTTATCGGTCTGTATAACCAGAGGTCTGAATCACAAACATAATCCTTTACCGGGTTTTGGTATAAAGATCACTTAGACCTCTCTCCACAGTCTGGGTCACAGTCCCATTCATAGTCTGGCGTATAGATACTATGTAACTGACAATATCAACTTGTGTCCTCCCCTATTTTATCACTGCAGGGAAGACTTCATCCTGTCCTGGAGATTTGAAGGACTTGAAGCTGTTAATTACCCATTCAGTTTTTTGTAAGTTGACAGAATAGATACACATGAGTGTCTGCAGCAATTGGCATTCTGGGAAGTGCGTTTGTATCAAAATACTCTCGGCTTCTTTTCATGATAGTTAACGTTAGTAGAATGATGTAGTGGTAATTTATATGTTATTAATTTATTGTTTTCGAGTAATTAAGTGATTTAGTGGTCATTATATAATGTTAATTTGCCTTTGAAAATGCCGAAAGGTTTCACCAAGTGCCATCAATCAAAAGTATAAATAATTCTTATCATGTGTGGGTCAGGCCGCCGCGCCGTCAGGTTTATTTATAGATACTCACAGTTCTGTCCCTTGTTTGGCTAGTATTAGTCTGACTCTATCAGAGGTTTCTCCAAGACTTGGTAATTTTGTATCTCAGTCGCTACTTGTATTTTGCTTTAGCGGCTTTATAGCCGTCCCAATCCTGGTCGTCCCTCACAGGTGTTCCATAATTACCACTTATGAAAATGGTGTGTTAATGTGTTATTATCAATACCACACGAATAGTGACTACCTGCCTTGCGTATAATACCTACACCTACGCTGTTCGTGAAGAAAATTGTGCAACTGTAAAAGCTTATAACTTGGTCAGTTTTCGTTAGTTTCATTCAATTTTTTTTATACAGTATTTCGAAGCGAAACTCTGGTCGGGGTGTCTGAGCTTTGCACTATACAAAAGTTCACATTGTATATCGACCATAAATATTTATATATATTATATTATACGTCACAAAGTACTAAGATTGTTTGGTCACGCTAGAATTAGACTATTTTTGTTCATTTTTTCGTATTCAAAAATGGAACATCGAGCGACATGACCACTCTCTGAGAGCCTCTCGGCGGTACTAAATCGTATTTGTTCGCGTATCTGCATTTATAGGGGTTCACAAAATACTTTGTAAAAAAAAATCTGTATCTAGTTATATAAAAAGAAATATTTTTACTGTCAAAGGAGAAGTTCTGACACAATATTACATAATTATCATAATGATTTAAACTACAGAAGCTGGTGAAAAGACAACTTTATTTTGGTGAAATTTCTCACTATTTGAGCAAACTTTACAGTCATTTTTCTCTAGAAAAAGGAACCTACTTGATATCAGGTTATTCTACAAACAGATAGCCAACCCCCTTTGCAATTGCTTCGTATCCCTTGTTTATTAAATTTATCAGTAATTTGACATGAATTTAAGCATCGAAAACTATGCAAATCGTATGATTTGAAAAACATGCTTCACTTTCGTTGATATTAACCATATGTAATCTGTTGTTAGGTAAAATATGTTTTAATAAACGTTTAGAGAGCTAAATTTACTAAGTATGTTAGTGAATACCATGTTTGTACGATAAATATTTAATGACTTTAAATGCAGTGAAAAGTATAGATTCTGAGCAATATGTGGCGCGAAATATGTTAGCCCTCTTTGAGATATATGATTTTAATTGTTTGTATGTTTTGCATGCTTATAGCTAAATATGGTGTCACTTATTATATATTATATCCTGTTAACATCATCTGTACCCATGTTCTGCAAAATAAAATAAATGAAATGAAATTATCGAGTAGAATAAAGATAATCGTTCGACTATTTCTTCTTGTAAACTTGTAAGTATAAGTATAAAAGCCAGTCCTTATCCAGATTTTTCCTTTAATTTTATTTATATGTGTATTAAAAGCAGAAAGGGCGGCATTTGCCCAGCAGTGAGACGCTATAGGCTAGCTTAAATTAGAAGATGTGTCCCACTTTGCTGGATTTTTGCAATGACAGTCAATTTTAGTATGTAGCAATAGTAGAAGGGTGCATTACCATATCTCTAATACAGCTCTCAGCTGAGACCAGCTGAGGGTTCTTCATCAGATACTTCAGACCTTCGATTTTTGACATTAAATAAAGCGGCCCATCAAGTTGAATACTTTTGGTAAAGACGGTTGTCGATCTCTAAATTATACCGTTGGGCTCTTGTGTTTTCTAATCAGGGTCACCAGGTACTCCAGATCTTCGATTATCCTACTTTTTATAGTTTTCCCTTTATTTGGTCATTAAACCCTAACTCTGTACCAAATTTCAGCTCTCTGAGTTTATGGGAAGTACTAGTTCTATTTTGATGATCATGAGTGAATGAGTGTCATAAATGCGAAACTTTGCTTTCGCTTAACTTCGGAACTAAATGACCCACAGACTTGAAATTTTGGATTTTAAGTATGTGATTATAGCTTACTGGATGACGAAAGTTTCTGCGTTCTGGTCTTATACAGAGGTTCTCAAATAGGGGCCTGAAAATGCGGCGAAATGGTTCCAGTAAAGGATGGTACGGCAGTGTTTGCTTCGCGCTCGCCTTGGCTTGGGGGCACGGTAGTGCCCCCAAGCCAAGTAATCTATTATCACCACAATAATGTCCCTTGCGAATCACTGTTTTCAAACAGTTGATAATTCAACTCATAACTTCCGAATAAATCATTTCTACACTATATTTGAGAGTAAATAGTCAAAAATAGCCTGATAATATTTTCAATATGAAATGTTTGGTGCTTTTGAAAAAGACATATTCCTTTCATTATTTGGAATAATCCTTACATCATTTGGAATGACTACACTCTGAAACTAAAGAACCAATTAAAAAAAAAACTTACTGAAAAGAGAGTTTTTTTTTTGTTTAAACGTAAGGGAAAATCCTCATGGATACTATGCCGGACGCCTATGGTTGGAAACCCCGGGTAAGCCCTCGGAAGGATGTCCAAGGACTCCCAACAGACCCACAGCCGAGAAAAGAGAGATTAGCGATTAAAAAAGGTCTTTGAAATATCAAGCTTCGACCAATAGAGGTTTTAAAAATGTTACTAAACCAAGGAAAATTTAAATAATGTAAGAACGAGAAGGTATGATAGATAATACAAATGAAATAGGTATAGTCTAAGGATGTACCTAACTTAGGATTAATTTTAAAAATTTATCTACTTCCTGTTGGTAAAGAAACTTTTGATAAAAATACTTATTTTCTGAAGCTTTCAAGCTAATGGATATGATTCTCAGCGGTATATTACGAGTTTATGTAATGGTTTGTCAAGGCTGTAAAAGCCCAAATAATCATATATTATAGGTATATATATATTTGTCAATATTGTAATCAGGTTCATCATTCAAAAACCGGTCAATTGTAAGTCGGACCCGCGCACAGAGGGTTCCATACCAAACACCGTAATAAAAACACGTTTGTTGTGTGGGTGGGAGGAGTCCCCCCTTATATACAAATATTTTATTGCTTTATGATGCTGATGGAATTGACTGGGCGCCGTTGCTCTCTTCCGTCTGCATTGATGAGAAAATAAATTTATTCACATCCCATCTAATTTCACTGTATGATGTCCACGCGCCGATTCGCAGAATAAAGGTGAAACATGGGCCGTCGCCTTGGCTTACCGCAGAAATCACGGGAATTATCTCCAAAAAAGCTACAGCCAAGTCCAAATATAAGAGACGGCTTACGACCACTAACTGGGAAAATAATGTTCTGATTAGAAACCACTGAAATAAGGTAGGAATGCGCAACGCCAACATATCCACAACTCTGTCCAAGACGGAGATCCAGCTAAGGTCTGGAAATTTCTAAAATCTTTGGGAGTTGGTAAATCTCGTCAAGATTCTGTTTCCAAAAGTCATAACTAAACTTCACTCAATAATTTTTTTACTGCAATCTCCACTTTTAATATGGAAACCAAATCAAACATGCTTAAACATTTTCAACTGTAGCCACTCCCAACTGTGCTCCATTCGTCTTTAATCAATTCACTACTTGTGATGTTAGGAAGAGTATATTGTCCATTAGTTCAAATGCCGTAGGTATCGTCTGTCTTAGCCGTAAAATGATTATTCCCATTATTGATCAAATCCTTCCTGTTCTCTGCCATATCCTAAACTTCTCTATAACTCATGGCGTCTTTCCCAAAACTTGGAAAGATGCACAAATTATCCCTATTCCCAAAAAATCCAACCTTTCTTCGTTTTCTGACTATCGCCCTATCTCTATCCTGCCATTCCTGTCTAAGGTTCTGGAACGACTGTTCCACACTCAGCTCACTAATTTCCTTTCACAAAACCAACTGTTAAACCCTTTTCAATCGGGGTTTCGTGCTGGACATAGTACTACCACGACCATATTACATATTACGGAGGACATAAGAGCGGGTATGGAGAAAGGCAAGCTAACAGTTTTAGCTCTGCTAGACTTCAGCAATGCCTTTAACACGGTAGACTTTGATATCTTGATCGGTACATTATGCTCACTTGATATATCTCCAATGGTGATTGATTGGTTTCGTAGTTACCTGATTGGCCGTCGGCAGCGTATTGGTGTTGAAGATACCTGTTCTTCTTGGTGTAATAAGTATGCTGGGATGCCACAGGGTGGCGTTTCGTCTCCTTTACTTTTCACAGTTTTTATAAACTCCATCACTAAGGACTTATCTTCTTCCTACCACCTATACGCAGATGATCTCCAAATTAATTCTCAAGCTTCGCTGGATACCTCGAGTGTAGCTATTGGCAATATTAATGCAGACGTGGACATCATTTGCAGACGGAGTGAATCTCACGGAGTGAGGGTAAATCCGACTAAGACTCAGGCCATAATAGTCGACAGCCCTTGTATGACTTCTAGAATTGATTGGACGATGACTCAAAGTTACATGACTGTAATGTAACTGCTATAGCTTACAGTAACATTGTTAAAAATCTAGGTGTACTTATGGACTCATGTTTGTTTTGGGGTCCTCAATTGCAGGAGCTTAAACGCAAATTATTTGCTGCATCGGGGTCCATGCGCAGACTGAGAATTTTTCTGCCAATTACGACTAAAATTGCGCTTGTCCAATCACTTCTATTTCCTATCCTTGATTGTGCCGATGTCAGCTATCTAGATCTCACTGAAGACCAACTAAATAAACTTGAGAGAATTCAGAATTACTGTATCAGATTCATATTTGGATTGCGCAAATATGATCACGTCTCTGAATATCGCAAAAGACTCAAGTGGTTACCTATCCGCCTTCGCCAGAATGCTCATATCCTATACCATATTACAAAGTATTCTTTTTAACCCTGGTGCTCCATCATACCTAAAGAGACGCTTAAATTCTTTGAAAGTCTCGGACTCCAGAAATTTACGATCATCCGAAAATTTGAGGTTGAAAATGCCCGGCCACATGACTAATTTTATGGACAAGTCGTTCACTGTCCAAGCGGTTCGCTTGTGGAATGCACTGCCAGTAACGATCCAACTGGCGAAATCATCACATAGTTTCAAGACATTAGTTATAAATTATTATCTCCGTGTCAATGATTACATATAACTACCATGTCTTTTAGAATACCAGAATGATATAATTATTTTAGTATGTATTTATTATTATTATTAGAATGAATATGTTACTATGGTATATAATGTAAATCAAACTGCCCTACACTATTCTCACTACAGACTCCATTCTAGGTTGCCTGTAAGAGATTGCCTTGTGCAATAAGGCCACCAATTATTATACCAATAAGTTAAAATTAAGCTACTCAAATGTATTTCCTGGTGTGCAATAAAGAGTTTTTATGTTTATGTTATTATGCTTTTAGTATATATTTTTTGTTTTAGCGGCAACAGAAAACTTTAAGCACCTGTTCATTTGCAGCTTACCTTAACTGTGATTGGTTCATTTACATACAAAATAGACTAGGTTTTATTACATTGTGTTATTTACAGTTACGTCTCAGTAATCAAAGACAAGAACTGCAATTATAGTTTACAAATTAATCACGTTAGATAGAATCCTTTGGTCCTTGCAATTTTCCTTCCATTCGACGGAGCAATAATCGGAGCAGTCCAAGTCTGAAAAACTTTCCAATACTACCGCCTCTGATTCCACTTTATTCAGTGGACCGTGCCTCGAATAAAGTATCTCACGATTCAACATTTAATTTCATTCGGTTTGACAAATGCGTTTTTTTTTTCTAGTAAAATTATTTCATTACAACTGATTCCTGTGTGGATAAAATCAAATGTTTTTATTAGTAATGTAGTATACATTATTCGGTAAACTGCTATGGATATAGTACTGTAAGTTTTTAGGGTAAACTATTGTTAAGTATTCAAACGTACTCCACTTTAACCATAGTTTCCTAGCTGGTAGTAGGTAGTGCCACGATGTCGAGTCCCGTTGGATCGAGTCTCCACTACTTTCGTCGAGTCGTCGCTACGTCGAATCGTTCCGAGAGCCGATGCAATAAAGAGTAGTCGTCTCTACGTCGAGTCGCCGCTACGTCGAATCACCCTGAGTGTAAGCACTAACAAGTGAATGTGCCGCTGTGACTTCGGTTGAAGAATGTATGTAGTAAACAAACCAATTCTAATGTTAAAATACACTATAATTATTATTAGGAGGCTATTGTGTCCAACGCTCATGGGGAAATATTCCCTGTAATCGTATATGCGTCATTAAAACGGTTCTTCTTGTAGTAGAGCGTGGCTTTGTACATACTTTTGTTTCATCTTTTTTATATTTTTTATTATTATTTTATGCATCTGTTGCGAGTTATATTAAAAAAGATATAGTCCAATCCTGCCCGATCTGGCAATAATGTAAACATGTCATGTTTTGACAATCGTTGTCTAAGACAGATGAGTAGAAAAATATAGTATGACAAATCATAGAATTTTTTACTATCCTGAGTAGGTATTTTAAATGTAAATAAACTATCATAAAGAAGTTATTTGGTGTCGAAATGATTGTAAGAACACTGTATGACTCCTGGATCCTGGAATATAATCAGGGTGAATACTTAATTGCAAGTAACTAGGGATATTTAGGATCAAATGTGTTTGTTTACCTTTTTGCTCAAAGCTATTGAAATACAGTATACTAAATTCTACTTCTATATTACTTGAAGACATTGTTTTCTTTCTTTTTTTATGTGAGAAATCCTCATAAATGTTATCCCACCGACTAAAACCACATGACGCTACTAAAACCAAGCACAACTTTCGGATGGATACACTTTGGAAAAAAGTTAATTCAGGCTGCATATCAACTGCTGCATCATAGAGATGTAAAGATATTATCCTGTTTACTTTTCCACAATACAACGTCAATACAAAATATAATTTAAACTTATTCCTGTTTTATACCACTACTTAATCTTCATACGCAGTGACAGACGCCTCTTGAATATTTAACTAAGCAGTGAGTCTTTGGGACTCCAACTCATAATTTTGGTTCGGTTCGAAAACTTTTGGGTTTACCAGTATTTTGGCGGTGTTCGAATAATCATTGAATACAAAAACTTTTTCATTTACGCTCTGAGAACGCAGACTGAATAATATATGAATGGGTGGCGTTGAGCTTACGCTTTAAGGATTTTTAGCTTTTCAACTGCTTTAATGATGTCTTATTTTTCGTTAATAAAAAAAAACAAATAGGCACTTTTTTTTCATAGATTACGGAGAATATTTTACCACGGGCTACGGCAACCAATCATCAGGTGGGCCGTGAGCTTATCTACCATCTTAGTAGGAAAATAATCCGAAAATCTAACTAATATTATACATGTGAAAGTATATGAAGATGTCTGTTACTCAATTACATTCTAACTGAACTGATCTGGCAGACACTTGGTACAGGGATAAGTTATTAAAGTCTGTAATAAATAAAATTTTAATCCTCCAAATGCGGAAACGTGTTCCATATTCCACTCAGACGAAACCGCGAGCATCATTTAGTACTAGTATAAAATTTTAATAAAATATTTAACTATTATGTACAATGACCTATCTCACAAATAATAATAATTGCTATACTGAATACAACAACCATTTCTGGGATTTGCTTTTAATACAATTTGGGTCTAATAGTAAATTTGTTTCTCTACGCGCCTACGGGTACTGAAATAACTTACTTGGGTCGTTACAAATACAAAGTAACCTTTTGGCTTAAAATACTCTAGAAATCAGTCAATTTAAATAAATGGACTTTTATTAGAGTATTTCTAGTTAACCTACCTACCCCTCAGTTTCTTAAATTGCTATTCTCTGAAAATATTGTTTTGACTAGATACTGTTTTTAGAAATGTACTTTTGCTTTTATTGGTCTATGTTGTATTGCTATTTTTAGATTAGTTTAATGACTTAAAATCGTTATCTTTAAGTTATTTTGAAAAGCTATCTTGTATTTAGATATTGTTCTGACCTAATGCACAACTGGCACTGTTAGTGTGATGAAATAATTGAATGGGGATCGGCACTGTAGTCCTTAACACAGGTTATCTAATAACCTAGCTAGGACTGCAGCACCTTAACCAGTTGAATTGTATTATCCAGTAACAAATATCGATTTATTTCGCATTTTTGTACAATTAAAAAAAAAGAAAAAAAAGGAAATAAGTTTACATCGAAATTCATTATTTATCTTATCAATATTATAAATTCAAAAAATTGTGATTGTATTATATCTGAATGTAATACTACTCTTGTCACGCTCTAACGCCTGAACGGATCTTTTTGAAATTTTTATCAGGGATGGACTATAGTCTGGAATAACGAATTAGCTTCTTTTTATCTATCTTATTATACCAACTTACTATCTTTATGTACTACTAACTGTTGCTCGCGAAAATTTTGTTATAATGCCAATTTGATTGCACTCTGCTTAGCCCCTAGGATATGTAGCGTGATAATATATAGCCTATTAGAAGACCCCACCCAAATCTATTGAGTACTTTCGAAATCCTTCCGGACAAAGCAAAGCAAACAGACAAACAGACAAAAAAAATCTAACTATATTTTCGGCTTCGGTATCTTATGTTGAACACCCAGCGAGTTTTTTTTTTAATATTTCCAATGTACAGTTTTGACTTTTCTATTATTTTATTATATGTATAGATACGCACCACCGTGGCATTAAACCTATCTAAACACGAGTGTCAAGTACGAGATCATCCTGATCGGATAACTGGTTTGGCCAGGTCGTGTGGACAAAGAAATATTCATACACATGTTTGAACAACGCCATCTGATCAAAGTAAGCTAGGATTAACCTTGACAATGTGGACACACATTACAGATAAGAACAACACTAATTTCTACTCAAGTAATTCAAATAACAACTTTTTCAAAGAAAGAAATTTAATCTAACAATTCTGTACATTTCCTACAAATTGTAACAAAACTATTGCACCATTACTAATCTCGAATCTTGTTAAAGTATCAAAACACTTTGTGGTACAATACGGCTCTATCAGAGCAACTACAGGTTAAGACTACGGACTAAAAAAGCCTTAATGCCCGACTTACCTTCGACTGGGACTCTCAGTCCGGTTCCGCTTTCTCAGAGCAATTCGCCTTTCAGTATTAGAGCTTTTGCTTACACTGTCCGCGATTTTTATTCACAAAAGCTCCCGTGAGGTTTCCTTCGTGGTTTGTTTTGGACTTTGAATTCATGAATAGATTTTTCCGACTTGTTAGTTTTTTTTTTATCTTATCTTAGCTTTTAGCTAGTTGTGGCTACGTACTATATTAAACTAAAGTTTTAAATGAATACTGTGTAAAATAAGAGTCTTCAATCTTCTACTTACTTTACAAGAAAGGTTTGTTGTGATTTCTACCAAATATCAATAAGTTAAGTTAATCCGGTGTAAAATAGAAAAAGTTGATGACTGAAACATTATAAAATAATTAATTTTGTTTTCGAATCTAAGCTTAAGAAAATATACATATTACTGTACTAACATAATAAAGAGGAAAAAATTGTAAGTAATCGATGAATTCGGGAACTACACAGCCGAATTTAAAAATTACATCACCATTAGAAAGACAAGTTATTCTGAATTATCATTTCAGGCTTAGATCAGAGAAGTAGATCAGTGATAGATCTTCTGTCAGATTTTCTACACTATTTTACAATATCTAGTGTAGAAAATATACAGGCATGTATCGGTTTGTGATCCGTTCAATGGGTGCTCCGGGGTTCTTAGTAACTATGTCCGAGGTGAAGTCGTGATTCACAACTACTTACATAGTATTTTTATATAAACTTACTGTAATAGACAGCTTGGAATGGAACAAAACTTGAACCCGTGGCATTTACAGGGCCAACGATCTGAGAAGTTGATACACTCGTACAGCTCAAAACTAGTCCTTTTGTTATAAATATGTTTAGTTATTTATATTAAAATCACATAAAAATGTATAGTTTTGCAATTCGTAACTACAATAATAAATCATTTGGAAATCATGAAGTCCAAAAATGCTGTTTTATATTTGTGGAGATTCATACACAACGTCATCTTGTCCAAAGTAAGCTAAGGTAAATGCAGGTATTACCGACCCTGTTAAGACAATTTTAAAATTGATGATAGTTATTAAGAATGGTGATTGAGTTCACACCCAATGTTTTGATTTTATATGAAACTTTAGTTTGTCTAGTTTATGTTTAAAGCCCTAAATTGCCCTTAAACACAATACTAATAAAATAAAAAAATAATTAAGTGATCAAGTCCATTGTTTGTATTACCGACCCATACGAAAGGCTATGAAGCTATTTACCGATTTTTATGAACCTATTACCGACTGTTAAAAACAAGAAGAATGTATAGGCAGGTATTTTGTTTAATTAAGAAGAAACACATTATGGTGTTTTTGCAGAAAATCATGTAGGTTTGCTCTAAGTCCTTTCATAATACCTTTCATACACTTTCATATTATACTTCATAGAAAAAGTCACTTAGATACTCTGGTCCATGCTATTTGACTAAGACATTATGTTGTAAAAGAGCTTTTATGGTTTTTTATCTTCAAAATATTGTTTGAATAATAAGCTAATATTTCATTAAACTAGGTAGTGTTATGTTACATAAACGATATAGGATTTGTATAGAATCGGCAATAGCTTCCCGTACTTGCTATCACCGACTCATATAGATCGGTAATAGTCGATATAATACATAATTACGAAATTGTATGGCCGACTCATAAAAAGTAGATTATATGTATTTATTTGATTTTTGTAGCCATAGCAGAGATTTTAAATAAATAGTGTTGCAAATAATATTAATTAATACAAATATTGTAATGCAATAAAAAGTAATTTTATAATGCCCCTTTTAATGACAATGAATGATTAAAGTTGTATTTCGTAGTAAACAAAAAACGATTAAATAAGAAAAGTAGACCAAATAGTATAGATCGGTAATTGTGTGTTACAAAGGCTGACTGTATTAGATTAAGATGTCATATTAAAATAATTGCTTTATTATCACATATCGACGAGAAAGAGGTAAAACAAAATTTAACAAGCATCGCAATCACCGGCCCATGAGTCGGCAATAGCTGCTACTATTAAAATAATTGAAGGTATTACCGCTTTAATTAAATGTGAAGTTTTATAATATTTAATTAATCAAACTTTATGAAATACTGTAAGAAATTAAGACCTCACATCTAAATGAACACATTTAATAATACAGAACAATCATAGGTTTCATACAATTCTTTAAAAACTGTTAAACGAAGTTTTGGTGTGCTTATCTGTAAGATTAAGGATTTGTACCGCACGATCGGCAAGTTTACTATCGTCATAGAAACAAACGAATTTCGTCTCTTTCCTGGAATGCCACGCACACTAACGTAAGTATTTGCGACACTCAATGAACAAATGTGCGTATTTCGTCAAATGTCTCTAGCATAAACTGTTCCAGTAACGTAAAAATTGCAGGTTAATGAAATGGATCGGTAATACCTGCGAATTTTCGATGGGTCGTTAATAGCTGCGTTTACCTTATATGCTGGTGCTATGGGATTTAGACGATTACATTACATATTATACAGAAAACACCCAAACTCAGAAACAAACATTTGTGGATCAACAAGAGTGTGGCGTCTCTGGTGTTGCAAATGTTCATCTGGTGAGCCGTATGCTTGTCTGCCACCTTAGTGTTATAAAAAAAAACAAATATTTGGACTGACCCGGGAACGAACCCGGAGCCTCAGCGCGGCAGGCATTACACTATCGAATGCCCCACAGAAGAACTCGCAGTATCTATAGAGTACGTTTTAGTTACAGATTTCCTCCTGTGCTACGAATTGCTATGCTCAGTGCCGGCTCTAGGCTTGCCCCCTTACTTAGCACGAACAAACCTTTTGGAAAAGTTTGGTAAGGTATGTAATTCACCTCTCTCTACCCCTTGGGATAAAGGCGTGGTTTTAAGATGACGATTGTACTCGTCATACATAGGTACATAAACAAACCACAAATATTACGTGCCTCAGTACCTGACTCAAACCTGAAAAATATTTTCAAGTGGTACACAGACACCGTAGGGAACTAATGGAAACATAAAATATTCGTATGTAAGAGATGCTTTCTCCCGCGGGACTACTGGGACTTGATTTATTAGTTTTTAATTTATGCTTTGTTCCGCGGAACTACTGGGACTTAATTTATTAGTTTTTAATTTATGCTTTGTTCCGCGGAACTACTGGGAATGAATTTATTAGTATTTCATTTCTACTTTGTTCCGCGGAACTCATGGGAACTGAATTGTTGATGCTTTGTTCCGCGGGACAACTGGGAAAAAAAGTCTCACTAGTTCCGCCACGGAACTATTTCAACGGAACAACTGGGAATAATCGTACACACCTTACACAACACAGTTCGTTGCATACCAAACTATCTCGAAGTACAAAGTCAGTTGAATTTCAGTCCTTACTTCCTGGAGTTATATTCTACACTGCGCTACGTCTGCCTCAAGGCCGAAGCCCCGTCCGTCCGCACGGAGGGGTGAGGGTGTGGGTGCACGTTCGCGGCAGGGTGCGGATATGGACGTCCATTAATGGACACCCATATCCGCATCCTGCAGGTGAATCTGAACCACTGCACTGGTGCTCAGGACCTTCTGTACCAGAGCATCAGGCAGTGGTCCATTAATATTGTCGTCGTCGCTGAGCCGTACTGGGTTCACCCGGGAAGCCCGGTGGATCTGGACGGCATGGCGACCATCTTTGGGGGGACCGGCGCGGACGACTCGCGCCTAGCGCTTATTGCTAGGGGCCCGGGTTGCGTCGCGGCGGAATATGAGGGTGTGGCTGTCGTGGCCGTTTACGTCTCGCCGAGCCTCGACCAGCATCAGTTTGAGCTATGGCTCCCTGAGCTGGACGTCGTTCTCGCTGCATGCCGGCCTCGCCCTGTCCTGGTCCTGGGAGACTTCAATGCCTGGTCGCAGGCTTGGGGCTCCCGGGAAACCAGAGGCAGGGGGAGGATACTGGAGGACTGGGTCACTACACGTGGCCTAGTCATCCTGAACCGGGGGAATGTCGCAACCTGGACGCGGCGGGAGCTCAGCTCGGTCATAGACGTTTCGTTTGCGACCCCTGAGCTCGCCCGCCGTGTCCAGGGATGGCGCGTGGTGGAGGAGGAGGAGACGTCGTCAGATCACCGATATATTCGGTTCGACGTCTCCCCTCCACCTAACCTGCCGCCAACAATCGCGAATCCCCCGGAACCGCGTTGGGCACTCCATCGCCTGGATCGGGAGGCTCTCCTGGAGGCGGCCATCGTGCAGTCCTGGATTCCGACAGCGGACAGGCCTGCCGATGTTGATACCGAGGTGGAGTGGTTCGGGAGAGCCATGTCGCACATCTGCGATGTGGCGATGCCCAGGGCTAGGCCCAGACCGGCGAGGAAACAGGTGTACTGGTGGACGCCGGAAATCGCGCAGGTGCGCGTGGATTGCGTTACCGCGCGCCGCCGGTACACCAGGTTTCGCCGAAGGCGTCGCCGCCCAGACGATGCGGCAGCCCGAGAGACGGAGCTCTACGATGGGTACAAGGAGGCCAAGAGGGCCCTCCAGACCGCCATCAAGCGGTCCAAAAAATTGGGCCGCGAAGAGCTGATGGAGACTCTGGAGCGGAACCCGTGGGGGCGCCCGTACCTCATGGTAAGAGGCAAATTACGCCCTAAGGCGCCCCCACTAACCCAGAGTCTCCAGCCGGAGCGGCTGGAGGGGGTCCTGGACTCCTTGTTCCCGTCGAGAGCGGAGGAACACGTTCCTCCGCGCATGGCTCCGTCTCAGGCGCCCAACGCGGAAGGCAGCGAGAACGACGTGCCCGTAGTCACCGAGGGTGAGTTAGGGGCGGCTGTCCTGCGGCTTTAATCCCGCAGAAACACCGCCCCTGGACCCGACGGCATTCCAGGCCGTGCGTGGGTCCTGGCTCTCGAGGAGCTTGGGCCTCGACTTATGGGTCTTTATAGCGCATGCCTCGAAAAAGGCCAGTTTCCCAAGGTCTGGAAGACAGGGAAACTGGTCTTGATTCGAAAGGCGGGGCGGCCGGCAAATTCCCCATCAGGGTACCGGCCGATCGTGTTGCTCGACGAGGTGTGCAAGCTCTTTGAGCGCATTATTGCACAACGCCTCGTCGGGCACCTCACACGCGTGGGGCCTGATCTGGCGGATAGCCAGTTTGGCTTCCGTCAGGGACGCTCCACCGTGGACGCGATCATGCGCATTAGAGGCCTGACGGAGGAAGCAGTCTCACAGGGTGAGGTGGTGGTGGCGGTGTCTCTCGACATCGCCAACGCATTCAACACCTTGCCCTGGAACTGCGTCAGGGAGGCGCTTATCTATCATGGAGTGCCTCCCTACCTCCGTCGAATTGTCGGGGCTTATCTTTCCGAGAGAGCCATAACTTACCCGAGCTGGCTAGGGCCGGGTCGGCGAGATGTGTCGTGCGGTGTTCCACAGGGATCGGTTTTAGGGCCGCTCCTGTGGAACATCGGTTACGACTGGGTGCTGCGTGGTCCGTTGCTCAGAGGGGTCGGCGTAACATGTTACGCCGACGACACCCTCGTTACGGCGCGGGGAGCAACGCACCGTGCCGCAGCACTTAAGGCCACGGCAGGGGTTGCTCAGGTCGTGGGTCGGATTCGGCGGCTGGGTCTTGAGGTCGCCCTTCACAAATCCGAGGCTCTGTGCTTCCACGGACCTCGGATGGGGCCACCTGCGAGATCCAGCCTACAGGTGGGGGGCGTCAGCATCGGCATCGAGCCCTCGATGAAGTATCTGGGGCTCGTACTCGATGGCCGGTGGAACTTCGGACATCATTTCCGAAGTTTGGTCCCAAAACTGAGGGGAGCATCGGCCGCACTCGCGCGGCTGATGCCCAACATCAGGGGACCCAACGCTCCCTACAGGAGGCTGTACCTTGGGATCGTGCGAAGCATGGCCCTGTACGGGGCTCCCGTATGGGCGGAGACCCTGACGGCCAGCAATGAGGCTAGACTGATGAGCCCGCAGAGAGTGATGGCCGTCAGGGTGATAAGAGGATACCGCACGATCTCCGGTGAGGCGGCATGTCTCCTAGCCGGGACCCCTCCATGGGACCTGGAAGCGAGAGCCCTTGCGTCACTGTTCAGATGGCGCAAGGAGGCGCTGGAGCGGGGCCAAAGGCCTGCGTCTCGAGAAATCGAGGCCCAGCGGACCCTGCTCCACCAGGAAACCCTGGAGACATGGAAGATGCGACTTGAGCAACCAAAGGGGGGATTCGCCACAATCGCGGCCGTCAGACCGGTCATGGACGAGTGGCTGGAGAGAAGACACGGTGCTCTCTCCTACCGGTTGACACAGATGCTTGCCGGGCACGGTAGCTTCGGTAGGTATCTGTGGCGAAAACACCGGGAAACCACGGCCGAATGTCAGCACTGCGAGGACCGCAGCGATGACACGGCGCTCCACACGCTGGTGGAGTGCACGGCGTGGGCACAACAGCGACAGGTCCTCGTAGTGGGTCTGGGCGTGGACACTCTCTCGCTTGAGGCCATGGTGCGAGCCATGCTCTCCAGCGGGAGTAAGTGGGACTGCGCCGCCTCTTTCTGCGAGCAGGTCATGCTCGCAAAGGAGGCGGCGGGCCGGGTGCGGGAGAGAACTCTCCCACCCGAGTTCCGCAGTCGGCGCCCTGGGCGCCGCCGACGTGTCTTCGCCGAGGACTATCGGCCTCCATGACCGGGGGTCTGAGGACGGTGAGAGGGCCGCTCACCGTCCTTACAGAAGCAGGCCCATGACGGCAGCGTGACGTGAGCACTCACGCACGCCCCCCCCCTTAGAAGCGGGGTCACACCCGAAACCCCCCATAGACGCGGGATTGCACCCGAACCACCCCCTGGGCGAGGCCGCATTGGCGGCCGTAGGTCTGTTGGGAGTCACGGGACATCCTTCCTGAGGGCTTACTCTCAACCATAGGCTGTTGGGCGTTACGTGAGGTTTTTTAGTCGGTAAGAGTCCGGCATAGCATCCTAGGAGGATTTTCCCTCACGTTAAAAAAAAAAAAAAAAAAAAAAAACACTGCGCTACGTGTCTAGATGGTATACATTTTTAACTAGACAATCACTTGCTATTCTTATTACAGTGTTTGTTGTTGCCGTATCGAATCTTGTTAGATATTCTTAAATCGCTTTAGATTGAAGAAACATTTTGCTTAGTTTCAAGCGGAAATGGTATAAGAAGTTTAACTTACTGAGATGTTTTAGATAGATAAATTCAAATTGTAATTGAAAAATTGATTGCAGTGTAGATAAAATACCGGCCTGGTTGTACTTAGTTTTCATTTTGCACAAAAATGGATTGCAGGTTCAAAATGATGAAAGAAGAGATTGTATAATCTCTAAAAATTTTAATCTCGCAAGGTAGAGGAAAGTCTTACGATAGTAAAGTTAGAATCTACTCTGGTCTAACTATTTACAATGTTATTGTTGTTTACAAGTTTAATGAATGATCTTCAAGAAATTGGTAGCTTTTAGCAGTATATTTCACGAACTTATATTTTTCAAAATCAAAAAGGTATCAGACTTGTACGAACATCTTCATTTTAAATTTTGTGTGCTCATATAGGTAGAGACTTGTAATTTCTTTCATCTGCAAGTTTCTTGTTTCGGCTGAAGTTTAGAGCAGCGTACTTTCTTTACTGATACATGTAGGTACCTATGTTTAAAGGTTTTGTAATGAACTTTTACGATGTAAGCGCCTGTTAAAACTCATTTTAGGCATCAAAATAAATAACCATACATTTATTTATTGCAAGGTGAGGAGAATAGAGAATAGTATCCCTACTAATATTATAAATGCGAAAGTAACTCTGTCTGTCTGTTTGTCTGTTACGCTTTCACGCCTAAACGGTTGGAGCGATTGAGATGAAATTTGGTATAGAGACAGTTCGAGGCCCTGGAAACGACATAAGCTTTTTAACCGACTGCGCAGAAGGAGGGTTATAATTTTAAGCGATAACGACTTCTAAGCGGTGGAAGCCGCGGGGAACAGCTAGTTGTCTCTAAAATGTCAACGTAAGATAGTAAAGTACGCGCCTTGCGTGTCCAAGTGACATGTTTCATAAATGATAAGGAATCACCATCCTATTTAAAATGGTTTCAGTAATTACAACTAAGTTTATTTGTGCTTTTAATGTGTGCACATAACTTGCAACATCTTAAGTTGATTTCCTTTTAAGTAAGTCTAAAAGTCAGCCCAAGCTGGCTATTTTTTGGAAGTTACAGGCAACAAAAATATATTATCTGTGAAAATTTCAACGGGCTGATTATCACGGCTCATGCCGTCTGGTGACAGCCAGATGAACAGACAACGAAGTCTCTGATCTGAAAATGCCCTGTTTTTACGCTTAGGGTAGGTACAGAACCCTAATTAAAACACTCCTCGTTTTCCTCGAGGGCTAGAATCATAGTTGATATTGAAATTAAGATTGTGTTATTTTATTTCTTCGCCTTGCTGCTTCTGTATATTGTAATGTGAAATTAAAACTCCGCAAAACAAATGTAAAAGCTTTTACAAGAAGTGTGACTTTGTAACCTAGATATAAATTCGCCAGTTTAAATGACTTAGGAACAAAATTCTAGTACCTACGGTGTAGAAAGTCTTACAACAGAAGCAAAAATAATATTGTGCCATATCTAAAGTCTTTTGAGGATGGAAAGTAATATTAAGTTGACTACTAATTTGTTCCTCGGGGACCTTAACTTTAGCTGGTGCTAGAATATTCGTTTTATTAGGGTTAGGTATTAATTTATCGTTTACACAAACATAATATTACGGAAGCGAGTATATTTTTATGAACCACACCCCCGGCCCCGTCAAATAGATAGAGGCGTGACCGTAATTGTGTATGCAGTAGACTACCATAGAGATAGACCATTGGCTGATTTGATATATATTAAAATGTATATGCTATGCATTTTTTTTGCTTGTTCCTGAAGTTTCTGATTATGTGATCATCATAAACTGAGTGCTAGTCCTGGATGCCAAGCCACCCGCTTCTAAGCCCAGCGCCTGCAAAAAAATTAAGTTGTAGTTACTTTGTGTATTGCTTTAGAAAAAGAAACCGTTGTTTCAAGACTACATAGTCATAACTCACAATAATAAGGTAACTTGAGTACAGCTGCGTAAACCATCCTTCCGAGGAGTTATGTTACGTAGGACGTCTGTGTTATCAATAACTAAATAATCTGGAGACTCGTAATGTATATTTCAAGATGAAAAAGCGAAGCAAGGTAGCATCTTGGCTTAGATATTGATTTTCCAAGCTTGCACCTGTAAGTGATGATCTGATGCAGTAATTGCTACGCCAAAATGCCAAACTTTTTGTACCATGGATGCATTAAATTCAAAGATTTGCAAAAATAGCAGAAATAATTTAAGTTATATGGTTTGGTCCCCTACAAAACGACAACAATATGTACATTTTACGACATCCAAACGATCAAATAAACATGAGTATGCTACTCGTTGTAAAATAGACACGTCTATTTTACATGCCTTAAAAAGCGAGCGATAAAAGTCAACTTGTTTGTGCCCACCTGACTCAGAATCGTAAACTTTAGTGCTTCTACGTTGTGCTGTACCTGAACCTTTGTTGATAATGTATTCAATTACAATTTTATATATTTTTGTTACAATTTATATATGTATTAAGATTTAAGTGGTTCTTTCTGCCATTGCCACTAATACAACAATAGTTTTGTATTTGGAAACCTCCAGAAATTAAACAAGTGAAACCAACTCATTCGTGTCACTTTGTATTGGAAGCTTGATATTTAAGGTTGGGCTGCCAATTCGGTCTTTTATGTGATGATATTAAAATATGTTTTGGTTTATTTCATCATTTATATGATGGCTATATTCGGTACGTAAAACTCGATTACAGGGTGGTAAACAGAGTAAATTATTAATTTTTAAATAAGTACATCAAACTTTAATACCGATTAATCATTATTGTTCAATTTACTGAAGTTTCGTTGGCTTTACGAGCCTCACAAATTATGTAATGATATAAATTTTCATTCAAAGTAAAAAGCTTCTACTTAAATAAAAAGTACCACCACAAACCAAATTCCCAATAAAGCGTAACACGCAACCTATAAATGATTGTTCTGACAATGTATCGAATACATCTCCCGCAAATGGAATACTTACAAAGAAGCGACATAAACGAAAATACGCAATGCGCTTGACATTAATAAATTACAAACGGTTTCTCTGTTTGACATAGCCTCTGCTACCGTGACCTACTTCAATTCTCAACTTTATTCGAATGTTAACCCTTGTTTATTCTATTGTAAATATTTTAGAACGTTTGCCTCTCATGTTGATGTCTTGAATGTGTAAGCTATAAAAGTGGTACCACAAAAGCAACGCTTGAATGATGTATTCATTCATCTTATCATCGTGTAGCTTTACGGGAGTTAGACACGGTCGCGTAAACTGGAGAGTAACGATTGTTACATGGAGTGAAGAAACAAGGTCTGAAAGGTTTAATACAATAAAATACGACTTTTTTTAACGTGAGAAAAATCCTCAGGGACGCCTACCGACTAAAAACCACATGTATCCTACCTAACAGCCTACGGTTGGGAGCCCCGGGTAAGCCCTCGGAAGGAAAGTCCCCAGGAATCGCAACAGCCCACTACCACTACGGCCTCACCTAATGGGGGTTCGGGTGCTATATCGTGTCTTTAACGAGGTTGTTCGGGTGTTATCCCGCTTCTAAGGGGGGGCGTGCGTGAATCCCTCACGTCACGCTATACGACTTTACTTACATATCATTTTGTGTATTGTTTTGCATTATAGTTTTCTGCTCCGTCGCTGTATCTTATATAGGTAGGTGTACTCGGTTTTACTAAAGCTTATCATTATATCAAATCTCTCAGCAGTTCTATCTATATAGTTTTTAATTTCACCCAGGATGAATGAATCATTTGGGGTGTGTGGAAACATTTTTTTTAATTTTATTTAGCTCGCCAAATTGACGTCGCCACCAGCCTGATGGAAAGCCGTGGCGCATCTAGCGATTGGGGGTCACTTCTGACAGTGGTCCTCAAGCTGGCGGCCCTGCGACGTGCCTCTGCACGCTCCTCTTGAAGAACCCGGGATTGTAAGATGAAGGAAACATGTGTGCGGGCAGGTCGCATATCTAATAAAATATGATAATATGATGCTAAGGATAGTAAACAACTGATATTTGAAATTAGATCATTTTTTGTAGAGTTCTTGTTCATGTAAATTTGACTACAACACATTTGTTGTTTTTCTCTGTAAGGACAATATCCTTATCATATTACAATGTTTTTCATATAAATATTTGCTTAAGTTATCATTTTCTTACTGGTATGCGTCAAATCAATATTTTCTGAGAAAATACCGAAGCAGAGAGCAAATCTAAAGATAATACCTACTGTCTGGTCTTTCCTTGTTCCTTTATACGTTCTGATTGGTCAGTCTGCCGAGGTCCAACAAATTCTTTGTTCATTGTATCTTCAGTCTATCGTGGGCGTTAAATGATCCTACTGCTTAAATAATTTATTTTGTAGAACTGAACGATGGCTTTGCTCTGTCTGTCATCTGTAGAGATACATAAATAATTGGAAAGCTCTTAGACTAAAGAACTAGAAAAAAACTTCGGGTAGTTGTGAAAATAAGTAACATTTAATTTGCTCTTCATTTAAATTTTAAAAACTTATTTATATCTGTACTTATATTGTAGTAAATGTGCATTAACCATCACTAGTGTGGTTCACCTGCCAGTGTGAGTGTTTTCCAACAATTCTTGCACATCAATACAGCACTATGGACCGCAATGTAACTGAGTCTATGTCCAGTCTCAAAGCATCATTTTTTGAGGGCCTTTCCAAGTTCGAATCCAGACTGCAACATGTCGCCGCTGCTTCGTCTTCTGCTGCTACTACAAATATAGCATCCGATTTTATGCTATTCAGGACTTGTATGCTGGAGGCTTTGAACTTACTCCAGCATCAGGTGGACAGGCTTGCCAGTCAAGTGGATAGCCTTGAGATGCATGGGCGGCGCAAAATATTGCTGTTTCATGGCATAGCAGAGGATAAGTCGGAGGATGTGAAGGCCGTGATTGTCAGTGTTGTGAAGCAGCGACTTGGTTTGAACACATTTGTTGCTCCGGATATCAGGAGGTGTCATCGAATGGGCCGTCCATCCAGTGCCCATAAACCCAGGCCTATTCTTGTCAAGTTTGCGGACGTTATGATAAGAGACAAGATCTGGTTTTCGAAAACGGCACTGAAGGGATCTGGAATAACACTCTCAGAATTCCTCACTAAAGCTCGCCATGAAGTTTTTCTTGCTGCTCGGGAAAGATTTGGAATTAACAAAACTTGGACAAAAGAGGGTTATGTCCATCTAATCGACTCAAAAGGTACGCGCCATCGTATAACTTCGTTAAAGGATTTCGCAAATATTCCCGATTGTGATGATAAACCGGCTGAAGTCCCGAAGACTGTGAGTACCAAGTCTAGACGTGCTGTGGCTTCCAAAAAGTAGGCAATTGATGTGTTGTAATTTTTCTTGATACTGCATTAATTAATAACTTGTATTCACAATGCAGAACTTCGCAGAATTTAAGTATGTATTGTTTCCTTTTGTATAACCTTGTTATTATCACTTTTGCTACTTAACTTTTAACCACTATTCTATTCATATATGGTTATTTGTTTTTTATTCTTTTTCTAAATTGCACAATTTTTTAACTCCTACAAAAGTAAAAGTAAAATATAGTAAACAAAACAGGAATCAATCAAACACAAAGTGTCAACGAGTGTCAAAACTGTCAAACTTTGCCATAGATAATGTTTTGTTTTTCACTGTAAAGGTACGTTCCATTATTTGCAATAGGATATTTTGGCATAGTATTGTCTGAGGTATTGCAATGGCGAAGTGATAATTAATGCTGGTTTCTATATATATGTTGTATTTTTCTGTATAAAAATGAATTCTGATTGTTATTCTTGCAGTGACTAAATTGTTATGACTAGGACACTCAACAGGCGCTGGCGGGTGGACTTCCGGACTGATATTGTTTATATACATATATATCTATATTTAATATATATATTCTATATTACAGTTCCTTCTCAATATCATAGTTTATTTTTGTTTGTATTATTTTTATATATTTTTTTGTGATTTGACACATACCTATATATGAGTGATTCTGAAGATGACAGCGATGGCGACAGTTTTCGCACGGCATCTAGTCTAAACACCAGTTTAGTTAGCATTCCAACACTTGCTGATAAACTGAAGTATCATTTTTCCGATGTTCCTGAAAGTTTTAATGTAGTCCATTTTAATGCACAGAGTATTCCCGCCCATTTTCCCGAGATCCTGGCTACTTTTGACTGTAAGAACATTCATGCGATTCTGGTTTCAGAGTCCTGGTTTAGGACAGTTCATTCATCTACCTCCTTCACACTCCCAGGTTTCCAATTAATAAGGAATGATCGTGGGTGCGCTGAGGCTGGTGGCGGTGTTGCCATATATCTACGTGCACAAATTCCTTTTCATATCATTAATATGTCAGCACAGCCACCACCCTCTAATGCTGGCGAGCATCTCTTTTTGGAAGTGGAAATAAATCATTCCAAAGTGTTACTGGGAGTCTATTACTGTCCATCGTCCGGTATTAACTTTTTCTCGTCTTTTGAATGTCTCTTAGAAAATCTAATCCCCTCTTACAGTCACTCAATCATACTGGGAGATTTCAATACGTGCCTCGTAAAAAACGATCCTCGCTCTCTCGCACGCGCCTCTTCTTTTCGCCGTTTGGTTCAATCTTGCAATCTTTCCATTCTTCCTCTTAATACAACCCATCACTTCCCTAACAAACAGCCATCACTTCTAGACCTTATCCTAGTATCATCTAAACAGCACGTCATTAAACATGGCCAATGTGACGCTGATGCCTTTTCTTTTCATGACTTACTTTTCCTTTCCTACAAACTCCGTCCTCCTAAATCAAGATGCAAGATTCTGTGGCAGCGCAATTTCAGAGGTATGAACATTGACAGTCTGCGTGAAGACGCTATTACGATCGATTGGGAACCTTTACTTATGTCCGATTGTATTGACGAAAAGGTTAATATGTTTAATACAGAAATAATTAAATTGTATGACACACATGCTCCTGTCCGAGCGGTTAAAATTAAACATCTACCTGCTCCCTGGTTGACTGACGCTATTAAGGAGGTAATGGCCAAGAAAGCAGCAGCTAAATATAAATATAAGTGTAAACCCAATGCAGGCAATTATGAAAGATATGTGGCAATACGTAATCACTGCAATAAGGTGTGTAGAAATGCACAACGCCAATATATCCATTCCTCTATCGATAACAGTGATCCATCTAAAGTGTGGAAATTCCTGAGAACCATAGGAGTCGGGAAGCCAAAAGAAAACACTATTCCTAAAAATGTTGACCTCGAAGCACTCAATTTGCATTTTTCTTCTTCGTCCAATTTCGGAGGGACCAAAAAGATTAATACACTTAATTATCTTTCATCGCTTCCTACTCCTAATTTTCCACGTTTCTTCTTTGATTCATTGACTGTTAGTGATGTTAAGAAGAGCATAATGTCAATAACATCGAGTGCAGTTGGGAATGACTGTGTAAGCCGTAACATGATCGTACCTATCCTTGATCAAATTCTTCCTATCGTAACTCACATCCTAAATTTTTCTATTGTAAGAAGTCTCTTTCCATCCGCATGGAAAGAGGCACAAATTATTCCTTTACCAAAAAAGGGTAATCCAACTTCTTTTTCCCACTTCCGCCCTATATCTATACTACCTTTCCTTTCTAAAGTTCTCGAGCGTCTTGTTTATAATCAACTCAATACGTTCCTTTGTTCTAACTCTTTACTAAACCCTTTTCAGTCCGGTTTCCGTCCTGGACATAGTACTGTGACAGCTCTGGTCAATGTTACGGACGATATAAGAACAGGCATGGAGGAGGGCAAGCTCACAGTGTTGTCTTTACTTGATTTTAGCAATGCCTTCAACACTGTAGATTTTGAGATTCTACTTGGCATACTTAGCTCTATTAACATATCTCCTACGGTTATTGACTGGTTTCAAAGTTACCTGTCTGGCCGCCGGCAACGTATACGTATAGAAGATTCTTTTTCTTCTTGGTGTAATATTACAGCTGGTGTTCCGCAGGGTGGCGTTCTATCTCCCTTACTCTTCGCTATATTTATAAATTCAATCTCTCATAAATTAGTTTCAGCCTACCACCTTTACGCAGATGACTTACAAATATACACACAAGCGCCATTGAGTCAGTTGCCAGCAGCGATTTCGTCAATGAATATTGACTTGGAACGTGTATGTGATTGGAGCAATAACTATGGACTTCAGGTTAATCCTTCCAAAACTCAAGTCATTATCGTCGGCAGCCCTTGGACAATACCACGTATTGATTACACGCAGCTGCCCCAAGTAATTTTTAATGGTACTCCTATCGCATTAAGTGAAACAGTAAAAAACTTGGGAATACACATTGATGGAAAGTTGTCCTGGGATTGTCAACTGCAAGAAGTCGGACGAAAAATATTTGCAGCTTCGGGGTCGTTGCGCAGATTGCGCAATTTTCTTCCCACAGCCACTAAAGTTGCGCTGGCACAATCTCTCTTACTCCCTATCCTTGATTATGCAGATGTCAGCTATCTTGATCTCACTGAGGAGCAACTTGACAGACTTGAGCGTCTTCAAAATGTTTGTATTAGATTTATATTTGGCCTCCGCAAATATGATCATGTGTCTGAATTCAGAAAAACGCTCAATTGGCTCCCAATTCGACTTCGACGGAATACTCACATATTATGTTTATTATACAGTATAATGTTCAATCCTAGTACTCCCCAATATCTCAAAGATCGTTTCAAGTTCCTTCATGACACACATACAAGATTTTTAAGGTCATCGGAGAATTTGAGAATGGAAATGCCACAGCACTCCACGAATTTCATGAGCAAGTCGTTCACGGTACAGGCGGTTCGCCTGTGGAATTCTTTGCCGGTTGCGATAACACGAGCGCAATCGCTGGTATCTTTTAAGAGGATGCTAAAACAACATTTTTTATCTATCTCTGGTTAGTGTTGCGTCGCATAAGTATGTTAGTTTATGGATTAAAAGTGTGAATGGGTCTACTATATAATTACTTATATTATTTTGCTAGCTTTTAAAATGTATCTATGATGTTTCACATAAATGTAATATGTATGTACTAGTGTGTTTATACTTGTATGTATGTGTTTATGCATATTATTGATATTTGTTTATATGTGTGAATTTAATATATTTGATTGTACACTGCCTTATCAGATCCTTGTTAATCAAGTCCATCCAAAGGTTGCCTGGAAGAGATCGCTCTTAGCGATAAGGCCGCCTATTGTACATATATTTTAATTTTTATTTTCCTTACTTGTATTCTTTTAATGGTGTACAATAAAGAATATTTATGTTATTTATGTTATGACTAATGAATATTTTGTCGAATCCATTCACAGTGGTATACATAATACAGCCGCAAGAATCTTGACTACATAAGAGACAAATATCTAGCGAACATTCTTGTGACTGATAATGTTCTATAATATTAGCTAGTGAAGATTCCTGTGGCTGTATTATTTGAGTAGAGTAATTTGATGGTTGTAGTTATGCGTGATTTCTTGCCTACTATTTTCTTTAGTATTTACTATTTTCTACTATGTTCAAGAACCTCATTTACATTAAAATGGTGCACATAAACTTATATTGACTTGCAGCAGTACCGAAGCAAGATATGTAACCAGACATAGTGGGCAGTTTTCGTGAAGTAAATTAATTGGTCTAAAATCTAAGTCGTGTTTTAATTAGTGTCCGACCGAAACTGGTTTTTCAGCCGAAACCGAAACCGAAACCGAACTTTCGGCCCCAGGGTCAGTTTCGGCCGAAACCGAAACTCACGTGTTCATATTAAAAAAAAAAATTTTGAAGTGCGATCCGGATTCCCGCACAGAGGGTTCTGTTACAAAAATTGGGTACAAAAATTACGTTTGTTGTATGTGGATGTTTTTTTCTGGTTTTAGTAGGTATTTTTTGTTATAGTATAGCAGCAACAGAACAGGGTGAGGTGGCAGTGTCTCTTGACATCGCCAACGCCTTCAACACCTTGCCCTGGAACTGCATTTTGGGAGACGCTTATTCGCCATGGAATGCCTTCCTACCTCCGTCGAATTGTTTGGGCATATCTTTCCAAAAGGGCCATAACTTAGCCAAGCTAGCTAGGGCCGGGTCAGCGATATGTGCAGTTTGGTGTTCCACAGGGATCGGTCTTAGGACCGCTTCTGTGGAACATCGGTTACGATTCAGTGCTGCGTGGTCCGTTGCTCAGATTTATCGACGTAACGTGTTACGCCGACGACGCCCTCGTTACAGTGCGAGGAGCAACGCATCGCGATGCAGCCCTTGAAGGTCACGGCAGGGGTTGCTAAGTGGTGGGTCGAATACGGTGTCTGGGTCTTGGGGTCGCCCTTCAAAAATGCGAGGCTCTGTGCTTTCACGGACCTTGGAAGGGGCAACCTGTGGGATCCAGCTTACATATAGCGGGCGTCAGCATCGGCATCGAGCCCTCGATGACGTATCTGGGGCTCGTACTCGAAAGCCGAAGGAACTTTGAATACCACTTCCGAAGTTTGGTCCCAAAACTGAGTGGGGCATCAGCCGCACTCTCGCGGTTGTTCTCTGTCTCGCTGCAGGCTTTAGCGTCTCACGTCTGCGTGAGACCGTACCTTGGGATCGTGTGAAGCATGGTTCTATACGGGGCCCCTGTATGGGCGGAGACCCTGCAGAAGTCGATGGCCGTCGTCAGGGTGATAAGGGGATACCGCACGATCTCAGTTGAAAGAAAGAAAGAAAGAAAAATAAATTTATTTCACATAGGCATATACAGATGCTCTTGTAAAACGTCCAGAATATAAATCAAAATCTACCACCAGTTCACAACGCGACCCACCAGAGAAGAACTGGCAAGAAACACAGCGGGTTATTCTTTTTAGAGCTCTATTTACAAAATGAATCTAAAAACTATGCATTTTAACAATTTTTTGAGAATCCAGTAGAGCCGGTCATTTCCAGGCTTCTCCATCCAACAAATAATCACCAATTGTATAGTAGCCCCTGCAGTACAATTTACTTTTTACAACCTTTTTAAATTTATTAAGGGACATACTTTTAATTTAATCTGGTAGCCTGTTGTAAAAGCGTATACAGTTACCCATGAAAGAATTGCTGATTTTGTGCAATCTGCTATGATAAACAGCAAGGTTACTTTTATTTCTAGTGTTGACATTGTGTCTATCACTTAACTTAGCGAAACTATGTAAATTTCTTTGTACGTACATCAGATTCTCAAAAATATAAATTGTGATGCTACTGTAAGTATTTTAACCACTTTGAATTTTTCGCGCAGAGAGACCCTTGGACCTAATCTATATATAGCTCTTATGGCCCGCTTTTGTAAAATAAAATTTTTATCTATATCTGCACCATTGCCTATGAAAGTAACTGAAATAGACTATTCTAGCCGTATCTACATCCGTCAAGTGCCTTATCTTTTGTACAGCAAATGCTGCTGAACTTAATCTATTTGGTAGTTTGACAATATGTGGACCCCATTGTAAACCAGCATCGACCGTTATCCCTAGGAACGTCGTTGATTCCACAAGTTTCAACACCCGACCATTAAGTTGAACATTGGTTTCTGACTGTGTTACATTAGGCAAGGTAAATTTTATGCATTTAGTTTTATTATCATTCAGTCTAAGATTGTTAGTGTTAAACCAATGAACCACTTTCAAGATTGCGTTGTTGACATCGTCATAGTTATCTATTTGTCTTTTAACTTTGAAAATCAAAGAAGTATCATCTGCAAACAAAACAATCTTGTTGTTGTCCTCTACGTAAAAGGGTAGGTCATTAAAATATATAAGGAATAAAAATGGTCCGAGTATTGAACCCTGTGGGACGCCCATAGTAACTACAGAGCCCTCTGAGCGTGTACCATTAACATCAACCCTCTGAATTCTATTGTTCAAATATGAAGTCAGAAGATCGAGAGCCTTGTTTCTTATGCCATAATGGTGTAATTTCCTGATTAATGTTTCATGTTGGACGCAATCAAATGCCTTAGACAAATCGCAAAACACACCAATTGCATCTTGTTTATTCTCCCAGGCCTCGTAAATACATTTCAATAACTCTACACCAGCATCGGCATGAGCATCGGTATGAGGCGGCATGTCTCCTACCCGGGACCCATCCATTGGACCTGAAAGTGAGGGCCCTTGCGTCATTGTTTAAATGGCGCAAGGAGGCGCTGGAGCGGGGCCATAGGCCTGCATCTCGAGAAATCGAGGCTTGGCGGTCCAAGTTACTAGCAACCCCCCAAAAACACGGGATAGCACCCGAACCCCTCTCCCCCCAGGCGAGGCCGCAGTGGTAGCCGTAGGTTTGTTGGGAATCCTCTGGACTACCTTGCGAGGGCATACCCGGGGCTCCCAGCCGTAGGCTGTTAGGTAGGAAAAGGATACGCGTGGTTTTTACTCGGTAGAAGTCCGGCATAGCATCCCTGCAGGAAAAAAAGCGGCAACGGAAATACAGCCTCTGTGAAAATTTTAGGTCTCTATCTGTCACGGTTCCAGCTGTATAATCTCGTGATTAATAGACAGACGGACAGCTAAGTCTCATTTCTCATTCATAGGGTCCCGCTTTTACCCCTCCGTACGTGAGTCCAGCTCGCTCTTGTCCAGTTTTAGTTATATACTGAATGTAATCAAAATGGGCCAAGAGCTAGTAACAGTAGTAGTACATCGTGTGGTTTTAGTCGGTGGGAGTTCACAATAGCATCTATGAGTAATTCCAGACGTAAAAGAAGTAGGGTTACATACAAGAAATGCGAAAACAAATCAAAAAATCACGTTTATTGTTTGGGAGGCCCCCTTTAATGTTATTATTTTTTCTGTTTTTATAATTTGTTGCTATAGCGGCAACGAAATACCTACATCATCTGTGAAAATTTTAATTGTCTATAAAGGTGCATGAGTTACAGCCTGCCGACAGACAGACAGATGATCAACGAGGTCTTAGGAATGGGGTCCTGTTTTTACCCTTTATCTATAGAACCGACTTCCAAAGAGGTAGGTTCACAAAATGTCCTAGATCACCTTTTTTACCACCCTAAAAAGGTGGTAAAAGACATAACACACAGGAGTAATTGTCTAATACTTCTCAATGATTGTAATTGCTTGTGATTTGAATAAAATTGTATTATTTAACTATTGATTGGAATCTTTTGTAAATCTTAGGTTAGTTACATATTAACTGGTTGGGTTGACCCCAACCACGTTACAAGCAGAGCCAGGCACTCAAAATTCACGAACACGTGAGTTTCGGCCCGGCCGAAAGTTTCGGCCCATTTTGGCCGAAACCGAAACTGCGGCCGGAACTCGATTTTTTGGCCGAAACTGGCCGAAACCGAAACCGAAACCGAAACTTCGGTAAAAATAATGTGAATATAAATGAAAATATACTAATCTCGTGCCGATAGTTTACTACTTTTATCGCCTGAAGCTTTAAAATACGAATTGAACTAGTATCCCAGTTATAAAAAAAATGTAATTTATAATTTCTAACTCTTTTCTTACACTAAATAGATTTAAAATCATATTCATTACAATATCTTATCGCCATTACAAAACCCATGAACCCCACTCAAGCTTAACATGTCAAACACTCCATTTCATAATCCTCATCCATCACTTCTTTACTCCATACTCCTTGTATTGTTTCCGAAGTAGCTCGTCCCCCGTCACGATAAGGAGCGTCGAGCCCCAGGGAACTTCGATAAGATTCGTCAATGCTTTGAAGAATCGTCGTCCCGCTAAAGGGGCAACTTTACGACTGATGTTTTCCGTCGAGAAACCAACAAGTCAAATCATTGGAACGTTTTGTTTGTTTAGTTTAGTTATTTGTAAGATTTCGTTTACGAGAATCTACCTTTCTTTTTTCTTCGAAGAAAGCATTTGCTTTTACAATACGCCTACATTTCGTCAATAATATTCCCTTCCAATGCTGACAGCCGGTTCTTCTGAATACGCTATCGGAAGGGTAACCCCAGGGCTCCCACGTAACAGAAGGTGACTATCGGGTATTAATTGACGTCTAACCTATTATAAGTTGAAAAAAAAACGCATATTATACAACACAGTTTAATACTGATGGATATTAATTAAGATACCAGGCTTAAAGTGCCCGTGGATGCCCATAATGTAACTGATTTTATCACAAAAAGCAAAACCAGTAAGTCTAATAAAATAAGTCAAAGAAACTGACCTATTCTCACAATCGAATGAACGTCAAAGAGTAGAATCAATATGAGACTAGCTCAGTCAACCCGATTAAACATTGTAAAGCTTAAAGCTTTGAAAAAAGGCGAAACATGCTTAAACAATACATTGAGCTAACCACCAGCTTCAGGCATTAAACACTTTCTGTGTAACCTTTGTGCTTTTTTGTTTTGTCAAATCAAATTTCGCAGCATTGTTGAAGTGCATTATAGTCAAAATATATTTTTTTCCACATTTGTTGGGAATCTGAAAAATTTGACATCGGAGTAGAAATACGCATTTCATTAGTTAGCATTTAGAAATGGATATCACTGAAAGGCAATAAAAACGTACATGTCAGTGCGTCAACGCCATTTCAAGAATAATCGCACACAATCACCTACGTAAAAATACACTTTAAATTTTTAATATCTTGAAATTTGCATTCCAAAATATTAAGTTTGTATTTGATAAAAAATTGAAAACCAGCAAGAACGAGTCTACACTTCAACAAATTGCAGATTTTTTGCACGTAGCACATAAAATTAAAATTCATCGAATGGCATTCCAAGGTTCATTGATTCGTTTTCTACCTACTATTGCGCTGATATTTCTTAAAGTAATATCAAATGTGCGCACCTAATTATCTTATTATTAGGTTATGTCTTAACCCATAGTCAGATGAAAACTTGTACTTATTGTCTCATCAATTGAAAAAAAAAATTGGCAGGTAAAATTATTATGACGTGCATTCAATAGGCAAGTTTTTTTTAAACTTTAACGAAAATGTTATATTAGGGATTTTTTGGTTGGAATTGTGCTGTAGAGAAAATAGCTGGCAGTAAATCATTGGTACACTATAATCAAAGCAATACGATTAAAGTTTTTGATAGCGGAAAACAGTAATGAACGCATAATATAAATAAATGACTGAAATTATATTGATAAACTTCGACCTTCTTATGTATTCATAAGCTTTTCATGTTCAGAACGTTACAAACCTAATGAAATTACTTACATCCATTTTTAAGCTATTGCATAGCTTCTATCGCGGGCCTTGCGTGGAGACCGAATCCAGAAATTCTGTCACGAAAACGAATCACACTTTTGGCTACCTTCGGCCAGGTTCGTGTATCTTTCAAACAATGTAGTAAACAAACAGATTGGATCTCGACTCTCCATAATTACTTACATTTAAATATCAATCCTGATCATATTCGTTTTAAGGAACCATAGTTAGATTTATGCGGCCATTTCGACACTAATTTACCTTTAGAATATAGAATAATTTCAGGAAAAATACTTCGATGATAAAAATTTAAACCTGTCATTCTTGCTTGTCATTAAATTATTTTTTCTGTCTTGTTTGTCTTTGGCATAGTGTTGTTTAATGGTCTAAGAGCCCATGAACATCTACCAGTATGTATTTGACCAGACCTGAGGTTTTGTACACTGAGTCTCCTTTACCTACCATGCATTATGCAGTAACTCACTAAACTCTCAGTGAGTCACGCGACGACTGCGCAGCCAGGACAGGTATCGATTTTTGACTAGTTTTAAATGCATTTGACCACGTTTGCCGTTTTAAAAAAATGAAAATATATTATGATTATTATCGGAAAATAAGAATGGCAGACTATTATCGTGAGTTTTACTTAGTGGCAGACGATTTTGAAAATGCCTAAAAAAATTTTTTTTGAAAGCATTTGACCAGATCTGCCATTGAAACATTTGATTGATTATGGTCTTAAAAGCTTATATTCAAAAAGGCAGACGTCTACATAGAGCATTTACATAAAAAAATAGTAAAATATTACCTACTACTCGGTCAGATGAATACGCATTCCGTTCGCTGTTTTACATTGATATCAATATAAATACTGTGGGACATTCACACACAACGCCATCTAGCCCAAACCAAGATGATATAAGCTTTGCTATGAGATTTAGACAACTGACAAACATACTTAGATCTTTCTTAATACATAGGTAGGTACTTGCACATTCTACATAGAGACGCCTAAACCCTGAAACAACTATTTGTGGGTCAAACAAATATTGGTCCGACCCATGAATCGAACCCAAGATCTCAGAGCGACAGTCTGTTTCACTAACGCCCGCACCAAAGCATATATTTTACTTGCGAGTACCTATGACACTGTATTTATTTTGTATTTTAAAGTAATGATCTATAATAGTGTTTTTTTACTCTTTAAATTTCTCACGACGAATGTATTACCTACTACTTATACCTCCACGTATATATTTCAATGCTATAGACACAGTATCTATAGATATTCCTGAGTAATTTAGAACAGCAAATGATTGTAATTACCTGTTAAGAGCCCACCTGACGCTAATCAGTTTAAAGGAGATAACAGATATTCATTTCAGCGTACAAGAAAGTGGTAGATACGTTCAGTTCTATGCGTTTTAACGAAATAAATTAATTAAAAGAACTGTAATAATTAAAAAACAACATGTGGTTAGAGTTAATTAAGATTTACTATTGTCTTTTTGGTAATTATAAAATAAACATTTTAAACCAGACATTAAGTATAGAAGATCCAGCTTAAAATTCACGACATTTTTGACTAAAAAAAAGTTAATTTAGTAGACCTTACGACTCCTGTGATCTAGATCAAGATGATAGTCTATTTAGCGTCATACAGACTCTTGAGCAATAGTTTTTAGATTTCAATAAGGCGCCTTAAAAGAAGGGACATATTGAGCCTACATCTTGCAAGTGACTGAGCTGTGGACCTAAGGAGTAGATGTCTCTGCTGGGAGGCACACTCCACACGTCAATATATCTACCCAACATAATCTGCTTATAGTTCAAGAAAAGAAAAATACTGATTGCAGATTAAACCAGAACACAAAAAAAAAGGTTTCAATAACGCCTCATTTTAATAAATTTATTTTTAAGACTAAACCATACGTCAGGTTTGATCTTTTTTTGTTTGACAGTTAGTATGTTCTCTAAAGCTGATCGCACATTTGTTACCATGCATTATGCAGTAACTCACTAAACTCTCAGTGAGTCACGCGACGACTGCGCAGCCAGGACAGGTGTCGATTTTTGACTAGTTTTAAATGCATTTGACCACGTTTGCAGTTTTAAAAAAATGAAAATATATTGTTATTATTATCGGAAAATAAGAATGGCAGACCATTATCGTGAGTTTTACTTAGTGGCAGACGATTTTGAAAATGCCTAAAAAAATTTTTTTTTAAAGTATTTGACCAGATCTGCCATTGAAACATTTGATTGATTATGGTCTTAAAAGCTTATATTCAAAAAGGCAGACGTCTACATAGAGCATTTACATAAAAAAATTATAAAATATTACCTACTACTCGGTCAGATGAATACGCATTCCGTTCGCTGTTTTACATTAATATCAATATAAATACTGTGGGACATTCACACACAACGCCATCTAGCCTAAACCAAGATAATATAAGCTTTTGCTATGAGATTTAGACAACTGACAAACATACTTAGATCTTTTTTAATAGATAGACACACATTATACCTACCTAGAAGTTACATAGAAACATCTGAACTCCGAAAAACTATTAAATATGACTGCCTCGTTGGTCTAGAGATCGTAAAGCCCAAATGAGGATCACGAAGTCGTGGATTGTTGCCCAACATGCCACAAAAAATTATGTGAGCCACAAATATAATTTGTCTACAGTCTGGGTGTTTCTATGTAGGTATTAACAAAAAAACATGATTAAAGTATTAATATCCTGTTGTCTGATTTCCATAACACAATCAAGGTAATCCTAGTTTACTGTGGGATCACATAATAAGTACCTACTGTGTAAAAAATGTACGCATCTGTAAATAATTTGTCTTTCTAAAGTTTTATAATTCTAATCCATACTAATATTATAAAGCTGAAGAGTTTGTTTGTTTGTTTGTTTGTTTGTTTGTTTGAACGCTAGGATCTCAGGAACTACTGGTTCGATTTCAAAACTTCTTTTACAGTTTGATAGTCCATTTTGTCTATTAAATACAATTTATTGCATTAACCTAGCATTTTTAGTTTCCGAGATTTTTAGGATTCTTTAAGTGACCCGGATTCATTGCTCTCGAGTGTATTAGACAAATTTTAAAATAAATTAATAACTATTTACAATATGAATAAATAAAACTAAACTAAATCTAAATAGGGCCCCCGTGGCATTGTGCCCAAAAGACTGGCAGCATTCCCCCTTTTAACGGCGATGCCTATTCGTTGGGAGAAATAACTGCCAGCCCTTAGGTCACCAGTTGACTCTACAAGACGCTTCTTCAAAATTTTAAAAAAATTATGTGCGTTGGGACCCCATGGACCTAGGGTCTCGACACCGACTGGAATAAAATTGTACGACGAGCATATTTTGGGGGAGAACACTGATATCTGCAACACAGTTTGTACTAGCGCAGGTATCAGGGAATTCCAATTTCATGAAGATATACAATTAATGGCAATATAGAATTTATCTATTTATTTATACATATTATACTTAGAAAACATCAAATCTTCGAAACAAACATTGGTAGATCCCACGATTTTTTGGCCTGCCCGGGAATCGAACCCAGGACCCCAGCGCGACAGTCAGTTATATTACCGAATGCCACCGAGGCAGACCAATAAGAATCTGGAGGGTACAGATATTGTTCTTCTCCTACATCCAAATTTCCTCCGATGAGGAATTCGATTCGTCAATCCTATCCTGGTTATCCGTAACTGTTGTACGTTAGGATTGAAGAATCGAGGATGGGTACCTCTGAAGAAAGCCAATAACACCTGGATATTTTATAATTATTTAAAAGTTTTAAGGTATATTCAACAAAAAAAACAAGCCTTGCCGTGTACCTGCGATACGTCTCGATGGCGCAGTACTGAAAAGTGTTGCAGAATTTAAGCAAAGACTTTTGGGTCTTTTGGGACTTTTGGGAGATTTTGGGACTTTTGGGAGTTTTGGGACATTTGGGTCTTTTGGGACTTTTGAGTCTTTTGGGACTTTTGGGACTTTTGGGACTTTTGGGACTTTTGGGACTTTTGGGACTTTTTGGACTTTTGGTACTTTTGGGTCTTTTGGGACTTTTGGGTCTTTTGGGACTTTTGGGACTTTTGGGACTTGGGACTTTTGGAACTTTTGGGACTATGTATGTATTTGTATTTGTATTTAAAAAGTCCAAAAGTCCAAAAGTCCAAAAGTCCAAAAGTCCAAAAGTCCAAAAGTCCAAAAGTCCAAAAGTCCAAAAGTCCAAAAGTCCAAAAGTCCAAAAGTCCAAAAGTCCAAAAGTCCAAAAGTCCAAAAGTCCAAAAGTCCAAAAGTCCAAAAGTCCAAAAGTCCAAAAGTACAAAAGTCCAAAAGTCCGAAGGTTCAAAAGTCCAAAAGTTCTAAAGTCCAAAAGTCCAAAAGTACATAAGTACAAAAGTCCAAAGTACAAAGTACAAAAGTCCAAAAGTCCAAAAGTCCAAAAGTCCAAAAGTCCAAAAGTCCAAAAGTCCAAAAGTACAAAAGTCCAAAAGTCCAAAAGTCCAAAAGTCCAAAAGTCCAAAAGTCCAAAAGTCCAAAAGTCCAAAAGTCCAAAAGTCCAAAGTCCAAAAGTCCAAAAGTCCAAAAGTCCAAAAGTCCAAAAGTCCAAAAGTCCAAAAGTCCAAAAGTCCAAAAGTCCAAAAGTCCAAAAGTCCAAAAGTCCAAAAGTCCAAAAGTCCAAAAGTCCAAAAGTCCAAAATTCCAAAAGTCCAAAAGTCCAAAAGTCCAAAAGTCCAAAAGTCCAAAAGTCCAAAAGTCCAAAAGTCCAAAAGTCCAAAAGTCCAAAAGTCCAAAAGTCCAAAAGTCCAAAAGTCCAAAAGTCCAAAAGTCCAAAAGTCCAAAAGTCCAAAAGTCCAAAAGTCCAAAAGTCCAAAAGTCCAAAAGTCCAAAGGTCCAAAAGTCCAAAAGTCCAAAAGTCCAAAAGTCCAAAAGTACAAAAGTCCAAAAGTCCAAAAGTCCAAAAGTCCAAAAGTCCATAAGTCCAAAAGTCCAAAAGTCCAAAAGTCCAAAAGTCCAAAAGTCCAAAAGTCCAAAGTCCAAAAGTCCAAAGTCCAAAAGTCCAAAAGTCCAAAAGTCCAAAAGTCCAAAAGTCCAAAAGTCCAAAAGTCCAAAAGTCCAAAAGTCCAAAAGTCCAAAAGTCCAAAAGTCCAAAAGTCCAAAAGTCCAAAAGTCCAAAAGTCCAAAAGTCCAAAAGTCCAAAAGTCCAAAAGTCCAAAAGTCCAAAAGTCCAAAAGTCCAAAAGTCCAAAAGTCCAAAAGTCCAAAAGTCCAAAAGTCCAAAAGTCCAAAAGTCCAAAAGTCCAAAAGTCCAAAAGTCCAAAAGTCCAAAAGTCCAAAAGTCCAAAAGTCCAAAAGTCCAAAAGTCCAAAAGTCCAAAAGTCCAAAAGTCCAAAAGTCCAAAAGTCCAAAAGTCCAAAAGTCCAAAAGTCCAAAAGTCCAAAAGTCCAAAAGTCCAAAAGTCCAAAAGTCCAAAAGTCCAAAAGTCCAAAAGTCCAAAAGTCCAAAAGTCCAAAAGTCCAAAAGTCCTAAAGTCCAAAAGTCCAATGGTCCAATAGTCCAAAAGTCCAAAAGTCCAAAAGTCCAAAAGTCCAAAAGTCCAAAAGTCCAAAAGTCCAAAAGTCCAAAAGTCCAAAAGTCCAAAAGTCCAAAAGTCCAAAAGTCCAAAAGTCCAAAAGTCCAAAAGTCCAAAAGTCCAAAAGTCCAAAAGTCCAAAAGTCCAAAAGTCCAAAAGTCCAAAAGTCCAAAAGTCCTAAAGTCCAAAAGTCCAATGGTCCAATAGTCCAAAAGTCCAACAGTCCAAATGTCCAAAAGTCCAACAGTCCAACAGTCCAACAGTCCAAAAGTCCAAAAGCCCAAATGTCAACAGTCAAGTAGGTACTTTGGTACTTTACTTTGTTGAACATAGGCCTTAAAATCTTACTTATATATATCTTACTTCTTACTAATATTATAAATGCGAAATTTTGTGAGTGTGGATGTTTGTTACTCTTTCACGCTCGAACCGCTGAACGGATCGGGCTGAAATTTGGTACAGAGATACATTATAGTCTGGAATAACACATAGGCTACCTTTAATCCCGGGAATAACATCCCGCGGGAACAAATTTTACGCGGGCGAAGCTGCGGGCATCAGCTAGTAATATTATAAATGCGAAAGTTTGTGAGTGTGGATGTTTGTTACTCTTTCACGCTCAAACCGCTGAACGGATCAGGCTGAAATTTGGTACAGAGATACATTATAGTCTGGAATAACACATAGGCTACCTTTTATCCCGGGAATAACTTCCCGCGGGAACAAATTTTACGCGGGCGAAGCTGCGGGCATCAGCTAGTATTCTTATATAGAAATAATTATACTAGCCTAGTTGGTAAAAAATGCTATGTAATAGCTTTACCGCGGCAGTCCCTGAGTGCCACACGTCTTTTTTTTAGTAGACGAGCGTGTTGTAAGAAATTTCAGGGAGCGAAATTTTACAACAAATTTTGCACGGGTAGCTATCAAAGACACGAGACTGGCTTCTGAGAGCGCTACGACACGCGGGAAATGAATCCGTCAGTGAGACTAAAGAATACCGTAGGTGTACAAAGAAGCTTAAAGTGAAGTGGGACAAAAAATAAATATAAGTATTATGTTTATCTAAAACATTTATTTCTCCAATGTATGCTAACTGATCATTCGTGCCGTGTAACTTTCTAAAAAGTGCCGGTAGATGGTGCCTACGTCGCCCCAAGACGTATAATAAGGTGGAAAATTTGGTTGGTTCCGAGTAGGTTTCGGTGGCGGGTGAATAACGCGTCGGCACGGATCGCCGAAAAAGCAGGTTCGAATCCTGCTCGAAACCAAATCTTTTTCCATATTTAAAATTTACTTCAATATTTGTGTCTGGTGTGTATGAATTTTAATAATATAATGGTTTAGAAGTTATTACCCAAGTATGTTTAAAAAACAAAGCATATAGGTACCCTCACATGTAGGTACCCTCACATGTTGCAAGTAACTTAATATAGTCAAATAGCGTGGTGTAACAAGGTCTCAAAATATGTTTTTTATCTATACTAATAAGTATTATAAAGAGGAAAGATTTGATTGTTTGTTTGTTTGTTTGCATCGAATAGGCTCCGAAACTACTGGACCGATTTTAAAAATTCTTTTACTGTTGGGAAGCTAGGCTCGCCCCGGTGAACATAGGCTACATTTTATTCCCGTATTCCCACGGGATACCGCGGGTGATACCACGTGACGTTCTCTAGTATTTTTATAAAACCTAAAAGTTAAGCCATTGCTCCCGTTTGCCAGTAAAATGGCAGTAGTTAAGTCAAGTTGAAGGCTTTTAAAGGCAGCTTATCCATATCAACACTGCAATAATTATGCGGCTTATTACTTATTACGTAGGACAAAAATCTAAAAGGTATAATATGGGCATAAAATATGCCTCTGCCTATCCCTTCTGGGATAAAATTCGTAATCATATGTATGAATGTATTTTTATAAATTAATATTATTTATGAAGGTCTTCCATGCAAAGTTAAAAATAGGCCCAGATTAATTTGTTAAGAGTTAGACAAAAAAGGTATTATTTGTAAATATTCTGTTTCTATTTAGGCAAATTCAACCATCGGAACATAAAATGCATGACTCGTAAATATATATATTTCGTTCGCAATACTTTTGTTAAGGGTCTTGCACAGTGGTCTTTAAGGAAATGGCATACCCTCGTCGTGACGCAGGTTCTCTCACGAGGGTTTTTATTATTGATGTGTCAGGCTGAGTTATGGGTACCTATCCAATGTACAACAGGTATGAGGCGAAGGTCGGTTTGATAGCTTGAAAATGAATGTGAATAATGAGGGGTACGCAAAATGGTTTAGTTGCGGTATGAAATTGAATCTGTTTGAGCAGAAGTATTATCATAGAATGGTTAGCAGTATAACAGTGATTTAGGCATTATACAGATCCACTTGTAAAACGTCTCGAATATAAATCAAAGAAGTATCACTACCAGTTCACAACGCGGATTCACCTGAGAAGAACTGAGGAACTCAGCGGGTTATTCTTATAAGTGCTCATGACAAAGTTTGTCACAGGAGTAGTGAAGTACATGGTGATTTTTAGTGAGTAGTCTGAATGCTATCTAGAACTGGGAGTCAATACACACGTCCACCTTTCTTCTGTCGTAACTAGGCAGAGAAGTGCCTGAATGGAGTTTTACTTATTTACCATTTTTTATACCACTAGAGTGGCAGACAAGCATACGGCCCCACCAGATGTACCGGTGGTCACCGCAGCCTATGGACGTTTGCAACACCAGAGGCGCCACAATCGCGCTGCCGACTCTGTAAAAACCTTCTAAGTTCCCTTTTGAAGAACCCCATATTGTAGGCATTTGGGAAAACCGAAGCAGGGAGATCATTCCACAACCTAAGCGTACGCGGAAGAAAGCCTCTATTAGATCTCACCGTGCTCGAGAACTCAGGACGCAACGTGTGAGGTTGAACACCCTGTCTATGGCGAGCGGTGAGATGATAGAATGTAGCCGTAGGCATCATATCAAACAATTCTTTAGAGCACAAATCGTTGTACAGGCGGTAGAACACACACAGGGAAGCAAAGTCGTTGTAGATTTTTTCTGCTTGTTGGCATTGCAGTAAAGTCGCCCTATGAGTGCCATCCTAAGACATTTTACCGAGTATATTGGAGATTTTTACATACAACCGTAAGCACGAAGAATTTTGTTTTTCATGTCATAATGAACTTTACTTTACTAAGACGATGCTGCTGTTACTATGCGATTGTATTTAAGATTTATTAATTGTTTTATGAATGTCTGAAACAAATATTCACTACCACCACTAACGACGGCGAAGTTGCTGCTACCACAACGTTTCACATCTCAAAAATTACATATACATACATACATATGTAGGCAGAGGCATATAATATGCCCACATTTCACCTTTGTATAATTTATCTCACGTAATAGGTGGTGAGCCGTATTGCCGTGTTTAAATGGACAGGCGCAGGTTGTGACTGCCTGCTGTTGAAATAAAGCCTCCAACTTAGCTTAACGACTGCCATTTTGCTGACAACCGGGACCAACGGCTTAACGTGCCTTCCGAAGCACGGAGACGCTCAAATAAATGTCACAAAGTGATCACATGGATCGTCACCCATCCATGGACCGGCCATAGTGAAAGTTGCTTACTGCAGTGATCGTTTACAGAACACTGAGTCCGCGGGGCCACGAGCGCTCAAAAATTACCCTGCATGAAAATAACACCAGAAAGAGGTAGAAAGTAAGTTTCGACTAAAGGTGGGTGAAACAAAAACTTATTCGGGTAACACTGTCATCAAGATAGGCAACCTAAGTGCTAGAGGTAATTTAACTCTGAACGGACTATAATGAAAATTGTTTCACGTGAATTAAAACATGCAAAATAGAAAACAAAAAATGCTGTTTTTTCTTATTTCGTTGTATTATGATCCACATAAAGTCTTAACAAAAAGGATAAAAAGTGATATGTAAAACATCGCTTCTATTCATTGGACCCCGTCTATTGGAAATAAGTCGATGTGTGAAACTTCTGTCACGGTTTTGCTTTTTGCTAGAGAAAAATTATTCGTGTGGAAATTGTCTTGTTGATATTGTCATTCCCACAATTCAATCAGCTAACTCTGTCTTTAGTTTGATATTTTCAACAATTATTGTTTTACCAGCTGATGCGCGCGGCTTCAACCGCTTGAAATTTGGCTCCCGTTCCTGCTTCCCGTGGGAACATTTTCCCAGGATAAAAAGGACTATACTCTATCTCTGTACCAAATTTTAGCCAGATCCATTCAGCCGTTAGAGCGTGATTGAGTAACAAACATCCAAACATTCAAACATCTTCACAAACTTTCACATTTATTAGTAAGATTAAAACATTAAAAATTTTGGAATCCGCGAGAATTGACGGAAATATCGCTTGACATACATAAAAAAAATACATACAGACGAATTGAGAACCTCCTCCTTTTTTTTAAGTCGGTAAAAAACAAAAATTAGTGTACATCAAATCCAGCCAGCCTTTTTCAATTTGCACGAAGACACTGCGGTCCTGCCGTTTCTACATCCTGTCCTTGCCTGCAACCTTTTTCAGGTCGTCAGCCCATCTGGCTGGTGGACGTTCTGCCGCATTACTTTTTTCTGCACATACACCATTTTAAGTCTTACAATAAATTAAATATGAAACGAGTTTTACGAGTTTTCGATTAAATACATTTTAATTACGACCTGTCATTCAATTTTAAATCAATATCTAACTAATTATATTTACCTTAATGAAGTGGCTGAAAGAGGAAGTCATTTTCAGTTATTAAAAAAAAAATTAGGTATGTATATGGAGTAATCAGAGCTCCGATAAAGACGCGACTTTGTTTTTATAATAGTTGCTGGTTAACCAAGATGTAGTGTGTTTATCAAAAATCTACATTTTAAAAAAACGATAATTAGGCGGCAATTTTTATAGAAGCTTCTAAATAGTCTATGAAAATTTTAAACATGGTCGAAGAAATAAAATGTTACTGAAGCGCAGAAAATAATTTAATAGTAATTTTAAGTGCCCTTTCCACAGCTCATTACTTTTCGACATTATTTATAACATTGTTAGCACAAGCAATCAAATAATTAAATATAGTTGGCACGTGAGTGTCAGATTAATGACTCTTTTTCGTGTTTTTTAATAAAATAGTAAAATACATATTTTAAATAATAAATTGCGTGTTAGCATACAGTCAGAAACCTTAATGACATTAAAGAAACATAATAGACAATTACTGTATTTGTATTTGCAAGTATTTGTGTTTCTGCAACTACGGGTTTCAATTTTATATCTTTCAATATTTATTTCATGGGTAAAGTGGTATAATGAAGTGTCGCTGGTAGGCATGATATTGCCCTTCTTACCTACGTGAGTTTAAGACACAAGTCTTTTTCAGTATAATGCTATATTCTACTGCTATAGAATACCTATGTTGTTGCAAATGTATTTATTTTTTCATTAGACACTCATTTTTAAATGTTTTGTATATGTATTGCTCAATTTGAAAATAAAGCAATTATCATTATATCGCAGAAGAAATGTTGACAATCCTATCCAACACTATGAGATAGGCTAAATAATAAATAAAAAAATGTGTAAACATTATAGTACAAATCTTTACGGTTACTACTTATTTGAACATACATACATACATATCCCCTAAGGGATTGGCAGAGGTATATTATATGCCCACATTTCACCTTTTTAGAATTTGTCCCACGTAATAGGTGGTGAGCCGTATTGCCGTGTTGAGATGGACAGGCGCAGATTGTGACTGACTGCTGTTGAAAATTTTCAAGCCGCCTAAACAGGCCTTCAACTTGGCTTAACGACTATCATTTTAATGGCAACCGGGACCAACGGCTTAACGCGGCTTCCGAAGTACGAAAACGCTCAAATAAATGTAACAAAGTGTTCACATGGATGGTCACCCATCCAAGGACTGGCCATAGTGAAAGTTGCTTACTGCAGTGATCGTTTACAGAACACCGAGTCCGCAGCGCCACGAGCGCTTCCTTGAAATATTTGAATGTAGCTATTAACTTATTTTTACACATTACGTGGTAGTTAAGCACTACACGATAACTTCCACGCAGTCTCGCTAAGTTTCGAACTAGTTGGCAAGTTCGACTTAGTTCGCAGTCGCAGTCCGCAGATTGTTTCTCGCATACTTGGTAACGAACCCGACCGTAATAATATTGATGAGTTAGAACATTTAAGCTTACAAGATACACTACATTGTTTTGAGGATAAATTTGTAACTAACTTTAACCATTACAAAATTTATACATTTTTGTGCAGAGAAAGGAGGTATCCATGCTATGTCCTCCTAGAAGGAAACCCTCCTTTCTTTTAACCAGTATAAATCCTCTCGGGTCAAAATCTTGGACCCGATTAAAAACCATACGGAGCTGCAATACGGCTTTGTGTGTTTAAAGAACTTGGTATACTCTCAGAAGGAAGGCGTTGGAACGGTGACCAGCTCTATAACTTTTATTTGGGGGTTAATTCTATAACTAGCAATAAAGAGGTGAGAACACCACACGTCGTCACTTTGAATATTCTAGCCATAGACATATTAGGTGCTTACATATGAAATTGGCGTTTTGTATAGGAGGAACAAAAAGTCGAATATTTTTAAATATAATATATTTAATTAATCAAAGTATGAACCATTGTTTTCTATGCATTTTTGCCATCTCATAGGTAGTTCATTGATCCCTTTACTAAAAAAACCAGTCGGACGGGAATCAATAAAATCTGTGAAGGCGATTTGGACTGCCCCATCAGAGTTGAATTTTTTCCCTTGCAAGAAGTTGTCCAAATTTCGAAAAAAATGGTAATCTGTTGGAGCAAGATCCGGGGAGTACGGAGGATGTTTTAGACATTCCAATTGAAGCTCTTCTAATTTGGTAGCCGTCTGTTGTGCAGTGTGTGGTCTAGCGTTGTCGTGAAGCAGCAGTGGCGTGGAGCGATTGACCAGCCTAGGTTGTTTAGCCTTTTCCATCATGGTTTGCAATTGCTGACAATAGACATCAGCCGTAATAGTCTGGCCAGATTTGAGAAAACTGTAATGAACAATACCGGCACTAGTCCACCAAACGCTTACAAGTAACTTTTTTGGGGTTAATTTTCGCTTGGGGCAGGATTTGGCTGGCTGGCCAGGATCCAACCATTGCGCTGAGCGCTTTCGATTATCGTAAAGAATCCATTTTTCGTCACAGGTAATGATTCGGTTTAAAATACCTTCATTATTGTGCCGGTTCAGTAATGTAACGCAGCAGTCGACGCGCTTTTGCCGGTTTGCTTCAGTCAATTCGTGAGGTACCCACCTTTCAAGCTTTTTAATCTTCCCAATTTGCTTCAAGTGAATTAAAACAGTTTTATCACTAACACCGCAGCCTGCAGCTAACTCGGACGTGGTTTGCGATGGATCCGCTTCCACAATAGCCTTCAATACTTCATTATCAACTTGAGTCTCAGGCCGTCCACGGGGCTTGTTCTGCAGGTCGACATTTCCTGAACGAAAACGTTGGAACCAAAAACGAACTGTGTTTTCTTTTGCAACATGACCGCCATACACATCATTCACCCTTCTAGTCGTTTCCGCAGCACTAGTGCCACGGCGGAACTCGTACTCGTAAATAATGCGATATTTTAAGTTTTCCATTTTGTAAAATGAGTGACGTAAACAGAAAAAAACAGAAGAAAAAAACAAATGAATGACGGTCATCGAAGGATAAATACATGAGTAAATAGCTGGGAAAATTTGAATTTGGAATTCCTTACCAAAGAGGAGGAAATCGTAATTAAAGTGGCCAGTACGAAAAACGCCAATTTGATGTGTAAGCACCTAATATAAATAACATGCGTTATTATTCTATGACTACAGCATTAATTTCTCCTAATATCTTCACTTCACGAAGTTTGAACAGTTAGTTTTAGAACACCTTATATATACATGTACAAAGGACGATTTTTTGAGATTAATTACTCGTCGCCATTGGTAATGAGGCTATTCTATTCGAGTTCAACACAAGACATGCAAGAAACTAGAATTTATTTCTTTTAGTATTTTTAGTTACTATTTATTTTTGCAATAATATTTGGAGACTTGTATTATGAATCTTGTGTAAGTTTCTAAGTGTTTTTATTAGTTTACCCTCCTTCAACATAGTAATTGTTTATGTAAGTACAAAGTTTCCTTCAAAATACTGTTATTTTATTATTCACCTTATAAAAGGTCAAACTCCACGTTTCTTCTGAAACTTGTGAGCACGCTAATTGAAAGCCTGCTTATCCGCTCGGAAACACGGTAAAAATATAACGGGACGAAATATTGCAGAGATCTTTGAAGGTTGTGTAATCTCATAAAGAAGCAACATAAGCTCTTATAAGTTGCGTGGCTTACAAGACATTTATATTTTATGGTTTAAATGGATATTTTTCTTTACTATTAGATTACTTTTCTCGAAGAGGTTTCTTTGAGGAAATTTGAGTATTTTATATAACATCAATAATACATTATACTGCCTCGATGGTGCAGTGATAAATATATGCGAATGCTACTGTCGTTCGTACTGAGATCTCGGGTTTTATTGAGTCTCGAGTCAGAGCAAATTATTTTGTGATTCATAAATTTTTGTATCGGAGTTTGAAATAGAAATTTATGTTACAGAATTGTTGGCATATTTATTATTTTCATAAGATACTGCCATTAGTTTGAAGTTTGACAGTGACAAGTTGACATTTGACGTTGACACGTCAAACGTCAAAGTATGGAGCGAACTGAGTATGTGTCAGGCTTCCGAGTGAAACGCCAGTCAGAGGGCGGACGCGATTAGATCACTAAGGTCAGTAAAACTTTGTTCGTAATCTCGGTTGAGGAGTAAATAGTAAATACTAAATATTAAATAAATTTTGTTGAAATATTGTGATCCGTTTGATTTATCTTCCTTCTGCGATGACCCTAACATCTCAGACGTGGGATATCTCGAAGTAAAACAATATTTCGTTATAATCCACCCCACGAGCACGGTGGCCATCATTGAAAAATGAAGTGAAAGAAACTATTTTTATTTAAAAATACAGTGTTCTATAGATAAAGTAGCCTCATTGACATAGTAAAACACATTTCTTGTGAAGATTTTCATCGCGGTTTGATGGATGGAATAGAATTTTATTCGGATTCACCTACTTGACCTCAGTAGAATCTAATAAATAAAACTTTTGTGATGTTGAGTTATATGAAAAATATGCATAATTTTAATATTTACATATTTAACAAGTCAGGAATATAAAAATAAATTATAATTTTCGCTCGAATTAGTCAAGATGCAAATGGATTTATACTTTTAGTCTACCCTATTTTTTTCTTCTCGATTTCATAATACGGTTTTTCTTAACTTGTGAAAGAACAGTTATCAGATTATAGTGACGCATACGGAATAAAATGTAATACTTTGTTAATTTTCGAGCTTTCAGAGAATGAGCGACCAAGGTTCTGCAACGAACTCTCCTGAACACCGGGTACATTTGCGACGAAGTTGGAGTGGCACCCGTCGCCAGGTTTACACTCCTTCAAGACTACGATCTTATTTGTAGTAAGTATGCGTTGAAAAGAGTGATGAGCGGGAACGAGCTTTCTGTAATTGAAAATACACCTTTTCTATAACAGCGATCACGGTGACTGAGTACATGCGTGAGTTTAATCGATCGATTTAAGAGATAAAGAACATTGATTCGTTAATTTGAACCTGTAAAGTGTGTCGTTAAGCGATTTCCGACTTGTGGTTCCATAACCATTATCAATATGATACGCCTCCTTGAGGTAGGTATGTCATGGCAACAGTCGGGTGTATCGTGGGCGCTTTGAGGAAGACTCATCGTCGACCTTCTTTAGGAGCCATTTTCGAAATATGTGATCCTCGATCGATATGATTTTGAATTATATTATTATAATTAAAGCGTAGGTCGGGGTTAGCTTCTAACTTTTTCTCTAAAGTAAGGAACTGGCGTTTTGCGGAGGGACCCGAGGTGAATCAGTGTGATCAGAGTGGCGATCGATGTCATTTCGAGTAAGAGTTGAAATAAAAAGGTGTCACAGACTTCGTAATGTTTGTTAATAGGGACACTTTCGAGTTATCAAAAGCGTTGCGTAAGCGTTTCAAGCGAAGGAGTTAGTTGCGTTAAGCAAAATTAAGTTTTGTTGTGAGAAGCGAATGTTTTGATTTTGTTGCGAGCGAGTGTTTGATAGTTGCGCGGGCGAGATTATTGTGAGAGATGTATGCGAGGACGAAAATGATACCACGGTACATTGCTGTGCGTGGATTGATTATGAGCGATGTGAGATCAAGGCGAGTGATTTCGTTCCTATGTTGTGTATTGGCAATTGTCAATTTTTAATCTTGGTAAGACAAATCCTGTATACAGAACTGTTCTGGGAAGAAATATACTGATTTTATTCAACGTTCAAAGTCTTTATTGCATACATAAAATGTGAAATCTCTAGTGTTAATTTGATTCTAGAGGATAACAAATTAAATAAGGTTACAGTACACAATGATTTGACGTTTTTTTAAGAATTAATTGATGTATTTAATTTAGGTCGTTAAAATTATAATTATAATGAGGTAGGTACTGCGTTGAAAATGATTTATTTATTTTATTTATTTAACAATTTATGTACACACATAATATATTACAGAGATACATAGTTAGGAAAAAAAGAGTACAATGGCACTGCTTATTTCTATAAGAAATCTCTTCCAGCAGGCCAGCGAGAGGAGAACATGATGTTGAATAATTCAGAGAGGTAGAAGTGTGTGAGATAACTAGGTAGAATCAACTAATTATACATACTATACAAATACAAAAATATTAATATGTGTATATATATGTATATATATATATATATATATATATATATATGTGTGTGTGTATACATATTTATAATAAATAAAAATACTTACATACCTACGTGAGATTACATTTTTATAAATAAATAAGGCATTATCTGTTAAGTGGTAGAGAGACAGTATTCGAGGACTTTCTTCTTAAAATTCGCAACTGTGTTAACGTCTCTGATATCAGGTGGCAGGGAATTTCACAATCTAACCGCATGAACTGAAAAAGAGTAAGAATAGAAATCGGATTTATGGCGTGGGAGTTGAAGGATGGAACGAAGGTGTGTCCTGCAAGGAGCATCGTCAATGGTTAAGTTTAGCAAGGTATAGTTAGCATTACATGTTAATAAACAATTTCTATTTTGTTGTCTCGTTTTGTGTAGATACTACTTAAGTTTTGAATTAGACATGTTTAGTTAATCAATTGGTTTTCACAAAGCATTCAATTTTACAGCCTACAGAAAGGTTATACAGATGTGCATAAAATACCCCTTTAAATATACAGGTATTAACATAGTAAAAAAGTTTTCTATTGAAAATGCAACAAAAACAAAAGATTGGTTTATTAGCAGTCAAACACATTTATCAATAGCCACAGCAAAGGCGGCGCCACCGATCATATGTATCTATATTCCTAGTCCGTATAACTGCTCAACGCGCGCAAGGCTCCGACAGGCGTAGGGTACGGTCCTGAGCGGGCCACTATGCGAGTCTATTTATCGCACTCAAGAAACAAGTGGTGAGGTAACTTGTGTTGGTTGTGGTTGTGGATAAACAGAAGTCTTTTCCTACAGGCTCTACTTGGTTTACTGTTGAAATAAAACTTTTGGTAAATTTGTTTTAATATGTAGTTCTATTAAATTTGTTAGATAGGGAGTGTTGAGTGTGCACTTAAGTAACTTGTTTTGGACAACTAGAAGACTATTAAGGTTGATGACTAGTACTGCTCCATACTGGGCTGGGCAAACGTAAGTAAAACCAGGTCATATGGTGCAATATAAAATCAATTTAGTTTCACTAATAGGCAGGAATCCTCAATTGAGAATGGGAGTTAAAGCGTTCAATGCTGTAGTGCCCTCAAATTTTAATCTTATTGTGTTATCACTCCAATTGAGCTTATGATCTAGCATAGTGCCCAAGCATCAAACAGAACGACTCCATTCGATCCCACTTCAGTCAAATTTGAGATTTCACCTAGGGAGCGGCTTTGCCTTGAAAACAGAATCGCCGCCGTCTCAACAATTTTCAAACTGCATTCGCGACAGTAGGCGGTTAATAGCTCAAACGATAAATGTATGCGAAGTTAATCAATATCCAACAAAGATCTAAGAGATTCTGTGTCGTCCGCAAAGCTGTCATATGGTTGCATTGGTGTCATTAATATTTAGTACGAAACTTGAACCCTAGCATCCTAATAATTTTCTAGAAGTGCCTTCCAAATGGTAGCGTAATTATTGGCAGTGAAAGGAATCTCTGAACACACTGTCAAAGCCTTGTTAGATTATTTACCCTCTAAGTACTGAACCTTCCCTGTGAAGAGGCGGGTGTGGTCATGATTGAGACTTATGAGGTTCTTGTAGAGAAGTCACCATTCACTTGGAATAACGTCAAGAAATGTCAGGTTAAGTGGAGGGAGTTTTTGTTAGTAGACCAGGTTGTTTCCTTCTTCCTTCTGACCACGGAATAATAAAAAAACTGACGAAAAGAATAGATACCTACTAAGTATGCTTGCATGACTCATCGGAAACATTAAGCACAGGTCATAAACATTTTGTGGCCATAAATATTAGCGCAGGTCATTACTATATTCTACATAAAATAAACCTGTATTACTTTTTAAGATGAATTTTCATAGGGACCGGACTGAGTTTCTTGGGGTGTTCTTCTCAGTCTGTAGTATTTCCGAACCCCCGGTAGAGTCACAAAAATTTCAACACTAAATAATAAAAAATAAAAAAAAACTTTAAAGGGAATAAATTTGATTTCATTTTATTTTTATTCAAATACAGATTCTCTATCTGCGATAAATAGGGTACACAATGGTGTTACATCATATGAATAAGATAATCCTTGCCTGTTCAGCCATTGAAATAGCATGCAAGATTTTGTGTTTAACCGTCACATTTTCAGAAGTAAGTACATATGTCGTTAGATAATTAATTTATTAGAGACTACAGAGATTAGTGTTATATTAAATAAGATTCTTTAAAAAAAAAAAATCTCAACAATTACAATAAGAAATAAATACTATTTGAAGTCATTAAGACTAGAGTTTAAATCATTGAATACATAAATACCCATAAAAAAAAAAAAACATCCAGCTGATACTTTAACATTGGGTCAAATGTAATGGTAAATAATTGATACCTTTCATTAGTAAATTTAGTATAATAGACTTTCTTTTTGCGTTGAAAAGTTTAACTCCATCAGGGAATTTACGATCATCCATAGTTTTGGGCATTCTGTTTGCAAAAGACTAATTAAAGTAATTTATTTAAATCGGCGCGTAATTTCAAGAAAAAGAGGAGCCTGAAGATGCTCAAAAAAAAAAATACCAGGATATTGCGATCGTTATAATATGTCAATTTAAAATAAGAGAGTTAAAGCGTCGAATACGGCATAAAAATACACGTGAACGAGTTAATAGCGAAATATACCTATAATGTACCTAGTGACGGTATTATTACGGGTTGCGAAAAAAAACCTTGCAATAAATTTAATTAAGTCTAAATAATGTATCATCTAATTTTAACAAAGACACCGCTACTTACTCCTCAACTGAAAATGGTGTTAATGAGTACTTGTATTTTAATGATAAGAGATTGATTACAGATTTAGGACGGCAAACATTTATTGTAAAACGTAGTGAATGCATTAATTTTAGTGATTTAAGTATAGTGATGTATGCAGGCAGGATGTGAAAACTGATTGTAAATTATCGAGTACATACATATGCGTGTGTATAAGTGATTGATGAGGGATTTAAATCATAAAATTGAATTGAGCCTGATTAATGTACCTACCTACTTAACATCTAATTTCGGCGAAGACACTGCTACTTGCTCTTCAACTGTAAACAGTGTCAATGAGTAATTGTAATTTAATGATATGAGATTGAATAGTTACAGATTTAGGACGACAAACATTAATGATTGTAAAACGGAGTGAATGCATAATTTTAGTGATTTAAGTAAAGTGATGTATGTAGGCAGGATGTGAAAAATGATTGTAAATTATCGAGTACATACGTATGCGTGTGTATAAGTAATTGATGAGGGATTTAAATCATAAAATTGAATTGAGCCTGAGTAATGTACTTATCATCTAATTTTGGCGAAGACACTGCTACTTGCTCTTCAACTGTAAACAGTGTCAATGAGTAATTGTAATTTGATGATATGAGATTGAATAATTACAGATTTAGGACGACAAACATTAATTATTGTAAAACGGAGTGAACGCATAATTTTAGAGTGATTGAAATATAGTTATAGTGAGGGTGCTCTCGAGCCGGGCAAGATTGGCGTAAACGACCTCGCCGCCCACGATTGGTAAGAGACATCGCAGTTGTGTGTCGTTCTGGTGAAAGAAGTAACCTTTGCGGCATGCAGCTATACCATAGTAGTGACGGGTGTTCTCGAGCCGGGCAAGATTGGCGTAAACGACCTCGCCGCCCACGATTAGTAAGAGACATCGCAGTTGTGTGTCGTTCTGGTGAAAGAAGTAACCTTTGCGGCATGCAGCTATACCATAGTAGTGACGGGTGTTCTCGAGCCGGGCAAGATTGGCGTAAACGACCTCGCCGCCCACGATTGGTAAGAGACATCGCAGTTGTGTGTCGTTCTGGTGAAAGAAGTAACCTTTGCGGCCGGCTATACCATAGTAGTGAGGGGTGTTCTCGAGCCGGGCAAGATTGGCGTAACGACCTCGCCGCCCACGATTGGTAAGAGACATCGACATTAGCGTGCAATCGGGGCAAGCCTGAGTGGAGTACTACAGCACCCCTGGGTATGCATCTTAAAAATGCATGCACAAATAAGTATTGGTGGTATTTTAAAAAAGCATGACCTTCTAGTGCTCCATCCTCTTCAGATTCAAAATCTGGTAGATGTTCCTTTTGTCCCAGGTCAAAAGACCTTAAATCAAGCACTCGATGTGAAAAATGTAAAAAATTTATATGTTTAGAGCACCAATAGAAGATTTGCCAAAACTGTTAATATAAGTTTGGTAATTTTTTGTTTAATTATGTAACGTAAGACTGAAATAAGTGCCATAAAAGTCTATGTATGTTAATTATATTAATAAATGTCTATTCTCATCAAAAAATGTTTTCTTTAACGGGGTACACTAGTACCCCTGGGTACTGTTAATTAAAGTCTATGATGGCAGTGATGGGCGTAATTAATTACAAAAGTAATTCAATTAATAATTGAATTACAATGTAATTAAGTTACAATGTAATCTAATTACTCAGTAATTAATTACTTTGTAATTTAAATACTTTGGATGTTCCGGTTAATTAGTTACTAAGTAACTAGTTGCAAAGTAATTAGATTACTTTATAACTAGTTACTTTGTAATTCATTACTTTGTAATTATCATACATTCAAGCAAATCAATACCACAGCCGGTAATCCAATATGGCCGCCGCGCCGCCTTTGTAAAAGTTCATGTTGGGTATCGTATAAGGGGTATTTTGGTATGCTGAGTACGAATTTCGGGTTAATTTAGCAATCCAATATGGCCGCCGCGCCATCGTTGTAAAAGTTCATGTTGGGTATCGTATAAGGGGTATTTTGGTATGCTGAGTACGAATTTCGGGTTAATTTTGCAATCCAATATGGTCACCGCGCCGCCGTTATAAAATTTCAAGTTGGGTATCGTATATGGGGTATTTTGGTACGCTGAGTACGAATTTCGCGTTAATTTAGCAATCCAATATGGCCGCCGCGCCACTGTTGTAAAAGTTCATGTTGGGTATCGTATAAGGGGTATTTTGGTATGCTGAATACGAATTTCGGGTTAATTTAGCAATCCAATATGGTCACCGCGCCGCCGTTGTAAAAGTTCATGTTGGGTATCGTATAAGGGGTATTTTGGTATGCTGAGTACGAATTTCGGGTTAATTTAGCAATCCAATATGGCCGCCGCGCCATCGTTGTAAAAGTTCATGTTGGGTATCGTATAAGGGGTATTTTGGTATGCTGAGTACGAATTTCAGGTTAATTTTGCAATCCAATATGATCACCGCGCCGCCGTTATAAAATTTCATGTTGGATATCGTATAAGGGTTATTTTAGTATGCTGAGTACGAATTTCGGGTTAATTTAGCAATCCAATATGGCCGCCGCGCCACCGTTGTAAAAGTTCATGTTGGGTATCGTATAAGGGGTATTTTGGTATGCTGAGTACGAATTTCGGGTTAATTTTGTAATCCAATATGGTCACCGCGCCGCCGTTATAAAATTTCATGTTGGATATCGTATAAGGGGTATTTTGGTATGCTGAGTACGAATTTTGGGTTAATTTTGTAATCCAATATGGCCGCCGCGCCACCGTTGCAAAAGTTCATGTTGGGTATCGTATAAGGGATTTTTTGGTACATTTAATAAATAGTTACTACGTAACAGGATACATAACTCCCATACAAAAGCGAAAATACCTACGCTATAAGAATTTTAACAGTAGAATATCTATACTAATATTATAAAGAAGAAAGGCTTGTTTTTTTGTTTATTTGTACCGAATAGGCTCCGGAACTACTGGACCGATTTGAAAAATTCTTTCACTGTTGGAAAGCTACACTCTTTGCGGTGAACATAGGCTATATTTTATTCCCGTATTCCTACGGGAACGGGAACTACGCGGGTGAAACCGCGTGACGTCCGCTAGTACTAATATAAAATTACCTCAGCTTAATACTAATGATCGCTTGGGAGGCTACTTTTTAAGTAAAACCAATTTATTATGTTAGTTGTTTATTATTTTTCATGAATATCACATAAAATAACAGGTGAAATTCTACCTTTTCAAATCTTAACTCTAAATTTTTCTTTAAAATCAACATTAGTCATAAAATAAGACTTAAAACTTACAGTTATGAACATTTTTTCTTATAACAATTAAGCAGTCTTTGAACAGCCTGGTAAAAAATCTTTTATATTTCTACTTTTTTGGAATAAACTTTATAAGACACTAAATCAAACTTATGGTAACATCACAGCTTTGTCTACAAACTAATTTGAAGTCAGCCTTTCATTTTTAGTCACAGGAACTGCAGTTTGGAGATCGATGTTCCAAGCAATAGTTTTTTTTTGCATTTAGCGCAGTAATAAACACTCATTCGTCGTTTTTTAGCAGGGCAATAGCTACACATACTTCTTTTGCCTTTTTTATTTCTGGTTCAGTCACAGTTGGCCGATTTTCGGTAGCCAAAACCTCTTGTTCTTAATACGATCATAAGGATCGACTTCCAGGTAGTCCTCAGTTTTACTGACAGAGTTCTCATTAAATAAGGACTCGGTTATTTGTTTATCGTTGAGATCCATCTAAAGAGAAAATAAGCATGTGCTAATTTATAAAATGGCTACATGCTAAAAAAGCTCAAAACAACAAGTAACGAAAAAATAAATAACTTACCATTAATACTAATGATCGCCCCCCAGACAATGCAGTAGCTCATTTTGAAAACAAAGCGTCCGCGCCGGGCCGGCGTTTGCTGACGTCTGCGGCGCGGTGTATATCGAATTGGCGCGAAAGCACAACACGACTCGCGGGCGCGTTTTTGAAATAACCGGAAAAAACTGACCGCGTGCGGCCTGTCAGGCGATGTTTAGTATTCTAGGGTTAATAATAATAACAATACCTGCTGCTAAGAACGAGAAGAAATTGTACCTTAAACACAGGCACATAGCGTCGAGAATGTGTTGCCCGCCGTGCGAGTGACGTCATCATGAATGCGCTAGGGTTATCGTGTGATTCGTAGTCAGCATACCAAAAAACCCCTTAAACGCTACCCATCATGAAATTTTGTGATTACGGCGCGGCGACCATATTGGATTGCAAAATTATCATGTGATTCGTACTCAGCAAACCCAAAAACCCCTTAAACGATACCCATCATGAAATTCTATGATTACAGCGCGGCGGCCATATTGGATTGCAAAATTATCATGTGATTCGTACTCAGCATTCCAAAAAACCCCTTAAACGATACCCATCATGAAATTTTGTGACTACGGCGCGGCGGCCATATTGGATTGCAAAATTATCATGTGATTCGCACTCAGCATACCAAAAAACCCCTTAAACGATACCCATCATGAAATTTAGTGACTACGGCGCGGCGGCCATATTGGATTGCAAAATTATCATGTGATTCGCACTCAGCATACCAAAAAACCCCTTAAACGATACCCATCATGAAATTTTGTGACTACGGCGCGGCGGCCATATTGGATTGCAAAATTATCATGTGATTCGCACTCAGCATACCAAAAAACCCCTTAAACGATACCCATCATGAAATTTTGTGATTAGCGTATGGGAATTTCAGTGAAATTCCTTCGTCACTCAGGAATTGAGCTGATGGTCTTCAAATTTTATAGCTGAGTACCAACCTGGACACATTGACTTACATCAAAAAACCGCATCAATATCGATTCACCCCTTGGTTGGGCCGCGACGAATCCACAGCACAGGAAAGAGTTGGTAATTATGAGTGTTGGTTAATTTAATTAATGAGTAACTAGTTGCAATGTAATTAGATTAACGTGTAATTCCATTACTCAGTAATTAGTTACTGCTAGTACTCATTGTAATTAATTACTCAAGTAATCTGTTACAGAGTAATTGAATTAAACATTACAAAGTAATTATAATTTGTAACGGTTAATCTAATTACATTTTGCCCATCACTGTATGATGGGTACGGTTCTAGGGTTAAGCCACGCAGCTATACCATAGTAGAAGGTTCTGTAGTAGTTTAAGTGTATGTAATTATATACGTACAGTAAAAATCTTAATTTAGGTAATTATAAAAGTGATGCGAGTGATACATTCAATTTTATTATATAGTTAAACAATCTATAATGGAAATATAAATTATAGTTAATTAGAACGAAGAGGCTCGTTCCCATAGGATGGCCGACTGTTACAGAATTGTTGGCATATTTATTATTTTCATAAGATACTGCCATGCCTTTCATAAGATATTAGTTTGAAGTTTGACAGTGACAAGTTGACATTTGACGTTGACACGTCAAACGTCAAAGTATGGAGCGAACTGAGTATGTGTCGACTTGAGACTGGCGTATCGCCATTTTTTTATGATTTAATTTGTATCTATTTATTTTACTGGAGACTGGCAAAATCGTTAATAAACGGAGGGCCATTAATTAAAAGAAGAAGAAGAGTATGTGTCAGGCTTCCTAGTGAAACGCCAGTCAGAGGGCGGACGCGATTAGATCACTAAGGTCAGTAAAACTTTGTTCGTAATCTCGGTTGAGGAGTAAATAGTAAATAGTAAATACTAAATATTAAATAAATTTTGTTGAAATATTGTGATCCGTTTGATTTATCTTCCTTCTGCGATGACCCTAACATTTATGTACTTAAAATATAATATTATAGTATAGTATTTCTGATTTGTCTAAATCTTATACCACACGCTTGATTTAGGTTCGATGGCATTATGTGAAAATGTAAAAAAAGTGTTTACATTATAATGTAATCCTATAGCCCCCGATTTTGACTGCATGGCAGACACACACAAATGGCAGAGTACCAGAAGAATGGTGCAAATCTGTCATAGTGCCGCTGTACAAAGGTAAAGGGTCACAGCAAGAGTGCAAAAACTACCGCGGCATAAGCTTGCTCAGTGTCGTAGGCAAATTGTATGCGAAAGTTTTGATTAAAAGAGTGATGAATGAAACTGAAGAAAAAATGTGGGATGTACAAGCAGGATTTATGAAAGGAAGAGGATGCACGGATCAGGTCTTTTCATTAAGATGCCTAGCTGAAAAGTTTTTGGCAAAACGTCAAAAAGTCTATTGCATCTTCGTGGACTTGGAAAAGGCCTATGACAGAGTGGTGAGGAATGAACTGTGGTCAACACTGTCCATGTACGGAGTGAACAGCAACTTGATACGAGCCTTGAAATCTCTATACGAGGGCTCCAGTGCTTGTGGCAGGATCAATGGAGCTTGCACAGACTTTTTTCCCATCGAAAAAGGTGTGAGACAAGGCTGTGTAGCGTCACCATGGCTGTTCAACCTATACTATACATGGACAGTTGCTTGAAAGAACTACAAAAGTGCGCGTATGGATTAAAAATGAATGAGCTAACCGTCAAATGCCTCCTGTATGCTGATGATCAGGTAATACTGGCATCATCGGCGGAGGAGTTGCAGTTGATGGTTAATATAATGAACGATGCGCTTAAAAGTAGAGGAATGAATGTTAATGTAAGCAAGACAAAAGTTATGGTTTTTGAAAGAGAGAAATGTATGACTGATTGCTCGATATCGATCGAAGGAAAGAGCGTGGAACAGGTGAAAGAGTTTGTATATTTGGGTTCAAAATTTGCAAGAGATGGAAAGTGTGACAATGATATTGAAAGAAGAGTTTTGGCAGGAAACCAAGTGAATGGAGCCATTCACACCTTTATGAGCAGTCAGAACGTGTCTAAAAAGGCAAGGATGGCTGTACATAGAGGAGTGCTTGTCCCTACACTTATGCATGGTAGTGAAAGTTGGGTGTGGCAGGAGAAGCATGAAAGTAAAATTAATGCAGTGGAAATGAGAAGTTTGCGAAGTATAGCTGGAGTGACATTGAGGGATAAGGTAAAGAATAGTGTGATAAGGGAACATTGCGGTATAACAGAAGATGTAGTGACTAAGATAGAGAAAGGGATGCTCAGATGGTTTGGACATGTGGACTGGTAGGGGTTGACCTCGGCATACTCATGTCGATCAAATCAATAATCTTCTGAGAAAAGGCCAGGTCAAGAGTACCCTTAACCGAAGAGCATGTATGAAGACACTTATGAAAGTTGAAGAAGCGAAAGTTGTTTGCCAGAATCGTAGCAAGTGGAAAGTCATAGTCTCTGCCTACCCCGTTGGGAGACAGGCGTGATGTTATGTATGTATGTATGTATAGCCCCCGATGCATACAAATTCTTTTTCTGTACCTTCCACTCTTCCACTATTTGGGTTACATTATTTCGAGAAATTTATAACAAATAAAACGTTTAAAATTTTCATCAAAGCAAAAAAAGGTTTCTATCAAAATTAAGAAAATATAACCAATAGACTACTATTATTCAATGTTCAAATATAAGACTACCTACAAAATAAAATACGCAAATTCGTAGCTTCAAACGGCCATATTTTAATTTCCTGCCAAAGGATACACGACAATTTATTTGCCAAATCAAGTGAGGGTTCATTTCGTCGGAAATCAATTTTTAGCTACACATCACAGAGTCTGCTCCTGAGATTTAATTTTCAAAGATTGCTTCTGGATTTTATATTCTTCCTTTCTAAATTCTGACATTCAACAGATATTATATAATTTTATATTGTTTATTTTAATTTTCTGGTCAGTATAATTCAACCGTAAGTTTTACTATCGGTTTGTTCTAAGTATTTTACAAGATAACATTGTAGCACAATTCATATAAATTATATGAACATTATTGTATTTCTTTGATTACAGGAATAAGCCTCAATTGTTATTGTTTAAATGGAAATAGACAGTCCGTGAAACAAAAAGCCCAAAAAGGCACTGAAAGCACTGCCCTATTCATCTAATGAAAACACGAGCTCTCAATTAATAGAACAATTGAGACAAGACCTCAAATAACAGCGTTCCATATTTTTTACTTTCTTGTATTTATCAGATAGAATCAACCACAGACCAAATGATTCAAGTCACAATCACCTTACGGGCAAGTGTATTTCCTTTTATCTTTTTAGGGTTTCTCCCCTAAAGATAAAAATCGGAATACTATCACTAAGACACCGCTGTTCGTCTATCCGTCTGTCACCAGGCTCTATTTCAGGAACCACGATAACTAGACAGTTGAAATTTTCATAGATGTTGGTTTAAATTTTCATACTACAAACGTGGTTTTCTTTGTCATTTTTTGTTATGAAATCCTCTGAGCTCTGTTCCGACTCGTACTTCACCGGTTATTATATCACCAAGCTGGCAGACCTGTATGAAAAATGTGCACCATAGTCTATATAACAGGAAGAAATTTTGCTGAGATATTTGAAGATTTTGTAATCTCATAAAGTAGCAACATAAGATATACCGTCACAATACCAGAAATCATAATGCCTTTACTTAAAATACATTAGCCAAAATACCCGAAATCGAAATATTAATATTCAAAATGCCAAGGATGTATAATATAAATAATTTAAAATGCCTTACGGTCGAATAACTAAAACCCAAAAAAAATATTTAATAAATATTTAATTCTAAAATATTCAAACACAAAATACTTTTTTTTAACGTCAGGTAAATCCATGTAGGATGCTATGCCGGACTTCTACCGACTAAAAACCACATGTATCCAACCTAACAGCCTACAGTTGGGAGCCCCGGGTAAGCCGTCGGAAGGATACCCGGGTTTAGGACCCGATTTCGCCATTTGTGCGACGCCAGATAATCGAAGTGTCATATGAACGAAACGCCATTTGGCCGATGGGCCATTTAATCAAAAAGGACAAAATGTGCGACAGTCATAAGATCGAACGTACAGTTGTGCGAATGCCACAAGCTCTCTATGGACATATTATGGTTAGGTTAGGTTGCAACTGTAACCATAGACGCGCGAAGGCGAGCGAGCGAAGCGAGCGTTCCGCGGTAGCGGCCGTCGAGCGCAGGTGCCCTATGCTATGCCCTATCCGTTGTGTGCAAAATGTAACACAAAATATAATTATGTGTTACATTTTACGCTGTTATGACAGTGACACGTTGTATTTGATTTTTGGTTTTGTAATTTAAGAATAATTGAAAATTTGAATTTTGAATTCTGTTAAAATAATTATATGTATTTTAAATTTAGACATTGTACGGTAAGGTGTACTGGATTAAGGTATTTTGAATATTAAGTTATTTCGGGTATTTTAGGCTAATGCTTTTTAAGTAAAGGCATTCTGATTTCTGGTATTTTAATATATAACCGCAACCTATGCCTGTACACAAGAGTCTACAACTGCTTGTTACTCAAAAGGTGCTACATTCCAAAGATTTCTATATAAAATGAGGTAGATACGCTCTACTATAAGAAACGATAGCATAAAAGCAATCCTCATACACACACATTGCTAAAACTACACTCACTAATAAACTATATTTACGTAATTGTAACTGCAATAGCAATATACAAATAGAACAAGAGTAAAAGAGAAGGCGTATGGACTCCAATTACAAGCCGAGTACCACCGAATACCCTCGAAGTTTTACGATTCTGTATCACACGTACTGACTGCAGAAAAATGTTAAGTAGGTATAAAGGTATAAAATGCAAAATTTACCAATGATGTTCATATTTAAATATAAACTTAAAAAACTGATTATATACATACCTATTTAATTAAGGCATGTATTTTAATCGATATCTGAATATTCCCCTTTTCCGAACAAAATATTTCAAAGTCAAACTAAAAATACTGACTTGAACACTAATTATGTACACCAAATAAATCAAATTAAATGTACTGTTTAATGGTGTTTGCAGAACTATTTTACTGAACGAATAACTATTTTCTAAATAGTTTGTCTAACAATTCCATAGTTCAACAAACATAATATCTATACGTTTTTATGGAAAACCATCGCCTAATTTACTTTTAGGAACATCGTTTATGCTAAATAAAATCCCAATTTAATAAGTAATCAGTCATCTTCATATAATTAAATTTAATTAAGGCCACAAGGAAGAGAGGCTCTGCCTGCCACAAATAAGACTGGAACTAATGAAAAGAAATGTACACTAAATGTGTGTAATATTCTATAACCACTTTCAAGGCGGCTCTCACTAGTCATTTGAACAACAGAACTTATTATATTATTCAGGAATAAATTAATGACAAATCCTTGTTTATTTAAAAATCAATGCAATTATTACTACTTTTATATAGGGTGTCCCACGGCAATGCCACATGGAGGGAAAGTACCTTAAATATTGTAGATGGAACATTTTAATGAAAGAAGACATTATTTTAATTTAAAAAATAACTTAAACTGCATTCATAGATTGTTAAATAATAACATGGTTGAGCCGGGAATCGAATCCGCTACACGACAAAAAATAATTACTCCGTAGCGTTATCATACCGATCGAAAGGCTTCATCATAAGGATTATTTTTTGTTTACTAACATAGTGTCAGAAATAAAAGGAAGACCATGAATTTTAGCATTTTTAATACAAAAGTCCCATACTGTTGAATATAAAGTCACACACTTTTGATTATTTTACTCCTTGTCAATCTTTTGATCTTGCTGTGGTGGATATTTATAATAATATGTCCAAGTTCTGTTCGTAACTCGTGGACATTTTCATTTCTTGTAAACTACATTTAATATAGGCTGCGGTGACCACCGGTCCTTCTGGTGGACCGTATGCTTGTCTGCCACCTTATTGGTATAAAAAAAAAATCATGTCATAACCCCATAAAAAATCTAACATTATTAGATCTGTGGATCTCGGCGGCCATCGTATTTGTCCCGATCCAGGGATGAAAGTCTTTATTGAGAACACCGGCGATGCCAGCTTTTCATTTTTCTGAACAAAATTTCACATCAAATGTTTAAATTCATGGTCTTCCTTTTATTCTTGACACTATGTTACTTAGCAAAAAAAATCCTTATGATGAAGCCTTTCGATCGGTTTGTTAAACCTACGGGGTGATTATTTTTTCTTGTGTAGCGGGTTCGATTCCCGGCTCAACCATGTAAGTATTTAAAAATCTATGAATGCAGTTTAAATTGTTTTTTAAATTAAAATAATGTTTTCTTTCAGTAAAATGTTCCATCTACAATATTTAAGTTACTTTCCCTCAATGTGACATAGCCGTAGGACGGGTCTGTATAGCATATTCTGGAATAGGTATTGGGTATCCAATCGCTTTCCGACCGCTCCAGTCTGACAAATTCATCCCATTTTTGCTGACGAAGTTGATTTTGAGGAAAGCTAATGGAAACAAAAAAAATGTAATAATATTCGTCAATGAATGATGTAATAATCTCATAAAAAGTTAATATACCTAATAATCTTAAAATAACCTGTGAAAGGTAACTGCATTTTGACGTGTAATTTTTAAAAAATCTTAGTAGGTACATAAGATGGCATTAAATGACTGATTTGATCACAATCGTTGTAAGTACCTACCCAAAAAGTAAAACATAAATTAAATTTTGTTGCAAACCGTACTTGCGTAGAACTATAACTATTCGGGGAATCCCCGTGCTTTGACGCTCGCTTGGCATATTCAGCAAGTATTATGCTGTCAAAAAACGAAGTACAACAAAAGCATTGGGGTCGTCAGATTAGTTAGGCCTGTACAATTTGGTGGGTTAATACGATTAAGAATAATCATAAAATTGATAAAAAATAATTAATTACGCATAAATTGTGCGTAATTACCAAATAAATTTGTGCTCCTTCGTAAACTACCAAGTCTTAAGCACTTTTATAACGATAATTATGTACTTTTCCACGTTAAAAATACAATTTTGTTGTTAAATCGTGGGAGATACGACAGTGACATAGTGTCAGCGCGAACTGGGCGCAACCGCGCTAACTAGCTCAGTTTATACGCTTCAAAAATTGGTGCGTAGGGCATGTCAACCTCTTTATATAGAAGTCTTTGCTACATTCGCGCTGCTGTCCCTTATATTTTTATGGGCTTTAAGAATGAAACTTAGGTGTAATTCCAATTAATATAAGTTTTATATGTGTATAAGTTGCTCCAATAAATACTTGAATAAGGTTTATTAGATGTAAGTGCAAAAAATTGATGACAAAAGTTCTATTACTAAAGTTGTTTGATTGCTGTATTTTTCATAGTAAAAGGAGAGATAAGTTGGTTATCCACGACAAACACAACGATTGCGGCTTGCATGTGTGCGAACGAATTGCCTACGAGTGGGGCACGCACACTTTGAACAAAGTCCTTTACTTTAACATCCTCATTCAAATTTGGTCAAAGTGTGCGTGTCCCGCTCGTAGTCCGTACATGCTTGTAGGCGCTGCGCTACTCGTAACCATGCAACCCGAGCTCCCTACTTCTCTCTCAGTTTACTATGGTTCAGTGAATTCACAATCTAACCTAACTTAGCTATCAATTTTAGATAGATTGATAAAGCCTTTTCTAGTTCCCCTATTGTCAGAAGCTCCACTTCGTATAACATTTCAATTAAAATGTCCATTGTCCTTGCTGATACTGTTAGAAATCACAATGAAAAGTACTACCGTAGCAATTAATGGATTCTGTTGTTTTATCAGATTTTGAAAAAGAAAACAATGCTGTGTTCTGCATCAAGTAAAGTAAACGCGCATAGTACATCTCTGACCATCCTTTAATATTATCTCTTCAGACAACAGTGTGATTAAATGTGTTTAGTTAAGCAAATTATTTTGTATTTTTAGATCTACCTGGTTCGGTTTTCCCAAACGGGAATGGGATGCTTCAAAAGGGATGCTTCAAATGATGCCACTAGCCCATCAGGTAGGGCTGAAAGCTGGTCGGCCACCTTATAAGTGTAAAATAAGAATAACCGGCCAAGTGCGAGTCGGACTCCCGCACGGAGGGTTCCGTACCTAAAAAATCAACAAAAAGTCGTACCTATTTGTTGCATGGGAGCCCTCCTTTTTTCTTTTTATTTAACGAAATGGAAAATCCTTAATGGATGATATGCCGGACTCCTCTCTCTCAACAAGACAAGCTCTCGAAAGGATGTCCCAGTAAAAGTCCATTTTGTTTCAATGATTATTTTTTTATGAAAATACAATGCTCGATATTCTGTGAGTATTTCAAGCGTCTACTGAGTTAGACAGTTCGCGTTGCTCTATAGTGTTATACAACGCGCGTCTTTAGACAGTTCGCGTTGCTCTATTGTGTTATACAACGCGCGTCTTTAGACAGCTCGCGTTGCTCTATAGTGTTATCCAACGCGCGTCTTTAGACAGGTCGCGTTGCTCTATAGTGTTAACTATCCTTGTATAGATCCTCTACGGTAGGTATAGTATATATTTCAAAAAGAGTTTGTGAACTCTATGTTTAATTTCTTTTTCAGAATATTGATGAAATTTGAATCGTGACATTATGAACACGATATCTACGTCTACAACATAAATTGTGTGTTTGTACGTAAGTAAATTGTTTATACTGGAGAAAAAACTAAAATATGGACTATTTGTTTACTATTTCCTATGAAATAGCTATCTTTGAAATATTACACCTACCTAAAGTAATCTGCTGAAAGCGTTGTTCACTTTTTAAAGAACAAATATTTACGATGAAAGTCGAAAAATAAGTATGTGACCCGTATAATGTTCAATCATGGCGACACAAAATTAATTTCATTGTGCAACATTTGATTGTGCTATACCTCCTAAAGTATTCATTTAATTTGCATGGTGTAAGGGGAATGAATGATCTTGATGAAATGTCCAAATTAACTAACGTATTTAAAATGTGAAGGATACCTTATTACCGAATATATAAGACAAAATCGCTAAAAAACACGTTTGTTGTATGGAAGCCCCCTTAAATATTATTATGTTTTTGTTTTCAGTATTTGTTGTTATAGCGGCAACAAAAACACATAGTCTGTGAAAATTTCAACTCTCTAGCTATCACCGTTCATGAGATACAGCCTCCTGACGGACAGACAGACAGACAGACGGACTGCGAAGTCTCATGAATAGGGTCCCGTTCTTTACCCTTTGGGTACGGAACCCTAAAAAATATGCATATGATTTCATATCACACTAGCTGACCCAGCAAACTTTGTTCCGTCACTATAACCGTAATATCACTCTCCCGATATAAGATAAGATACGAAAAAAATATTTTTTTTTATGATAAAAATGTATAACCTTGCCATGGCTATAACTAACACAAAAAGATTTAGCGAAATCGAAGTTCCGCGCGTACATACATTTCGCAGATTCATTTTTAAAATATGGATTTCAGTCTCGTACATAAATAGGAGTGTAATTACCTCATCAAGATTTATAGCACTTGTGCCACATAAAAGAGATGGTTTTATCAAAACCCATTTAATACTATTTCTGGATATTAAAGTGTTTGTCTTCTCAAGCAAAACTTCATGGTGTACAATAATACTTACACTCTTAAAATAGAATACTTTCACAGTATTCTATTTTATGTTATTGTATACTTACCTTTTTTTTAATCAGCCTGCGACAACTGCCGATACAACCTAGTCGAAACATCAAGCATAAAGAGTATGATACTTATCCGCGTAAAAATAAATACCTATTGTTGCACTCGTAGATATTTATTCGTATTATAAAGTTCGGTATAATACTCATATTATACTAAAATACAAACAGAGAAAACCATTTTCATACACTCTCTTCACAAAATTTTACAAACCATGCCATAACTACACGCTGTACGCTGAAACCTTACATTTCAGTGCTCTTTGTGAGCGCCATGCCACGTTAACAGTTCTGAACAGTACAATAGACGTCGAAACAATAATGAGAAACATCTTTAGCCTGATTGTCGTCCGATATTCTATTTATACCTCACGACAGACACGACATCATTTTAATTATACATAAGTTTTATTTTGCTTTACCCAGAAACGTATTCCTACCCGGAGCTCCCGCCGTAGGTAGTAGTTAGGCCTAGTCTGGTTTTAGTCAGTAAGAGTCCAACAAACGTAACACAAAAACCAGAAACGAGTTCATGATTCTAAATTTGTGACAAGTATTTCGACGTCTGACATTTAATATTGTAGCTTTGCATACGTGTTGACTTCATACTACATTATAATTTGAGATGAAATATCTGTTGCCCTCGCGGAGGAATTACAAGAGGTTCACCTAAAAAGCTCGTAGCCCCGGTGACTCAGAGCACTGAGTCATCGGTGCTACGGGCTTTTTGTCAACGATCATTGCTTGACCGATACTCGAATTGGTGATCACTTTGTGACTTGTGGTTTAGACGTTGGTTCCAGTTGCCAGTAATATGGCAGTCGTTAACCTAATTTGAAGGTCTTATGGCAGCTTGAAAAATTTCATCAGCGGGTAGTCACAATCGGCACCTGTCCTTATCTTAGGTATACTATCATTTTCAAAATTACATGTTATTCTACTCAAATGCATAATATCACAAAAAAAAGTAAAATCACAATGTATTCAGGCATTCATAAAAGTAAAGTATAAATTGTATCGTCGCCATCAAAAGTTCCGTATCGCACTTAGCGTCATCGATGCGAGAGTGTAGTAGGGCACTTGAAAGCACTGTGTACATACATACCGTAGCTAACATGGGTTTCTAACGTGAAAATGCTGGACCAGACGAATGAAAATCATTTTTCTATTTCTGGGGCGAGATTTTAGAAATATTCAAAATTTTATTTGCCTTGAGAAATGTTTTGTGATTCGACTTCTTACTGTTTTGCTTTGACAATTTTTATGACCTATTTTTCAGGATGAATTGCGTTTATGAATGCAGTGCTTACACCTACTTGTATCCGGTTCTTGAAGTATCAAACGTATTGAAAACATCATTGGTTGCTGGATCTTTTTCGATTATTTTCTGATAATAATTAAGCTATAATGACTTCAAACTCATCTAGAAATCTTACTGTCAGGAACTCTGGGGCATCTTTCCAAGAGCCTAACTGGGGCTCCTAGCCATAGGTAGTGACGCCTATCTTTGCCTACGTGTGGTTTTAGTTGGTAAGAGTCCGGCCGGCATCGATGAGGAATTTTTGCTGTAAAAAATAGAAATCTAAAGCTTTTATCAGAGGATGAATCTCGCTAATGAATTCTTTAGGGTAAGAAAAGTACAAGTATTTTGTTTGACATACAAATTTGTTGTCAATCGCATGTCCAGGACAGTGTTCTGTAAATGATCTTTGCATATCATGTCGACGTGTCATAATTACGATTTAGGATTTTATATCACAACACTTGTGACTAACAAGTTTAGTAAAAGATAGTAGTAGTCAGAACCTCAGACTGTATACAGTGTGTTACTAACTTGTAAAAGTATGCACTTAATTTATGTTAGAATCATGATCCATATTGTTTCATATTTTTGACATTAAACGCATACGTCACCCTAAAAAAGTTTACAAAAAGTACTTATAACATTGTACAAAGCAATACATAATTAATGAAAAAGCCGTTTCTTCTCTTTTCACAAAACGTGTTTAAAAAATTAAAGTAAACAGGCACTTATTATACAGGAAGTTATTCAATATCATCACGTTCGCATAATACATTTCTTACATTTCACTCATAACAATAGTATAATTTCATTACATATCATAATAACTAGGCACTACTTACACTATCATCTTCTTATAATATTGTAAACCCTTTCTAAACCCTGCTTTCCAAAAAAAAATATATCGAAAATTGGTCATGACGAGCAGGTAAAAAGCGGATGATGCAATCGTGACGTCATCTTACCAGTTTCGAATAAAAATTAATTTCTCACTTACCAGACCATGTTTTACGATTCTGCAAACTGCAACAGGTTGATTGATATATTGTTTATTTTCATGTATATAATAATAAATAATAATGCAAATACATCATTTATTATAACAACACAAAACACACACGCACACACGCACTTGGTACACATGCACTCCACAAAAAAAACATTTATTACTCTACCACCACACCATATTTTACGATTCTGTAAAACTTCAACAGGATTATTGATATATTGTTTATATTACTGCGTATAATAATAAATAATAATGCAAACACATTATTTATAATAAAAACATGAAACACACACGTACTACACAAGCGCACGCCGTCCATGCGCACTCCACTCTCAACTTCAACTGTTCGATTTTTGTAAACAATATCGGACAATAGATGTCATTCAAATAACAAGGAAATGTTCCATAGAACACATACAATCAAACTTGTTCATAGAAAAGTAGAACGTAAGCACGCTAAATTTAAGTTTAAAGTCGCCTGGGGAGGTGCGGTGCGATTGCACCGCTTGGGTGTTGACGGAATGGCGCGAAACAATGCGCGGTGCAATTGCACCGCTTTGGGGAAATAAGAGTTTGATACAAATTTAATGAAGTAATAATCTAAACAGAATGATATTGTTATAATGAATTGTTGAACCCCAAGTGCAGATGAACCTAATGGTTTGTCTACTATTAACTTTCACATCGCCTTTATGAAAAAGAACTGTAATCATTTCTTCTACTTATGCCAACTGTCTGTAGCAGTAATCATTTTTAGATAAAAAGTCTTAAAGAGCCTCTGCTTGTCACACTGACACGCCTTACAAAGGCCAGATATTAAATAAACAAAAAAGAATAAAAAACTCAAAACCCTAATTAGAGAAGTAAAGACAAAAATTCCCTTGGGAACCAAGCGTTGATACCAGAAATAAGCAAAAAGGCTTTTTAATCCCTGCCTAGTTACTAGCATCGCGGACTGCAAAGGGTTCAAATGTATGACATTGCAATTTGTCATGCGTCCAGCTTTCGACAGTTACAGACTTTTTGCCTCGGCAGCTTTCGTTTCATAGATTTATCTTTTGGACGTGATCTGAACGTATTTGAAATATTTCTTGTTACATTTTTGGTCAAAACTAGCATGCAAGTTTTAAAAAAATTGGCATGCGGCTGTAAATTAGTATTCAATGTAAGGAAAACTAATTTAAGTGAAATGTCGGTCTACAAATATGAATATCTTCGACGAAATGATAATCAATATGCTTCTAAATTTGAGACCACCTTTTCATAAGAAATATAGGTTAGATTAAATTCATGTCTATGAAAGTAGTCTGTGAAATCGTCAAATCCTAAGATCCACAGATACGGAGTGAAATCTGCTTACCTTTGCAGAGCAAAAGATATCAGTTTCAATAAAAATGTCTCTAAAATGAAAATATATCCAGATATTTGATCATGCAGACGCTGATATGTAGTAATACATCATTTTAGGACGTGGAAGTGGATAGTCCAGTGGCGATCTCTATTGATACCGTCATTAATCATACCTTGTCTGGGCAGCGTCATGACGAATCTCTCGCGAGCTTTCTGCGCTACAGAATTTATTCAGAAAATAGTTTTACGTTGTAGGTGTGAGATTCATTTTTCATTTTCATTCAATCACAAGGAATAGTATTTTGTAATATTGACTGATACAGTATGTTAAAAAAAAATGCCCTTCACGAAGCTATGATACAGGCATCAATAAAGATAGTTTATTAATTTTTAGTCGACTATTCCAACCCTATTTAAATGTTAAACAAATAAAGTGCGGTATGATTTAGATTTTCAAATATATTTTTAGCTCGTTCAGAAGATGTCACTCACCTGATAGAAAGCCTACCTGCTTTCAAGCTAGATCTAGCAATTGAGGGCTACCACTGCCACCACCACTACCAGTACACCAGAGCTTTACCTAAACCCATACCTCTACAGCCATTTTTATTGAAACTGATACTTGTACTGTGTCCACTGCTGAATGTAGGCATCTTCGAATTAAACTTGGGAGGATGGTAATACACACAATGACAAAACAAGTTTGGAAATAAAATATAAATAATTTCATATAATCACGGACAATGTTTTGAAGCGCTCGTGGCCCCGCGGACTCAGTGTTCTGTAAACGATCACTGCAGTAAGCAACATTTACTATGGCCGAATATGGATGGGTGACCACCACGTGGACCACTTTGTGACATTTATTTACGAGCGTTTCCGTGCTTCGGAAGGCACGATAAGCCGTTGGTCCCGGTTGTCAGTAAAATGACAGTCGTTAAGCCAAGTTGAAGGCCTTACGGGCGGCTTGAAAAATTTCAACTGTGGGTCGTCACAACCTGCGCCCGGGTCGGCAGCGCGTGTGTAGCGCCTCTGGTGTTGCAAACGTCTATAGGCTACGGTTACCAACCTTCCGGTGGGCCGTAAGCTTGTCTGCCACCTAAGTAGTATAAAAAAAAAAAAAAAAAAAACACAATGCTATCTGATCTTAAAGTAAGCTAGGATTAACCTAGTTGAGTTATGGGTTTCAGACCACGGATATTAAAACTTTTATGCTTTTAAATACATACTTATCATACATAGAAAGACACAGACTCTCGAGACAAATGTTTATGGATCGCGTCAATTTTTGTCTCCGGTGGGAATCGAACTCTGGACCTCATGACCCGCAGTCGCACATTTCGACCCCTAGACTAATGAGGTAGTCTTGGTATTAACATGATTTTTTTTTTCAAGTCCACCTTCTATTTGCCATGATCTCTCTCGTACATTAGTCAGCAACTTCATCACTTACTGGTGAATCTGTCAAGGGCCTCGAACATCTCGGTTGGGTCTTCACATAAATTTCAAGCCAGATTCGTTTAACCGTTAGTTTGTGAAAGAGTAAAAATCATTGGTAACTAAGTTAGTTGGGTATATTATGTTTGGCCAAAAAGAAAATGCCAAATTATCACTTCCCAAAAAAATAAAAAAATAAAAAATTAAAAAACCCCCGACTCACAAAAAAAGAACAATAAAAAAAACCTGAAAAAAGTAAAAAAATAACTATTATATTATGACCTATCTACCCAAAGTATTGAACCTTTGTTATTATTGTAGGTAGGTATATTATTTACGTACCTATTCATATTTTTAACTAACAGTTTGTCTCGTCGGAGGGACTGCTTTATACCTAAACAGAGACAGACGTACAATTAGGTTATGATTAGGTGAGCGGTCCCCGACGAGACAAACTGTTAGTTAAAAATATGAATACGTAAATAATGTAGCTACCTATAATAACAATAAAGGTTCAATACTTAGGCTAGATAGGTCATAATATAATAGTTATTTTTCTACTTTTTACAGTTTTTTTTGTTGTTCTTTTTTGTGAGGTTCTTTAAATTTTTAATTTAATTTTTTATTTCATACTTCTATAGGGGTTTTATAGGGGTTTTTTTAATATCAACATACGTATAGTCAATCAACAATTATTCAGAGCTAATGCGAATTGCGCGGAGTGTGTTTACAGAATTAGAAATACATTCCACTCCTCATATATCTTTCGAATGCCTAAACCGATTTTCATAAAACTGTCGGTATCGTGATGTATAAGTTATGACCTTTTATTTGATATCCAACAGGGGTATATTTGAACACATTAAATTTTTCATCACCACTTTCACCCCTCATATCTTTGAAATGGCTCAACCGATTTTTATAAAACATAGTTAAGAACACTCTCCCCTAACCCATCTTTCAAACAAAAGAAACAGAATCAAAATCGGTTCATTCGTTTGGGAGCTACGATACCACAGACAGACTTACAAACACACACACACACGTCAAACTTATAACACCCCGTCGGGTTTCCGTCGGGGGTTCAAAAATGTTTCGCATAATTTCATTTGTCAAATTATTACTTAGCAAAAAATCTCTTCACAAATAATTGTAACGCAAACGTAATGTTTGGTGAACGTTTAAACAATAATGTAGCCGCCGCGTGGAAGATTACGCGTAGGCACTTACGTAGGAGTTAATCGCGAGGTGTCGAAACGAAGTGTCGCCGTCGCTCGCTCGCATGATCTGTCTCCGCGCACCCCGCAGCCGCAACCCGCGAACGCCCATCCGCGCGCTACTGCGCCTGCTACCAACTCAGCTACCAGTAGAGATGGGCGGAGGGAAAAAACCCAACGGGATAAAACCCAGGTTTTTTCCCGTTTGGGAAAAAATGCAGGAAAAAACCCAATAGACGGGAATTTTCATTATTTGACGATCCGAAAAATATAAACATTCTTTTATTATCTTTATGACAAATGCAACGAAAAATAGGTACTTTGCGATGCGCACATACTTTGCGCCGCGCCGATGCATCTAGGGCACTAGCTGTTGCCTGTTGTTCGAAATGTCAAAATGTGTAGCAGTATTCAGGAACTAAAATTAATTTATATCATAAGATTCTTTCTGCGTATCGTGGCGGAATGTTACTTCATTGCAGATTAAACTTATATTGAAACTTTCAAGAAACTTTGACCAAAAAAAACGAGCTATACTAACAATTATTTAATTTTAGTACACTTTACAAAAGTGCCCGCAGAGGCCGCCAATTGTATCACCAGCAAGTCTGTGAAATATAATGCAAAAACAAATAAATTAATACAGAAATTAGTTCATTGCGATTTCAATTTATATAGTATGGACCTAAGACAATTAAAATTGTGACACCGTTATAATAGTGTTACACTCCGTTTGAACCTCTTTTCAGTCCGCGTCGATATCTTCTCTCTCACTTTTCATTAGCCAGTTTTCCATTTAGAATTCATTTATAAGCCATTTCAGTTGAAATCAAATAAATTTATACAATCGCGCGGTCGAGCTTTCAATTGGCAAACACCGTTTACAAAAACCCCTACCTGCCTCAAAAGGCGTTGACCCTTCAAATCTAACTGTTGTGATCCATAATACTTTACACCTTTTTCTATACAATATCTTTGAGTATTGTATTATTCAGAAAGGTTAAGATTGTATTGTGCCTTATAATAAATAATACAACACACAAATAGTAAACATAGTTGGTACATAATGTCAATAAGTTCAAGAAGCTGGTAGGAACTAAATTCTACCTTAAAAGCGACGGTACAATTTAAAAAAAAATGTACAGTATTGTATTGGCTGGGAAAGACAGCTAGAAAATGATCGCTAAATTTCCAAAAAAATTGTTAAGATTCGTATTTAAAAAAAAAAAAAAAAGCATGACGATCTGCAATCTTCTCAGACTGAATGATGTTATAAACTGATGGTACTACTTATTTTCTTTGTATTCTTGATATTTGTACATAATAAATTCCTATATATTCCGCAGTTCGCTACCAGGTAAGATTATCATACCTCTTTGGAAGATTCTATCTTTGTATCGGAAGGACATTACGCCCTATTCTTCCACAAATTGAAGTACAAGTCGAGCCACTGCATTTAAACAAAAAAAATCCTTTTCAAAATTAACGCTAGTTATCTATTTTCCAGTCGACGTTCGTTGGTGCACACTTGAACAAAACTACCGTTGGCTTGTTTGGAATACAACATGAGCTCATTTGGAATACAGCTCGGTGGAATACGATTAAGGTTGCCATAAAAACCGCAAAAAGTATCTGAAACAATCTACATGAATGAATACCTAGTTTGGTTTGACTGTTTTATTTTAGCAATTCGTTTTAGTAATGGTAGTCTATTATATAAAAATAAGTCGGGTTTTCCTTCCTGACGCTATAACTCCAGAACGCACGAACCGATTTCCACGGTTTTGCATTCGTTGGAAAGGTCTCGGGCTCCGTGAGGTTTATAGCAAAGAAAATTCAGGAAAATTTTCAACGGAAAAGCGGGAAAATCATTTTCACATACAGCGCCATCGCGGGCGAAGCTGCGGGCATCAGCTAGTCTATTATATAAAATAAGTCGGGTTTTCCTTCCTGACGCTATAACTCCAGAACGCACGAACCGATTTCCACGGTTTTGCATTCGTTGGAAAGGTCTCGGGCTCCGTGAGGTTTATAGCAAAGAAAATTCAGAAAAAAATCACATACAGCGCCATCGCGGGCGAAGCTGCGGGCATCAGCTAGTCTATTATATTAAAATAAGTCGGGTTTTCCTTCCTGACGCTATAACTCCAGAACGCACGAACCGATTTCCACAGTTTTGCATTCGTTGAAAAGGTCTCGGGCTCCGTAAGGTTTATAGCAAAGAAAATTCAGGAAAAAATCAACAGAAAAGCGGGAAAATCATTTTTCACATACAGCGCCATCGCGGGCGAAGCTGCGGGCATCAGCTAGTGACTTATAAAATAACTAGACTTGTGGCATCCTGTTATATTTCATACCTGTACTAAATTTCAGCTCCAGCACCTTTCAGCTATTTAATCATGAATGAGTTTAAACATCTTCACTAGCTTTAGGATTATCCGTTGTAAGGGATTCTTGTAAGTAACCATTTTTTCACAATAACTTGTTCATTGGATAAAAAAAAGAATCTTATGTCTTTTTCCTTGAAAGCAGAGATATCGAAGCTTGCTCTTTTCTGTTTTTTGTAAGGTAAGGTAAGCCCGCGGGAGGATATCCCTAGGACTCCTACGAGAGACCTACGGGTACCACTGCGGCCTCGGCATTATAATCGATACCGAACAATCTAACGGTTATTTTTGTTGTTTTTGTTGTTTACATTTTGACCCTTGAGAGCAGAGGGTGCTCCAATAAAGCGATTTACTGTAATGTGTGTCTAAATAAAACGTATCTCTTTCTATTAGCTCAATCTACTTATAGGTGCAATTAGACCAATCTTAAAGATGTAAGGTGAACAATTACACGTATAGATTGTGCCCAGATGCTGTAACAACGTACACGAGAGTAATATCGCTTAGAGGCGTACACGTGCCAGCTGCCAACGATCCCTCGTTAACTCTTAGTCGTTACGTTGCACTTTTGCGTCGTACATACTTGAAGGTTGGACTCGAATTTTCTTTTACGAGTGTTCAAACGAAGATTTATACTCTAGTTATATTTCTGGGAAAGGATTTGTTACTTTGCTTTTACATGAGTCTTGTTATTTGTTATGATTTTCGTGTTTTATTAATATTTTTTGGTACTTGTATATTCTACTCATGAACACGATTATTGCCACATAGAAGAAATGTTGACAGTTAAGAAACAAATAAGCCCTTATACAATCCTGTATGTAAGTTTGAAAACAGTTTCTCGTATTATGTCGACAATGTACCTACCCTAAAGCAGAGACATTACATTACTCCATCATACACTTTATTACATATTACTCCATCATACCACTCGCAATGGTGGTGAACCAGTTGCCATATTGTATTGGGTAAGTCGCCTATACGGTTTTCAACTTAGCTTAACGACGACTATAATACTTATGACTAAACGTCCAAAAGAAGCTCCAAAACGCTCGTTTATGCAAATGGTACAAAATGTTCATTCGTCTCAAAACTGCTCTTTTTAGGGTTCCGTAGCCAAATGGCAAAAACGGAACCCTTCGGAGATTCGTCATGTCTGTCTGTCTGTCTGTCCGTCCGTGTGTCACAGCCACTTTTCTCCGAAACTATAAGGCCTATGCTGTTAAAACTTGGTAAATAGATGTATTCTGTGAACCGTCTCAAGATTTTTGTACAAAACCCCCGACTCACAAAAAAGAACAATAAAAAAACCTGTAAAAAGTAAAAAAAAACTTTTATATTATGACCTATCTACCCAAGTATTGAACCTTTATTATTATTGGCAGCTATATTATTTAGGTATTCATATTTTTAACTCATATCTTAACCGATTTTTATAAAACATAGCTAAGAACACTCTCCCCTAACCCATCTTTCAAACAAAAGAAACAGAATCAAAATCGGTTCACCCGTTTGGGAGCTACGATGCAACAGACAGACTTACAAACACACACACACACATGCCCACACACGTCAAACTTATAACACCCCGTCCGGGTTTCCGTCGGAGGTTAAAAACTAGAAAAAAAGCAGTTAATTTTGTGGGGCCCCATGCTCAGAACTGAAACTCATAATTTTTTTTTCATTAAAACCATACGTGTGGGGTATTTATAGATAGGTCTTCAAAAATGCTATTGAGATTTCTAACATCATTTTTTTCTAAAGTGAATAGTTTGCGCAAGAGACACTTCCAAAGTTGAAAAATGTCCCCCCCCCCCTCTAACTTCTAAACTAAGAGAATTATAACTCTAAAAAAATATATTTAATGTAGATTGCCATAAAATCTACCAAAGAAAATTGGTTTGAACGAAATCGAGTTGGTAGTTTCTTTTTAATACGTCATAAACCGTAATTTTCGCCGAGAAAAATTACTACCACTGCGAACGTGTTAAAACATCAATGAAAGATACAACGAACTACAAGAACTTTTATATTATGTTAATTGCTGCTACGGAACCCTTCATGGGCGAGTTCAACTCGAACTTGGCCGGTTTTTTTAAAGAACCCTCAGCTAGTGGGGTTACTTACATAAAAAAAAAAGTTTTTGCTAACAAACAGGTAGGATATTGTTTAAAGTTTTTATAGTTATCCTTACTCTTTCGTTACATGGCTTCTATCTTTGGGTACTAGTATTAACAGTACAGTAATTACAATAACTGTCTATCTATACACTTGCTTCAAGAAGTTATGTAGTACAAAACTAAAGCCATAAATCTTGAAAAAGAGCTTATAAACCTCATTCAAGGACCTAGCTTGCCCGGGCTTTCCCGGGATCTAGTTTGAAAACTTTCGAGGAATTAAATTGAGGACCAATTAGCACTTCAAAAAATGAGGAAAGTAGATTTGTCCGAAATTATTTCACAAAGATGAAGTTTGCGTTTCCGTGAAAAAGACGGCTTATTTGATTTTTAAGGTTAATTTTTTCTAATTTATAATGGTTTATTTGATTAAATGTAAGAAGAGAACGATAATCTGTTTTATAGAAATACTTGGACATACACATCTGTTCGTTACTTATATTCTGTCAAAGATTTACTATTTTCTTGGACATTATTCGCCAAACTTTCAAAACAATGTCTCAAAGCAAAATAGCACATGCATAAATCCTTTACCTCAGAAACCACGGAGTATATGGAACAGATAAAAAGAAATATACCTTTGTAGGAGACGCCGCCACAGTGTCATCTCTGTCTACAACAGAAATGTTTACTCAAGTAAATAGCTTCTGCATTTTTTACTTGCCCGACCGGTGTGCTACCCCTTTCGCATGTACAGTCGACTAGGAAAGTGGTCTGCCTGTTTTGATGTGAGTTTCTGTGATATCTAGTTATCGCTAAAGTTGACTTTATAACGGAAGAGGTGAATTGGAGGGTAAATTGACCTTCTTCTTTCGTAACGTGCTTATTATCATGCATGTTGTGGAAATGAACCTCAAATATAGGGCGATGACTTTCTCGGCCAACTTACTACCTACACTATTTAGTATTTTTGTCAAGAAAGTATACATTTCTTATGAAACCTGTCCTATTCTCTATAATGGCATCGTATGAAAGTTTTTATGGTTAATCACTTAAAACAAGCTGTAGAACAGTAATCAAAATAAACAAATTAGGTACAAGGAATTCATTCAGACGACAGTTTTTTTATTGTAGGACAAAGTTACAGCTCAAATCAAGGAAGAAACTGCATACAATGAAAGGACAACTTAACGTTATATCGTTTTCTTTATTCAATAATAATGTTTTATCTATCGTTTCTCTTCTGTGAATGATAACAAACGAGATAATGGCAAAGCCAAAATTACATTTCGAGTAATAAAATACGATCGGGAGCCCGCAGCTGGGACAACGGTTACGTAATTTCATCGGTAAGGGTGTTAACCACTGTCAGATGGTATTCTTATTACTGCAGATATGATAATGGCATTATGACACTTTCTTAGTTATATGCACTGATCTTCTGAGGGTAAAAAGTCATACGATTTCAACCTTCAAACCGATTTAAGATGGTGTAAAAGTCAGAACTCTTTCAATCTTTAGCTGATTACTACAGAACTGCGCCGAATTGCCGTGTAACTCTGCAGACGCCTTTATGTTACAAAATAATGAAAGTTGAACACTGTTTCCGCAGAACTTAGCTTGCAGTAAAAACTACCAATTTTACAATTACGAGTACTATTCAACCTCGCAAAGCTTGTACCGGACACCAAATAGTTTTAGTTTGTTGACGAGTCCAACTATTTATAAGCCGAGGGAAAATTATAGTCAAATGATAAAAAGCCTGTCAAGTGCGAGTCGGATTTACGCCCGTAGGATTCCACACCGGCAAAAATAACTAAGTTTTATTAAACTAAAAACTTAATTTTCACTTACCAAAAATGTTTTTTTTTAATAGTTAGTAGGTACCTATTTGTTGTTATAGCGACAACAGTAATACACCATCTAATGAAAATTACAACGTCTTTATGATTCACGGTTTCAAACAGACCCTTTGGGTACGGGACCCTAACAAAGTATTACATAGACTATTGATGAATACCCGTATACAGTCGTCCAATATAGTGGAGTAGGAGTTAAAAAAGTCTCTACAACATGGAACACCAGAGTTGAATACAATTCTCAAAGGTCATGTATTCTAATTCCATTCGTGTAAATACAATTACATAAGATCATGTTACCTTTTATTTCTCTAGTGGTTACTATTTGGAAGATAAATTTTGAGCAGACACTAAGTGTAATATGAGGTGGGACCTTGTACCATTAGTGCCAAATACGGCACACGAGGTAGTAAACCTCAGCGCAGTCCTTTGGGAATATAACCTGACTATATTGTGTTTTGAAATCCATTCCTATTTTACGTTAGATAAAATTCGCCGTACTTCGGAATACCTATTTTATTTCAGGTCTGGTCCAATGAACCGACAGTGACAACTGAAATCCACGTGACAACTTTTATTCATGCATCAGAAGGCGTATTAAGTCGTTAGTATCAATTCTCAGATCTATGGCAGTCGTAAAGCTAAGTTGGAGTTGTTAAGGGCAGCATGAAAGATTTTAACAGTGGGTCGCCATAACCTGCGCCTGACCATTTTCAACACGGCCATAGGCCAACCACCTAAATACGTGTGAAAACAATAAGATGAAATAAGATCGTATACCTACACTTTCGTCCAGGTTTTATTTCTGGTGACAACAAAGTGGTTATCGAAGGTGAATAAACCATCATTGTGTTCACGAAGAAGCACATATTAGGTACACATAAATTACTCAAAAACAAAGGAGAACTATGCATATTTATAAAAAAAAGCACCAGAGCTTCCAACACAAGATGAGTTCAAAGAGGCATAGACTATGCAGAGCTAACCAATTTAGATAGTGGCACGGCTACTTTCAGATGCCGCTATTCAGGAATTTTCATTAACTCTTTAAAATGTTGAGCGAAACGTTTTGACGTAAAATTTGTAAGGAGCACGATATTTGTGTTTTCTCGTTGACGTTATAATATTGTGATTTAAAACCGGTCAAGTGCGTTTCGTCGTACTCGCCCATGAGGGGTTCCGTAGCAGCAAAAGGCTTATTATCAAGTAGAATTGGTCGATGAAACTTTCTTTCTGGGCATAAAGTTAGACTCCAACTTGCAGTGGGGGCCTCATATCGGGAAAGTCTCGGGCAGACTGAGCTCTGCAGCCTATGCCGTTAAAAAGATCCGACAACTGACAGACATTAGAACAGCGCGTCTTGTCTACTTTAGCTATTTCCACAGTGTCATGACCTATGGCATACTATTATGGGGTAACGCTGCCGACATCGAATGTATCTTTGTGTTGCAGAAAAGGGCTGTCCGGGCTATCTATGGTATGGGGATTCGGGTGTCATTAAGAGAAAAGTTTAAGGATATCAACATCCTTACTGTGTATTCACAGTACATAATTATATGAAAACTTATTATATACTCATAAAAATAACAGTAAATTTATTAAAAACTAGCTGATGCCCGCAGCTTCGCCTGCGTGAAATTTTGTTCCTAGACTATAACATAATATCTCTGTAGGCACCAAATTTCAGCCAGATCCGTTCAGCCGTTACAGCGTAAAAGAGTAACAAACATCCACACTCACACACATTCACATTTATAATAATACCTAGTTAGATAGATTTCTGATTAACAAATTCATAATGCATAATTATATGAGCCAAGTAAATTTATTTATTAAATACATTTCTTAATTCAATGGCTAAACTACTACTTGACACAACTTCTCTTCTAAGCAATTGACATCATAACTTAGTTCCTTCTTCAGGTAGTCCCAGCCTACGACGTTTAAACAAACCGAACTACTGTAGGCTTTGTCCTCCTAATACAAATGGTCCAACCAAGACCTGGTAACGTAATAACAATGTAAAGTTCATCGGCTGAGCGTTCATGGTCATTGTAATGGCTCTTTTCAGTCCTGTCAAATGTAGTCTTCGTAGAGGCCATTCCCGTATTTTACAAAAACTTAGTGAGTCTGTTTCCTGACAGAATGAAGTCAGCACTATATGTAGAAAAAATTTCATGCCTTCCATGATCAGTCCGCTGAAAATCTTTGTCGTAAGGATTGAGCGTAGATGGTAACATGCGGTGTTAAGGCTGGAGCAGACCAAATGCGTATGCGTAGACGTAAGCGTAAACGTGCGCGTACCACTGAGTTGAATGTATGGAACTGGGGCTACGCATCACGTCCACGTGCACGTCTACGTTACGCAAGCGGTGTGTCCTGTCTTATACAGTTCCATACCTACATTACAACTCAGTGGTACGCGCACGTTTACGCTTACGTCTACGCATACGCATTTGGTCTGCTCCAGCCTTTAAACTATACATACTACCTGAAGCGTGGTCTTAGAATTTTCTTCTTCTATTCACCAATGTATTTCTGTCACACAAAATTTGAATAAATTAGCAATAACACTTCCGTTTAGCATATTTGGTTAATATGCGAAAAATCCTAAATCTATGATTATACCGAAATAGCGCTTTTATTTAACTTTATGGCTTTGTAGTAAAATTATATCTTCGAAGTCTGAAGTAAAACCATAAAACATAAATGACAACGCTTTCACAAATTGTGTCAAAATAAAAAGTAATTTAAGTATAAAATAAGAGTATTTAAGGAGTATTGATATCAATTCCGGAGAAAATCAGCCCCAAAATAATTTACATTCCCTTTTTAGCTCGTTATAGTATAAATTTCAATGAAATACGAAACACGTCTTCCATCGATTATGTTATAAATGCTTTATGCCAAATTTTAAGTTGATTGGACCAAGGAATCACGTTGTCCCATACAAACTTTACCCTCCTTTTTTATACCTTTGGAGGTGGAATTTGCAAAAATGTTAAAATAACTTTATTCAAATTGTAACAAACAACGCTCATGCTTAGTTTCATCATCGTACCATTAACCGTTTAAGCAATAATTGATCATAACTTTGGGTCTAGGGATCGAAACGCAAAATTAAGTTTGCTATGAATTCTATATACTTTTCCGGGATAAAAAGTACCCAGTGTGGTGCCCAGGCTATAAAAGAATAATTATACCAAGTTTCATCGTAATCGAACTGGTAGTTTTTGCGTGATGCCTGAACAAACAGACAGACAGACAGATAAAATTTTTTATAATCACATTTTTGGGTTCGGTGTCGGTCTAGTAACACCCCCTGCTATTTATTTTTTTGATATTTTGAATGTACAGAATTTTCACTTCTACAGATTTATTATAAGTATAGATAGTGATATCCATAACCTAAACTTAAGAAATAAGAATAAATTGGCTGTACCTAGATTTAGGCTTAATAAAATAAGCAATTCTTTTGCGGGCAATTGTATTCGAATGTACAATACATTGCCGACAGTCATAACAGGTTTGTCAATTAATAAATTTAAAAAACTAATAAAACTTAAATTGTGCCAGAAAGCTTATTATAGCATTAAAGACTTTCTAGAAGACAAGGCTGCCTGGCAGTGACACGAATTGCTCCTTTCTACATAAAAAAAAAAACTGTATTAGATACTAAGATACTAGAAGAGAAGGGACCGGACTGAGTTTCTTGGGGTGTTCTTCTCAGTCTGTAGTATTTCCGAACCCCCGGTAGAGTCAAAAAAATTTTGACAAACCTAAATATTTTTTTTTTAAATTTCAAAGGGAATAAATTTTAATGTATTTTATTTTATTTTATTTTATTTTACGTTTATAAAATTAAATGTTTTTTTTAAATAATAATTGAATGAAAGGCGAAAATTGCTATTTAAGACGTATTAAAAAAAACTGCGCACTAGATGTCGTTCAAACCAATTTTTGTTGAAAGTTTGCATGGCACCTACTTCATTTTTGACGTGACAACGTCTTATAATTCGATGGAGCCGGCTGCACGCACGAAAAAATATGACGTAATGCGGCGTTACCTCGCGTTACCTGGCTCTGCGCCGCGGCGTTCAGTTTATTTTAGTACAAATGTTTTCAACCGATGGCGCTATAATCAATTTAATGTTTTATTCCATTGTAAAAGTACTGCGTTCTAACTCAAGATATAAAAAGCTTATTAGTTAATAATTTTATTAACTAATAAGCATATACACAATAGTTATTGACGTGACGTTTACAGACAACTGTTTTTTTTTTTAATTTTATCGTTCTCTTATTTTAGGAGTTAGAGGGGAGGGGGTCATACATTTTTCCACTTTGGAAGTGTCTCTCGCCAAAAAAATCCTAGAAACCACAATAGCATTTTTGAAGACCTATCTATAGATACCCCACACGTACGGGTTTGATGAAAAAAAAACGAGTTACAGTTCTTAGACCCCTAAAATTTATTGTTTTTTTTCTATTTTTGTGTGAAATTCTTAATGCGGTTCACAGAATACATTTTCTTACATACCAAGTTTGAACAGCATAGGCCTTATAGTTTCGGAGAATAGTGGCTGTGACATACGGACGGAGCACACATGGAGACATGACCAATCTATAAGGGTTCCGTTTTATGCGCCATTTGGCTACGGAACCCTAAAAATTGGGTAAATTTATAAAAAAATGATTTAATTTTTCAGAATAGAAACGGTTTCCTTCTTTTCTGCCACGTATCAGCTGGAGGTCTTAATGATTTTACTTTAAGTATATAGGTACCAAAGAAGGGTTCTTATGGGAATGACTCTTAATTTTTAGATAAAATACGAATCTTCGACTAAGTGATGAAAATTCGCGTTGGACTTGTCGATTACTTTATTATAAACTTTTTATGTACGAGTACCTACCTAAGTAATAATATAACTACATTACTTAATTATAACGCCTTTTGACTGCCTCTGTGGCGCAGTCGGTAGTGATACCACCTGCGGCGCTGGAGGTCGTGGGTTCGATTCCCACCAGAGATAAATATTTGTGTGACCCATAAACGTTTGTCTCAAGAGTCTGTGTGTTTTTATGTATAATATGTATGTATTTAAAAGTATATAAGTATTAATATCCGTAGTCTGATACCCATAACACAAGCAGGTTATTCCTAGCTTACTTTGGGATCAGATAGCGTTGTGTGAAATGTCCGTCAATATTTATTATTTATTTATTATTTATTTGAATAACACAGTAAACAATGCTTACTAAAATAATGCTATACGTTTTCGCTCTAAATCAACAAGTACCTACCTACTCGGAATTTGTGAAATGTTGATTTTATGCCTTATAAAATACTAGCTCACCCTCGCAACTTCGTTTACGTCACACATGGTGTATGAAAGGAGGTGTATTTTTTCATCAGACTCATCAAGCAGCGTATGAAACTGCCCTGTTTGCTTAATCATAAAAGAGTTTAAAGATTAAGTCTATTCTAAAACATTCTAAAAGAATCATTTTACAATAACCTTAATCATTAAGCTCTTTTATGATTAAGCCAACACGCCCGTTTAGATTTACCCTCACATTCAAAGGAACCATTGAATTCAAGGTTTTGCGAAAGTTGAGGTGCCTCTAATTCTGAACCACAAAACCCTCAATATTGAAACTTGGGTCGAAAAATTCTTAAAGTACTGCCTTTCCAATACTAAAAAAATATTTGAAATCGCATCACGCGTTGAGAAATTACAACTGGAAAACCAATCTATCTTTCATCCCCTCTCCCGCAGGAACCGGGCAAAACTTCGGGATCAAAAGTATCCTAGAACCTTCCTCGGACTATAAGCTCGGAATGTACCAAGTATCATTCAAATCGGTTCAGTAGTTTCGGCGTGATTCTTATTCGGGATACAGACAGACAGACAGACAGACAGACAGACATGAAAAGTTTAAATTACATTTTCGGCTTCAGTATCGATTAGAGAATGCCCTACAATTAAAATTTTCAAAATATCTTCCATGTACAGACTCTCGACCCTCTACAGTTTTATTATATGCATAGATTCTCAACTTTGAATGTGTAAATAAAAAGTTTTCTGATAGCCAGCCATAATAAGTAAAATAATTTTGATAGGACGATTTCAGAACAGATGAGTTTTCGAATCTGGCTGCTCTGGAATTCAATTTTCTAGTATCAGATCCCTGGCTTTGTTTGCTATAGCTACCTACTCCTGCTTAGACCAATGAAAACGATACGGAATGTCAGAGGAATATCTCGGGTAAGGCAGAGGAAGATAGGTATTTTACAGAAATAATTATTAAAATAGGTAGGTACAAGTAGTTATAAATTATCTCAGTGTAGGTGTAACCTAATAAATTTCTTTAATTTAGCAACTTGTGATGACAAGCACCATTAAATGAAATAGACTTGGACTAAAATTACATTAGAGAATAATAATAATAATTTTTATGCCTACTACGAGTCCTAGTGGACACCAGCGGCTCGCTCATGTGAGATTTTGCCATTTCAATTCACTCCAGAAGAGTGGAATTTTGATGTTTCCTTTCTTAGTGGGTGCCTAAATTACAAGGGTAGTTCATCCTACATCCTAAAAATAATTATGAAATTTAAGGTGAGCTTTGAAAAGTAAGTGAGTCAACGGGTAACTTCATTACTGTAGATTTTGTACCTAACCACTTAATTAATTATCCGTAATCTAAGGTTTTCGTCCTCCATAGTATTGGTATCAATTTCATTTTCATGTTTACCTGGATTATATTCCCTTTGATCTTGATTGGCTCCAGAAACATTTCAACTCAGAACAGGTTCACAGAAATTTCAGTTCTTAAAATATCTGGGACATGGTAATTATGGAAGGGTACGCTTCGAATGAATTTTGTATTAAAGTCTTCGAGGATCGAAATTCATTTCTCTATTTTCATGGTTTCAATCGTCTTTGTAATTAGAATCTAATTTGCTTTGGTATAATACGTTTTGGTTATTTTGTGTTTATTGAATTTTCCCTTTAATAGTAGCAGCAAAGTACCTAGGCTTCGTAATTGGGGATGATTATATTCAATGGAAGTGTAAACGTAATACCAGGAAATTCAACTTTTTCTTTTTTTCTCGTGTGGATATCGTCATGGATGTTATGTCGGACTTCTAGCTGCTAACACCACAGGGTTCTCTGCCATCTGCATATGGCCGGGAGCCCCAAGCCCCGGGTATGCCCTCAGAAGGATAACCCCAGGGAGGAAATGGGTCTAAGACAGAACGTGGATACCAGCTTTTTAAGTTTTTAAGCAGCTCATAACAGTTTCATTCGGTTGGGTTAGGCAAAGCGTTAAGATAACTATGTCGACTTTTTTACTGGCTGCAATAATTTAAAACGAAATAATTTTGAAAATCGATAAGCAAAAATTTAAATATGGGAAAATTAACGGTTTCGAGCTGGATTCAAACCTGCGCGTCTTCTCGTATACTGTGCAAGACGTATTATCGCTTAGCGACTGCCTGTTTAAGACGAAAGTCTAAATCTCGTGTGTTCTACTAAATGATCTATAGAATCAATACTTTCGAGTCATTTGAGCTTACAAATTATAATTAAAAGTTTTGTATTTTAATATCTAGTTAATGTATTTTTACAGTTAGGTAGTTGTAAATTAATATTTATGGAACATAAAAGAAAATAAAAAAAAAAGTTATAAATAGGTAATGTACTAAATCGACTGTAATATACAGTGACTGTAAACTAAATATCATACATAAGCATTATTCAGTACTATTTTGGTCAATAATACTATTCAATACAAAGTTATATTTTGAACCGTCTATCTAATTGTTTCATAACTTGCCAAACTTGTAGTGTTCAACCTAAGCAGGTACTACCCGTTCGCTCTAACTTTGCCGCTGGCGTAGAGGCGTTTACCCGAATTGTTAATTAGACGAAGTAAATTCTCGTATACTGTGTAAGACGTATTATCGCTTAGCGACTGCCTGTTTAAGACGAAAGTCTAAATCTCGTGTGTTCTACTAAATGATCTATAGAATCAATACTTTCGAGTCATTTGAGCTTACAAATTATAATTAAAAGTTTTGTATTTTAATATCTAGTTAATGTATTTTTACAGTTAGGTAGTTGTAAATTAATATTTATGGAACATAAAAGAAAATAAAAAAAAAGTTATAAATAGGTAATGTACTAAATCGACTGTAATATACAGTGACTGTAAACTAAATATCATACATAAGCATTATTCAGTACTATTTTGGTCAATAATACTATTCAATACAAAGTTATATTTTGAACCGTCTAATTGTTTCATAACTTGCCAAACTTGTAGTGTTCAACCTAAGCAGGTACTACCCGTTCGCTCTAACTTTGCCGCTGGCGTAGAGGCGTTTACCCGAATTGTTAATTAGACGAAGTAAATTGACAGTAGCTAATGTCACTTCGTCATAGAAAATACGCAACATTGTATGAAGAAGTGACATTAGTTGCTGTCAATTTACTTCGTCTAATTAAAAATTCGACTCTAGTATGGAGCCGAGCGGCAAAGTTAGAGCGAACGAGCAGTATTGAAACTGTTGAACAAAGTATAAGTTAGGGAACTGAGTATACCAAATTAATATGTACTAGAATACGTCACACGGTGGAAATACGGGAATAAAAGATAGCCTATGTTCATAGGAAAGAGTGTAGCAACACTAGCAACAGTGAAAGAATTTTTCAAATCGGTCCAGTTGTTTCTAAGTCCATTCGATGCAAACAAACAAATTCCTCTTTATAATATTATTAGTATAGATAACCTGATGCAAATATAAATGTAAGCTCCATATTATACACAGTATAAGTAGCAGTTGATTTTGTTTTTCAAAGTCTGTGTGTCGTGAGCTAAGTACATCCGCTAGAGATTTTCTGTAGAATATTAACTTTCAATCCAATAAACGAATCAAACATCTTTCAACATAAAGCAATACAATAGTCAAGCTTCAGCTTATGCACTTTGAATAGTATTTTTAAATAACCAGATTTTTTTCATGATTAATTTATAGAGTACCATTTGATATGAGTACACAATAGTCAGTTATAATAACAGTCCTTGAACATGCTCCTGAAAATTCAAACCTAGAAGCAGACATGAGGTATGAAAAAATTGAAACTATATCATTATATGAAAATACATACCTAACTTATCTAAAATTTAATCACGTTCTCAACTCAATAGGTATATACGGACAGCTTGCAAATTTCCAACGACAGATTAAGACAGTTTCCATTAAACGCCAGCTAAAGTTTACATACAAACAAACTGTCCAATGCTGGCGTCTGTAATAACGCTTAGTTTGAAGTTCCCGACGTGGTCCGAAAACCAATTATTGTTCTGAACACTGGTGCCAACCTTTTGTGAGAAGTCTCTTACTTCCTGAGTTTAATAATTTTCCAGCCGACGGTGGAATAATTGCTGGTTAGACTTTGAAATAGGTACGTGCGGTGGGTGCGGTAGTTGTTGGTAGTTTAGACAAAGTTGCTAGTGATTGCAAACGACTGTTTTGGTTAGTAGCTGTCATTTGGTGTTAGTAATTTAAAATAAAAAATGAAACCTGCGCTCCATTACAATCCAATCTGCTAAATGTACAGAATAGCTATGAAGTTTAAAAGGTTCTAATTTTATAAACTCATTTTTTTAAAGACAACAAAATTATAGTCCTGATTTGTACTTTTTTGTTAAGAAGATTCTAGAAAAACTATGTCAAAAGAAACTTATCCGAATCGAAAGTAAAAATATCACACACAATTATTACAAAAAACTTTGAAATCATAATTCCTCAGCAATTACACCGCACGTTCCAACATACATTAGGTTCCTATGTCAGCATCTTAATCAATCAGGGAGGTACCAAATAATCCGGTCGATAATCTATTAACCCCCTACAAAACCTTTTTGGTACACCATCTATTATGTGTAGCAACTATAATAATTCAGGAAAATGTTCTACAGTTCTGACAACCGAAAATCCATTTCACAATATCGGACAAGGGGATGATTTGATGTGACGGCGAAGAAATGGCGAAATGAATTCACTTTTCCAAATAATAATCAATATTGTAGTTGGCCTATTATGATACGACGCGTCTGAAAAATAGGTAACAACAAAAACATAAAAAGAAAAGTTCTGAAAAATCTGAAAGATTTGCAATAAGTGTTGACAATGGAAATGCTTTCGTTGATACATCTTGCTAATATTATAAATGCGAAAGTTTGTGTGTGTGGATGTTTGTTACTCTTTCACGCTCAAACGGCTGAACGGTTCTGGCTGAAATTTGGTACATAGATACATTATAGTCTGGAATAACACATAGGCTACTTTTTATCCCGGGAATAAGTTCCCACGGAAACAAATTTTACGCGGGCGAAGCTGCGGGCATCAGCTAGTAATTTATAGTAATAAAATTAGGTATCAACGTTTTGTTGAGAAAACAACTTGCAGTCCAATGCCGTTGCTTTTGAGCGGTTAAAGTGATTAACTTTTCAGCATTTATACGTATTTGGGCAACTTCTTCCTCGTTAAGGGAACCGTACTTAAAAAAAAATAGTACGGGAACTTTGATTTGACTGGTGTACTCACGTTCATAAGTTTATTGTGAACTTCTGCCAGGACCCCCCATACAAACTGTACTACTCAAAAGATAGGGAAGGTAGGTGTTTTTTTTTCTAATATCCCAGTAGACTTTAAAATAGACGCTGCCTGGGTACATTGTTCATTTTGTTCATGTATTTAGGTATTAGGGAATATCAACATTGAATATTGAAATATCTACATGTTCAAATCTCAATCTAAACTGTATATTAAGTGTGAAACACCGAACTAATACATACCTAGAGCCGCCTTCTCGGAGCATGCATTACCATCTAATCCCTGGATGAGTTGAAGTGTGACACGGAATATTAAACGGGTTCGGTAGGTCACCCGGATTAGCTGATCCCCGAAACTTTGCCAAGAACGGACCAACTATAAGCAGTATTTTCGAGGTATTGGTGTAATAAGTTTAGAGATTAAGTTTATAGTTGAGTTAATTAAGTTTAAGAAGCTAATCTTTAAAACCAGCTTATGCAGCTCCTTTGAACTTAAATATTCTTCGTTATTGCTACTGAATAACGACGAATATTTCGACGGGAGCAAAGAGCAAATGGAGATCTGCATTTTTGCGAAAAAAATTTTTTTACATAATTGAATTAAGAATTTTGTCTTCCATTTGGACATAATTTTTTATTTTTATTTTTTTTTAAATTAAATATTTAGTGGTATTTTGCAGCGTATAAAAAGACACCTACACCCTTTTTTTAGAATGCAACGAAGTACACACGGGCATATACACTTGTCTGTGTGTGCGTCGGACAATTTGGCGCGTCGTCGCTTCATATAAACAAAGGTATTAGTTACTTGACCGTTTCGTCACGGGAGGTTGACATATTTAGGCTTGCGTACTAAATATTATTATTCTAAAATCTGTGATTTATTCAACTACATTCCATAGTATACTGTAATTATAATACATGTACAGCAGAAGGAATAAATTATTGTTCAATTTTGCACAAAATAGAAAACAAAGTGATGTTTACAACAGCGAAGATCTCACAAATTTGATGGAAAATACAATCATGGAACAATCCCACGAGCGATCTTTTTTTTAACGTGAGGGAAAATCCTCAAAGATGTTACACCTACCGACTAAAAAACCTTACGTAACGCCCAGCAACCTATGGTTGGGAGCCCCGGGTAAGCCCTCGGAAGGATGTCCCAGGACTCCCTACTGACCTACGGCCGCCAGAAGCCCTCTCACCGTCCTCAGGACCCCGGTCATGGAGGCCGATAGTCCTCGGCGAAGACACGTCGGCAGTGCCCAAGCCGCTGACTGCGGAACTCGAGTGAGAGAGTTCTCTCCCATTCCTGCCCCATCGCCTCTTTCACGAGCGTGACCTGCTCGCAGAAAGAGGCGGCGCAGTCCCACTTACTCCCGCTGGAGATCATAACTCGCACTATGGTCTCGAGCGAGAGAGTGTCCACGTCCAGACCCACTACGAGGACCTGGCGCTGTTGCGCCCACGCCGTACACTCCACTAGCGTGTGGAGCGCTGTGTCATCGCTGCGGTCCTCGCAGTGCTGACACTCAGCCGTGGTTTCTCTGTGTCTTCACCACAGATACCTATCGAAGCTACCGTGCCCAATTCAGCAAGTACATTGATTACAAAATGAAATTAGAAGACATTTTATCACATACCTAAAATTAATGCCAAATTAACATGATTGATGTCATAAACAATTTTCTGATTGAATTATTATTAATAAAATATAACATATGGCAGTTGACTCATTTAGTAATTTATGTTGTACGAAGTATAAAAAGACATCAGCCGTATTTTTTAAAATATGAATATCAGAGTTGACTGACCGCCATTACTTTCTTTGAAATGCTATTTTAATTAAGTATTCCAAATTTCAAGGAGCTAGCGTTGTAATTGTAAAAGTTATAACGTTTTTGCGTTAAAAACGCTCTCCTGAGAACTAGTGATTTTACAGATGTCCGTTTGCTCTTTGCTGCCGTCAATTTGTAATTTCTTACAGACTGTTGCTGATAAAAACAAACAAGTTGTCAGTCGTTTACTGACAACTTGTTTGTTTTTAAAAGCAAACAAGTTGTCACCTTGATCGAGCTATACTTAAAGTATAAAAAGCTTATTAATATGTTTTCATTTTTACTGGTCTATATCATATAAAAGGGTATAATGGTTTAAAATAGGTTTAATAGTTTACCTATCTTCCTACTTACATAACTTGGATATCCAAGATTTCAAAGCAGATTGAGCTATTTGAATCTCTGCCAAAGATTATAGACATATCCCATCTAAGACGTGTTTCAAGCGTAATGGGGTGGGATCATAGAATGATGTCTATAGTTCTGAAACACGATTAAGTTCGTAAATGCAAATATTTCTTAGTTGGTTGGTTGCCTCTACTCTTCCGCAATCACAGGATAGAGGTGTGACCGCTGCTCTTCGTCCTTTGTTGCTATTATTTACTATTATATTGTAATACACATAAGGTTCTTATACAAATATTTTTTTCGCCTTTACGGTTACCTATATATTATTCTAATAAATATTTAGTAAGAAAATATTAAGAAATAGTACGGCATTTCGGAAACATAATGAAATCTAAAATTGTTATATTGGATGATGTCCGATAATATCAAAATCAAGCCTCAAACGGAGAATATTAATACGAGTAACAATAATAATACCCAATCAGTTAAATCAAACAGCTTTAAAACCTTAATAAGGTTTTAAAGCTGTTTGATTTAGCTGTCGAAAATTAATTTGGTACAGAAAAGTAAGGTGACAATCTTATTTTTTGTGATAGGTAATCATAACAAGAATATCAAAGCTTTATTACAATGAATAACAAATAGTAATATCAATGCCAAAAACATATTACAGTAAAGGCATAAGATTATTACTGTGCCGATGAGCGTACATATCAACTTTATTATATTTGCTGCTGTTGATACTCTTCCTGACAATACAATACGTGTTTCCTGAAAATGTAGAAATCTATAAATATAAGAATGTTGTGTGCGTTTAAGTACTTATTAAAAACTCAAAATTTACTGTATCGACTGAGGTCAAAATTGAACACGATATACAACAGTGGATGAGTGGTTTTAGGCCACCTCATACACATTTATCATAACAGCAATAAGAATAAAAGAGCTTTAAAAAGTTATTTTACCAATAGATGGCGCTGGTCGTAATTTTTTTAAATTATATTCTGCCAGTTTCAGAAAAAAATATTATAAACAACTTATTTAGAAGGTATCTACCAGATTGCTGTTTTTATGAGAAGTTTGATTGCGGCATCCTTGCATTCAGAATAATAAAATAGAGTACTTACCTAATAAAAAGATCCGATATGTTTAGAATGTTATTTTTGAAGTTAAAAATGTGCGTTAGGGAAATAATATTAGAGTGAATTGATCACAGAAAAGATTTTCCTTTTCAAGTGAAGCCTATATTGATTTGGATGTTAATTAGATTTTCAGAAAGATTTATAATTTTGGTTACGGCTCAAGATTTTTTTTTTAAAGTACCCATCCTTTGGTTTGTTACTCATTTCTCATAGGTAAATAAAACCACCATAAAAAAGTCACAGCGTATCGTGGCAGGGTACCGCTAGTAAAAGAATAAAATGATTGGCTCGCATATTAGAAGCACGGAATTAGTAATACATCAGAGACAGAAGAATAAATATTAAGAATTTTGCTATCTTTGACATAGCTTTCGTGTTTATTAATATAAACTACTAGCTTTTGCCCGCTACTTCGTTCGCGAGGTGAGTTTAACTTTTATTACAATATTAACCAAACAACATTGACCTATCCAGCGCATAGAGCTTCTAGTAAAGCAGAGGCCAAGCTGTATTATCTGTTCCGCCAAACCGATTTTGATAAAACATATTGCGATATATAACTTGAAAAAAGACCTTCCAAATCCTAATAGTATAATTACGATTATTAAGCTAATGAATTTTGCTCCAACCCCGAACAAATCCTTCATTCCCAGTTGTTTCGCGGCAGTAGTTCCGCGACGAAACTAGTGAGACTTTTCGTCCCAATAGTTCCGTGGTGGAACTAGTGAAAACAAACAAACAGACACGAAGAAAAAAAAAATGGATTTGGACTCAGAAGCTCTAAATTAGTCGGATAGTTTTTTTTTAAATTTATCTTGAATGTACCGTCATAGTTATTTTTACAATTTTATAATAGTAGAGAAGAGAAGACATGGTTGGGTAGGGGGGGGGGGGGGAGGACATTATGAACGGCGGAAGGTAAGCGCTGAAGCGTCTTAGGGTAACCATCCTGAACCTACTCAAATGGGTCGCAAGCCCCAGACACCACAGTGTTTCCCTCTGTACCACGCCATCCATAGCGTGTAGCCGGCTCCACCCGGCGCCTGCCTTTATCTTTAATGCCTTTATTTCACTCACCTGGATGTCCATTGTTGTGAAAAAAGGAAAATTGATCTTGCGGAAATCAAACCTCAATTATTCTGTTTTGTTCACATCTTCGGTTTTTACTCGACCAATTATTGCAATCAATATTGTGTACCTTTTTAGGGTTTCGTAGCCAAATGGCAAAAACGGAACCCTTATAGATTCGTCATGTCTGTCTGTCTGTCTGTCTGTCCGTCCGTGTGTCACAGCCACTTTTCTCCGAAACTATAAGGCCTATGCTATTGAAACTTGGTAACTAGATGTATTCAGTGAACCGCATTAAGATTCTTATATAAAACTAGAAAAAAAGCAGTAAATTTTGGGGGTCCCCATACTCAGAACTGAAACGCAAAGTTTTTTTTCATCAAACCCATACCTACGTGTATCTATAGATAGGTCTTTAAAAATGCTTTTGAGGTTTCTAACATTTTTTTTTCTAAAGTGATTAGTTTGCGCAAGAGACACTTCCAAAGTGGAAAAATTTGTGTCCCCTCCCCCCTCTAACGTCTAAACTAAGAGAATGATAAATCTAAAAAAAATATATGATGTACATTGCCATAAAAACTACCAACGAAAATTAGTTTGAACGAGATAGAGCAGGTAGTTTTTTTTTAATATGTCATAAACCGCAATTTTCGGTTAAAAAAATCACTACCACTGCGAACGTGTTCGAACTATAAGAACTTATATATTATGTTACTTGCTGCTACGAAACCCTTCATGAGCGAGTCCATCTCGCACTTGGCCGGTTTTTGAGAATTTAAGCATGTTTTGTATAATTACAATAAAATTACGAGTTTTATTTTTAAGAATTTGTCACAGTAATCGATTAAATATTTTTGCTAGTGGAATCGACCGTAGGAAGACTCGAACTGAACTCTATAAATTATTACGTATCTTGCTGTGCTAGAAGCTTCTATAGTACAATAATTGAGCAGGGAATTCAAGTGAGAGATAGGCACAGTTTTGTATGATTAATGACGCGCTCGTTAGTCGACAAGATTGCAAATGGCAACAGTGTTGTCTTTATTTACCGCTAAGTGCGTTCGTCTTTCTTGCATCTTCTTGTTTTATCTTGGAACCATGATAATAACCTAAATTTCATCATTGTCCTTTTGACCGAGCGGCCCAGAGTACCTAGCCTTAATGTATCTTCTAAGTAGTTGTGAATTAAGAAAGTAATTTATCAATGGTCCATTTTAGTGATCAGGTTGGTGGCGACGTCAATTTGGCGAGCTAGGAATAAAAAAATAATAAAAAAAAATCTGGTATAATCTTAACGGTGGTGCTACTTCAAAACCATTAGTCCTGGCCATAGAGCAACGCGAACTGTCTAAGAAGCGCGCGATGCTCTGTGGTCCTGGCCGATAGAATTTTGGTTCGAATTATAAAAAGTCATAGACTTCCCGCAATTATGTGCCCGATGATAGTAAGGATATTATATTTGCCCCCTATTACAAGAAATCATTATTTATTTATTTATTTCTATCCGTTCTCACTCCTTCATTACTCTATATTCTCCACTTTTAAATGGGAATCCATTTCTAAAAACATTAATACCAATCCGTCTCTAAGCAATTCTAAAAGAAAAGGACTACAAGAAGTCACAGTTTTATTTAATTCAACTGCACGTCTCACGGGAATAAAAAAAACTTTCTCAGTTTTTGCTTTCAATTGTGCTGAGGTGCTAAAGGAAAAAACCAATGGGTTCTCACAATAGCAGTCATTAAGGAAAAAAGTTTTTTGAAACGCTACCAAAATTTAACTCTTGATTCTATTAAAGGAGTTTTGGTTGTTAAACAAAAGTTTTTGTTAGATTTTGTCCAGTTTAATGTAGTCGTGATGGACCAGTAATAAACTTAGTTTTGGAAAGTTCTTAATCTATGGAAATCACACGAAATTGAACACTGACACGAAAGTTTCGTTTAGAAAGGATTGTTGCGTCTGATTTTTTTCGTCTAGATGCCTTTTGGTTCAGCCTTTTCTCGTTAACTTCAGTATTTGCCCAGCTTTACCTCAATTTACTTTAACGACGCCCTTGTAAATCTAAGGGGACCGGCTTTTTTTTCTGTTGACTCTTACGGGGAAGCAAAAAACGCATGTATAATTTCTTGCCTTGCTAATTCACTCATGTTTATTGCTACTGAAATAAGGATTAGTCTTCTTTGGCAATTTTATTTTATAACAGCATTAAATGCCAGCGTAATAATGAGCCTAATGAAGGTTTTTCAAAAGGTTGAGGTCAAGCCGCATTCAATTAAGACAGTACAACTAATGATGCCAAATTTACTTTCAAATGACACGAACGGTTGACTTATTCTCAACGTGATGAGAATTTTGAGTTCATTCTTATAACTTAGGTCCAAATGTAAGATTGGGTAGTGATCAAGCTCTACGAATTATTTGAATTGTAGTAAAATATTTTGTATCAAGGTAGTCATTATTTATCTTCATACAGGCATCTAAGGCTGTGCTGTAACGTAAACGAAGTTGCGAGGACGAGCTAGCAATTACACAGATTCAGTAGATTGTGAATTTTTGAAGCATACACATAGCACATAATATTTTTATGTTTGTTAATTTTTTGTTGCAGGTTATCGGTATCGTACAGGTGAGTCATTTGATGATAACGACGTTTACTGTTAACCCATTAAGTAATATGGTTCAGGTCTTAAGGCACTAGGTATTCTGTACATAAATACAACCGCTCTGCCACTGACTAGTTATTACTATTTACCAGATTGCTGAAAGCTAGCTTTAACATAGATTACTTTGCTGAAGCAATTTTTCAATTTCCCTTCTGTATAATGGTAAAGCTTTGGATTAACAAAGCTAAACCATTATTAAGAATGTCATTTATTATAATTTCCCTGAATAAAATTAAGAAAATGTCCGCATTCATTAAAAGTTATTATCTTTTTACAAAGATTAATTAATTTCCCTCAGTGTCGCTGTTTGTATAAATCATAAATAACGCCAATTATCTGGCTACCTGTCGCGTTTTAGAAAATATAAAGCATAATAGCTTCTTTGTTACTTTAGCGAATTCGTAAGGTCGGCTTTTAAGAAAATTGTACAATATATTTTCTTAGAACATGTTTTGAATGCTTTTTTAAATTGTAATGGCCCTTTATGTTTCTAAAATTAATCAATAGATACTAGTAACTATGATCACAATATACACCTCTAGCAGTTTTCGGAAATTCTGATGGCGTTTATTTGATCAAGATTTTTTCTAGCTCATAGTACCGAAATATTCCTGAAGTTTCTCTGTTCTCTTCTTCTTCTGAAGTTGTAATTGCGTCATGTTCACCATACAAATAAATTTTCTTCAAAAAGTTTTTTATTAAACTTATGTGAGTGAAACAGAAGGTTGCTGCATTTTATGCAAAAAACTTCTTATTGTCCTCTAAAACACTTTTTATTTCTTAAAAATCTCTTCTTTCCTCTAAAGATCCAAGAAATTAATAAAGACTATTGCTAACGCTGTAGCGTTATCTGCGGATTAACATAATTACCGCTATAAAATAAAATAATTTGCGGAAACAACATTTCCGGGACCATTTTTTGTGGCCTTAGTGAGAATTATGCCGGATTTCGGGTGTTGTTTCGGCTTTTCAAAATAAATCACGGACCGCTTGAATCAGCGAAATTTTTAGCGGGAAAGTGGTTCAATTGTATTGAGACGAAAATTGTTGCTCTAGAGATCTAAATCTACAGTGTGTTCATCCAAGCTATATACTGTTAGCTATATTTATATTGAAGAAAGTAATATTAGGTATGTTAATGAAAACGACTATTGTCTTTTAAGTCTCAGTCTTCATTGGTCACCCTAACATGATGTATTTAAAGCGACATCTTTTAATTTATATAGAGCTGAAGAGTTTGTTTGCTTAAACGCAAGGATCTCTGGAACTGCTGGTTGCATTCAAAATTGCCAAGTGCGAGTCGGAGTAGCCCATGAAGGGTTCCGTAGCAGCAAGTAACATATTAATATCCGTGGTCTGATACCCATAACACAAGTAGGTTATTCCTAGCTTACTTTGGGATCAGATAGCATTGTGTGAAATGGCCGTGAATATTTATTTATCTATTTGGTGATTTTTAAAGTCGAAAATTCCGTTTCATAACGTATTAAAAAAAACTACCAGCTAGATTTGGTTAAAATCAATTTTCGTTGGTAGTTTTTAGGGCTATGTAGATCTTTTTTTTTTGGTTTATCATTCTCTTAGTTTAGAAGTTAGAGGGGGGGTGGCACATTTTTTCACTTTAGAAGTGTCTTTTGCGCAAGCTATTCACTTTAGAAAAAAATGATGCTGGAAACCTCAATAGCATTTTTGAAGACCTATCTATAGATATCTCACACGTATACGTTATGAAATAAAAAAAAATAAGTGTCAGTTCTGAGTAAGGGGCCCCCAAAATTTACTGATTTTTTCTAGTTTTATATGAAAATCTTAATGCGGTTCACAGAATACATCTACTTCCCAAGTTTTAACAGCATAGGCCTTATAGTTTCGGAGAAAAGTGACTGTGATGTATAGTCTTTTTCTGGACAGCTCAGCAATCATGTAAACATGTCATGTTTTGACAAAAGTTGTATATGATCATAGTGCTGTAACTATACTGATTCTATGTATGTACATAATCATTGAGTTATATCTAGTTCACCGTACATTCATTTACTTCGGTATATCAATCGCCAAATTCATCAAATCATGAAATTCGGTATATCGGTATATCAATATATATTATGTGCAATAATTAAAGGATCTTTAAAAAAAAAAGAAACTTTTAGAACATTTAATAGTATAATCATTTATTTACAGTAATAAATTACTTTAGGGATGATAAAAAGTGTAGACGCCTCGCTAGCTGCTCGCCGTTCTTACAGAAGCAGACTAAGACATCTTGAGAGATTTCTAATGTGGGGTTTTTAAATCTGAAAACTGAAAATATTAATACTACCTACCTTTTTTTCACTCATAACTCTCATAAGTGACGTGACGCAAACGAAGCTGCGCGGGCCAGCTAGTCTAATATACAAATCGTAGGAATGCTTCATATCAAGAATAATACCTTACCCTTCGGCCACATTCGAAACCAAGTTTTGAAATGTTTCTAACCATATAAGTATTTAGGAATGTATCTATATCTAATACTAAGTACCTCATTGCTGTGTCTTATACTACAACATTACGTTTTATTAAGTTTTCCTAATTTTATTTGTGTATCAATTCATTCAGCCTGCTATTCAAACCAGCCGACACAATAACCCTTCTTTTGTGTCGCGCAGTAGGGTAAAATTAAATATAAAATGTTTAGAACACCTGAGGTCATAATTGTGCCGGACTTACCTCTCAAGACATTTGAATGGCCATAATGTTAAATCTATACCTTACCTATATTCAATCCACAAAGTATTAATCAGATTGTCATTGATTGAAGTCGTTCCATTATAATCTGCACGACTCCATAACTATCACCAATCAGATAATAAGGACCCCAGACGGACTTGCCTCGCATCGTCAGGGAAGTCAGTCTAAGCGACCAGTTTGACAGAAACCTGTTTATTTAGTTGCCGGGTAGCCGGTGCCGGGTAACCGACGGCGAATGCAAGCGGTTGCCGGGCAAATCACGCCGGTACGTGTGAAAGCTACAGTACACGGCCATACCCTACCCGGCACCCGGCAACCGGTACGTGTGAAAAGGGGCAAAGACTCGCACTCTTAGCTCTCTGGATCAATAAGTTATATTATTAAAATAAGTACATTTTTTCGAACTGACAGATTGATAAAACAATAACCTCCTTTTAAAATCAATTGGCCAGTACAACAGTTTTACAACACTATGGCAAAGACAAACAAGTCTGAGAAAAAATAATTTAATGACAAGCAAAAATGACAGTCTTAAATTTTTACCATCCGAGTATTTTTCATGAAATTATTCTATAATCTAAAGGTTTATTAGTATAGAAATGTCTGCATAAATCTAACTAGAGTTCCTTGAAAGGACTATGATCAGGATTGATAATTAAATTTAAGTAATTATGGAGTAGTCGAGATCCAATGAAGAATGTTCACTAATTTTGAATTTTAGCTTATTGTATTCTCCGTCAAAAATAAAAAATACGTGTGAAAGAATTATTTAGATACGTCAATTACTTCCCAAGTTATAGAATTTAAAGTGAGTCCGCGACCGCTGGCCCGCGCTCGCACTGTATGACGTCACGTTATAGCAGTCGCTCAGTCCGTTCGCGCCATTCAGTACCGCAGCCTTACGTTTCCCTAAAGATTCATTGATATGCCTAATCCTAGTGCTCGGAAATCCTGTGTTGTACCAAAATGTACAAGTACTACTATCAAGACGCCAAAAAAGTTGTTTTTCCTAGTTCCAAAGGACTTAAAACTGCAGAAAAAGTGGATAAATGCAATGAAGAGCATCTCTTTTAACTTGGATATAGCCTATAGCATCTCACCATAGCTTTCTCTTGGTGATCTGAAAAAGTTATAAAGGGTGTTTTTTTAGAGGTATAGAACTTTGAAATGGAATAAAACGAAGGTGATTGTTTTTATTGATATGAAAATGACTTTATTCGAAAGAAAATCTTCTGGCATTATAGTTTAAATATGATTTCTGGCATATAACCGCCACGGCTGGCTCGGACGTAGTCTAATCTAGAGGTCCAATTTTCGATGACTTTCCCAACATTTGTGGCCGTATATCGGCAATAACGCGCCGAATGTTGTCCTCCAAGTAGTCAATCGTTTCGGGCTTATCGGCGTAGACGAGCGACTTCACATATCTCCACAGAAAATAGTCAAGTGGCGTAAAATCGCACGACCCTGGAGGCCAACCTACGGGTCCAAAACGTGAAACTATGCGGTAACCAAACGTTTCCTTCAATAAATCAATTGTGGCACGAGCTATGTGACATGTTGCGCCGTCTTGTTGCAACCACTACTCCTGCACATCATGGTTGTTCAATTGATGAACGAAAAAGTCAGTAATCATAGCTCTATAGCAGTCACGATTGACTGTAACGTTCTGGTCAGCATCGTTTCTAAAGAAGTACGGACGAATTATTCCACCAGCCCATAAAACACACCACACATTCAGTTTTTCTGGATGTAACGGTGTCTCAACATACACTTGAGGATTATCATCACCCCAAATATGGCAGTTTTGTTTATTGACGTATCCATTCAACCAAAAGTGAGCTGCACCGCTAAACAAAATTCGCTTATGAAAATCGCGATACGTATTTCGGACAGAACCATGATTTTCAAAATAAATTTGCACAATTTGGAAGCATTGTTCAGGCGTCAATCTATTCATGTTGAAATGCCAAACCAAACTTAACATAAATCACTTTTCAGCTGACAAAAATACCGCCAGTTAAAACAGTTATGCCAACTTAAAGTTCTATACCTCTAAAAAAAACACCCGTTACATAAACAGAAAATGTTTACACCTTATGTAGGTACTTACTTATTTATATTTATTGTAAATAGATAGGTAAGTACTTAATATTAAAAACACCCAGACCGATACAAATATTCATGTTCATGCACGTAAATGTTTGTACCCGCGACCCTTATGGGCTCCCGACATGATCATGCCTTGCAATTGTCAATCACGTTAAATATGAATGGAAGTTGCTTCAGTGTGCGTGATTTCTTTGCATGTGTGTGTGCATCGACGTATATGTACACATTATATTTAACGTGCTTGACAATTGCTAATTGATCGTGTCGGGACTCGGGACCCCTTTAATTCCTAAGCAGCGTGCACTACCAACCAACCAAACTCTTCGTCATTGAATAAAAAACCAGCCAAGTGCGAGTCGGACCCATGAAGGATTCCGTAGCAACAAGTAACATAATAATTACCTATGAAAGTTCTTGTACCTAGTTCGTTGTAACTTTGATTGATGTTTTAACACGTTCGCTGTTGCAGTGATTTTTCTAGCCGAATATTGCGATTTATGTCGTATTAAAAAAAAATACTTACTAGATCTCGTTCAAACCAATTTTCGGTGGGAGTTTGCATGGCAATGTACATAATTTTTTTTTATTACCATTCTCTAATTTGAGAAGTTAGAGGGGGGGGGGGGGGGGAGGACACACATTTTTCACTTTGGAAGTGTCTCTCGCGCAAACTATTCAGTTAAGAAAAAAAAATATTAAAAACCTCAATAGCATTTTTAAAGACCTATCTATAGATACCCAACACGTATGGCTTTTATGAAATAATAAATTTGAAGTTTCAGTTCTAAGTATGGAGACCCCCAAAATTTATTGATATTTTTTCAATTTTTTTTGTAGAATTTTTAATGCGGTTCACAGAATACATCACCAAGTTTCAACAGCATGCCTTATAGTTTCGGAGAAAAATGGCTGTGACATATGAACGGACAGACAGACAGACAGTTATGACGAATCTATGAGGGTTCCATTTTTTACATTTGGCTACGGAATCCTAAAAAAGCTTTAGTACATCTGTTCCCGATTAGGAATAAGTAGACGCATATTATCTCTAGCTAAGTCTTTAACCTTAGTCTCCTATATCCCTAGTCCTCTTAGTTCATCCTAGTTTTAGAGTTTTAGGATATTACACCCTTGGCTTCTCATACATACTTCTACCTAGCTAGCATCACGATAAAAATAAGCTACGACTTATCTAAAATAGTAACTTTTTGGATAAATAACACAATATAGAACAGTTTTAACAAATTTTCATAAGAGTTATAAATTTATAATGAAAGACGCTTCGCATTTCGACCAAAAAAAATCATTATTTATAGCTAAAAAATGAGCAACCACAAGCCTATCTATTTTAGGTAAGTTATCTGATTGTCCTATCGAAGCCTTCGTTATTTTTTTAACAATTCACTCAGCTAAAAGCGAAGAGAATAATAGGTAACACTGCGTGCGCGGGACTTTTTCACTGCTACAGCTGGGCGCGGAGCGGACCGCACGGAGCCGCGCTATAACGTGACGTCATCCGCGGTTCAGTGACTGTTAGCGGGGCAACAAATTTTCGCGAACTTTGAATGATTGTAAAATCAAAACGACTGGGTATTTTTGAATAAAACAAAAACTAGTGTATTTGTATATATAAAAGCTTTACTGAAACGAAGTTTCAAGTAATTTTACATACTTATGAACATTCCTCATTTCTTTGTTTACTATATTATTTAGGTCTGTTGAATGCCACTATACGGACGGACAGACAGACATGACGAATTTTGCCATTTGGCTACGTAACCCTAAAAACGGGACGAAACGGACGGTAAGCATGCCGACCCGAATGAAGTTACACAGGTCAGCTAGTAGGTATAAGGAATGAGTAACGAACCATCACAATGTGCAAAATAATCTTTAAATCGGTAAAATTCCAAGCAAACGGTCGTCCAACAATGGCTCTTTAAAAAACACCTTTCCATTGATCTGAGCGGTAACGGAGTGGAGATAACCACAAAGTGAATGAAAGATACGGTTTGACTGATGTATACCTAAATATACAATTTATTGCGATTTTTTTGCGGGTTATACGAGTACATTTGGTAAATTCATAAGTTATTCAACCAAAAGTATTGCTGAAAAGAAAAGTAAGCAGGTACCCGTCAAACGCGGTAACTTAAAATTACGAGAAGATATTTTTTAGCAAGCACCTTGAAATATTTAAAAGCTATTTATATTATGAAACCTCCTTGCGAGGCGTTACCCATGGTGCTCAGCGATAGACAGTTAGACAGTGACATGAATAAGAGTGTGTAGTTTTAGTTGTTTCAAGTCCGTCATGACATGAGGATAGAATCCTAGAAGCTATTCAATTATTTGACGAAGATTAGTAGGAGTAGCCCTTGCTAAATTCAAAATACGAGTATACATATACTACGTACTCGTACATGCATAGTATAGTCACAACTTTATCCCAGAAGGGGTAGGCAGAGGTATAGTATACGCCCACATTTGCCTCTGTGGCGTAGTCGGTAGTAATACCGCCTGCGGCGGTGGAGGTCCTGGGTTCGATTCCTGGGTCTGTCCAAATATTTTTGTGATCCACAAATGTTTGTTTCGGAGTTTGGGTGTTTTGTACTACAATATGTATGTATTTAAAAACATATTAAGTATGTCTATCAGTCGTTTAGATCCCATAGCACAAGCTAATATTAGCTTAATTTGGGCTAGATGATGTTGAGTGTGAATGTCCACAAATATTTATTTTATTTATTTATTTATTTATTACATTTCACCTTGAAGCTTTATGTCCCACGTAATAGGTGGTGAGCCTATTGCCGTGTTCAAATGGACAGGCACAGGTCGCCGCGACCCGCAATTGAAATTTTTCAAGCCGCCCATAAGGCTTTCAACTTGGCTTAACGATTGTCATTTTACTGACAACCGGGTTTCATTTCGAGTTTTCTTTCTCTTCGCAATGGATCTTTTGCGAAAGTGTTCCTTTGTCGCCTCCTACGACACCCTCGGGATGTATTGGGGTGGCGACATTTTGTACTCTTACCCGTCACAACACGGGACCCTGTCGCCACACGTTACAAGTATAATATGCACAAATATAGCGCACGTTGAATTCAAAATAATATAGGTACTTAGGTATTATGTCCAACCACATACATTTCACATGTTGATTTGCATAATGGCCCACAAAGAAAGATATACGGCATGTTACAGGGGTTCCGCAACATATTGAAGGGATGAATCAAGAAAAATCCAGCCAAGTGCGAGTTGGACTCGCCCATGAAGGGTTTCGTAGCAGCAAGTAACATAATATAAAAGTTCTTATAGTTCGTTGTAACTTTGATTGATGTTTTAACACGTTCGCAGTGGTAGTGATTTTTCTAGCCGAAAATTGCGGTTAACGACGTATTAAAAAAAAAACTACCAGCTCTATCTCGTTCAAACCAATTTTCGTTGGTAGTTTTTATGGCAATGTACATCATATTTTTTTTTTAGATTTATCGTTCTCTTAGTTTAGAAGTTAGAGGGGGGGGGGGACACACATTTTTCCACTTTGGAAGTGTCTCTTGCGCAAACTATTCACTTAAGGAAAAAATGATTCTTGGAACCTCAATAGCATTTTTGAAGACCTATCTATAGATACGCCACACGTATGGGTTTGATGAAAAAAAAAAATTTGAGTTTCAGTTCTGAGTATGGGGACCCCCAAAATTTACTGCTTTTTTTCTAGTTTTATATAAGAATCTTAATGCGGTTCACAAAATACATCTAGTTACCAAGTTTCAATAGCATAGGCCTTATAGTTTCGGAGAAAAGTGGCTGTGACACACGGACGGACAGACAGACAGACAGACAGACAGACAGACAGACATGACGAATCTATAAGGGTTCCGTTTTTGCCATTTGGCTACGAAACCCTAAAAATGGCTTGAGCATCGCGCACTGGATAAATGAAACCCTTAATTTACATTTACTATTTATAGTTCTTGTTGCGAGGCGTTAAGGTGCAAAGTAGATAGTGTTAGATCGATCTTCTTAATAAAGAGGTTGAATCAGCGATAGCAAATTGTTGGGTTTGAAATTTATCTGCGAACAATTTGCAGTTTTATTGCTGTACAGTACATTTAGTAAAGTACTTTTTTTTACGTGAAGAAATTTCTACATGCCGGACATCCTATCGACTAAAAACCATACGGTCTCTTGTTTTTTATGTGTGGGAAAATCCTTCATGATGCTATGCCGGACTCCTACCGACAAAAAAACCTCACGTAATGCCCAACAGCCTATGGTTGGGAGTCCCGGGTTAGCCCTCGGAAGGATGACCCCAGGAATTATACATTACAATGAAGAACCGTGGTTCCCTTGGAGCCAAGTTATTCTTGAAAATAAAGGGCCATGCTTCATATACATATACAAGGTTAATCTGTCGCCAAGGGTTGCGATTCGCACAATAATAAAATACATGGAAAGCTAAATTAAATTTGTCCCCTTAATTTAATCATCAAATCAACCTATGGCAGTCCACTGTTGGAGGTAGACCTTTCCTAAATTACTCCAGAATTCACGCCACTGCGCCTTCCGCGTCCAGTTACTTCCTGTGACGTTCTTCAGGACGTCGTGTCGGTACATATGGCGGGGGTCGTCCTACCACTCGTGTACCAAGCCGCGGTCTCCACTCCAGAACAATTTTTGCCCCATCGGCCATCGGTTCTTCAACAGATGTGGTCAGCCAAGCTGCCACTTCGAAACGCATATTATACAAGCTATGTCGACCACTCTGATTCTCTTAATACTAGGTATATAATTGACTTCTAGTATTAAACTAAATAAATGACCAGAAATGTTCTTTTCAGAGTTGTAATAGAGCTTCCATGTGGCTTAAAAAGTTTACCAGTAAATAATTATATTGAAAAGGTTGATCAAATGAAAGCTAGGGAAAAAAGGCGAGTTACGATGTCGAGATATATTTCCAGTACATAGTTTCTCTTTTTACTCAACTAGAGTACTTAGCCGACATATTGGATTGACTTTCAGATATAAATATACTTCAAATTAAAGTCTGTACGAAATAAAAATATAGAGTCTCATTTTAGTTTGAGAAAATGTCGTTGAATTCTTTTTGTGCTGTGACGGTACATTCGAAATCAATTTTAAAGAAATACTGTAATCTACTAATTTAGGGCTTCTGAATCCAAATCTATGATTTTTTTCTTGTCCGTTTATTTGATAAGTTTTGGTCGAGGTTGGAGCAGAATTCACTAGCTTGATGTTAACTTTAATATTTGTAATTTGTAGGTATTTTTTCAACTTAAATGTTGCTGGATGTTTCATCAAAATCGGTTCGGCGGAAATGATAATACAGCTTGACCTATGGTTTACTAGGAGCCCTATACGTTGGACGGGTAAAAGTTGTTTGGTTATTAGTTAAACTCACCCCGCGATCGAAGTCGCTGTCAAAAGCTAGTATATAATAAAAATATAATTAAAGAATGAATCAAAAATAGTCTCTTCTGACTTAGCAGTTTCCTGTAGGGCTCCCATTATATCCGCTGATAATACCTTTCTCTATTCTATGCATCTTCTCACTTCCCACTGACACATAGAAAACTCAAAAGGACATATTGTAGTTACTTTATGAAATTTTGTTTACCATAAATAAATACAATGTACAGTCACAAACTTTAAATGACATGTGATCAATATCAAAAATTATTGTTGATGTTAAACCATTCACAATGAGGTCACGTCAGTAAGCAAGTAGCCCTAAAGAGACGAATAAACTATGTTAACTCTAATTAGTCTTCTACTCTATTGTCTTCAGTTTGCTGTACGACAGTACTTTAGCCGAGTCTCAAATTCTAGGCCAAGATCTAAAAACGTTCGTGACCGTATATAATATTTTACCTACTATCTCGTACTAGAGATTTAGAAAACTACGTTGTCTTGTAATTCTTTATTTGCATGAAAAATCAATCGTGAGACAGCACTAACTAAAATTATTATAGATAATTTTGTAAAGCAATTAGTATGCTGACTCAATCACAAATTTAATGTGAAAAAATTTTTGATCTCGAGCAGGATTTGAACCCGCGTCTTCTGGTTTGCCGGACCAGACGCCTTAACCAACTAGACCACCATTATTATTATTGTTCGGTCTCACTACCTTCACATTATAGGTACACACTTAGCTACTTTCTAATTCACAACAGCATAACGTTACACATGTCTAAATAAGTAAAATATTTGAATATTCACCATCAGCAAATTTGCCATCACTTAGTCTGAGTAGAAGGTTCACATTTGAGCTCATAAATCCTCCCGCCCAGGACTTATAGGTGAATGTGTTCTTGAAAATGTTATTTTACGAGTTACTTGTTTTAAGGTATACTGCAAGTTGGAAATATATATTGAGAATGACAATATGTGCATGAATTAATATGAAAATCTAACTAAGTGGCTTTTAAAGCCTATTAGAATTTGAAGACAGGTGACAATGTTAACCAAATAAATGTTATTTTTTGGTTGGCATTGCTATCTGATTTCCCAGAACCTAAAATTCATCTTCGACAGTGTCTCGTCCGGTATTCAGCAAACATTGCTGGTAGATCATGTACCTAGTGCCCTAGAGATCTTCGTGTTGCCCTTACATCAAAATCAACGCTTTTTTTTTTTTAACGTGAGGGAAAATCCTCGTAGGATGCTATGCCGGACTCTTACCGACTAAAAAACCTCACGTAACGCCCAACAGCCTATGGTTGAGAGCCCCGGGTAAGCCCTCAGGAAGGATGTCCCGTGACTCCCAACAGACCCACGGCCGCCGCTGCGGCCTCGCCCAGGGGGTGGTTCGGGTGCAATCCCGCGTCTATGGGGGGTTTCGGGTGTGACCCCGCTTCTAAGGGGGGCGTGCGTGAGTTGCTCACGTCACGCTGCCGTCATGGGCCTGCTTCTGTAAGGACGGTGAGCGGCACTCTCACCGTCCTCAGACCCCCGGTCATGGAGACCGATAGTCCTCGGCGAAGACACGTCGGCGGCGCCCAGGGCGCCGACTGCGGAACTCGGGTGGGAGAGTTCTCTCCCGCACCCGGCCCGCCGCCTCCTTCGCGAGCATGACCTGCTCGCAGAAAGAGGCGGCGCAGTCCCACTTACTCCCGCTGGAGAGCATGGCTCGCACCATGGCCTCGAGCGAGAGAGTGTCCACGCCCAGACCCACTACGAGGACCTGGCGCTGTTGTGCCCACGCCGTGCACTCCACCAGCGTGTGGAGCGCCTCAAAATCAACGCTAAGCTATCGTAATAAATATTTCTTTCAGACTAAACGCATTTGAATCGCTGGTGACCCTGCAGCCTTTGTGTTCTGTAAACGATCACTGCAGTAAGCAACTTTCGCCTAACCCGGTCCCTGAGTGGGTGGCCACCTCGTGACGACCTCCCCGGAAGAATCTCCAGTCGGTCATCGGCAGAATTATCTGACAACCTTGTCCAAGCAGAATAATGTTCATCACTGTTTGGTAGTTTCACAAATGCAGAAACGGATATTACGAAACCCTACATTTCAAATCTCTCTACTATTTTTTCTATTATTTTTCAAGAATTTGAAAAAGCGCCTTGTGGAGTCAACTGGTGACCCAAGGGCTGGCAGTTTTCTCGCTCAACGAATAGGCATTGCTATTCAAAGGGGGAATGCTGCTAGTCTTTTGGGCACAATGCCACGGGGGTCTTATTTAGGTTTAGTTTAGATAGTAATAATGTAAATATAGATATGTAATAATTATGTTTCTCTGTAATTTTTAACAATAAATGTATATATTTTTTTACGGTCCTCATGTGTACGGACTACGAGACCATAGACTAGTATAATATTTATGTTTCACCATAAAAAAAGACGCAATATAACATCATTGTTTATTATAAATTCTCCTTAATATGTAAAAGATAAAATAAAAAAAATAAAAATAGACGCCTGTTTGGATTTAAGCGTTAAATCAAAATAAAAAGAGGCAATATCTGTCTTTTCAATTTTAGGGTGATAACCACCGACACGTTATGAAACGGGCCGCTAAAAGAAATGATTAAACCGTGTTCACATCGTCCCACAAAATATTTAAGGTATAATTCCTTTGCTATTTGTCAGAAATCATCTCGTTTTAGAAAATATATTATACAATCTCCGTCATATTATTTTCTCCTTGTTAAACAATGAATAATTATTGTAATGTCATTTCAATGTTTAAATTTTCACCTGTGTTGATTTGAAAATGAAGCAGTTTACTTACATCATCCTGCTAAAGCTAAAGTAGGTATGTAGGGTATTTAACCCTTAAAATTTTAACTGATTTATGTTCTGGTAACAAAAGTTACAGTATTTGAACACTACTGAGAATAGAGACCATTGTGGATCATTTTAGAGTTCAAATTCGCTTTAAATTTTGATTACAAGCGAGAGGTGAGAACCAATGGGAGTCTGATTAGACGTATTAAGATATCAACCATTATGTATCTTGAAACCTTTCGATATCTGAGTATTTGGAACAGAGAATAAGAAGATAGTAAGTGGTTGTTAGCACTAGGTGAGGCCGCAGTGGTAGCCGAGGGCTTACCCGGGTCTCCCAACCGTAGGCATTAGGTAGAAAACGTTTGGTTTTTAGTTCGTAGGCATGGCATCCCTTTAGGATTCTACAAACGTTAAAAAAAGCGTTATGCGAGAGACCAATTTATTATTTTTTGATGAAATTAAGTATTTTTTTTTTTTTTATTATTTATTAAAAGTAAAATATTACATGATGATCTTTTTATCCCATGATTGTGATAAAATATTAAAACCTACCAATCTTAATTGGTTCATTGTATTTTATTCGTTTTTGTTTGTTTTTACAACCATTAGAATGTATTCGAGAAAACCAATAAACAAACTGTGTACATTAGACTGTTTGTTTCTTTGCAATACTCGGATCGTTATCAAGTTGCAGGCTTCCAAATAAAAACACTCAGGTCCAAGACTGTATTTTTTCCAATACAATGTTAGCTTTAACCGAGACCTTCCTTCTGAATTGAAGCTTGCTAGAATACTTCATTTCCGAAGGTAATATCTAGATCCGACGGTTTAACTTTTTAGTAAGCGCTGCCAGGTACAGTTTTATTTATGTTATTTGTACAGTACAGACATTTAAAAAACTTTTCAATCAGCTGAGAAAAGAGTTATTTTGTATATTAAGCTCGCCAAATTGACGTCGCTCGCCTGATCCGACAAAGACTTTTGTCCATACTAGACTGCAATAGAGCATGATAGAATATCGGCTATAGGTATAGGTACTAACCAACATACTACACAATTCTTTACTTGTATGTAAAGGTTGACAGAATGTCCCTTTCCACCGATACATACCTACTTATCTATACTTTGTTACGTAAAGTCACGTTAATTCTAGATTCACATGTTCTTTACATTCTCCCAAATTAAACATTTGCTTCTCGCACTGATTACGTCACAATATAAGTACAAACTAAATCAGGTGACGTAGGGATGAATTTTGGATCAAATTAGATGAATAGTTTCCGCTTCTATCGAATCCCACTAAAAGATGGATTACCGGCCAAACTGAGATTAATTACGAAGGTTTCTATACAGACGTTGTAGTCTATACGTTCAATCGGATACGGATATTATTAAAAGAAGATATTAGATTCTGATTTCATTTTGAGTACTTATTTTTTTCTTTTTTTACTTTTTCTTTAGAAGCTCACTTTAGCAAGATAAAAATTAGGCAAAGGGGATAAAGTCCACAATATTATGGTATATTTATAAGAATTCGATTTATCCTAGTAAGGTGACAGACAAGCATAATGGCCACCAGGCGGACTGGTGGTCACCGCAGCCTACGAAAGTTTTTAACTCCAGAGGCGCTACACTCGCGCTGCCGACCCTGTACATACATAAATATGTAATTATATTAAGAGCTGATACATTAATCAACGCATGAATAAATAAAGCAATAGCATTGGACTACGTACTTCAAACCAACATAGGTTTGAGTTTAGTCTCTTTAAGATGATAACTATTTATCCGTTAGTCCGTCGCAAATACAGGCTACGAACTCTACGAACCAACTATTTTTATATTAAATTTTAAAGCAAGCGGTTAGTGCTTACTTCATAAATATTAATGCTTTTGGATTTAAAAGCTTCAAGTTGAATATGCCTGACATCATAATATTTCCTTGGAAAGAGGTTCTATCTTGACTCGGCTCGACATCATGAACATAGTGTATGAATGCACGTGTATTTCGGGCATTGTGTTGTCATACTTGTTGGGCAGCAGTGAAATGAAATCGGTTTTTTGTTGAAGTTGCTAATATTATAAAAATTTAATTACAATTACAATACCGGGTCAGAACGATTACTTGTGTGATACTCGTAGGTACGCAAATAATTTGTTGTGGAGTTTGGGGATTTCCTATGTATAATATTACATATTTATAAATAACTAGCTGGCCCGCGCAACTTCGTTTGCGCCACATAAGAGAGAGTATTACCTGTTCCTGTCGCATTTACTCCTATCGCATTGCGTTTACTTCCGTAGCGTCTCGTCGTTAATATTCAATACTATGTGTGAGAGAGAGAGAAAGGTTTCTCGTCACGTGTATTCCCGTCGCATTATTTTTAAGAACAATTTCGTTTATGAAAGAGGTATCCCGTGGCATTATTGTAGAAAAAAATTGATTGCTATTAAAATGGTTATTGTGCACCAATCCAAAGATAGACACATGCTATCGCGCAATTTTTTTAGAACTTTTTTAAGAGAAACAATTTTGTAGTACATATTTTTTACATAACTATAAATATTTACGCAGCACACGCAACAAAGCTCTCAAAAGGAATTACTTTTCCCCCATTTTTGAGACATTTACTATTACCGCTTCGCTCCTATTCGTTACAGCGTGATGCTATATCCTGCCTATGACACTCCACAATAACGTAGCTTTCTATTGGTGAAAGAATTTTTAAAATCAGGTCAGTAGATCCCGAGATTACCCTTACAATTTAACAAATACACAAACTTTACTTCTTTATAATATTATAGTATAGACTAGCGGTACCCTGCCACTCTTCGCTGTGACTTTTTTACGGTGGTTTTATATACCTATCAAAATGAGTAACAAACCAAAGGATGGGTACACTACAAAAAAAATTTATATTGAGCCGTAACCAAAATTACAAATCTTTCTGAAAATCCAATTAACATTCAAATCAATAGAAGCTTCACTTGAAAAAAAAAGCTATTCTGTGAGCAATGTTCACTTTTTAAAACATCGTGCGCACGCTTTAAAAAAATAAATTCACCCTAATAATATTTCCCTAACGCGCCAAAACTCTAAATTCAAAAATAACATGCAAAACATATCTGACCTCTTTATTAGGTAAGTACTCTCTTTTATTATTCTGAATGCAAGGAGGCCGCAATCAAACTTCTCTTAAAAAACAGCAATCTGGTAAACAACCTTCTAAATAGGTTATTTTTATATTTTGTTCTGAAGCTGGCAGAATATAATTTAAAAAAAAAAACGTCCAGCGCCATCTATTGGTAAAATCACTTTTTAAAGCTGTTTCATTCATATTACTGTTATGATAAAAGTGTTGATAGATGGCTATATGTTGATAGATGGCTATATCAATATAGATCATTGTACATGTTCTGTATATCATTGTTTACGGTTATTGTAAGCTACCCGAATGTAAGAACGACGGCGGTGTATGTACAATATTTTGTTTTGAAATTTTATTTACTAAAAATGACAGTAATGTTAAGTATTGTGTAGTGCCGAGTTTAGATACTGAGCCTTATTTCATATCCTAGACCAGTTGATGCTCGTAAATCTGCCCGCGTAATGCAGCTAAGCAGTAACCAAAAATGTCAACAAATCAATCAGACCGACTTACATTCATTACTAATTAGGGGTGCCGTTGCACCACTACCCGTTGGTAGTTCAAAGTATATCACGGGCGAAGCGATTTGGTACAGCTAGTCTTAATAAACTAGAGATGTCAACCAAAATAATTAAAATCTTAATTTGTCTTTAACTAATGAATTTACTTGCCAGAAAATAACCAACATAATGAATACACAACGTAACCTAATTATGTAACATAATTAGAAACATTTAATATGTACTACATTTTACACTTAGCAGCGACTCAGTGCATCCACACATGTACAGAACAGGACAATAGATGTCGCTCTAGCTGAACGTACGCTATTATCTGGCATATAATTTCTGTGCCCCAGCACCGCTCGCGGTTTCATGGCTTGCAGTAATCAAGCCCGTTATGTAGCACGGTGTCTGCTTTTATTTTACAATTTATTATCGTAAAACCCCCAAGTTGTACATAAATATGCATTGTTTTATTAAAAATCTATATTGAAAACTGATACTGTGAGGAAATATGGGTAATTGTTGGGTTACCTATCATAATAACTAAAGTTGTTTCAACTATTTTCAAAACAACTACGGTCAAAATAACTACTGATTAAAACACCTAAAGATCGTTTCACCTATTTTTGTTATAACTACTGGTCGAAACTAATAATGGACGATTCACCTACGATTTATTCAACTACAATTAACTGTGCTAAGATTGATTGAACTATGTATGAAATACATAATAATCAATTCGCCTACGAGTTTATTGTACGATTACGAGTCTCAGTACTCAGGGGTACGTATCATAATGCATTTTTAATAAAGTACGGTCAAGTTTAACTACCGAAAATATTATTTCCAAGTGAGTGGAAGGCAAACTACAAAACAAAAAAAATAACCACGAAGGCTAAGGCGGGAGCTCCGCTCCGCTTTGCTCCCGCCTTAGCCTTCTAACCTAACCTATCCGAGTCGAGGTGTTAACCATTATAAGTGAATGGTTAACACCCCGACTCAGAGTACCCCGACTCGGATAATGTCCGTAGTATCCCGAGTCGTAATGAACATAGGTGAATCAACCATAGATGTTTTGAAAATAGTTGAAACAACTTTAGTTATTAAGTTATGTAACCCGGTCAAGTTTAACTACCGAAAATATTATTTCCAAGTGAGTGGAAGGCAAACAACAGGACAAAAAAAATAACGCTTCGCTCCCGCCTTAGCCTTCTAACCTAACCTATCCGAGTCGAGGTGTTATAACCATTATAAGTGAATGGTTAATTTTTTTTTTGTTTTGTAGTTTGCCTTCCACTCACTTGGAAATAATATTTTTGGTAGTTAGACTTGACCGTATTTTATTAAAAAAAACTTTAACAGTGAATTTTCGGATATTTGAAATTCTGAATAATTTCGGGAAAATAACAGTCCGGTCTTATAGATTTTAAACTTATGCATTATGATACGTACCCCTGAGTACGGAGACTTGTAATCGTACAATAAACTCGTAGGCGAATTGATTATTATGTATTTCATACATAGTTCAATCAATCTTAGCACAGTTAATTGTAGTTGAATAAATCGTAGGTGAATCGTCCATTATTAGTTTCGACCAGTAGTTATAACAAAAATAGGTGAAACGATCTTTAGGTGTTTTAATCAGTAGTTATTTTGACCGTAGTTGTTTTGAAAATAGTTGAAACAACTTTAGTTATTATGATAGGTAACCCATAAATAATTGTCTTTAGCATTAGGTATTTCAAACGTAGTCAACATGTCCAATATCTTAAATGAACATTATATTAATCGTCCATTAGTTCAAATAATTATAGTTTATTCGAAATTATGTGAATTAACGAGTAGTCGAGTCGACCAATATGGGTAATGAACATAGGTGAATCAACCGTAGTGGTTTTGAAAATAGTTGAAACAACTTTAGTTATTATGATAGGTAACCCTGCAGTCGTTATATATTAAGTCAATCCAAAAAGTGACGCTTGTACCCAGAATCGATCTTGCACCTTCTGCGTACTGATCCGCGTCTTAACCACTTGACCAAAGTTGAATTAAGAGAACTGGTCTCATTTAGGGTTCTTAATGTGAAAACAATTTCGATGCTCCGATTGAAATGCGTCATAGATAAGAATATTGACAGCACTTTGCAAATCACCCGCTAACTTTTAATTCACAATTTTTCACAACGGACACGGTAATGTTTATGTAAAATAACGACACGAATCTATAAGGGTTCCGTTTTTTAGCTTTACCGCGGCAGTCCCCGAGTGCCACACGTCTTTTTTTATTGTTCTTTTTTGTGAGTCGAGGGTTTTTTATATGTATGAAAATTCCAAAGGCCTAAGGCAAAGCAGGTTAATTTCTCAATAACTTTTGTGATCTTGAGTTTATAACACAATGATGTTACTCACCAACTAGCGAGAGGTAGCTATGCAGAGAACTCTTTCCCAGGGCGCCTTGTTACAGAGTTTCTAGTGGGTGCGCAAGGGAGGCCAGGGCTCTGACGAATACAGCCAATAGGGTGTACACACATATATTTATATAGTAGGTACACAGTACACTACAGAGACAATGAGATTACATAGATACAGAAAGCACAGACATACAATAGAATATTACGGGTTTAGGTACTAATAGTACAGCACTATACTAAATCAGCGTGAGGAAGTAATTTAGGCGGCTAGACTACACGTATAAGTGAGTGACAAGTACTGGCCTCTTGAGTCGAGCTGAAAGCGACCCCGTACGCTGTCAAGTCCAGGTGAAGTTGGCAGGCTTCTCTCGTAATACCTCGCTCGTGTGGTCCACGTGTTTCGGGTGTGGTTTAGACTAGTGGCTGACCAACTTTTCCCCGTACTAAAAAACCCAGAATCTGGGTATAGGTTATCACAGAGTTTAATTCTTTCTGAGGAGAATAGGTGAAACCCAGGCTAATCTCCTTAACAAGTCCTCAGGTTCCAACTTATAACCACTAAAGAAAAATTGAGGTGTGCTACTCAGAGTTATTTCACAATTCACTGCTGCTTAGAGGATGGTAAAAGAGCCTTGGAACTTCATAGCAGGGCTATTTATACCCTCACTATCGAATACCCTAGTAAATCCTTTCATAAAACCCGTTTGCTACGCAATTCCTGCGTCAATCCACAAGAAACCCATAGACTAACGTCCGTTTCCTTGAGAGAGCTGTTGCCACAGCAAAAAAACTATGAATCGATCATGGCGCTCTCACACGCTCAAATAATATTGACAAGCCAAAGACCAGACTTGCTACACATAGAAAATAAATGTTACAAGTTTTTGTCGAGAGTTTTTTTAATAGGAGGAAAAATATGAGGAAGAAGATGTGTAGATTGTTGTTGGTTTATCTATGAACGGGTTTTGGCTGAAAATAAAACCTGTGAGGTACATAACAGGTTTTTTTTTCTTGGTGCTCGCGAGGTCTACTCTTCGCAGAAGTACTAGTAATTATATTACAAAATTTGTATTTCTTTGTTAGTTTACATAAGGTTGAGCGTATTTGCTAATTTTTATTTTATGAAATTCTACATTTCATGTAGTTTTATATAGCTATACCATTCAACCCTCAACTTCTGTATTCCACGTACTAAATGTCCTATTTTTAGTAACACTGATCACTTATTAATAAGGCTTTGAGTGAGTCTAAATGGTGTGGCTCTATAAAAGCTATAAAGCTAATAATGAGAGTGGAGTAGCGAGCGCGCTGCTCTAGAGGCTCAAATTAGCCCTGTCGTTTCCCTATCTACCATAGCTTCCGCTATGCTGGTCAGCGAAGAAAATTGGTTCGCCGTCGCCGCCTTTGCCGAGGCAGTCATGACGGCAAAGAGAGAAGCGCTGCGAGCGCGAGAGATGAGTGGTCTCACACTTCCACCTCGCCAACCTCGCACGCGTGGTCGTCGACGGCAGCTTTATGCCAGCCGTGCGACTGACTAAGGTGCGCCCCTCGTGTTCCGGGGTCACAGTCAGTGCAGTTTCGGGGGGGTAATTTCTAGACCCCCCAGTGTCGAGCCTGTCGCAGGCAACGCTTGTTGGGTTGCAGAAGTTGAACGCTTGCCTTACCTGTAACCCAACAATAGCGACGTGAAGGAACACTCCAGGGTTTTAGTGGGTATACCAATTTCTGGGGAGCCCCACATAACCACTCTGTTCATATACAGGTGGTATCCACAAAAGATTTCCCTGGACAAAAAAAAATAAAGCTAATAATTGTGCTTTGTAATAATTATGTTACAAAGTACATTTTGGTATTGTTATTATTTTGTCCAATAATCGAAAGTGTACTACACTTTTGTATTACAAACCTGCGATTCTCATCAAAGTATCTATTGTATGTAATAAAAAAAAACAAATATTTGTACAGACGAAATTTATTTAAATAATTCACATCCGTATTGCGACTAGAGATAATAAAATTGGCAGTGCTCTCGATGTTGATTTGATTATCGACTCATCGATTAACTTAAGGCTTTTGGACGATGATCTCTTGCTTGGGGGGGGTGAGTTCTAATGTACTCGAGAGCCCTGAGGATGTACTCTGGGATTGGTCCTGGGGGTGGGGGTGTAGGGAGGTGATCACCCTGTAAAAATAAATGTAATTAATTAGTAAGTAATACACGAAAAAGTAATGAACAAAAATTTAAAAAATATGAACAGAAAGATGAATTTCCACCCTTGCAACCTATTGTAGACGTGAACAGATGATGTTACAATAATCAGAATATGGAAATGGTGCGATAGATCACCGCAGCAAAGGACTGTCGATCAAGTATGTTGTGACATATTCATACAGTGACAATATTGTCGCACCAATCGCAATGAAATCAGCAAGATCAGAAACAAGTATTGTATTTCGGACATTGAATTCAGAACTTTTAGCCTCTCTCTATAAAATATATTGCAGAGGGGCTTATAGCGAGACTTTGTCTGTAGTCTGTGACTCTGTTCCATTATATTACGTCACTAGGTCACGTGAATCATCTGTTCAAAGTTTGAAATGAAACAAAAATGACAACGTCAATCGGAGTGAAGTTTCACTTTCACAGAGGGGCAGTTGGGTGAGACCGCCTCACGGCTTCTTGTTTGATATTGAATAGAAATTTCAATTGTGGGTTTCGATAGACATATTATATTTACGATTGAGTAATAGTTTTAATCACCTGAGGTTGGAATCCGTTCTCGTTGGCAATGTAGCTGACGGCAATGCGGGCACCGTTGGGCGCGGTGTAGGAGTTGGATCCGGTTGCTTCAATAGCTTCATCTTCCTATAAGCAAACAAGAAGTCAACTTTTATTAAAATGCAAAATAGTAAAGAAAAATCAAAAGGCTTATGGGGTGTAGTACCGTATTCGTTAAAGAGTGTATAATATGATGTGATGTAAAATAATAAAAGTATAGACGAGAATGTCAAATAAATTAATAGTTTTGGTAAGAGTTTCACTACTAACATACTGAAGAGAATCCGTCTATTAGAATAATAAAGAGATAGGATCAACAAGAGAATATCGTTGATGTATTTATTTACACTTTAAAAAAAGAAAGTGTCAAGCAAATTAAACACCAACTTACATCACCTACTTAAATTTATACGGTATTATTCCATGATTCATCACAAAAAGAGGAGACTATGATTTATCTCGTCTGTGGTTAATTATAATCGAACACTGTTGCATATAACCTTAACCTTAAACCGAAAACCAAGGTTCTGAATATAAATGCATTACATACTTTAAACATTTCCTACACGCGACCATCTGCCATGTCGTTACTTAAAATGTCTCTCGTCCGGCCTTGATTCTGTTTTACAAATATATTATTTATTACCATTGTGTGTAATCCTCTTCACTATGTTGAAAATGGAGATGAAACACCTAATATATTTTGTGTATCGCAAGTGGTAGTTTATTTATTATGGAAAATAATAGGTCTTCAGACATAATTCAATTGACGTTTGAAACGATATTTTTTATTTCAATAGCATATTTCGTTAATAGGTGCAGATAATACACATGTATTTAGAGCGACTTGAGAGTTCGTGATAAGGCTTTGGATTTGTAATCATGAACAATTACATTGGCTATAATGTTAATTAACACTCATTTTGTTACTGTCTGGGCATAAAATCTCGGTTGCACACAACATACCTTAGCGTCTGGTATTGTCACTCGTTTTGATTGTCAGTCGGCTAAAAGCAGCCGTTGTAGTAATAGCTAAAAAGCTGATTGCTTTCGGTATTTGTTAGAAGCGACTTCTAGCTATTTTTCAATCCCTTTATGGATGCCTATACCATATGCTCGGCTATGAGTCAGCAGATACACCACATTACCTACTTCGCATTCTTTTAAAAAGAAAGTAACTTAGTATACTTACGCGACCCGCATTTTTAAGGATTCCACTTTCTTGAGCAGCAATGCCATTGCTGGTCTCGTAGCTGAAATGGTACTGGTCAGGGAATACATCAGCGTCTTGTTTCACAATTACAGCATCGGCTTCGGGACTGCGCAGGATGTGGGACACGTCCGCGACTACCACCGCCACGACGGCGAAAAATGCGACAAAGAATTTCTGCAGAAAGATTTTCAGGGTGAAGCTAGATTTATAGAGTTCACTGGCCAAGAGTAAAAACAGAACCGTATCACTGAAACTCCACTCTTCGTCTGTCTGTCTTTCATGAAGCGTGATAGCTAACTAGACAGTTATAATTTTTACAGATGATGTATTTCTGTTACTGCTATAACAACAAATTATTAAGTAGAGCTCTCATACAACAAACGCATTTTTTTGCCGTTTATAGGCACTAAATCCTCTTTGCGCGAATTCAACTCGCACTTGGCAGGTTTTATTACACGGAATGTTAATGTATCTGCGAAGTCTAGACTTTTAATAGGTACTGTACACATTACATAACATCTACACTAGCTCAACTAGTATGACAAAACATTGTTTATAATTTGGTATAATTATACGCAAGTTCCTAACTTCCCTATACATTTGGGACATTTACACTGACACTAAAATGCTTAGCCGAATTGTAGGATAATAATTTGTAATGTATAATTTATGTGTCAGTACTTTTTTTTGATTCTTTAAATCTTTACAGATCATAAGAAAATTTCAAGATCATGATCAGAAACAGATTTTTAAGGAAATATTTTCTAATGCTGTTTAAAAATGTATCCATGCGATTTAAAATATAAATTATAATGCAATGATAAGAACAGGAAATATAGATTAAAGTTCAAATAGGTGTAATTAATTCACTTCATTGATCCAAAAATGTTTACTGATCTATTAATCCCGGTCCTAAATTGATAATATCACAATCACTTAAAGAACATTTTGTTTCTTTATAGAATTGCCGCAAACTAGTCAATTATTTAGTGAACACATGGGTGCCGCTCACAAATGCCACCGCTATGATGCAGTTGGATCTTCACTCACCATCTTGTGTGTGACAAAGTTAAGAGACGATGTGTAACTGTGATTATAAAATAAACGAGCCAGATTATATACACTCAATCCTCTTCGTCCGCAGATGGCTCTAAGCGTCAGCATTTGCATTATTTTGCAACAAAGCTCTGAACTTCCACTATGATTTGTTGGTTTACAAGGTGATCGCGATTCACCGATTATTCTTTGAGCGTATATCCGCCTTTGATATTTTTCAATAGTCGATAATAAGGAACACGCAAAACGTTTATCGACAACAGACAAGCATTTTATACATTTCATCAGATGTGGTCACTGTGGCCTGTGGGAGTTTGCAATATCAAAGACGCTAGACTTGTGCTGCCGATCTTGCAAAACAATAAAACCCTTTTTGGAGAATACTGACCTTATACTGTGACGAGCGTCCCGGTGGTTGAAAGTGGGTGTGAGTATAATTTCACGCAATTGCTTAAAGCACAATCAGCAGGCAAGTCTCACCTCCACTAAATAGTTCTAGCAGACCTAAGATGGCGGCGTGACGTGAAAGTTTCATGCACGCCTCACGCTCCAAGAAGCGGCATAACACCCGAACCAACCCCCATAGACGTGAGATTATATCCGTATTCCTAGATGAGGCCGCGGCGGTACCTAAAGCCTGTTGGAAACCCTGGGACATCCTTCAGTGGGCTTACCCGGGACTCCCGACCGTAGGCAGGTGGCAGAGCACCGTGTGTTTTTCATACGAAAAAAAAGAGGGTCGTTGATAACTAAACACTCTCAAAGCTCGTCTTTCTACAGAATCGAAAGCGTAAGTAAATTTGCCATTGAGATACACTAGCCCTAATGTGTTAGCTATCAGTACTAAATGTGCTGTCATGCTTGCAACTTAAGAAGCAGTGCTTGCACTGCATTGAAGTCGTGCCGTAACGTGTCGAGAACTTTGAGCTTATTGGACACCGCCTTAGTATTTTTCCCTCGAAAAGATACGGTACGTACCATGGAGCAAAGGTATGTACTTACTACAGATTTCAATACCAAGGATCCTGAAACTATCCATTATAGTAAAAGGACAGCTCTGGATTACGGGGCCACTTTTAAGTACCTATTATAGTACAATGTTGAGTACCGTTTTATTATGGAGTGAAAGACTTCCAAGAAAACCATTATTCATAGGTAATAAACAGAAGAACATAATTTGTCAAAAAGTTTCATTGTTATGAAATAATAATAAGATAAGATAAGATAAGATAAGATAAAACTTTATTGTCAAATAAAAAGAAATTACAACATGTATCCACTACAGTTTTAACACTTTTACTACGTCTAAGCCACAACAACCATCGAGACTAGCGCCCCCCATTCCCATGCTAGTAAGAACTGTGTTACAGGTGGGTAAGGATAATCACAGACAGCACGGTTGTAGCCAGCGTATCGTTAGCTTGAGTGGATTTTCGATCTTCTGACCCAAACTAGGTATTCCTGTCTTAACGGAGACCAGTAAGAAAAAGAAGAAAGAAACGGGAGGAAAAAAAAAGCGTTTCAAAAATAAAAGAAAATACACATTGCCACTTATCGGAGGTGTGTAAAGTGTGTGTGCGTGCGTTTTACGTGGCTGTGTATGTGTGTGTGTGTGTGCGTGTGTTGTGTGTGTGTATGTTTGTGTGTGTGTGTGTGTGTGTGTGTGTGTGTGTGTGTGTGTGTGTGTGTGTGTGTGTTTGTAGAGGTGTGTGCGGGAGGGTGTGGGTGTGTGTGCTGGAGGGTGTGGGGGTGTGTGCGGGAGGGTGTGGGTGTGTGTATGAGTATGTGTGCGTGTGTGTGTGTAACTTTTAACCATTGAAGCATCCGGGAATTCATTAGCGCAAGCAGACGTGCATTTATGTGATTATGAAAAATCTGATCGTAAGAGCTGCTCTGTGTATTCGTAGCTTTGCTCTTGAAGCCATGTTTTTAATTTTGTTCTACATTGGTGGAAATTTAGAGGGTAAATGTGTATAATCTTATTGATTTTATTATACAGGTGGCAGCTAATGATGGTAAAATGCCGTTTTGCTAGTTTTGTTCTATGCCGGATCATGGCACACACCTTATCTGAGCGGCGTTTTCTACTGTATATATAGCATCATATGGTAATCCTACGTGCTTCTTAAGGACTACTTGTAGTATAAAGAGTTGCCTAACTGTAAGCACTGGGATATCTATATAAAGTTGACGAGTAGGGTATCGGAATGGTTTTCTGGACAATACCTTCAGGACTGCCCTTTGAGCTCTTTCGAGTGGCAACATAATTGTCTTACATGCCCCGCCCCAGGATGATATGGAGTACGATAGGATTGACTGCACTAGGGCGTAATATGATAACGTAAGCACATTCACATCTGCAGCATTACGAAGAAGCTTAAAGATATTTATTAGTTTCCTTACTCGCTTTACAAGTTGGTCAATGTGGTGTTTCCAATTCATAAACTGATCGAGATAAATTCCGAGATATTTAGCATTGGCAACGTTAGACAGCATTTTACAATCACAACCAGGAGAATACTCCAAACAACTATGTGCCTTCAGCACGAAGTAGTCCGGGGACGGGAGCATATTTTCATTATGGACGAAGGTTATGTAACAGGTTTTATCTAGATTTAGTGTGAGTAAGTTAAGGGACAGCCAGGACATCGCTTTCGCCAGAGCGGCTTCAGCATGAGTTTTTACTTCATCCCAATTTGTGCCATGGATGAGAAGTGCAGTATCGTCTGCGTAAGCAAATATCCTACAATTATGCGAAGACATCTCACATAGATCGTTCACATATATGGTAAATAAGGTGAGGCCCAGAATACTCCCTTGTGGGACTCCGTAATCTAAAGATTCCTCCGCGCTCATGATGTTATCAACTTTTACAGATTGAGTTCTGTTAGTTAAATAATCTGTCAGCGATTCCAACGCAATCCCCCGCACACCAGCCTTCTCCAGCTTGGTCAAAAGAATAGAAATTGAGACGGTATCAAAGGCCTTAGAGAGATCCATGAACACGCCCAGGCACTTCTGACCCTTGTCCAAGAAATCTACGACTCCAGAGACCAAAGATAGTATAGTATCCTCTGCGGATATATGTCGCCTGAAACCAAATTGATTTGAAGATATGATGTTTTTAGAATTCAGGAAGTTCATTAGACGATTGTTGATAGCTCTCTCCAGTACCTTCGATATGGCGGCCAAAACTGAGATTGGTCTGTAATTGCTGACGATGTTGACATCTCCATTTTTGTAAATCGGATGTACTATGGCTTTTTTTAATATGTTGGGAAATACACCTGTCGTAAACGATAGATTACATATGTGTGCAAGGAGTGGGACAAAGGTTACACAAGAACCCTGAAGTATCGCAGTGGAGATTCCGTCTATTCCGACAGCACAGTCCCTACGAAGGTCCTTTATAATTCATTCAATCTCTATGTAATCCACGTCTAGAAGGACCATAGAATCCCGCAAGTAATCATTACACGAGACATTATTAACAGCTGTAGATATAGGTAAACGAGTACGAGCATCCTTTATTTTATTAGCGAGTTTCTTTCCAATATTAGTAAAATAGTGATTGACGGCGTTCACTGACATCAATGGGTTGTCTTTTATATTTAGAAGTTGTGTGGCAGAAGAATACGTTTTTTTGCTGTTTGTTATAGTTTGTATGGCATCCCAAGTAGCCTGGATGTTGCTTTTTGCATTTCGAATTAAATTTTGTTCATAATTACGCTTTAATTTTTTTAGTAAGTTGTTGAGGAAGTTACGATATCTAATATAAGTGATTCTCAGAGTAATGTTAGTGGGATCTTCGACTTGTCTTTTATGCATTTTATCACGATTGCGGATACAGCGAATTAAACCCTGAGTAATCCATGGTTTGATATTTACCTTTCTACGTGATATTTTATACGATGTGGTGTGATTTTTTATTATGTTAGATACGTGTGTTACCATATATTCTGTAGCTATATTAACGTCGTTTGTATAAAAGACAGGAGAGAAATCCACGTTTTTTATCGCGTTGTAAATAGCAGAGTAATTTATTTTTTTAAGGTACACAGGAGAAGACTCTAGTGGTTTCTTGAGCGATAACGACACAATAACAGGACGATGATCAGTGATATGGCTCTCCAAGACTAAGGTGTTATACGATAATTGCGTTTTAAGTATTGTTTTTTCTAGTGTTAAATGTGTGTGTTGGTATCATACCGTGTGACATTACTAAGTTTTGATACTCACCTGACCTTTTGTCGACGCTATTTGGTTGTATATCTATGTTTATATCGCCTACGATACAAACGGTTTTAAATGAGGTTAAGGATAGCAGGATATCATTAAGCCCATTGAGGAAATGATCTATATTTCTATAAGAAGGTGATCTATATATACCCACTATAGCTAGGTCTCTGCCTATTTTACATACCAAGCTGTTAAATTCCCTAAAGTTCTGAGGTTCCGTAATTTCTACGTGATTTAATCCCATTTTTACGTAGATTACGGTACCGTCATTTTGATTAGACAGATTTCTGGTAGAATAAGAGTGATATCCGTCCAGGATTGGTATGTTAGCCGTAGTCAATAACCAACACTCGGTTAGAACTATGACATCACATTGAAGTCGTAATTTAGTAAGAGTAGCATACATTTGGTTAAAATTTTTATTGATGCTACGAATATTTAAGTGATATATCGTGAAAGGGTTATTTAACTTTAAAATATAGTCTGCGCACTTATCCGTCGAGCACAGGAAAGATTGATCAGCTATGACTGCTTCAAGTTCTCCTGATATTGTATTTAGGTTGTTAGTCATTTAAGAGTTTGGTACTGATAATAGCGTCGTAGTGTACTAGAGAATGAAGCAGACATGCGTCTCAATATCCTTCTGTCTCGAAATTGATCTAAAACCGTCATATGGTTATATAAGTTACATTTGTTGTTTGTATGTTTGTTTTGTGTATGGGTGTGTAAAAACATTTGGGAAAATGTGAAAAAAAATGTGTGTAGAAATGTTTGGTGTACGAATGGTGGTATGCGTGTTATGTGATTCACATTTGTACGTAGTGAACTCCAGTTGGCATTCATCCTAAAATAAAAAAAAAGTAAAGAAGTAGCATAAAAAGCTTTTTATAATATACCGATATAAAAATAGCAATAGCATGCTGAAACGTGTCTGCTGGTGATTATCCTTACATTTTTCATGTGGGTAACATGCCCACAATTTTATTAAAGAAGAATACACCAATAGAGTAATAGACATAGTGGGTGAACACTTTTCTAGTCAGACTATTTGACTTAAAGCGTTAAGATCATCTTCTGATTTTATTCGAATTCGGTCGGTGGTAAGTTGATCCTTACGAATAAATATTTGCTGATTGGTAGTCCAGCAATATTTGTAACCATTACTCCTCGCGAATTCCCGCACTTTAAAGAAGAGCCTTCTAGTAGACCCATACAAGTACTCCGATAGGTAAATTGGTGACGGCTGCCCAATAATACCGATGTGACTGGTATTTAGCTTTTTATCCGATGCTCTGGACTTATTGTATTCACGTGCTGAGCTAAGTATTTTCTGCTTGAAAGATACGGTGTTGAAATCCACTACGATGGCCCTATTTCGGCCGGGTTTTCCCGGGAGACGGTAGGCGTCACGGATATTTGATTCAACGACGTCAAGGTTCAGTTCTTTCCCAATCTGCTTTACGTATGTGCAAATATCGTTCGTTGTCTCATTTTCCTTGCAGGGTATGTTGCGTAATTCGATGCAAGATGATCGGGATGCAAGTTGTAAATCCTCTACTTTTTTTTCTAGCTTGCTGATATAGCTGTAGCATTCTAACCGCTCCTTTTCAAGTATTTCCAACCTATATTTCATATTCTCATAGTTAATTTTAATAGATTCAATTGATTTTTCTATTTCAAAGTTACTTTTACAAATCATTTCATTTTGCGTTTTTATCTCTTTTACATTTTCCGCTAATTGATTGAACATGGTTGACTGACTTGATTTTAAAACGTCGAACATACCTCGAATTTCATCTTGAAACTTAGCAAATTCGCTCATTGGGGGCGAGTGTTCTGTTCGCGGTCTCTTGTAGCGTGTTGTAATGTTGAGAATATTTTCATCTATAGTACTCGGAATGTCAGTATCCGACTGTGACATAATATATGTAGTTATGTTTGGAGGCGTACGAGGAGTGGACATAATTTAGAGATTATTTGCGGTATATTAGCATACAGTGTTGTTGAGCATAAGTTTTGTGCAACAAAAACAGTATCGTGGTAACAGCGCTGTCTCGCTCGCGCACACTATTCGTAGCGGTTAGCTGTAGCAGCCCTCGCACTCGAAGACGCGATTAACCCGACGCAGTAGCTTGTTCGTAGCTGAGGTGTAAATGTCGCACACGTAGTGACGTGTGCGACGAAATACACCTCAGCTACGAACAAGCTACTGCTAAATGAAGCAGTAGCTTCGGTGGTCCCGCGCTGTAGCAATCTGTATATAATGTAAGCACAACTATCTTTATCCATTATCGTCCATTCACTGCTGATAAATATAATTTTTTTTATTACATTCTATACACTATACTGGTTGAATTTATAGTCGTTTTGGAACGGAAAGGTTTAGGGACAGTTTCGATAACAGAACCGATCGGCACTGTCAATTTGAAAATCAACAATAAAAATTTACGAAAATGTCAAAATCTACATCGTTTGCCAAAATCAAAACGAGAACTCCTGGTTATTCCTTTAAATTTCACGAAATACGTTTACTACGATTTTCTACTACAATTTTTCATTCAACGTCTAACGTTCCAATCAGTAAGAAGAGTCACCGCGCCGGGAAAATTCGGCCAATCACAACGCATGAATGCATCGGTCCACGTGGACTCGTTGCCAAGTAACGTAGGTAGGTACTCGTCTAGTTACGTCTTGTAGGTAGGTAAATACGCTCGGCCGACCGCGCCGACCGGCGACCGCGGCGCGCAGTTTGACTATAACTCGCGCGCAGTATTGTCGTCGCGATCGACTTTTATTTGTGGTCGGAAATAAAACGATTAGTTTACACTCGAGAGTACGAATCTCGTGATGAATTACGCAGTGCGATAGTGGACGCCTTTGAAATAGTGAAAAGTGACAGAGACACATTGAATAAACTAAAAGACAATAGCCTAAAACGTGCCCGTTTGTGTATCGAACGTTGTGGACTCCATTTTGAGCAGTTGCTAAGAGAAATAGCTCCAATTTTTTAAATACGCCGGAAATACTCCCTATTTGTTCGTGTTTATTTTCATTATTATTACATAAACCTTATTAATTCACCGTAAAATAGAACAATATTAAAGTATTTCCGACGGTCCTAAGCCCGTGTAAAGTATGAAGGAGAAATTGGAGTCCTTTATTATTATCCAAGTACCTATTATATTATTATCGAAACGATGCATTCGGTCAATGAACTGATCACATGGAAACACGCGCCGCGGCGTAGGTACCTATGGGTTTCGGAGTTTCATTCATTGAAAAGTTCAATGAATAATCGAAGCGCTACTTATGTTTCAACTCGAACGAGTGAAAAAAATGACATAGAAGTCATTTTTTTATTATAACCTGCACAGCTGTTTTGACACTCCGAAATGGTTCCATTATTGATTCCGAGTAACCCCCTCTCGGGTCCAGAACGACTATAAATTCAACCAGTATACATACAAGTTATAATACAGTGGAACAAAATTTCATTAAAAAAAGGGCAATGTCAAAAAAGAATTATGCATCAAAAAACTCTTCCACATCACTGTCAACCACTACCGTGCCCAAAATGCTGGCGACGTTGCCACGTTGTATGGCAATGGAGAGCCAGAGGGCCTAAGTATACACCAGCATTTTGGTCACGAGAACCGTCGACCAAAAGTTTACATAAAGCTCTGTAAATGAGCTTTGCACTAGGACCCCACGGTCCAAGAGTCTCGACCCCAAACGGCTCAAACAAATAACTACCAGCAAGATTTGTGTACTTGCGCCGTTTGAGGGCCTCAGCGGACGCGGCAGCAGCTCCAGCGCTGCTAGCGGTCCCTGGAACATGAGAAGGCGCAAGGGTGTCCACACATGTGGCATCCCACACAAGCGGCTTTCCCATCTTCCAAGGCACCAATGACATCCCGTCGGGCCTCTTTCCATCGTCGCGAGCCAAGCCCTTGGGTTCAAGGACTGCTGGCATGCCGGCAGCAGAAAGGGCACGACGGATGATGTCATTTATACTAGCATGGCGCGGAAACCGACCAGCACTCTTATAACAAGACAGACCGTGGTGACCTAGGCGGTCGACAGTTTCACCGCAGTGACAACGATGTGGAACGATGCAGGAAGTACCTAGGCGTAAGCAAGCAGCAATGCGGAAAGTGCCGTTGTCTAATAATGTGCCAATATGAGCTGACGGTAACGCATTAAGCCAGAGACCCGACTCCCACTCCCCCACAGCCAGTAGGCGCGCTCGCCCTGCTGCACTGGACGAGGAGTCAATTAGATATTTTTGGACTGACTTGCAAAGCGGCACATCCCACTGTCTCTGGGAAGAGTAAGTCATTTTCCAGGCATTCAGGGCGTCAGATAGATACGGCACTTCAAAGTTAACCAGTGACGAGGTTAAAATTTTCCTGGTTAACTTATCTGTACCGTATACCGACGACAAGAATGCCGGTAAACTAATACTGGTAATTTTGCGGACACCGAGACCACCTAACCGAATAGGTAAAGATGCTTGTGTCCAAGCTCTGTCGTCCAAATTCATATTTAAAATATCTGTAAGAGTTTCCCGGATAATTTTATCTATATTTCCTAAAAGTGTTTCGTGTTTCCAAAAAGGGCATGCTCTTAGATAGTATGTTAATTTTGGTGCAAAAGAACAATAACGATTCAAAGTAAAAGCGGAATGTAAATTTATTTGGAAAAGCCGCTGCTTCGTATCCCGAAAATTTTGAATTTTTTCTTCTAAGAAAGAATGAAATGAGTCCTCAAAAATTGGCGACCCAAGGAGGTTAAGAGTACATTTGTTCATAATTTTTATATCAGGAAACAAATCGTTAAACTTTTGTAACACATTCTGTCGGTCTGCTTTGTCTGTGATAAATAATTCACATTTTGTAAAATTTAAATCTAAGCCAATCTTTGCAAATTCTTGGATTAAAAATTGTAAATCTTCCAAAACTGTGTTAATGTCACCTCCAAGAGTACCATCGTCGAGATACCAAACATTAAATTTCGAATTTAGACGCCGAATAATTGGATGAATGGCTAAACTAAAAATAACCGGCCCAAGCGGGTCACCCTGCTGGCAGCCAACAGCAGATTCCAGAAGTTTATCTTGGTATATTAATTTAGAAGGATGTCTATAGCATTGCCAAAGAAAATTGAAAATTTGCGGAATTTCTTTTTTAACTTCTGCCAGAAGGGTGTCCCTATTGACAGAGTTAAGTGCGTTTTTTATGTCAACCTTAAGGATGACCTCTCCATTCCCGTAATTTTAAGTTGAAGTTCAAAAATCAGCACAAAAAGTGCGAAGACGACCACCCCGCATTTGAAACCCAGGTCACTCGTGTGGTAGGCGTATTGGTTAACCGATGCACCACGGCGTCTTGTATCGTAGACGTTGAAATAGGCGAACAGTATGTTACTTCTTAAGTTGTATAGACCACTTGTATTAGTTATTGATTCTTTCTCGATACTAATAGGGTCAAAGTCCAATCCTTTGTTCACGGATACATAGATTTTACCAGAATCGAATTTTTGACAAAACTTTGGCACTGTTTATGTGTTTTGCACTTATTTTCACACAATATTTCTGATTGTATTTTATATCGTTCCAAGCAGCAAAACACAGCGAACGTACTGATATATTACACACGTCAGAACAAGCACTTTTTTCTTAACTTTGCAAATTTAGAATTAAGAAATAATAGTTTAGCTTAGTTTAAGCTTTTGAGCTGGTACTACTTACAACAAACAAAAAGTAGGTAAGTAGACAGGTAGGTACACGAAACTTGTCTAGAGAATATTTGAAATTACCAAGCAAGACTGAAAGAGTAATCCCGCAAAAGTTTTGTCTAGTTGAATTTTTGAACAGGCTTTCTGTAGAAACAACTTGTTTTTATCGAACAAAATTTATTCAGCCATAGCAAATATGATTACTGTTTTAAATATTGCTTAACAAAGAAATGTACAAAACAAACACATTTTTTTCCCACCGGCATCGTGGAATAAAGTTAAACGAATTGGTGGAACTTTGATTTGCTCGCACCAAGTTTTGACGAGATTGGAGTGAGTTTGAGAATTTTCAACTCAAAACTTGCCAGTTACAGTAAGCCATTCAATTACAGAGGTGTTCCGACTTATAAATATGCTAAGCTATATTTTTTGAGTACCAAATTCTATTTATGATTTTATTGAGCAAAACAGTGTAGCAGTGTACCGTCAGGTCACCTTAGCGGGGATTCGTTGGACTGTTTTTTAGGAGTAGGTAATAATTATGCACCTAACGTTGACCTGGTAGGCTCTCGACTCAAAGGTCGCATAGGGCAGCAAATAATTCATCAGAAACGACCTCTGGAAAAAAATATCTGCCACACATGGTTTTTTTTTTTTTTTTTTTTTGTTGACGCGGGGAACGCCTTTACGCGCCTTCATCTCAGCTGCGGTAGCAGCTGGGATGGTGTGTGGGACTCCCGGCCCGGTCCGGAATGGACCGTCCTACCCACTAAACCCCGCGGTGTTCCTCCTCACCCTTTAGCCGGGCCGAGGGATATCAAAAGATTATTCACGTCGACCCGGCTAGGGGCGCCCTGTTAATTCAGGGCTCTCCTCGAGGGAGCCAGATGGGCGGCTCCCCAGAGCTCTTTATTGAGCTAAAAACCACGCCCGCACCTCCACCGCTCTCGGTTGCCCCTCTGTAAGCAGAGGGGGTAGAAAGCGGCTAGCGCGGGTGTGCTCTAATGGGCACCCCCCGGAACACAGGGAGGGTGCCCACCGGCAAGTGACCGTAGGTGGGCGGGGTCCCCCGACCTTACGCCCACGGTCAAGAAACAATCGGGGGCGCGCAGTGACTCCTTACCGCGGCGCCCCCGAACTGCACGGCAGAGCGGGAGCATTATCCGTTACTCCCGCTCCCCCGCACAGTGCACCTCCCGCTTTGCCACCATCGCCTCGTCAACTAGCGAGGTGACAGCGGCCCAGCACTATTGCCACCGGTCGCGCCGTTATTCACGGCCGGCAGCCTGAACTGCATGGCAGGGAGGGAACATCTACCCAAACTCCCGCCCCCCACGCAGTGCCTCTCCCACTTTGCCGCCATCGTCTCGCCAGCAGAGGTGGCGAAGCGACGGCGACCCAGCATTGCTGCTGCCGGCCGTGAATAACGGCACGGCCGGCAGCAACACACACCACCGAGCAACCCACAGGTGGGTTACTCCCGCCTCGGCCGGAATTAGCCAGAGTAGCACAACTCCCCCACAGAGGAAGGGGAGTGTGAAAAGCTGAAGGCTTTCAGAAAAGGAGAAGAGAGAAATAAAAAGATAGAATTAAAATTTCTAATGATGGTATATTGTAATTTAAACTCGGGGTCGTGGTAATTTCGGGCAGCAAGTGCGATCTCCGAAGGCCTTCGCAGGGTTCCGACTTATCTTAGTAGTTCTCAAGGCTGATGCAGTCCGCGACGTAGCCGTGCCGTCCACAACTTGGGCTGGCACGGTGTTCTCAACCCGTAGGGTGGATGATCGCTCGTAGACTCGAGGGTGCGTCTTCACCTTCGTGGCACCCGAAAGGTGGACTTCTTTAGCCCGTAGGGTGGATGCTGACAACCCGTAGGGTGGACGTTCCTGCTTGGAACCCGCAGGGTGGACCCTGGAATGTTCCAGATGACGGGTTAGCTGGAACCCTTTTTCCCGCCCATTGCTAAGACAGCCGACTCCTGTTAACCATTTCAGGAATCGGGGGTCTCACAATGTTTGCTGATATTCTACTTTTACAAAGAGATTTTTTCACACCCCTTTAATCTACCCTCCCATAACAGGGTTGACCAACAGCCGTTAATTTTCACTGTTTTAAAAATCTAGATTCATTATAAATAATTTGACTCACCCAATGATGGGGTTATTGACGCTCGCAGCTAAATCGCTGATCACTTTGGGAGCACCTGGCTCCTAACAATATTTTTTCACTTTGAAATTATACTCTGATGCACCTACGCCTTCGCGACTAGTGACTTTACATTATTTGAGTAATGGGGGCTTCGAAATTCGCGCGCGGTTGTTTTTATATTTTTGTACAGCGCCTCTAGCGGCACCACTCGAAACTACTAAACGTCAAGACCGCTTTTTAAATACGAATGAGGCTTCCGCCGTTGCGACAATAACTCGGTAGATGGCGCTTTCATTTATTAATCTACGTTTTCATTTTAAAACCCCTAATGTTGAACCCCTAATTGCACCCGTTGTTCCACAACGTTACATACTCCCCCTCCCCGGTGAGCGTTTGACGTACCCTAACGCGTCAAATGCTGCGTTCGTCCTCGAACGCCCCTAACATAATACCTAATACTCGTCTATGTGTGTGTGTATGTTAGTGTGTTGTGTGAATGAGATGATGCTGGGTGTAGCGAAGAGTCGGCCTTAACTTTAATGAAACCAACTCGCAGGATGTATTAAGGTGATTCTGAAGGATCTTATAGGACAGAAAGAGAAAAGACGTATTTGAGGCTTTGGGTTGAAGGTTCAGGTAATACGCACCGCCTGAAAGTGGGGTGTGTATAATAAGGCTTTTTGCTGAAGGCTGGGATTTATACAACCGTCCCAGAGAAGAACATCCTACTAGGGCTAGTGTAACACTTCCGACTCATAGGATGGACTATCCCCCAGGGCAAGCCTCTAGCTTCCGAGTGGTAGGATTAGCCATATGACGAAAATAAACATAACGGTGATCTACACCTACGACTGTTAGGGCAAGACAAATGCTGCCAAATAACAGTACCATAATTCTGTTCGGGTAAGCCTCATGCTTCCTCGTAACAGTAACAAACCTACACCATAATTCTGTTAGGGCAAGACCATGCTGCCAACTAACAGTAAACGACGAACTCTGTTAGGGATAGACTCATGCTTCCAACTAACAGAAAACTCCCAACCAAACCAAGAAACAGAAAAGTGATAGAAAATAATTTACTTGCAGAATCCTTCGTGTTGCTAATTAACCCTTATGTCCCCATGACGAACACGGCATGTGTTTGTCACGTTGTTCTGTGTACTTATTTGAAAGTCGTGTGTAGTGTGTAGTGTGTAGTGTCCCTAACTAATTACTAGGCTATTTAGCCCTTTAACCAAATAAAATAAAAAACCAAGTGCATATTCGCAATCTTAGTATCAATAACAAAAGACAAATGCTTATTCTCAACTTTAGTAGAAGAATGTTGACTATGACTATTATGTCAACCTTAATAAATGACGAAGATCATTGATCTTTGGCCATTCTGCCAAATATCTAAACAAAATATGGTGCCCTTGTTTGCCACCATGTCAGTGTAAAATGTATTTAAATAAATAATGTGTATGTTATGTACGTATGAAATCTCCCCTGTGCAAGTTTTATTTTGTTTGCGCGTAAGCTGCTGACGTAATCGTGTTGATGCAAACGTGTTATTCATCGTTGCATCTAAGGCCAGTGTCACACTATGTAAACAAACAAAAAAAAAACTGCTTGTTGAGTGTTTGGAATTTTGTGTGAAGATAATTGTGATGAATATGTAATGACTATATCTTACTTAATTATTATGTAAGTGTAAATGTGAAACTTCCGTATGATCATATGTATGCGTGTAACCTGACACGAGATGTGGTACCTATATGTGCCACCTATGTACTAAAGTTATATGACGGTGTGCTAACACCCTTATATTTTCCAAAAAATAATTATCAAAACCTATTGTGTAACTGTACTGATGTACTATATAAACTGTTAGTGAATGCATTTTAATGCAGTGTGTTACGGCCTTTACCGTTATCTGCATTCGTACACACATCGTTGAGGAATGTTTATGTTATTCGTCTCACCGATGCAATGGACGATACCGAATGTTGTTTTATGTCTTTGACGTGCCAACTTCCTAGGTTTGTTCCTGTCATATCTTCCAGGATATAGACCAAATTTGATAGCTTTTCCTTGACCCTACATTTGATAAATTTGGGGGCCAGTTTTTTGGAAAAGTATGCGTCTTTATCACTTTGGAAATAGCATTTTTTCCACACTATGTCGCCTACTTCGAATTGTGCGTGTCTGTGTCTCGTGTTGTAATGGTGTGCGTACTTCAGATGGCTACGCCAGAGGTTTTCTTGTACTGTGTTGAACACCTCTGCGAGATATCCTAGGTTCTCCGCGTATATGTTTCTAGGCAATAGGTTAAGTTCACTTGGGTCATCATTTTGTAAGTAATGTGACCCGCATGTTACCAATTCCCTACCATGAACCAAATATGCTGGTGTGTAACCGGTGGACGCGTTGATCGAGTTGTTGATCGCAAATTGGATTTTTGGGATATGTATGTCCCATGATCGATGGTCATTATTGGTAAAAATTGATATGGCTGTCATTATAGTTTTGTTGTACCGTTCTACGGTATTTACTTGGGGTGTGTATTTAGGTGTGAAGTTGATGTTGGGAATTTTATATTTCGTAAATAATGTGTTCAACTCTTTGCTTATGAATTGGACACCGTTATCCATTAATACCGTTTGTGGTATGCCGTGCACCATGAAAACACTGTCCTCTAGTATTTTGGCTATTGGTTCTGCGGTAGCTCTGCGTAGTGGGAAGATTAAACAATATTTAGAGAAACAACACGTGACGACGAGAATGTATACGTGTTGTTTTTTAGAGACCGGTAAGGGTCCTACTAGATCAGTCGAAATTGTCTGAAACGGGCGAGAGCACTGTTTGGGACGGCCCATTTTACCGATGGATGCTTGAGTGTCATGTTTGTGTGCTTTGCACTTTCTGTGCTTTAACTCGAAGTTGAAGCAGCTAAGCCGTATGCCCCAACGAGCTAACCGGCCGGTTGGATTGTTTAAAGAAATGAACCATTTTAGTGCCGAATGGTCAGTATACACCGTGAATTTGTGACCATTGTCTAGGTAGCATCTCCAATGTTCTAATGCGGCTATCACCGCCAAGCATTCTCGTTCTGTTACACTATAGTTCTTTTCCGGACCGCTCAGTGACCGACTCATGTATGCTATTGGGTGTTCTACTCCCTCGTGTAGTTGTGTTAACATGGCACCAATGCCAAAGTTGCTTGCGTCTGTATGTACCTGAAATGGTTCGTCGTATTTTGGACATTTTAGTACCGGGCTTTTTATTAAGTGTGCTTTAAGTTCCATGAATGCCCTTTCCGCCTCTGTGTTCCAATGAAATGCCGGGGCTCCTTTCTTTGTTGTAGTCAGTTTGTTAAGAGGTGCAGCAATCGTACTGAAGTTGGGTATAAACCGTCTGTACCATGACGCAGTGCCTAAGAACCTCTTAACGTCCTTCTTTGTTGTTGGTACCGGGAATTTCAAGATTGAGTTTACTTTCTCCGGATCTGTTCTGAGACCCAGACCATCCACAATGTACCCCAGGAACTTTAGCCTGTCCTTGAAGAAGTTAGATTTCTCCAGATTGATGGTTAGATTTGCCCTTTTTAATATTTGTTGAACTCTTGAAATGAGTGACACATGTTCTTCGAATGTAGATGACGCTATCACTATGTCATCTATGTAACAGAACACCTTGTTTTGAAACTGTGGCCCAAATAGATTGTCCATTAGTCTTTGTTGTGAGCTGCTTGAGTTGCTTAGTCCAAATGGTAAAACCTTGTAATGGTATGCTCCTCGTCCTGGGATGAAGAAGGCTGTTTTTTCCCGGTCTTTTGGTGCTAAAGGAATTTGCCAGAAGGCTTTGGAGAGATCCAGTGTTGTTAGATACTTCACTTCTCTCAAGTTGTCTAATATCTCTGATATGTATGGCAGGCTGTATGCGTCCTTTTTTGTGACTGCATTGAGCTTGCGACTGTCCAGGCAGAAACGCGGCTTGCCGTCTTTTTTATTCACGATTAGTACGGGGCTTGACCAAGGGCTCTGACTAGGCTCGATAACGTCAGCCTTTAGCATCTCGTCTACTTGTTCTGATACTATTCGCGTTTTCTCAGGGGACATTCTATAGGTACGTTGTTTGATTGGCTTGCTGTCTCCCGTATCTATTGTGTGTTCTATCAGATGTGTTCTGCCTAGCCCTACTTTCTCATATGATATTTCGGCACATTTCGATATCATTTTTTCTGCTATTAAGCGTTGTTGTTGCGTGAGGCTACGCCAGTCATACAGTTTATTTTGCTCTTCGGATATTAATGACAGTTTAGGGTCATCGTCCACTACTATGGGTATATGTCCGAAGTACTTGGGACATAGGTTGAATCTGAGCCAGAAATCTATACCTAAAATTAGGTTTGTGGTTATGTTAGGCACTATATACGCCGTAATTATGTGAGTTCTGTCTTCGAATTTGATGGGTAATTTTACCTTTCCTTGTACTACGGTTGTGTGTCCGCCGGCCGTTGTAACCGTTGTACTTATGTCTTCCTCTATCTTGTATCCTATATTTTGTAACACTCTGTGTGAGTTGTTACCTAAAATTGTGATTGCGGCTCCTGTGTCCAACAATCCATATGCAACTAACTGTGGGTTTGACATGATTGTTATTTTGGCGTAAGGCCTGGGGTCATTTGTAGGTAATGGGGAGAGTATAGAAGATTCCTTCTGAACTGTAAGTTCGTTTTCTTGATTTTGAAGGGCTTTCTCAGCGACCCCGTCTTGCTGATACAGACTTCCATATCTCCCTCTTAGTTTTCCGAATTATTACGGCGACCTTGAGTGGCTGATTTATTGAAGTTATGAGTGAAGTTTTTGTTGTGGTATGTGTATCTGTGTGCTTGATCTGGTTGTACATTACACGATGTGCATTCAGTAGCCCTTACTCCTTTTCTTCCACATTTGTAACAATATGGCTCCTTATTGTTTCGACATGCCATAGTCGAGTGGTATCTGGACCCGCACTTTGAACATGGCCGTGTGTCGTCCGATGTTGTCGCCGCCACAGTGTTTTGCGATCTGAAGTTACGACTGTCGCGGTTGTAACCTGTGCTGTAAGCGTTACTGGTCCCGTAGGTATTGTTCGCCATTCTGCTGCTTGGGAAGTTACGGCCGTTTCTGTTGAAGTTGTTGTAACTTTGCCCTGTAGATGTTGAGGTCTTGCTCGCAGTCTTCCTGCTTGTGAATGCGAATTCCGCTGCTACCATTCCTTCAGATGCTGTTGGAGGCTCTGTAAAGAACGCTCTGCGTGCCACCATGTCTTCATGTTTTCTGCATATGTTCTTTAAATGTTCCAATGAGACTATATCTCCATTGGTCGCTAGGATGGTGTCGTAGACGGGTCTGATGTTATTTAATATGATGTGTAACTTTTCCGTTTCAGACACCTTGTTGCTTAGTCGAGCAAACATTCCATCCATAATGGCCAGGTACACTACTATGCCTTCTCCGTTTCCTTGAGTGCGTTGTCGAATCTCCTGCCATAGCCGGTTTTCGTAGTTACTGACTCCGAAATCCTGTATTAGCGCATTCGTTAGATCTTGCCAACACACAAATTTATCGCGATTACTGCGGTACCAATGCCTAGCGTTGCCGGTGAATAATTCAGAGGCTGCTGTTAACAATCTCTTGTCGTCGATTTCTCGGGCTTGTTTAACCCTTCAACACACTAAAAAAATATATCGAAAATCGGTAATCACGTGGACCTAGCTCCACCACCCTAAAAATGAAAAAAGATTTCCCATATCCCAAAAAAATTTTTTATCTCACTTACCAGACCAAATTTTTCAATTCTGCAAACAGCAACCGGATTATTGATAAATTGTTTATTTTACTGTGTATAATAATAAACAATAATGAAAACACATTATTTATAATAAAAAAACAAAACACACACGCACACTTGCACTTGGTACACACGCACTCAACAAAAAAAACATTGATTACTCTACCACCACACCATATTTTACGATCCTGTAAACACCAACCGGATTATTGATATATTGTTTATTTTACTGTGTATAATAATAAATAATAATGCAAACACATTATTTATAATAAAAACACGAAACACACACGTACAACACAAACGCACGCCATCCATGCGCAATCCACTCTCAACTTCAACTGTTCGATTTTTGTAAATAATTCTGGCCCATTGACGTCATGTCATAAGATTCCAAAAACAAGAAAATGTTATAAACTACACATGCAATAAACCTGTTCATTGAAAAGTAGGACGTAAGCAGGCTAAATTTAAGTTTAAAGTCGTCTGGGTAGGTGCGGCGACCGGTCGCCGCGCGGGGCTTTACGGAAAAACTTGATTATTATGCGCGGCGACGGGTCGCCGCGAGGAGCTCTAAGGGTTAAAGTCTTCCACCCGTTCAATGAAAGAGTGTACCTGCGAATTACCGTCGTATCTAAATTTGGAAAGTTCCGTAAGAGAGCATCGCTCATATTTTACGGGAAAACTTGGAAAGTGACTCTCTTTCCGGTTGTTGCTATTTGCTTTCTCTTTAATGTCCGCGAGGGTTTCTGCCTCCTGCGCCTCATTGGTAGGGGCAGCAATGCTCTCGTCCGCATCATCAAATTCGCTGGTGTTTGATGCATGCGAATAACTTTCGGATATGGCTTTCAATCTCTTGTATGTAGTTTTGAAAGTGAGATGAAAGTCGTCGTATCTTTCTTTTAAATCAGACTCCTCTGGGGGAATGATTCTAGCAAACCTAGACTCCATATGAGCGCATAAAGCTTTGGAGCTAGCCAGTAATGACAGTTTGTACTTGTCCTGAAGGGACGCCACGTTCCTCTCCAACACGGCCAGCGAGGAGTACAACCCTACTAAGTCTTCCTCCAAATCCAAAGGGGAGACCTGTAAGTCCTCTTCGTCCGTGGTTAACTTTAATTTTTTAATTTGTTGCCTGAGGGCTGCCACCGTTGAACCAGGTTCCTCTCCCCGGATCTTAACTTCATATGCAAGTTCCGCTTTTGGAAGCGATGTGAAATTTGATTTGAATGCCATTGTACTGACTATTTCAATTACTCTAGCCGGGAATCTTTAGTGATGATGATTATTTACCAATGTATAGTGTATTTATCTGCTACTTATTTTACATGAAAAGTTAATTTTATGTAAACAACGAATGTTCGCTATATTCGCTAACGAATTCTGTTGTAGTGAACGACGGCCCTTATCGTTGTCTGTTTACGTCTTGTTGAATGTTAAGGAATGTGAATATTTTTCGATCCACCCGCCGAATAACGAAAAATAAATTCTACTTTTTAGGGTTCGTTGAACCGAATTATAAATTGAACCTTTATAAAACTTAGTATTTGCTTTAGGAAATACTTAAGTTTGGAAATAGTACCTTTTAGGGTTCCTTCACTCAATTAATAGATTGGACCCTTCTAGAAATTAATTGTCTGTCTGTCTGTCTGTGTTTAAATGTAATCTAATCCTAAGCAGTGAGTAGTGAAAGTGAAGTGTGTGATGATGGGTTGATGAAATTAACTAAGTGTTTTACAGCTTTACTCGAATAATGCAATTTTCGACGCTGCTATTATTTTTATTGAAATGTAACTCTTCACACGAACGTACTACGAGTTAATTGTATTTTAACTCGTACCACTAATTTTTTCTTTAAATCGTTCCTTACTACTACGGAACCCTTAATTATTCTGAACTGTGTCAAAGACGATTCGCACTTGGACGGTTCTTGAAATAAACTATATGGTAGTAACCAACCTTTTATGTAAATTGTTCCTCACCACTACGGAACCCTTGAATATTTCGAATTGTTTGAAAACCGATTCGTACTTGGACGATTCTGGAAATGTTTTGTATGAGCCTGTTGGTGCCCGGAGTGTATTATATTCACTTCCACCCACAGTTTATATGGAAAAAATAATTTCTTCTACTATCGAGCTAGTAATTCAACTTACTCGTAAACGTTATGAAAGCAACATCTGCCGTTGTTTATTTGGAACACGAATCAAAGTTAATAGTTTATAATTGTTCTTTGGCAAGAATGTATTCACTGCGTGATCTACGTTTGGAATGTTTTTTCTTACAGTTGTACTTCAGTGTATCAGAATTCGACGTAATTCGAAAAGTGAAACAATTATGAATCTTTTAAAATTTACGTGAAGTGAAATTTGTAAAATCTTTGTTCTACCGTTTTACTAGAGTGAAATTTCAATAGGGATTGTCACCCAGAAGTGTGATTATCGGCTGTTGGTCTCGCTGTAAATTCACATATGGGAAATACAACAAAATAATACACAAATTGAGGCGGTTTGACGCCGTAAAAAAAATAAAAATTGTGGTGGTGATATCCTTTGACTACTTTTTACGATGAATATAGGCAATTAACTCACTTACTAAAATTAATGTAAGCGTTTCAAATGAGAAGTTTTACTTCAGACTTTCACGAAGTACTATTTAAAATTGGAACAAAACAAAAAAAACTTTTACTTTAAATTTAATTAAAAATTTTCCACCATAAAATAAATACTTGAGGGTGTGAAAAATAAATTGGGGACCGTTAAAATTTGGAAAAATTACAATTTACGTTGAGAAAAATTCAAATTTTGCCTTGTTCTTGTTTATGCCGAAATCTGTCTAAAATCACTAAAAAAACACACAAAATAAGCCGGAAAGAACAAGTTGGCAGCAGAGGTCAGGAGAGCCAAATTCCTGGGTAGTTATAATAATTTGGAGGGAAACTACCCCGCTAACGGGCACTCTTAAGACTATTTTACACAAATTGAATAATCTTATAATTATGACCTCCGACTCCCGTCGGAAACCGCTTTCTCGCTACCCGAAACCACGATGTGGGCGCCACTGAAAAGCTGAAGGCTTTCAGAAAAGGAGAAGAGAGAAATAAAAAGATAGAATTAAAATTTCTAATGATGGTATATTGTAATTTAAACTCGGGGTCGTGGTAATTTCGGGCAGCAAGTGCGATCTCCGAAGGCCTTCGCAGGGTTCCGACTTATCTTAGTAGTTCTCAAGGCTGATGCAGTCCGCGACGTAGCCGTGCCGTCCACAACTTGGGCTGGCACGGTGTTCTCAACCCGTAGGGTGGATGATCGCTCGTAGACTCGAGGGTGCGTCTTCACCTTCGTGGCACCCGAAAGGTGGACTTCTTTAGCCCGTAGGGTGGATGCTGACAACCCGTAGGGTGGACGTTCCTGCTTGGAACCCGCAGGGTGGACCCTGGAATGTTCCAGATGACGGGTTAGCTGGAACCCTTTTTCCCGCCCATTGCTAAGACAGCCGACTCCTGTTAACCATTTCAGGAATCGGGGGTCTCACAATGTTTGCTGATATTCTACTTTTACAAAGAGATTTTTTCACACCCCTTTAATCTACCCTCCCATAACAGGGTTGACCAACAGCCGTTAATTTTCACTGTTTTAAAAATCTAGATTCATTATAAATAATTTGACTCACCCAATGATGGGGTTATTGACGCTCGCAGCTAAATCGCTGATCACTTTGGGAGCACCTGGCTCCTAACAATATTTTTTCACTTTGAAATTATACTCTGATGCACCTACGCCTTCGCGACTAGTGACTTTACATTATTTGAGTAATGGGGGCTTCGAAATTCGCGCGCGGTTGTTTTTATATTTTTGTACAGCGCCTCTAGCGGCACCACTCGAAACTACTAAACGTCAAGACCGCTTTTTAAATACGAATGAGGCTTCCGCCGTTGCGACAATAACTCGGTAGATGGCGCTTTCATTTATTAATCTACGTTTTCATTTTAAAACCCCTAATGTTGAACCCCTAATTGCACCCGTTGTTCCACAACGTTACAAGTGGTCGCTACTCCGTTGCCCAGGATGCACCACGAGGAGGATCCGACCCATTGGGGTCCTTAAGATGTTAGTAGGACCCCGCATCCCCTGCCACACATGGTTAGCTTAGGTTTATTTTTTATGCTGTAATATAAGGTTTGATCGATTTCGAACCATTTCTTACCGGAAAAATACGCCTAATTTGTAGTCGGATTATATCGGTGATATTATATTTTCATTAGACTTATAAAGTTACATAGATACTAGGGACTACCAGAAAAGAGGTCTCGTACAATTTATTACTCTATTAAGCTTATGGTGGCGCTTAATGTGGCCTTTTTTTATAATAGGAATAAAAAGAGAAATGAAATAGAAGTTGCTAAGAAAATATTAGAAAGAAATAATAGCGTAAAAAGTACCTTGAGTGTGTGGCTGCATCAAAATAGTTTTTTGCGCGAAAGCGAAATGATGAGTAGGTTTATTCTAGAACTTTCACAGAGCATATTACGTGTATTACAATATAGGTATTGGTCTAAGATCCTGTTAAGAACGATCTTCACCGTAGCTTTCAATGTAGCTATCTAGTCACAATGTTTATAAAATATGTTTGTGTGTGTGCAACATTATGCATTACGAAATATTATACATAATTTATACTCGAATCGTTTTCTTTTCAAAGAAACATCGTGAATTACAGCAAGTATCAAAAGGAAGGCATGCTACGGTGTAGATGTCACTTTCTTATTCCGGTATCAGTACCTACTGATGTATACAAAATTGTTTTCCTGGCAGTACAGCCGACTCGTGACGTGAATTGTGATCGTTCACTTGTTTACTCACGATGCTTCTTTGTCACATGTAGAAATATATTTCTGCTGTCTGATTATACAGACGACGACGAAAATTTGAAGCATTTTTTGTAGCGAAAAATTATAAATCTATGATTTTTTGAGATATAAGTCAAAGACCTCATATTTATAGTATCATATTAATTTAAACGTCATACTCTCAAAAAGTTAATGATTTATCATTGATATATCCTCATACCCTCGATGACCTGCTTCCAGGATTCTTTCTACATGCTTCACAGATTGTCTTACTTTGGGATCAGATGGCGTTGTGTGAAATGTCCGTGAATATTTATTTATTATTATTGTGACCATAGGTGTGTCAGAAAACCATCAGCTTTTATTTTCTGTCCATAATGATGAACGGTTGCATTACTGGCCCTGGGATTCTCCATCAAACTGCAGATCTTAAAATACGGATCAAACACGTATTATATATTCGTAAAGTGAATTTCACTTAACGCAGTGTACGCAAAGTAAGTCATTTTCCTTTTCTGCTGTTTCTAACTGACGTTCATTAATTGCTGGCACACCGCAGTTTATTTGAAAATGTCCTTCAGTGCCAGTGAGACCACCTTACAACTAACTCTCCTGACAACTGACCCTGTCATAATAACATGGAAACGATACAGTTATGATAAAGTGAATTAACTATCTGATATACCTGTTTTAAAAAACGTGTGCTGTTAATAATATGTTGTTAATATAGTTGATTTTTTTCCTTTAAGGGAAATACAAGAAGACACTAGGTATGCAACATTTAATTGCATGTCTATGTGTCATACTTTTATTTTATTTTCTGTAACTTACAATGTACTGCTTAACCTACCGCTACAAGCGAGGACTTGTCATTGGCTTTCTGTTTCTATGTGATCTCCAATCTTAAATGCAAACTGTAAGTTCTACATAAGCTAAATAAATAAATTTGTTTGCCAGGATAATACATAATAATTATTATCTCATGTCATTGGACAGTAAAATAACCACTACTGACGATGTACCGAGTATTACTATTTCTCAGGGCAGCTCACAGGTGACGATTTGCACTCTGGTGCAGCTCAATACCAATTTTAACCTCTAGATTAGCTATGACAGATACTTATTTTCATGTGGTGTAGATTTCCTGAGCTGCTATACTTCTTGTTTTATGATATACTACCTTACTTGTAATATACCTCCACTAAAAGAAAACATCTGGCATCAGGAATATTCCGATTTAATCACAAGCTACCGTACGTATAGTAATCCAACAATGTCTGCCGTGTAGGCGTTGATTAGTCCCATTACGTCACTCAGGAAGAAATGGGTAAGCTTTGAATGATTCGATAAATGTTGTAAAGGTTAGACTACATTATTTTTCACTGTCACCAAACCATTTTGGACAATCTTGCACTGTTACGTGACAGAAATGATTAAGGGCATGTTGCCTCAGGATAACTACTAAGAAAAACTTAGGTATATAATAAATATCGAAAAAATATGCCTTGTAACGCAGTTCCTAGGTAAATACACGATAGAACTAAATATCATCCTTTATTTTACAATTCTGATTCCAAGCCAGGCATTTACAGCATTACCAGGATCTAATCAATTGAGATGTTTGCGTTTGTCAATTAAAAACGGTATTATGCTCACCATCTATTACGTAAATCAAAGTTACCTTTTTGGGGAGAAAAGCGTATTTAAATGTATGTTTATATGTTATTATAAAGTTACATGAAAAATACTTTGGAAAATATTATGTATGTAGTAGTTTCAGTAGCACCCTTAGAGACTATTCATTTCCTTCACAGCAGGACGTCAACAAATGAGTTTTATTACATAATACAGACAGGTGCGTGAACTAGTTTATTTCACATACTTAAATATTGTTATGAATCTTCGTGTTTAGGCGAAAATAGGGAACATATTTTATTAATGTTTATTGAAATAGTTCAAAGTTTGTATTTTTATTTTTGTATCTGACTTTTTCTGCTTTTTCAGTTTTGCTAAAACAAATATCATTAAGTAATTTAAATCTGGTATGCTTTTGAGATCTTGAGTATGAGTTCAAAAACTACATATATTTTACATTGCTTAATCATTAGGCGATCACCTACTCCAGTTGTGTTGTATCATGAGAAAGTCTTAAAAGTAAAAAGTACAATGACTCTATACTTTCACAAATACGATATGATAAACGAAGAAGATTCCAGTTGATCCCTCTCCATACAATGCAACCTGTATCATTTGTTATAATATCTTGTAACACCGCGTACTCTACTACTGAGTGCAAGTTACAGCCATTCCGACTCACTGTGTTGTGGTCGGATAAGATACTAATGGACATGTTGAAATGATGCCCTGAATCTTTGCTTACAGTGGAAAATATTTTACAGCAAACTTTTTTTATTTTTATACTGTTGAGGTAGACTGATCTAGAAGTATACTAAATAGTAATAGTAATTTTTATGATAGCAGTATGTAAACACAGAGCAATCATAAATTAAGCTAACACTAGAGATCCGTGAGCTGTCGAAGGTCGATCATTATTCATAAAAAAATAAACTTTAAAAATAAGTTTATGTAAAAACCCTTTCTGCCTTTAAAATTTAACTTTCTTCAATTATACGTTTATTTATTGGTGCAATTTACATAGTACCTTCAAATCACGTACTACGAAAAGAGTTGCGGACTACGGTCCGTTGAAATTGAACGCAAATCAGCATTGGCAGTCTGGAGGCTAAACGGAGGATTTCTCAAAATTTGTGAAAAATACACATTCTGCATACAGAGTCCAGACACAGAATGTGTATCTTTGTAGGTCGTCGATCAATCTGGCGGGTGGATGACTTACCTTAAATTCATTTCCCAAGTCACGGCCACAATCCAGAATGTGTTTCTAACTTGTAGAGTGAACTAGTTAAAAAATAAGTATCAGGAGGAACTCCACCTCCTCTTCCTCCTCCGTGATCATGGCACTTGCCACAGTGCCGTGATATCATAAATACTCAATAATACATGGTAAATATCCCGTTAACACTAATATTAGTGTTAGTGACCATGAAACCTTAAATACCTATTAAAGTATCAAATCTATTCTACAGGTACCGTTGGACTCATCTCATCTTAAAACATTAGATGCAATTTTTATTCGAAATAAAACATCTTGGCATCAAACATTTTATACTGTAGGTGAAAAGTTTTTCTTGCAGTTTCTTGAAAGTATGAAAATGTTTTATTCAACAAAACAGAAAGTTAAAGAAGAAACCATAAATCGTATTAAAATTTCAATAATTTAAGACAAAAGTCTCTTTGGTCCGTCGACACTGAAACTTACATACATACATACATATACTCACGCCTTTATCCCCGAAGGGGTAGGCAGAGGCCTATACCGGCCCACATTTCACCGTGTACAATTCGGTCCATTACTGACACTGAAACTTAAGAAATAATTTATCAAAAAGATATGCCTGGGTATGGTAAAAGGATATTTTGATAACTCATAAAATCAATGGAATCAAAAGCTAGAAAATTTTATTGTCAGAGGAAATACCTATCTAGAATTTAATTGTTTTTATCCGAAAATTCCACAATATTCTTACAATTCATTACTGTCAGCCCCTAATACTGAATCAGTATAATAGTAGCCATAGTTACTTATTATTTTAACATTAGTTATTTGCCAGTTACCGTTAAAAGCGGTTCAGCTGTTTCAGAGATTAGTTGAGACAACTTGGCCGTAAGACAAAACATAAACAAAGAAAACAGTAGTTGTCGAACTTTTTTTAGCCGAGTGGGGGGGAAATGTATTGTGTGTTAACTGAAAAGCAGTTATAAACAGATACTTCATTTTAACTACATAAATAGATATAAATTTCATGATACGATTTTTTACATACTAAAGTCTTACAATATTACAGCAATTTTCACAATGTTGATCTTGGCGTTCAAGATGTAAAAGACGAGCAAAGTTTCATAACTGTCTCTCAAAATTGATCCCAAATGAAGGCAGAAGGAACTAGTGAAAGTTGATATAATCAGGATGTCACGGCCCAAGTTAAATGGAAAAGTTTTTGTACGTCCTGCTTTATGCATGCCCTTTGGGCTAGCCTACCTTAATAAGCGATGCCTTTAAAAGTTGTGCGCTCATAAAAAAGTTTCTGAACGTGAGCGTTGGAGGGTTAATAGGGGTGAACTTAATTTAAAATAGCAACACGGATTTTAGTGGTTACTTTTATTACTTCCTTGTGTTTTAGTGTTATAATTCTATTTAGCGGGTTGGGTCTCTAAATACGTACGAGCACAAATTGTATTGATTTATTGTTTATGCATACTCGAAATAATTAATAGACTAATGATGTATCAGCTTTCATAACTAAGGACCTTAGGAAGGCGGGTGGGCTGCTCGTTGTCTTTATAGAAGCAAGACCAAGACGGAGGCTTGACGTAAGTTTCATGCACGATTCACGTCCTTATATAATCTCCCCTGAAGCTCACTCCCTAGTTACTGATCCTAGCAAGATTGCTTCAATAGAAATGTAAGAAGCTGGTAAAATTAAACAGAAACTTTTCGGTCCAATATTCCGAGTTCAAGATAAAGTTGTTCAATTGATCCTCTACAAAAAAACGGAGCATAAAGGTCACTGGTTCAAGAATATCGGATAATCCACACTTTATTTTCTAATTGTCAGTGTGTTTGACAATTAGAAAAAAACGAGATAGAATGAGAAGGTTTTCTTAAAATTTCTGTGTCTAGAGGAGTTTTATTTGAAAGAATCTTGAGGAAAGTTAGATAAAAACAACGTTGAGCATGGTTACATGTAACTTCGGTAATAAAGGTGTAACTATATTATATTTACACCTTTATCCCCGAAGGGCGCGCAGAGGCCTAGCATTATTCCACATTTCCCCTAATACTTTCTTGTCCCACGCTATACACGGTTTATGACGACACGCTATTAAAAAATGCGAAAAAAGTACCTATTAATAAATCGCACAATATATAGCCCGATTCTGAACTATGTAGAAGCCGACTTAAATTCCAATTTTTTTTTTTTTTTTTGAATTCTAAGGCACCACCCGGGAGCGAGGGGTGGAGGTAGAGAACGCTACATGCGTACCACACGGCCGGCCGTGTGATTATGTCAGACTCTTACTGACTAAACTCTACCTTGAGCCTACTCTAGCTCTAGCCCTTGGGCCTTGGAGACTCGTCGGAAGCGATCACCCTTCTAGGGAAGGGTGACGCAGCGTCACTCAGCTAACGCTGGGCATACGCTTGTGAAGTACTTTAACGGCGGGGGCACTAAGTATCCCCGTCGTGGACTGATGTGTAGGGAGCGAATGATGGCTCGGGTACCTAACTTGGGTGGGGACCAGATTCCTGTGCTGCACGAAGGTTTAACAGGTCGCTGGTTAACCTATTCGGGGGATCGGATAGTGAATGACGCGGCCTCCTCGTAACATGAGGCGTGGTTGGGAGAATTTGACGCGGTTCGTAGTCCGCTGCTTCTCTAATGAGAGGATTTGAGTGCTGTGTTGCGTTGTTGAAGAAGCGGGTCGAACTCGCTTTAAGGTACTCCTGCATTGTAGGGAGGTCAAGATCTCTATGTAGATCTGCGTTACGAGTATACCATGACGCGTTAGCCGCCCGGCGACAAAAGTTATTCTGAACTACTTGCAACTTGTGAATGTACTTGGGATTTATGTGAGCGAATACTGGGGAGGCGTAAGTTAGTACAGGACGTATACATACCTTGTAGAGTGTTCGCTTGTTGCGAAGCGACATCCTACTATGCCTACCTAGCATACAATCGAGCCTACCTAGATAAAACCTAGCTCTATTTGACACTCGGCGAATGTGTGGGAGGAAAGATAGCCTTTCGTCAAGAGTGACGCCAAGGTATTTTGCCTCCCTTCGCCACGGTATCTGGTTGCCAAAGAGAGTAGGTGCCTGCGGAAGTGGCCGTTTTCGTGTGTCTCTCCGTTTCGCGTCGAAGCGGATTGCAGCGCTCTTGTCTGCGTTCACTTCGATGCGCCACTTGTGAAACCACACACCTAACCTATTTATCGAAGGCTGTAGCCTTTTTATAGCTGACGCGACCTGAGGGCTATTTACGTACAACGCCGTGTCGTCCGCAAATAGCGATAGCTGTACTCCCCTAGTGGGAATGGGTATATCGTTGGTGTATGCAATGTACAGTAACGGTGAGAGGGGGGACCCCTGTGGGACCCCCGCTGTTGGTGTACGCGGTGCTGATAAATACCCCTCGTGCCTATAACGAAAGCTACGGTCAGCCAGGAATGACTGAATAAGCTTGACGAGCCGATCAGGCATTCCTGACTGATAAAGCTTGTAAACGAGCCCTACGTGCCAAACCTTGTCGAAGGCTTTGGCCACATCGAAAAAGACCGCGACCGTCTTTTTCCTTCGTGGGTAGAACCCGTTTAAAGCGTACTCCACTATTCTGTGGACCTGTCGCGCGCAGCAGTGCTGCGGTCGGAACCCGAACTGGTGTGGTATGATGACGTCGTTCTGGAACAGATACTCTCTTACGTGACAGAGTATTGCTCTTTCGAACAGTTTGCCCATAGCCTTGAGGAGGCTAATAGGGCGATGATTAGCCGGGATGTGTAGAGCTTTACCGGGCTTCGGAATGCCGATTACGATTGCCATTTTCCAAGGAGTTGGAAAATGACATAGGTCGAAGCAGGCATTGAAGATGAGAGAAAGTACTGTTAGTACCTGGGTTGGCATATGCTTTAGTGCAGCATTGGAGATGTTATCGGCACCGGGAGCCTTCCTGACTTTTAGCCCTCTGACGTAGGTTTTCACCTCGTCAGGTGATACCGCAACCGCGGGTGCTGTCAAAGGGAGGTTGTTTCTCCGGTTTACTTCCCTCTCCACCATGCGAACGTGTGACGTATCATCTTGGAGGGGGAACATTGATCTGCAATGCTGTCTGCAAAGCATTCCGCCTTTTCCTCGTCTTCAAATGCGAAGGAGCCATCAGGGCGGCTGAGTGGAGGGATGGTGACAATGGGGTCCGTACGAAGTGCTTTCGCAACTTTGTAAAACGCTACATGGGATGGAGATACCTCCTCCATGAGCTCACCCCATCTGTCGTTCCTCAGATCACTCAGGCGGGACCTGAGTTCGCGCTTTAACCGGTTCGCCTCCGCTCTAAGAGCGGGAGTCGGGTATTCAGCGGCTCTTCGCATTGCCGCCCGTTTAGCCTTCAACAGGTCTTTGACCTCCCGCGGCAGGTTACACTTCCTAGGAAGTGTAACCTCTCTCGAGTTGTCCTTCACCGTTGAAGATACTAAGTGCGTGAGTGTATCGACACTAGCGTCGATTTTGGCCCGGCTATCAAAGTGTTGTGTAGTGAGACCTGTGTGTATAGGGGAGGTGGGGTCATCCAAGGCTGTCGCCAAGGATGACTTCACCTTTTCCCAGTTCGTGAATGTCCTAACGTGTGGTCGTGTTGTATCCGCAGGACCCAACTTGAGCATGACTGGAAGGTGATCTGACCCTAGGTCGTCTAAGGTCTCGATCGCACCGAGCGCTAACGATATGTTTTTAACAATGGCCATGTCTAGAACATCGGGCGCATGTGTTAAATTATCTGGGAAATGTGTGCAGTCATAAGGACTGAACACTTCCATTTCTAAGGTTGATACTATCTCTCGGAGACGCCTCCCACTCGTCGTGGTTTTACGACCGTTCCACTCAGAGTGTGGGGAGTTGAAATCGCCGAAGAGGATAGTATGTTCTCCTAGGTTTAGGAGGGCCCTGAAATCACTTGCAAGTGGTGTTTTTCCAGATGGTATGTAAACTGAAACTATCGTAAGGGTTTGGTGGCCCGTCATAGCTAGTTTACAGACCGTCGCTTCCATGTTTTCTAGCATGGGAGTTGGGATGTGTATGCAATGGAGGTCGCGTCTATAGTAGATCGCGGTGCCTCCGTGTAGTTGTACAAGTCTGTCACTACGTAACAGATTGTACTTTGGTAAGGTGTACTTACGACGGTCCCCTGGTTTCAGCCCCGTTTCCTGAAGCAGAATCAGGTCATACTTTTCGCTTTTAGCGAACTCTTTGAGTTCGTTAAAATTCGAAGATAAGCTTCGAACATTGAATGACATTAGTGTCAGCCCCCTTGGTCTAATCCGACCTTTTGGTGGCATATTTGACATCTTATCCTTCAAGTGCAAGTATGAGGTCCTGGTGCTCTGCCAGCACAATGGCCCTATCGATTGCAGTGCGGGCAGCACGGAATCTACCAACCATTAGCGAGATCTCCGAGAGACGACTCGCTAATGGTTGCATAACATCGTGAAAATACGCGATGTCCGCACTGGCGCCTGCTACTGTTGGAGCTGGTGCTCCAGTCCTAGCTGGTGTGGTGTGCGGTGTCCGCGATGGTGTGTGCGGTGTCCGCGCGCGTGGTCCCCAGACTTGAGGAGCGGGGGGTGTGGGTTGCGGCTTGACTAAGCCTTTCCCTAGAGCCGGGAAGTTCTCGGCTCGGCCCGAGAAGTTCTCGGCTGACCTAGCTACTGCTGGGGGAGGGGGCCGCTGCGGGGCCTTCTTTTTGGGGGCTACCTTAGGCTTCGGAGCCTTCGGACAACCTCTGTAATTGGCTGTGTGACCCGGTTGGTTACACAGCACGCATGCAGGAGGTGTCGCCGCGTCCTTTGTGCGTTTGCACTCCGCTGTTGCGTGAGGTGAGAGGCACTTCACGCAGCGCGGAGGTGCGGTGCAGTTCTTAGCTGCGTGGCCGTACAGCTGGCATCGGTGGCATTGCCCCGGCATGCCAGTCTTCCGTGGTGGCTCTACAACTAGGTTGGAGAGTCCACACACGGTTATCTTCTTTCTGAAGATATCCCTAGAAGAGGGATCATTCCTTAGTGGAAGGACTTATCCCTTAGCACCACTACTAGTGCTAAGGGATAAGTCCTTCCCGTTCGGCTGCACATCTTGTGCACAGCCTCTGCGGGAAGGCCCTGGGCTTTGAGGTCCTTCAAGATGGCCTCGTTGGATAATTCGTGGGGTAGGCCACGAATCACCGCTTTGACCCTACGCTCTTCTGCAAGGGCGTAGGTGTGGTATGCCCAGTTTTTCCTCCTGAGCAACCCTGTGAGGCTACGGTAGTCCTCAATGGTTGGCACCAGTATGCGTATGGCCTCCCCTGTGTTAGAGGCCTTATTGAACTTTATGTTTGCGTCTCTCATGAGACGCGAAAGTTCGTCCCATTTCGCCTTCTCCCTGAGGAAGATAGGTGGGGGACTTTTAGGTGCCGGCGGCGCTGGCTGGCAGCGATTGGCCGGCTTGGTGAGTGCCGGGATGTCTAGGGACATCGACGGCACTACGGTGGCTGGTGTAGCCACTGCAGTGGCTGGTTCAGCAGCCACTGCTGGCGAGGCCTCGCGGCAGGCCTTTTTGGCGCACTTGCGCTTCTTTTTTCGGCTCTCTACGAGCGCGAACTCCACCCCGGTGGGTGAAGGGCGGATTGTGGAGTCCGACTCCACATCCGACTCCGCCGAAGACGACGAATTCGTCGCCTCCGAGGAGGACAAGGCGGCCCTTTTACCGCTGGGGGGTAGCGAGGTCGGTTGAGATGTCGGCGTGACCGCGGCTCCCAAGTCCATGGCGACTTGGCTGCCCGTGCAGTCTGGACTGAGGGGCGTTGCCTTGCTAAGGAGACCCTCCAAAGCAACGACAACCTCCCCCGTTGGGATTTATTAAATTCCAAACGACACACACCTATAAGTACTTTTATCGGAAGATGTGTACGGCTAAATGTAATATCTATGCTGATGTGTAAAATAATAAACCAAATAAGTGATCCTTTAAATTTCTTTGTGAATAAAAATATCACAAGCTTAATTTATTCGTTATTTTTAAACAACATCATGTATGGCAGTTGTTGCATGATGAATTAATCTTGTCATTGAACCGATCGACCTGACTCCGATACCAGATATTGAAAAACGACTCGCTCCCGTTTGACCTATGGCCGGGGACAGCCCAGTAGCTGTATTTCATTTTTTAAAACGAGAGATAGAATTTTAGGGAAAAATGTGGTTGTAGATTTTTAACAATGCAATTTTTTTGGTTTGTCGATTTATTATAACGATAGGTCTGGTAATGGTGTTTAAAATTTTAGCACATTATGAGGGTTTTTATTTTGAAAGTTATTACCAAAAGACATCAATATTATATGATTAAGATAACCTACTGTAACTTTCTTTGACATGCTAAAATGAAAGGTTGATTTCAAAACATAAATAATAATTAGAAAAAAATATGATTTTACATAATGTCTAACAAAGTTAAAAAGAGACGCTAGTCTTTTTTCAAAATAAAATATAATGAAATTTATTCACTTTGAAATAAAAAAAAAAATTAGGTTTCACATTAAATACCACATCAGCCACCTTTAAGCCAAATGTACTAAACGCACAAAATGACATAATTAACAGCGTCCATTTAAGAGGGAAATCTTTCTGTGTAATTGACTTTGAAGGGTTTCTTTTTACTACAAGGACCAGTTAGACCGACGTAATTAAAAAGTAGTGAAGTCAAGCTGAAAATAAACCTTTTTTTTTTGAAAAATGTTTCAGAACCGGGTTAATGGGTTTAAGACACGAGTTTTTTTAAGTAATTAGGTACTTATCTAAGTATAATATGTTATTGCAATTTTTTGCAGGCTTTCATGATACAAATTAATTTAAAAAATGTTCTGAATTTGTATACCTTACTTTAAAAAGAATACAGTAATATTATATTGTCGAATGTAATTAAGAATGTTGGCAACCCTAGCCGGCAATATGAGACATGCTATCATCATCGCAACATCGCATAAGTAAAAAAATACACATTGTAGTAAAAATATTTACGGTTACAACTTATTTGAATGTAGCTATTAACTTATTTTTGCACATTACGTTACATAAGCACTACACGATAACTTCCACGCAGTCTCGCTAAGTTTCGAACTAGTTGGCAAGTTCCACTTAGTTCGCAGTCGCAGTCCGCAGATTGTTTCTCGCATACTTGGTAACGAACCCGACCGTAATAATATTGATGAGTTAGAACATTTTAAGCTTACAAGATATACTACATTGTTCTGAGGGTAAATTTGTAACTAACTTTAACCATTACAACATTTATACATTTTTGTACTGAGAAAGGAGATATCCATGCTAGGTCCTCCTAGAAGGAAACCCTCCTTTCCTTTAACCAGTACAAATCCTCTCGGGTTAAAATCTAATTTTTTCATTATTTTTATGTTCGCACTGAAGGACATGTTACACTGTTTTAAGTATTTTATTGATGTGCTTACGATTCGCAGCGGCAAATTGGTTAGTTGTTGTCAGCGTCGTTTATTATTCTTGCTATCAGATATTACATGTTCGATCGACGCATCTTGAAGAATGGCATACTTGGTATTTGTGTGCACACATCGATATGTATCACAGTTCTGCACATTACAAAGCAGCATTTTTGGAATTCCATGATTCACAGAACTCGGAAGAGAATAGAAAACGATAAATATTTATGTGTGATACTGATAAGATAGGATCATGTTGTGTTATGTTGATATGTCAATGTTAAAACAAAATGGCTAGCGCGTGGCGTGGTGGTTGGCTGGTGGGCGTGTACTTGGGAGCAGAAGTAGTGAGCGAATGTTGCCAGCCCCTAGTTATAATTCTTTATGTACCTATTTTATATTTTCTTTATAATTTTTTCGTGTTGTTTTCTGTTTATATTTGGTTTTTCTTATGTAAGCTTGCATTTGAAGAGTAAGCAATAAGTTGATGCCTTTCATTTGTTCATGTGACAGCAGAAATTAATACGTCAGTATTGAAAAAATTCTAAATCTATGATTAGAATATTTATTGTATTTAAAATTAAGGCTGCCCCTGTCTTATTGCGTCCGGTCACCTCTGAAAACCAGCGCTGTCTGCCTGTAACGCAGGTGGACAGCATTACGCTGAGAGGTGGCCGTTATTCTACTTTGTGTTTTTTTAAATTTTACAATGTATATTTTTTTAAGTGGAATAAATAATGCTTTTTCTTTCTTTCTTCTTTCTTTCTAACTAGCAACAAAGAGGTGAGAACACCACACGTCGTCACTTTGAATACTTTAGCCATAGACATATAAATAACATGCGTTATAATTCTATGACTTTAGCATTAATTCCTCCTAATATCTTCACCTAATGAAGTTTGAACAGAGTTTTAGGACACCTTATATATACATGTATTGGTACCTAATAAGGCTATTCTATTCGAGTTCAACACAAAACATGCAAGAAACTAGAATTTATTTCTCTTAGTATTTTTAGTCACCATTTTATTTTTTGCAATAATATTTGGAGAGTTTTTAATATATTCTTGTGTAAGTTTCTAAGTGTTTTTTTTAGTTTACCCTCCTTCAACATAGTAATTGTTTATGTACAAAGTTTCCTTCAAAAAACTGTTATTTTATTATTCACCTTATAAAAGTCAAACTCCACGTTTCTTCTGAAACTTGTGAGCACGCTAATTGAAAGCCTGCTTATCCGCTCGGGAACACGGTAAAAATATAACGGGACGAAATTTTGCAGAGATCTTTGAAGGTTGTGTAATCTCATAAAGAAGCAACATAAGCTCTTATAAGTTGCGTGGCTTACAAGACATTTATATTTTATGGTTTAAATGGATATTTTTCTTTACTATTAGATTTCTTTTCTCGAAGAGGTTTCTTTGAGGAAATTTGAGTATTTTATATAACATCAATAATACATTATACTGCCTCGATGGTGCAGTGATAAATATATGCGAATGCTACTGTCGTTCGTACTGAGCTCTCGGGTTTTATTGAGTCTCGAGTCAGAGCAAATTATTTTGTGATTCATAAATTTTTGTATCGGAGTTTGAAATAGAAATTTATGTACTTACTTAAAATATAATATTATAGTATAGTATTTCTGATTTGTCTAAATCTTATACCACACGCTTGATTTAGGTTCGATGGCATTGTGTGAAAATGTAAAGAAAGTGTTTACATTATAATGTAATCCTATAGCCCCCGATGCATACAAATTCTTTTTCTGTACCTTTCACTCTTCCACTATTCGGGTTACATTATTTCGAGAAATTTATAACAAATAAAACGTTTAAAATTTTCATCAAAGCAAAAAAAGGTTTCTATCAAAATTAAGAAAATATAACCAATAGACTACTATTATTCAATGTTCAAATATAAGACTACCTAAAAAATAAAATACGCAAATTCGTAGCTTCAAACGGCCATATTTTAAGTTCCTGCCAAAGGATACACGACAATTTATTTGCCAAATCAAGTGAGGGTTCATTTCGTCGGAAATCAATTTTTAGCTACACATCACAAAGTCTGCTCCTGAGATTTAATTTTCAAAAATTGTTTCTTTAATTTGATAATTGAATTTTATATTCTTCATTTCTAAATTCTGACATTCAACAGATATTATGTAATTTTATATTGTTTAATTTAATTTTCTGGTCAGTATATTTCTACCATAAGTTTTACTATCGTTTTGTTCTAAGTATTTTACAAGGTTACATTGTAGCACAATTCATACAAATTACATGAACAATATTCTATTTCTTTGATTACAGGAATAAGCCTCAATTGTTTTTGTTAAAATGAAAATAGACAGTCCGTAAAACAAAAAGCCCAAAAAGGCACTGAAAGCACTGCCCTATTCATCTAATGAAAACACGAGCTCTCAATTAATAGAACAATTGAGACAGGACCTTAAATAACAGCGTTCCATATTTTTTTCTTTCTTGTATTCATCAGATAGAATCAACCACAGACCAAATGAAACAAGTTACAATGAACTTACGGACGGGCAAGTGTATGTTCTTTTATCTTTTTAGGGTTTCTCCCCTATAGATTAAAAACGGAATACTACCACTGAGACACCGCTGTTCGTCTGTTTGTCACCAGGCTGTATTTCAGGAACCACGATAACTAGACAGTTGAAATTTTCATAGATGTTGGTTTAAATTTTCATACTGCATACGTGGTTTTCTTTGTCGCTTTTTGTTAAGGAATCCTCGGAGCTCTGTTCCGACGCGTACTTCACCGGTTATTATATCACAAGCTGGCAGACCTGTATGACAAATGTTCACCATAGTCTATATAACAGGACGAAATTTTGCTGAGATATTTGAAGGTTTTGTAATCTTATAAAGAAGCAAGAGTCTACAACTGCTTGTTACTCAAAAGGTGCTACACTCGCGCTGCTGTCCCTTGTATTTTTATGGGCTCTAAGAATGAAACTTAGGTATAATTCCAATTAATATAAGTTTTATATGTATAAAAGTTGCTACGATACATACTTGAATAAGGTTTATTAGATGTAAGTGCAAAAAAATTATCACAAAAGTTCTATTACTAAAGTTGTTTGATTACTGTATTTTTCATAGTAAAAGGAGAGAGAAGTTGGTTTTCCACAACAAACACAATGATTGCTGCTTGCATGTGTGCGAAGGAATTGCCAAAGAGTGGGGCACGCAAACTTTGAACAAAGTCTTTTACTCTAACATCTGATATAACATTCAAATTTGGTCAAAGTGTGCGTGCCCCGCTTGTAGTCCATAGATGCTTGTAGGCGCTGCGCTACTCGTAGCCATGCAACCCAAGCTCCCTACTTCTCTCTCAGTTTACTATGGTTCAGTGAATTCACAATCGAACCTAACTATCAATTTTAGATAGATTGATAAAGCCTTTTCTAGTTCCCCTATAGTCAGAAGCTTCACTTCGTATAACATTTCAATTAAAATTTCCATTGTCTTTGCTGATACTGTTAGAAATCACAATGAAAAGTACTACCGTAGCAATTAATGGATTCTGTTGTTAGATCAGATTTTGAAAAAGAAAATAATTCTGTGTTATGCATCAAGTAAAGTAAACGCGCATAGTACCAGCGCATAGCGCAGAGAGAATGCTCTGACCATCCTATAATATTATCTCTTCAGACAACAGCGTGATTAAATGTGTTTAGTTTGGCAAATTATTTTATATTTTTGGATCTACCAGCTTCGGTTTTCCCAAACGGGAATGGGATGCTTCAAAAGGGATACTTCAAACGATGACACTAGCCCATCAGGTAGGGCCGAAAGCATGTTGGCCACTGTAAAAGTGTAAAAAATATGTATAATAATATATTTATTATGATTTCATATCGCACTAGCTGACCCGGCAAACTTTGTTTCGCCATAGATATGGCGTAACAAAGTTTCGGGAGAGTATACATACGTTTTACCGCGGACATACATTTCCCGATATAAGATAGATAAGATACGAAAAGAATAATATTTTTTTTTATGATGAAAATGTATAACCTCGCCATAGCTATAACTAACACAAAAAAAATAACATCAAAACGATTTAGTGAAAACAGTCCAGCCGTTCTGAAGTAACGCGCGTACATACATTTCGCAGATTCATTTTTATAATATAGATTTCAGTCTCGTACATAAATAGGAGTGTAATTAACTCATCAACATTTATAGCACTTGTTCCACATATAAGAGATGGTTTTATCAAAGCCCATTTCATACTATTTCTGAATATTTAAGTGTTTGCCTATTCAAGCAAAACTTCATGGTGTACAATAATGTGACGGTATTCTATTTTATATTATTGTATACTTATCTTTTTTTTTCAATCAGCCTGTGATAACTGCCGATACAACATAGTCGAAACATCAAGCATAATAATCTTAATTACCTATTTAGAATACAAAAACCCGACTGCCAAGTAAACATGCAACTGAAAAGCAAAAAACAAGCTCTACATTTCTTTTGTGATTTTCTTTAGCTACTTACTGTTTTACTTTGTCGGCAACATTTGCAGGCGGGAAGAATCTATGTCAAGCGAGTGGTGGTTTACAAATAGCTACTTCTTCCCATAGCTTTTTCCCGCCTGCAAATGTTGCCGACAAAGTAACACAGTAAGTAGCTAAAGAAAATCACAAAAAAAATGTAGAGCTTGTTTTTTGCTTTTCAGTTCTATGTTTACTTGGCAGTCGGGTTTTTTGTATTCTAAATAGGTAATTAAGATTATTTAAAACTTTTTAGTTATGTTAGTAGTGGAGTTATTAATTTTCGTGTAGTGAAGGGTTCAAAATTCAACCTTAATTATTATATTTTTGGTCATATTTCTGGTGCTACTCAACCGATTGCAATCAAACAAATGTTAGAATTGAAGTCTAACTAAGGCCTTATAAACACATAATACTGCATCGAAATCGGTTCAGTAGTTTTGCGTTCATCGTCAAGTAATTATAACGCCAAAAGTCGGCCATTTTAATTTTCCATGAATTGGGGTCACGCACACAACCACAACAATTCTAATGACACCTTGTATTTAAAAATCCATCATGCCGTTCAGACTGTAGAGCATCCAAGAATAATTATCAAACTTTACATTTTGGCGCCAGAAGATTGCCATTTTCATTTTTCAAAAATTTTAATATGCCTGGTGTCACTCACACAATCACGACGAACCAAATGACACCTCGTATGTTAAAATCCGTCAAGCCGTTGAGTCTGTAAAGCGTGCAAGAAAAAAAATCAACATTTTCATTTTAGCGCCAAAAGTCAGCCATTTTGATGTTTTAGAAATTTTAATGTACCTGGTGTCACTCACACTTCTACAATCACGTCGAAACAAATGACACCTCGTATGTCAAAATCCGTCAAGCCGTTCAGGCTGTAGGACGTGACAAAGAATTATACATACATTTTTTTTATACTTCTAGAGTGGCAGACAAGCATACGGCCCCACCAGATGTACCGGTGGTCACCGCAGCCTATGGACGCTTGCAACACCAGAGGCGCCACAATCGCGCTGCAGACCCTGTAAAAACCTTCTAAGTCCCCTTTTGAAGAACCCCATACTGTAGGCATTTGGGAAAACCGAAGCAGGGAGATCATTCCACAACCTAAACGTACGCGGCAGCGGCGAAGCCTGAATTTTTTCAAAAGGAAAGCCGGTGAAAAAAATATTATCCAGTTGGTCACACCTGTAGTGTAGGTATTTTGCGTATTTATTAAATGGTGGCGCGCGGCGGTGTAATGCCTTTTGTGTTTTGTTTGCCACCTGTACTATACTTGTAAGATCCATGTACTTAATTTAAAACAATGTCTTACGTGCATGATAAATTGGCTTATAAAAAAGTATCATAAATTATCTACTGATGACTAAAAAGATATTCAAATTTACACTAACCATGTTTTGAAATTATTCTACTACTCTCTGCAAGCTCATACCTACCTATTTCAAATTGTCTCGATTGAAGTTAATTGAAAATAATTCATAAATTTGGGACTTAGACGCGAAATAGGTATAGGTACTTCTAATGTTTTTAATAATATGCATGTACTAGCTAATGCCCGCAGTTTCACCCGCGTAAAATTAGTTCCCGTGGGAAGTTACTCCCGGGATAAAAAGTAGCCTATGTGTTATTCCAGACTATAATGGATATCTGTATTAAATTTCAGCCCGATCCGTTCAGCCGTTCGAGCCTGAAAGAGTAACAAACATCCACATTCACACTCACAAACTTTCACATTTATAATATTAGTAAGATTTCAAGTACCTATAGAGTATTAAAAACCGCGATATTTTACAATACAAAATTGAAATAAAAACATACTTCTTATCTATTTTTTCAAAAATATCTGACAAAGTGATTCTATGGAACAAAACTGCTTTATTATGTTATAAATTATTAATGAAACATTCAGCCAAAATAAAGATTATTAGGTATCCCAAGCCATTGAACTAATATCACTAGCGTATTCTGAGATACCTACTTGATAAATATAAAAAAACTGATCTTTATTTTTTATCGAACCCGTAATACCGAAGACCTACGTCCATCAGTGAGCATTGTATGTGACTCCAAAACAATAATCATGTGTACAGAAATCACAACAAAACACAGAACACAAAACACAATTTTACACACTTTCACGATGTATTTAGTACTTGAAGTAGATAATTATTTATAATTAACTAATAAACAGCACAATACTTTATAAAGTCAATTGAAACTATGTTATGTTTTATTATTATTCACGGGAAACGCATGTGAAATGAAGTAATAACAACACATCAAATTAAAAACACACTTCGATGCAAAACGTTTCGACGTGCGTTAGGTGCATTTAAATTGGTCGAGTTTTCAAGTCAAATACGTTGTCCTTTTCTATTAATATGACTGTCTCAGGTGTAAGCCACGAACTCATGGCTTACTTTAGGCGAAAATCCACGAATCAAATCTTGAAAAAATGTGAGAGAATAGGACGCATATATACATTTGCGTAGTACTAACGAAGCAGACGCAAAATGATCAGGAAGCCGGGCTTACCGCGTGATGTCAGAGATAGGGTCTTTGAACTTTGACTCGAAAATTTATTGCTATGACTTTTGTAGCAGGGGTTGAGACGAAAATGCCGACTTACCATGTAAATTTGCAAATATTTTTATATTTGAATGAGTGTTCGAGAATATATAATTGTGTTTATTAGTTATGAGTAAATATTACATGTCACTGCCCGATCTGAAAAGGGAAGCCACAAGGAATGGGCTTCTATGGACAATTCGCCACTGGTACGCAGAAGAAAACCTCTATCGGATCTCACCGTGCTCGAGCGCTCAGGACGCAACGTGTGAGGATGAATACCCTGTCTGTGGCGAGCGGTGGCGACACATACATACATACATACATTATCTCGAAAAACATTACCCTCCTGTCTTCAGCAGTTCGGGTAAAAAGTATGATACTTATCCCCGTAAAAATAAATATTGTTGCACTCGTAGATATTTATTCGTATTATAAAGTTCGGTATAATACTCATATTATAATAAAATACAAATAGAGAAAACCATTTTCATACACTCTCTAGGTACACAAAATTTTACAAACCATGCCATAACTACACGCTGTACGCTGAATCCTTACATTTCAGTGCTCTTTGTGAGCGCCATGCCACGTTAACAGTTCTGAACAGTACAATAGACGTCGAAACAATAATGAGAAACATCTTTAGCCTGATTGTCGTCCGATATTCTACTTATACCTCACGACGATCACGACATGTTGCTCTTATTATAATTTTTATTTTGCTTTACCTAGAAACGTATTCCTACCCGGTAGTAGGCCCTTTTTGTTGAAAATTCTCATCGATGTTATGCCGGACTCCTACCGACTAAAAAACTTCAAGTAACGCCCAACAGCCTATGGTTGTGAGCCCCGGGTAAGCCCTCGGAAGGATGTCCCAGGAATCCCAACAGACCTACAGCCGCCTCTGCAGCCTCGCCCAGGGGGTGGTTCGGGTGCCAACCCGCGTCTTTGGGGGTTTTCGGGTGAGATCCCGCTTCTAAGGGGGGGGGGGAGTGCGTGAGTTCCTCACGTTACGCTGCCGTCATGGGCCTGCTTCTGTAAGGACGGTGAGCGACCCTCTCACCGTCCTCAGACCCCCGGTCATGGAGGCCGATAGTCCTCGGCGAAGACACGTTGGCGGCGCCCAGGCCGCCGACTGCGGAACTCGGGGGGGAGAGTGCTCTTCTGTACCCGCCCCGCCGTCTCTTTCACGAGCATGACCTGCTCGCAGCAAGAGGCGGCGAGTAGTAGGGCCTAGTGTGGTTTTAGTCGGTAGAAGTCGAACAAACGTAAAACAAAAACCCAGAAACGAGTTCATGATTCTAAATTTGCGACGAGTATTTCGACTTCTGACATCTACTGAACCGACTTTTATTGAGACTTTACATATGTGTTGAGTTCATACTAGTTACATTATAGTTTGAAATGGATTATCTGTTATCCTCGTGGAAGAATTAAAATAGATCATCTAAAACGCTCGTAGCACCAGTGCTCTGTCAACGAATACTGCATAACCGATTCTCGAATTGGTTATCACTTTGTGACATTTGCATTTTAGAGCATTTCCGTGCTTCAGAAGATAGGTTTAGACGTTGGTTCCAGTTGCCAGTAATATGGCAGTCGTTAACCTAATTTGAAGGTCTTATGGCAGCTTGAAAAATTTCATCAGCGGGTAGTCACAATCGGCACCTGTCCTTATCTTAGGTATACTATCATTTTCAAAATTAAATGTTATTCTACTCAAATCACAATAAAAAGTAAAATCACAATGTATTCAGTCATTCATAAAAGTAAAGTATAAATTGTATCGTCGCCATCAAAAGTTCCTTATAGCACTCGTCATCGATACGAGAGTGTAGTAGGGCACTTGAAAGCACTGTATACATACATACTGTCGCTAACACATGGTTTTATAACGTGAAAATGCTGGACCAGACGAATGAAATCATTTTTCTATTTCTGGGGCAAGATTTTAGAAATATTCCAGATTTTATTTGCTTTGAGATATGTGTTTTGATTCGGCTGTTTTACAATTTTGCTTTTAACTATTTGTGACTTGTATGACTCACAGAAAATAGATGAAATATTTAAATGCCTTCGTAGTTTTCGGAATTTATCACAAATTAAAATATAATGCTTACAACTGTACCTATCTGAAAACATCCTGGGTTGCTGTAACTATTTTGTTTTTCCAATAACAAATGCTATATTGACATCAAACTCATCTAAGGTAGAAATATAACTGTCAAGAATTCTGGAACATCTTTCCGAGGACTTTTTTTTTTTTTTACGTGACAGAAAATCCTTATGGATGTTAAAAACCTCACGTAACGCCCAACAGCCTATGGTTGAGAGCCCCGGGTAAGCCCTCGAAAGGATGTCCCAGGACTCCCAACAGACCTACAGCCGCCACTGCGGCCTCGCCCAGGGGGAGGTTCGGGTGCTAGCCGCGTCTTTGTGGGGGGGGGGTTTCGGGTGTGATCCCGCTTCTAAGGGGGGGGGGGGGGGGGGGGGGGGCGTGCGTGAGTTTCTCACGTCACGCTGCCGTCATGGGCCTGCTTCTGTAAGGACGGTGAGCGACCCTCTCACCGTCCCCAGACCCCCGGTCATGGAGGCCGATAGACCTCGGCGAAGACACGTCGGCGGCAGACAGGCCGCCGACTGCGGAACTCGGGTGGGAGAGTTCTCTCCCGTACTCGCCCCGCCGCCTCCTTCACGAGCATGATCTGCTCGCCGAAAGAGGCGGCGCAGTCCCACTTACTCCCGCTGGAGATCATGGCTTGCACCATGGTCTCGAGCGAGAGAGTGTCCACGTCCAGGCCCTGCCCTGCTGTGCTGTTGCGCCCACGCCATGCACTCCACTAGCGTATGGAGCGCTGTGTCATCGCTTCGGTCCTCGCAGTGCTGACATTCAGCCGTGGTTTCCCGGTGTCTTCGCCACAGATACCTACCGAAGCTACCGTGCCCGGTAAGTATCTGCGACAACCGGTAGGAGAGAGCACCGTGTCTTCTCTCTAGCCACTCGTCCATGACCGGTCTGACGGCCGCGATTGTGGCGAATCCCCCCTTTGGTTGCTCAAGTCGCACCTTCCATGTCTCCACGGTTTCCTGGTGGAGCAAGGATCGCTGGGCCTCGATTTCTCGAGACGCAGGCCTTTGGCCCCGCTCCAGCGCCTCCTTGCGCCATCTGAACAGTGACGCAAGGGCTCTCGCTTCCAGGTCCCATGGAGGGGTTCCGGCTAGGAGACATGCCGCCCCACCGGATTCTTTACGAGGACTTTACCCTTACCCGGGTCTCCTGACCATAGGCAGTTGTACATGTGGTTTCAGTTGGTAAGACTCATCCATGAAAGATTACTGCACGAAAAAATAGAATTCTAAAGTTTATATGAGAAGATGAATCTCCCTGATGAATTATTTCGGGTTGAAGTAAGTAACTTACTAGTAGTTTGTTAACATGCAAATTTGTAGTGAATTGAACGACTTATTTTCTATAAGATCTTTGCATGTCATGTCAACGTGTCATTTGTGACTTAGGCACTTACAGGTTTTATATCACAGTTCTTCTTTGAAAAACTTGTGACTTACAAGTTTAGTCTATCAAAAGAAAATAGTTGTCAGATCCTCAGACTGTGTACAGTGTGTTACTAACTTGTAAAAGTATGCACTTAATAGATATAAAAAAAAAACAATATTGACATTTGGCTTGACTGTACCGAGGGATCATAAATATACTTACTGTTTCTTTCACCCAAGGTGTTCAATATTTTGAAACCCAGAGCTTATCATCGTCAGAAACTATGGTAAATAGACCATTGCCATAGTTTTGGAAGACCTAATCGGTTCACATTTTAGACATTAAACACATGCATTGCATTCACCTTAAAAGATTTTACAAAAAGTAAAACATTGTACAGAACAATACATAATAATGAAGTAGGGGGTTCTTCTATTTTCACAAATGTGTATGACAAAGTAAAGCAAACAGGCGCTTAGAAAGTTATTTAAGACAAACGTGATTTCTTATTACATTAATATTACACTAAGTTGACAATAACAAACACGACTACCTACACTATCATTTTCATATTAAAATGTAATTCTGGGATGAAAATAATTCTAAAAAACTTAAAAGATTTTTTAACTATTTGTTTCAATTTTGCTGAATAATAAATAGTTACCCACTGAAGATAAAGAACTATTCTACCAATGTAAAAAGGTACAAGAACATCACATCCAGCTCTCGAGAGACTATTAAAATCAAATCAATCATCAGAACGCATTGTGGCTTAATAGAATCACAAACAATCAAAAAAATATTCGCTATAAATAGAAATATTATTTTTTTGACGTGTGGAAATCCTTCATGGATCTTAGGACTCCACAGATATCAGAAAAGTCGGAGTTGGACTCTTACCGACTAAAACCACACGTGCCCTACCACTATCTACGATCAGAAGCCCCGATTAAGTCCTGGAAAGAATGTCCCAGGATAAGGAGTGATGAGCGAGAGGAGAGAGAGATGATTGAGCCTCTAAGGTGTAAAAAGTAAACAGTCCATGTGATCATCATTTGGTGACCGTAGCACAACGTATGAATGATTGCAGAGATAATAGAGGCATCACACCCAAACTACCCTAAACCTTTCCCATGCCAAAAAGTCAGAAAAATACTCGCAAATGAAAATGCCATAAAGTGGTGCCCCATCTGAGGACCAGCCACAGCAAAAGTGGCTTAATGTAAAGATCGTTCACAGAACACGAAATTCGTAGAACTACGAGCGCTTTTAGCATAGACGAACATAATTAATCGTTATAAAACATTTTGATAATTAGATATTAAAAAGGCAGACGGTGGCATCTTCAGTTATCCAGTTCATTTAACTCGAAACCCTATTGCCCCTTTCGGAGTATTCATTATCTTAATAATTGTTAATCCCCCAGTATAGATGAACCTAACGGTTCGTCCACTATTACCTTTCACATCGCCATATAAGGAAGAACTGTAATCAGTTCTTCTACATAAGGCGATCATGGGTTCTCTACAGAAGGAATCATTTTTAGATGAAAAGTCTTAAAGAGCCTCTGCTTGTTGGATCAGTTTGTCATGCTGTAACACGCCTTACAAAGACCGGGTATCTTTGCTAAAAAAAGAAATTGAAGATACCTTCCCAGATATAAAATAAACAAAAAAAATTATCAAATTTTATTAAATATCATTTTGAAGCCAGCGCCAAGTAAACCTATACGTTTACGTAGGTACTATTAATGGCACCGACTTCATTATTACTAATATTATAGGGCTAGGGCTCCAGAGCCTGTGTTAGGAATAATGGCGCCTACACGGACGGGTTTGACATCTCAAAAGGTGTCAGGCAGGAATGTGTAGCTTCGCCTTGACTGTTCAATCCCTTCATGGATAGCTGTATGAATGATATAAAAGGGAGTGAAGATGGATTAAATAATAAATAATAAATAAATAATAATTTATTTGCCATAAATGGGGTACATAACATGTTAAATGAGTCTTACATAGGTACATAGCACATGCCCACTTAGCCATATAATATAGCATGCAAATATAATTGTTACACAATAATCTTAGATACTAAAAGTTTTACAAGACCTTTTTAAGAGCCTACCAGACGCCACTTTGTTCAAAGCAGATAGCAGATATACATTTTAGCGTGCAAGAAAGAGAGAGATGCGATCAGTTTTTGTGCGCTTTTAAGGAAATAAATTAATTATAAAAAAACTATAACCAATATGAAAAAAAATGCTCTAGTGCAAATTAAGATTTTACAATTGTCTTTTCCACAAATATTTTATATTATAAAAACAACTTATAACATACGAGATCTAGCTTAAAATTTCACGAAATCGAGGTATTTTCAACACAAAAATCTATCGAGGATTTTACCAGTAATCGTGTTTCGAGCCTAGAGCGTTTTTAGTTCATGAACTGAAGTTGTCTGTATTCAAACTTTAATTCAGTAGACCTCACGAGTCCTGAGATCTAGATCAAAGTAATAGTCTATTTGGCGTCATATGGACTCTTAATAATTAACACTACATATACATTAGGTTCCCAGTTTATTGTCTAAAAATTCGCTAATGGAATAAAATGTATTCGCTAACAACCACTGCCTTAAAGCTGGTACAAACTTATTTATTTTTAGTGCCTTCACATGTTCTGGAATCCTATTATATATTTTGACACACATCGAATAGCAGTTTTTCTGAAAACGGGTCGTTTTAGGTACAATGTTTAATACTAGTCTGTTTGGATTTCTGATATTTGTTCTATTGGAAACATCTTTGGCTCGTGTAAATATTTCTGGGTGTTGTTTCACAAATTTTCCTACCTCAAAGATATATAGACAAGGCAAACTAAGAATGTTTAGCTCTCTAAAATATGAAAAGCATGACACATCTGGAGCAATATCGCATGTGGATCTTATGCAGCGTTTTTTGCGATAAATACCTTATTTATATTTGTACCGTTTCCCCAAATCAGCAATCCATACCGCAACACAGACTCGACATACGCAAAGTACGCTGTACATGCCGTGCTTCGGCTAGATATCCTTGCCAGTTTGTAAAGAGCAAAGGAAAACCCATTTATCTTATTTGAGACTTTATCAATATGCTCATTCCAGTTGAGTTTATTATTTATCGTCGTACTTTCAGCCATAGTTAAATTTTGTCCATTGTAATTTATGTTCATATTAATATTTTTAAAATTATTAAAATTAATTATACATGTCTTAGCTATATTTATATGCAGATTATTGTAATTCATCCAATTATTAATTAAAGTCAGAGTTTTATGAATGTCATTTTCGTGTTGAGAAATTGTCATATCTTTATTAGTTGTCACAGTTACAGATACATCATCTGCAAAGAGCAAAGTGTTGTAACTGGTAACATCTGGCAAATCGTTGATGTATACCAGAAAGAGAAGCGGGCCCAGAACGCTACCCTGGGGTACTCCAAATTTATTTATATTATAATTAGATCTTATTACTTCAACACAGTCCTTTGAATTCAGTTGAGAAACCTCAACTGCTTGATTCCTATCGCTTAAATAAGTTTTAATCCAATTCAACGCTGGTCCTCTGACTCCATAGTGGTCTAGCTTTGTTACAAGCTGTTTATGTGAAACAAAGTCAAACGCCTTGGACATATCGAGGTATATTACTGTTGTGTACTTTTTGACATTGGTATTCTGAAGAATACCTTTAACCAAATGAAAAGCTGCGTCTCTAGTGGATTTGTTTTCCTGAAAGCCGTATTGGTTTTTAACAATTGTATTATTCGCGTTAAAAAACGACGTGAGTTTTAAATGCATTGCCTTTTCAAATATTTTTGAAAAAACTGGCAATAATGTTACAGGCCGGTAATTACACATTTTCGTCTTTTCTCCTTTTTTGTGCAATGGTTTTATAACTGCATATTTCAGTTTGGTTGGAAATGTGCCAGTTTCTAGCGATAGATTTATCAAATATGTCAGTACGGGAGTTAGTTGGTCACAACATTTTTTCACGATTTTTGTACATATCGAGTCATAACCTTCAGACGTAGTGTTGGCGAGGGACATGATTATTTTACAAATACATCGTTCGTCTACAGGAGATAAAAACATGGAGTTGGCCTGTTTATTTTTTGAACACGTGTTACGAATTTCACTATTCGAAGAATTAGCGGTTGAGATAAAATAATTATTAAATTCACTTGCTATTTTTAATGGATCTGTAACTTTTTCACTGTCTCTGACTATTTCAGTAATGTAATTTGCCTTCCGAGTCGCGCTTGTTTCACTCTTTATTATTGACCAAGTAGCCTTACATTTATTTTTGCTTTTTAAAATATAATTTCTATTACTATTTCTTTTGGCCACATTTATACATTTTTTTAATAACTTTTCATAGGTCAGATAATTATATTTATCTTTTTTCGATTTAGAAATATAGTATTTATGTCGCAGTTTTCTTTTATAATTACAGCTTTTTCGCAGTCCTATTGTCATCCAATTATTTTTATCAACAAATTAAGTTTCATTTTTTTTATTGGAAAGCAAAGCTCATACAGCATGCAAAAATATTCATAAAATATATTGAATGCTATATTCAAGTCACTTTCATTGAAATATTGTGTATATTGTATGCTAGGTAAATATTTACAGAACCTTGTCATATTCTCCTCAGAATAACATCTTTTAAAATAGTTTACAAACTGAGGTATTTTACTTTTATACGCCACAGTCCATGTAACAACTTGTGCGGTTTTATGGTCAGATAAGAATAGGGGCAGGACAGACCCGGTTGCAGTACTAATATTGCTTATAATTAGATCTAAGCATGATTTACCTCTAGTGGGGTCAGATGAATGCATAGGTCTTTTCATTGTGCAGCTTTGTAATGGAAAGTAGTAAGGTATAGTCCCCTTTTTCACCACTTCATCCGTTTTTATTAATTTATGTTGGATATTTTTGGTACTACTGTTTAATTTAGAGCTAGAAAGATACAGTTTTATTTTTGTGGGTGATAGGTATTCAGATTTATAAGCATTATAGTCTATAAAAAAGCGAACCCGTTCAGCTACATAATCTGCAAAACCATAATAACAATTATTTCCAATACATTGACTTTTTAAAACTGTACAATTTCTTAAATGACTTGTCCACAATTTAATCATCATATTTAATTTATCTGTATGTAGATAAGGGTTATGAAATACAGGAGCAATATATATATTAGCTTTACTTAACTTGCCAATAATTAGACTAAGATTATAATGCAGCACCTGTAAATTATAGTCATTACTTCCTGTGCTAAGAATCACTATATCTTCTTCCGATAGGTTATTGGCCAAACTATCACATTGCCTTAGCATTTCACAGCTTGGGGCGTTAGGCTTTATCATTGCATAGGGTTTATAGCAGCTGCTACCTTGGACACAACTCTTCAGTTTTAATAAAGATGCCGATATTCCTCGCGCTTGTACTTGATCTCCCAGTATAATAATTTTATGCACCTTGTTTTTACTGCTAGTGGAATATATCGTCATGCGTGGTATACTAATGTGCATGGTCGGTGCATTACAACTGTCGTGATCTATCTGTTTACAAATAGCGTGAGTATGCGTATTATGTTGACTCGATGCTCCCCTAGATGTCGCTAATTTCAATTTATTTTCACAGAACGGCGTTGTTGTAATGTTTTGATTATTTAATTGAGTTTCAGTGCTTGAAAAGTTCAGTCTTGATCCTATTAATCTTTTTTGTTGAGATTTACCATTTTTTTTTGTGGATGTAGTTCTACAAATCTTTGTTAATTGGTCAATCCTCAGCTTGTAGTTAGTGATTAGTTTTGCCTGTTTGCCGTTCTCCTGAATCAAATTATCAATCTCACTTTCTGCTATTTGAAACTTTTCTTCTAATGAAATTAATTTCTTTCTCATGTCATTTATGTCGGCTATAACGTTCCTGCTCAGATTTGGAAAACTTCTATTTAGTTCTTGACTGTACAAGCTAGTTTCAAGAGATGAAAACTCGTCCTCGGTTTCCGAACACCCTGATAATTCTTCAAAAGAGTTTTCGGTTGGTATATTAATTTTCGACCTCTGCCGAAGGGTCACATTCCTTTTTGCTGTGCTATTTCCATCGATGGATTTGGAAAATTGCATTTTAGGCGTTGAGTTGTCAATATTTTCAACTATTCTTTTTGGTTTGTTTGACATGTCTACTCCAATTATTTCTAAATCTTAATAAATTTACAATTGCTTTTAAAATCAGTGCAATAATTTATTATTTTATGACTTTAAAAATTTTCCATTAGCAATATATTTTTGTGAACTGGTAATATTTCCAAAAAATAGTTCTGCAATTCGACGTTAGAGGGCGCTGGTAACTGATCAGCATGAATTGGTATTTTATATTCCAATTTTTATTGAATTTACCTTATCTTGCAAGTTCAGTTAAATATTCCAATGTATTTTTTATGTTTATTAGGTACTTATTAATTTCTATAAATATATACCTGATTTATCTGTGCTGATATTCTTTCATAACCATATTTTTGCTATTCGACGTTAGAGGGCGTTACTTGTATGTCAATTCAAAATATTTTTTCTTAACGTTTATAATGCATTGAGTTATAAGTATTTTGAAAGAATACTTGTATCAAACTGTACTTTTTTAGTCACATTCTTGAAACAGCTGTATATATTTGGTTTCTATTGTATATATCACACATATAATGTTTTAAATGGATGTCTTCTATCATATTATTAGTCTATTATGTTTTTGTCATTTTGTTTTATTTATTTTGCACTGTTTTTTAGTTGTTAATAACAATATCACTTAACTATAACACTTTTTGCACTGGTTTGAATAACTTTTTTCGCAGAATTTAAAACTAATTCTAATATTTACATTTATTATGATACGAGTCAATATATCCGCAGCAACCGGTGTTGCCAGAAAAAGGATAAAAATTAAGGGTGGAAGGTATACATGTGTTGGGAAATAGGAGTGGACTGTATGGATGGGGTTGATTTTAGGGTAGGGAAATTATATTGAACTCACCGGTAATGTTTGTTTATTGTTGCACCGAAGCCGGCATTTTGTTTCTGGCAGCGTCCAATGTTATATGATGCTTGGTTTTTTCTGGGGCGCCCCTGTATTGATGGTTTTATGTGATAACGCGCACTGCACTGATAAGTGTTGATTTTCACTGTCTTTGAGATAATTTGATTGGTATTTACCGGTGATAAGATTTTTTCTTTCACCATTACACTGCGCGTGTTTGATAATCGATGCGGGAACTGGGTTGCTCCCTAAGGAACGCTAGGTGGCGTTAGTCGCTGGGAAAGGTGTTGGAAGCTCAAAGGTGGGGTTGCAAGTTTCTTGCTTTAAATTTCCCCCCCCTGCTGGCGAATTAATGAGACTGAAAGTCTGAAAATGAAAATATTTGTTCACAATAATGCTGTTTTGATGATGATAAATTAAATTTATAATGAAAGTTGTTGGTTATGATTGAAGATGTTATGAAGTTAATTAATCTAGTATGTTTAAATTGTTATTGATCTGCATCTGGTAATGGACACAGTTTTACTAATGGTCTTTTAAGAATACCCTGAGCAGTTCTGACTGCAACAGAGCGGCAGACATTATCACGGCCTATGTGTAGTTCAATGATACGACCGAGACGCCAACGTGATGGGTGCGTTGTTTCATCTCGGATTATAACGAGTTGATTAAGTTTTGGAGATGCTGTAGCTTTATTCCATTTAAGGCGTTGCGACAAGCCTGTTATATATTCACTGCTCCAACGAGCCCAAAAATCCTGATGCATTTTTTGGATCAAGTTCCAACGTGTTAATTTGTTCATTCTTATGTTTGAATAGTCCGGTGTTGGAAGTTTTGTTAGTGGATGTTCATCTACAGTGTTTGATATGTTCAAAACACAGGCACGTTTTTCACGATTGATTTCAGGATCTGATTGATATGTCTTGTTAATGTGTGTAGGCTCTTTAGGCCATTGGTCTTGATCAAATGACAGCCACTGTGGGCCTGTCCACCATAGGTCATGATTGATAAGCTCATCGGGGGACAAAACTCGACTTGCTGCGTCCGCAGGGTTTTGTTTCCCAGGGACATGATTCCAAATAGCTTCTGGAAGCTTACGTTGAATGTTTGAAATACGATTGCAAACAAAGGCCTTATCTACTAGAACCTTCTCCATTTGTCCAGTTGTTAAATACTACATCACACGTTGATTATATTGTTGATGAAACTCTGGTTTGCTTAAGAGACGTTTCTCTTATTGTAAAAAGCGCCGAAGAGCTATCGGATGTGCACCTTCAAATGATGGTGATGATTGATCACGAAAAGGAAGCTGGACAATGTAACGTCCATCACTATTACGTTTGTGTGTTGTTTGGAATGTATCCTCACATTGGATGTCCTCTGAAGAATGAGGCTGCTGTGTCTGATCACATGGTTTGTTTGTTTGTTTGTTTTGTTTGTTTTTTATTTTGTTTTTTATTTTTGAAGAAGGCTTACAGACTAATACAGAAATAAATAATTAAATAAGCTACATATGTTGCTAACAACAAGCCTCCATATACAGGTAATAAATTATATATACTTAAGATAAAGAAGAAAAAAGAACTACTAAATTACTCAACAAGGTACACCCAAACAAAAATTAAGTATACATATTTACACACATTTATGTACACGTATAAACTGATATTATAAGTACACATATTTTAAACATATTATTTTAAATTCCACAAGATAACAATAATTGTCGCCGCTCTAATGTAGATGGCCCTCAAGAATTGCGACCACCGCGTTATGGGCTCCCGACACGGGACACAATTATATTGAGTTAAGTCTGATATCTAGGAATGGAAGTTACATCTGTGTGCGTAATTTCTTTGCATTTGTGTGTGCATAGACGTGTATGTGCACGTGATATTGACGAGACATGACAATTGTAGTTTGACCGTGTCGCCAGCCCATTATTTGGCCCCAAACCAAAGACAATATTTATTGGTGGCATAACTACCATAGAGTTTTAAAAAAGAAAAATTCTATATTTGTGTTTTCACGTCTATGGTTCATGCAATCGCCATCTGCATCTGTCATTAAGTTTATGTTGTATAGTAAATTAAATATTATATTTTACAAATCAATGAATACTTACACAAAAAGTACAACACAATTGGTTACTTATGTTGACCTATATACCACGATTACCAAACTATGCCGATGAATGTAATAACGGAAAGAAAGAGAAAAACATCCACTGTGTTTGTAAACAAAGAAGCTACATCAACAAAACAAATTGAAACAAAACCATGTTAGTGCCCAAATTATATGTATAGTGCTAATGTATTGTATTTATCAATTATTTAGTGCATCTACAGGCCGCAGACCGATGAGAACAATCCGACCCAACTGCCCCTGCATCATGATTGTACCAAATCAAAAAAGTCCTTTGACATGATTCTTCTCACGGTATTAGCCCGTGTGCAGAATAAATCAAAGTTTAAAGTAGGAGGAAGATTATTATAGCTAGATGCACTTCTCAAGAAAAATGAGTTGCGTCTATAATTTGTTGTGGCAAACGTCACATTAAGTACCGGTCGTTGACGCAGTCCAATTAAATTGGTCCTTAATCCTATATTACACAATAGTTCACTACTATTTACTCCGCCACTGGCTATGTTTGTTAAATAACACAAATCATTAATGTGTCGCCTATGTTCAAGTGTCAGAAAATGATACCGTCTGCATCGGTGGTTATAATCCATGGACCTTTGCTGTGTTCTATAATCTAAGTATCTCATGAACTTTTTTTGGACTTTCTCAATAGCTGACTTGTAAATCTCATATTGAGGATTCCAAACTTGAGAACAGTACTCCAAATGGCTACGCACATAGGCACAATAGAGAACTTTAATTGGTTTTATATCCTGGAAGGTGGCTGACATTCTCAAAATGAAACCCAAGGCTCTAGATGCTTTGGTTACTATAGCATTAATATGCTGATCAAAAATCAACCGGCTATCCTGTATCACACCCAAATCCTTAACACATCTAACTGTAGTAATAGGTTGGTTAACTAAGGTGTAACCAGAGCCAATCGAAGATTTCAACCGTGAGTATGATAGTTGATAGCACTTTGCTACGTTCAGTTGGAGTCTATTATGAGTACAGTATAATTCGAATCTGTCAAGGTCAGTCTGTAAGTCCTGTGTATCTGATAAAGTTTTAATTTTTTTATGTATTTTTAGGTCATCAGCATAGAGTAATATATAAGAATATTTGAAACAAGTGCTAATGTCAGCAATAAACAAAAGAAACAAGAGAGGTCCTAAGATCGAGCCCTGCGGGACGCCTGAGGGGACGGTTTTCCAAGCAGATGTGTATCCCTGAAGAACCACAGCTTGTGTCCTGCTTTCCACATATGATGAAAACCATCTAAACAAGTCTCCATGAATTCCTGCCGCCAGTAATTTCTCCAATAGCAGTTGATGGTCTATCCGGTCAAAACATTTTTTATAGTCTGTATATATAACATCCACCTGAGCTCCCTTTTCCATACCATCTGATATAAATTCGTTGGAGAGGATTAAATTTGATGCCGTGGACCTATTCCTCACAAAGCCATGCTGCTCATCACCCAGAGCACACCTGACTGCTGCATATACATCTGTGTACACCACCCGTTCCAGAATTTTGGAGAACAAACAGACCTTAGATATGGGACGATAACTTGCAACATCCGATTTGTTTCCACTCTTGAACACTGGAACACAAATGCTGACTTCCAAATGCCTGGTACTATGCCTTCTGATATGGACCTCCTAAACAGGATACATATAGGTGTCACAAGGCTATCAGCACAGCGGACTATGAACACGGGCGGTATCAAATCAGGGCCCCCCGATTTGGACAGATCTAATGTCTTAAGTAGCTTCAATATCGCAGTTGGGTTTATGTCCACTGTGCCAATTGATGTAACACTGTTTCCATTACAGAGGCCAGTAGTATTTCCAGCACCTGTTGCAGGGTCAGGGTCCTGAAATGTTGACTGGAAGTAGGAAGAGAATAGATTACTTATTTCTTCACCAGTACATGCTGTCATACTATCATAATGCATAAATGCTGGTATTGTTCCCGCATTCCTTTGGTTCTTCACAAACCTCCAGAAAACCCTCGGATTTTTTACGATAGAAGCCTCTATTTTTTGCAAGTACTCATCGTAGCATGATCTCTCCATAACCCTTGCTCTGTTCCTTAACAGAGAAAATGAATGATAATCAGTTAGGTTACCATATGTTTTGAACTTTCGGTGGTATTTGTATTTCTCTCTGAGAACCTTAACAAGGGCGGAGCTATACCAAACTGGATGTGATAATTGTTTTAACGATACCAATGGTATATACTTGTCCCTAAGCTCATATAGTTTAGTATAGAAAACAGAGACTGCGTAGTCCAGGGACCCAGAGGAGAGTAGCTCTTCCCAATTCGAGTTGTCCAAATTGAATTTAATTGTTTCATAATTCCCTCGCGAATACAGAAACCTCCGCTGTGGCCTGTTCTCAAGGCAGTGAATATCAACAGACCTTGCCTGAATAACTATAGGAACGTGGTGGGCGTCTATCGGCGAAACCAAGGGATCAGCGCGACTACTGGATACCGTTACTGAGTCATTTGAGAACACTAAATCCAATAATCTGTCATTAGCGTTCCTGACCCAGTTATACTGAGACAGACTACATATTTTAATAGTGTTCAAACTATCTGCAATATGGGAGCAAATTATGTCATGCGGTAGCAGTTCATCACTGCCGGGATATGAGGGCGACCACAAGACCTTATGAGCAAAATTAAAATCACCAATAACTATAAATTTATCCAATGGATTTGAAACAATTAGCTGATTTAAGTTGGAAATGAAATTAGTTAATTGGGTATTATAGCACTCACCCTTGTTTTCGTCACACAGATACACTGCACATATATGTATATTACCCGATAACTGTGGTCTAGAATGTTTTGAATTTCGCAGTCTCAATGTCACCCACACATCCTCAGCAGAACTACGCCAGTCATGCCTCTCAACGACAGTGAGTTCCCTCTTAGCCGCCACCAACACACCACCCCCTCGCTCCTGCTCAGTACGTGAATAATCACGGTCTCTCCTCCAGACCAGATAACGACCGTCTACCAATTCGCCATCAAAAAAACCATCGTTTAGCCAGGTCTCCGTGATGACGATGAAATCGTACGAGTTAGCACATACATTACGATACAACCCTGTAGTTTTAGTACGTAGTCCACGAGCATTCTGGTAATAAATACTAATATCAACCATTGCAAAGCCTTACAATTGCAGCATAAGTAACGAATATAGAATTATTTAAATTAAATTTAAAAATTTTGTAACATAAGACAATGTTATACATAAAAATAATAAAGTAGGTAGAAATATATCGTATTTTAACACAGTTCAGTAAGCATTTCAAGGCACAGAGTACGGTAAATTGAAAGATGGGAAGGCAATTAAACCAGTTTTGAGTGAACACAAAGCTACACACCCGCGACGAGATGAGGCATTCTAGACAACAAAATGTTACCAAGCTCACCCCAACCCATCGCGCAACCGTAATAGACGACGATACTAGTGGGTACAAATTACTCAGAACGTCAACCGTCTTATGACGTAATTGGTCGCACTCATAACTCACCTCTATCGCGACAACTATAAGTTCACTTTTGCGTTGATACAGGGGCAGCTTATCGGTAAAATGTAATTGCAAGTTATAATGAAAAACATAATCGACACAGTTTAGTCTACGATTCTCAAAGTGTTTTTTGCGAGTTACTACTGGATTGAATCTCAATTTAGGGTACACGAAAGTCACAGTTAAATAAGAGGTACCTATAGCCAGAAAATAAATTATGTGAGCTTCGACAAATCCCTCTCCGATCTGATGGTTATAACAGGCGATGAGTCCATCTTCCTCACATGTATTTTTGCATGTTTGATCCATACATACCGGAAATTTAATTCGGCTGCGATCTTTTTTGCCTTGGAGAGTAATATCTTGTTATTAATTGTCAAATGGTCATTAATATATATTTTTCCGTGGCCCGGCAATCCAATATGGCCAGCCAAAAGAGGTGATGTCTTTAGCCCCAGTCTAGATGCTGCCATAAACTCCTCCTTGACACTTCGGCTGCAGAAGCTGACAATAATGGGCCTAGTTCGGTCTTTCTCGCGAGTTGGGACTCTGGAGATAAAATTAATGTGCGCCTTAGTTATCGGATGGCCTATTCTCGCGCCGATGCTATTCACTACATCATAAAGGTTTTCGCTCGCAGTCTGCGAGACCCCCTTTATCTCAATATTGGACATGCGTGACCACTGATCTCTATCATTGGCCTCCACCTCCATCCTTTCCACTCGAGCCTGCAGTTGATCAACCTGTTCACGAGCCTGCTCCAAACTGGTCACCCGTTTCTCAACAGAGTTAATTTTCTTCGTAAATTCGTCAAACATGTCCTTCATTTGAGTACTCAAGGATGATTTTAGTTCCGCAAACTCACCCCTCAGCGCCATTATCTCGTCCTTCAGTCCCTCCATCGGCGCGAGCTTGGCTGACAGTCCGCGTATCTCCTCCAGTATAGAAAAATCGCACGCGGGCTGAGGCGACCTCGGTGAACTGGACATCTGCTTGCACTTATTACAGCGCCATGTAAGCTTTCTATCTCCTAGTTTTCGGTAACCAGCCTCGGTAATGCCAGCACAATGAAAATGTAGCATATGCCTACATACAGTGCACAGCACCCCATCCGACAATTGGTCGCCACAGGAGTCACACTTCTGTGTATTCATCATGATGTTTATGGTTATATTAAAAAATAAAAACTTTGGGAATCACTGACTTTTCTTCTTTATCGACACACCCGTTGTCTAAGGGACACCGATTGCGAATGATATGTTGTGGTATGTTATCCCACTCCCATTCCCATTCTGAATAGCCACATCTAAGTTGGCATCCATTGATAAATGATTGATTGATAAAGGAGTGGAATTTGATGATGATGATAAGGTTTTTCCCATCAGGATAAAACTGAAAATTGTGTTGATGGCAGTTGCTGCATGTGGACCACCATCAATTTTTCCTGGTAAAAGAATATGTGGGAAAATCTCTCCACCGAATAATATGTCCACCGGACGTGAAGAATGATATTTTTCATCTGCTAATTTTATGTTTGATAGATGTTGAAAATTGACTATGTCCACAGGATGAGTGGGCATATCACCACAAATTTTGTCAAGAGTCACCGCTTCAAGAGTGAATGATGGTTCAATTTTACCAATTGGTCGCATTTCTAAAAATACTTTGCCCAAAGAGCAAGCTGCAGTATCACCTACTCCTGACATTGGAGTTTGAGATTTGTATTGTTTCAACCCTAAACGATGTGTGCAAGCCTTAGAGATAACATGACTTTGACTACCTGGATCCACTAAAACGCGGACCTTCTGAAAGGAGCCTCGACCGTCTCTTACCTCCACTTCGGCAGTAGCAAGCATAACAAAAGGTGAGCCTGATGATGATGATGATGATGACTCAACAGTGGTGTTTGATAATGATGTGGCGGGTGTAACAACATTCTCTTTTGTTTCAGGAGCAGGTACTGTACGCTTCAATGATGATGATGATTTGTTTTGACTTGAAGTTTGATTTTGTTGTGTGTGGGCTGATGTCCTTTTAGTAAAATGTAACAAAGAATTGTGACGCTGACCGCATGAATTGCATGTGTGTGTTGAAATACAATTTGAAGTAATATGGTTTGACCGAAGGCAGTTAAAACAAATTTTTAATTGTTTCACAACTTGTGATCTCTCATATGGAGTTTTTGCTAAGAATGTTGAACACAAATAAAGGGCATGATCCTCTTTACACAAAGTACATGATTGACGAGGCGCTTGGGCCAATAGTATGTTTGATTTTGATTGATTGTTCATATTTGCACGTTGCTGAACAGCTGATAATGATGAATTTTGATTTGCTGGGCGTTGTGGTGCACCAGGCAATGATGATGCTGATGAACGTTCAAGAGCGCTGCATCTATCATTCAAAAATGTTGTTAATTCCTTGAAGCTTGGAAATTCAGAACTTGTATTAGCTAATTCGAATGCTTCACGAGAAGCTCTGTCTAATTTTGTTACTAGGGAGTGAAAAAGCACAAAATCCCAGTTTGATGTGTTCAACCCTAATGAGCTGAGCATTGATAAATTTTCATTATAAATGTCAAGCATGTTACGGAGACTCTGTGGAGAACCCGAAGTTAATGATTTTAAATTTTGAATTTGTTCCCAACACAAAAAAGCTAGGTAGCGCTTGTTATTGTATCTGTTAACTAAAGCTGTGTATGCACTAACATAGTTTGCTTCACACACTGGATATGCTCTGATTATGTTGATTGGATCCCCACTAAGCGATGTAATTAAATATTGAAATTTCTCTACATTTGATAGGTCAGTACGTGAATGAACAAGTGTGTTGTAAAGGTCAATGAACCCTGGAAAATCTTTAAACTTGCCTGAAAACATTGGTAATTTGATAGGTGGAAGTTTAGCGGATTTGTTTGTAGCAGACTCTTGTTTCACAGAAGAATTATCTGGTTTAACAGTAGGTAAATACAACCGCTTTGCCTCCAACACTTCAAAGTACATGTCATCAGCCTGTACTTGAATTTTGTTTTGGTTGAACAACACATCTTTATCATCCATTCCTGCCTTAATGAACTCACATTGAAGTTGTATGTGGGTGTCGTTAAATGCCTCAAGAATTTGTTCTATAAGTAAACACCAAGTTTCAAGTCGATTCACAACACTATTATCATTTTTGCAATTACGCGCGCACGTAACCGCATCTTTAAGCCGCTTGAGGGCCATGTTACGTTTTGACTCATAATGAGCTATTAATGATTCACTCATCTTGATTTGTTATGAAAAAATACTAAAACAAAGTTAAAGTCGAATTGTTTTGAATGTTATCGAAAAAGGTAAACACGTTTACGTCAGTATCATATGTTATACAAACGTCACGTTGAATGATTGAATGTCAGTTCCACTCCATGATATGTCACTGACTTCACTTTGCTTCACTACCGGAAGACTTCAACACAAGAATGAAAAAACTTCCTGCAATGAATGAAAAGTTCCGCGCGAATGAAATGATGAATTATGATTGATTGATTTTCAATTATCACGAAAAAATGGAATTTGACCAAATTTTTAAATATGGTTGCTAAAACACAATGAGTTCCCGCCGTATGATAAAATATGTTAAAATGTTCGAAACTTGTTTGAAATAAATGTTAGAATATGCTTTCTCGTTATCAAAACAATGTTGATATATGTTTTATTTAACTGATAATTACAAATGAAAATTGTTATATTGCAATTCTACTGTGAACAAATAAATATGGCGAACCCCAAAGTTAACAAATAGGTTTTTGGTACGAATTTGAGAATCTGATCGCAGGACCAAATATAATGTTGGGAAATAGGAGTGGACTGTATGGATGGGGTTGATTTTAGGGTAGGGAAATTATATTGAACTCACCGGTAATGTTTGTTTATTGTTGCACCGAAGCCGGCATTTTATTTCTGGCAGCGTCCAATGTTATATGATGCTTGGTTTCTTCTGGGGCGCCCCTGTATTGATGGTTTTATGTGAAAACGCGCACTGCACTGATAACTGTTGATTTTCACTATCTTTGAGATAATTTGATTGGTATTTACCGGTGATAAGATTTTTTCTTTCACCATTACACTGCGCGTGTTTGATAATCGATGCGGGAACTGGGTTGCTCCCTAAGGAACGCTAGGTGGCGCTAGTCGCCGGGAAAGGTGTTGGAAGCTCAAAGGTGGTGTTGCAAATTTCTTGCTTTAACAACATGTTAAGCGTCTCCTGTACGCGGATGACCAAGTTATACTTGCATCATCGGCGGGCCAGTTGCAGAAAATGGTGAATGAAATGAATGAGACATTCAAAGCGAAAGGTAGAAAAGTAAATGCAAGAATGACGAAAGTTATAGTTTTTGAGAGGAACCAAGAAATGACCGAGTGTAACATAATGATTGAAGGTGAATGTGTCGAGCAAGGGTCAGAGTTTGTATACTTGGGTAGTCTGTTTGCAAGAGATGGAAGCTACAAAGAACTAGAACGAATGAGTACTGAGCGAATGACACACCAAGTATGAAAGGCACATGTAAGTGAACAGGCAAGCCGAGGTCGACTTCGCAGAACAAACACCAATCAAATTAGTGATGTGTTACAAAAAGGGCAGGTCAAAAGCACTCGAAACCGGCGGGCTTGCATGAAAGGTTTAATGAATGAGAGGAAGCGCGTGAAGTATGTAAGGACAAAAGCAAATGCATGCTGTTGTCTCTGCCTACCCCGGAGGGAAAAAGGCGGGAGTATATGTATGTATGTATGTATTAATGTGAAAGTTTGTTTGGATGTTTGTTACTCAATCACGCTCTAACAGCTAAATGGATTGGGCTGAAATTTGTAACAGAGATAGTTTATAGTCTGGAATAACACATAAATATGTATGCTACTTTTCATCCCGGGAATATGTTCCCACGGGAACGAGTACCGAATTTCACGCGGGCGTAGCCGCTCGTATTATCTAGTATTTAATAAAATTTCATAAATCAAAAGTCATATTACTTTTTGCTAAGCCAGTTTTATTTTTAAGTTTTTGTTTGAAGTCGGTTTTACTTGTTTAATTTTTCTTTCATTATATTAGGGGTTAAAGTATGAAATTGCCGATTAGTACCGAAAATCTAAATTGTTTATTTTTTTAATTTTTAAGAAACTTATTTATTCAAAATAGTTACCATTATTATCTATACATTGCTGCCATCTAATAGGAAGGTCATTTATTCCTTTGCGATAGCACTCTAAGGATCTAGACTGCACAAACTATGTGAAAGTATTTAGTACTGCCTCCTGGGAAGAAAACTTCTTGTCACGTAGATAATTGTCCAAATCACGAAAAAAATGGTAGTCCGTTGGAGCAAGGTCTGGTGAATACGGAGGTTGACGAATGGTTTCTAAGCGCAGTTCCTGTAAGGTTAAAATGGTTTCTCGTGCTGTATAAGGTCTCGCGTTGTCATGGAGCAATAATGGTGAAGATTGATTCATGAGTCGGGGCTGTTTTACTGCTAGTTTTACCAACATTGTACGGAGTTCGGCACAATAGACATCTGCCGTTATTGCTTGACCAGATCGGAGAAAACTATAGTGAATAACACCATGCTAAGACCACCAAACAGTTACCATTACCTTTTTATTGGTAAGTTTCGCTTTAGGACACTGTTGTGGCATTTGACCTGGGGTCAGCCACTGCATTTTTCTTTTACGGTTATCATAAAGAGTCCACTTTTCATCACATGTCACAATTCGATCCAATATTCCTTCATTTCTGTACCGATTCAACAAGGCAACACAAGTTTCAACACGCGTTTCTTTCTGCAGATTTTCTTTTTGCTTCGGCAGCTTTGTTTCATAGATTTATCTTTTAGACGTGATCTGAACGTATTTGAAATATTTCATGTTATATATTCTTTGTCATACAGAGATGCAAGTTTGCAAAAAATTCGCATGCGGCTGTAAATTAGTTTTCAATGTTAAGAAAACTAGTTTAAGTAAATTGTCAGTCTCCAAATCGTCAAATCCCAAGATCCTCAGATACGGATTGAAATATGCTAACCTTTACAAAGCAAAAGATATCAATTTCAATGAAAATGTAGCTGAAATGAAAATATACCCAGATATATCAAATCATTCAGACGCTGATATGTAGTAATACATCATTTTAGGACGATGAAGTGGATAGACCAGTGGCGATCTCTATTGATACAGTCGTTAATCATACCTTGTCTGGGCGGCGCGGCGGCGTCAAGGCGAATCTCCCGCGAGCTTTCTGCGCTACTGAATTTATTCAGAAAATATGTTTTACGTTGTTAGGTGTGAGATCCATTACTTTTGAAGGAAATGTTGCAGGATACTAGATAGTTTAATATAGAATAGTATTTTGTAATATTAGCTGATACACTATGTTAAAAAATTGCGATTGACGAAGCCATGATACCGAATTCAAAGATCGTTTACTAATTCTTAGTTGACTGTTCCAACCCTATATAAGTGTTATTCAAATAAAGTACGGTAGGATTTCGCTTTTAAAATAAATTCAGCTAGTCAAAGTGACGTCACTCAAATGATGGAGAGCCTTCTGCTTTCAGGCTAGATCTAGCAATTGAGAACTACAACTACCACCAATACCACCACTACCACCATCAACACCACCGCAGTACACCAGAGCTTTACTTAACCCATACCTCTACAGCCATTTAATTATATTGAAACTGATACTAAAATACGAGTATCAATTCAGCCTATATTAGAGTCCACTGATGAACGTAATTATGACTGAGGAAACTGGTTATGTATATGGTTTAATTTCGAGTCTTTCTTCTATTTGCCACGATCTTGTACATTAGTCTGCAGGTTCATCACTTACTAGTTAAACTGTCAAGGGCCCCCAAAATCTCGGTTTCGTCCACGAATTTCAGGCAGATTCATTTAGCCGTTAGGTTGTGAAAGAGTAACAAACATTGATTATATCATTGAGTTATTATGTAATAATCAATTAAGGCTTCCCAACTAGCTGACACTTGAAATAGCCGCCAATTGTATCACCAGCAAATCTGTGAAATATAAGCAAAAACAAATAAATTAACACAGAAAATAGTTCATTGCCATTTCAATTTATGTATGGACCTAAGACAATTAAAATTGTGACACTGTTAGAGATTTACGTTATAATAGTGTTACACTCCGTTTGAACCTCTTTTCAGTCCGCGTCGATATCTTCTCTCTCACTTTTCATTAGCCAGTTTTCCATTTAGAATTCATTTATAAGCCATTTCAGTTGAAATCAAATAAATTTATACAATCGCGCGGTCGAGCTTTCAATTGGCAAACACCGTTTACATAAAAACCCCTACGTGCCTCAAAAGGCGTTGACCCTTCAAATCTAACTGTTGTGATCCATAATACTTTACACCTTTTTCTATACAATATCTTTGAGTATTGTATTATTCAGAAAGGTTAAGATTGTATTGTGCCTTATAATAAATAACACAACACACAAATAGTAAACATAGTTAGTATATAATGTCAATATGTTCAAGAAGCTGGTAGAAACTAAATTCTACCTTAAAAGCGACTGTACAATTTTAAAAAAATTGTACAGTATTGTATTGGCTGGGAAAGACAGCCAGGAAATGATGGCTGAATTTCCAAAAAAAATGTTAAGATTAGAACGTATTTCAAAAAATATTTATTCATAAAACATGACGATCTGCAATCTTCTCAGGCTGAATGGCGTTATAAACTAATGGTACTACCTATTTTCTTTGTATTCTTGATATTTGTACTTACATAATAAATTCCTTTAGGTACATGCCGCAGTTCGCTACCAGGTAAGATTATCATACCTCTTTGGAAAATTCTATCTTTGTATCGGAAGGACATTACGCCCTATTCTTCCACAAATTGAAGTACAAGTCGAGTCACTGCATTTAAACTAAAAAAATCCTTTTAAAAATTAACGCTAGGTATCTAATTTCCAGTCGACGTTCGTTGGTGCACACTTGAACAAAACTACCGTTGGCTTGTTTGGAATACAACATGAGCTCATTTGGAATACAGCTCGGTGGAATACGATTAAGGTTGCCATAAAAACCGTAAAAAGTATCTGAAACAATCTACATGAATGAATACCTAGTTTGGGTGACTGTTTTATTTTAGCAATTCGTTATAGTAATGGTAGTTGCTTATAAAATAACTAGACTTGTGGCATCCTGTTATATTTCATACCTGTACTAAATTTCAGCTCCAGCACCTTTCAGCTATTTAAACATGAATGAGTACAAACATCTTCACTAGCTTTGGGATTATCCGTGGTAAGGGCTTCTTGTAAGTAACCATTTTTCACAAAAACTTGTTTATGGGTAAAAAAAAGTATCTTATGTTTTCCTTGAAATCAGGGATAACGAAGCTTGCTCTTTTCTATTTATTGCTATCATGGACACAGATTTTTGATCAAACGACGTGAATGCGTCGGCCATTTGCTGATGAAACGTCATCTGAATCATATTGAGTAATAGCAAAACATTTCACCCGTAAATTTCCACCCTTTCATACAGTCATATGATCTAAAATCGGAGTCCTAGTCGTAATATATTTATAAAAATCTGCATAGTTTCTTCTTTGCTTTTTCATGACATGAATTTCAATCATGAAATGAGCCATAAGATTCACGGAGCTATAGATTAAAAAAAACTCTCTTTCTTCTATTAGAAGTGAAGTAGTTAAGTTACCAATAAAATATTAGTATGACAACCCTAAACTACAAAGCTAGTTGCACTAGCCTCGTTTTGTGCCACGACAGGGCTTTCCTGTCCAAGGATATATTACAATTTACACGATTACCACAATGTCTTACCTGTTTGTTTGAAAGAATACCTATGAAGTTTAAGATTTTTGTTCAATTCTACGAAAATGTGAGTATGTATGTATCTATCATAATAAAATTAAATATTCTATTTACATTTCATATAAGCTTGTGAAAACAAGCAAGCTAAGACGAGAGCTCCAGATGCCATTTTGTAGCTATTATTTTTGGTTTATGGTTTTATTAACGTGAGGAAAATCCTTCAGAGATGCAATGCCGGACTCCTACCGACTAAACACCACTAGTATCCTACCTAGCAACCTACGCTTGGGAGCCCCGCCGGGTAAGCCCTCGGGAGCATATCGCTAGGACTCCCAGCAGACCTACGGGTACCACTGCGGCCTCAGCATTATAATCGATACCGAACAATCTAACGGTTATTTTTGTTGTTGCATTTACATTTTGACCCTTGAGAGCAGAGGGTGCTCCAATAAAGCGATTTATAGTAATGTGTGTCTAAATAAAATGTATCTCTTTCTATTAGCTCAATCTACTTATAGGTGCAATTAAACCAATCTTAAAGATGTAAGGTGAACAATTACAGGTATAGATTGTGCCCAGATGCTGTAACAACGTACACGAGAGTAATATCGCTTAGAGGCGTACACGTGCCAGTTGCCAACGATCCCTCGTTAACTCTTAGTCGTTACGTTGCACTTTTGCGTCGTACATACTTGAAGGTTGGACTCGAATTTTCTTTTTCGAGTGTTCAAACGAAGATTTATACTCTAGTTATATTTCTGGGAAAGGATTTGTTACTTTGCTTTTTACATGACTTTTGTTATTCGTTATGGTTTTCGTGTTTTATTGATATTTTTGGTACTTGTGTATTCTACTCATGAACACGAGTATTGCCACAAAGAAGAAATGTTGAAAGTTGAGAAAAAAATAAGCCCTGATACAATCCTGTATGTAAGTTTGAAAACAGTTTCTCGTATTATGTCGACAATGTACCCTAAAAGGTAAGCAGAGACATTACATTACTCCATCATACACTTTCTTACATATTACTTCATCATACCACTCGCAATGGTGGTGAACCAGTTGCAATATTGTATTGGGTAAGTCGCCTATACGGTTTTTAACTTAGCTTAATGACGACTATAATACATATGACTAAACGTCCAAAAGAAGCTCCAAAGTTCAAAACGCTCGTATATGCAAATGGTACAAAATGTTCATCTTTTTTAGGGTTCCGTAGCCAAATGGCAAAAACGGAATCCGTATAGATTCGTCATGTCTGTCTGTCTGTGTGTCTTATCTTATCTCACTTATCTCCGAAACTATTTGGCCTATGCAGTTGAAACTTGGTAAGTAGATGTATTCTGTGAACCGCCTCAAGATTTTTATATAAAACTAGAAAAAAAGCAGTTAATTTTGGGGATCCCCATACTCAGAACTGAAACTCTTAATTTTTTTTCATCAAACCCATACGTGTGGGGTATCTATAGATAGGTCTTCAAAAATGCTATTGATGTTTCTAGTATCATTTTTTTCTAAAGTGAATAGTTTGCGCAAGAGACACTTCCAAAGTTGAAAAATGTGCCCCCCCCCCCCTCCTCTAACTTCTAAACTAAGAGAATTATAAATCTAAAAAAATATATCTAATGTACATTGCCATAAAATCTAACAACGAAAATTGGTTTGAACGAAATCGAGTTGGTAGTTTTTTTTAATACGTCATTAACCGCAATTTTCGCCGAGAAAAATCACTACCACTGCGAACGTGTAAAAACATCAATGAAAGTTACAACGAACTACAAGAATATTATGTATTATGTAACTTGCTGCTACGGAACCTTTCATGGGCGAGTTCAACTCGCACTTGGCCGGTTTTTTTAAAGAACCCTCAGCTAGTGGTGTTACGAACATCAAAAAAAAGTTCTTGCTAACACACAGCTAGGATATTGTTTATGGTTTTTATAGTTATCCTTACTTTTTTCGTTACATGGCTTCTGTCTTAAGGTACTAGTAGTAACAGTACAGTAATTACAATAACTGTCTATCTACGAGTATACACTTGCTTCGAGAAGTTATGTAGTACAAAACTAAAGCCGTAAATCTTGAATGCTTATAAACCTCATTCAAGGAACCTAGCTTGCCCGGGCTTTCCCGGAATTAGTTAGAAAACTTTCGAGAAATTAAATCGAGGACCAATTAGCACTTCACAAAATGAGGAAAGTAGATTTGTCCGAAATTATTTCACAAAGATGAAATTTGCGTTTCTGTGAAAAAGACGGCTTTTTTGATTTTTAAGTTTTTTTTTTTAAATTTATAATGGTTTATTTGATTAAATGTAAGAAGAGAACGATAATCTGTTTTATAGAAACACTTGGACATACACATCAGTTCGTTACTTATATTCTTTCAAAGATTTACTTTTTTCTTGGACATTATTTCGCCAAACTTTCAAAACAATGTCTTAAAGCAAAATAGCACATGCATAATTCCTTATACCTCAGAAACCACGGAGTATAAGGAACAGATAAAAAGAAATATACCTTTGTAGGTGACACCGCCGCAGTGTCATCTCTGTCTACAACAGAAATGTTTACTCAAGTAAATAGCTTCTGCATTTTTTACTTGCCCGACCGGTGCGCTACCCCCTTCGTATGTACAGTCGACTAGGAAAGTGGTCTACCTGTTTTGATGTAAGTTTCTGTAAAATCTAGTTATCGCTAAAGTTGACTTGGAAGAGATGAATTGGAGGGAAAATTGATCTTGTTCTTTCGTAGCATGCTTATTATCATGCATGACAAGAGAAGACCAAATGAACCTCAAATATAGGGCGGTCACTTTTTCAGCCAGCTATACTACCTGAACTTATTTTTGTCAAAGAAGTATAAATTTCTTATAAAAACCTGTCTTTTTCACTATAACGGCATCGTATGGAAGTTTTTATGGTTAATCACTTACAACAAGCTGTAGAGCAGCAATCAAAATAAACAAATTAGGTACAAAGAATTCATTCAGACGATAGTTTTTTATTGTACGACAAAGTTACAACTCAAATCAAGGAAGAAACTGCATAGAATGAAAGGACAACTTAACGTTATATCGTTTTCTTTATTCAATAATAATGTTTTATCTATCGTTTCTCTTCTGTGAATGATAACAAACAAGATAAGGGCAAAACCAAAATTACATTTCGAGTAATAAAATGAGATCGGGAGCCCGCAGCTGGGACAACGGTTACGTAATTTCATCGGTAAGGGTGTTAACCACTGTCAGATGGTATTCTTATTACTGCAGATATGATAATGGCATTATGACACTTTCTTAGTTATATGAACTGATCTTCTAAGGGTAAAAAGTCATACGATTTCAACCTTTAAACCGATTTAAGATGGTGTAAAAGTCAAAACTCTTTCAATCTTTAGCTGATTACTACAGAACTGCACCGAATTACCCTTTAACTCTGCAGACGCCTTTATGTTACAAAGTAATGAAAGTTGAACACTGTTTCCGCAGAACTTAGCTTGCAGTAACAACTTCCAATTTTACGATCACGAGTACTATTCGACCTCGCAAAACTTGTATCAGACACCAAAATAGTTTTAGTTTGTTGACGAGTCTAACTATTTATAAGCCGAGGGAAAATTATAGTCATATGATAAAAAGCCTGTCAAGTGCGAGTCGGATTTACGCACGTAGGATTCCACACCGGCAAAAATAACTAAGTTTTATTAAACTAAAAACTTAATTTTTACTGACCAAAAATGTTGTTTTTTTTTAATTGTTAGTACCTATTTGTTGTTGACAACGTCTTTAAAATTCACGGTTTCAAACAGACCCTTTGGGTACGGGACCCAAACAAAGTATTATATAGGCTATTGATGAATACCCGTATACAGTCGTCTAATATAGTGGAGTAGGAGTTAAAACAGTATCTACAACATGGAACACCAGGGTGGAATACAATTCACAAAGGTCATGTATTCTAATTCTATTCGTGTATATACAATTACATAAGATCATGTTACCTTTTATTTCTCTAGCGGTTACTATTTGTAAGATTTATTTTGAGCAGACACTAAGTGTAATATGAGGTGGGACCTTGTACCATTAGTGCCAAATACGGCACACGAGGTAGTGAACCTCAGCGCAATCCTTTGGGAATATAACCTGACTATATTGTGTTTCGAAATCCGTTCCTATTTTACGTTAGATAAAATTCGCCGTACTTCGGAATATTTTATTTTAGGTCTGGTCCAATGAAAGGTGCCAACCACGTGACAAGTTTTATTCATGCTTCAGAAGGCGTATTAAGTCGTTGGTATCAATTGTCAGATCTATGGCAGTCGTAAAGCTAAGTTGGAGTTGTTATGGGCAGCTTGAAAGATTTTGACAGTGGTTCGTCATGACCTGCGCCTGACCATTTTCAACACGGCCACAGGCCAACCACCTAATACGTGTAAGAACAATAAAATGAAATGAGAGCGTATACCTACACTTTTGTCCAGGTTTTATTTCTGGTGACAACAAAGAGGTTATCGAAGATGAATAAACCATTATTATGTTCACGAAGAAGCACATATTACACATAAATTACTCAAAAACAAAGGAGAACTATGCATATTTATAAAAAAAAGCACCAGAGCTTCCAACACAAGATGAGTTCAAAGAGGCATAGACTATGCAGAGCTATTTAATTTAGATAGTGGCACGGCTACTTTCAGATGCCGCTATTCAGGAATTTTCATTAACTCTTTAAAATGTTGAGTGAAACGTTATGACGTGAATTTTGTAAGGAGCACGATTTGTGTCTTCTCGCTGACATTAAAATATTGTGAATTAGTTGTACGTATAAAAAGTTTTTTTCTATTTTTGTGTGAAATTCCTAATGCGATTCACAGAATACATCTACTTACCAAGTTTGAACAGCATAGGCCTTATAGTTTCGGAGAATAGTGGCTGTGACATATGAACGGACCGACAGACAGACATGACGAATCTGATGAATATATAAGGCTTCCGTTTTATGTGCCATTTAGCTACGGAAACCTAAAAATTGGGTAAATATATATAAAAATTTATTTAATTTTTCGGAATAGAAACGGATTCCTTCTTTTCAGCCACGTATCAGCTGGAGCTCTTAATGATTTTACTTGAAGTATTGTAATACCAAAGAAGGGTTCTTATGAGAATGACTAATTTTTAGATAAAATACGAAACTTCGTCTAAGGGATGAAAATTCGCATAGAACTTGTGGATTACTTTATTATAAACTTTTTATGTACCTACCTAAGTAATAATATAACTACATTACCTAATTATAACGCCTTTTGGGTGTCGTGAGAGATATGAATATTGGCCTTTGTAATAGCCTTCTGGCCAACCCTGCGTCGGTTGACGCCCAGACATTATATAAATTAGCAGAGTTAGGTTTGGAATACTTAGAAAATATGTAAACTGATTTATGCAAAATTATTGTATGACTTCACGGGGCGATATCCCTTTAATAAAAAAAGAATTGAATAATAAAAGTAAACAATGATTACTAATGTAATGTTATACGTTTTCGCTCTAAATCAGCAAGTACCTACCTTCTCGGAATTTGTGAAATGTTGATTTTATGCCTTAAAATATTCTCAACTTTGAATGTGTAAATAGAAAGATTTCTGAGAGTCAGCCATAATAAGTAAAATAATTTTGATAGGACGATTTCAGAACAGATGAGTTTTCGAATCTGGCTGCTCTGGAATTCAATTTTCTAGTATCAGATCCCTGGCTTTGTTTGCTATAGCTACCTACTCCTGCTTAGACCAATGAAAATCGATACAGAATGTCAGAGGAATATCTCGGGTAAGGCAGAAGAAGATAGGTATTTTACAGAAATAATTATTAAAATAGGTAGGTACAAGTAGTCATAAATTATCTCAGTGTATGTGTAAACTAATATATTTTCTTCAATTTAGCAACTTGTGATGACAAGCACCATTAAATGAAATAGACTTGGACTAAAATTACATTAGAGAATAATAATAATATTTTTTATGCCTACTACGAGTCCTAGTGGACACCCCCGGCTCGCTCATGTGAGATTTTGCCATTTCAATTCACTCCAGAGGGGTGGAATTTTGATGTTTCCTTTCTTAGTGGGTGCCTACATTACAAGGGTAGTTCATCCTACATCCTAAAAATAATTATGAAATTTTAAGTGAGCTTTGAAAAGTAAGTGAGTCAACGGGTAACTTCATTACTGTAGATTTTGTACCTACCCACTTAATTAATTATCTGTAATCTAAGGGTTTCGTCCTCCATTGTATTGGTATCAATTTCATTTTCACGTTTTCCTGGATTATATTCCTTTTGATCTTGATTGGCTCCAGAAACATTTCAACTCAGAACAGGTTCACAGAAATTTCAGTTCAAAAATATCTGGGACGTCGTAATTATAGAAGGGTAGGTATGCTTTCAATGAATTTTGTATTAAAGTCTTCGAGATCGAAATTAATTTCTCTAATTTCATAGTTTCAATCGTCTTTGTAATTAGAATCTAATTCGCTTTGATATAATAAGTTTTTGTTATTTTGTGTTTATTGAATTTTCCCTTTAATAGTAGCAGCAAAGTACCTAGGCTCCGCAATTGGGGATGATCATATTCGATAGAAGTGTAAACGTAATGCCAGGAAATATATCTTTTTCTTTTTTTTCTCGTGTGGATATCGTCATGGATGTTATGTCGGACTTCTAGCTGCTAAAACCACAGGGTTCTCTACCATCTGCACATGACCGGGAGCCCCGGGTATGCCCTCAGAAGGATAACCTCAGGGAGAAAATGGGTCTAAGACAGAACATGGATACCGGCTTTTTAAGTTTTTAAGCAGCTCATAACAGTTTAATTCGGTTGGGTTAGGTAAAGCGTTAAGATAACTATGTCGACTCTTTTTACTGGATGCAATATTTTAAAACGAAATAATTTTGAAAATCAAATAATATGCTAACTGAACCACAAATTTAAATATGGGAAAATAAACGGTTTCGAGCTGGATTCAAACCTGCGCGGCTGCGCGTCTTCTCGTATACCGTGCAAGACGTATAGCGCTTAGCGACTGCCTTTATTAAGACGAAAGTCTAAATCTAGTGTGTTCTACTAATTAATTATGATCTATAGAATCAATACTTTCGAGTCATTTTAGCTTACAAATTATTATTAAAAGTAATGTATTATAATAGTTAATATATTTTACAGTCAGGTAGTTGTAAATAAATATTTATAAACTTGATATCATACATAAGCATTATTCAGTACTCAAAATAGTATTCAATCTATAATACTATTCAATACAAAGTTATATTTTGAACCGCCTATCTAATTGTTTCCTAACTTACCAAACTTGTAGTGTTCAACCTAAGCAGGTATTGAAACTGTTGAACAAAGTATAAGTTAGGGAACTGAGTATACCAAATTAATATGTACTAGAATACGTCACTCAGTGGAAATACGGGAATGAAATGTAGCCTATGTTCATAGGGAAGAGTGTTGCAACACTAGCAACAGTAAAAGAATTTTTCAAATCGGTTCAGTAGTTTCGTAGTCCATACGATGCAGACAAACAAACAAACAATCAAATCTTTCCTCTTTATAATATTATTAGTATACATAAACTGATGCAAATACAAATGTAAGCTCCTTTTTATACACAGTATAAGTAGCAGTTGATTTTGTTTTTTCAAAAGCCTGTGTGTCGTGAGCTAAGTACATCCGCTAGAGATTTTCCGTGGAATATTAATTTTCAATCCAATAAACGAATCACACATCTTTCAACATAAAGCAATACAATAGTCAAGCTTCAGCTTATGCACCTTGAACAGTATTTTTAAATAACCAGTTAATTTATAGAGTACCATTCGATATGAGTACACAATAGTCAATTATAATAACAGTCCTTGACCATGCTCCTGAAAATTCAAACCTAGAAACGGACATGAGGTATGAAAAAATTGGAACTATATCATTGTATGAAAATACAAACCTAACTTATCTGAAATTTAATCAGGTTCCCAACTCAATAGGTATATACGGACAGCTTGCAAATTTCCAACGACAGATTAAGACAGTTTCCATTAAACGCCAGCTAAAGTTTACATACAAACAAACTGTCCAATGCTGGCGTCTGTAATAACGCTTACTTTGAAGTTCCCGACGTGGTCCGAAAACCAATTATTGTTCTGAACACTGGTGCCAACCTTTTGTGAGAAGTCTCTTACTTCCTGAGTTTAATAATTTTCCAGCCGGCGGTGGAATAATTGCTGGTTAGACTTTGAAATAGGTACGTGCGGTGGGTGCGGTAGTTGTTGGTAGTTTAGACAAAGTTGCTAGTGATTGCAAACGACTGTTTTGGTTCTTGGCTGTCATTTGGTGTTTGTTGTTTTGAATAATAACGTAACCTGTGCTCCATTACAATAAAATTTGCTAAATCTACAGAATAGCAAAGAAGTTTTAAAGGCTTATATTACTCTATTTTTTTAAAGACGCAAACTTAAAAAAAAAAATCTATTTGTAGTTTTGTTAAGAAGATCTAAGAAAACTATATCAAAAAAAATTTAAAAGAATCGGAAGTATAATAATCAAACATTGAAATCATAATTCCTCAGCAACTACACCGCACATTCCAACATACATTAGGTACCAATGTCAGCATCTTAACCAATCAAGGAGGTACCAAATAATCCGCTCGATAATCTATTAACCCCCTACAAAACCTTTTTGGTACACCATCTATTATGTGTAGCAACTATAATAATTCAGGAAAATGTTCTACAGTTCTGACAACCGAAAATCCATTTCACAATATCGGACAAGGGGATGATTTGATGTGACGGCGAAGAAATGGCGAAATGAATTCACTTTTCCAAATAATAATCAATATTGTATTTGGCCTATTATGGTACGACGCGTATGAAAAATAGGTAACAAGAAAAACATAAAAAGAAAAGTTCTGAAAAATCTGAAATATTTGCAATAAGTGTTGATAATGGAAATGCTTTCGTTCATACATAATTTATAGTAATAAAATTAGGTATCAACATTTTGTTGAGACAACAACTTGCAGTTCTATACCGTTGCCTTTGAGCGGTCAAAGTGATTTACTTTTTTGCATTTATTCGCATTTGCGCAACTTTTTCCTCGTTAAGGGATACGTATTTAAGAAAATGGTACGGGAATATTGATTCGACTGTTGTACTCACGTTCATAAGTTTATTGTGAACTTCTGCCAGGAGCCCCCTTACAAACTGTACTACTCAAAAGATAGGGAAGGAAGGTGTTTTTTTTCTAATACCCCAGTAGACTTTAAAATAGTCGCTGCCTGGGTACATTGTTCATTTTGTTCATGTATTTAGGTATTAGGGAATATCAACATTGAATATTGATATTCCCTAAATAATATACATGTTATGTAATAATATACCTACATGTTCCCTAAATAATATACTTCTGGAAATAATATATAATATACATGTTCAAATCTCAATCTAAACTGTATATTAAGTGTGAAACACCGAACTAATACATACCTAGAGCCGCCTTCTCGGAGCATGCATTACCATCTAATCCCTGGATGAGTTGAAGTGTGATACGGAATATTAAACGGGTTCGGTAGGTCACCCCGGATTAGCTGATCCCCGAAACTTTGCCAAGAACGGACCAACTTTAATTATGGGTTAATCATAGTTTAGGTATGCGTCATGCAATATTTTCGAGGTATTGGAGTATTAAGTTTAGAGATTAGGTTTATAGTTGAGTTAATTAAGTTTTGGAAGCTAGCCTTTAAAACCAGCTTAAGCAGCTCCTTCAAGCTTAAATATTCTTCGTTATTGCTACTGAAACGATGTCATTGACTGTAAGCGATTGACAACCTGTTTATTTTTAAAAGCAAACAAGTTGTCACCTTGATAGAGCTTCATAATATGAATGGTTTATGTTTTCTTTTTTATCGGTCTATTTCAAATAAAAGCTTATAAGTATTTGAAATAAGTTTAATACTGTGTAGGTACACAGTATTAAACTTATTTCAATTCTCTCTGCTATGAAATTTAAGGAAAAAATTCTAGCTGTTATGAAATTTTGTAGGTAGATAGGTATCTATCTACAAAATTTCATAGCAGATTGAGCTATTTGAATCTCTGCCAAAGATTAGAGACATATCCCATCTAAGACGTGTTTCAAGCGTAATGGGGTGGGATTATAGAATGATATCCATTGTTCTGAGACGTGATTACTTCGTAATTGCGAATAATTTTTAGCTTGTCGGTTCCCTCTACTCTTTCTACTTTGCCGCAACCACTTGATGGAGCTGCGACCGTCGCTCATCGTTATTTGTAGCGGTACAGCTCCGAATTCTCGCTCCAGTATAAAAGAGTTCTCCTCTAAAGCTGCTACTAGTTACTATACAGGATGAATTTTTAAAAAGGGCTTGGATGGCCAAATCCGAAACTATAAGGAATAGCGAAAAATGCTGAAAGGAGTCATGAGCCCGATTTTGATGAAACTTAAAACCTCATCATAAGATTTTTTAAAAACCCATAATAGGAATCGAACTCGTTGATTTTGAAAAAAAAAACCACACTCTTTATTATTACACCATACGATAGAGTCGCTGTTAAGGATCAAATTCTGCGAAATAATGATATACGGCAAATTTAAGGAAAATCTGGAATTTGAATAAAATTCATATTTCATGTACCTATGTAGGTATCATAATTTGTTTTCTTCGAAATTCCAAAAAAGATCGTAACTATTCCGTGTTTTAAATTATGCTCAGAATGATTTTTTGGAGAATATTCTAAACGGAATCAATAATATTAAAATATTGAATACAGTACGATCCTTGAGATCTCGAATCCAGCTATGTATTGAAAAGATTTAGAACAATTAATCAGTTACCGTAAGACAAATAAAATGTATTTTGTTAAAGATGTGCTCTTTCTTTTAGTTTGCCGTATGTCATTACTTTCCAGAATATGATCCTTAATAGCAACACTATAGTATGGTGTAATAATAAAGGGTGTATTTTTTTTAATAAAGTCATTGGATTCGATTCTCGGCTAGGATTATTGGTTTTTCAAAAATCTAATGATGAGGTTTTAAGTTTTATCAAAATCGGGCTCGTGACTCCTTTCAGCATTTTTCGGTATTCCTTATAGTTTCGGATTTGGCCATCCAATCCCTTTTGAAAAATTCATCCTGTATACATAAGGTTACACATAAGGTTCTTACAAAAAATATTTTTCATGTAGTACCTTTAGACCTTTTCACGTTTAAAGGTGAAAAGGTCTAAATATTTTCTTTCTAAATATTTATATAAAACCGTTAACGGTTTATATAAATATTTAGTAAGAAAATATTTAGGAATAGAACGGCATTTCGGAAACATAATGAAATCGAAAATCGTTATATTGGATGATGTCCAAGAATACGCTGACTTATTTTTTTTCTTATTTAAAGATTAGTATCCAAATAAAAACTTAGTCTTGGAATCGAAATCACGCCTCAAATGATGGAAATAAATACGAGTAACAATAAATAATACCCAATCAGTTAAATCAAACAACTTTAGCTTTAGCTTTAGCATAATATGGTTTTAAAGCTGTTTGATTTAACTGTCAAAAATTAATTTGGTAAAGAAAGTAAGGTGACAATCTTATTTTTTGTGAAGAATATCAAAGCTTTATTACAATGAATAACAAATGGTAATATCAATGCCATAAACAATTACAGTAAAGGCATAAGATTATCATTGTGCCGATGATCGTACTCATATCAACTTTATTATATTTGCTGCTGTTGATACTCCTCCCGACAATACAATACGTGTTTCCTGAAAATGTAGAAAGAAAAGAATAATGTAGAAGTACGGTTTTAGCAATATATCAGAGACAGAAGAATAAATATTAAGAATTTTGCTATCTTTGACATAGCTTTCGTGTTTATTAATATGAACTACAAGCTTTTGCCAGCGACTTCGTTCGCGAGGTGAGTTTAACTTTTATAACAAATAAACATACAACTTTGACCTATCCAGCGCATAGAGCTTCTAGTAAAGCAGAGGCCTAGCTGTATTATCATTTCCGCTAAACCGATTTTGATGAAACATATTGCGATATTTAAGTTGAAAAAAGACCTTCCAAATCCTAATAGTACAATTACGATTAAGCTACTGAGTTTTGCTCCAACCCCGAACAAATCCTTCATTCCCAGTTGTTTCGCGGCAGTAGTTCCGCGACGAAACTAGTGAGACTTTTTGCCCCAATAGTTCCGTGGCGGAACTAGTGAAAACAAACAAACAAACAGACACGAGAAAAAAAAATGGATTTGGACACAGATGAAGCTCTAAATTAGTCGGATATAGTTTTTTTTAATTTATCTTGAATGTACCGTCACAGCAATTTTTAGAATTTTATAATAGTAGAGAGAAGAGATATTTTTGTAGGGGGGGAGGACATTATGAACGGCACAAGGTAAGCGCTGATGCGTCTTAGGGTAACCAGTGTTTTTTTTCTGTGTAATTATAGGTACTTAGCCTAATTAACTTTAAGAAATTTACAGTGTCACCGTTTGTATCTGTGGCGAAAACACCGGGAAACCACGGCCGAGTGTCAGCACTGCGAGGACCGCAGCGATGACATGGCGCTCCACACTCTGGTGGAGTGCACGGCGTGGGCACAACAGCGCCAGGACCTCGTAGTGGGTCTGGGCGTGGACACTCTCTCGCTCGAAGCCATGGTGCGAGCCATGCTCTCCAGCGGGAGTAAGTGGGACTGCGCCGCCTCTTTCTGCGAGCAGGTCATGCTCGCGAAGGAGGCGGCGGGCCGGGTGCGGGAGAGAACTCTCCCACCCGAGTTCCGCAGTCGGCGCCCTGGGCGCCGCCGACGTGTCTTCGTCGAGGACTATCGGCCTCCATGACCGGGGATCTGAGGACGGTGAGAGGGCCGCTCACCGTCCTTACAGAAGCAGGCCCATGACGGCAGCGTGACGTGAGCAATTCACACACACCCCCCTTAGAAGCGGGATCACACCCGAAACCCCCCAAAGACGCGGGATAGCACCCGAACCACACCCTGGGCGAGGCCGCAGTGGCGGCCGTGGGTCTGTTGGGAGTCCTGGGACATCCTTCCGAGGGCTTACCCGGGGCTCCCAACCATAGGCTGTTGGGCGTGACGTGAGGTTTTTTAGTCGGTAAGAGTCCGGCATAACATTCATGAGGATTTTCCCTCACGTTAAACAAAAAAAAAAAAATAAAGTGTCACCGTTTGTGGAATAAAACACGTTTTGTTTTGTTTGTTTGTTTTTAACCATCCTAAACCTACTCAAATGGGTCCACTTTTATATATTGATCTCGAATATTGATCTCGCAGAAATCCACCATCAATTATTCTGTTTTGTTCACATCTTCGGTTTTACCCCCTTCTTACCCACCACACTACCAAGCCACACTACCGGTAGTGTCGTGGGGAAATTTCTTTCCCTTCTACACTACCAGCTAGTAGTGTCGCGGGTAATTTCTAAAAGGTCTTACATCTCCGTTCCCATCGACACTACTATAAGATACCGCACTACCAAATACTCTACCGGTAGTGTCGTAGGGAATAATTCTGCACTAGCAGCCCTTTTTACCCACTACACTACCAAGCCACACTACCGGTAGTGTCGTCCCCTCCGGAGCAAAATGTGCAAAACGCAAAATGACTACCACACGCAAAATGTACAAATTGCAACAAATGAAGATCGACAAAACAAATGAAGATCGGTGAAACAAATGAAGATCGACAAAACAAATGAAGATCGGTGAAACAAATGAAGATCAACAAAACAAATGAAGATCGGTGAAACAAATGAAGATCAACAAAACACATGAAGATCGGTGAAACAAATGAAGACCAACAAAACAAATGAAGATCGGTGAAACAAATGAAGATCGACAAAACAAATGAAGATCGGTGAAACAAATGAAGATCAACAAAACAAATGAAGATCGGTGAAACAAATGAAGATCAACAAAACAAATGAAGATCGGTGAAACAAATGAAGATCAACAAAACAAATAAAGATCAGTGAAACAAATGAAGATCAATAAAACAAATGAAGATCGGTGAAACAAATGAAGATCGTTAAAACAAATGTAGATCGATGAAACAAATGAAGATCAACAAAACAAATGAAGATCGGTGAAACAAATGAAGATCAACAAAACAAATGAAGATCGGTGAAACAAATGAAGATCAACAAAACAAATGAAGATCGGTGAAACAAATGAAGATCGTTAAAACAAATGAAGATCGGTGAAACAAATGAAGATCAATAAAACAAATGAAGATCAATAAAACAAATGAAGATCGGTGAAACGAATGAAGACCGATAAAACCCCTCCGGAGCAGAATGTACAAAACGCAAAATGAGCACCACACGCAAAATGTACAAATCGCATATTATGTAGATCCATAAAACGAAAGACTATGCAAATTGATAAGGTCAAAAAATACCTCTAAATATCTCTAAAAATGTTTTTTTGGGCGTTTATAGACATCATTGATCACGAATATAATTTTTTTCACGGATCTTCATTTGTTTTACCAGTCTTCATTTGTTTTTTCAGTCTTCATTCGTTTCACCAATTCATCTTTTCTTGGAATTTAAATTTGGACATTATTTTACTACTAACCCAAAATTCTGATGCTTTGATTATTACACTCATTTGCAAAAAAAACGGGCGGTTTTGATTTTCATTCATCTTTAAAAAGATACAATACCAAAAAGGTTTCAATCGTTTGTACACGTTACTGGCTGGTTTTAAAAATGCCGTGGTATTTAAAAAAGTACGTTCTAAATTCAAATTTTCATTTGATGCTCATTTTTACAGACAACCCCTTTTTATCCTACATTTTTGGCGCGAAGTTCCAGAAGTTAACATCGACTTTCACAACTTTTATTCAATTTTTATCGATTAATTTCATATCCTTGACTGTCAAAGCTTTATTTATTGCTGTTTGGCTGTATCAAAAATGGTAGATAAAGTGGTAAAAGCTACCAAAATTATCGCGCTGCTTGAAGAGGGTTGCAGCCAATGTTTCGTGGCTAGGAGGCTAAATGTTAGTCGCTCGACGGTCCAAAGGACCTGGCAGCGATATCAGGAGACTGGTTCCGTCGAGAGAAGGCCTGGTTCTGGAAGAAAACCATGTACCTAACCACGGGATGATCATTTTCTTGTCAGTCGCGCATTGAGAAATCGCAAATCTTCGTATGTGGATCTTAAGAACAACCTCCAAGAAGTAAGAAATGTGCATATTAGTCTATGGACGGTCAGGAGGAGGCTTCCCGCTGCCAATATACGCAGTCACCGCCCGGCCCGCGGCCCCAAATTACTCCGTGAGCACAGAGTTCACAGGCTTAGGTTCGCTAGAAATTGTGAATCATGGACTCCAGAAGATTGGAATAGGGTTTTGTTCTCTGAAGAAGCCAGGATATCTCTGTTCGGTGAAGATCGACGTCGGCGAGTGCTAAGAAGACAAGGAGAGCGCTTTGCAGATGCATGTTTCGAGGAAATCACACCTTATGGTGGGGGCTCTGTTATGTTTTGGGCAGGAATAAATTCAATGGAACGTACAGAGTTAGTCTTCATTGAAAACGGCTCACTGACTGGGCATCGATACGTAACGGAAGTTCTAATTCCTCATGCACAACCCGCATTGGCCGCTCTAGGTCAAGACTCGATTTTTATGGACGACAATGCTCGCGCCCAGCGATCCCGCGATGTTAATGCGTATGTGCAAGAGGTCGGCATTCGTCGTTTGGATTGGCCAGCTCGAAGTCCCGACCTCAATCCCATAGAACATATCTGGGACGTTCTAAAACGGCGTGTGAGATCAGTACACCCGGCTCCGCAGACCATCAGGGAGCTGAAGAATGTGATTACTGCGGAGTGGGAACGTATTCCGCAAGCAAGTATCCGGGATATACTCGCTAGCATGCCCAGACGAATTCAAGCTGTGATTTTAGCTAGAGGGGGTCACACTCGATACTAAACATTTATCTGCTTTTACTTTATTAAAGAAAAACAAACAAAAAAACTTTTTTATTTTTACTTCATGAGCATATGCACTACTAGCGAACATACACTACTAGCGAGGTTTAGCATTATTTCCCATAAATTGTAACAAAATTTTATGAAATACTGATGAAAACGATTATTTTCTTATTAATTTACCAAATTGTGAGGATAAAACTACCTATAATTATCAAACAAAGCAATATTAACATTTGAAATGGTCCATTGCTTAGGTGCCCGTTTTTTTGCAAATGAGTGTACATCCCAAAAAAACTGTTGTGAGCATGTCCTAAGAATAAAATGTACATTTCGCATTTTGTGCATTTTGCGTTTTGCAATAATTCTGCACTAGCAGGCAGCAGTGCAATGGATAATTTATAATGGGCCTTACATCATCGTTCCCATAAAGTCGTCTACTACGCAATATCTCCACTGACTACTTCCTTAGTAAATAGGTATACGTGAAAGAGAAAGAAAAAATATAGGTTATTTAGTTTATTGGGTATACAGCGGCTGCCCCATATCAAAATCTAGCAAGGAACATTTTTTAAGAAAATGTTTTTATTACATAATATTTATCAACTAGTAAGTCCCTACAAAATAAAAAAATATTAGAGTGAAAATCTAACAAATAACCAGAGATTGGAATACTAATAACCTAGTAAGCGAATAGTCTTGCAACGTCCCGTTCTTAAAACGGCCCGCTGCAAAAATCGTGAGGTTCTCGTAAATCGTCCCGTTCGCGAAATGTCCCGTTCGCTATTTGTCCCTTTCGTAAAATGTCCCGTTCGCAAACTGTCCCGTTCTTAAAATGTCCCACCATATCCCAGTAGTTCCATTGTCTACTTCCATGATGATTCACAAAACAAATGAAGATTGCTTAAACAAATGAAGACCGAGAAAACAAATGAAGATCGAAAAAACGAATGAAGACCGATAAAACATATGCAGATCAATAAAACAAAAGACTATAAGCAAGTTGATAAGGTCAAAAGTTGAAACCCATTTTTTGTAATCCAGATACGATAAACATTAATAAAATTGGTACAAGCAATTCTCGACCTTATGAACATGCATAAATATTTATTTATTTTTTACATATTCATGATCAGTGATGTCTATAAACGCCTAATAGCACATTTTTAGATAAGTGTCATTAAGGTCGAGAATTGCTTGCACCTATTTTTTTTTAATGGCAATCGCATCTAGATTACAAAATATGGCTGCGAGTAGTTTTTGACCTTATCAACTTGCTTATAGTCTTTTGTTTAATTGATCTGCATATGTTTTATCGGTCTTCATTTGTTTTGTTGATCTTTATTTGTTTCACCGATCTTCATTTATTTTACCGATCTTCATTTGTTTCACCGATCTTCATTTGTTTTGTTGATCTTTATTTGTTTCAACGATCTTCATTTGTTTCACCGATCTTCATTTGTTTTGTTGATCTTCATTTGTTTCACCGATCTTCATTTGTTTTGTTGATCTTCATTTGTTTCACCGATCTTCATTTGTTTTGTTGATCTTCATTTGTTTCACCGATCTTCATTTGTTGCAATTTGTACATTTTGCGTGTGGTAGTCATTTTGCGTTTTGCACATTTTGCTCCGGAGGGGACGACACTACCGGTAGTGTGGCTTGGTAGTGTAGTGGGTAAAAAGGGCTGCTAGTGCAGAATTATTCCCTACGACACTACCGGTAGAGTATTTGGTAGTGCGGTATCTTAAGTAGTGTCGATGGGAACGGAGATGTAAGACCTTTTAGAAATTACCCGCGATACTACTAGCTGGTAGTGTAGAAGGGAAAAAAAATTCCCCACGACACTACCGGTAGTGTGGCTTGGTAGTGTGGTGGGTAAGAAGGGGGTTTTACTCGACCAATTATTGCAATCAATATTGTGTAGGAAGCAGTGATGGGCGTAATTAATTACAAAAGTAATTCAATTAATAATTGAATTACAATGTAATTAAGTTACAATGTAATCTAATTACTCAGTAATTAATTACTTTGTAATTTAAATACTTTGGATGTTCCGGTTAATTTGTTACTAAGTAACTAGTTGCAAAGTAATTAGATTACTTTATAACTAGTTACTTTGTAATTCATTACTTCGTAATTATCATACATTCAAGTCAAGCAAATCAATACCACAGCCGGCAATCCAATATGGCCGCCGCGCCGCCGTTGTAAAAGTTCATGTTGGGTATCGTATAAGGGGTATTTTGGTATGCTGAGTACGAATTTCGGGTTAATTTAGCAATCCAATATGGCCGCCGCGCCATCGTTGTAAAAGTTCATGTTGGGTATCGTATAAGGGGTATTTTGGTACGCCGAGTACGAATTTCGCGTTAATTTAGCAATCCAATATGGCCGCCGCGCCACTGTTGTAAAGGTTCATGTTGGGTATCGTATAAGGGGTATTTTGGTATGCTGAGTACGAATTTCGCGTTAATTTAGCAATCCAATATGGCCGCCGCGCCGCCGTTGTAAAAGTTCATGTTGGGTATCGTATAAGGGGTATTTTGGTATGCTGAGTACGAATTTCGGGTTAATTTAGCAATCCAATATGGCCGCCGCGCCATCGTTGTAAAAGTTCATGTTGGGTATCGTATAAGGGGTATTTTGGTATGCTGAGTACGAATTTCGGGTTAATTTTGCAATCCAATATGGTCACCGCGCCGCCGTTATAAAATTTTAAGTTGGGTATCGTATATGGGGTATTTTGGTACGCTGAGTACGAATTTCGCGTTAATTTAGCAATCCAATATGGCCGCCGCGCAACTGTTGTAAAAGTTCATGTTGGGTATCGTTTAAGGGGTATTTTGGTATGCTGAGTACGAATTTCGCGTTAATTTAGCAATCCAATATGGCCGCCGCGCCGCCGTTGTAAAAGTTCATGTTGGGTATCGTATAAGGGGTATTTTGGTATGCTGAGTACGAATTTCGGGTTCATTTTGCAATCCAATATGGTCACCGCGCCGCCGTTATAAAATTTCATGTTGGGTATCGTATAAGGGGTATTTTGGTATGCTGAGTACGAATTTCGGGTCAATTTAGCAATCCAATATGGCCGCCGCGCCATCGTTGTAAAAGTTAATGTTGGGTATCGTATAAGGGGTATTTTGGTATGCTGAGTACGAATTTCGGGTTCATTTTGCAATCCAATATGGTCACCGCGCCGCCGTTATAAAATTTCGAATTGGGTATCGTATATGGGGTATTTTGGTACGCTGAGTACGAATTTCGCGTTAATTTAGCAATCCAATATGGCCGCCGCGCCACTGTTGTAAAAGTTCATGTTGGGTATCGTATAAGGGGTATTTTGGTATGCTGAGTACGAATTTCGGGTTAATTTAGCAATCCAATATGGCCGCCGCACCACCGTTTAAAAGTTCATGTTGGGTATCGTATAAGGGGTACTTTGGTATGCTGAGTACGAATTTCGGGTTAATTTAGCAATCCAATATGGCCGCCGCGCCATCGTTGTAAAAGTTCATGTTGGGTATCGTATAAGGGGTATTTTGGTATGCTGAGTACGAATTTCGGGTTAATTTTGCAATGCAATATGGTCACCGCGCCGTCGTTATAAAATTTCATGTTGGATATCGTATAAGGGGTATTTTGGTATGCTGAGTACGAATTTCGGGTTAATTTAGCAATCCAATATGGCCGCCGCGCCATCGTTGTAAAAGTTCATGTTGGGTATCGTATAAGGGGTATTTTGGTATGCTGAGTACGAATTTCGGGTTAATTTTGCAATGCAATATGGTCACCGCGCCGTCGTTATAAAATTTCATGTTGGATATCGTATAAGGGGTATTTTGGTATGCTGAGTACGAATTTCGGGTTAATTTAGCAATCCAATATGGCCGCCGCACCACCGTTTAAAAGTTCATGTTGGGTATCGTATAAGGGGTACTTTGGTATGCTGAGTACGAATTTCGGGTTAATTTAGCAATCCAATATGGCCGCCACGCCATCGTTGTAAAAGTTCATGTTGGGTATCGTATAAGGGGTATTTTGGTATGCTGAGTACGAATTTCGGGTTAATTTAGCAATCCAATATGGCCGCCGCGCCATCGTTGTAAAAGTTCAAGTTCATTTCAAAAGTTCAAGTTCATACCCATCATGAAATTTTGTGACTACGGCGCGGCGGCCATATTGGATTGCAAAATTATCATGTGATTCGTACTCAGCATACCAAAAAACCCCTTAAACGATACCCATCATGAAATTTTGTGACTACGGCGCGGCGGCCATATTGGATTGCAAAATTATCATGTGATTCGCACTCAGCATACCGAAAAACCCCTTAAACGATACCCATCATGAAATTTTGTGACTACGGCGCGGCGGCCATATTGGATTGCAAAATTATCATGTGATTCGTACTCAGCATACCAAAAAACCCCTTAAACGATACCCATCATGAAATTTTGTGACTACGGCGCGGCGGCCATATTGGATTGCAAAATTATCATGTGATTCGTACTCAGCATACCAAAAAACCCCTTAAACGATACCCATCATGAAATTTTGTGACTACGGCGCGGCGGCCATATTGGATTGCAAAATTATCATGTGATTCGCACTCAGCATACCAAAAAACCCCTTAAACGATACCCATCATGAAATTTTGTGACTACGGCGCGGCGGCCATATTGGATTGCAATATTATCATGTGATTCGCACTCAGCATACCGAAAAACCCCTTAAACGATACCCATCATGAAATTTTGTGACTACGGCGCGGCGGCCACATTGGATTGCAAAATTATCATGTGATTCGTACTCAGCATACCAAAGAACCCCTTAAACGATACCCATCATGAAATTTTGTGACTACGGCGCGGCGGCCATATTGGATTGCAAAATTATCATGTGATTAGTACTCAGCATACCAAAAAACCCCTTAAACGATACCCATCATGAAATTTTGTGACTACGGCGCGGCGGCCATATTGGATTGCAAAATTATCATGTGATTCGCACTCAGCATACCAAAAAACCCCTTAAACGATACCCATCATGAAATTTTGTGACTACGGCGCGGCGGCCATATTGGATTGCAAAATTATCATGTTATTCGCACTCAGCATACCAAAAAACCCCTTAAACGATACCCATCATGAAATTTTGTGACTACGGCGCGGCGGCCATATTGGATTGCAAAATTATCATGTGATTCGTACTCAGCATACCAAAAAACCCCTTAAACGATACCCATCATGAAATTTTGTGACTACGGCGCGGCGGCCATATTGGATTGCAAAATTATCATGTGATTCGTACTCAGCATACCAAAAAACCCCTTAAACGATACCCATCATGAAATTTTGTGACTACGGCGCGGCGGCCATATTGGATTGCAAAATTATCATGTGATTCGCACTCAGCATACCAAAAAACCCCTTAAACGATACCCATCATGAAATTTTGTGACTACGGCGCGGCGGCCATATTGGATTGCAATATTATCATGTGATTCGCACTCAGCATACCGAAAAACCCCTTAAACGATACCCATCATGAAATTTTGTGACTACGGCGCGGCGGCCACATTGGATTGCAAAATTATCATGTGATTCGTACTCAGCATACCAAAGAACCCCTTAAACGATACCCATCATGAAATTTTGTGACTACGGCGCGGCGGCCATATTGGATTGCAAAATTATCATGTGATTAGTACTCAGCATACCAAAAAACCCCTTAAACGATACCCATCATGAAATTTTGTGACTACGGCGCGGCGGCCATATTGGATTGCAAAATTATCATGTGATTCGCACTCAGCATACCAAAAAACCCCTTAAACGATACCCATCATGAAATTTTGTGACTACGGCGCGGCGGCCATATTGGATTGCAAAATTATCATGTTATTCGCACTCAGCATACCAAAAAACCCCTTAAACGATACCCATCATGAAATTTTGTGACTACGGCGCGGCGGCCATATTGGATTGCAAAATTATCATGTGATTCGCGCTCAGCATACCAAAAAGCCCCTTAAACGATACCCATCATGAAATTTTGTGATTAGCGTATGGGAATTTCAGTGAAATTCCTTCGTCACTCAGGAATTGAGCTGATGGTCTTCAAATTTTATAGCTGAGTACCAACCTGGACACATTGACTTACATTAAAAAAACCGCATCAATATCGATTCACCCCTTGGTTGGGCCGCGACGAATCCACAGCACAGGACAGAGTTGGTAATTATGAGTGTTGGTTAATTGAATTAATGAGTAACTAGTTGCAATGTAATTAGATTAACGTGTAATTCCATTACTCAGTAATTAATTACTGCTAGTACTCATAGTAATTAATTACTCAAGTAATCTGTTACAGAGTAATTGAATTAACCATTACAAAGTAATTATAATTTGTAACGGTTAATCTAATTACATTTTGCCCATCACTGGTAGGAAGTACGAGTAGAGTAGTTCGAGTCTTCCTACGTAGGACGTAGGAAGACTCGAACTAACTATATAAATTATTACGTATCTTGTTGTGCTAGAAGCTTCTATAGTCAATAACTGAGCAGCGAACTCAAGTGAGAGATAGGCACAGTTTTGTATGATTAATGACGCGCTCGTTAGTCGACAAGATTGCAAATGGCAACTGTGTTGTCTTTATTTACCGCTAAGTGCGTTCATCTTTCTTGTATCTTCTTGTTTTATCTTGAAAACATGATAATAACCTAAATTTCATCATTGTCCTTTCGACCGAGCGGCCCAGAGTAGCCTTAATGTTCTAAGTAGTTGTGAATTAAGAAAGTAATTTATCAATGGTCCATTTTAGTGATACTGTCGGTAGTACGAGTACGATGTCCAGTACTAGTTTAACCGTAAACTGTTACCCTTTTTTTTTTTTGATGTGAGGGAAAATCCTCGTAGGATGCTATGCCGGACTCTTACCGACTAGACGTTTAAGGACCACTTCTTCTTTAGTCTCTTTCTGGTATTGACTAGTTCTGAATTTGACTACTACTTGTAATGACTATTTCTATGGACGTCCATTTCTGGGTTTGACCACTTCCTTATTTGCCCACATCAAGTACAATGTGCAAAAATAAAAAAGAAAACCACAAATATTATAATACTCAATTTTATTGTAGAAACTGATTTAAACCTTATCGTTGATATTGATACTTAGCATAACATTGTACCTACTTGGAGGGCTGTCCACTTAGAAATGTAATGAGAATGATACAATTTATCTATGCAAACTTGACAGTTCTGTCATTAGGTATATTGGTAGCTATTCAAATTGATTTGCAAATAAGTGATTTTAAATAATGGAAAATGAAGAATTTACATTTACAATTAATAAAAAAGGGCAAGAAACACTACTAAGAAAAAAACACCGATATAATTTAAGTGTGAAAAATTTGATTGGTACGTCTCGATGGAGGTGTGTGCAGCGCAATAAATGCAGCACAACTCTAACATTAAACAAAGATAGAACCATAGTTCTTAGAGAAGCGAAGCATACATGTTCACCGCGCAATATAGAAAATAAAATATTACTAGCCATTAATGCCTGTAAAGAGGAGGTTACCGAAAATTTTGCAGCTGTCCAAATAATTTATGAAAAGCACTTTCAAAAACTGAAAGAAGCCAGTACACGTGATGAACTTCAGTATATACCGACATTTTCATCTGTAAAAGACTGCCTATATATAAAAGCCGTAAGGTATTTCTAAATACCCATCAGCTAAATTTTAAATCCATTGAAGAGGTTAATATCCCAGAAGCCTTAGGGAGAAACTTTTTCATATGTGCAGATGGAGAAAAAGAAAAAATTATAATATTTTCTTCAAGGTTGTCCAGAAAGTTACTAAAAAGACCAATGGACAAATTTTTTTTTGGTGATGGAACATTTCGTTGTGTCCCACGTCAATTTTATCAGTTATATACTTTGCATTTGGATTTATGTTCATCTGAAACTACCACAAATGTTATCCCAGTTGTATTCGCTTTACTCCCAAATAAAAGTCAGAAGACTTACGTTCGTTTATTCACTCTGATTAAAGAAAAGCTGTCTATAGACATTCAAAATTTTAAATGCGATTATGAAATTGCTACTATAAATGCGGTACAGACAATATTCCCTAACTGTCAAGTTACAACTTGTTATTATCATTATAAGAGAAACATTTGGAAAAAAGCCAACACTTTGAAATTGACTGGCTCTAAAGATGAGCGCAGCTATGTAAGAATGGTTGCTTCGTTGCCGTTATTGCCACATGATCGTATTACGGAGGCATGGCTGTCTTTGACTAATTTAATGCCACATACGAGTGAAATAACGGCATTTCAAAAATATATTCAAGAGCAATGGATCATAAAGGTGGATCCAAAAATATTGAGTTGCAGTAATCAACGCCACCGAACAACAAATCCAGCTGAAAGTTGGCATAAACGGCTAAATTCCAGAATACCTCGGAAACCTACATTCTTCGCTTTCATAGACTATTTAAAAAAAGAAGCAAAACATTACGACTTCCAAATAAAAAGAAGTTTATTTATTACACTGGAACAAAATAGACAAAAAAGGTCCATCAAATTTGATAAGGATTTACAAATATTATTACAAGAACTAGAAGAGAATAAGATTACTACCAATATTTTTTTAAAAAGGATTATAAGCCTTAAAAGAATTTAATACATACATACATTCACAACTGTTTCCCCAAAGAGTTAGGCAGAGCGTAAGGAGGAATAAAAAAATGGCGATCAAGTGTAAGTTACACTTCATCCCCCCTTAAGAATTAAGAATTTAATTTAATGACTTCATATAAGTAGGTTAACTATGAAATGTTATTTCATATCTTTTATTTTGCATCTCTTTTATTTAGTGTGACAGAATAAAGGTTACATTTTATTTATAAGATTTTCCCATTTATGCCCGACCCCAGTGGAAAATAAAACAGTTCTACAATAAAATTGAGTATTATAATATTTGTGGTTTTCTTTTTAAGCTATTGCATAGCTTCTATCGCGGGCCTTGCGTGGAGACCGAATCCAGAAATTGTGTCACGAAAACGAATCACACTCTCGGCTACCATCGGCCACGTTTGTGTATCTCGTCTCGCACTTCATAAATTTTTTGTTTACGTCAATTATGAACTCTGCAGTCGTTATATATATTATGGCAAATAATCCAAAAATTGATGCTTGTGCCCAGAATCGATCTTGCGCCTTCTGCGTACCGATCCGCGTCTTAACCACTCGACCAAAGTTGAATTAATAGTGCTGGTCGAATTTAGAGTTCATAATGTGAAATGACAATTTCGAAGCTGTCAATTACAATAAGTTGCTGTCAATTTACTTCGTCTAAATAAAAAATCGACTATAGGTGTGGTGGATGATTGAACTTGAGACTGGCGTATCGCCATTTTTTACTGATTTAATTTGTATCTATTTATTTTACTGGAGACTGGCAAAATCGTTAATAAACGGAGGGCCATTAATTAAAAGAAGAAGAAGAAGACTATAGGTGTATAGGTATTCATCATCTATGTACAACAGTGAAATGTACTCGTATAATTTGTGTAAAGTGTTTTATGAATGAATGAATAAACAAAGTGCATTTATTAATGAAGAAAGTCACGAAAAATAGTGAAAGAAAATGAGTGAGTACTCTATATACATACATTTTATTATTATTATCACCAATGCAGTATTATTTTTAGTTTTGTTAATTTATATATAATACTGCTATAAAGATAACCAAACCCGGGAGTACGTTCCCATGGGAAGCGGGAAGAAAATTTCACGCTGACGTAGCCGCGAGCGCCATCTATCCCATACCTATGTACTTTAAACGTGTCATAAAAGTCACAACAATACCATACATGCATATTTCAAAAAATGTCTATAAAAATAGTTTTTAAGTAGATAAGAAGAAACCTATTGTTTTATCTTTTAACTAGCTGACCCTCGCAACTTTGTTTACGTCACACAAGGTCTATGAAATTAGAGGTATTTATTAATCATACTCATCAAGTAGCGTGTGAATCTGCCCTGTTTGCTTAATCAAAATAGAGCTTAATGGTTAAAGCTATTCCTCAGTATAGAATTTTCCTCAGTATAAACTAAACAATTTACATACAAACACCGGCGTGTTAGAATTTTATTACATGTAGATATGTAGTAGACGTAACGTGTATAAAATGACATCAATCAAATGTCATCAATATTCTGAAAAAGAAATTAAAAATAGAGTTCACAAACTCTTTTGAAAATACATACTGTACCTACCTTAGAGGATCGTTATGAAGATAACAGGATAGTTAACAAACATCCATAGAAAATAGATGATATAATGCTGAATACCGCAAAGAACAATCGGCGCAGCATAGAATGGGGCCTATACTGATATCCTGGAGGATTTAAATGATGCCGATGTCCTGTGCCTGCTGAGGCACACACACGCCGTCATGCATGTCTGCAGGACAACGTGCAGGAAAACGAGCAGGATGAGGCAGCGAATGGCTGGACTGAAATTAAAATCGACAGACGCAAGAGATGTGGTGGAGGCACTAATTCACGTACCTCGGGAGTGTCGTGTCAGAAACTGATGAGATAGAAGAGTACCCTACATCATTTCGAGTCTCGTCAAGGCCAGAACAACCTTTACACAGCTGCGCCCCGTAGGCAGTTGCGAAAATGGACACGAAGAGTGAAACTCAAAACAAAGTAAACGTTAAAACTGTACTGCTAACTGCTATACGGATGCGAGACATGGAAGGTCACTAAAGACATTTCGCACCAGCTACCAGCTATAAGTCTTCGTCAAACGCTGCCTCCAATGGATCCTCGGTACATACGGGCCCGAGAACATCACGAACGTAAGACTATTGGAACGCTGCAGTGAGACCCCTATCCAGCAACAGATCAAACGTCGGAAGTGTAGCTGCTGCGCTGGATTGGACACACGCTGCAAAGGGACCATGATCACATCATACCAAGGCAAGCCTTACTGAAACTACTAGTAGGGTTTCAAAAACTGTTCGATAGTAAGTAGGTACATTTATTGATAGTGGCTATAGGCTACATAACATAATGCTAAGATTAATAGGAGCGGTGCAGCAATGAGGAATGTTTCGAAAACGGAAAACATTTAATCGTTATAAGAGTATCCGTTGCGCCTCTGCGTAAATGGTTGAACATAAAAATAATTTATTACAAAATAATTGTTCTTCTTAAAAAGTTCTAAAACAAAATACCTATTACGCTATTGCATAGCTTCTATCGCGGGCCTCGCGTGGAGACCGAATCCAGAAATTGTGTCACGAAAATAAATCACACTCTCGGCTACCTTCGGCCACGCTCGCTCGGCCACGTTCGTGTATCTCGCACTTCATTAAACCAACGTGTACACGTGAGCGTTTGCATAACGTGTACTTATGTATATGAAGTGAAGTAGGGTGAAGTGGGATGGGCTGAGGTGTGTAGGGTGGGGTGAAGTGAAGTAGGGTGTGGTGAGGTGAATTGGTGTGAGGTGGGTGGGGTGAGGTTAGGTGGAGTGGAACTTTGGCCTTTTGGACTTTGGCCTTTGGCCTTTGGGACTTTTGGACTTTTGGCTTTTTGGACTTTAGGACTTTTGGACTTTTGGACTTTTGTACTTTTGGACTTTTGGACTTTTGGCCTTATGGGCTTTTGGACTTTTGGACTTTTGGAATTTGGTTTTTTGGACTTTTGGACTTTTGGACTTTTGAACTTTTGGACTTCTGGGACTTTTGGGACTTTTGGGACTTTTGGACTTTTGGGACTTTTGGGACTTTTGGTACTTTTGGGACTTTTGGGACTTTTGGACTTTTGGACTTTTGGACTTTAAAAGATCCAAAAGTCCTCAAAGACCGAAAAGTCCCAAAAGTCAAAAAGTCCAAAGTCCAATAGTACAAAAGTCCAAAAAGCCAAAAGTCCAAAAGTCCAAAAGGCCAATAGGCCAAAATTCCAAAAGCCCAAATTCCAAAAGTCAAGTAGGTACTTGGTACTTTAATTTGTTGAACATAGGCCTTACAATCTTACTTCTTACTAATATTATAAACGCGAAAGTTTGTTAGTGTGGATGTTTGTTACTCTTTCACGCGCAAACCGCTGAACGGATCGGGCTGAAATTTGGTACAGAGATACATTATAGTTTGGAATAACGCATAGGCTACCTTGTATCCCGGGAATAACTTCCCGCGGTAACAAATTTTACGCGGGCGAAGCTGCGGGCATCAGCTAGTATTCTTATATAGAAATAATTATACTAGCATAGTTGGTAAAAAATGCTATGTAATAGCTTTACCGCGGCAGTCCCCGAGTGCCACACGTCTTTTTTTTTATTTTTGCACATTGTACTTGATGTGGGCAAATAAGGAAGTGGTCAAACCCAGAAATGGACGTCCATAGAAATAGTCATTACAAGAAGTAGTCAAATGCAGAACTAGTCAATACCAGAAAGAGACTAAAGAAGAAGTGGTCCTTAAACGTCAAAGCCCCAACAGAACCACGGCCGCCACTGCGGCCTCGCCCAGGGGGTGGTTCGGGTGCAATCCCGCGTCTATGGGGGGTTACGGGTGTGACCCCGCTTCTAAGGGGGGGCGTGCGTGAGTTGCTCACGTCACGCTGCCGTCATGGGCCTGCTTCTGTAAAGACGGTGAGCGGCCCTCTCACCGTCCTCAGACCCCCGGTCATCGAGGCCGATAGTCCTCGGCGAAGACACGTCGGCGGCGCCCAGGGCGCCGACTGTGGAACTCGGGTGGGAGAGTTCTCTCCCGCACCCGGCCCGCCGCCTCCTTCGCGAGCATGATCTGCTCGCAGAAAGAGGCGTCGCAGTCCCACTTACTCCCGCTGGAGAGCATGGCTCGCACCATGGCCTCAAGCGAGAGAGTGTCCACGCCCAGACCCACTACGAGAACCTGGCGCTGTTGTGCCCACGCCGCGCCGTGCACTGCACCAGCGTGTGGAGCGCCGTGTCATCGCTGCGGTCCTCGCAGTGCTGACACTCGGCCGTGGTTTAAACTGTTACCCTAGACAAAAATCTGGTATTTTATTAACGGTGGTGCTACTTCAAAACCATTAGTCCTGGCCGTTAGAATTTTCGTTCGAATTATAAAAAGTCATAGACTTCCTGCAATTATGTGCCCGAAGATGGTAAGGATATTATATTTGCCCCCTATTACAAGAAATCAACTAAAGTACTAACATAATGTGGGTGTGTAATTCCCTACTGCTATTCCCTGGGAATAAAGGCATGAAAGAGAGAGAGAGAGAAGCGTGTATGTTTGAAACTTGAACACGTCTCAATTTTTTTTAACGGAAGCGTCGTCCATCTTATATTACTACCCTTTCTCAATCCTTTATAACTCTCTATTTTCTACTTTAAAATGGGAATCCATTACTAAAAACATTAATACCAATCCGTCTTTAAGCAATTCTTAAATAAAAGTACTACAAGAAGTCACAGTTTTATTTAATTCAACTGCACGTCTCACGGTAATAACAAAACTTTCTCAGTTTTTGCTTTCAATTTGTGCTGAGGTGCTAAAGGAAAAAACCAAGGGGTTCTCACAATAGAAGTCATTAAGGAAAAAAGTTTTTTGAAACGCTACCAAAATTTAACTCTTGATTCTATTAAGGGCCGAATGTCAGAGCGCATTAGGTATTTTTACCACCTCACCTCACCGCGGGCGATACCCCCGTAGCATGCGATCGACATGAACTCATTTGACCCCAAGCACTTTGTTTGGACGTTGCCAGTTGGTGCAATTGGACGTTGACAGTTGGTGCAGCGTGTATTTCATGCCGCACTTTTTGTACCACCAAATAAATTACAACAGAAGTATAAGTTTATCAAACCTTTATAAGACATTTTATTTAGTAAGTGCCTGTTAGCAGGTATATTCAAAATGGGGTTGTAAGAAACCTTTCCTTATTTTTAACCGACTTCAAAAAAGGAGGAGGTTCTACATTCGTCTGTATGTTTTTATGTATGTTCACTGATATTTCCGTCAATTATAGACGGATTTAATTCTTTTTTCTTTTCTTCAATAGGGTTTACTTCTGAGGTAGTCCCATTTTTACCAGGTCAGGATCTGATGATGGGATCCAAGAGAAATCGAGGGCAACCACCGAAAATTGTAGGGACAACTAGTGCGTTTGGTAACTTTTTAATAAAGTGCTTTACAGTAGGCGCACACTAGGCGACAGTCGCGACGACATGTCGCGGCGACTTGTCGCGCAGTGTGCGCCTGCATCGGGCGACTTGACGCCGTGACAGACGTTGTGCAAGGAACACGTTGTCTTGTCCAAAGCTGTCGCTGGGCAACTGTCGCCGTGTCGCCGCGACAATAGCGCGACAGACGCGAAGACTCCCCTTGCTTGTCTCGGAGTCGCGGCGACATGTCGCCTAGTGTGCGGAGCTTAGAACAAAATGTATGTAATTTGGCGCCCACAGCTTGTCGCCGTGACAAGACGCCTAGTGTGCGCCCACTGTTAATGTACTACAATTTAATGAAGGTCAGGAGTCGATCTGATGATGGAACCGAAAGACAGTCGAGGGAATTATTTAACGATTTACAGCACGTACCTTGTGTTTGGGCTTGATTGATTTGTATTGATAAGAACTTTACACCTGGATAGATATACTTTTCGGTCCACCCGTCACTTAAAATGATGATCAAAAATTTTTTAGTAATAAATAGAACTGACTTCAAAAAAATAAAATTTACATAGCACAAAGTAATAATATGTATTTTGATTTATCAGATTGTATTCAATATGATATTGAAGTTGGTGCCATTAATAATACCTACCTCAACCTATGGGTTTACTTGGCGCCGACTTCAATATGATATTGAATAAAATATGAAAAATCAAAATACATTTATCTTTGTGCCAAGTAAATTTCATTTTTCAGGATTTGTTTGAAGTCGGTTCTATTTTTTACTACTTTTTTTTTATCATAATTTTAATTGTGAGACGAGCCGAGAAAAGATAATAAGAAAAAAATCCGTCAATAATTTATGAAATCAATTCGAGCAGTCTTCGAAGAGGTAAGCATAGGTATAACATAAGTAGCAAAAAATAATAGAATGCATCTTGTGAGTAAAATAATGCGTTTATTTATTTTACATTATAATATGAATAAGACAAGTAACACGCACGCCGCATGTCAGCTTAGACCTGTGTTACAAAATACAACCAATGATAGATGGCGCTTACACCAACATAGTCAATTTGAAGTCAATTTTAAGTCTATTTGAAGACCCTACCCTTAGTTAATATTTGTGCAAAATTTTAATCAAAAATATTGAGTACTTTTCGAGATCCTTCCGGACAAAGCAAAATTAACATACGAACAGACGACAAACAGAGGGGCAAGTGCGAGTTTCGGTGAGCGCCTGTCGACATTCGCACTTGCCCCTCAGACAAAAAAATTCTAACTACATTTTCGACTTCGGTATCCTGTGTAGAACCCCCCGCGAGTATTTTTTTAAATATGTTTAATGTACAGTTTTGACTTTAGATCTTTTTATTATATGTATATAGACTAGGAACTTAGGTTGCCTAGACAGTTTTCAAAAGCCTATTCTTAGTCTCCCGCAGGTGGCCCCTTCCGAGGTCCGTGGAAGCACAAGGGATATAAACCCTTGTTTGCAAAAATAAAGGATTGAATTGAGTACTTAAACCAGAAAAATAATAAATATTTATGGGGGACTTCCATACAACAAACGTGATTTTTTTTGCCTTTTTTTATTAATAACGGCAACAAGTACACACTTGAAATGAACGCCGCAGACGTGTCTTCGCCTAAGACTATCGACAGAAGAAGGCCCATGACGGCAGCGTGACGTGAGGGATTTATGCATACCCCCTTCAGAAGCGGGATCACATCCGAAACACCCAAAGACGCAGGATTGCACCCGAACCTACCCCTAGGCGAGGCCGCAGTGGCGGCCGTGGGTCTGTTGGGAGTCCTAGGACATCCTTCCGAGGGCTTACCCTGGGCTCCCAACCATAGGCTGTTGAGCGTAACGTGAGGTTTTTAGTCGGTAGGAGTCCGGCATAGCATCCATGAGGATTTTCTCTCACGTTAAAAAGAAAAAAAAAAGGGTTTATAACCCTTGCTTACAAAAAATAAAGCTGTTACAAAGTTGAATGAAAAAGGTACATGTCCTCAAAGTCTCGCTCTCGTATGTCAATTCGGTGAATCAGCTTATTGATAGAAATAATGGCATGCAAAATTCAATATTCGTTGTTATGGCGGCAACAGAAACACATTATTTGTGAAAATTTCAGATCTCTAGCTATGTCCATTCATGAGCTACAGCCTCGTGAAGGAAAGACAGAAAGATAGACAGACGGACAGACAAACAGACAGACTGACCGACAGACAGACTGATCGATAGACAGACAGACGGACAGCGAAGTCTCATGAATAGGGTCCCGTTTTTTTACCTTTGGGTACCTACGGAACCCTAAAAATTATCCACTTTTTCATACATTCATATTTACTAAGAAAGTAACGATTATTACACTCAAAATTAAAGTATTAAAGTACCTACGAGTACTAGGTACTTACGATTCACGTGTATCTTTTTTTGCAAATGAACCACCGTTCAATCTCGGAATCGATGAGCTGAAAAAAAAAAGACTTTGAGGGTACACTACAACGAAACGGCTAGACTACAACGAAAAATAAAACTACACGTTTATTCTTTTATGTCGGTAGTGGGTAGGTACTACTGTTATAATTTATACAGTGTAGCAATAACAACGTGAATCTACTGTTATACTCTAAGCGTCAAACATTATATATTATTATTTACTACCCGTTCGCGCTAAGGTTGCCGCTGGCGGACAGGATGGTGTACAGGCGTAGTATGGGAGGCGAAAGGCAAACTTAGAGCGAACGGGCAATACGTTGATTGTTCAGGCATAGTAAAAAGAGAATATTTTATACCTAGTAGTTACTGTGGTTTAGGTAAATACTATCCCTCTTTTTATCGTAAGGTCCCAAGCAACTTTGGGGCACCGAGTTCATTTCTCACAGTCATTCATTACCAAAAACAGCCGTGATCTAACTTACTTGGCCTTTGCTAAATGACACCTACCTGTACCTACGTAGAAGAGGACTGGAATGGGAGATCTCTAAGCCTATATGAGTACGTTTAGCTACTGTACTGCCTCTTCAGCAGGTAGCAAAATAATGGCAGCTGTTGGCTTCAGTCGCTTCGCTCAGCATCAACCTTATAATTTCATCATGCCCGTCAGTGAATTATTTGGTTGTGTATTTTTATAAATATAATAAAGATAAAACAATACTTGTAGGAACTTACCGTAGTAGCCGCAATTGACATCTGGGCATTTTATTTCTCTTGGCTTTTTTTTACCCATATTCACTGAGTACCTAGTCACTAATCACTATATTACACGATATTTATTTATTTATACACAATAACGTACTTATCCTAATATTTACAAATAAAAACAAAATAATATTTACAGATTTCTGCAACTACTTCTTATTAAAACGATCGATTCGCGCGGACGTAGCGGGTCACGTATGACAGAGCGACACAGGTCCTACCCAGAACAGCCCTGTCAGGCGTATGAAGTGATTGAAGTGTACGCTAAATGCCTAATTGTTCTAGATTCTACACTTTTTATCATTGTTTTAAAATCTGAGGTGTTTAAAAAATAAATAATAGCTTGAATATTGTTCATAAGATCAATATCTTTAATATAGACATGTGTTTATATAAAATAAACAAGTATATTTTGAGCAATAACAACATTCATCTTTAAAATTTTTGCACATTTCCAGTTTTTCGAGAACGATTTTTATCATATAAAGTTTTATTAATCGTGTTTTAAAAATTAAAGGAAGCAAGAGCATCTATTAAACTATAGTAATACATTTTTATCAGATCAAATCAAAGAATATTTCCTAGTATAAAGATCGCTTCAAAATGGGTCGATTTTGGTCGATTTCGGAAATACTAGCCTTAAAGGAGTTTTGGTTGTAAAACAAAAGTTTTTGTTAGATTTTGTCCAGTTTAATGTAATCGTGATGGACCAGTAATAAACTTAGTTTTGGAAAGTTCTATAAGCGTGAATGTGACGTAAAAGATCATTAATCTTTTTTTTTTTTTTTTTTTCTTGTCTTGTCTAGATTCCTTTTGGTTCAGCCTTTTCTCGTTAACTTCAGTATTTGTCCACCTTTACCTCAATTTACTTTAACGACGCCCTTGTAAATATAAGAGGACCGGATTTTTGACTCTTACGAGGAAGCGAAAAACGCATGTATAATTTATTGCCTTGCTAATTCACTCAGGTTTATTCCTACTGAAATAAGGATTAGTCTTCTTTGGCAATTTCACTTTATAACAGCACTAAATGCCAGCATAGTAATGAGCCTAATGAAGGTTTTTCAAAAGGTTGAGGTTTATCAAGCAGCATTCAATTAAGACAGTACAACTAATGCCAAATATACTTTCAAATGACACGAACGGTTGACTTTTTCCCAACGTGATGAGAATTTTGAGTTCATTCTTATAACTTAGGTCTAAATGTAAGATTGGGTAGTGATCAAGCTCTACGAATTATTTGAATTGTAGTAAAATGTTTTGTATCAAAGTAGTCATTATTTATCTTCTTATAGACATCTAAGGCTGTGCTGTAATGCAAACGAAGTTGCGAGGACGAGCTAGCAATTACACAGATTCAGTACATTTTGAATTATTAAAGCATACCCATTAAAGCACATAAAATTTTTATGTTTGTAATTTTTGTTTTGTTGCAGGTTATCGGTATCGTACAGGGGAGTCATTCGATGATAACATCGTTTACTGTTAACCCATAAGTAATTTGTTTCAGGTCTTAAGGCACTTAGTCATGTACATAAATATTTATTACTAGCTGATGCCCGCAGCTTCGCCTGCGTGAAATTTGGTTCCTACACTGTCTCTAACCTATCTCTGTGGGACCAAATTTCAGCCAGATCTGTTCAGCCGTTACAGCGTGAAAGAGTAACAAACATCCACTCTCACAAACATTCGTATTCGTAATAGTAGTTAGATACCTGCGAGCAGGTCATGCTCGCGAAGGAGGCGGCGGGCCGGGTGCGGGAGAGAACTCTCCCACCCGAGTTCCGCAGTCGGCGCCCTGGGCGCCGCCGACGTGTCTTCGCCGAGGACTATCGGCCTCCATGACCGGGGGTCTGAGGACGGTGAGAGGGCCGCTCACCGTCCTTACAGAAGCAGGCCCATGACGGCAGCGTGACGTGAGCACTCACGAACGCACCCCTTAGAAGCGGGGTCACACCCGAAATCCCCCATAGACGCGGGATTGCACCCGAACCACCCCCTGGGTGAGGCCGCATTGGCGGCCGTAGGTCTGTTGGGAGTCACGGGACATCCTTCCTGAGGGCTTACCCGGGGCTCTCAACCATAGGCTGTTGGGCGTTACGTGAGGTTTTTTAGTCGGTAAGAGTCCGGCATAGCATCCTACGAGGATTTTCCCTCACGTTAAAAAAAAAAAAAAAAAAAAAAAATAGTAGTTAGATAGATAGATTTCTGGTTAACAAATTCATAATACATATTATATGAGTTATGTAAATTTATTTATTAAATACATTTCTTAATTGATTGGTTAGACTACTACTTGACTTAACTTCTCTTCTAAGCAATTGACATCGTAACTTAGTTCCTTCTTCGGGTAGTCCCAGTCATACTGTAAGCCAACGAAGTATGGGAAAACCGAACTACGGTAGACTTTGTCCTCATACTACAGATGGTCCAACCAAGACCTGTTAACTTAATAACCATGTAAATTTCATCTTCTAAGCGTTCATGTTCATTTTAATGGCTCTTTTTACTTCTCAAATGTAATCTTCGTAGAGGCCATTGCCGTATTTTACAAAGACTTAGTGAGTTTGTGTCCTGCACCGAACGCAGCCAGCACTATAGAATAAAGTTCATACCTTCCATGACCAGTCGCTTAGAACTGCTGACAATCAATCATTCTAATGTACAGTGGACACTACCTGAAGCGTGGTCTTTCATTATTCCTGGCAAGCCATTTTCGAATTTTCTTCTTCTTTCATATATTAATTTTTTGATACAAAATTTAAAAAAAATTAACAATAATATTTCCGATAGTACTTTATAGCAAAATCATGAAAATGACAATGTCAATCGGACTGAACTTCCACAAATGTGTCAAAATAAAAAGTAATTTAAATAAAAAATAAGAGTATTTAAGGAGTATTGATATCAACTCCGGAGAAAATCAGCACCAAAATAATTTACATTCCCTTTTTAGGTCGATAACGTATAAATTTCAATAAAATAAGTAACACGTCTTCCATCAATTATGTTAATAATGCTATATGCCAAATTTTAAGTAGATCGGACCAAGGAATCGCGCTGTCCCATACAAACTTGACCCTCCTTTTTTATACCTTTGGAGGTGGAATTTGCAAAAATGGTAAAATTACTTTTTTCAAATTGTAACAAACAACGCTCACGCTGAATTTTATCATCGTACCATTAACCGTTTCAGCAATAATTGATAATAACTTTATACGACTTAAGTTCCTTTTTTATTTTATAATAAGCATACTTTTCCGGGATGAAAAGTACCCAGTGTGGTGCCCAGGATATAAAAGAATAATTATACCAAGTTTCATCGTAATCGAACCGGTAGTTTTTGCGTGATGCCTGAACAAACAGACAGACAGACAGACAGACAGACAAAAAAAAATTTAATCATATTTTTGGGTTCGGTGTCGGTCTAGTAACACCCCCTGCTATTTATTTTTTTATATTTTCAATGTACAGAATTTTCACTTCTACAGATTTATTATGAGTATAGATATACAACCGTTCCGCCACTGACTAGAAAATACTATTTACCAGACTGCAGAAAGCTAGCTTTAAAATAGATTACTTTGCTGAAGCAATTTTTCAATTTCCCTTCTTATAAAGGTAAAGCTTTGGATTAACAAAGTTAAACCATTATTAAGAATGTCATTTATTACAATTTCCCTGAATAAAATTAATAAAATGTCCGCATTCATTAAAAGTTATTATCTTTTTATTTATTTATTTATTTATTTTACACTTTATTGTACGCCAAGTATATAAAAACATAGTACATACAATCCGTGCAAGTAGCTGTACAATGGGCGGCCTTATCGCTATAAAGCAATTTCTACCAGGCAACCTTTGGATGGAGAAAGTTGGTCGGAGGTAACGAGTGATAGTTCTTATATATATATATATATATATATATATATATAATGTACGTATATATATATATATATATATATATATAATGTACGTATATATATATATATATATATATATATATATATATATATATATATACGTACATTATATACATACATACAAACGTACCTACTTATATAATTGATATTCTACATGGACGTGAAAAAATGGTGGAGTAATCCTCCACCATTTTTTTAAATTTCGTTATTGTCTGTGCTCGTCTAATCTCCACTGGAAGTTGATTCCATAGCCGTATAGCCGTAACTGTAAACGATTTGCCATAGAATGTAGATGAGTGACGCGGCATCTTTAATATCAAGTTCTCCGATGACCTCAGACATTTCGCATGCGTGCCGTGGAGGAACTCGAATCGTTCCTTAAGATAGGAGGGAGTCAGCTCCCTCCTATCTTAAGGAACGATTCGAGGGTTAAATAAAATGCTATAAAGCTGTGATAGAATGTGAGCATCCCGGCGAAGACGTATTGGTAACCATTCAAGCTGCGTTCTGAATTGAGAAACATGGTCATATTTGCGTAAACCAAAAATGAACCTTATGCAAACATTTTGAAGACGCTCGAGTTTGTCTAACTGGGTTTCGGCAAGATCAGGATAGCTGACATCTGCGTAATCTAGTATGGGTAACAGTAACGCCTTTGCAAGCGCAATTTTGGTGGACATGGGCAGCAGGTTTTGTAGCTTTCGTAATGATCCAACCGATGCAAACATTTTACGACCCACTTCTTGCATCTGTGTCTCCCATGATAATGTAGAATCAATGTATATTTTCCTCCCCCCAAGTTCTTAACCTTTTCGGAAATAGGATTTTTTAAATTGTCAAAAGTTATTGGGGGGATACTTGTCCACTTAATTTTTGATCTGATTCTAGAACTGCCTAAGACTGCAACTTGTGTTTTGCTGGGATTCACCTTGAGGCCATATAAACAACTCCATTTGCATATGTGACTGGAGTGGTGCCTGACAGTATATTTGTAAATCATCTGCATACAGGTGGTAAGAAGAAGAAATATTAGTTGAGATTGAATTTATGAAAATTGAGAAGAGTAAAGGAGATAGAACGCCACCTTGGGGTACGCCGACAATGGTATTACACCAATTTGATGACGTGTTTTCAATACATACGCGTTGCCGGCGCCCACACAAGTAACTCTGAAGCCAATCGATCACTGTTGGAGATATGTTAAGAGAGCGGCAGACGTGAAGCAATACATCAGGATCAACTGTATTGAAGGCATTGCTGAAATCCAACAATGCCAGGATTGTTAACTTTCCAGCATCCATACCGGACCTAATGTCATCTGTAATGTTGATCAGAGCTGTAGCCGTACTATGACCAGGACGGAAACCGGATTGTAAAGGATTGAAAACATTATTTAGGCGAAGGAATTTACTGATTTGTGAGTGTACCAAACGCTCAAGGACTTTGGACAGGAATGGGAGTATTGATATGGGTCGGTAGTCCGCGAAAGTCTGGGGTTTGGATTTTTTAGGTAAAGGAATTATATGACTACTTTTCCAAGATATTGGGAATACACCACTGGCGATGGAATAATTGAAAATGTAGCATATAATGGGTAGAAGTTCATTGAGGATGGGGAGGATCATATTACGGCTGATACAGTCCACACCGGTAGCATTTGATGAAATTGATAAAATAGCTCTCCTAACATCACAAGCAGTGAAGAGATCAAAGACGAATGATGGGTAGTTGGGTTTTGGAAGAGATGAAAGAAAATTAATTGCTTGTGCCTTTGCAGTCCCATCAAAGTTGGACGAGGCAGCGAAATGTTGATTCAGCAAATCAACGTTAATATCTTTTGGAATTGAATCTTGTTGTTTTCTTCCGATCCCCAGGGATTTAAGAAATTTCCATACCTTACTTGAGTCTCCATTTTGAATATTACTGTGAATGTGCTGGCCTTGTGCATTCCTACACACCTTGTTGCAGTGATTTCGTACAGAGACATATTTTCTGTAATTGCTTACGCTGGGTCTAATCTTATATTTAAATTTAGCAGCTGCTTTTTTGTGTATAAGATTTTTTTATTTCAGCAGTGAGCCATGGTGCCGGTCGATGCTTTATTTTGACAGCTCGGATAGGTGCATGCCTATCATAAAGTTTGATAATGTTAGTGCTAAATATATCCACTTGCTCATCTGTCGACCCCGACGTGGTAAGTTGAGTCCAATTAATGTTATTGGTATCGTGACGAAGGCTTTCCAGATTCATGCCACCAAAATTACGCTGCATGAGGATTTTGTGCTTAGCTTTAGGGATACGGATTTTGTAGGATAGGAATAACAGATCATGTAAAGAGAATGCATCAGCCGGATACTGACCGTGCTTCACGACGTGCTCAATAGAGGAAACTAATATAAGGTCAATCAGACTTGGTTTACGATTTGGGACGTGATGCGCGGTACTCGAAGGAAGAAAGGATAGGTTACAGGAATTGGCAAGGGCATGAAAGGCTGAGGTACGAGAGTCATTTTTAGCTAAGCAAGCGTTAAAGTCACCCATAATGATAACATGACTGTAAGAAGGCATCAGATTGACCAGCATGGTTTCGAGGGAAGGAAAGAAATTAACGCTAGATAAGTGACAATAGTAGACGCCGAGTAGGACTTTAGTGTGGTTGAGTTCAACTTCCAGAAATAAATGCTCACCGGCGTTGACTGGGGGTGGTTGCGCTGACATGCTAATAATTTTAAAAGGAATATATGTGCGCAAATATATAGTTACGCCACCCCCTCGTCCATCTCCGCTTTCCCAGCGATCATTTCTGATAAGTTGAAACCCAGGAAGGGAGTATAGAGATATATTTTACAAAGATTAATTAATTTTCCTCAGTGTCGCTGTTTGTATAAATCATAAATAACGCCAATTATCTGGCTACCTGTCGCGTTTTAGAAAATATAAAGCATAATAGCTTCTTTGTTACTTTAGTGAATTCGTAAGGTCGGCTTTTAAGAAAATTGTACAATATATTTTCTTAGAACATGTTTTGAATGCTTTATTAAATTGTAATAGCTCTTTATGTTTCTAAAATTAATCAATAGATACTTGTATGATCACAATAAACACCTGTAGCAGTTTTCAGAAATTCTGATGGCATATCTTTGATTTATATTTGACCGAAATACTCCTGAAGTCTTTTAATTGCGTCATGTTCACCACACAAATAAATTTTCTTCAAAAAGTTCTTTTATTAAACTTATGTGAGTGAAACAGAAGTTGGCTGCATCTTATGCAGGAAACTTCTTATTGTCCTCTAAAACACTTTTTTTATTTCTTAAAAATCTTGGATCTTTGGAGAAAAGTACAGATACTTTCCTCCAAAGATCCAAGAAATTCATGAAGACTATTGCTAACGCTGTAGCGTTATCTGCAGATTAACATAATTACGGCTATAAAAATAAAATAATTTGCGGAAACAACATTTTGGGGACCATTTTTTGGGTCCTTAGTGAGGATTATGCTGGATTTCGGGTGTTGTTTCGGCTTTTCAAAATAAATCACGGACCGCTAGAATCAGCGAAAATTTTTCAGCGAAAGTGGTTCAATTGTATTGAGACGAAGATTGTTGCTCTAGAGATCTAAATCTAGTGTGTTCAGTCACAGTATATACAGTGTGAATTATTGAAAAGGGCTTGGATGGCCAAATCCGAAACTATAAGGAATAGCTAAAAATGCTCAAAGGAGTCACAAGCCCGATTTTGATAAAACTTAAAACCTCATCATTAGATTTTTGAAAAACCAATAATCCTAGCTGGGAATCGAACCTATTGATTTTGAAAAAAAATACACCCCCTTTAAGGCCACCACAAACGTAGCTATAATATATATTAATATGAAATATAGCAAGGCTTTTTACTGACAATTGGGTTTCCTTTCGAGTTATCCTTCTCTACGCAATGGATCTTTTGACGTCTTACGACGCCCTTGGGATGTATCGGGGTGGCGACATTTTGTACTCTTACCCGTCGCAACACGGGATCCCCCGCCACACGTTACGAGTATAATATGCACCAATATAGCTCACGTTGAATTCAAAATAATATAGGTATAATGTCCAACCACATACATTTCCCATGTTGATTTGCATAATGGCCCACAAAAAAAGATATACGGCGTGTTACAGAGGTTTCGCAACATATTGAAGTGAAGGATCAAGAAAAATTACTTGAGCATCGCGCCCTGGATAAATGAAATCCTTAATTTACATTTACTATGTATAGTTCTTGTTGCGAGGCATTAAGGTGCAGAGTAGATAGTGTTAGATCGATCTAAATGAAGAGGTTAAATCAGCGATGGCAAATTGTTGGGCTTTCAAATTTATCTGCGGAAAATTTGCAGTTTTATTGCCGTACAGTACATTTAGTAGAGTACCTTTTTTTTAACGTGAGAAAATTCCTACTTGATGCTATGCCGGACATCCTATCGACTAAAAACCCTGCGGTCCCTACCTAATGCCTACGGTCGGGAGTCCCGGATGAGCCTTCGGAAGAATGAACCCAGGATATACTAGGTACTCTAGTATATCCTGGGTTCATCCTTCCGAAGGCTCATCCGGGACGGGAGTATACAGGACACTTCTATACATTATACTGGAGAACCGTTGTTCCCTTAGAGATTTGAAAATTCATCTTGAAAATAAAGGGCAATGCTGTATTTTTAAGATTAATCTGTTTCTAAGGGTTGCGATTCAGAGAGAACTCTCCCACCCGAGTTCCGCAGTCGGCGGCCTGGGCGCCGCTGACGTGTCTTCGCTGAAGACTATCGGCCTCCATGACTGGGGGCCTGAGGACGGTGATAGGGCTGCTCACCGTCCTTACAGAAGCAGGCCCATAAAGGCAGCGTGCCGTGAGGGATTCACGCACGCCCCCCTTAGAAGCGGGATCACACCCGAAACCCTCAAAGACGCGGGATAGCACCCGAACCGCCCCCTGAGCGAGGCCGCAGTGATGACCGTGGGTCTGTTGGGAGTCCTGGGACATTCTTCCGAGGGCTTACCCAGGGCTCCCAACCGTAGGCTGTTGGGCGTTACTCGAGGTTTTTTAGTCGGTAGGAGTCCGGCATAGCATCCATGATGGATTTTCCCTCACGTTAAAGAAAATGGTTGCGATTCTCATAATAATAAAATACATACTCGTAGTAGAAAGCTAAATACTTTTTTAATAAATGAAATCAGCCTATGGCAGTCCACCGCTGGATGTAGGTCTCTCCTAAATTAACCCGCCCCTGCGCTTTCCGCATCCAGTCACTTCCTGTGACGTTCTTCAGGTCATTGGTCTATCAGGCAGGAGGTAGTCCTACCCACGTGTACCAAGTCACGGTCTCCACTCCAGAACTTGTTTTCTCCATCGGCCATCGGTTCTTCTACAGATATGGCCAGATAAGCTGCTACTTCGAAACGCATACTTTACAAGCTATTTAGACCACTCTGGTCCTCTTAATGCTAGGTATAAAACTGACTTCTAGTATTAAACTACATAAATGATCAGCAATTATCTTTTCAGAGTTGTTACATAGCTTTCGTGTGACATTAAAAATTTACTAGTACCTAAATAATTATATTGAAAAGGTTGATCAAATGAAAGCTAGGGAAAAAAGGCGAATTACGATGTTGAAATAATTATATTTCCAGTACAAAGTTTTAAGTAAGCAGTAGCCCTAAAGAGACGTTTAAACCATATTAACTCTAATGTCTTCAGTTTGCTGCACGACATATCACTTTAGATAGGTAAGTATCAAATTTTAGGTCAAGATCTAAAAACGTTCGTCACCGTATATCTAAAATTTTACCTACTGTCACATACTAAGGATTTATAAAACTACATTATCTGTCGTGTAATTTTTTTATTTTTATAAAAAAAATCAATCAATACATATAATAAAATCGTAACAGGTCGCTGTCTGTACATTGAAGATATATAAGAAAAAAGTTATGGACGCAATAGAACCCAAAACAATGGTTCTTAGAATTTTTGTCTGTTTGTCTGTTTGCTCAACCGATTGCGATGCGGTTTTCTTTATTGAGTTGCGGTTTACTCCACTTAACATTTAGTGTTTGTTTTATGTCAATCGGTTCATAAATCAAAAAGTTATATCAATCTAAAGATAATGCAGAGTACGAAGTCGCGGGCTACAGCTAGTGAAAAATATATATTGTTGGATATAACTACCTTCACTACTTATCTACTTTCTAATTTACGACAGTTTACTTACTTATGTCAAGTAAAATAGTAAAATATTTGAATACTAGCTGAGCCCGCAACTTCGTTTACGTCACATAAGGTGTATGAAAGGAAAGGTATTTCTTCATCAGAGTCATCAAGCAGCGTCTGACACTGCCCTGTTGGCTTAATCATAAAAGAGCTTATTGATTAAGACTATTTTTAAACAATTCAGTCCGCGCCGAAGGCGTTTAGACGCCAGTTTAGGTTCAATCACATTCAAAGAAACCCCTACAATTAAAATTTTCAAAAAATCTGATTCTTAAAAGTGTTATAACTCTTTTATTTCTAAACCGATTTACATAAAACATACGCTAAATGTTAACTGGAGCAAACCTCAACACAATAAAAAAACCGCATTGCAATCGGTTGAGCGGTTACTGAGATTAGCGTGCACAACCGTACAGACAAACAGATATACAGACATACAGACATACAGACATACAGACAAACAGACAAAAATTCTAAAAATCATTGTTTTGGGTTCTATTGCGTTCATAAAGCCCCCCTATAATATTTTTTCTTATTTATCTTCCATGTACAGACAGCGACCTGTTACGATTTTATTATATGTATTGATTCACCATCAGCAAATTTGCCATCACTTAGTCTGAGTAGAAGGTTCACATTTGAGCTCATAAATCCTCCCGCCCAGGACTTATAGGTGAATGTGTTCTTGAAAGTTTTATTTTACGAGTTACTTGTTTTAAGGTATACTGAAGGTTGGAAACATATATTGAAAATGAGAATATGTGCATGAATTAGTATGAAAATCTAACTATTAGAATTTGAAGTCAGATGACAATGCTAACCAAATAAATGTTATTTTTTGGTTGGCATTGCCATCTGATTTCCCAGAACCTAAAAGGCATCTTCGACATTGTCTCGCCCGGTATTCAGCAAAATCAACGCTAACCTATCGTAATAAATATTTCTTTCAGACTAAACGCATTTGAATCGCTGGTGACCCTGCAGCCTTTGTGTTCTGTAAACGATCACTGCAGTAAGCAACTTTCGCCTAACCCGGTCCTTGAATGGGTAGCCACCTCGTGACGACCTCCCCGGAAGAATCTCCAGTCGGTCATCGGCAGAATTATCTGACAAACTTGTACAAACAGAATAATGTTCTTCACTAATTGGTAGTTTCACAAATGCAGAAACGGAATAAAATAATAATATTTATGAAATCCCACATTTCAAAACTCTCTCTACTATTTTTACGGTCTTCATGTGTACGGACTACGAGACCATAGGCTTGTATAATATTTATGTTTCACCATAAAAAAAGATGCAATATAACATCATTGCTTACTATAAATTCTTCTTAATATGTAAAAGATAAAATAAAAAAAAAAAATTTAGACGCTGCCTGTTCGGATTTAAGCGTTAAACCAAAATAAAAAGAGGCAATATCTGTTTTTTCAATTTTAGGGTGATAACCACCGACACGTTATGAAACGGGCCCCTAAAAGAAATGATTCAACCGTGTTCACATCGTCCCACAAAATATTTAAGGTATAATTCCTTTGCTATTTGTCAGAAATCATCTCGTTTTAGAAAATATATTATACAATCTCCGTCATATTATTTTCTCCTTGTTAAACAATAAATAATTATTGTAATGTCATTTCAATGTTTAAGTTTTCACCTGTGTTGATTTGAAACTGAAGCAGTTTACTTACATCATCCTGCTAAAGCTAAAGTAGGTATGTAGGGTATTTAACCCTTATAATTTTAACTGATTTATGTTCTGGTAACAAAAGTTACAGTATTTGAATACTACTGAGAATAGAGACCATTGTGGATCATTTTAGAGTTCAGATTCGCTTTAAATTTTGATTACAAGCGATAGGTGAGAACCAATGGGAGTCTGATTGGATGTATTAAGATATCAAATATTATATATCTTGAAAACTTTCGATATCTGAGTATTTGGAACTGGGAATAAGAATATATTAAGTGGTTGGTTAGCACTAGGTGAGGCCGCAGTGGTAGCCGAGGGCTTACCCGGGGCTCTCAACTGTAGGCATTAGGTAGGAAACTTGTGGTTTTTAGTTGGTAGGCATGGCATCCATGTAGGATTCTACACACAGTAAAAAAAACATAATGCGAGAGAAAAATTTATTATTTTCTGATGAAATAAAGTAAAATATTACACGATGATGTTTTTATCTCATAATTGTGATAAAATATTGAAACCTACCAATCTTAATTGGTTCGTTGTATTTTATTCGTTTTTGTTTGTTTTTATAACTATTACAATGTTTTCGAGAAAACCAATAAACAAACTGTGTACATTAGACTGTTTGTTTCTTTGCAATACTCGGATCATTATCAAGTTGCAGGCTTCCAAATAAAAACACTCAGGTCCAAGACTGTATTTTTTCCAATACAATGTTAGCTTTAAGCGAGACCTTCTGAATTGAAGTTTTCTGGAAAACTTCATTTCCGAAGGTAATATCTAGATCCGACGACGGTTTAACTTTTTAACTAGCGCTGCGAGGTACAGTTTTATTTATGTCATTAATACAGTGCAGACATTTAAAGAAATACATTGATAAAACTTTTCAATTAGCTGAGAAAAGAGTTATTTTGCATATTAAGTTCGCCAAATTGATGTCGCTCGCCTGATCCGACAATCTCTTTTGTACATACTAGACTGCATACTAGGTTTTTCGGGCCTCGGCCCGCTAGGCGCGATCACCTTGCCTGGTCGGAGGATCCTCCCTTTGTGTGTTGGAGGAACGTTCCCAACCTTTCCTCCACAGTGCCAAACGTCTGGCTATTTGAGTACAGTCTCCCTGCCTCGGTTTTCCCAAACGCCTACAGTATGGGGTTCTTTTAAAGGGGGCCTAGAAGGTTTTAACAGGGTCGGCAGCGCGAGTGTGGCGCCTCTGGTGTTGCACGCGTTCTGAGGCTGCGGTGCCCACCGGTCCTTCTGGTGGGCCGCATGCTTGTTTGCCACCTTAGTGGTATAAAAAAAACTGCAATGGAGCTTGATAGAATACCGACAATATAGGTACTAACCAACATACTACACAAATGTTTACTTCTATATAAAGGTTGACAGAATGTCCATTTCTACCTATTCATACTTATCTATACTTCGTTACGTAAAGTCACGTTAATTCTACATAATTATTATATTCACGTGCTCTCTACATTCTCGCAAATTAAACATAATTTGCTTCTCGCACTGATTAGGTCACAATACCAGTACAAACTAAATAAGGTGACGTAGGGATGAATTTTGGGTCAAGTTAGATGAATAGTTCCTACTTCTATCGAATCCCACTATAAGATGGATTAACGGCCAAACTGATATTAATTACGAAGGTTGCTATACAGACGTTGTAGTCTATACGTTCAATTGGATACGGATATTATTAAACGAAGATACTAGATTCTGGTTTTGATTACTTATTTTACAGTTTTTTCTTTAGATGTTCACTTTAGTAATACAGAATTAGGTGAAGGGAATAAAGCCCACAATATTAGAGTATTTGTGCCTGCTTCTTTCATCTGAATTTAAACCTTGTTGCTGTTTTACTAACATTTCAAAGATGAAAATAATTTAATATCATTTTAACTCTCCTTAGTATTAATCTTATGCTGCTGATATAATTCATTGTGGATTACACGACATTCATTTCAACTGCTCCTGGGACTTTATTGAGTTCAAGCGTGGTGACGTTTTTCTGGTCTTGTTCATTGCTAAAGATTCTAGTAAATATAATTATTACGCCTCACAGCAATAGAATGACCGGTGACATTAGAGTTTCAATATTGAAATTTATAAATTAAATGTAAGTATAAATAAAAGAAATGAATATGATGAATACAATTTATATTATGTAACGATTAAAAGATTGTGTTTTATAAGATTTTACGCATTGCACTAGTAATACTAATAACAATATCACGGTAATCAGTACATAGGTTACCTAATTGTTTTAAATAAAGCAATAGATATGAACATATACTTCAAACCACTAAGTTTGAGTTTATACTGTTTTAGATGATTACCATTTAACCATTGAACCGCTGTAAATACAGGCTTAAAATTCTACGAACAATTATTTTACTATACTTTTGAAGCAAGCGTTTGCTAAATAAAATTAAAATGCTCCTGGATTCAAAAGCATCAAGTTGAATAATATATGCTTGACATCATAATATTTCCTTAGAAAGCGGTTCTATCTTGACTCGGCTCTACATCATGAATATAGTGTATGAATGCACGTGTATTTCGGGCATTGTGTTGTCATACTTGTTGGGCAGCAGTAAAATGAAATCGGTTTTTTGTTGAAGTTGCTAATATTATAAAAAAATAATTACAATACAGGGTCAGCACGATTACTTGTGTGATACTCATAGGTACGCAAATAATTTGTTCTGGAGTTCGGAGATTTTCTATGTATAATCTATTATATAAAAATAAGTCGGGTTTTCCTTCCTGACGCTATAACTTTAGAACGCACGAACCGATTTCCACGGTTTTGCATTCGTTGGAAAGGTCTCGGGCTCCGTGAGGTTTATAGCAAAGAAAATTCAGCAAAATTTCACATACAGCGCCATCGCGGGCGAAGCTGCGGGCATCAGCTAGTCTATTATATAAAAATAAGTCGGGTTTTCCTTCCTGACGCTATAACTGTAGAACGCACGAACCGATTTCCATGGTTTTGCATTCGTTGGAAAGGTCTCGGGCTCCGCGAGGTTTATAGCAAAGAAAATTCAGCAAAATTTGACATACAGCCCCATCGCGGGCGAAGCTGCGGTCATCAGCTAGTCTATTATATAAAAATAAGTCGGGTTTTCCTTCCTGACGCTATAACTCCAGAACGCACGAACCGATTTCCACGGTTTTGCATTCGTTGGAAAGGTCTCGGGCTCCGCGAGGTTTATAGCAAAGAAAATTCAGGAAAATTTTCAATACAGCGCCATCGCGGGCGAAGCTGCGGGCATCAGCTAGTATTACATATTTATAAATAATGGCCATATCAATATAGATCATTGTACATGTTCTGTAGGTATATCATTGTTTACGGTTATTGTAAGCTACCCGAATGTAAGAACGACGGCGGCGTATGTACAATATTTTGTTTTGAAAATTTATTTACTAAATGACAGGTGCCGAGTTTAGATACTGAGCCTTATTTCATATCCTAGACTAGTTGATGCTCGTAAATCTGCCCGCGTAATGCAGCGAAGCAGTAACCGAAAAAGTCAACAAATCAATCAGACCGACTTACATTCATTACGTATTAGGGGTGCCGTTGCACCCCTACCCGTTGGTAGTTCAAAGTATATCACGGGCGAAGCGATATGGTGTAGCTAGTCTTAATAAACATTAGTTTAAAAGTTTGTTTTGCACTAATGAATTTACTTGTTGAATTTACTTGAACTAATGAATTAGAAGACAAGGCTGCCTGGCAGTGACACGAATTGCTCCTTTCTACATAAAAAAACTGTATTAGATACTAAGATACTAGAAGAGAAGGGACCGAACTGAGTTTCTTGGGGCGTTCTTTTTCCGAAATTCCGAACCCCCGGTAGAGTCACAAAAATTTTGACAAACCTAAATATTTTTTTTTTAATTTCAAAGGGAATATTTTTTTTTTTTTTTATTGATTTCTTTTACTTGCCAGAGAATAACCAACATAATGAATACACAACGTAACCTAATTATGTAACACAATTGGAAACATTTAATATGTACTACATTTTACACTTAGCAGCGCCACAGTGCATCCACACATGTACAAAACAGGACAATAGATGTCACTCTGGTTGAATGTACGCTATTATCTGGCATAATATAATTTCTGTGCCCCAGCACCGCTCGCGGTTTCATGGCTTGCAGTAATCAAGCCCGTTATGTAGCACGGTGTCTGCTTTTATTTTACAACTAGCTGAGCCCGCAACTTCGTTTACGTCACATAAGGTGTATGAAAGAAAAGGTATTTCTTCATCAGAGTCATCAAGCAGCTTCTGAAACTGCCCTGTTTGCTTAATCATAAAAGAGCTTAATGATTAAGTCTATTTTAAAAAAGTTTAAAAATAGTCTTAATCATTAAGCTCTTTTATGATTAAGCCAACACGCCAGTTTAGGTTCACTCACATTCAAAGAAACCCCTACAATTAAAATTTTCAAAATATCTGATTCTTAAAAGTGTTATAACTCTTTTATTTCTAAACCGATTTACATAAAACAAACGCTAAATGTTAACTGGAGCAAACCTCAACACAATAAAAAAGTGAGTGGTTACTGAGATTAGCGTGCACAACCGTACAGACAAACAGATATACAGACATACAGACATACAGACATACAGACAAACAGACAAAAATTCTAAAAGTCATTGTTTTGGGTTCTATTGCGTTCATAAAGCCCCCCTATAATATTTTTTATTATTTATCTTCCATGTACAGACAGGGACCTGTTACGATTTTATTATATGTATTGATTGATTGATATTTATTATATGTATTGATATTGATATTGATTTATAATCGTAAAACCCCCAAATTGTACATAATTATGCATTGTTTTATAAAAAATCTATATTGAAAACTGATACTGTGAGGAAATATGGGTATTTTTTAGCCAGTTGAATGTGTGAAAGGTGGGTACAATCGAATTTGTTGCCCGCTTTGAAATGGACGCGCACTGGTTTCGATTTCACACCTGACTTATCGACTGACATAATACTGGCAACAGGGACCAACATCTTAAAATGTCTTTTTAAGAGCGGAACTACTCTTTAATGGAAATGCCACTAAGCGGTCACCTATGTCAGGACCAGTCACAGCACAAGTTCTTCTCTGGAGGAGTTCGTTCCAGCTCGTTGCATTTTAGAACCATTGGCAGAGTCATGGTAAAATTGACAAATCTAAAATTGAAAATTACAAGCAGAATAAATTTTATTTTCACCTTATCTCACCCAGTCAAGGTCAGAGAAGAAAAAACCTCATATTTGAAAAAAAACTGATTTATATTGTGCAGTGTAGATGGCTACATAATAAGTCAATCAGCAGAGGGTTAATGGTTCGACAGCATTATTTAGAAATTTACAATTGGTAACAGTACATGATCATTTCCGAGACTCCGTATATGTTTTGGGCCGGTATCTTTTAATTTGGTGACTAAGGGACCTGATAGGCATGGTATAGAAGTGGGCTGGAATGTAAAAAACACTTCAGAAAAGCTTGCTGAGAGTTATGTATAATTCAGCTGTAGAAAATTTTAAGTTTCAAGGTTAGCTTCATTTCTCTAAGTAACTTTGAAAGTTGTCCTCGGGTTGACGACCCCGGTACCATCTCTGTTGAATATTAATGAACTATATAATAATTAAGTCAGAAGGTCTTGTTTGGACTTCAAGTGGAGACACTTTGAAGTGCTGGTTCTCACGAAGTAATATAATAAATCAATTTAAATCAAAGGATAAGCATTGTCATTCATCGTGGCAATGGTGCCAGTCTTTTGGGAACGTTTCCAGTGAACGATAATGTGGAAGAATACTACGACGCTTGTATGTATATCAAGGTATGTAGGAGATTACTAAAATACTATATAAAATTCTTAGTTTTTTTATAAATTGTTTGTTTTAGCCTTTTGTAGATATTTTATAATAGTTGTAAATAATTATTATGTAGTACTGTATTAGTTTTTGTAAATAAGTAGAACGAGAAAGAAAAATTCGTGTGTTAAATAATACATTTATTATCATTAAAAAAATTAAATCAAGGTTCTAGTTCAAAAGATTATGCAGTGTGCTAAGTGAGCTAACGAACTTCACATTTTTTCCGTTTCTCATACAATTGAAATTATGTGTCAAAGATTAATTAAGCATCCTGATTGGATGTGCAAACAACATTATTAAAAGACAAAACTACCTATAATTTACTTACAATATTTCTACTACTTTTTATTCTCTAAACCTCTCCTGGACTTTCATGAGTGGAACGATTTGGCTATATTCGATTTTGAAACAATTGTTTCAGAATCAAAATCAGCCAAATCTTGAGAGGAAAGAGGGTAGGCCGGGTCACGATACCTATCAGCTCCGTGTTTATTTTGTAATTAAAAATATAAAGAAGTGTTATTAAAGATAAATTTTAAGGGTAATAGAATCGTAAACAATTGCCGTTAAATATACATTGTGGACAAAACATCAAAACCAGTGAATCATTATCCAAAGACACGTAAAAATTTGTGAAGTGAAAAATTGCAATAGTACCTACATACAATACCAGAGTGTGACTTTTCTCTGCATGGATTTGTTTGATACATTCTATAAAGAATTACGCGACGTACGAAAGTGACATGATATAATAATAAAGTGAAAAAACAACGTATGAGGATTAACGGAAAACCTCTTAGCTCATCATACATACAACAAGGTATTGTTCCGCTCGCTAGTACTTAACCAAACCAACAGAGGGCAGCATAAGTACCAAAACAAAGCTGCTTTGGTACTTACATTGCTTCTTGCAAATTGCAAAATACCACTATTATCATGGAGGAAGTAATGAAAATGCTGCGAAAAATACAAAATGAACACGACGAACAAAAATCGACAATTGTCCAATCAGCCGAAAGTGTTACAAAACAAGTAACGCAAAACATAAATGTCTCATTAGACGAAATGTTCAAAGCGATGGACGAAAAATACGACAACCTCAAGGAAAAGCTGGTAAACCAAGAAAAAAGATTATACTTCCTAGAGAAACAGTCAAAACAACGAAACATTGTAATATTTGGCTTGGCAGAGACAGAAACATCCTATGAAAATTTAGAAAAAAATATAATAAATTTCATAAACCACTATTTTTCTAAAAGGATAGAGAGTAGAGACATACAGAAAACCAAGAGAATGGGGAAAAAAGGAGAAAAACCTCGTCCAATCACTGTAACATTCACCACATTGGGAACAAAAATAAAAATTTTTAAGCAAAGAAAAATATTAAAAGATACCGTTTACTATATCAAAGAAGATTTTCCACCGCATATTCTAGAAAAAAGAAAAGAACTACAGGAACAAGTAAAAATGGAAAGAGAAAAAGGAAACTACGCCACCATCAGATATGATAAACTGATAATACATCCCAAGAACAGAGCCACATCAGGCAACAAGAAACGAACCTTACCTACATCACCAGACAATAATGATGCTGCACTGACAAAGCAAAGAAAACAAACCAACAAAAAGAACAAAATCCAAACAGGCCCACAGAGATCGTCAAGCGTATCAGAGGGAGTTTTCAAACCAGGAATACTCGGTTTTTTATCCACTAAAAGCCATGGAAACCCACTCGGCGAACTTTTGGACAAAAGTAGTAAATCATAACAACTACCGCCTCCCTCCCACATGGAAAACACACTTAATATGCAAATAAAGAATAAAACACATCTTCCAAGCCGGCTGGTCACCGTGGAAGATCACGACAAGTCACAAAAAGTCGTCAGAATACCCTTTATATAGCAACATACAATGTCAATACCTTGTCTACCTACTCACGTTACGCAGACGACATCACAACAGTAGCAGGTACTCAATGGCCGAGAGTGGCAAAGAAAAGGGCATCCTGGTCATCTCTGGAGGAGGCCTTTACCTTTCATTGAGAGGGTTCTTGCAAAGTTAATACAAACCTTGATTGTATTTCATTAAATGTATTTAATTAAACTAAATGAATATGTTATTATATGGAATGTATTGTAATAAATATTGTAATTCATATTTTTTACTATGAGTATTATAGTCCGGCTATAATGACTCGTAATTGTATTTTTATCTTCATATTATTTCATATATATATATATATATATATATATATATTAATAATTATAGCAATGGTAATAATAATGTTGTGTAATAATAATAGATAATATAAATAAATGCATGTATATAATGTATCAACTACATAGCTTTGATATGGTACAATAGTTGGGTTTTTCGATCACAGTTCACAGTTACATTTATAAGAAAAACTCACAACACCGTCAACAACAGTATATTGCGATTCTTTAAAGGCTAGATTTACAACACTATAAACATTAAGCATGGAACTATTTGAACAGAATAACAATCACTTATCCAGACTATAACACACGTGTTAACAATTAAAATATACCGAACACTATTACACACGAGCACACGAGCCTTGAGCGATGTTACCACTACGAATGACAGCTGACAAAAATGAGCGAGACACGATGTGCGTCGTGCTTTTATTAGCTAGGCGGGTAGGTGGGGTGTCAGGGATTTGCCATCTCCTAACACGGCCTCTCCTGACACCAAGTCGTCCTCGACTGGTTTGTCTTGGGTCACCTCAGCACGTAGATAAGGCACGGATGGCCCGTGTCCTGGAGGCCGTTAACAGCAATCAAGTTTATCTGAAAGTATGTGAGACATATGTATTTTGGGCACATCAATAACAGATTGCTACACAGACGTGACGAAGCGACGAAGCAACTAAGCAGACGAACACATACACACAGCAAACAATAAAAAGAGCAAGAGTATAGCATGGGAGGCGTCCCACCCATCCTTTACTGTTGCTTTATACTTAACCACAAACGCGTTGTGGTTGAATTACTTAAACGCGTCGTCTCCATTAGCGGGTAATCCGCATCATAGAGCCGACACGAAGCTGACACACGGCAGACGATAATCGGAGCGTAGCGGACCCACCGCATAGTGTGAACACAGGTGGCCATACCACACTGAACACCTCCGGCCGACTCACGGCATAGCGGACGCACCGCATAATGTGAACACAGGTGGCTATACCACACTGTGAACACAACAAAAATTGGAGCGTAGCGGACCCACCGCATAATGTGAACACATGTGGCTTTACCACACTGTGAACACCTCCAGCCGACTCACGGCACAGCGGACGCACCGCATACGTGAACACATGTGGCTTTACCACACTGTGAACACTACAAAAATTGGAGCGTAGCGGACCCACCGCATAATGTGAACACATGTGGCTATACCACACTGTGAACACCTCCAGCCGACTCGCGGCACAGCGGAAGCACCGCATACGTGAACACATGTGGCTTTACCACACTGTGAACACCACAAGCCGATTCACGGCATAGCGGACACACCGCATTCTTGAGCAGCACTCCATGGGCTCTCAGCAGCACACGTCGCGCAGCTTGGCAGCGCGCTGTGTCTGCACGCCTGAGCAGGTTCACTCCACCTTCGGGCAGCACGTGCCCTGAGCGAACACACTGCGTCATTGGCTTAACTCTGTAAACCAACAAGGGTTAGGAAAAGGCAAGCGTACTTGCTTTTTTAAAAAGTAGTAAATAGTACACAACTTCAGGTACCTTTTAGATTCATAGCGGCAGGTAACGTTTGGTTACCCTGTGTGGTCCTCGCATACCATGCGAACCAATTGACGGAGGCAAGGAAACCAAAAGTAATTCGGTTAAGTGTCTTATCGAAACCAATATGTTCGCGCTTACCCGTAGGCAAGAGGTTTAAGAATCGTAATTCGCTAACCAGACTACGTCACGCACAACCCTATGACAACTAGGAACAAACTGTCCCTCGACGAGCTTTTTAAAAAAAATTGAGCCCCTTTGTTGCATCGTCTGCAGCCTATGCTATTTGTGTCCAACTACGAGGCCTTGATACTCCATTGACCTGACCTGAATATCACTTTGAGATAATTAGCATGTGGTAGTCTAACTCGTTTTCTTAACTCAATGGACAAGTTAATATCTTGTAAGCAGATCGACTATTGAGATGCTCTGAAGGAACAGACCCTTTTTACGTTTTGTTAATTTGAAAGTTACCAAGTAAAGTAATTGCAAAATAGTTATAGGGCCTTTAAGATCACTAACAATGATTTTAGTAAATGGAGTACGCTACCACGCGCTTACCATCATCAGCATTGGTTAATAGTGCCGGTAACCTGCGTAAGATGCATCCGAGTGAACCTCTGTGGCAGGTTGTGGTTTGAGAATGGTAAAAATGGGTTCACTAGTCAGACATCGTATCAAGCCTTGCCTAATTTGCTATTGTTATTGACCCCCAAAAATAGAAGCTACCCCATTTTCAATCAAACCTTGCAGCACGGCTCTGGACATGCCTACGAAAGCATCCCATAAGATCTAGAAATCATCGGACCTGTAAGACTTTTGAAGGAATATGTGAAAATTTTACCATTCATAAGCTCGGCCCTACCTGACTACAACTTTATACTTTCCCCAAGTGTTAGTGAGTTTAGTAAAGTGTGCAACGTCACAGCCTTCACCATGAACGCACGTCGTCGCGTATAGCGAACAACAGCGCGTCACGCACATCAGTGTACGTCGCGTACGCCAGCGAGAGTAGCGCACCTTGCGCACATAGGCGTGCTCACATCTAACATCAGCGCGCATCGCTCCGACTAGCGCTTGTTGCGCACATAATGCGCGTCATAAGACCAGCGTCTGTAGCTCACACCAGCGTGTGCCTTGTAGACTGGTGGTAGCGCACACCGGCACGCATCGCGTAGACTGGCGTGAGTAGCGCACAGCGGCACTCGTCACGTTGACTGGCGCAAGTAGCGCGCAGTGGCGCGCGTTGCGTAGGCAGGTGCGAGCAGCGCACAGTGGCGCGCGTCGCGTAGGCAGGCGCGAGCAGCGCACAGTGGCGCGCGTCGCGTAGGCAGGCGCGAGCAGCGCACAGTGGCGCGCGTCGCGTAGGCAGGCGCGAGCAGCGCACAGTGGTGCGCGTCGCGTAGGCAGGCGCGAGCAGCGCACAGTGGCGCGCGTCGCGTAGACTGGCGCGAGCAGCGCACAGTGGCGCGCGTCGCGTAGGCAGGTGCAAGCAGCGCACAGTGGCGCGCGTCGCGTAGGCAGGCGCGAGCAGCGCACAGTGGCGCGCGTCGCGTAGGCAGGCGCGAGCAGCGCACAGTGGCGCGCGTCGCGTAGGCAGGCGCGAGCAGCGCACAGTGGTGCGCGTCGCGTAGGCAGGCGCGAGCAGCGCACAGTGGCGCGCGTCGCGTAGACTGGCGCGAGCAGCGCACAGTGGCGCGCGTCGCTTAGACAGGCGCGAGCAGTGCACAATGGCACGCGTCCCGTAGTCTGGCGCGAGTAGCGCGCAGCGGCACGCGTTGCGTAGGCAGGCGCGCAGTAGCACGTGTCGTGGATCCTAGCGCTCGTCGAGGACGCCGGCGCTACTTTTCATTTCGTCCTGGAACTGGCAGCCTTGGGTTTAGATCATGTCAAAATAATTTGTTCATCGTTTGTTAACAATAAACGTAACTAAAGAACGAATGTGTAATTTACTTCAACCACTGACCTTCACAACTACTGAACTTAGAGAGTGGCTGCCGCCACTGAACTAGCGCCGCGTTACAAACCTCTTTCTTTTTTCAATATGATACGATTCAATTTATCAAATTAGCCTATGGCAGTCCGTTTGTAGCATTTATTTTCTATAGATGCAGTATTTAGGATGTGAAAGCAGCCTTATCGAGTTATCTTTTTTTAATCGGTTGTCAGTGGTGACATTTCTGCTGTCAGAATGACAGGATGTCATAAGTTCGGTGACGAAGCGTTTCGCATTTAAAGGAACGGGTTTTGTTAAGATTTTTCGTGAAAGACAGGACTTTTGACCGAGACCTGCTTTGGGGTAGTTGGAGGTCCTTTGGCTTTTGCTCTGAGACTGTGCCGCGAATCAGTTTTTCGCTCAAGCGCGATTATTTGTTACCTCGCGTGGCCTAACGGGCTGTGATTGGGTTGCTGCATTGCATCTTGCTACATTTTACCCAGAAAACTGGTGAGTCACTTCTTCTTTTGCAAAGCGGGTCGATTGTCGTCTGTCGCGCAGCCAAGATCTTAATTTGTCGTTTCTTTCATGACAGGGTTTTTTACTACGGGGCTAGTTGCCGGATGAGATATTTGGTGCCGCACCTATAAGTTAGTGGGCTGCACGTGGTACGACAACGTGGAAGTGCGGACTACACGAGCTTCTCATGTGAGAGGTATCTGCCGTCATCACCTGGCAGTAACAACAGGCAGTCACTCTCACTCAGCTCACTCTGCAGGCCAGTAAATCCACTACTTATGTGTAGCCTAGTAGTATTAATACCTGAGCCCTGACTTTACTTCTGTGTACCTGTGATATTTGTGTCTATCAGTGAATAAGCTCTCTGTGTGTCTCTGTGTATCTCTGTGTACTTAGTAAATATATGTGTGTACACCCTATTGTCTGTTTTCGTGAGAGCCCTAGCCTACCCTTGCACACAGACTGGAAACTTAGAAATAAGGCGCCCTGGGATAGAGTTCTCTGCATAGCTACCTCGCGCTAGTTGGTGAGTAACACTGATCATCTTAGTGTTACAAATTGGCTCCCAACGTAGTGGCAAATCTCTGGGTCTACTCTGCGGTAGTCTCAGTCTGGTGTGTGTGCATAGGTGGTTATCTCTGGCGAAACCATTCTGGAATCGTCCGAGACGCTCCAGGACGTTAATTGGTGGTGCTAGCAGCTAAGCACAAAACCTTCCCTTTCGTCTTCTTCCAGCTTCCTACATCTTTGGCTGGAAAAGACACAAAATTCTAAATTCAAAAATTTAAAATAGCTGTGATTTTGGAAAAACTTTTTGATTTTATTTGGCATACCCACTTCTTTTCTTATTGTGTTTCTTTTCTTTGTTATGTTCCTTTTTATGGTGCACACATATATTTATTGTAATATTATATTAGCATAGATTAATATATTACATATATTATTCTATAGCTTCACCTCTGTGTTAACTTAGTGAATTTCACTCTGTGTAATTATAAATTTTTTTTTGAAGGTATGTTGATACCTTGTAATTTTAATTATTAACCTGAACTGTGTTATCAGAAAATTTAGAAACTTTTCTCTCTTAGTATACCCTTAATCTTTGTTAAATTCTAAAAGTCAATTTGAAACATAATTACCTAACTTAGTACACTTTGTTGTAACTCAATTTACATTTTTACTTTGTAATTGATCCCTATCTGTGCCATTTTATATTTATAATTGTTGTAAGTAAATTTTTACATAATGGCACAGATGAAAAAATATATTAATTATTTAAGAAAGGATGAACTTGCTAACGAGCTGTCCCACATGGGTATTTCAGTGGAACCGGAAACGACAGTGTCTGGCCTTCGGAGTGAGCTAAGAACGGCACACCGACTCGTCCGTCGAGGTAGCATCAAAGCGAGTGCTCCGGTACCCGCTGATGCACCGGCTGAGCTCTCGATCTGCCTTCCAAGAGTCTCCGAGCTGGAGGAGGCTATTCAGTCAGGTGACATTTTCATTAATAAAGGTAGTCGTCTTAGGGTGTCCATCAGAGCCAACTACTTATTGAGTAGGTTAGCTCGTTGTGGTCTGGATTGCCCCGACCTGGTGGATATTCGTGGTAGGCTAGTGAAGATCATCGCTAGGGCTGAACCCAGTAGTGATTCTGAATCCGAAGGTTCGGATGATGATGGTGATGATCCTTCGGGTCGTGACCAGGTGGAATATACTTCACCAGTAGTGAGAGAGGACCGCTCGGTGCGAGCTAGTTCAAGTAGGAATAGTTCTACATGTAACATAGTGTATAAAGAACGTCCCCTTAACTTATGTTCATTTAACTTAAAATATGATGGTTCTACTTGTGTACGTGTGTTTTTAGAGAGATTAGAGGAACTTAGATGTGCTCGGGAGGTTACTAAGCCTAGACTCCTTATGGCTTTCTCCGACCTGTTGGATGGACCGGCTTTGTCTTGGTTCCGTACAAACAAAGCTAACTTCATCTCATATGAGGATCTTATTAGTGAGCTTAGAGATACCTTCGATATTCCTGATTATGATTACCGCCTCAGGAACGAGATAAGACAGCGTACACAAGCCCGCTCTGAGTCCTTGGTTAACTATATATGTACAATGCAAGCCATGTTCTCAAGGTTGTCATGTAAGATGCCCAGTGAGGAACAGCTGGACATTCTCATGCACAACATTAGACCTGACTACATGAAGGAACTGGCCTTGCATGATGTCAACTCTGTAGATGACTTGAGACGTTTGGGTAAGCGCTTGGAGCTTGCGCGTACTAGGGCAGACGCTTTCCATGAGCCTGCTCTTGACAAGTTTGAGATTACATCTGACTTACACCAGCTTAAGAACAAAGGTGTACAAAAGCCCGCTAAGCAGGTGTCTGCAGTGGAGACGCCGGTTACCCCCCACGATCGCAAATGCTTTCGTTGCGGCGGGGGCGGTCACACTGCATACAGCTGCACACAGTCAAGGGAGCTGGTGTGTTTCCGGTGTGGTCTCAAAGGAGTCAAGACCCCAGACTGCTCACACTGTACTAGCAAGTCAAAAAACGCGTAGGCCAGGGCCTTATTAGGAACTCTGTGCATCACTCTGTATCTGAGTCTATTTCTGATAAGGTCCTGTTTCCTAAACGGGATAGTGACATTAGACCGTATCTAGTTGTTAAGGTTTTAAATTTAAATGTCTTAGGCCTTCTAGATTCCGGTGCCTCCTGCTCTATACTAGGTAAGGGAGCGCACCGCATCTTCTTGGAACTGGGTTTTGATCTTGTGAGTATCAATCCTACTTTTCGTATTACAACTGCAGACAGCACTCACTTGCAATGTCTGGGTTGTATCTCTTTGCCAATTGAGTACAATTCGGTTATCCGAGTTGTCAAGTTCTATGTTGTCCCAGGTATAACCACCTCCATGATATTTGGAGTGGATTTCTGGCAACAATTTAAGTTAAGTGATAAGTTAATTTTACAAAATATTAGTCTTGATAGCTTTAGTGATAATAATCCTATAGAGTCTGTGCCCCTTAACGGTGGCCTCGAGGATTACGACAACCTGACAACTAAACAAAGGTGTGTAATCAACGAGGTCATTGAAAAGTTCGACTCGTTGAACACTGATAAGGTGGGTTTAGGTCGGTCCTCACTTGTGCACCATGTCATTGACACTGGTGACAGCAAGCCGATCAAGCAGCGTTATTATCCGCTCTCTCCCCTTAAGCAGAAGGCCCTGGAAGCCGAGCTGGACCGAATGCTGGAGATGGGAGTAGTGTCCCCGTCTCAGTCCGCCTGGAACTCTCCAGTGGTCATGGTGGAGAAGGCGAACGGCGACCTCAGATTGTGCTTGGACTCTCGCAAGCTGAACTCTGTGTCTAAGAGTGACGCCTACCCCTTACCCTATATCAATCAAATCTTAGACCATCTTAATAATGCTAAGTATTTAACCTCTGTAGATCTGAGTGCGGCCTACTGGCAGATTCCATTCGACTTACTCCAGTCTGCTGAGAAGACTGCTTTTACGGTTCCCCGGAGAGGATTGTTCCATTACAATTCCATGTGCTTCGGTCTTGTCGGTGCCAGTGCCACGATGCAACGCCTCATGGACCGTCTGTTTGGTCCCGAGTTCGACAACAAGGTATTTGCGTTTCAGGATGACATAGTCTGTGTGTCCAGCACCTTTGAGGAGCATGTAGAGCTCTTACATAGAGTCTATCAGCAACTCAAGGATGCTGGCCTAACTATTAATATGAAAAAATCCCACTTTTGTCGGAGTGAACTCAAATACCTGGGGTATTATGTGGACAAACATGGCTTACGGACAGACCCGGGTAAAGTTGAGGTTATCCTCAACTATCCCACCCCTTCTAACCCTAAGGAGGTTAAGAGATTTCTGGGAATGGCCGGCTGGTATCGTCGCTTTGTTAACAACTTCTCGAAGATTAGTAAACCTCTGTGCAAACTCACTTCTACGAACCTTAAGTTCGAATGGACCCCTGAGGCTGAACAGTCCTTTAACCTGCTAAAGTCAGCCTTGGTTTCTGCCCCTATATTAAAAATGCCTAACTTTGAGATGCCCTTCCGCATTCTTAGTGACGCGTCAGCTTACTCAGTTGCTGCTGTACTGACACAAACTCACGATGGTGTTGAGCACCCTATCGCCTACTGTAGCCGTTCTCTCAACAAGAACGAGGTGAACTACAGCACAACTGAGCGAGAACTTCTGGCCGTGATTTTCGCTTTGGAACAATTTCGACAGTACGTCGAAGGCCAAAAATGTACGGTCGTCACGGATCATTCATCTCTTCTGTGGTTCCATAAGCTAAAAAAATCCACGGGTCGTCTAGCACGTTGGAGCATGAGGCTCAGTCAATTCGATTTTGACATAGAGCATCGAAAAGGTAAAGACCACGTTGTACCTGATGCTCTGTCTCGTATCAAAATTGATTCCCTCGATGCAGTACCCACTAAAGACCCGTGGTATGACCACACCATGAATAGTGTTCGGAAGAACCCTAGGAAGTCACCAAATTATGACATTCGTGACAACCTTCTATATAGGTTAACTAAAAATAAATATTCTTTGACTTCAGACTTTGACTGGAAGCTGGTGGTACCTCAGGAGGATCGCTTGCCCCTGCTCTCTAAGTACCACGATGACACACTTAGTGCCCATGGTGGCGTTTGGAAGACGCATAAAAGGTTAGCCCTAAATTATTACTGGCCCAAGATGTACGAGGACGTCAAAGAATATGTTGGGAATTGCGAAACATGCAAGCAGTACAAACCCGTAAATACGTCTCGTCCCGGCCTAATGGGTAGCCCGAAGCGGGTTTCGAAGCCATTCGAAGCTATCTCTGTCGATCTGCTTGGTCCCTTTCCCACTTCGAGCAATAGAAACGTACACCTGATCGTGGTCTCCGACTACTTTAGCAAATACGTCATGTTGTGCCCTGTTCGGGTTGCCACAGGCGCTGTAGTCGCGAGGTTCATAGAGAAGAGTGTGTTTCTCGTGCACGGAGTCTGCAAGACTATTTACATGGATAATGGCCCTCAGTTTGTGAGTAAGCCATTTAAGGATCTGTTGGCTAAATACAATGTACCTAATATATATTATAACCCTAGGTATCATGCCCAAACTAATCAGGCGGAACGAGCTATTCGCAATGTGGTTCAAGCGATCTCATGCTATGTGAAGTCACAACACAAGTCTTGGGATCAGTTCTTGGTTGAGATACAGTGTGCTTTAAACTTTCGTTAACTGCAGTGCAGTTAACGAAGCAACTCGTTTCACCCCTTACTTTTTGGTACATGGTAGGGAATTTATTGGGGATGGAGCGCTGTACAGGCAGACAGATATCGCGTGCCATCCTACTTCAGTCTCTGTAGACGATCCATCAGCCTTCGGTGTCAAGCTGAGAGAAATACAACGCATTTACGACCAGGTGAGGAAACATTTGAACGTTGCCCACCAGCGTAATGAAAAGTATTACAACCTCAGAAAAAGGCATGTAGAGCTGAAAGTGGGACAGATAGTTTACAAACGCACGTTCTACCTGTCCAACAAGGCCAAGAATTTTACTGCTAAGCTAGCTCCTAAGTTCCTTAAATGTGTGGTGACTGCTAAACGATCCCCTTTAGTATATAGGCTGTCAGATCTGGACGGTAAGGATCTTGGGGAGCACCATATCAAGGACATCCTGAAGTATCAGGAGGAGCAGTCTCCAATACCTAACGTAACTACATAGCACTGTTTCTCTAGTTTATTAAACCAGTGCTATGTGATCATTATGTAAGACTATTGTAATCTTTTGTTTGTATTTCTATATGTGTACGTGACTTTAAATTGTCACGTTGTAGTTTCTTCTATGCACCGCACCGAGCGTTTTTCTCTCATTCGCTTCTTAGTACTCTACATTATCCTGAGAGCTTGGGTAGTGTTAGGGTATCGGCAGTGAGTAAAGGGAGCATTCGTTTTCTATGAAGGGCATTAGACTCTAGTTACTTAGCCTAACCGGTACACGAGTCAGTGTCTAGTTAGGTACATAGGAGGATCTTTCTTTGGTATTGTAATGGTCGTAGTCAGCTGGTGTTTGAAGGACCTAGCTGGTTGTCTTTGTTTATTAGTCAGTACTTTTCTGTTTTCTTTATTGTGTATTTCCAGCGTGTCATATCCGCAGGAAATACTATTAAAGGGGGGGTGGTTGTAGCATTTATTTTCTATAGATGCAGTATTTAGGATGTGAAAGCAGCCTTATCGAGTTATCTTTTTTTAATCGGTTGTCAGTGGTGACATTTCTGCTGTCAGAATGACAGGATGTCATAAGTTCGGTGACGAAGCGTTTCGCATTTAAAGGAACGGGTTTTGTTAAGATTTTTCGTGAAAGACAGGACTTTTGACCGAGACCTGCTTTGGGGTAGTTGGAGGTCCTTTGGCTTTTGCTCTGAGACTGTGCCGCGAATCAGTTTTTCGCTCAAGCGCGATTATTTGTTACCTCGCGTGGCCTAACGGGCTGTGATTGGGTTGCTGCATTGCATCTTGCTACATTTTACCCAGAAAACTGGTGAGTCACTTCTTCTTTTGCAAAGCGGGTCGATTGTCGTCTGTCGCGCAGCCACGATCTTAATTTGTCGTTTCTTTCATGACAGGGTTTTTTACTACGGGGCTAGTTGCCGGATGAGATATTTGGTGCCGCACCTATAAGTTAGTGGGCTGCACGTGGTACGACAACGTGGAAGTGCGGACTACACGAGCTTCTCATGTGAGAGGTATCTGCCGTCATCACCTGGCAGTAACAACAGGCAGTCACTCTCACTCAGCTCACTCTGCAGGCCAGTAAATCCACTACTTATGTGTAGCCTAGTAGTATTAATACCTGAGCCCTGACTTTACTTCTGTGTACCTGTGATATTTGTGTCTATCAGTGAATAAGCTCTCTGTGTGTCTCTGTGTATCTCTGTGTACTTAGTAAATATATGTGTGTACACCCTATTGTCTGTTTTCGTGAGAGCCCTAGCCTACCCTTGCACACAGACTGAAAACTTAGAAATAAGGCGCCCTGGGATAGAGTTCTCTGCATAGCTACCTCGCGCTAGTTGGTGAGTAACACTGATCATCTTAGTGTTACACGTTGCTGGAAATATGCCTCCATGATAACAGGTAGATTATACGACGAAGTCACAAGTCACAAACCGCCACACATTTAGTAAGTTACTCAATACATTTTTTTTTTTCATAATAACTAGAAGGATGAGGCTTGCATAGGTACACCTACTCCCCTATGAAGCCTTTATTCAACACTCCCCTAACTATTTTACGGACCTTTGGTTTTTCTCCATACGAAAAATTATAGGGTCCGCATAGGTACAACAGAGAAGGTGTAAATGGTCACGGTAGTATGTAAATAGAAGAAATAAGGAATTGAAGTTGTAGAATCACGCCAGGTATACTCTCCGTAGCCAAGATACGGTCAAACGTTTGGACCTCGTTGACAGGTGTACAAATGAATGGTACTTAGTTCGTGTAAATAATTATTTATCTTTTGTAGTTAATTAAACGGTCTTCTTTACAATAGACGTTCATGACTGCATTTCTGTACCACTGCTAAATCTGCCTCGATAAAAATGTCATTTAACTCGGTAACAGTAACAAAAGATGTAGATCTTATTTCCCGTTCACTCAGGCCCTTCTGATAGCAACTTGGGGGGGTTAAAATGGCATGATAGACATTTTAAAACATCAGAAGAATCCTAAGGCACGTTTTGGATCCTACTATCAATAAGCACGTTCAACAGGATGCCCTGGATCAGAGCCACCGCAACTACACTTTTATTGTTACGAGTACTAACACGATCTGAGCACGAATTAGTGCATCACCGACTAAGGTACCGACAGACTTCACTAAACGAGTATGTTCGTAAGTCCTATTTTTATAAAATGTGCACTATGTACTCTTCGCGTCGCGACGGAACTACTAGGCGCTGTGGTGGTAAGAGGTTTCTTAGTGCAATTCCGTTCAAAGTCTCAGAGATTATTACACAAATGACAGTAATATTTACAGAACTTTAACCAAATGTAGTTTCATAATTAGAAAAACAAAGAGTCCTACAGAGGCATTTCCATTACGTATAAATCGAGAGAAACGAGACTATGGCTTCCAGCTGACACGATTTGCAGTACGGGAATTTGTGGCCGCGGGCCTAACTTAACGACTGTCTATTCCGCGTATGACTGAGCGGCGGTCGCAGCTTATCGCCAAGATTACCCATAAGCAAAGGAGCGCACGCCGGGCGTACCTTGCGCATGTTGAATATTTGTCAGATGTCTTATTCATTGCTACAAATAAAATTTTGGCGTAGTCCAACCTCCGAGGGCAGAGAGTGAACTTAAGTTGAAATTAGGCCACAAGTGATAATTTGCAACCCAATTATCCCATCTCGGCGTTACCTGAGACGCATTGCATTCTCGATCGCACCAATCGTCTAACTCGCGATTAAATTTAAAAAAGACGTGTCAAAAGGCCCTCGGAGTTGGTCTCACCAACCCTTTGTGGAACATCGCTCAAGTTCACGTGGTTACAAAGACGTGTTAAGGTATCTCTAACTGGCTGCTCGATAGGGGATTACTGTTACGCGTCGCGGCGTCGTCTCTCAGAACCGTCAGTATTTGTCACATTCGAAGCGGTGCATGGCACCAAGTCGCAATATGCTATTCCGAGTACCCTACAATTAGGTTATTTTCGATAGGCGTATCGGATGAACGTTTACATCGCGTAGTTTTACACATAAACGGCGATATTGATCTGGATTCTGAACTACGGTGCTGAGAGACAATGTACGAGCTACTCTTCTAGGTACCTACTACGTTTGCAAAAGCGTCGAACGGCGCGGTTCATAGTTACGTGACCTACCCCGCGAATCAATGTAAGATCGGTCGCGCTCGCACGTTACTTCGAATACGTCAATGATCAGGATCACTTGACATCGTTAACACTACCGCTTAGATCTACTCTAAGATCTGCACACAAATATCAACGAGCGTAAAGGAAAAAACCACTAAATAATAGTAGAAATGTAGGTAGAAAAATAATTGCTATTCTGTTCCTTGCGTACCTGAATACTGTGTGGGCTTCAATCTGCGTATCTTTATCCCACTTCTGAAGTTGGGTTTGTCGATCACAGTTCACAGTTACATTTATAAGAAAAACTCACAACACCGTCAACAACAGTATATTGCGATTCTTTAAAGGCTAGATTTACAACACTATAAACATTAAGCATGGAACTATTTGAACAGAATAACAATCACTTATCCAGACTATAACACACGTGTTAACAATTAAAATATACCGAACACTATTACACACGAGCACACGAGCCTTGAGCGATGTTACCACTACGAATGACAGCTGACAAAAATGAGCGAGACACGATGTGCGTCGTGCTTTTATTAGCTAGGCGGGTAGGTGGGGTGTCAGGGATTTGCCATCTCCTAACAGTACAATATGTTAATCTGTCTAATGATGTAAAATTAAATTTTAGTTTAATACTTTTATTTTTTTAAATTTTTTTACCAAGGGTGGATACTATATTTCTGAGTCCTAATTCATTTATTAGAATATTATTTCATATGCATATACTCATAGAAATTGGTACTTCATTTATTTCATATGAGTAAGTACTATCAAGTCTAAAGACTATAGCTAGGTATACCTAATCATATAATTTTACTGATTGTTTTTTAAATAGGTAAGGTACATCAAAATTATAGAATAGTTAAGCTAGGTGAATAATTTTGCATACACTCTGTAATTTAAATATCCTGAATGTCAAAAAAGGAGGGTTTACTCATTGAATTTAAAGATTAAGTACCTTTGAATATAATGTATAACCTTTGGTTTACATAGGCATTGACTATATTATAAAAAAGGATCACTTGACATCGTTAACACTACCGCTTAGATCTACTCTAAGATCTGCACACAAATATCAACGAGCGTAAAGGAAAAAACCACTAAATAATAGTAGAAATGTAGGTAGAAAAATAATTGCTATTCTGTTCCTTGCGTACCTGAATACTGTGTGGGCTTCAATCTGCGTATCTTTATCCCACTTCTGAAGTTGGGTTTGTCGATCACAGTTCACAGTTACATTTATAAGAAAAACTCACAACACCGTCAACAACAGTATATTGCGATTCTTTAAAGGCTAGATTTACAACACTATAAACATTAAGCATGGAACTATTTGAACAGAATAACAATCACTTATCCAGACTATAACACACGTGTTAACAATTAAAATATACCGAACACTATTACACACGAGCACACGAGCCTTGAGCGATGTTACCACTACGAATGACAGCTGACAAAAATGAGCGAGACACGATGTGCGTCGTGCTTTTATTAGCTAGGCGGGTAGGTGGGGTGTCAGGGATTTGCCATCTCCTAACAGTACAATATGTTAATCTGTCTAATGATGTAAAATTAAATTTTAGTTTAATACTTTTATTTTTTTAAATTTTTTTACCAAGGGTGGATACTATATTTCTGAGTCCTAATTCATTTATTAGAATATTATTTCATATGCATATACTCATAGAAATTGGGACTTCATTTATTTCATATGAGTAAGTACTATCAAGTCTAAAGACTATAGCTAAGTATACCTAATCATATAATTTTACTGATTGTTTTTTAAATAGGTAAGGTACATCAAAATTATAGAATAGTTAAGCTAGGTGAATAATTTTGCATACACTCTGTAATTTAAATATCCTGAATGTCAAAAAAGGAGGGTTTACTCATTGAATTTAAAGATTAAGTACCTTTGAATATAATGTATAACCTTTGGTTTACATAGGCATTGACTATATTATAAAAAATCTACCTATGTTTAATCACATTTTGTACTGACTCTTTTTAAATGTAGAATCAGAAACAAATTGTAAAACCTGTGTAATTTTGCATGCATGTACCTATTGGAATTTTCATTGTAAATTTAAATTTCCCAAAAATAAGCAAGAAATAAAAGGCTGTAACAAACCCTATTACCTAATATTGTAGTTATTGTACCATAGCTTAAGTAGTTAAGTGTTGTACTAAAGAGTAGGTGTCGCTTTCGCTAGATGTCGCTGTACTAATGATCTTATTTCTGAATCGCGGTGTTAAGATTCTCCGCAGGTCAATGACCTTTGCTTGTAAATTGTAATTCTTCGATAGTTTCAGCAGTACCTAGAGCGCATCGGGGAACAACGTCCTATTTGGAATTGTTACTCTGGACACTCTTCGGGAACCGCCACTATTCTTTTTTTTGGATAGAGGTCCTTCTGATATGCGAAGTTGGACCTATTCATTATCTTAAGTTCCTGTATATTGTTACTTCACCATTCACTATTAAACGCCGTCTACTCCGCTTCGTGGTTTTCTCTGGACAACAACCCCTCACCCCTCACCCCTACAATCTGGCGACCAACGAAGGGCACATCACCAAGGCAGGAAGAAAGACGACGTTTCCTGTGAAGAGTGAAGCAAAGACAGACACTATGGCACTTAGCTTGTCACACGAGCAGTTTCAAGAACTCATGGCGCGAATATCACCTGCCCGACAAGAAACGTTCACGACATGTCGTGCGGAATTCAATGGCACGAGGAGTTCAGAAGTGGTGGAGGCATTCCTGGCAGCGGTCAGTATTTTCAAGGACGTTGCCAAAATCAACGATATCGACGCGCTTGCAGGACTACCGCTACTATTGAAAGACGAGGCTGCGATATGGTGGCAAGGTATTAAGCATCAAGTACAGACTTGGGAAAGTTTTAAAGAACGCCTGCGGTACACCTATGCTCCGAAGAAACCTCCCTGTGTCATTTACCAGGAGATCGTGTGCGAGAAGCAGGATAACGATACCCCAACGGAAATTTTCATTGCCCACAAGCGGGCCCTATTTGCTCAGCTCCCCGAGCCGGAAATACCAGAAAGCCATCAACTCCATATGGTGTATGGACAATTGAAGAGCCGCATAAGGGATAAGATTCCACGCAACTCCATAACCTCCTACGACCAAATATTGGAAGCGGCACGTGGGTTGGAGCAACTGTGGTCAGATCATGTGAGGGACAACCGGAACAGCGATGGCGATAAATGACCTTTGCTTGTAAATTGTAATTCTTCGATAGTTTCAGCAGTACCTAGAGCGCATCGGGGAACAACGTCCTATTTGGAATTGTTACTCTGGACACTCTTCGGGAACCGCCACTATTCTTTTTTTTGGATAGAGGTCCTTCTGATATGCGAAGTTGGACCTATTCATTATCTTAAGTTCCTGTATATTGTTACTTCACAATTCACTATTAAACGCCGTCTACTCCGCTTCGTGGTTTTCTCTGGACAACAACCCCTCACCCCTCACCCCTACAATCTGGCGACCAACGAAGGGCACATCACCAAGGCAGGAAGAAAGACGACGTTTCCTGTGAAGAGTGAAGCAAAGACAGACACTATGGCACTTAGCTTGTCACACGAGCAGTTTCAAGAACTCATGGCGCGAATATCACCTGCCCGACAAGAAACGTTCACGACATGTCGTGCGGAATTCAATGGCACGAGGAGTTCAGAAGTGGTGGAGGCATTCCTGGCAGCGGTCAGTATTTTCAAGGACGTTGCCAAAATCAACGATATCGACGCGCTTGCAGGACTACCGCTACTATTGAAAGACGAGGCTGCGATATGGTGGCAAGGTATTAAGCATCAAGTACAGACTTGGGAAAGTTTTAAAGAACGCCTGCGGTACACCTATGCTCCGAAGAAACCTCCCTGTGTCATTTACCAGGAGATCGTGTGCGAGAAGCAGGATAACGATACCCCAACGGAAATTTTCATTGCCCACAAGCGGGCCCTATTTGCTCAGCTCCCCGAGCCGGAAATACCAGAAAGCCATCAACTCCATATGGTGTATGGACAATTGAAGAGCCGCATAAGGGATAAGATTCCACGCAACTCCATAACCTCCTACGACCAAATATTGGAAGCGGCACGTGGGTTGGAGCAACTGTGGTCAGATCATGTGAGGGACAACCGGAACAGCGATGGCGATAAAACAGGCCTCAAGTCAACAAAAAAAAATGAGGGTTCTGTCACTATTCCGGACATACCACAGAGAATTGTCGGAAACTAAAGGCCCAGCAGAAGAAACTGGAGACTTCTGCGAGTCACGAAATACCGGAAAATACTCCTACAGGTGTTTCAGGCTTGGTAACACACAAAACTACACAAGCACCCTCACCATCTACACCTAGAGTGACATGCTACGGATGTGGGGCCCCCGGTGTAGTTCGGAGCAGCTGTCCCACATGCGCCGTCAGAAAACGTTCAGTGGCCGATGCTAACGTCAGTTTTTGCGCGGTAAACGTCCAGGCCAATATCAGAAACCACCCCGTTGTCTTCATAGAAATAGCGGGCGTCAAAGGAACTGCATTCCTAGATACGTGCGCCAAGACCAGCGTGGCTTCCTGTCATTTATATCGTCAACTGGTGGCAAAGGGTCAAAAATTTTACCAGGAAGATGTGCAGATTACTCTTGCCGATGGGATCAAGAGACCTCAACGCGTTTTAACGGCTTTAGTTCCTGTTAAGCTGGAAGATCGGATCATCACTACCACCTTCATCGTTCTGCCTGAATCCACTGACAATCAAACTTTACTTGGCGTTGGCTTTATCCAAGACGCCCAAATGGTTCTAAATCTACCACAATTCACCTGGAACTTCGTGGACTCCACAGACACCTACGAAATGTACGAAGAGGACTTTGTGACCTTTGTGGATACGAGCGCCAATAGTTTCCTGTTAGATCCACTACCGCTTACATCACATCCAGATACAGTCCCATCAAAGGAGGCAGCATTGCCACAGAGTACTAAAACCAGACCGTACAAACTAATTCCCTTAAATTTACCTCCGGTGAAAAGGAAACGTGCTATCTTCGATGGATATTCACCGCAATTTGTTGAATTCATGATGCGGGACGCCGAAAAGAACATATGCAAGGCCGAAAACAATCTTTCGCCTCACTCGCGACAACTTTTTCCAGGCGATGAAGACCCGGCACCTGAAGATGTACCATATACTGAACTCTGTAGTATTACAATAGATTCGGCTCAAGAGAACAAATTAAATAAATTGCTTGATGATTATAACGATATCTTCATTGATAAAGATACCCCCTTCCTGCTAGGAGAACATTGTATTACTACGACTAAGGATCTACCTATCTCGGTACCTCCTTATCGACTGTCTCAAACTAAAAAGGAAGTTCTTAAAGCCGAGTTACAAAAGATGCTAGCTAAAGATATAATCGAACCCTGCTCATCACCTTGGGCATCCCCAGTAGTAATGATACCAAAGCCTAATGGAGAGGTTCGACTTTGTGTGGATTATCGCAGACTAAATGAAATAACAGTAGCTGATACCTATCCCATCCCACGGATAGATGACCTGCTCCATGCTGCCAAACCTAAACCGTATATGTCTACCTTAGATTTGAAGGCCGGCTACTGGCAGATTAAAATCAGAAAGGAAGATGAAGACAAGACTGCTTTCATCACGCCGTTTGGGATATACAAGTTCAAACGGATGCCATTTGGATTGCGAAACGCCCCTGCGACATTTCAGCGGCTAATCGATCGCTTTCGCGTAATCCTGAGCCATATCAACATGCTGGCATATCTGGATGATCTTGTCATCCTATCCAACACCTCAGAAAGTCATTTCTCCGATCTAAAGGATGTATTCCAGAGAATGAGAGAATTAAACCTAACTGGCAACAAAGACAAGTGTCGGTTCTTCTGCTCTTCAATCAAGTACTTAGGACATCTTATCACTCCAGAAGGATTGAAGACCGATCCCGAGAAAACAAATGCCATACTGGAGAGGCCTACGCCCAAGAACCTACAACAACTAACCTCATTTCTGCAAATGTGTTCTTGGTACCGCCGGTTCGTGGAGAACTTTTCATCTATAGCCCAACCTCTCACTAAGCTGACTAAGAAGAAAGCTGCTTGGGTTTGGGGGCCCGAACAAGAGGAAGCTTATGCAACTCTAAAACAACGCCTTGCCAGCCCCCCTATATTGAAACCGGCCGACGAAACCAAACCGTATATTATTAAAACAGATGCCAGTAACTTTGCTCTAGGAGCGGTTCTAGTCCAGGGGGAGAAAGAGCATGAACACCCCGTTGAATATGCAAGTAGATTGCTCACGGCTGCAGAAAGGAACTACTCAACTACCGAACGAGAGGCCCTAGCTGTTGTCTGGGCTCTAGACAAATTTCGAGCGTACATCTAGTGTTCTCCAATAACCATCTGACGGACCACCAAGCCTTAAGGTGGCTCATGAATTTAAGGTCCCCTTCAGGTCGATTGGCTCGATGGGCCCTACAGCTGCAAGCTTACAACATCACAATTGACTATCATCCCGGTAAATTGAATACCGTAGCTGACGCATTATCTAAACCTCCGTGCTGCAAAGATGATCTGACCTGCGACGTGTGTTCTGTAGTTGTGGACATGCCTAAGAGAAGCCCTAAAGAAATTCGAGAAGAGCAGTTGCTAGATCAGAAGATAAAGAACATAACGAAGGCCCTTGAAGACTCCATAGAATCCGAAGACGCTATTTATTGGAGTAACAAAGGATATTTAATGAACAACGGCATGCTGTACAGACTGAATCCTAATATGGATGCTGAGGATGCTCAATTAGTAGTACCCGAACATGAATGGGGAAACATCCTAAGTACCTATCATGATGACCCCCTGGCTGGCCACTACGGTGCCGAAAAAACCTATCAGAAGATAGCAACTCGTTACTATTGGACCGGAATGCGTAAATATATAGCAAGTTATGTTAAAAACTGTATAGAGTGTCAACGCTATAAACCTTCTAATCAAAAACCGGCTGGTCTACTCCAAACGACTTCGATGAACAAACGCTTTGAAACAGTGGCGTTCGACTTGTTTGGGCCTCTCCCACAAACCGAGGATGGTAAAGTGTGGATCCTGATAGTGGAAGATATTGCCACCCGGTGGGTAGAGTTGTTTGCACTCGATGTTGCCTCCGCAGAAAATTGCGCAATGACCTTAATTAATGAAGTCTTCTTACGATATAGAAAGAAAGAAAGAAAGAAAATAAATTTATTTATGACACGCACATTTACACATGTTAAAACACACATACGTACTACAAAGACAAAAAATTAACAACTGTGCGCATCTTAAATGGGTCGCCATCTCAGCATAAATGCTACGCATCCTCTGTCAATGACATAGAATGCGAAGCGCTGATTTTCTGATGGCGCCCTCTCGGTGTAACGCCACGCACGTGTGCACAGATCAAAAAGGAACTTTAAAATAACTTAAAATTTAAAACTTAACTTATAACCTCTTAATCAAAGAAGGAATACTACTTATAATAATACTATTCTTACATTTTAGAACAATTCTAGTAAAGAATACAACAAAAAGGAAAACTACATAATACACAATATACACAAAGCTTCAAATAATTAAACACACTAATTTAACATACTCACACAACATACACAACCAGACATCTCATTAAGCATAAACAGAAACTCAGGTTTTTTTTTTTTTTTTTTTTTTTTTATCAGCTTGTTTCCGAACGTCCAAAATGTCATGTCAAAGTGACGTTGACATACCGTTGACACTTGTTACCACACGCGCGCTCAACTAGTTGCATTTATTTTGTTTACATACTACATACATTACATTTTATTTCTTGATTATATTTTATTATAAATTAAATCTATGGCAATATGACATTAAATTGTTAAAAAATGTTCCGTCTCCAGTTTAAACCTATATCTGACCAAGAATTATTGAGAACATACTGGCACAGACGGATGCATGTAATCAACAATAAGTGGTGTGGTTTGGGTTATGATGTGTGTGATATTTCCTCAGCTACAGATATGCCCTTCATTTTCACACATTTGCCACCACATTTTATACTGAGCATAACAGGTAAGTGCTAATTATTACTCTTTTGTATATTCAAGAGATGTATCTTGTAACGTTTTTTAAATTTTTTTACCGTTTTCAGGGCTCTAAGTGGTGGTGGCAAATTGTTCCATATTCTGCTAGCTGCATATCTAAACGAACTTCTATATGCTGCTGTATGATGTATAGGGACAAGCAACAGGTAAGACGCTCCCCTAGTCCTGTATCTATTTGTATCCCTTGACCCAGACAGCCTCTCATATAGGTACTGTGGCCTATGTGTCAACACTACACCAAACAACATAGTAGCTAGATGCAGCTCTCGTCGCTCCGACATTTTCAGCAGGTTGCCTTTATTTAGGTATGGTGTAACATGTGTACGTGGTGGGATGGCAAAACAAAAACGTGCACAGGCATTCTGTACCCGTTGTATGAGCCGCTCTGTTCTTTTGAGAAGACAGCCTCCGTACACATTGTCTGCATAATTTAGTCTGGATAAAATTAAAGACTCGCAGAGCAGCAATCTGATGTCCTCATTGATGTATGGTCTTATCTTGTAAAGAACTTTCAACTTAAAAAAGCAGTTACGTACAGCCTGTAGGACATGGCTCTCAAAGAGCAGCTTCTCATCAATAAACACTCCAAGATTTCGGACTTCCGCTACCCTCTCTATGGCACAGCCACCTATACGTACATCCATTTGCTGCTGACTCACAGTCTCAATCATCTGCCTTGTGCCCAAGAACATGAATTTAGATTTATCTGGGTTCAAAGTCAGACAGTTCCTACTTGCCCAGCTTACAATGTTATTCAGGTCTTTATTTAATTTGCTTACAGACTCTACACACTCAGATGGAACCACAGGCAGATGTAGCTGCAGGTCATCCGCATAAAGATGAAATCCGCAAGTATCAATGACCTCAGTGATGTCAGCAGTGTACAATATAAAAAGCAACGGTCCGAGGATTGAGCCCTGTGGAACGCCACGAGTTACAGGGCGGTGAGCAGAGTCGACCATGTAACCAGTCTTGCCATCCTTCACCTGTACAAATTGGTATCTGTTGCTGAGATAACTATGAAACCACAAAACTGCCCTCTCCTCACAACCATAGTAGGCAAGCTTCGATAGTAGCAGCGTAATATTTATACCATCAAATGCACGTGAAAAATCAAGCAAAGCAAGCACCGTACCCATTCCCTCTTCTCTGGCCTCCAAGACGCTATCAACCACATCTAAAAGGGCTGAAGCCGTGCTGTGACCCTTAGGAAATCCCGATTGCCTTGACGGTAGTAAATTTGACTGCTCTAAATACTTAACTAATTGGTTACTAACAACTCGCTCAAGAATTTTTGACAAACACGGCAACAAGCTGATTGGTCGAAGGTCTCTAGGGCCAGATGGGTGCATTCGTTTTGGCACAGGCCTCACCTTTGCTGTCTTCCATGAGCTAGGAAATGTGGAAGTGGTTAAGGATGTATTAATTATGTGGGTTATGACTGTCAGTGTTTGTGGGAGTGTCATCATCAACATATCAAGTGATATTTCATCTGTACCCATGGCATTCGAACCAAGACCTCTGATAATGCTTTCCACCACCTTCTCATCAACAGGCACAAATTTAAAAATAGCCTCGGTAGCACGACCAAACTCAAAGTATGAGAGGTCAGATATGGTCACCTCATCGTTGCCCCGCACATCAAGGAAGTGGCAGTTAAGCACATCAGGGTCCCTGCAAACGCCAGGAATGTCTAGATCAGCTTTATTACTTGGTAATTATGTTACTTTTTAGCTGACTCCAGAGTTTCTTTGGATATTTTATGTTACTGTTAATGTAGGTCTTAAAATAAGCATGCTTCTCTCTTTCAATGGCAGCTCTTACTATATATTTTAATTGATTATAAGAGCTAGCATGTGTCTCCAGGCCTGATGACTTTGCCCTTTTATAATATCTATCCCTAAGTCGCATCATGTCCCGGACAGTTCTCGTGATCCAGGGATAACCTTTCTCCTTTATTAAAACCCTTTTAATCGGAGCATGTAAATCAAACAACATCACAATATTTGAGGTCAGCGCCTGCACCATGCCATCCACATGATCCAATGCCATGATTGAGTCCCAATCAATACTATCAAGGTCCAATTCAAACCTGTCAATCAAGACATCCTTGATGGGTCTGTAAGTGATCCATTGGGGAGCTGGCTTCTCGATTTTAAAGTTAATCTCCGCTGATATTATTGCGTGTCCACCCAGATCCGGGATATGTTGTACCATGATCTTGTCTACTCTAGCATCTGTACATAGTAAGTCGATCAAAGTAGCACTATGATCAGTGAAATGAGTCGGCTCAGCTACATAGTTGGACAAGCTTACACTTACTAGGAATGACTCAAGATACTTGGTTTCGTAATCTGTAGGCTTCAATAAGTCAGCGTTAAAATCACCCAAGAGCACTATTTTATCTGCTCTTCCAAATGAAGAAACAGAGTCCGTTAGTGCATCTAAGAATGTGTTTATGTTTAACCAGGGTGGCCTATAAGCTGTTCCAATTATTATGGACTGTGAGTTTCTACTAATTCTCAGCCACATCTGTTCAACTTGGGGGGCAATAGGGTGCGGTTCCCTACGCACGTGTATACCGCGGCGGATGTAAAAGCCGACGCCTCCGCCGTGTCCTTCGCGGATGTATGTCGGGCGCGGCGTATGTTGCAACCTGTAGTTTGGCACTTTTGGAGCACAGCATTCAGCCCCTTCCTTGATCCACGTTTCATTTATGGCCATGATGTCCACAGCCAAGTTACCCATAGCCACAATAAACTCTTCATGCTTTGTACCTAGTGAGCCTGCGTTAAATAACCCTATTTTTAAACGTTTTTCTGTTTTTTTATTCATTTTTGTATGTGTATATTTTGATAATTATTATTATAAGTTGGATGTGTGTGTATTATTAATAAAGAAAACAATAAACTATTTATACTCCATTTGTGTGTGTTTTTGTATATTACATTAAAAAAATAATAATATGTAGCATGAAACTCCAAGCCCTGAGATTCAGAGCTTTTGCTCAAATAGGCAGTATACTTGATTTGTTTACACATTTGAGCAGGAGGCAGCTTATGATGGTTACATCCCTCCAATTGGTGTGTATTTTTTTTAATAATGTTAAACGAATTAAATTAAATATAGATAATTGAACTATAAGATATACCAATTATAATAAGGGTTTTGCATTCCTGAAATATGGTATTACTATACCTAAATAGTGATATCGTGTAACCCTTCACTACCAAAAACACGGTGCAAGTCAGCTTCGCTTCTGATGTTGTAGGCCCGCTTACCCTCCGCCTGCTTGACCATTATTCTACCGCGCTTAGTCCACGCGTATTTCCATCCTAGGCGCTCCACAGTTTGTCTCGCGCGGTAGAACAACTTCTTATTGAACCTGCTAAGTCTTTCATTAACATAGAAGCGGCGCACCGGGGCGCCCAGCCCGAGGTCGGCAGTGGTGGCACCGCGCCGCACGCGCGCGCCTCGCAACAGCTCGTCGCGCAGGTGGCGGCGCGCCAGGCGCACCACCAGGGGGCGCGCGCGTCCCGCCGCGACCACATCCGCGGAGCCGGACTCCCTCGACTCACCCTGCCTGACTGGAGGACCTCTCCTCTCAGCGAACACGATGTCCCGCGACTCCAGCTGCACTCCGAACTTCTTTGACACGAGTTCTACCAGGTGTACCGGGTTCTCACCTTTTTCTTCGGGGAGGTTGGTGATTTCGAGATCAGAAATTAGCAGCTCTTGATCTCGTTCATTTAGCTCCGCTTTTAGCAGGGACACGGTATGCTCTAGGTCCTCTGAGCCTGCCCTACGGTTCTCGAGCTCTTTGACCTTATTCTCTAAACCGTCTATTCTAGCTTCACAGGTCACTATATTCCGCCGAAGGTCCCCTACCTCGCGACGCAGATCCCTCAGCTCTCTGGTCAACTCGTCCCTCATCTCACGAAGCCCGGCCCTGAACATCCTGAGCTCACTCGCTACATCAAGTCCCGACGACGCACCAGAGACATTTGAGTGCTGTGGCACGCCCCGTGGTGTTTCCGTCGCATCCTCAAATCCAGGGCTGGCCGCCGGTGACCCACGAGCACGGACATGCAGCTCTTTCAGTGGTCCCCCATCCCTGGCTAGCCTGTTGATACCACATTTGCAACTGCCAGCGCCATCTTTACCCTTAGTTGCTAAAAATCTACCACAGCTCGTACACTTCGCCATTTGAGTTGGTAGTTAATTAGTGTGTACACAGATGGCACTAGTAACCTTTTAATACCAGCCGTTCAATACCACGGTCAACTATTGATATTTCAGAGTTCTTAGTTCACAGGGTCTACCACAGATGGCGCTGTTCACAAGAAAAAGTTTTAATCTTTACAGGAGCCTGTACGTGAAAGATTTTGGCGCGCACTGTTCACTATTTAAAAGTCGGAAGGCCGCACCGCGCACTTTATATCACCCCTTTATGGAAAAACACTTTTTTACTGAATCACAATTATTTAAATTGGTTTAGGGTACTTCAACAGAGTTCGTAGTATCAATTTATCGATTCTTACGAATTTATATAATATTTACTGTACACAAACTCCCTATAACACTGCTCCGGTATAGTTCAACCACTGTCTATAGATTATTACAAAATGTTTAGTAACTTTCACTGCTTTACTATTTTTAAAACTTAGAAATACGTATAGGCAATTAGTCGTGCTCAACGTCCGTGACGTCACTCCCCGATATGGAGTTCCTAGACGTCTACTGAGCGATAATGGAACCCAATTTGTGAGTGCAGTAATGCAACAGGTTACTTACAGCTTGAATAATAAGCATCAGTTCACACCCTTGTATCATCCGGAAGCGAATCCTGTGGAGCGTAAAAACCGAGACCTGAAAACACAGTTAGCCATCATGATACAAGGATCGAGGCACCAAGAATGGTCAAAACTTTTACCCGGGATTAGATTTGCTATGAATAGTACGGTTTGTTCTGCAACCGAAACAACTCCTGCGTACTTGACTTTTGGAAGGGAATTACGAGCCCCTCGTGATAATGAGACCGACTTTCGGGAGATTTTTGTCTCGGAAAATCTAATCCCAGAAATCACCCCAAAACTTAGGGAGCTTGCGGCCACCCTAGAGAGAGCTCGAGAAGTTCAAGAACTGAGAGAAGAAGCCCGCAAAGAATATGTCGATCAACATCGACAACCACATCCGGTATATCAAGCGGGTGATATGGTTTTGGTCAAGTCCCACCCGGTTAGTAGGAGTGCTCAAGGGGTAACTGCTAAGTTTGCAGCTCGACGCGACGGGCCCTACGTTATAGTACAGAGACACGGTCCTGCCTCCTATAAGGTAGCTCATCCAAAGGAACCTGCTACACCAATTGGTGTTTATCATGCGTCTGATTTGACTTTATTCAAGAATGCATGTCCTACTGTGATACCTGCCCCCGTTCAGCCGCTGCGGAAAAGAGGACGCCCGAGGAAGCCTTCAGTCTCCGTCCCACAACCGGTACTCAAGAGACGTCGTGGACGTCCTAAGAAGCACCCATAAATTGTTACCAGTCCTTCTCGCCGGGACGTCTTCACGGACTGAGGGGGAGACTGTAACAAACCCTATTACCTAATATTGTAGTTATTGTACCATAGCTTAAGTAGTTAAGTGTTGTACTAAAGAGTAGGTGTCGCTTTCGCTAGATGTCGCTGTACTAATGATCTCATTTCTGAATCGCGGTGTTAAGATTCTCCGCAGGTCAATGACCTTTGCTTGTAAATTGTAATTCTTCGATAGTTTCAGCAGTACCTAGAGCGCATCGGGGAACAACGTCCTACTTGGAATTGTTACTCTGGACACTCTTCGGGAACCGCCACTATTCTTTTTTTTGGATAGAGGTCCTTCTGATATGCGAAGTTGGACCTATTCATTATCTTAAGTTCCTGTATATTGTTACTTCACAATTCACTATTAAACGCCGTCCACTCCGCTTCGTGGTTTTCTCTGGACAACAACCCCTCACCCCTCACCCCTACAAGGCTTTTTTTTTTAATTTTATTTTATTATTTTTTTATTTATTTATTTAAGTATAATAAGACAAGGCCTCTACTACGAACTCGAATAGAATTTATAGCAGTACTCTGGTTTAACGTACTCCTACAAGTACGAACACATACAAAAAGGTATATTATTTTCTGGAATACCTACAGATAGAGAAAGTAGATAAAGAAGTTACCTACAGATAGAGTTTAATAAATAAGTATAAATATTTAGCAAGGACTTAGATGTCCTAAAAGAGATACGATCTTTCGAATCTGTTCTTAAACATTATATTATAGTGCGATGCCTGTAATGGTCCATATTACATATAGGTATATGTGTGATCAAACACAAACGTCCCATTTTCTCGTGGTCACTTGAAATAGTGTAGGGGGAGTTTGGGTGTTATGCTGCGTGTGATTTATATAATAATGTATGTCTATTAGTTGTACAGATCCCATAACACAAGCTTATATCAGCTTAATTTGAGCTGGATGATGTTGTGTGAGTTTTATTTCATTTCGAGTTCTTAAGAATATGAAAAGAATTCTTCATTTGTTTTCAAACTAAATCGGAATATCTAAATAACGCACACATGGATATGCTTTTACTTAACTACAGTGACTAACAATTCTATACTATGTTAATTCTTTGTAGACATCGCTGCCGGGGTAAAAATTCTACGCTACGCTCACGTTACCACGTCTACCACGTGACAGACAGGCAAAAGATAACGTAGACGTGACAAATGTACTCAGGGTTGCAACACTTTGTTCTGAAATCTGGAGAAAAAAAATAATAATATGACGAGCTGAGTCTCATCTTCAGAGCTCACCTGAAAGTCGTGCACCTGCTTACCAATAGATGTGGATTTAGTGCACGCACTCTTATTGCTTCAAGCAGGTCAAAAAGCTGTCGATTCCATCCCACACGCTCTAGGAGTCTAATGAAGAAATACCTCTCCTTTTATACAGCTTACTCTCGCGCTCTCTCTATTACCTGACGTTAACGAAGTTGCGAGGGTCAGCTAGTATTCAATAAATTCACTATCCAATTCGGTAGGTATTCTTTTTCTCTAAAAAGAGACTTATTCTTGTCCTTTCAGTAATCGTCATACTTTCACGGCTGAAAATTACACCTTTTAACACGAGTCAACCTTACTATTTCTTACTTTAGTTACTCTATTTCTTGGATAAAATTTTAAAACGTAGAAATAGATTACTTTCAATAGAGCTTTAACTCCACCATTTAATTTACAATATTTCAGACCAGCTTTCTACTCTGGCATCCCCATTTACAATAAATTCGTCCCAGCTATGCTATAAACGTACGTCTTAGTGAATGAAATGTCTTTCGCATAATGTCGAACGCGATCGGCTAAATAAGGTCTCCGCATAACAGTGTAATGTGTTACGGAGGATCTAAAAAATTACAATTATACAACATTCTTCTTCCCCGATAAAGGCAAAAAAATTTAATACCTACGTTTTTACACTTATTTTTAGATTACCTATGCAAAATGTTATGCATGGATTCTCGAATTCGCCTAATTTTTCTCCTTGGTTTTGACATACATTGCTTTTATTCTCTCTATCCACGCTTTACATGTTTGTCCTTGTTGTGTGATGGAGCTAAAATAGGCTAAAGATTGAGAATGTTCGAGTTTAGCAAAATCCTTAATAAACTTTTGCTCTTAAGACTTCCAAGAAAATCATTATTCATGGTAATAAACAGAAGAACATATTGTCAAAAAGTTTCATTGTTATGAAATAATAATAGTTTAGCTTAGTTTAAGCTTTTGAGCTGGTACTACTTACAACAATTAAAAAGTAGGTAAGTAGGCAGGTAGGTACACGAAACTTGTCTAGAGAATATTTGAAACCACCAAGCAAGGCTGAAAGAGTAATCCCGCAAAAGTTTTGTCTTGTTGAATTTTTGAACAGGCTTTCTGTAGAAACAATTTGTTTTTCTCGAACAAAATTTATTCAGCCATAGCAAATATGATTACTGTTTTAAATATTGCTTAACAAAGAAATCTACCAAACAAATACATTTTTTCCCACCGGCATCGTGGAATAAAGTTAAACGAATTGGTGGAACTTTGATTTGCTCGCACCAAGTTTTGACGAGATTGGAGTGAGTTTGAGAATTTTCAACTCAAAACTTGCCAGTTACAGTAAGCCATTCAATTACAGAGGTGTTCCGACTTATAAATATGCTAAGCTATATTTTTTGAGTACCAAATTCTATTTATGATTTTATTGAGCAAAACAGTGTAGCAGTGTACCGTCAGGTCACCTTAGCGGGGATTGGTTGGACTGTTTTTAAGAGTAGGTAATAATTATGCACCTAACGTTGACCTGGTAGGCTCTCGACTCAAAGGTCGCATAGGGCAGCAAATAATTCATCAGAAACGACCTCTGGAAAAAAATATCTGCCCCACATGGTTTGCTTAGTTTTAACTTTTATGCTGTAATATACGGTTTGATCGATTTCGAACAATTTCTTACCGGAAAAATACGACTAAATTGTAGTCGGATTATATCGGTGATATTATATTTTCATTAAACTTACAAAGATACATAGATACTAGGGACTACCAGAAAAGAGGTCTCGTACAATTCATTACACTATTCAGCGTATGGTGGCGCTTAATGTGGCCTTTTTTATAATAGGAATAAAAAGAGAAATGAAATAGAAGTTGCTAAGAAAATATTAGAAAGAAATAATAGTGTAGAAAGTACCTTGAGTGTGTGGCTGCATCAAAATAGTTTTTTGCGCGAAAGCGAAATGATGAGTAGGTTTATTCTAGAACTTTCACAGAGCATATTACGAGTATTACAATATAGGTATTGGTCTAAGATCCCGTTAAGAACGATCTTCACCGTAGCTTTCAATGTAGCTATCTAGTCATAATGTTTATAAAATATGTTTGTGTGTGTGCAACTTTATGCATTACGAAAACGTTAATATATACTCAAATCGTTTTCTTTTCAAAGAAACATCGGGAAATACAGCAAGTATCAAAAGGAAGGCACGCTACGGTGTAAATGTGACTTTCTTATTCCGGTAACAGTACCTACAGATGTATACAAAATTGTTTTCCTAGCAGTACAGCCGACTCGTGACGTGAATTGTGATCGTTCACTTGTTTACTCACGATGCTTCTTTGTCACATGTGGAAATATCTTTCTGCTGTCTGATTATACAGACGACGACGAAAATTTGAAGTATTTTTTGTAGCGAAAAATTCTAAATCTATGATTTCTTAGGATATAAGTCAAAGACCTCATATTTTTAGTATCATATTAATTTAAACGTCATACTCTCAAAAAGTTAATGATTTATCATTGTTATATCCTCATACTATTCCTTGATGACCTGTTTCGAGGATTCTTTCTACATATTTCACAGATTTACAGATTACTTGGGGATCAGATGGCGTTGTGTGAAATGTCCGTGAATATTTATTTATTATTAGTGTGACCATAAGTGTGTCAGAAAACCATCAGCTTTTATTTTCTTTCCATAATGATGAACGGTTGTATTACTGCCCTGGGAATCTCCAACAAACTGCACATCTTAAAATACGTATCAAACACGTAGTATATATTCGTAAAGTGAATTTCATTTAACGCACCCCTTTCTGTTGTTTATAACTGACGTTCATTAATTGCTGGCACACCGCAGTTTATTCGAAAATGTCCTCCAGTGCCAGTGAGACCAACTTACAACTAACTCTCTTGACAACTGACCCTGTCTTAATAACATGGAAACGATACAGTTATGATAAAGTGAATTAACTATCTGATATTTACCTGTTATAAAAAGTGTGTGCTGTTAATAATATGCTGTTAATATTGTTGATTTTTTTTCCTTTAAGGGAAATAGAAGAAGACACTAGGTATGTAACATTTAATTGCATGTCTATGTGTCATACTTTTATTTTATTTTCTGTAACTTATAATGTACTGCTTAACCTACCGCTACAAGCGAGGACATGTCATTGGCTTTCTGTTTCTATGTGATCTCCAATCTTAAATGCAAACTGCAAGTTCTCCATAAGCTATATAAATAAATTTGTTGGCACGGATAATACATAATAATTATTATCTCATGTCATTGGACAGTAAAATAACCACTACTGACGATGTGCCGAGTATTACTATTTCTTAGGGCAGCTCACAGGTGACGATTTGCACTCTGGTGCAGCTCAATACCAACTTTAACCTCTAGATTAGCTATGACAGTTACTTATTTTCATGTGGTGTAGATTTCCTGAGCTATACTTCTTGTTTTATGACATACTACCTTGCTTGTAATATACTTTAACCAAAAGAATACATCTGGCATCAGGATTACTCCGATTTAATCACAAGCTACCATACGTATAGTAATCCAACAATGTCTGCCGTGTAGGCGTTGATTGATTCCATTACGTCACCCAGAAAGAAATGGGTAAGCTTTGAATGATTCGATAAATGTTGTAAAGGTTAGACTACATTATTTTTCACTGTCACCAAACCATTTTGGACAATCTTGCACTGTTACGTGACAGAAATTATTAAGGGCATGTTGCCTCAGGATAACTACTAAGAAAAACTTAGGTATATAATAAATATCGAAAAAATATGCCTTGTAACGCAGTTCCTAGGTAAATACACGATAGAACTAAATATCATCCTTTATTTTACAATTCTGATTCCAAGCCAGGCATTTACAGCATTACCAGGATCTAATCAATTGAGATGTTTGCGTTTGTCAAATAAAAACGGTATTATGCTCACCATCTATTACGTAAATCAAAGTTACCTTTTTGGGGAGAAAAGCGTATTTAAATGTATGTTTATATGTTATTATAAAGTTACATGAAAAATACTTTGGAAAATATTATGTATGTAGTAGTTTCAGTAGCACCCTTAGAGACTATTCATTTCCTTCACAGCAGGACGTCAACAAATGAGTTTTATTACATAATACAGACAGGTGCGTGAACTAGTTTATTTCACATACTTAAATATTGTTATGAATCTTCGTGTTTAGGCGAAAATAGGGAACATATTTTATAAATGTTTATTGAAATAGTTCAAAGTTTGTATTTTTATTTTTGTATCTGACTTTTTCTGCTTTTTCAGTTTTGCTAAAACAAATATCATTAAGTAATTTAAATCTGGTATGCTTTTGAGATCTTGAGTATGAGTTCAAAAACTACATATATTTTACATTGCTTAATCATTAGGCGATCACCTACTCCAGTTGTGTTGTATCATGAGAAAGTCTTAAAAGTAAAAAGTACAATGACTCTATACTTTCACAAATACGATATGATAAACGAAGAAGATTCCAGTTGATCCCTCTCCATACAATGCAACCTGTATCATTTGTTATAATATCTTGTAACACCGCGTACTCTACTACTGAGTGCAAGTTACAGCCATTCCGACTCACTGTGTTGTGGTCGGATAAGATACTAATGGACATGTTGAAATGATGCCCTGAATCTTTACTTACAGTGGAAAATATTTTACAGCAAACTTTTTTTATTTTTATACTGTTGAGGTAGACTGATCTAGAAGTATACTAAATAGTAATAGTAATTTTTATGATAGCAGTATGTAAACACAGAGCAATCATAAATTAAGCTAACACTAGAGATCCGTGAGCTGTCGAAGGTCGATCATCTATATATATAAAAATCAATGCCACTTTTCGTTGTAATTTTATAACTCAAGAACGGGCTCACCTATCCAAACCAAATGTTTAGGCTCTGTTCGGACTATTTGGTAGATGGTTTATGTGAAGTTTGCACAAAATCCTTCCAGCGGTTCTTCATTTATCACGCGAACGAAGTTGCGCGGGTCAGCTAGTTATTCATAAAAAAATAAACTTTAAAAATAAGTTTATGTAAAAACCCTTTCTGCCTTTAAAATTTAACTTTCTTCAATTATACGTTTATTTATTGGTGCAATTTACATAGTACCTTCAAATCACGTACTACGAAAAGAGTTGCGGACTACGGTCCGTTGAAATTGAACGCAAATCAGCATTGGCAGTCTGGAGGCTAAACGGAGGATTTCTCAAAATTTGTGAAAAATACACATTCTGCATACAGAGTCCAGACACAGAATGTGTATCTTTGTAGGTCGTCGATCAATCTGGCGGGTGGATGACTTACCTTAAATTCATTTCCCAAGTCACGGCCACAATCCAGAATGTGTTTCTAACTTGTAGAGTGAACTAGTTAAAAAATAAGTATCAGGAGGAACTCCACCTCCTCTTCCTCCTCCGTGATCATGGCACTTGCCACAGTGCCGTGATATCATAAATACTCAATAATACATGGTAAATATCCCGTTAACACTAATATTAGTGTTAGTGACCATGAAACCTTAAATACCTATTAAAGTATCAAATCTATTCTACAGGTACCGTTGGACTCATCTCATCTTAAAACATTAGATGCAATTTTCATTCAAAATAAAACATCTTGGCATCAAACATTTTATACTGTAGGTGAAAAGTTTTTCTTGCAGTTTCTTGAAAGTATGAAAATGTTTTATTCAACAAAACAGAAAGTTAAAGAAGAAACCATAAATCGTATTAAAATTTCAATAATTTAAGACAAAAGTCTCTTTGGTCCGTCGACACTGAAACTTACATACATACATACATATACTCACGCCTTTATCCCCGAAGGGGTAGGCAGAGGCCTATACCGGCCCACATTTCACCGTGTACAATTCGGTCCATTACTGACACTGAAACTTAAGAAATAATTTATCAAAAAGATATGCCTGGGTATGGTAAAAGGATATTTTGATAACTCATAAAATCAATGGAATCAAAAGCTAGAAAATTTTATTGTCAGAGGAAATACCTATCTAGAATTTAATTGTTTTTATCCGAAAATTCCACAATATTCTTACAATTCATTACTGTCAGCCCCTAATACTGAATCAGTATAATAGTAGCCATAGTTACTTATTATTTTAACATTAGTTATTTGCCAGTTACCGTTAAAAGCGGTTCAGCTGTTTCAGAGATTAGTTGAGACAACTTGGCCGTAAGACAAAACATAAACAAAGAAAACAGTAGTTGTCGAACTTTTTTTAGCCGAGTGGGGGGGAAATGTGTTGTGTGTTAACTGAAAAGCAGTTATAAACAGATACTTCATTTTAACTACATAAATAGATATAAATTTCATGATACGATTTTTTACATACTAAAGTCGTACAATATTACAGCAATTTTCACAATGTTGATCTTGGCGTTCAAGATGTAAAAGACGAGCAAAGTTTCATAACTGTCTCTCAAAATTGATCCCAAATGAAGGCAGAAGGAACTAGTGAAAGTTGATATAATCAGGATGTCACGGCCCAAGTTAAATGGAAAAGTTTTTGTACGTCCTGCTTTATGCATGCCCTTTGGGCTAGCCTACCTTAATAAGCGATGCCTTTAAAAGTTGTGCGCTCATAAAAAAGTTTCTGAACGTGAGCGTTGGAGGGTTAATAGGGGTGAACTTAATTTAAAATAGCAACACGGATTTTAGTGGTTACTTTTATTACTTCCTTGTGTTTTAGTGTTATAATTCTATTTAGCGGGTTGGGTCTCTAAATACGTACGAGCACAAATTGTATTGATTTATTGTTTATGCATACTCGAAATAATTAATAGACTAATGATGTATCAGCTTTCATAACTAAGGACCTTAGGAAGGCGGGTGGGCTGCTCGTTGTCTTTATAGAAGCAAGACCAAGACGGAGGCTTGACGTAAGTTTCATGCACGATTCACGTCCTTATATAATCTCCCCTGAAGCTCACTCCCTAGTTACTGATCCTAGCAAGATTGCTTCAATAGAAATGTAAGAAGCTGGTAAAATTAAACAGAAACTTTTCGGTCCAATATTCCGAGTTCAAGATAAAGTTGTTCAATTGATCCTCTACAAAAAAACGGAGCATAAAGGTCACTGGTTCAAGAATATCGGATAATCCACACTTTATTTTCTAATTGTCAGTGTGTTTGACAATTAGAAAAAAACGAGATAGAATGAGAAGGTTTTCTTAAAATTTCTGTGTCTAGAGGAGTTTTATTTGAAAGAATCTTGAGGAAAGTTAGATAAAAACAACGTTGAGCATGGTTACATGTAACTTCGGTAATAAAGGTGTAACTATATTATATTTACACCTTTATCCCCGAAGGGCCCGCAGAGGCCTAGCATTATTCCACATTTCCCCTAATACTTTCTTGTCCCACGCTATACACGGTTTATGACGACACGCTATTAAAAAATGCGAAAAAAGTACCTATTAATAAATCGCACAATATATAGCCCGATTCTGAACTATGTAGAAGCCGACTTAAATTCCAATTTTTTTTTTTTTTTTGAATTCTAAGGCACCACCCGGGAGCGAGGGGTGGAGGTAGAGAACGCTACATGCGTACCACACGGCCGGCCGTGTGATTATGTCAGACTCTTACTGACTAAACTCTACCTTGAGCCTCTAGCCCTTGGGCCTTGGAGACTCGTCGGAAGCGATCACCCTTCTAGGGAAGGGTGACGCAGCGTCACTCAGCTAACGCTGGGCATACGCTTGTGAAGTACTTTAACGGCGGGGGCACTAAGTATCCCCGTCGTGGACTGATGTGTAGGGAGCGAATGATGGCTCGGGTACCTAACTTGGGTGGGGACCAGATTCCTGTGCTGCACGAAGGCTTAACAGGTCGCTGGTTAACCTATTCGGGGGATCGGATAGTGAATGACGCGGCCTCCTCGTAACATGAGGCGTGGTTGGGAGAATTTGACGCGGTTCGTAGTCCGCTGCTTCTCTAATGAGAGGATTTGAGTGCTGTGTTGCGTTGTTGAAGAAGCGGGTCGAACTCGCTTTAAGGTACTCCTGCATTGTAGGGAGGTCAAGATCTCTATGTAGATCTGCGTTACGAGTATACCATGACGCGTTAGCCGCCCGGCGACAAAAGTTATTCTGAACTACTTGCAACTTGTGAATGTACTTGGGATTTATGTGAGCGAATACTGGGGAGGCGTAAGTTAGTACAGGACGTATACATACCTTGTAGAGTGTTCGCTTGTTGCGAAGCGACATCCTACTATGCCTACCTAGCATACAATCGAGCCTACCTAGATAAAACCTAGCTCTATTTGACACTCGGCGAATGTGTGGGAGGAAAGATAGCCTTTCGTCAAGAGTGACGCCAAGGTATTTTGCCTCCCTTCGCCACGGTATCTGGTTGCCAAAGAGAGTAGGTGCCTGCGGAAGTGGCCGTTTTCGTGTGTCTCTCCGTTTCGCGTCGAAGCGGATTGCAGCGCTCTTGTCTGCGTTCACTTCGATGCGCCACTTGTGAAACCACACACCTAACCTATTTATCGAAGGCTGTAGCCTTTTTATAGCTGACGCGACCTGAGGGCTATTTACGTACAACGCCGTGTCGTCCGCAAATAGCGATAGCTGTACTCCCCTAGTGGGAATGGGTATATCGTTGGTGTATGCAATGTACAGTAACGGTGAGAGGGGGGACCCCTGTGGGACCCCCGCTGTTGGTGTACGCGGTGCTGATAAATACCCCTCGTGCCTATAACGAAAGCTACGGTCAGCCAGGAATGACTGAATAAGCTTGACGAGCCGATCAGGCATTCCTGACTGATAAAGCTTGTAAACGAGCCCTACGTGCCAAACCTTGTCGAAGGCTTTGGCCACATCGAAAAAGACCGCGACCGTCTTTTTCCTTCGTGGGTAGAACCCGTTTAAAGCGTACTCCACTATTCTGTGGACCTGTCGCGCGCAGCAGTGCTGCGGTCGGAACCCGAATTGGTGTGGTATGATGACGTCGTTCTGGAACAGATACTCTCTTACGTGACAGAGTATTGCTCTTTCGAACAGTTTGCCCATAGCCTTGAGGAGGCTAATAGGGCGATGATTAGCCGGGATGTGTAGAGCTTTACCGGGCTTCGGAATGCCGATTACGATTGCCATTTTCCAAGGAGTTGGAAAATGACATAGGTCGAAGCAGGCATTGAAGATGAGAGAAAGTACTGTTAGTACCTGGGTTGGCATATGCTTTAGTGCAGCATTGGAGATGTTATCGGCACCGGGAGCCTTCCTGACTTTTAGCCCTCTGACGTAGGTTTTCACCTCGTCAGGTGATACCGCAACCGCGGGTGCTGTCAAAGGGAGGTTGTTTCTCCGGTTTACTTCCCTCTCCACCATGCGAACGTGTGACGTATCATCTTGGAGGGGGAACATTGATCTGCAATGCTGTCTGCAAAGCATTCCGCCTTTTCCTCGTCTTCAAATGCGAAGGAGCCATCAGGGCGGCTGAGTGGAGGGATGGTGACAATGGGGTCCGTACGAAGTGCTTTCGCAACTTTGTAAAACGCTACATGGGATGGAGATACCTCCTCCATGAGCTCACCCCATCTGTCGTTCCTCAGATCACTCAGGCGGGACCTGAGTTCGCGCTTTAACCGGTTCGCCTCCGCTCTAAGAGCGGGAGTCGGGTATTCAGCGGCTCTTCGCATTGCCGCCCGTTTAGCCTTCAACAGGTCTTTGACCTCCCGCGGCAGGTTACACTTCCTAGGAAGTGTAACCTCTCTCGAGTTGTCCTTCACCGTTGAAGATACTAAGTGCGTGAGTGTATCGACACTAGCGTCGATTTTGGCCCGGCTATCAAAGTGTTGTGTAGTGAGACCTGTGTGTATAGGGGAGGTGGGGTCATCCAAGGCTGTCGCCAAGGATGACTTCACCTTTTCCCAGTTCGTGAATGTCCTAACGTGTGGTCGTGTTGTATCCGCAGGACCCAACTTGAGCATGACTGGAAGGTGATCTGACCCTAGGTCGTCTAAGGTCTCGATCGCACCGAGCGCTAACGATATGTTTTTAACAATGGCCATGTCTAGAACATCGGGCGCATGTGTTAAATTATCTGGGAAATGTGTGCAGTCATAAGGACTGAACACTTCCATTTCTAAGGTTGATACTATCTCTCGGAGACGCCTCCCACTCGTCGTGGTTTTACGACCGTTCCACTCAGAGTGTGGGGAGTTGAAATCGCCGAAGAGGATAGTATGTTCTCCTAGGTTTAGGAGGGCCCTGAAATCACTTGCAAGTGGTGTTTTTCCAGATGGTATGTAAACTGAAACTATCGTAAGGGTTTGGTGGCCCGTCATAGCTAGTTTACAGACCGTCGCTTCCATGTTTTCTAGCATGGGAGTTGGGATGTGTATGCAATGGAGGTCGCGTCTATAGTAGATCGCGGTGCCTCCGTGTAGTTGTACAAGTCTGTCACTACGTAACAGATTGTACTTTGGTAAGGTGTACTTACGACGGTCCCCTGGTTTTAGCCCCGTTTCCTGAAGCAGAATCAGGTCATACTTTTCGCTTTTAGCGAACTCTTTGAGTTCGTTAAAATTCGAAGATAAGCTTCGAACATTGAATGACATTAGTGTCAGCCCCCTTGGTCTAATCCGACCTTTTGGTGGCATATTTGACATCTTTTCCTTCAAGTGCAAGTATGAGGTCCTGGTGCTCTGCCAGCACAATGGCCCTATCGATTGCAGTGCGGGCAGCACGGAATCTACCAACCATTAGCGAGATCTCCGAGAGACGACTCGCTAATGGTTGCATAACATCGCGAAAATACGCGATGTCCGCACTGGCGCCTGCTACTGTTGGAGCTGGTGCTCCAGTCCTAGCTGGTGTGGTGTGCGGTGTCCGCGATGGTGTGTGCGGTGTCCGCGCGCGTGGTCCCCAGACTTGAGGAGCGGGGGGTGTGGGTTGCGGCTTGACTAAGCCTTTCCCTAGAGCCGGGAAGTTCTCGGCTCGGCCCGAGAAGTTCTCGGCTGACCTAGCTACTGCTGGGGGAGGGGGCCGCTGCGGGGCCTTCTTTTTGGGGGCTACCTTAGGCTTCGGAGCCTTCGGACAACCTCTGTAATTGGCTGTGTGACCCGGTTGGTTACACAGCACGCATGCAGGAGGTGTCGCCGCGTCCTTTGTGCGTTTGCACTCCGCTGTTGCGTGAGGTGAGAGGCACTTCACGCAGCGCGGAGGTGCGGTGCAGTTCTTAGCTGCGTGGCCGTACAGCTGGCATCGGTGGCATTGCCCCGGCATGCCAGTCTTCCGTGGTGGCTCTACAACTAGGTTGGAGAGTCCACACACGGTTATCTTCTTTCTGAAGATATCCCTAGAAGAGGGATCATTCCTTAGCACTACTAGTGCTAAGGGATAAGTCCTTCCCGTTCGGCTGCACATCTTGTGCACAGCCTCTGCGGGAAGGCCCTGGGCTTTGAGGTCCTTCAAGATGGCCTCGTTGGATAATTCGTGGGGTAGGCCACGAATCACCGCTTTGACCCTACGCTCTTCTGTAAGGGCGTAGGTGTGGTATGCCCAGTTTTTCCTCCTGAGCAACCCTGTGAGGCTACGGTAGTCCTCAATGGTTGGCACCAGTATGCGTATGGCCTCCCCTGTGTTAGAGGCCTTATTGAACTTTATGTTTGCGTCTCTCATGAGACGCGAAAGTTCGTCCCATTTCGCCTTCTCCCTGAGGAAGATAGGTGGGGGACTTTTAGGTGCCGGCGGCGCTGGCTGGCAGCGATTGGCCGGCTTGGTGAGTGCCGGGATGTCTAGGGACATCGACGGCACTACGGTGGCTGGTGTAGCCACTGCAGTGGCTGGTTCAGCAGCCACTGCTGGCGAGGCCTCGCGGCAGGCCTTTTTGGCGCACTTGCGCTTCTTTTTTCGGCTCTCTACGAGCGCGAACTCCACCCCGGTGGGTGAAGGGCGGATTGTGGAGTCCGACTCCACATCCGACTCCGCCGAAGACGACGAATTCGTCGCCTCCGAGGAGGACAAGGCGGCCCTTTTACCGCTGGGGGGTAGCGAGGTCGGTTGAGATGTCGGCGTGACCGCGGCTCCCAAGTCCATGGCGACTTGGCTGCCCGTGCAGTCTGGACTGAGGGGCGTTGCCTTGCTAAGGAGACCCTCCAAAGCAACGACAACCTCCCCCGTTGGGATTTATTAAATTCCAAACGACACACACCTATAAGTACTTTTATCGGAAGATGTGTACGCCTAAATGTAATATCTATGCTGATGTGTAAAATAATAAACCAAATAAGTGATCCTTTAAATTTCTTTGTGAATAAAAATATCACAAGCTTAATTTATTCGTTATTTTTAAACAACATCATGTATGGCAGTTGTTGCATGATGAATTAATCTTGTCATTGAACCGATCGACCTGACTCCGATACCAGCTATTGAAAAACGACTCGCTCCCGTTTGACCTATGGCCGGGGACAGCCCAGTAGCTGTATTTCATTTTTTAAAACGAGAGATAGAATTTTAGGGAAAAATGTGGTTGTAGATTTTTAACAATGCAATTTTTTTGGTTTGTCGATTTATTATAACGATAGGTCTGGTAATGGTGTTTAAAATTTTAGCACATTATGAGGGTTTTTATTTTGAAAGTTATTACCAAAAGACATCAATATTATATGATTAAGATAACCTACTGTAACTTTTGTTCTTTGACATGCTAAAATGAAAGGTTGATTTCAAAACATAAATAATAATTAGAAAAAAATATGATTTTACATAATGTCTAACAAAGTTAAAAAGAGACGCTAGTCTTTTTTCAAAATAAAATATAATGAAATTTATTCACTTTGAAATAAAAAAAAAAATTAGGTTTCACATTAAATACCACATCAGCCACCTTTAAGCCAAATGTACTAAACGCACAAAATGACATAATTAACAGCGTCCATTTAAGAGGGAAATCTTTCTGTGTAATTGACTTTGAAGGGTTTCTTTTTACTACAAGGACCAGTTAGACCGACGTAATTAAAAAGTAGTGAAGTCAAGCTGAAAATAAACCTTTTTTTTTTGAAAAATGTTTCAGAACCGGGTTAATGGGTTTAAGACACGAGTTTTTTTAAGTAATTAGGTACTTATCTAAGTATAATATGTTATTGCAATTTTTTGCAGGACTTCATGATACAAATTAATTTAAAAAATGTTCTGAATTTGTATACCTTACTTTAAAAAGAATACAGTAATATTATATTGTCGAATGTAATTAAGAATGTTGGCAACCCTAGCCGGCAATATGAGACATGCTATCATCATCGCAACATCGCATAAGTAAAAAAATACACATTGTAGTAAAAATATTTACGGTTACAACTTATTTGAATGTAGCTATTAACTTATTTTTGCACATTACGTTACATAAGCACTACACGATAACTTCCACGCAGTCTCGCTAAGTTTCGAACTAGTTGGCAAGTTCCACTTAGTTCGCAGTCGCAGTCCGCAGATTGTTTCTCGCATACTTGGTAACGAACCCGACCGTAATAATATTGATGAGTTAGAACATTTTAAGCTTACAAGATATACTACATTGTTCTGAGGGTAAATTTGTAACTAACTTTAACCATTACAACATTTATACATTTTTGTACTGAGAAAGGAGATATCCATGCTAGGTCCTCCTAGAAGGAAACCCTCCTTTCCTTTAACCAGTACAAATCCTCTCGGGTTAAAATCTAATTTTTTCATTATTTTTATGTTCGCACTGAAGGACATGTTACACTGTTTTAAGTATTTTATTGATGTGCTTACGATTCGCAGCGGCAAATTGGTTAGTTGTTGTCAGCGTCGTTTATTATTCTTGCTATCAGATATTACATGTTCGATCGACGCATCTTGAAGAATGGCATACTTGGTATTTGTGTGCACACATCGATATGTATCACAGTTCTGCACATTACAAAGCAGCATTTTTGGAATTCCATGATTCACAGAACTCGGAAGAGAATAGAAAACGATAAATATTTATGTGTGATACTGATAAGATAGGATCATGTTGTGTTATGTTGATATGTCAATGTTAAAACAAAATGGCTAGCGCGTGGCGTGGTGGTTGGCTGGTGGGCGTGTACTTGGGAGCAGAAGTAGTGAGCGAATGTTGCCAGCCCCTAGTTATAATTCTTTATGTACCTATTTTATATTCTCTTTATAATTTTTTCGTGTTGTTTTCTGTTTATATTTGGTTTTTCTTATGTAAGCTTGCATTTTAAGAGTAAGCAATAAGTTGATGCCTTTCATTTGTTCATGTGACAGCAGAAATTAATACGTCAGTATTGAAAAAATTCTAAATCTATGATTAGAATATTTATTGTATTTAAAATTAAGGCTGCCCCTGTCTTATTGCGTCCGGCCACCTCTGAAAACCAGCGCTGTCTGCCTGTAACGCAGGTGGACAGCATTACGCTGAGAGGTGGCCGTTATTCTACTTTGTGTTTTTTTAAATTTTACAATGTATATTTTTTTAAGTGGAATAAATAATGCTTTTTCTTTCTTTCTTCTTTCTTTCTAACTAGCAACAAAGAGGTGAGAACACCACACGTCGTCACTTTGAATACTTTAGCCATAGACATATAAATAACATGCGTTATAATTCTATGACTTTAGCATTAATTCCTCCTAATATCTTCACCTAATGAAGTTTGAACAGAGTTTTAGGACACCTTATATATACATATATTGGTACCTAATAAGGCTATTCTATTCGAGTTCAACACAAAACATGCAAGAAACTAGAATTTATTTCTCTTAGTATTTTTAGTCACCATTTTATTTTTTGCAATAATATTTGGAGAGTTTTTATTATATTCTTGTGTAAGTTTCTAAGTGTTTTTTTTAGTTTACCCTCCTTCAACATAGTAATTGTTTATGTACAAAGTTTCCTTCAAAAAACTGTTATTTTATTATTCACCTTATAAAAGGTCAAACTCCACGTTTCTTCTGAAACTTGTGAGCACGCTAATTGAAAGCCTGCTTATCCGCTCGGGAACACGGTAAAAATATAACGGGACGAAATTTTGCAGAGATCTTTGAAGGTTGTGTAATCTCATAAAGAAGCAACATAAGCTCTTATAAGTTGCGTGGCTTACAAGACATTTATATTTTATGGTTTAAATGGATATTTTTCTTTACTATTAGATTTCTTTTCTCGAAGAGGTTTCTTTGAGGAAATTTGAGTATTTTATATAACATCAATAATACATTATACTGCCTCGATGGTGCAGTGATAAATATATGCGAATGCTACTGTCGTTCGTACTGAGCTCTCGGGTTTTATTGAGTCTCGAGTCAGAGCAAATTATTTTGTGATTCATAAATTTTTGTATCGGAGTTTGAAATAGAAATTTATGTACTTACTTAAAATATAATATTATAGTATAGTATTTCTGATTTGTCTAAATCTTATACCACACGCTTGATTTAGGTTCGATGGCATTGTGTGAAAATGTAAAGAAAGTGTTTACATTATAATGTAATCCTATAGCCCCCGATGCATACAAATTCTTTTTCTGTACCTTTCACTCTTCCACTATTCGGGTTACATTATTTCGAGAAATTTATAACAAATAAAACGTTTAAAATTTTCATCAAAGCAAAAAAAGGTTTCTATCAAAATTAAGAAAATATAACCAATAGACTACTATTATTCAATGTTCAAATATAAGACTACCTAAAAAATAAAATACGCAAATTCGTAGCTTCAAACGGCCATATTTTAATTTCCTGCCAAAGGATACACGACAATTTATTTGCCAAATCAAGTGAGGGTTCATTTCGTCGGAAATCAATTTTTAGCTACACATCACAAAGTCTGCTCCTGAGATTTAATTTTCAAAAATTGTTTCTTTAATTTGATAATTGAATTTTATATTCTTCATTTCTAAATTCTGACATTCAACAGATATTATGTAATTTTATATTGTTTAATTTAATTTTCTGGTCAGTATATTTCTACCATAAGTTTTACTATCGTTTTGTTCTAAGTATTTTACAAGGTTACATTGTAGCACAATTCATACAAATTACATGAACAATATTCTATTTCTTTGATTACAGGAATAAGCCTCAATTGTTTTTGTTAAAATGAAAATAGACAGTCCGTAAAACAAAAAGCCCAAAAAGGCACTGAAAGCACTGCCCTATTCATCTAATGAAAACACGAGCTCTCAATTAATAGAACAATTGAGACAGGACCTTAAATAACAGCGTTCCATATTTTTTTCTTTCTTGTATTCATCAGATAGAATCAACCACAGACCAAATGAAACAAGTTACAATGAACTTACGGACGGGCAAGTGTATGTTCTTTTATCTTTTTAGGGTTTCTCCCCTATAGATTAAAAACGGAATACTACCACTGAGACACCGCTGTTCGTCTGTTTGTCACCAGGCTGTATTTCAGGAACCACGATAACTAGACAGTTGAAATTTTCATAGATGTTGGTTTAAATTTTCATACTGCATACGTGGTTTTCTTTGTCGCTTTTTGTTAAGGAATCCTCGGAGCTCTGTTCCGACGCGTACTTCACCGGTTATTATATCACAAGCTGGCAGACCTGTATGACAAATGTTCACCATAGTCTATATAACAGGACGAAATTTTGCTGAGATATTTGAAGGTTTTGTAATCTTATAAAGAAGCAAGAGTCTACAACTGCTTGTTACTCAAAAGGTGCTACACTCGCGCTGCTGTCCCTTGTATTTTTATGGGCTCTAAGAATGAAACTTAGGTATAATTCCAATTAATATAAGTTTTATATGTATAAAAGTTGCTACGATACATACTTGAATAAGGTTTATTAGATGTAAGTGCAAAAAAATTATCACAAAAGTTCTATTACTAAAGTTGTTTGATTACTGTATTTTTCATAGTAAAAGGAGAGAGAAGTTGGTTTTCCACAACAAACACAATGATTGCTGCTTGCATGTGTGCGAAGGAATTGCCAAAGAGTGGGGCACGCAAACTTTGAACAAAGTCTTTTACTCTAACATCTGATATAACATTCAAATTTGGTCAAAGTGTGCGTGCCCCGCTTGTAGTCCATAGATGCTTGTAGGCGCTGCGCTACTCGTAGCCATGCAACCCAAGCTCCCTACTTCTCTCTCAGTTTACTATGGTTCTGTGAATTCACAATCGAACCTAACTATCAATTTTAGATAGATTGATAAAGCCTTTTCTAGTTCCCCTATAGTCAGAAGCTTCACTTCGTATAACATTTCAATTAAAATTTCCATTGTCTTTGCTGATACTGTTAGAAATCACAATGAAAAGTACTACCGTAGCAATTAATGGATTCTGTTGTTAGATCAGATTTTGAAAAAGAAAATAATTCTGTGTTATGCATCAAGTAAAGTAAACGCGCATAGTACCAGCGCATAGCGCAGAGAGAATGCTCTGACCATCCTATAATATTATCTCTTCAGACAACAGCGTGATTAAATGTGTTTAGTTTGGCAAATTATTTTATATTTTTGGATCTACCAGCTTCGGTTTTCCCAAACGGGAATGGGATGCTTCAAAAGGGATACTTCAAACGATGACACTAGCCCATCAGGTAGGGCCGAAAGCATGTTGGCCACTGTAAAAGTGTAAAAAATATGTATAATAATATATTTATTATGATTTCATATCGCACTAGCTGACCCGGCAAACTTTGTTTCGCCATAGATATGGCGTAACAAAGTTTCGGGAGAGTATACATACGTTTTACCGCGGACATACATTTCCCGATATAAGATAGATAAGATACGAAAAGAATAATATTTTTTTTTATGATGAAAATGTATAACCTCGCCATAGCTATAACTAACACAAAAAAAATAACATCAAAACGATTTAGTGAAAACAGTCCAGCCGTTCTGAAGTAACGCGCGTACATACATTTCGCAGATTCATTTTTATAATATAGATTTCAGTCTCGTACATAAATAGGAGTGTAATTAACTCATCAACATTTATAGCACTTGTTCCACATATAAGAGATGGTTTTATCAAAGCCCATTTCATACTATTTCTGAATATTTAAGTGTTTGCCTATTCAAGCAAAACTTCATGGTGTACAATAATGTGACGGTATTCTATTTTATATTATTGTATACTTATCTTTTTTTTTCAATCAGCCTGTGATAACTGCCGATACAACATAGTCGAAACATCAAGCATAATAATCTTAATTACCTATTTAGAATACAAAAACCCGACTGCCAAGTAAACATGCAACTGAAAAGCAAAAAACAAGCTCTACATTTCTTTTGTGATTTTCTTTAGCTACTTACTGTTTTACTTTGTCGGCAACATTTGCAGGCGGGAAGAATCTATGTCAAGCGAGTGGTGGTTTACAAATAGCTACTTCTTCCCATAGCTTTTTCCCGCCTGCAAATGTTGCCGACAAAGTAACACAGTAAGTAGCTAAAGAAAATCACAAAAAAAATGTAGAGCTTGTTTTTTGCTTTTCAGTTCTATGTTTACTTGGCAGTCGGGTTTTTTGTATTCTAAATAGGTAATTAAGATTATTTAAAACTTTTTAGTTATGTTAGTAGTGGAGTTATTAATTTTCGTGTAGTGAAGGGTTCAAAATTCAACCTTAATTATTATATTTTTGGTCATATTTCTGGTGCTACTCAACCGATTGCAATCAAACAAATGTTAGAATTGAAGTCTAACTAAGGCCTTATAAACACATAATACTGCATCGAAATCGGTTCAGTAGTTTTGCGTTCATCGTCAAGTAATTATAACGCCAAAAGTCGGCCATTTTAATTTTCCATGAATTGGGGTCACGCACACAACCACAACAATTCTAATGACACCTTGTATTTAAAAATCCATCATGCCGTTCAGACTGTAGAGCATCCAAGAAAAATTATCAAACTTTACATTTTGGCGCCAGAAGATTGCCATTTTCATTTTTCAAAAATTTTAATATGCCTGGTGTCACTCACACAATCACGACGAACCAAATGACACCTCGTATGTTAAAATCCGTCAAGCCGTTGAGTCTGTAAAGCGTGCAAGAAAAAAAATCAACATTTTCATTTTAGCGCCAAAAGTCAGCCATTTTGATGTTTTAGAAATTTTAATGTACCTGGTGTCACTCACACTTCTACAATCACGTCGAAACAAATGACACCTCGTATGTCAAAATCCGTCAAGCCGTTCAGGCTGTAGGACGTGACAAAGAATTATACATACATTTTTTTTATACTTCTAGAGTGGCAGACAAGCATACGGCCCCACCAGATGTACCGGTGGTCACCGCAGCCTATGGACGCTTGCAACACCAGAGGCGCCACAATCGCGCTGCAGACCCTGTAAAAACCTTCTAAGTCCCCTTTTGAAGAACCCCATACTGTAGGCATTTGGGAAAACCGAAGCAGGGAGATCATTCCACAACCTAAACGTACGCGGCTGCGGCGAAGGCTGAATTTTTTCAAAAGGAAAGCCGGTGAAAAAAATATTATCCAGTTGGTCACACCTGTAGTGTAGGTATTTTGCGTATTTATTAAATGGTGGCGCGCGGCGGTGTAATGCCTTTTGTGTTTTGTTTGCCACCTGTACTATACTCGTAAGATCCATGTACTTAATTTAAAACAATGTCTTACGTGCATGATAAATTGGCTTATAAAAAAGTATCATAAATTATCTACTGATGACTAAAAAGATATTCAAATTTACACTAACCATGTTTTGAAATTATTCTACTACTCTCTGCAAGCTCATACCTACCTATTTCAAATTGTCTCGATTGAAGTTAATTGAAAATAATTCATAAATTTGGGACTTAGACGCGAAATAGGTATAGGTACTTCTAATGTTTTTAATAATATGCATGTACTAGCTAATGCCCGCAGTTTCACCCGCGTAAAATTAGTTCCCGTGGGAAGTTACTCCCGGGATAAAAAGTAGCCTATGTGTTATTCCAGACTATAATGGATATCTGTATTAAATTTCAGCCCGATCCGTTCAGCCGTTCGAGCCTGAAAGAGTAACAAACATCCACATTCACACTCACAAACTTTCACATTTATAATATTAGTAAGATTTCAAGTACCTATAGAGTATTAAAAACCGCGATATTTTACAATACAAAATTGAAATAAAAACATACTTCTTATCTATTTTTTCAAAAATATCTGACAAAGTGATTCTATGGAACAAAACTGCTTTATTATGTTATAAATTATTAATGAAACATTCAGCCAAAATAAAGATTATTAGGTATCCCAAGCCATTGAACTAATATCACTAGCGTATTCTGAGATACCTACTTGATAAATATAAAAAAACTGACCTTTATTTTTTATCGAACCCGTAATACCGAAGACCTACGTCCATCAGTGAGCATTGTATGTGACTCCAAAACAATAATCATGTGTACAGAAATCACAACAAAACACAGAACACAAAACACAATTTTACACACTTTCACGATGTATTTAGTACTTGAAGTAGATAATTATTTATAATTAACTAATAAACAGCACAATACTTTATAAAGTCAATTGAAACTATGTTATGTTTTATTATTATTCACGGGAAACGCATGTGAAATGAAGTAATAACAACACATCAAATTAAAAACACACTTAGATGCAAAACGTTTCGACGTGCGTTAGGTGCATTTAAATTGGTCGAGTTTTCAAGTCATATACGTTGTCCTTTTCTATTAATATGACTGTCTCAGGTGTAAGCCACGAACTCATGGCTTACTTTAGGCGAAAATCCACGAATCAAATCTTGAAAAAATGTGAGAGAATAGGACGCATATATACATTTGCGTAGTACTAACGAAGCAGACGCAAAATGATCAGGAAGCCGGGCTTACCGCGTGATGTCAGAGATAGGGTCTTTGAACTTTGACTCGAAAATTTATTGCTATGACTTTTGTAGCAGGGGTTGAGACGAAAATGCCGACTTACCATGTAAATTTGCAAATATTTTTATATTTGAATGAGTGTTCGAGAATATATAATTGTGTTTATTAGTTATGAGTAAATATTACATGTCACTGCCCGATCTGAAAAGGGAAGCCACAAGGAATGGGCTTCTATGGACAATTCGCCACTGGTACGCAGAAGAAAACCTCTATCGGATCTCACCGTGCTCGAGCGCTCAGGACGCAACGTGTGAGGATGAATACCCTGTCTGTGGCGAGCGGTGGCGACACATACATACATACATACATTATCTCGAAAAACATTACCCTCCTGTCTTCAGCAGTTCGGGTAAAAAGTATGATACTTATCCCCGTAAAAATAAATATTGTTGCACTCGTAGATATTTATTCGTATTATAAAGTTCGGTATAATACTCATATTATAATAAAATACAAATAGAGAAAACCATTTTCATACACTCTCTAGGTACACAAAATTTTACAAACCATGCCATAACTACACGCTGTACGCTGAATCCTTACATTTCAGTGCTCTTTGTGAGCGCCATGCCACGTTAACAGTTCTGAACAGTACAATAGACGTCGAAACAATAATGAGAAACATCTTTAGCCTGATTGTCGTCCGATATTCTACTTATACCTCACGACGATCACGACATGTTGCTCTTATTATAATTTTTATTTTGCTTTACCTAGAAACGTATTCCTACCCGGTAGTAGGCCCTTTTTGTTGAAAATTCTCATCGATGTTATGCCGGACTCCTACCGACTAAAAAACTTCAAGTAACGCCCAACAGCCTATGGTTGTGAGCCCCGGGTAAGCCCTCGGAAGGATGTCCCAGGAATCCCAACAGACCTACAGCCGCCTCTGCAGCCTCGCCCAGGGGGTGGTTCGGGTGCCAACCCGCGTCTTTGGGGGTTTTCGGGTGAGATCCCGCTTCTAAGGGGGGGGGGGGGAGTGCGTGAGTTCCTCACGTTACGCTGCCGTCATGGGCCTGCTTCTGTAAGGACGGTGAGCGACCCTCTCACCGTCCTCAGACCCCCGGTCATGGAGGCCGATAGTCCTCGGCGAAGACACGTTGGCGGCGCCCAGGCCGCCGACTGCGGAACTCGGGGGGGAGAGTGCTCTTCTGTACCCGCCCCGCCGTCTCTTTCACGAGCATGACCTGCTCGCAGCAAGAGGCGGCGAGTAGTAGGGCCTAGTGTGGTTTTAGTCGGTAGAAGTCGAACAAACGTAAAACAAAAACCCAGAAACGAGTTCATGATTCTAAATTTGCGACGAGTATTTCGACTTCTGACATCTACTGAACCGACTTTTATTGAGACTTTACATATGTGTTGAGTTCATACTAGTTACATTATAGTTTGAAATGGACTATCTGTTATCCTCGTGGAAGAATTAAAATAGCTCATAATATCATCTAAAACGCTCGTAGCACCAGTGCTCTGTCAACGAATACTGCATAACCGATTCTCGAATTGGTTATCACTTTGTGACATTTGCATTTTAGAGCATTTCCGTGCTTCAGAAGATAGGTTTAGACGTTGGTTCCAGTTGCCAGTAATATGGCAGTCGTTAACCTAATTTGAAGGTCTTATGGCAGCTTGAAAAATTTCATCAGCGGGTAGTCACAATCGGCACCTGTCCTTATCTTAGGTATACTATCATTTTCAAAATTAAATGTTATTCTACTCAAATCACAATAAAAAGTAAAATCACAATGTATTCAGTCATTCATAAAAGTAAAGTATAAATTGTATCGTCGCCATCAAAAGTTCCTTATAGCACTCGTCATCGATACGAGAGTGTAGTAGGGCACTTGAAAGCACTGTATACATACATACTGTCGCTAACACATGGTTTTATAACGTGAAAATGCTGGACCAGACGAATGAAATCATTTTTCGATTTCTGGGGCAAGATTTTAGAAATATTCCAGATTTTATTTGCTTTGAGAAATGTGTTTTGATTCGGCTGTTTTACAATTTTGCTTTTAACTATTTGTGACTTGTATGACTCACAGAAAATAGATGAAATATTTAAATGCCTTCGTAGTTTTCGGAATTTATCACAAATTAAAATATAATGCTTACAACTGTACCTATCTGAAAACATCCTGGGTTGCTGTAACTATTTTGTTTTTCCAATAACAAATGCTATATTGACATCAAACTCATCTAAGGTAGAAATATAACTGTCAAGAATTCTGGAACATCTTTCCGAGGACTTTTTTTTTTTTTTACGTGAGAGAAAATCCTTATGGATGTTAAAAACCTCACGTAACGCCCAACAGCCTATGGTTGAGAGCCCCGGGTAAGCCCTCGAAAGGATGTCCCAGGACTCCCAACAGACCTACAGCCGCCACTGCGGACTCGCCCAGGGGGAGGTTCGGGTGCTAGCCGCGTCTTTGTGGGGGGGGGGGGGTTTCGGGTGTGATCCCGCTTCTAAGGGGGGGGGGGGGGGGCGTGCGTGAGTTTCTCACGTCACGCTGCCGTCATGGGCCTGCTTCTGTAAGGACGGTGAGCGACCCTCTCACCGTCCCCAGACCCCCGGTCATGGAGGCCGATAGACCTCGGCGAAGACACGTCGGCGGCAGACAGGCCGCCGACTGCGGAACTCGGGTGGGAGAGTTCTCTCCCGTACTCGCCCCGCCGCCTCCTTCACGAGCATGATCTGCTCGCCGAAAGAGGCGGCGCAGTCCCACTTACTCCCGCTGGAGATCATGGCTTGCACCATGGTCTCGAGCGAGAGAGTGTCCACGTCCAGGCCCTGCCCTGCTGTGCTGTTGCGCCCACGCCATGCACTCCACTAGCGTATGGAGCGCTGTGTCATCGCTTCGGTCCTCGCAGTGCTGACATTCAGCCGTGGTTTCCCGGTGTCTTCGCCACAGATACCTACCGAAGCTACCGTGCCCGGTAAGTATCTGCGACAACCGGTAGGAGAGAGCACCGTGTCTTCTCTCTAGCCACTCGTCCATGACCGGTCTGACGGCCGCGATTGTGGCGAATCCCCCCTTTGGTTGCTCAAGTCGCACCTTCCATGTCTCCACGGTTTCCTGGTGGAGCAAGGATCGCTGGGCCTCGATTTCTCGAGACGCAGGCCTTTGGCCCCGCTCCAGCGCCTCCTTGCGCCATCTGAACAGTGACGCAAGGGCTCTCGCTTCCAGGTCCCATGGAGGGGTTCCGGCTAGGAGACATGCCGCCCCACCGGATTCTTTCCGAGGACTTTACCCTTACCCGGGTCTCCTGACCATAGGCAGTTGTACATGTGGTTTCAGTTGGTAAGACTCATCCATGAAAGATTACTGCACGAAAAAAATAGAATTCTAAAGTTTATATGAGAAGATGAATCTCCCTGATGAATTATTTCGGGTTGAAGTAAGTAACTTACTAGTAGTTTGTTAACATGCAAATTTGTAGTCAATTGAACGACTTATTTTCTATAAGATCTTTGCATGTCATGTCAACGTGTCATTTGTGACTTAGGCACTTACAGGTTTTATATCACAGTTCTTCTTTGAAAAACTTGTGACTTACAAGTTTAGTCTATCAAAAGAAAATAGTTGTCAGATCCTCAGACTGTGTACAGTGTGTTACTAACTTGTAAAAGTATGCACTTAATAGATATAAAAAAAAAACAATATTGACATTTGGCTTGACTGTACCGAGGGATCATAAATATACTTACTGTTTCTTTCACCCAAGGTGTTCAATATTTTGAAACCCAGAGCTTATCATCGTCAGAAACTATGGTAAATAGACCATTGCCATAGTTTTGGAAGACCTAATCGGTTCACATTTTAGACATTAAACACATGCATTGCATTCACCTTAAAAGATTTTACAAAAAGTAAAACATTGTACAGAACAATACATAATAATGAAGTAGGGGGTTCTTCTATTTTCACAAATGTGTATGACAAAGTAAAGCAAACAGGCGCTTAGAAAGTTATTTAAGACAAACGTGATTTCTTATTACATTAATATTACACTAAGTTGACAATAACAAACACGACTACCTACACTATCATTTTCATATTAAAATGTAATTCTGGGATGAAAATAATTCTAAAAAACTTAAAAGATTTTTTAACTATTTGTTTCAATTTTGCTGAATAATAAATAGTTACCCACTGAAGATAAAGAACTATTCTACCAATGTAAAAAGGTACAAGAACATCACATCCAGCTCTCGAGAGACTATTAAAATCAAATCAATCATCAGAACGCATTGTGGCTTAATAGAATCACAAACAATCAAAAAAATATTCGCTATAAATAGAAATATTATTTTTTTGACGTGTGGAAATCCTTCATGGATCTTAGGACTCCACAGATATCAGAAAAGTCGGAGTTGGACTCTTACCGACTAAAACCACACGTGCCCTACCACTATCTACGATCAGAAGCCCCGATTAAGTCCTGGAAAGAATGTCCCAGGATAAGGAGTGATGAGCGAGAGGAGAGAGAGATGATTGAGCCTCTAAGGTGTAAAAAGTAAACAGTCCATGTGATCATCATTTGGTGACCGTAGCACAACGTATGAATGATTGCAGAGATAATAGAGGCATCACACCCAAACTACCCTAAACCTTTCCCATGCCAAAAAGTCAGAAAAATACTCGCAAATGAAAATGCCATAAAGTGGTGCCCCATCTGAGGACCAGCCACAGCAAAAGTGGCTTAATGTAAAGATCGTTCACAGAACACGAAATTCGTAGAACTACGAGCGCTTTTAGCATAGACGAACATAATTAATCGTTATAAAACATTTTGATAATTAGATATTAAAAAGGCAGACGGTGGCATCTTCAGTTATCCAGTTCATTTAACTCGAAACCCTATTGCCCCTTTCGGAGTATTCATTATCTTAATAATTGTTAATCCCCCAGTATAGATGAACCTAACGGTTCGTCCACTATTACCTTTCACATCGCCATATAAGGAAGAACTGTAATCAGTTCTTCTACATAAGGCGATCATGGGTTCTCTACAGAAGGAATCATTTTTAGATGAAAAGTCTTAAAGAGCCTCTGCTTGTTGGATCAGTTTGTCATGCTGTAACACGCCTTACAAAGACCGGGTATCTTTGCTAAAAAAAGAAATTGAAGATACCTTCCCAGATATAAAATAAACAAAAAAAATTATCAAATTTTATTAAATATCATTTTGAAGCCAGCGCCAAGTAAACCTATACGTTTACGTAGGTACTATTAATGGCACCGACTTCATTATTACTAATATTATAGGGCTAGGGCTCCAGAGCCTGTGTTAGGAATAATGGCGCCTACACGGACGGGTTTGACATCTCAAAAGGTGTCAGGCAGGAATGTGTAGCTTCGCCTTGACTGTTCAATCCCTTCATGGATAGCTGTATGAATGATATAAAAGGGAGTGAAGATGGATTAAATAATAAATAATAAATAAATAATAATTTATTTGCCATAAATGGGGTACATAACATGTTAAATGAGTCTTACATAGGTACATAGCACATGCCCACTTAGCCATATAATATAGCATGCAAATATAATTGTTACACAATAATCTTAGATACTAAAAGTTTTACAAGACCTTTTTAAGAGCCTACCAGACGCCACTTTGTTCAAAGCAGATAGCAGATATACATTTTAGCGTGCAAGAAAGAGAGAGATGCGATCAGTTTTTGTGCGCTTTTAAGGAAATAAATTAATTATAAAAAAACTATAACCAATATGAAAAAAAATGCTCTAGTGCAAATTAAGATTTTACAATTGTCTTTTCCACAAATATTTTATATTATAAAAACAACTTATAACATACGAGATCTAGCTTAAAATTTCACGAAATCGAGGTATTTTCAACACAAAAATCTATCGAGGATTTTACCAGTAATCGTGTTTCGAGCCTAGAGCGTTTTTAGTTCATGAACTGAAGTTGTCTGTATTCAAACTTTAATTCAGTAGACCTCACGAGTCCTGAGATCTAGATCAAAGTAATAGTCTATTTGGCGTCATATGGACTCTTAATAATTAACACTACATATACATTAGGTTCCCAGTTTATTGTCTAAAAATTCGCTAATGGAATAAAATGTATTCGCTAACAACCACTGCCTTAAAGCTGGTACAAACTTATTTATTTTTAGTGCCTTCACATGTTCTGGAATCCTATTATATATTTTGACACACATCGAATAGCAGTTTTTCTGAAAACGGGTCGTTTTAGGTACAATGTTTAATACTAGTCTGTTTGGATTTCTGATATTTGTTCTATTGGAAACATCTTTGGCTCGTGTAAATATTTCTGGGTGTTGTTTCACAAATTTTCCTACCTCAAAGATATATAGACAAGGCAAACTAAAAATGTTTAGCTCTCTAAAATATGAAAAGCATGACACATCTGGAGCAATATCGCATGTGGATCTTATGCAGCGTTTTTTGCGATAAATACCTTATTTATATTTGTACCGTTTCCCCAAATCAGCAATCCATACCGCAACACAGACTCGACATACGCAAAGTACGCTGTACATGCCGTGCTTCGGCTAGATATCCTTGCCAGTTTGTAAAGAGCAAAGGAAAACCCATTTATCTTATTTGAGACTTTATCAATATGCTCATTCCAGTTGAGTTTATTATTTATCGTCGTACTTTCAGCCATAGTTAAATTTTGTCCATTGTAATTTATGTTCATATTAATATTTTTAAAATTATTAAAATTAATTATACATGTCTTAGCTATATTTATATGCAGATTATTGTAATTCATCCAATTATTAATTAAAGTCAGAGTTTTATGAATGTCATTTTCGTGTTGAGAAATTGTCATATCTTTATTAGTTGTCACAGTTACAGATACATCATCTGCAAAGAGCAAAGTGTTGTAACTGGTAACATCTGGCAAATCGTTGATGTATACCAGAAAGAGAAGCGGGCCCAGAACGCTACCCTGGGGTACTCCAAATTTATTTATATTATAATTAGATCTTATTACTTCAACACAGTCCTTTGAATTCAGTTGAGAAACCTCAACTGCTTGATTCCTATCGCTTAAATAAGTTTTAATCCAATTCAACGCTGGTCCTCTGACTCCATAGTGGTCTAGCTTTGTTACAAGCTGTTTATGTGAAACAAAGTCAAACGCCTTGGACATATCGAGGTATATTACTGTTGTGTACTTTTTGACATTGGTATTCTGAAGAATACCTTTAACCAAATGAAAAGCTGCGTCTCTAGTGGATTTGTTTTCCTGAAAGCCGTATTGGTTTTTAACAATTGTATTATTCGCGTTAAAAAACGACGTGAGTTTTAAATGCATTGCCTTTTCAAATATTTTTGAAAAAACTGGCAATAATGTTACAGGCCGGTAATTACACATTTTCGTCTTTTCTCCTTTTTTGTGCAATGGTTTTATAACTGCATATTTCAGTTTGGTTGGAAATGTGCCAGTTTCTAGCGATAGATTTATCAAATATGTCAGTACGGGAGTTAGTTGGTCACAACATTTTTTCACGATTTTTGTACATATCGAGTCATAACCTTCAGACGTAGTGTTGGCGAGGGACATGATTATTTTACAAATACATCGTTCGTCTACAGGAGATAAAAACATGGAGTTGGCCTGTTTATTTTTTGAACACGTGTTACGAATTTCACTATTCGAAGAATTAGCGGTTGAGATAAAAGATTATTAAATTCACTTGCTATTTTTAATGGATCTGTAACTTTTTCACTGTCTCTGACTATTTCAGTAATGTAATTTGCCTTCCGAGTCGCGCTTGTTTCACTCTTTATTATTGACCAAGTAGCCTTACATTTATTTTTGCTTTTTAAAATATAATTTCTATTACTATTTCTTTTGGCCACATTTATACATTTTTTTAATAACTTTTCATAGGTCAGATAATAATATTTATCTTTTTTCGATTTAGAAATATAGTATTTATGTCGCAGTTTTCTTTTATAATTACAGCTTTTTCGCAGTCCTATTGTCATCCAATTATTTTTAGTCAACAAATTAAGTTTCATTTTTTTTATTGGAAAGCAAAGCTCATACAGCATGCAAAAATATTCATAAAATATATTGAATGCTATATTCAAGTCACTTTCATTGAAATATTGTGTATATTGTATGCTAGGTAAATATTTACAGAACCTTGTCATATTCTCCTCAGAATAACATCTTTTAAAATAGTTTACAAACTGAGGTATTTTACTTTTATACGCCACAGTCCATGTAACAACTTGTGCGGTTTTATGGTCAGATAAGAATAGGGGCAGGACAGACCCGGTTGCAGTACTAATATTGCTTATAATTAGATCTAAGCATGATTTACCTCTAGTGGGGTCAGATGAATGCATAGGTCTTTTCATTGTGCAGCTTTGTAATGGAAAGTAGTAAGGTATAGTCCCCTTTTTCACCACTTCATCCGTTTTTATTAATTTATGTTGGATATTTTTGGTACTACTGTTTAATTTAGAGCTAGAAAGATACAGTTTTATTTTTGTGGGTGATAGGTATTCAGATTTATAAGCATTATAGTCTATAAAAAAGCGAACCCGTTCAGCTACATAATCTGCAAAACCATAATAACAATTATTTCCAATACATTGACTTTTTAAAACTGTACAATTTCTTAAATGACTTGTCCACAATTTAATCATCATATTTAATTTATCTGTATGTAGATAAGGGTTATGAAATACAGGAGCAATATATATATTAGCTTTACTTAACTTGCCAATAATTAGACTAAGATTATAATGCAGCACCTGTAAATTATAGTCATTACTTCCTGTGCTAAGAATCACTATATCTTCTTCCGATAGGTTATTGGCCAAACTATCACATTGCCTTAGCATTTCACAGCTTGGGGCGTTAGGCTTTATCATTGCATAGGGTTTATAGCAGCTGCTACCTTGGACACAACTCTTTAGTTTTAATAAAGATGCCGATATTCCTCGCGCTTGTACTTGATCTCCCAGTATAATAATTTTATGCACCTTGTTTTTACTGCTAGTGGAATATATCGTCATGCGTGGTATACTAATGTGCATGGTCGGTGCATTACAACTGTCGTGATCTATCTGTTTACAAATAGCGTGAGTATGCGTATTATGTTGACTCGATGCTCCCCTAGATGTCGCTAATTTCAATTTATTTTCACAGAACGGCGTTGTTGTAATGTTTTGATTATTTAATTGAGTTTCAGTGCTTGAAAAGTTCAGTCTTGATCCTATTAATCTTTTTTGTTGAGATTTACCATTTTTTTTTGTGGATGTAGTTCTACAAATCTTTGTTAATTGGTCAATCCTCAGCTTGTAGTTAGTGATTAGTTTTGCCTGTTTGCCGTTCTCCTGAATCAAATTATCAATCTCACTTTCTGCTATTTGAAACTTTTCTTCTAATGAAATTAATTTCTTTCTCATGTCATTTATGTCGGCTATAACGTTCCTGCTCAGATTTGGAAAACTTCTATTTAGTTCTTGACTGTACAAGCTAGTTTCAAGAGATGAAAACTCGTCCTCGGTTTCCGAACACCCTGATAATTCTTCAAAAGAGTTTTCGGTTGGTATATTAATTTTCGACCTCTGCCGAAGGGTCACATTCCTTTTTGCTGTGCTATTTCCATCGATGGATTTGGAAAATTGCATTTTAGGCGTTGAGTTGTCAATATTTTCAACTATTCTTTTTGGTTTGTTTGACATGTCTACTCCAATTATTTCTAAATCTTAATAAATTTACAATTGCTTTTAAAATCAGTGCAATAATTTATTATTTTATGACTTTAAAAATTTTCCATTAGCAATATATTTTTGTGAACTGGTAATATTTCCAAAAAATAGTTCTGCAATTCGACGTTAGAGGGCGCTGGTAACTGATCAGCATGAATTGGTATTTTATATTCCAATTTTTATTGAATTTACCTTATCTTGCAAGTTCAGTTAAATATTCCAATGTATTTTTTATGTTTATTAGGTACTTATTAATTTCTATAAATATATACCTGATTTATCTGTGCTGATATTCTTTCATAACCATATTTTTGCTATTCGACGTTAGAGGGCGTTACTTGTATGTCAATTCAAAATATTTTTTCTTAACGTTTATAATGCATTGAGTTATAAGTATTTTGAAAGAATACTTGTATCAAACTGTACTTTTTTAGTCACATTCTTGAAACAGCTGTATATATTTGGTTTCTATTGTATATATCACACATATAATGTTTTAAATGGATGTCTTCTATCATATTATTAGTCTATTATGTTTTTGTCATTTTGTTTTATTTATTTTGCACTGTTTTTTAGTTGTTAATAACAATATCACTTAACTATAACACTTTTTGCACTGGTTTGAATAACTTTTTTCGCAGAATTTAAAACTAATTCTAATATTTACATTTATTATGATACGAGTCAATATATCCGCAGCAACCGGTGTTGCCAGAAAAAGGATAAAAATTAAGGGTGGAAGGTATACATGTGTTGGGAAATAGGAGTGGACTGTATGGATGGGGTTGATTTTAGGGTAGGGAAATTATATTGAACTCACCGGTAATGTTTGTTTATTGTTGCACCGAAGCCGGCATTTTGTTTCTGGCAGCGTCCAATGTTATATGATGCTTGGTTTTTTCTGGGGCGCCCCTGTATTGATGGTTTTATGTGATAACGCGCACTGCACTGATAAGTGTTGATTTTCACTGTCTTTGAGATAATTTGATTGGTATTTACCGGTGATAAGATTTTTTCTTTCACCATTACACTGCGCGTGTTTGATAATCGATGCGGGAACTGGGTTGCTCCCTAAGGAACGCTAGGTGGCGTTAGTCGCTGGGAAAGGTGTTGGAAGCTCAAAGGTGGGGTTGCAAGTTTCTTGCTTTAAATTTCCCCCCCCTGCTGGCGAATTAATGAGACTGAAAGTCTGAAAATGAAAATATTTGTTCACAATAATGCTGTTTTGATGATGATAAATTAAATTTATAATGAAAGTTGTTGGTTATGAGTGAAGATGTTATGAAGTTAATTAATCTAGTATGTTTAAATTGTTATTGATCTGCATCTGGTAATGGACACAGTTTTACTAATGGTCTTTTAAGAATACCCTGAGCAGTTCTGACTGCAACAGAGCGGCAGACATTATCACGGCCTATGTGTAGTTCAATGATACGACCGAGACGCCAACGTGATGGGTGCGTTGTTTCATCTCGGATTATAACGAGTTGATTAAGTTTTGGAGATGCTGTAGCTTTATTCCATTTAAGGCGTTGCGACAAGCCTGTTATATATTCACTGCTCCAACGAGCCCAAAAATCCTGATGCATTTTTTGGATCAAGTTCCAACGTGTTAATTTGTTCATTCTTATGTTTGAATAGTCCGGTGTTGGAAGTTTTGTTAGTGGATGTTCATCTACAGTGTTTGATATGTTCAAAACACAGGCACGTTTTTCACGATTGATTTCAGGATCTGATTGATATGTCTTGTTAATGTGTGTAGGCTCTTTAGGCCATTGGTCTTGATCAAATGACAGCCACTGTGGGCCTGTCCACCATAGGTCATGATTGATAAGCTCATCGGGGGACAAACCTCGACTTGCTGCGTCCGCAGGGTTTTGTTTCCCAGGGACATGATTCCAAATAGCTTCTGGAAGCTTACGTTGAATGTTTGAAATACGATTGCAAACAAAGGCCTTATCTACTAGAACCTTCTCCATTTGTCCAGTTGTTAAATACTACATCACACGTTGATTATATTGTTGATGAAACTCTGGTTTGCTTAAGAGACGTTTCTCTTATTGTAAAAAGCGCCGAAGAGCTATCGGATGTGCACCTTCAAATGATGGTGATGATTGATCACGAAAAGGAAGCTGGACAATGTAACGTCCATCACTATTACGTTTGTGTGTTGTTTGGAATGTATCCTCACATTGGATGTCCTCTGAAGAATGAGGCTGCTGTGTCTGATCACATGGTATGTTGTGGTATGTTATCCCACTCCCATTCCCATTCTGAATAGCCACATCTAAGTTGGCATCCATTGATAAATGATTGATTGATAAAGGAGTGGAATTTGATGATGATGATAAGGTTTTTCCCATCAGGATAAAACTGAAAATTGTGTTGATGGCAGTTGCTGCATGTGGACCACCATCAATTTTTCCTGGTAAAAGAATATGTGGGAAAATCTCTCCACCGAATAATATGTCCACCGGACGTGAAGAATGATATTTTTCATCTGCTAATTTTATGTTTGATAGATGTTGAAAATTGACTATGTCCACAGGATGAGTGGGCATATCACCACAAATTTTGTCAAGAGTCACCGCTTCAAGAGTGAATGATGGTTCAATTTTACCAATTGGTCGCATTTCTAAAAATACTTTGCCCAAAGAGCAAGCTGCAGTATCACCTACTCCTGACATTGGAGTTTGAGATTTGTATTGTTTCAACCCTAAACGATGTGTGCAAGCCTTAGAGATAACATGACTTTGACTACCTGGATCCACTAAAACGCGGACCTTCTGAAAGGAGCCTCGACCGTCTCTTACCTCCACTTCGGCAGTAGCAAGCATAACAAAAGGTGAGCCTGATGATGATGATGATGATGACTCAACAGTGGTGTTTGATAATGATGTGGCGGGTGTAACAACATTCTCTTTTGTTTCAGGAGCAGGTACTGTACGCTTCAATGATGATGATGATTTGTTTTGACTTGAAGTTTGATTTTGTTGTGTGTGGGCTGATGTCCTTTTAGTAAAATGTAACAAAGAATTGTGACGCTGACCGCATGAATTGCATGTGTGTGTTGAAATACAATTTGAAGTAATATGGTTTGACCGAAGGCAGTTAAAACAAATTTTTAATTGTTTCACAACTTGTGATCTCTCATATGGAGTTTTTGCTAAGAATGTTGAACACAAATAAAGGGCATGATCCTCTTTACACAAAGTACATGATTGACGAGGCGCTTGGGCCAATAGTATGTTTGATTTTGATTGATTGTTCATATTTGCACGTTGCTGAACAGCTGATAATGATGAATTTTGATTTGCTGGGCGTTGTGGTGCACCAGGCAATGATGATGCTGATGAACGTTCAAGAGCGCTGCATCTATCATTCAAAAATGTTGTTAATTCCTTGAAGCTTGGAAATTCAGAACTTGTATTAGCTAATTCGAATGCTTCACGAGAAGCTCTGTCTAATTTTGTTACTAGGGAGTGAAAAAGCACAAAATCCCAGTTTGATGTGTTCAACCCTAATGAGCTGAGCATTGACATGGCAGTACATTGCTGGGTGCATAGGGTACATTGCTGGGTGCATAGACTGGCAACACTTCCGAGTTGTCAAAATTTTTAAATCTCTGCTAAATTATAATTAAAATTAATGTAAAAACTCGATAAAACCTAGTAAAATTCCATAAAATCAAATTATTACTGATCAGAAAGTGTTAATCTATATAATTCCAGACAAATTTTGTGTGATTGTGTGAAATTTTTGTTTTGAAAAAGTTATGAGTCATCTAACCGTTATAGTGAAATTTATTTTGAAGTAAATATCTATTTCCTCGGTGATAATTCATTAATATTGCTTATAAAGTGCGTGTTTGATCAACTTTGTTTACGAATAACATATTAACTACTTCAAATACAGTTAGGAGATAATAAATTGCCGGTAACCTAACCTACAATCTACCTGTCTGTCTCCCTTAGTAGCTAAACTAAGCTAAGCTAAGCTTTTTACGAACTGTCTGCCAAAATCAAATAAATAACATTGGCGTATAGCTAGTGATAGACACATAGTGAAATAGATTCGAAAAAGTAGTGTTAAAGTTTTCTAAAAGATATTCTCAGTGGATAGGCCAGCTGGGTGAGTTTGTTTATCTGTTGTTCACTTGTATATATGCCATAATATATTCAATGCTGATATTAGACAGGTAATTGAACAAAATCCCGTTATTAAATACTAAATATAGTGAGTGTGTCTGCCTGTTTTTCACTTGTATATATTTATTAGTATATTCTATGTTGAAAGCTTACAGATAGTACACTCAAGATAAACTCCTGATATTTAAATACTGTATTGCATTAAATATATCAAAAGCTTAAATATAGCTATCCATTGCTTTGCAAGCTGCTCCTTGTATTATCCTTGTGTTGTTAATTTGGATTTTTCAAGTACCTACTTATTACTATTTAAACTATAAAATGATGACTCGAAGAGGTCTGGCTCGTCAGGAACAATCTAAACTTCAACTGGTTTTAGAGGAACTGAAATCCACCAAGGAGCAGGTTGTCCAGCTTAACAATGAGCGCGAGGACAATGAAACAGAGCTTATCTCTGTTGTAAAACAGAACGGCCAATTAAAGCAACAGTTGTCCGTGCTAAACTTGCGGTTAGATGAAATGACTGGGGAACGTGATGAACTCCTAATAGTAGTAAGTAGTTTTGATAAATGCAGTGCAGAGTATGAGCGAGCATTAAACCGTATATCTGATCTGGAACATGAGTTAAGGGACTCCCAACAACAAATAACACAACTAGAAGAAGCCTCTCTGCAAGTCAGTATACAACAAAACCAAACCTTGTTCAACGAACTCATAGATAGGTCCCCACGGCTGGTTACTGCTGCAAAACCGATACACACAGATATTATAGACCTTACCAATAATACCCCCAAACACTCTGCAGTATCAGCTAAAATGGGTTTAGGTCATTGTAGTAATAAAAAAATTAAAAAGTATATAAAAATAAATAAGTTGATTAGAAAAAAACAAAATGTGATCAATAACAATAAAAAAATTATCAAAAATATTAAAAATTGCAGAAATAGACTGAATATATTAAATGAATTAAGTCTATGCACTGCAAAATTAGAACATAGCCAAAAACAGCATGCTGCTGACACTCAAGGCTTCAATTTTAAAATACAACAACTTCAAGAGTCCCTGGAGTCTGTAAAGTCCATGTATGATAAATCACAGCTCATTATCAAAGAATATTCTTTGGCGATGGATACACTCTTAAATTCAACATCTCATTATGCTGATCGTTTCAACTCGTTAGCAGATAAAACCCAATGTAACTGCAGCCAACCTGAGCCAGGGAATATACAAACCCTACCTAGTGACCAGCAAGGTAGTAGTCTTAATAAATTACAGGGCAATCTTAGTTTAAAAAGTTATAATGAAACAAAGAATCAATGGATTATGTTCAGTGATGAAATTGGGAGAGATATGGGGTCGAAATTAAGCTTTTGTACACCAGGGCAGTGTTTTATAAATCACTGCATGCCTTCTGCATCTTATGCCCAAATAATGAAGTTCATATTTAGTTATAAATTCCAAAGGCAAGATAATCTGGTTATTTTCATAGGAAACAGGGCAGGTATAACCAAACAAAAACTCATTGAATACTATAGTAAATTAAGCTCATTAGAGTTAAATAATATTATTATTTACACACTGCCTTATTGCCAGGGTATGCCAGTTGCGGAAAATAGGACTAGGTACCATTTAAATTTGTCATTGGACACATTAACATGTCACAATAAAAAGTTTCATTTAATTGACACTAACACTATTGTTAGGAAGAATTATTATTTTTACTTGACTAAAAGAAAGCATAAGCTTCTGGATTATTTTAAAAGACAGGTAGCATTTTCGCTACATTATTTTATAGATATACTAGCCAAAAATCTGGCTACCCAACCTGCTCCTTTTGAGCAGAAATATGACATTACTGATAATAGAACTATGGATAGCTATTTATATCCAAGTAATTTAAATTAGATTATGGGACAAAAGAGCAACGTTCTTGCACTAAGCTTGACATAATATACGAATCAATGAATGTTAAATCTGGCAATTTAGTTTTACATCAGCCACAGCAAAATTTTGAATCTGACTGCTCTCAGGCCATTGAATCTACTATTCATAAAAATTATGGTTTACACCTGGTGCACCAAAATGTAGAGGGCCTTATTAATGGGAAAGAACTGGTGTTGGAGTTGTACATGAACTTGAATGACATTGATATTTTTTGTGTCACAGAACATTGGTTAAGGCGTCATGAAGTCATGTTCAACTTTAAAAATCACCAGGTTGCTAGCTCGTTCTGTAGGACAAAATGTATACGAGGAGGCTCATTAATTCTTATTAACAAGTCTATAAAATTTAAAGAACGTAAAGATATAGTAAGCCTCTCTCTTGAACGAGTTATTGAAATAGCTAGTATTGAGTTCGAGCAGTTCATTGTATTAAGCGTTTACAGTCCCCCGGATGCTCCATACATACAGTTTGAAGAGAAGCTGGAAGAAGCTTTGTTTAAATGCCAGTGCTCTAAAAAATCAGTAGTAGTTTGTGGAGATTTCAATGTAGATATTTTAGATTCTTCGCTGGAACCAACAAAGAGACGGAAAATGTTAAATTTATTGAAATCCTTTGGTTTATATAACGTATTTCTAGAACCTACTCGTATAACTGCCACTAGTGCTACTTGTATTGATAACATTTTTAGTAATATACAACCTGTTAGGAATTGTATTGTGGACCCTGTAAAATCTGATCATCGAGGACAATCGGCTCTGTACTCTAAAAAAATTACCAGAAATAAGAATGTAATCAGTTTTGTACCAGTCAACTCAAAACGCTTAGAAATTTTCCGAGAAAATATAGTAAATAAGATAACAGAATTGCCCGATTACACTACTGTGGATAAATCTTATGCTGATTTATTCAACTTAATCCATGATGTGTTTGGGAAAATCTTTACACCAAAAACAGTATCGTTCGGAAGCAGTTTTGTTTTCAGTGACTGGGCAACACCCGGTATTTATAAAAGTCGTAAGAGACTTTATGAACTTTATTCGGAAAAATCATTTAATTTCAACCCTGACTTTCAGGAATATGTTAAAAAATATTCAAAGACATTTAGACAGGTCTGTTCCTTGGCAAAGTCAAATTTCATTAGAAATAAAATTACAGCTTCGACAAATGTAATTAAAACTACCTGGAACATTATAAATTCTGAATGCGGTAGGTCTAAAACGAGTGAACGAAGCTTTCATTTAAAGATAAACGGTCGCCACGTTACAGGGGATCTGGAAGTAGCGACTGAGTTCGAAAATTTTTTCAGTAATATACCTGTTGGTATAACGAATACTCTTCGGTCGTCTTCCACTTCTGCTGAGCAATTATTATCAGAATGTGTAGATAGCTGTCAAGACGCGTTCGAATTCACGGCTGTCAACTGTAATGGCATTTTGAAAGCTTTTAAGGCTATTAATGTTAAAAAAACTGCAGACCTATGGGGGCTATCAGTAAAATCTGTGTCTAGTGTCATTGATGTCATTGCCCCCCACTTGGCAGCTGTGTTTAACGATTGCGTTTCAGGGGGTGTATTTCCTGATTTAATGAAACATAGTAAAGTTATACCCTTGTTCAAGGCTGGCAGTGCTTCTGATCCAGGTAATTTCAGACCTGTCTCGGTATTGCCGACTTTGAGCAAGATATTTGAAAAATTAATACTTGAGCAGATGCTGACCTATTTTAACAATCACAAATTATTTCATGTTAAACAGTTTGGCTTCACTAAAGGACGGTCGACTACCGATGCTGGTGTAGATTTGATGAAGAGTATTTATGAGGCCTGGGAAGATAAACATGATGCGCTTGGTGTGTTCTGCGATTTGTCAAAGGCTTTTGATTGTGTTCAACATGAAACATTGATCAGGAAACTGCATCACTATGGGATAAGGAATAAGGCTCTCGATCTTCTGACTTCATATTTGAGCAATAGAACTCAGAGGGTCGATGTTGGTGGCACACGTTCAGAGGGATCGGTGGTTACTATGGGCGTTCCACAGGGTTCGATACTCGGACCATTTTTATTTTTAATTTATATAAATGACCTACCCTATTACGTAGGGGACACCAACGGGATTGTTTTGTTTGCAGATGACACTTCCTTAATTTTTAAAATTAAAAGACAATTAGATAACTACGACGATGTCAACAATGCAATCCTGAAAGTAGTACATTGGTTTAATACTAATAATCTTAGCCTGAACGATAACAAAACTAAATGTATTAAATTTACCTTGCCCAATGTAACACAGGCAGAAACCAATGTTCAACTTAATGGCCGAGAGTTGGAACTTGTGAAATCTACGGCGTTCCTAGGGTTGACGGTCGATGCTGGATTGCAGTGGGGTCCACATATTGAAAAGCTAGCTGGCAGGTTAAGTTCAGCAGCATTTGCGGTACAAAAGATTAGGCATTTGACTGATGTAGATACAGCTAGAATAGTTTATTTCAGTTACTTCCACAGTGTTATGTCTTACGGTATTCTACTGTGGGGTAATGCCGCAGATATAAATTCAATTTTTGTTTTACAAAAACGAGCCGTAAGAGCCATATATAGATTAGGTCCAAGGGTCTCTCTGCGCGAAAAATTCAAAGAGGTAAATATTCTGACTGTAGCATCACAATATATTTTTGAAAATCTTATGTATGTGCAAAAGAATCTATCTAGTTTCGTTAAGTTAAGCGATATACACAGTGTAAATACCCGACATAAAGATAACCTTGCTTGTCATCAGTGTAGACTGAAAAAAGTCAGTAATTCCTTCCTGGGTAACTGTATACGTTTTTACAACAGGCTTCCAAATGAAATAAAAAGTATGCCCTTAAATAAGTTTAAAAAGTGTATAAAAAGTAAATTGTACCGCAGGGGCTACTATTCAGTTGACGATTATTTGCTTGACAGGGAAGCCTGGAAATGATCTGCTTGCTCTACTGCATTCTCAAGCAATAGTTTGTGATTTTTAGTTTAAATTTTTGTAAATAGAGCACAAAAAGAAAAGCCCGTCGAGTTTCTTGCCAGTTCTTCTCAAGCGGGCCGCGTTCCGAACTGGTGGTACTATTTGCATTGTATTCATTGACGTGTCGCAAGTGCCTATGTATTAGGATTATGCGAAATAAATGTTTTTTTGAGTTTTGAGTTTTGAGTTTTGATAAATTTTCATTATAAATGTCAAGCATGTTACGGAGACTCTGTGGAGAACCCGAAGTTAATGATTTTAAATTTTGAATTTGTTCCCAACACAAAAAAACTAGGTAGCGCTTGTTATTGTATCTGTTAACTAAAGCTGTGTATGCACTGACATAGTTTGCTTCACACACTGGATATGCTCTGATTATGTTGATTGGATCCCCACTAAGCGATGTAATTAAATATTGAAATTTCTCTACATTTGATAGGTCAGTACGTGAATGAACAAGTGTGTTATAAAGGTCAATGAACCCTGGAAAATCTTTAAACTTGCCTGAAAACATTGGTAATTTGATAGGTGGAAGTTTAGCGGATTTGTTTGTAGCAGACTCTTGTTTCACAGAAGAATTATCTGGTTTAACAGTAGGTAAATACAACCGCTTTGCCTCCAACACTTCAAAGTACATGTCATCAGCCTGTACTTGAATTTTGTTTTGGTTGAACAACACATCTTTATCATCCATTCCTGCCTTAATGAACTCACATTGAAGTTGTATGTGGGTGTCGTTAAATGCCTCAAGAATTTGTTCTATAAGTAAACACCAAGTTTCAAGTCGATTCACAACACTATTATCATTTTTGCAATTACGCGCGCACGTAACCGCATCTTTAAGCCGCTTGAGGGCCATGTTACGTTTTGACTCATAATGAGCTATTAATGATTCACTCATCTTGATTTGTTATGAAAAAATACTAAAACAAAGTTAAAGTCGAATTGTTTTGAATGTTATCGAAAAAGGTAAACACGTTTACGTCAGTATCATATGTTATACAAACGTCACGTTGAATGATTGAATGTCAGTTCCACTCCATGATATGTCACTGACTTCACTTTGCTTCACTACCGGAAGACTTCAACACAAGAATGAAAAAACTTCCTGCAATGAATGAAAAGTTCCGCGCGAATGAAATGATGAATTATGATTGATTGATTTTCAATTATCACGAAAAAATGGAATTTGACCAAATTTTTAAATATGGTTGCTAAAACACAATGAGTTCCCGCCGTATGATAAAATATGTTAAAATGTTCGAAACTTGTTTGAAATAAATGTTAGAATATGCTTTCTCGTTATCAAAACAATGTTGATATATGTTTTATTTAACTGATAATTACAAATGAAAATTGTTATATTGCAATTCTACTGTGAACAAATAAATATGGCGAACCCCAAAGTTAACAAATAGGTTTTTGGTACGAATTTGAGAATCTGATCGCAGGACCAAATATAATGTTGGGAAATAGGAGTGGACTGTATGGATGGGGTTGATTTTAGGGTAGGGAAATTATATTGAGCTCACCGGTAATGTTTGTTTATTGTTGCACCGAAGCCGGCATTTTATTTCTGGCAGCGTCCAATGTTATATGATGCTTGGTTTCTTCTGGGGCGCCCCTGTATTGATGGTTTTATGTGAAAACGCGCACTGCACTGATAACTGTTGATTTTCACTATCTTTGAGATAATTTGATTGGTATTTACCGGTGATAAGATTTTTTCTTTCACCATTACACTGCGCGTGTTTGATAATCGATGCGGGAACTGGGTTGCTCCCTAAGGAACGCTAGGTGGCGCTAGTCGCCGGGAAAGGTGTTGGAAGCTCAAAGGTGGGGTTGCAAATTTCTTGCTTTAACAACATGTTAAGCGTCTCCTGTACGCGGATGACCAAGTTATACTTGCATCATCGGCGGGCCAGTTGCAGAAAATGGTGAATGAAATGAATGAGACATTCAAAGCGAAAGGTAGAAAAGTAAATGCAAGAATGACGAAAGTTATAGTTTTTGAGAGGAACCAAGAAATGACCGAGTGTAACATAATGATTGAAGGTGAATGTGTCGAGCAAGGGTCAGAGTTTGTATACTTGGGTAGTCTGTTTGCAAGAGATGGAAGCTACAAAGAACTAGAACGAATGAGTACTGAGCGAATGACACACCAAGTATGAAAGGCACATGTAAGTGAACAGGCAAGCCGAGGTCGACTTCGCAGAACAAACACCAATCAAATTAGTGATGTGTTACAAAAAGGGCAGGTCAAAAGCACTCGAAACCGGCGGGCTTGCATGAAAGGTTTAATGAATGAGAGGAAGCGCGTGAAGTATGTAAGGACAAAAGCAAATGCATGCTGTTGTCTCTGCCTACCCCGGAGGGAAAAAGGCGGGAGTATATGTATGTATGTATGTATTAATGTGAAAGTTTGTTTGGATGTTTGTTACTCAATCACGCTCTAACAGCTAAATGGATTGGGCTGAAATTTGTAACAGAGATAGTTTATAGTCTGGAATAACACATAAATATGTATGCTACTTTTCATCCCGGGAATATGTTCCCACGGGAACGAGTACCGAATTTCACGCGGGCGTAGCCGCTCGTATTATCTAGTATTTAATAAAATTTCATAAATCAAAAGTCATATTACTTTTTGCTAAGCCAGTTTTATTTTTAAGTTTTTGTTTGAAGTCGGTTTTACTTGTTTAATTTTTCTTTCATTATATTAGGGGTTAAAGTATGAAATTGCCGATTAGTACCGAAAATCTAAATTGTTTATTTTTTTAATTTTTAAGAAACTTATTTATTCAAAATAGTTACCATTATTATCTATACATTGCTGCCATCTAATAGGAAGGTCATTTATTCCTTTGCGATAGCACTCTAAGGATCTAGACTGCACAAACTATGTGAAAGTATTTAGTACTGCCTCCTGGGAAGAAAACTTCTTGTCACGTAGATAATTGTCCAAATCACGAAAAAAATGGTAGTCCGTTGGAGCAAGGTCTGGTGAATACGGAGGTTGACGAATGGTTTCTAAGCGCAGTTCCTGTAAGGTTAAAATGGTTTCTCGTGCTGTATAAGGTCTCGCGTTGTCATGGAGCAATAATGGTGAAGATTGATTCATGAGTCGGGGCTGTTTTACTGCTAGTTTTACCAACATTGTACGGAGTTCGGCACAATAGACATCTGCCGTTATTGCTTGACCAGATCGGAGAAAACTATAGTGAATAACACCATGCTAAGACCACCAAACAGTTACCATTACCTTTTTATTGGTAAGTTTCGCTTTAGGACACTGTTGTGGCATTTGACCTGGGGTCAGCCACTGCATTTTTCTTTTACGGTTATCATAAAGAGTCCACTTTTCATCACATGTCACAATTCGATCCAATATTCCTTCATTTCTGTACCGATTCAACAAGGCAACACAAGTTTCAACACGCGTTTCTTTCTGCAGATTTTCTTTTTGCTTCGGCAGCTTTGTTTCATAGATTTATCTTTTAGACGTGATCTGAACGTATTTGAAATATTTCATGTTATATATTCTTTGTCATACAGAGATGCAAGTTTGCAAAAAATTCGCATGCGGCTGTAAATTAGTTTTCAATGTTAAGAAAACTAGTTTAAGTAAATTGTCAGTCTCCAAATCGTCAAATCCCAAGATCCTCAGATACGGATTGAAATATGCTAACCTTTACAAAGCAAAAGATATCAATTTCAATGAAAATGTAGCTGAAATGAAAATATACCCAGATATATCAAATCATTCAGACGCTGATATGTAGTAATACATCATTTTAGGACGATGAAGTGGATAGACCAGTGGCGATCTCTATTGATACAGTCGTTAATCATACCTTGTCTGGGCGGCGCGGCGGCGGCGGCGTCAAGGCGAATCTCCCGCGAGCTTTCTGCGCTACTGAATTTATTCAGAAAATATGTTTTACGTTGTTAGGTGTGAGATCCATTACTTTTGAAGGAAATGTTGCAGGATACTAGATAGTTTAATATAGAATAGTATTTTGTAATATTAGCTGATACACTATGTTAAAAAATTGCGATTGACGAAGCCATGATACCGAATTCAAAGATCGTTTACTAATTCTTAGTTGACTGTTCCAACCCTATATAAGTGTTATTCAAATAAAGTACGGTAGGATTTCGCTTTTAAAATAAATTCAGCTAGTCAAAGTGACGTCACTCAAATGATGGAGAGCCTTCTGCTTTCAGGCTAGATCTAGCAATTGAGAACTACAACTACCACCAATACCACCACTACCACCATCAACACCACCGCAGTACACCAGAGCTTTACTTAACCCATACCTCTACAGCCATTTAATTATATTGAAACTGATACTAAAATACGAGTATCAATTCAGCCTATATTAGAGTCCACTGATGAACGTAATTATGACTGAGGAAACTGGTTATGTATATGGTTTAATTTCGAGTCTTTCTTCTATTTGCCACGATCTTGTACATTAGTCTGCAGGTTCATCACTTACTAGTTAAACTGTCAAGGGCCCCCAAAATCTCGGTTTCGTCCACGAATTTCAGGCAGATTCATTTAGCCGTTAGGTTGTGAAAGAGTAACAAACATTGATTATATCATTGAGTTATTATGTAATAATCAATTAAGGCTTCCCAACTAGCTGACACTTGAAATAGCCGCCAATTGTATCACCAGCAAATCTGTGAAATATAAGCAAAAACAAATAAATTAACACAGAAAATAGTTCATTGCCATTTCAATTTATGTATGGACCTAAGACAATTAAAATTGTGACACTGTTAGAGATTTACGTTATAATAGTGTTACACTCCGTTTGAACCTCTTTTCAGTCCGCGTCGATATCTTCTCTCTCACTTTTCATTAGCCAGTTTTCCATTTAGAATTCATTTATAAGCCATTTCAGTTGAAATCAAATAAATTTATACAATCGCGCGGTCGAGCTTTCAATTGGCAAACACCGTTTACATAAAAACCCCTACGTGCCTCAAAAGGCGTTGACCCTTCAAATCTAACTGTTGTGATCCATAATACTTTACACCTTTTTCTATACAATATCTTTGAGTATTGTATTATTCAGAAAGGTTAAGATTGTATTGTGCCTTATAATAAATAACACAACACACAAATAGTAAACATAGTTAGTATATAATGTCAATATGTTCAAGAAGCTGGTAGAAACTAAATTCTACCTTAAAAGCGACTGTACAATTTTAAAAAAATTGTACAGTATTGTATTGGCTGGGAAAGACAGCCAGGAAATGATGGCTGAATTTCCAAAAAAAATGTTAAGATTAGAACGTATTTCAAAAAATATTTATTCATAAAACATGACGATCTGCAATCTTCTCAGGCTGAATGGCGTTATAAACTAATGGTACTACCTATTTTCTTTGTATTCTTGATATTTGTACTTACATAATAAATTCCTTTAGGTACATGCCGCAGTTCGCTACCAGGTAAGATTATCATACCTCTTTGGAAAATTCTATCTTTGTATCGGAAGGACATTACGCCCTGTTCTTCCACAAATTGAAGTACAAGTCGAGTCACTGCATTTAAACTAAAAAAATCCTTTTAAAAATTAACGCTAGGTATCTAATTTCCAGTCGACGTTCGTTGGTGCACACTTGAACAAAACTACCGTTGGCTTGTTTGGAATACAACATGAGCTCATTTGGAATACAGCTCGGTGGAATACGATTAAGGTTGCCATAAAAACCGTAAAAAGTATCTGAAACAATCTACATGAATGAATACCTAGTTTGGTTTGACTGTTTTATTTTAGCAATTCGTTATAGTAATGGTAGTTGCTTATAAAATAACTAGACTTGTGGCATCCTGTTATATTTCATACCTGTACTAAATTTCAGCTCCAGCACCTTTCAGCTATTTAAACATGAATGAGTACAAACATCTTCACTAGCTTTGGGATTATCCGTGGTAAGGGCTTCTTGTAAGTAACCATTTTTCACAAAAACTTGTTTATGGGTAAAAAAAAGTATCTTATGTTTTCCTTGAAATCAGGGATAACGAAGCTTGCTCTTTTCTATTTATTGCTATCATGGACACAGATTTTTGATCAAACGACGTGAATGCGTCGGCCATTTGCTGATGAAACGTCATCTGAATCATATTGAGTAATAGCAAAACATTTCACCCGTAAATTTCCACCCTTTCATACAGTCATATGATCTAAAATCGGAGTCCTAGTCGTAATATATTTATAAAAATCTGCATAGTTTCTTCTTTGCTTTTTCATGACATGAATTTCAATCATGAAATGAGCCATAAGATTCACGGAGCTATAGATTAAAAAAAACTCTCTTTCTTCTATTAGAAGTGAAGTAGTTAAGTTACCAATAAAATATTAGTATGACAACCCTAAACTACAAAGCTAGTTGCACTAGCCTCGTTTTGTGCCACGACAGGGCTTTCCTGTCCAAGGATATATTACAATTTACACGATTACCACAATGTCTTACCTGTTTGTTTGAAAGAATACCTATGAAGTTTAAGATTTTTGTTCAATACTACGAAAATGTGAGTATGTATGTATCTATCATAATAAAATTAAATATTCTATTTACATTTCATATAAGCTTGTGAAAACAAGCAAGCTAAGACGAGAGCTCCAGATGCCATTTTGTAGCTATTATTTTTGGTTTATGGTTTTATTAACGTGAGGAAAATCCTTCAGAGATGCAATGCCGGACTCCTACCGACTAAACACCACTAGTATCCTACCTAGCAACCTACGCTTGGGAGCCCCGCCGGGTAAGCCCTCGGGAGCATATCGCTAGGACTCCCAGCAGACCTACGGGTACCACTGCGGCCTCAGCATTATAATCGATACCGAACAATCTAACGGTTATTTTTGTTGTTGCATTTACATTTTGACCCTTGAGAGCAGAGGGTGCTCCAATAAAGCGATTTATAGTAATGTGTGTCTAAATAAAATGTATCTCTTTCTATTAGCTCAATCTACTTATAGGTGCAATTAAACCAATCTTAACGATGTAAGGTGAACAATTACAGGTATAGATTGTGCCCAGATGCTGTAACAACGTACACGAGAGTAATATCGCTTAGAGGCGTACACGTGCCAGTTGCCAACGATCCCTCGTTAACTCTTAGTCGTTACGTTGCACTTTTGCGTCGTACATACTTGAAGGTTGGACTCGAATTTTCTTTTTCGAGTGTTCAAACGAAGATTTATACTCTAGTTATATTTCTGGGAAAGGATTTGTTACTTTGCTTTTTACATGACTTTTGTTATTCGTTATGGTTTTCGTGTTTTATTGATATTTTTGGTACTTGTGTATTCTACTCATGAACACGAGTATTGCCACAAAGAAGAAATGTTGAAAGTTGAGAAAAAAATAAGCCCTGATACAATCCTGTATGTAAGTTTGAAAACAGTTTCTCGTATTATGTCGACAATGTACCCTAAAAGGTAAGCAGAGACATTACATTACTCCATCATACACTTTCTTACATATTACTTCATCATACCACTCGCAATGGTGGTGAACCAGTTGCAATATTGTATTGGGTAAGTCGCCTATACGGTTTTTAACTTAGCTTAATGACGACTATAATACATATGACTAAACGTCCAAAAGAAGCTCCAAAGTTCAAAACGCTCGTATATGCAAATGGTACAAAATGTTCATCTTTTTTAGGGTTCCGTAGCCAAATGGCAAAAACGGAATCCGTATAGATTCGTCATGTCTGTCTGTCTGTGTGTCTTATCTTATCTCACTTATCTCCGAAACTATTTGGCCTATGCAGTTGAAACTTGGTAAGTAGATGTATTCTGTGAACCGCCTCAAGATTTTTATATAAAACTAGAAAAAAAGCAGTTAATTTTGGGGATCCCCATACTCAGAACTGAAACTCTTAATTTTTTTTCATCAAACCCATACGTGTGGGGTATCTATAGATAGGTCTTCAAAAATGCTATTGATGTTTCTAGTATCATTTTTTTCTAAAGTGAATAGTTTGCGCAAGAGACACTTCCAAAGTTGAAAAATGTGCCCCCCCCCCCCCTCCTCTAACTTCTAAACTAAGAGAATTATAAATCTAAAAAAATATATCTAATGTACATTGCCATAAAATCTAACAACGAAAATTGGTTTGAACGAAATCGAGTTGGTAGTTTTTTTTAATACGTCATTAACCGCAATTTTCGCCGAGAAAAATCACTACCACTGCGAACGTGTAAAAACATCAATGAAAGTTACAACGAACTACAAGAATATTATGTATTATGTAACTTGCTGCTACGGAACCTTTCATGGGCGAGTTCAACTCGCACTTGGCCGGTTTTTTTAAAGAACCCTCAGCTAGTGGTGTTACGAACATCAAAAAAAAGTTCTTGCTAACACACAGCTAGGATATTGTTTATGGTTTTTATAGTTATCCTTACTTTTTTCGTTACATGGCTTCTGTCTTAAGGTACTAGTAGTAACAGTACAGTAATTACAATAACTGTCTATCTACGAGTATACACTTGCTTCGAGAAGTTATGTAGTACAAAACTAAAGCCGTAAATCTTGAATGCTTATAAACCTCATTCAAGGAACCTAGCTTGCCCGGGCTTTCCCGGAATTAGTTAGAAAACTTTCGAGAAATTAAATCGAGGACCAATTAGCACTTCACAAAATGAGGAAAGTAGATTTGTCCGAAATTATTTCACAAAGATGAAATTTGCGTTTCTGTGAAAAAGACGGCTTTTTTGATTTTTAAGTTTTTTTTTTTAAATTTATAATGGTTTATTTGATTAAATGTAAGAAGAGAACGATAATCTGTTTTATAGAAACACTTGGACATACACATCAGTTCGTTACTTATATTCTTTCAAAGATTTACTTTTTTCTTGGACATTATTTCGCCAAACTTTCAAAACAATGTCTTAAAGCAAAATAGCACATGCATAATTCCTTATACCTCAGAAACCACGGAGTATAAGGAACAGATAAAAAGAAATATACCTTTGTAGGTGACACCGCCGCAGTGTCATCTCTGTCTACAACAGAAATGTTTACTCAAGTAAATAGCTTCTGCATTTTTTACTTGCCCGACCGGTGCGCTACCCCCTTCGTATGTACAGTCGACTAGGAAAGTGGTCTACCTGTTTTGATGTAAGTTTCTGTAAAATCTAGTTATCGCTAAAGTTGACTTGGAAGAGATGAATTGGAGGGAAAATTGATCTTGTTCTTTCGTAGCATGCTTATTATCATGCATGACAAGAGAAGACCAAATGGACCTCAAATATAGGGCGGTCACTTTTTCAGCCAGCTATACTACCTGAACTTATTTTTGTCAAAGAAGTATAAATTTCTTATAAAAACCTGTCTTTTTCACTATAACGGCATCGTATGGAAGTTTTTATGGTTAATCACTTACAACAAGCTGTAGAGCAGCAATCAAAATAAACAAATTAGGTACAAAGAATTCATTCAGACGATAGTTTTTTATTGTACGACAAAGTTACAACTCAAATCAAGGAAGAAACTGCATAGAATGAAAGGACAACTTAACGTTATATCGTTTTCTTTATTCAATAATAATGTTTTATCTATCGTTTCTCTTCTGTGAATGATAACAAACAAGATAAGGGCAAAACCAAAATTACATTTCGAGTAATAAAATGAGATCGGGAGCCCGCAGCTGGGACAACGGTTACGTAATTTCATCGGTAAGGGTGTTAACCACTGTCAGATGGTATTCTTATTACTGCAGATATGATAATGGCATTATGACACTTTCTTAGTTATATGAACTGATCTTCTAAGGGTAAAAAGTCATACGATTTCAACCTTTAAACCGATTTAAGATGGTGTAAAAGTCAAAACTCTTTCAATCTTTAGCTGATTACTACAGAACTGCACCGAATTACCCTTTAACTCTGCAGACGCCTTTATGTTACAAAGTAATGAAAGTTGAACACTGTTTCCGCAGAACTTAGCTTGCAGTAACAACTTCCAATTTTACGATCACGAGTACTATTCGACCTCGCAAAACTTGTATCAGACACCAAAATAGTTTTAGTTTGTTGACGAGTCTAACTATTTATAAGCCGAGGGAAAATTATAGTCATATGATAAAAAGCCTGTCAAGTGCGAGTCGGATTTACGCACGTAGGATTCCACACCGGCAAAAATAACTAAGTTTTATTAAACTAAAAACTTAATTTTTACTGACCAAAAATGTTGTTTTTTTTTAATTGTTAGTACCTATTTGTTGTTGACAACGTCTTTAAAATTCACGGTTTCAAACAGACCCTTTGGGTACGGGACCCAAACAAAGTATTATATAGGCTATTGATGAATACCCGTATACAGTCGTCTAATATAGTGGAGTAGGAGTTAAAACAGTATCTACAACATGGAACACCAGGGTGGAATACAATTCACAAAGGTCATGTATTCTAATTCTATTCGTGTATATACAATTACATAAGATCATGTTACCTTTTATTTCTCTAGCGGTTACTATTTGTAAGATTTATTTTGAGCAGACACTAAGTGTAATATGAGGTGGGACCTTGTACCATTAGTGCCAAATACGGCACACGAGGTAGTGAACCTCAGCGCAATCCTTTGGGAATATAACCTGACTATATTGTGTTTCGAAATCCGTTCCTATTTTACGTTAGATAAAATTCGCCGTACTTCGGAATATTTTATTTTAGGTCTGGTCCAATGAAAGGTGCCAACCACGTGACAAGTTTTATTCATGCTTCAGAAGGCGTATTAAGTCGTTGGTATCAATTGTCAGATCTATGGCAGTCGTAAAGCTAAGTTGGAGTTGTTATGGGCAGCTTGAAAGATTTTGACAGTGGTTCGTCATGACCTGCGCCTGACCATTTTCAACACGGCCACAGGCCAACCACCTAATACGTGTGAGAACAATAAAATGAAATGAGAGCGTATACCTACACTTTTGTCCAGGTTTTATTTCTGGTGACAACAAAGAGGTTATCGAAGATGAATAAACCATTATTGTGTTCACGAAGAAGCACATATTACACATAAATTACTCAAAAACAAAGGAGAACTATGCATATTTATAAAAAAAAGCACCAGAGCTTCCAACACAAGATGAGTTCAAAGAGGCATAGACTATGCAGAGCTATTTAATTTAGATAGTGGCACGGCTACTTTCAGATGCCGCTATTCAGGAATTTTCATTAACTCTTTAAAATGTTGAGTGAAACGTTATGACGTGAATTTTGTAAGGAGCACGATTTGTGTCTTCTCGCTGACATTAAAATATTGTGAATTAGTTGTACGTATAAAAAGTTTTTTTCTATTTTTGTGTGAAATTCCTAATGCGATTCACAGAATACATCTACTTACCAAGTTTGAACAGCATAGGCCTTATAGTTTCGGAGAATAGTGGCTGTGACATATGAACGGACCGACAGACAGACATGACGAATCTGATGAATCTATAAGGCTTCCGTTTTATGTGCCATTTAGCTACGGAAACCTAAAAATTGGGTAAATATATATAAAAATTTATTTAATTTTTCGGAATAGAAACGGATTCCTTCTTTTCAGCCACGTATCAGCTGGAGCTCTTAATGATTTTACTTGAAGTATTGTAATACCAAAGAAGGGTTCTTATGAGAATGACTAATTTTTAGATAAAATACGAAACTTCGTCTAAGGGATGAAAATTCGCATAGAACTTGTGGATTACTTTATTATAAACTTTTTATGTACCTACCTAAGTAATAATATAACTACATTACCTAATTATAACGCCTTTTGGGTGTCGTGAGAGATATGAATATTGGCCTTTGTAATAGCCTTCTGGCCAACCCTGCGTCGGTTGACGCCCAGACATTATATAAATTAGCAGAGTTAGGTTTGGAATACTTAGAAAATATGTAAACTGATTTATGCAAAATTATTGTATGACTTCACGGGGCGATATCCCTTTAATAAAAAAAGAATTGAATAATAAAAGTAAACAATGATTACTAATGTAATGTTATACGTTTTCGCTCTAAATCAGCAAGTACCTACCTTCTCGGAATTTGTGAAATGTTGATTTTATGCCTTAAAATATTCTCAACTTTGAATGTGTAAATAGAAAGATTTCTGAGAGTCAGCCATAATAAGTAAAATAATTTTGATAGGACGATTTCAGAACAGATGAGTTTTCGAATCTGGCTGCTCTGGAATTCAATTTTCTAGTATCAGATCCCTGGCTTTGTTTGCTATAGCTACCTACTCCTGCTTAGACCAATGAAAATCGATACAGAATGTCAGAGGAATATCTCGGGTAAGGCAGAAGAAGATAGGTATTTTACAGAAATAATTATTAAAATAGGTAGGTAAAAGTAGTCATAAATTATCTCAGTGTATGTGTAAACTAATATATTTTCTTCAATTTAGCAACTTGTGATGACAAGCACCATTAAATGAAATAGACTTGGACTAAAATTACATTAGAGAATAATAATAATATTTTTTATGCCTACTACGAGTCCTAGTGGACACCCCCGGCTCGCTCATGTGAGATTTTGCCATTTCAATTCACTCCAGAGGGGTGGAATTTTGATGTTTCCTTTCTTAGTGGGTGCCTACATTACAAGGGTAGTTCATCCTACATCCTAAAAATAATTATGAAATTTTAAGTGAGCTTTGAAAAGTAAGTGAGTCAACGGGTAACTTCATTACTGTAGATTTTGTACCTACCCACTTAATTAATTATCTGTAATCTAAGGGTTTCGTCCTCCATTGTATTGGTATCAATTTCATTTTCACGTTTTCCTGGATTATATTCCTTTTGATCTTGATTGGCTCCAGAAACATTTCAACTCAGAACAGGTTCACAGAAATTTCAGTTCAAAAATATCTGGGACGTCGTAATTATAGAAGGGTAGGTATGCTTTCAATGAATTTTGTATTAAAGTCTTCGAGATCGAAATTAATTTCTCTAATTTCATAGTTTCAATCGTCTTTGTAATTAGAATTTAATTCGCTTTGATATAATAAGTTTTTGTTATTTTGTGTTTATTGAATTTTCCCTTTAATAGTAGCAGCAAAGTACCTAGGCTCCGCAATTGGGGATGATCATATTCGATAGAAGTGTAAACGTAATGCCAGGAAATATATCTTTTTCTTTTTTTTCTCGTGTGGATATCGTCATGGATGTTATGTCGGACTTCTAGCTGCTAAAACCACAGGGTTCTCTACCATCTGCACATGACCGGGAGCCCCGGGTATGCCCTCAGAAGGATAACCTCAGGGAGAAAATGGGTCTAAGACAGAACATGGATACCGGCTTTTTAAGTTTTTAAGCAGCTCATAACAGTTTAATTCGGTTGGGTTAGGTAAAGCGTTATGGTCCAGGAGCCACCGCCTGTGTCTTTCATTGATTAATAACAGGCTGAATCTTTGTGAGTAGTTTCCGTTCGACGAGACGCCCAAGTTTTTCCTCTGTGAAAATTCTCGATAGAGGTAGCTAATAAAGTGCGCAGCTATAAAACATGTCGATTTGATGGAGTGTTGAAATTGTCTGACTAACCGTTTATTTTTTATTACAATGTTTAAATAATTGTATTATAAACTGGGAGGAATAATTGTCCTACAAAACGGATGGTTTGTTTGAGAGCGTCCTCGACTCCGAATATGTCGAAACGACGGGGCCGTAAAAATAATTAATTACAAGCTGATTTTTTGTATGCACCTTTGTAAATATTGTTAGAATGGAATGACCGTTTAGTCCTACAAATTTAGTGGTAGGATTTCTCAGTCCGACACTTCGAAGTTGTCAATTCTATGGTAATATTTTTTTCATTAATAACCGTAGGACAAAAAAAACACATCATGAGTTAGTGCATCCTTTGCCTAAATCAAACAGTGTCCTACAAAAAAATGGGTATGTATCGCTAGTCCTACAAGAAAATAAAAAATATATGACATTATTTCGTTGCTGTTGTTATTTGTTGCTTATTCCAAGAATAGTGGAAAATGGTACATGCTTATCAGGACCGCTTGATATATATTTAATTATATACAGGATGAATTTTTGAAAAGGGCTTGGATGGCCAAATCCGAAACTATAAGGAATAGCTAAAAATGCTCGAAGGAGTCACGAGCCCGATTTTGATAAAACTTAAAACCTCATCATTAGATTTCTGAAAAACCAATAATCCTAGCTGGGAATCGAACCCATTGATTTTGAAAAAAAAAACACACCCTTTATTATTACACCATACGATAGTGTCACTTATAAGGATCAAATTCTGCGAAGTAATGATATACGGCAATTTTAAGGAAAGTTTGGAATTTTAATAGAATTCATATTCAATGTACCTAAATTTAGTATCATAATTTGTTTCGTTCGAAATTCCAGAATAGATCGCAACTATTCCGTGTTTTAAATCATGCTCAGAATCATCCTTTGGAGAATATTCTAAACAGAATTAATAATATTTTATGCAGTACGATCCTTGAGATCTTGATTCCAGCTATGTATTGAAAACAATGGTTTACATTTTGAACAATTAATCAGTTAACGCATGAAAAATAAATTGTATTTTGTTAAAGATCAGCACTTTCCTTTAATTTGCCGTATGTCATTACTTCCCAGAATAAGATCCTTAATAGCAACACTATCATATGGTGTAATAATATAGGTGTGTTTTTTTTTTTTTCAAAATCAATAGATTCGATTTCCAGCTAGGATTATTGGTTTATCAAAAATCTAATGATGGGGTCTTAAGTTTCATCAAAATCGGGCTCGTGACTCCTTTGAGCATTTTTCGCTATTCCTTATAGTTTCAGATTTGGCCATCCAATCCCTTTTGAAAAATTCATCCTGTATATACATACTACTTTTTTTGTAGGCCAGTGATAAAATAGTGTTCTACACTTTATCCCCGATAGGAAAAAAATTTAACTAGGCTGTTATTAATGAAAAAAATATTACCATAGAATTGACAACTTCGAAGTGTCGGACTGAGAAAGCCTACCACTAAATTTGTAGGACTAAACGGTCATTCCATTCTAACAATATTTACAAAGGTGCATACAAAAAATCAGCTTGTTATTAATTATTTTAATGGCCCCGTCGTTTCGACATATTCGGAGTGGAGGACGCTCTCAAACAAACCATCCGTTTTGTAGGACAATTATTCCTCCCAGTTTATAATACAATTATTTAAACATTGTAATAAAAAATAAACGGTTAGTCAGAAAATTTCAACACTCCACCAAATCGACATGTTTTATAGCTGCGCACTTTATTAGCTACCTCTATCGAGAATTTTCACAGAGGAAAAACTTGGGCGTCTCGTCGAACGGAAACTACTCACAAAGATTCAGCCTGTTATTAATCAATGAAAGACACAGGCGGTGGCTCCTGGACCATTAAGATAACTATGTCGACTCTTTTTACTGGATGCAATATTTTAAAACGAAATAATTTTGAAAATCAAATAATATGCTAACTGAACCACAAATTTAAATATGGGAAAATAAACGGTTTCGAGCTGGATTCAAACCTGCGCGGCTGCTCGTCTTCTCGTATACCGTGCAAGACGTATAGCGCTTAGCGACTGCCTTTATTAAGACGAAAGTCTAAATCTAGTGTGTTCTACTAATTAATTATGATCTATAGAATCAATACTTTCGAGTCATTTTAGCTTACAAATTATTATTAAAAGTAATGTATTATAATCTATATATATAAAAATCAATGCCACTTTTCGTTGTAATTTTATAACTCAAGAACGGGCTCACCTATCCAAACCAAATGTTTAGGCGTTGTTCGGACTATTTAGTAGATGGTTTATGTGAAGTTTGCATAAAATCGGTCGAGCGGTTCTTCATTTATCACGGAAACGAAGTTGCGTGGGTCAGCTAGTAGTTAATATATTTTACAGTCAGGTAGTTGTAAATAAATATTTATAAACTTGATATCATACATAAGCATTATTCAGTACTCAAAATAGTATTCAATCTATAATACTATTCAATACAAAGTTATATTTTGAACCGCCTATCTAATTGTTTCCTAACTTACCAAACTTGTAGTGTTCAACCTAAGCAGGTATTGAAACTGTTGAACAAAGTATAAGTTAGGGAACTGAGTATACCAAATTAATATGTACTAGAATACGTCACTCAGTGGAAATACGGGAATGAAATGTAGCCTATGTTCATAGGGAAGAGTGTTGCAACACTAGCAACAGTAAAAGAATTTTTCAAATCGGTTCAGTAGTTTCGTAGTCCATACGATGCAGACAAACAAACAAACAATCAAATCTTTCCTCTTTATAATATTATTAGTATACATAAACTGATGCAAATACAAATGTAAGCTCCTTTTTATACACAGTATAAGTAGCAGTTGATTTTGTTTTTTCAAAAGCCTGTGTGTCGTGAGCTAAGTACATCCGCTAGAGATTTTCCGTGGAATATTAATTTTCAATCCAATAAACGAATCACACATCTTTCAACATAAAGCAATACAATAGTCAAGCTTCAGCTTATGCACCTTGAACAGTATTTTTAAATAACCAGTTAATTTATAGAGTACCATTCGATATGAGTACACAATAGTCAATTATAATAACAGTCCTTGACCATGCTCCTGAAAATTCAAACCTAGAAACGGACATGAGGTATGAAAAAATTGGAACTATATCATTGTATGAAAATACAAACCTAACTTATCTGAAATTTAATCAGGTTCCCAACTCAATAGGTATATACGGACAGCTTGCAAATTTCCAACGACAGATTAAGACAGTTTCCATTAAACGCCAGCTAAAGTTTACATACAAACAAACTGTCCAATGCTGGCGTCTGTAATAACGCTTAGTTTGAAGTTCCCGACGTGGTCCGAAAACCAATTATTGTTCTGAACACTGGTGCCAACCTTTTGTGAGAAGTCTCTTACTTCCTGAGTTTAATAATTTTCCAGCCGGCGGTGGAATAATTGCTGGTTAGACTTTGAAATAGGTACGTGCGGTGGGTGCGGTAGTTGTTGGTAGTTTAGACAAAGTTGCTAGTGATTGCAAACGACTGTCTTGGTTCTTGGCTGTCATTTGGTGTTTGTTGTTTTGAATAATAACGTAACCTGTGCTCCATTACAATAAAATTTGCTAAATCTACAGAATAGCAAAGAAGTTTTAAAGGCTTATATTACTCTATTTTTTTAAAGACGCAAACTTAAAAAAAAAAATCTATTTGTAGTTTTGTTAAGAAGATCTAAGAAAACTATATCAAAAAAAATTTAAAAGAATCGGAAGTATAATAATCAAACATTGAAATCATAATTCCTCAGCAACTACACCGCACATTCCAACATACATTAGGTACCAATGTCAGCATCTTAACCAATCAAGGAGGTACCAAATAATCCGCTCGATAATCTATTAACCCCCTACAAAACCTTTTTGGTACACCATCTATTATGTGTAGCAACTATAATAATTCAGGAAAATGTTCTACAGTTCTGACAACCGAAAATCCATTTCACAATATCGGACAAGGGGATGATTTGATGTGACGGCGAAGAAATGGCGAAATGAATTCACTTTTCCAAATAATAATCAATATTGTATTTGGCCTATTATGGTACGACGCGTATGAAAAATAGGTAACAAGAAAAACATAAAAAGAAAAGTTCTGAAAAATCTGAAATATTTGCAATAAGTGTTGATAATGGAAATGCTTTCGTTGATACATAATTTATAGTAATAAAATTAGGTATCAACATTTTGTTGAGACAACAACTTGCAGTTCTATACCGTTGCCTTTGAGCGGTCAAAGTGATTTACTTTTTTGCATTTATTCGCATTTGCGCAACTTTTTCCTCGTTAAGGGATACGTATTTAAGAAAATGGTACGGGAATATTGATTCGACTGTTGTACTCACGTTCATAAGTTTATTGTGAACTTCTGCCAGGACCCCCCTTACAAACTGTACTACTCAAAAGATAGGGAAGGAAGGTGTTTTTTTTCTAATATCCCAGTAGACTTTAAAATAGTCGCTGCCTGGGTACATTGTTCATTTTGTTCATGTATTTAGGTATTAGGGAATATCAACATTGAATATTGATATTCCCTAAATAATATACATGTTATGTAATAATATACCTACATGTTCCCTAAATAATATACTTCTGGAAATAATATATAATATACATGTTCAAATCTCAATCTAAACTGTATATTAAGTGTGAAACACCGAACTAATACATACCTAGAGCCGCCTTCTCGGAGCATGCATTACCATCTAATCCCTGGATGAGTTGAAGTGTGATACGGAATATTAAACGGGTTCGGTAGGTCACCCCGGATTAGCTGATCCCCGAAACTTTGCCAAGAACGGACCAACTTTAATTATGGGTTAATCATAGTTTAGGTATGCGTCATGCAATATTTTCGAGGTATTGGAGTATTAAGTTTAGAGATTAGGTTTATAGTTGAGTTAATTAAGTTTTGGAAGCTAGCCTTTAAAACCAGCTTAAGCAGCTCCTTCAAGCTTAAATATTCTTCGTTATTGCTACTGAAACGATGTAATTGACTGTAAGCGATTGACAACCTGTTTATTTTTAAAAGCAAACAAGTTGTCACCTTGATAGAGCTTCATAATATGAATGGTTTATGTTTTCTTTTTTATCGGTCTATTTCAAATAAAAGCTTATAAGTATTTGAAATAAGTTTAATACTGTGTAGGTACACAGTATTAAACTTATTTCAATTCTCTCTGCTATGAAATTTAAGGAAAAAATTCTAGCTGTTATGAAATTTTGTAGGTAGATAGGTATCTATCTACAAAATTTCATAGCAGATTGAGCTATTTGAATCTCTGCCAAAGATTAGAGACATATCCCATCTAAGACGTGTTTCAAGCGTAATGGGGTGGGATTATAGAATGATATCCATTGTTCTGAGACGTGCTTACTTCGTAATTGCGAATAATTTTTAGCTTGTCGGTTCCCTCTACTCTTTCTACTTTTCCGCAACCACTTGATGGAGCTGCGACCGTCGCTCTTCGTTATTTGTAGCGGTACAGCTCCGAATTCTCGCTCCAGTATAAGAGAGTTCTCCTCTAAAGCTGCTACTAGTTACTATACAGGATGAATTTTTAAAAAGGGCTTGGATGGCCAAATCCGAAACTATAAGGAATAGCGAAAAATGCTGAAAGGAGTCATGAGCCCGATTTTGATGAAACTTAAAACCTCATCATAAGATTTTTTAAAAACCCATAATAGGAATCGAACTCGTTGATTTTGAAAAAAAAAACCACACTCTTTATTATTACACCATACGATAGAGTCGCTGTTAAGGATCAAATTCTGCGAAATAATGATATACGGCAAATTTAAGGAAAATCTGGAATTTGAATAAAATTCATATTTCATGTACCTATGTAGGTATCATAATTTGTTTTCTTCGAAATTCCAAAAAAGATCGTAACTATTCCGTGTTTTAAATTATGCTCAGAATGATTTTTTGGAGAATATTCTAAACGGAATCAATAATATTAAAATATTGAATACAGTACGATCCTTGAGATCTCGAATCCAGCTATGTATTGAAAAGATTTAGAACAATTAATCAGTTACCGTAAGACAAATAAAATGTATTTTGTTAAAGATGTGCTCTTTCTTTTAGTTTGCCGTATGTCATTACTTTCCAGAATATGATCCTTAATAGCAACACTATAGTATGGTGTAATAATAAAGGGTGTATTTTTTTTATTAAAGTCATTGGATTCGATTCTCGGCTAGGATTATTGGTTTTTCAAAAATCTAATGATGAGGTTTTAAGTTTTATCAAAATCGGGCTCGTGACTCTAACTAACTAACTAACTATCTTCACGCCAAATCCCTTGCGGGGTAGGCAGAAAGAACCGAGCGCCACACGGCACGGTCCATACACACCTCACTTGCTTCTTCAACTTTCATTTTTCTTTTCATGCATGCACGTCGGTTCCTACGGCTCTTGACATCACCTTCAACTAACACACGATTAATTTGGTCGTGGTAGGTGTGTCGTGGCCTTCCCCGACTCCTACGTCCATCCACTTTCGCGTTGTATATCTGTTTTGTCATTCTTTCATCTCCCATTCGTTCCACATGCCCGAACCATCGTAGCATGCCCTTCCTTACTTTAACACCGACACTCTCTTTCAGACCAACTCTCTTTCTTACATCTTCATTCCGAACGCGATCTGCGAGCGTTACTCCGCAGATTTTGCGTAGCGCGCGCATCTCGACCGCGTTTATTCTACTTTCATGCGTTTCCTGCCATACCCAACTCTCGCTTCCATACGTTAGCGTAGGTATCAGCACCGCATTGTGTACTGCGAGCTGGGCCTTTTGACTTAAGCCCTTGGTACCTAAAAGTTTGCCTAACGCTCCATTCACACTATTGCCCGCAGTTACCCTCTTTTCTACATCAGCGGTGTACCGTCCATCCCTGCTAAATGCACATCCAAGATATACAAACTCATCCACCTGTTCCAGCACTACATCATTTACAGTTATCCTGGCATTCGTTCTGTCCTCTTCTCTTTCGAATACCATCACTTTCGTTTTAGTCGCGTTCAATTGTAAGCCTCTCATTAGACAATCATCTTTCATCGTTGTGACTAGTGACTGTAGTTCTGATGGCGATTCGGCTATGAGCACGGCATCATCTGCATACAGCAAACAGTTCACAAGTAAGTCACCCATTCGCAATCCAACATTCATCGATCTTACTCTCTTAAGACAATCGTCCAGGTACAGGACAAACAGCAGAGCCGACAGCACGCAGCCCTGTCTGACGCCAATGTTGACGTCAAACCAGGGAGACAGGCTGCCGCCCACCCGCACACATGCCGTACATCCCACATATGTAGACTGCACAGCACGAAGCAGCGCACCATCAATCCCGTATCCTGGCAATATATCCCAGAGATCCTTCCGTACAACTCTGTCAAATGCTTTCTCCATGTCCACAAAACCGCAGAAAACCTTCCGGCCTACAGCCAGCTGCTTCTCTACGATGTTGCGGAGAGAGAAAACTTGGTCCATACATCCCCTTCCATTTCGGAAACCACCCTGCGCCTCCCACAGTAATCCGTCAGATTCCACCCTCATTCTCCTTTCAATAATTTTGCCATACACTTTAGCTGCTATACTGATCAAACTGATGGCCCTATAGTTGGCGCACTCCATACGTGAGCCCTTGCCTTTATACAAGGGCACGATGATAGCACGCCTCCAGTCCATTGGGACCCTTCCAGTCTTCCAGCATAGATTGCTCAATGACCAGAAGGCGTCTCGGACGCAAGGACCACCTAATTTGATCATTTCAGCAGATATCCTATCAATTCCCGCAGACTTTCCATTTTTCAAGCTTCGTATCGACCATTCAATCTCTTCCAAAGTAATATCTCCGCTTGATGCTTGCACCGCAAGATCAGTCATCGACTCCCTCGCAGTGCCCGCATCCGGGAGATATTCATACATTTCTCCAAAGTACTCATTCCACCGCTCTAACACCTCTAATGGGTTCGCAAGAATGTCCCCAGCTTTACTCTTTATCTTATCCATTCTGGAAACTGACGAACAGCTCCGAGACTTCTTGACCTCCCTCCAAAAGAGTTTGGTATTTGTCTCGAAGTTCCTCGTCAGCTTCTCTTCCGCAATCAAATTTATTCTTTCACGCTTCTCTTTCACTAAAGCTTTGGCTTCATTCTTGCAGAGGCGGTAAATTTCTTTCTTCGTGTCTTTCATACTGTCATTCAGTTGCAAAGATGAGACATAATCCAACCACGCTTTCTTCTTTCTTGCTACGCAGGATTGTACCTCTGCATCCCACCAGGCATCACCTTTCGAATGTTCATGTCCCTTTGCACTCCCACATGCTTCTTTTGCACTATCCACTATACTTTCTTTCATAATATTCCAGCATTCATCCACATCTAAGTCGGAAAGGCTCGCGTTTGCAAGCCTTTCACTGACTAAGCCTACATACATACTCCTTACGCTTTCTTCTTCCAGTTTTTCACTTTTTATCCTTTCATAGTCTCCGAAGGGGACACGCACTCGCCAGTGCCTCCACTTCTTGAAAAGACCAACAAACCGGCTTACCACCAGGTAGTGGTCAGTTTCAAGAGTGGGGCCTCTGTAGGCTCTTGTATCCCTTATAGCCTCTCGGAGACGACTGTCTATCAAAATCAAATCAATTACACTTTTTTCTTCCTTCCGTCTCCAAGTATACGTGTGGATATCTTTGTGACGGAATAAACTGTTCGCCACAAGGAGGTCTCGTTCCAAGCATACGTCTAAGATTGACTTACCAGCATCATTCGCTCTCTTATCTCCATGCGGACCAAGGACAGCATCGAAGCCATCTCGCTTGGTCCCCACCCATCCATTCAAATCACCACACATGATCAACTTTTCATTCCCCTCAGCCAAATCGAGGACGTCCCTAACGGAATCCCAGAACTCCGCGAGCACTTGGGGATTAGCCGAGCTGACGGGAGCATAGGCTGCGACCAAAAAAACTCTTGTGATCCCCAGTTTTATACGTACCCACAGGAGTCTTGGGCCTGCCAATCCATAATCTTTCACTCCAGAAGCCAAACGGGAGGAGAGCAAGACACCCACTCCCTTACTGGCATGATCCTCTTGGTCCACTCCGGACCACAAAGCAATTATGCCGCCAGGAAGATCGTCAATGCCGCTCCCCTTCCGCTTCGTCTCTGTGACACACAATACATCCAGGCATCGCTCTTTCATTACATCTATCAATTCATTCATCTTACCTTCCATACCACCACGCACATTCCACGTGCCTATCCGGCACTCGGCTCCTCGCATCCCGCCAGAGTTGGCGCTGCGTGAAGGGTGGCGGCCCCCTTCGCCGCGTGCGCATGCAGTCATACCGAGACGGGGGCACACCGGTATGCGTCGCCTCGGGGGGACGCCCTAGCCCTGTCGGGACTCATTTCTCGGTAGTGATTGGTTTCGCGTTTTCGCTTTCGCCGCTACTTACGGGGAGGGCCCGAGCACAGGTAACGCTCTTCGTGAAGGCACACTACATCCTCCCCTACTCGTACGGCTCGTGACTCCTTTCAGCATTTTTCGGTATTCCTTATAGTTTCGGATTTGGCCATCCAATCCCTTTTGAAAAATTCATCCTGTATACATAAGGTTACACATAAGGTTCTTACAAAAAATATTTTTCATGTAGTACCTTTAGACCTTTTCACGTTTAAAGGTGAAAAGGTCTAAATATTTTCTTTCTAAATATTTATATAAAACCGTTAACGGTTTATATAAATATTTAGTAAGAAAATATTTAGGAATAGAACGGCATTTGGGAAACATAATGAAATCGAAAATCGTTATATTGGATGATGTCCAAGAATACGCTGACTTATTTTTTTTCTTATTTAAAGATTAGTATCCAAATAAAAACTTAGTCTTGGAATCGAAATCACGCCTCAAATGATGGAAATAAATACGAGTAACAATAAATAATACCCAATCAGTTAAATCAAACAACTTTAGCTTTAGCTTTAGCATAATATGGTTTTAAAGCTGTTTGATTTAACTGTCAAAAATTAATTTGGTAAAGAAAGTAAGGTGACAATCTTATTTTTTGTGAAGAATATCAAAGCTTTATTACAATGAATAACAAATGGTAATATCAATGCCATAAACAATTACAGTAAAGGCATAAGATTATCATTGTGCCGATGATCGTACTCATATCAACTTTATTATATTTGCTGCTGTTGATACTCCTCCCGACAATACAATACGTGTTTCCTGAAAATGTAGAAAGAAAAGAATAATGTAGAAGTACGGTTTTAGCAATATATCAGAGACAGAAGAATAAATATTAAGAATTTTGCTATCTTTGACATAGCTTTCGTGTTTATTAATATGAACTACAAGCTTTTGCCAGCGACTTCGTTCGCGAGGTGAGTTTAACTTTTATAACAAATAAACATACAACTTTGACCTATCCAGCGCATAGAGCTTCTAGTAAAGCAGAGGCCTAGCTGTATTATCATTTCCGCTAAACCGATTTTGATGAAACATATTGCGATATTTAAGTTGAAAAAAGACCTTCCAAATCCTAATAGTACAATTACGATTAAGCTACTGAGTTTTGCTCCAACCCCGAACAAATCCTTCATTCCCAGTTGTTTCGCGGCAGTAGTTCCGCGACGAAACTAGTGAGACTTTTTGCCCCAATAGTTCCGTGGCGGAACTAGTGAAAACAAACAAACAAACAGACACGAGAAAAAAAAATGGATTTGGACACAGATGAAGCTCTAAATTAGTCGGATATAGTTTTTTTTAATTTATCTTGAATGTACCGTCACAGCAATTTTTAGAATTTTATAATAGTAGAGAGAAGAGATATTTTTGTAGGGGGGGAGGACATTATGAACGGCACAAGGTAAGCGCTGATGCGTCTTAGGGTAACCAGTGTTTTTTTTCTGTGTAATTATAGGTACTTAGCCTAATTAACTTTAAGAAATTTACAGTGTCACCGTTTGTATCTGTGGCGAAAACACCGGGAAACCACGGCCGAGTGTCAGCACTGCGAGGACCGCAGCGATGACATGGCGCTCCACACTCTGGTGGAGTGCACGGCGTGGGCACAACAGCGCCAGGACCTCGTAGTGGGTCTGGGCGTGGACACTCTCTCGCTCGAAGCCATGGTGCGAGCCATGCTCTCCAGCGGGAGTAAGTGGGACTGCGCCGCCTCTTTCTGCGAGCAGGTCATGCTCGCGAAGGAGGCGGCGGGCCGGGTGCGGGAGAGAACTCTCCCACCCGAGTTCCGCAGTCGGCGCCCTGGGCGCCGCCGACGTGTCTTCGTCGAGGACTATCGGCCTCCATGACCGGGGATCTGAGGACGGTGAGAGGGCCGCTCACCGTCCTTACAGAAGCAGGCCCATGACGGCAGCGTGACGTGAGCAATTCACACACACCCCCCTTAGAAGCGGGATCACACCCGAAACCCCCCAAAGACGCGGGATAGCACCCGAACCACACCCAGGGCGAGGCCGCAGTGGCGGCCGTGGGTCTGTTGGGAGTCCTGGGACATCCTTCCGAGGGCTTACCCGGGGCTCCCAACCATAGGCTGTTGGGCGTGACGTGAGGTTTTTTAGTCGGTAAGAGTCCGGCATAACATTCATGAGGATTTTCCCTCACGTTAAACAAAAAAAAAAAAAAAAAAAGTGTCACCGTTTGTGGAATAAAACACGTTTTGTTTTGTTTGTTTGTTTTTAACCATCCTAAACCTACTCAAATGGGTCCACTTTTATATATTGATCTCGCAGAAATCCACCATCAATTATTCTGTTTTGTTCACATCTTCGGTTTTACCCCCTTCTTACCCACCACACTACCAAGCCACACTACCGGTAGTGTCGTGGGGAAATTTCTTTCCCTTCTACACTACCAGCTAGTAGTGTCGCGGGTAATTTCTAAAAGGTCTTACATCTCCGTTCCCATCGACACTACTATAAGATACCGCACTACCAAATACTCTACCGGTAGTGTCGTAGGGAATAATTCTGCACTAGCAGCCCTTTTTACCCACTACACTACCAAGCCACACTACCGGTAGTGTCGTCCCCTCCGGAGCAAAATGTGCAAAACGCAAAATGACTACCACACGCAAAATGTACAAATTGCAACAAATGAAGATCGACAAAACAAATGAAGATCGGTGAAACAAATGAAGATCGACAAAACAAATGAAGATCGGTGAAACAAATGAAGATCAACAAAACAAATGAAGATCGGTGAAACAAATGAAGATCAACAAAACACATGAAGATCGGTGAAACAAATGAAGACCAACAAAACAAATGAAGATCGGTGAAACAAATGAAGATCGACAAAACAAATGAAGATCGGTGAAACAAATGAAGATCAACAAAACAAATGAAGATCGGTGAAACAAATGAAGATCAACAAAACAAATGAAGATCGGTGAAACAAATGAAGATCAACAAAACAAATAAAGATCAGTGAAACAAATGAAGATCAATAAAACAAATGAAGATCGGTGAAACAAATGAAGATCGTTAAAACAAATGTAGATCGATGAAACAAATGAAGATCAACAAAACAAATGAAGATCGGTGAAACAAATGAAGATCAACAAAACAAATGAAGATCGGTGAAACAAATGAAGATCAACAAAACAAATGAAGATCGGTGAAACAAATGAAGATCGTTAAAACAAATGAAGATCGGTGAAACAAATGAAGATCAATAAAACAAATGAAGATCAATAAAACAAATGAAGATCGGTGAAACGAATGAAGACCGATAAAACCCCTCCGGAGCAGAATGTACAAAACGCAAAATGAGCACCACACGCAAAATGTACAAATCGCATATTATGTAGATCCATAAAACGAAAGACTATGCAAATTGATAAGGTCAAAAAATACCTCTAAATATCTCTAAAAATGTTTTTTTGGGCGTTTATAGACATCATTGATCACGAATATAATTTTTTTCACGGATCTTCATTTGTTTTACCAGTCTTCATTTGTTTTTTCAGTCTTCATTCGTTTCACCAATTCATCTTTTCTTGGAATTTAAATTTGGACATTATTTTACTACTAACCCAAAATTCTGATGCTTTGATTATTACACTCATTTGCAAAAAAAACGGGCGGTTTTGATTTTCATTCATCTTTAAAAAGATACAATACCAAAAAGGTTTCAATCGTTTGTACACGTTACTGGCTGGTTTTAAAAATGCCGTGGTATTTAAAAAAGTACGTTCTAAATTCAAATTTTCATTTGATGCTCATTTTTACAGACAACCCCTTTTTATCCTACATTTTTGGCGCGAAGTTCCAGAAGTTAACATCGACTTTCACAACTTTTATTCAATTTTTATCGATTAATTTCATATCCTTGACTGTCAAAGCTTTATTTATTGCTGTTTGGCTGTATCAAAAATGGTAGATAAAGTGGTAAAAGCTACCAAAATTATCGCGCTGCTTGAAGAGGGTTGCAGCCAATGTTTCGTGGCTAGGAGGCTAAATGTTAGTCGCTCGACGGTCCAAAGGACCTGGCAGCGATATCAGGAGACTGGTTCCGTCGAGAGAATGCCTGGTTCTGGAAGAAAACCATGTACCTAACCACGGGATGATCATTTTCTTGTCAGTCGCGCATTGAGAAATCGCAAATCTTCGTATGTGGATCTTAAGAACAACCTCCAAGAAGTAAGAAATGTGCATATTAGTCTATGGACGGTCAGGAGGAGGCTTCTCGCTGCCAATATACGCAGTCACCGCCCGGCCCGCGGCCCCAAATTACTCCGTGAGCACAGAGTTCACAGGCTTAGGTTCGCTAGAAATTGTGAATCATGGACTCCAGAAGATTGGAATAGGGTTTTGTTCTCTGAAGAAGCCAGGATATCTCTGTTCGGTGAAGATCGACGTCGGCGAGTGCTAAGAAGACAAGGAGAGCGCTTTGCAGATGCATGTTTTGAGGAAATCACACCTTATGGTGGGGGCTCTGTTATGTTTTGGGCAGGAATAAATTCAATGGAACGTACAGAGTTAGTCTTCATTGAAAACGGCTCACTGACTGGGCATCGATACGTAACGGAAGTTCTAATTCCTCATGCACAACCCGCATTGGCCGCTCTAGGTCAAGACTCGATTTTTATGGACGACAATGCTCGCGCCCAGCGATCCCGCGATGTTAATGCGTATGTGCAAGAGGTCGGCATTCGTCGTTTGGATTGGCCAGCTCGAAGTCCCGACCTCAATCCCATAGAACATATCTGGGACGTTCTAAAACGGCGTGTGAGATCAGTACACCCGGCTCCGCAGACCATCAGGGAGCTGAAGAATGTGATTACTGCGGAGTGGGAACGTATTCCGCAAGCAAGTATCCGGGATATACTCGCTAGCATGCCCAGACGAATTCAAGCTGTGATTTTAGCTAGAGGGGGTCACACTCGATACTAAACATTTATCTGCTTTTACTTTATTAAAGAAAAACAAACAAAAAAACTTTTTTATTTTTACTTCATGAGCATATGCACTACTAGCGAACATACACTACTAGCGAGGTTTAGCATTATTTCCCATAAATTGTAACAAAATTTTATGAAATACTGATGAAAACGATTATTTTCTTATTAATTTACCAAATTGTGAGGATAAAACTACCTATAATTATCAAACAAAGCAATATTAACATTTGAAATGGTCCATTGCTTAGGTGCCCGTTTTTTTGCAAATGAGTGTACATCCCAAAAAAACTGTTGTGAGCATGTCCTAAGAATAAAATGTACATTTCGCATTTTGTGCATTTTGCGTTTTGCAATAATTCTGCACTAGCAGGCAGCAGTGCAATGGATAATTTATAATGGGCCTTACATCATCGTTCCCATAAAGTCGTCTACTACGCAATATCTCCACTGACTACTTCCTTAGTAAATAGGTATACGTGAAAGAGAAAGAAAAAATATAGGTTATTTAGTTTATTGGGTATACAGCGGCTGCCCCATATCAAAATCTAGCAAGGAACATTTTTTAAGAAAATGTTTTTATTACATAATATTTATCAACTAGTAAGTCCCTACAAAATAAAAAAATATTAGAGTGAAAATCTAACAAATAACCAGAGATTGGAATACTAATAACCTAGTAAGCGAATAGTCTTGCAACGTCCCGTTCTTAAAACGGCCCGCTGCAAAAATCGTGAGGTTCTCGTAAATCGTCCCGTTCGCGAAATGTCCCGTTCGCTAATTGTCCCTTTCGTAAAATGTCCCGTTCGCAAACTGTCCCGTTCTTAAAATGTCCCACCATATCCCAGTAGTTCCATTGTCTAGTTCCATGATGATTCACAAAACAAATGAAGATTGCTTAAACAAATGAAGACCGAGAAAACAAATGAAGATCGAAAAAACGAATGAAGACCGATAAAACATATGCAGATCAATAAAACAAAAGACTATAAGCAAGTTGATAAGGTCAAAAGTTAAAACCCATTTTTTGTAATCCAGATACGATAAACATTAATAAAATTGGTACAAGCAATTCTCGACCTTATGAACATGCATAAATATTTATTTATTTTTTACATATTCATGATCAGTGAAGTCTATAAACGCCTACTAGCACATTTTTAGATAAGTGTCATTAAGGTCGAGAATTGCTTGCACCTATTTTTTTTTAATGGCAATCGCATCTAGATTACAAAATATGGCTGCGAGTAGTTTTTGACCTTATCAACTTGCTTATAGTCTTTTGTTTAATTGATCTGCATATGTTTTATCGGTCTTCATTTGTTTTGTTGATCTTTATTTGTTTCACCGATCTTCATTTATTTTACCGATCTTCATTTGTTTCACCGATCTTCATTTGTTTTGTTGATCTTTATTTGTTTCAACGATCTTCATTTGTTTCACCGATCTTCATTTGTTTTGTTGATCTTCATTTGTTTCACCGATCTTCATTTGTTTTGTTGATCTTCATTTGTTTCACCGATCTTCATTTGTTTTGTTGATCTTCATTTGTTTCACCGATCTTCATTTGTTGCAATTTGTACATTTTGCGTGTGGTAGTCATTTTGCGTTTTGCACATTTTGCTCCGGAGGGGACGACACTACCGGTAGGTGTGGCTTGGTAGTGTAGTGGGTAAAAAGGGCTGCTAGTGCAGAATTATTCCCTACGACACTACCGGTAGAGTATTTGGTAGTGCGGTATCTTATAGTAGTGTCGATGGGAACGGAGATGTAAGACCTTTTAGAAATTACCCGCGATACTACTAGCTGGTAGTGTAGAAGGGAAAAAAAATTCCCCACGACACTACCGGTAGTGTGGCTTGGTAGTGTGGTGGGTAAGAAGGGGGTTTTACTCGACCAATTATTGCAATCAATATTGTGTAGGAAGTACGAGTAGAGTAGTTCGAGTCTTCCTACGTAGGACGTAGGAAGACTCGAACTAACTATATAAATTATTACGTATCTTGTTGTGCTAGAAGCTTCTATAGTCAATAACTGAGCAGCGAACTCAAGTGAGAGATAGGCACAGTTTTGTATGATTAATGACGCGCTCGTTAGTCGACAAGATTGCAAATGGCAACTGTGTTGTCTTTATTTACCGCTAAGTGCGTTCATCTTTCTTGTATCTTCTTGTTTTATCTTGAAAACATGATAATAACCTAAATTTCATCATTGTCCTTTCGACCGAGCGGCCCAGAGTAGCCTTAATGTTCTAAGTAGTTGTGAATTAAGAAAGTAATTTATCAATGGTCCATTTTAGTGATACTGTCGGTAGTACGAGTACGATGTCCAGTACTAGTTTAACCGTAAACTGTTACCCTTTTTTTTTTTTGATGTGAGGGAAAATCCTCGTAGGATGCTATGCCGGACTCTTACCGACTAGACGTTTAAGGACCACTTCTTCTTTAGTCTCTTTCTGGTATTGACTAGTTCTGAATTTGACTACTACTTGTAATGACTATTTCTATAGACGTCCATTTCTGGGTTTGACCACTTCCTTATTTGCCCACATCAAGTACAATGTGCAAAAATAAAAAAGAAAACCACAAATATTATAATACTCAATTTTATTGTAGAAACTGATTTAAACCTTATCGTTGATATTGATACTTAGCATAACATTGTACCTACTTGGAGGGCTGTCCACTTAGAAATGTAATGAGAATGATAAAATTTATCTATGCAAACTTGACAGTTCTGTCATTAGGTATATTGGTAGCTATTCAAATTGATTTGCAAATAAGTGATTTTAAATAATGGAAAATGAAGAATTTACATTTACAATTAATAAAAAAGGGCAAGAAACACTACTAAGAAAAAAACACCGATATAATTTAAGTGTGAAAAATTTGAATGGTACGTCTCGATGGAGGTGTGTGCAGCGCAATAAATGCAGCACAACTCTAACATTAAACAAAGATAGAACCATAGTTCTTAGAGAAGCGAAGCATACATGTTCACCGCGCAATATAGAAAATAAAATATTACTAGCCATTAATGCCTGTAAAGAGGAGGTTACCGAAAATTTTGCAGCTGTCCAAATAATTTATGAAAAGCACTTTCAAAAACTGAAAGAAGCCAGTACACGTGATGAACTTCAGTATATACCGACATTTTCATCTGTAAAAGACTGCCTATATATAAAAGCCGTAAGGTATTTCTAAATACCCATCAGCTAAATTTTAAATCCATTGAAGAGGTTAATATCCCAGAAGCCTTAGGGAGAAACTTTTTCATATGTGCAGATGGAGAAAAAGAAAAAATTATAATATTTTCTTCAAGGTTGTCCAGAAAGTTACTAAAAAGACCAATGGACAATTTTTTTTTTGGTGATGGAACATTTCGTTGTGTCCCACGTCAATTTTATCAGTTATATACTTTGCATTTGGATTTATGTTCATCTGAAACTACCACAAATGTTATCCCAGTTGTATTCGCTTTACTCCCAAATAAAAGTCAGAAGACTTACGTTCGTTTATTCACTCTGATTAAAGAAAAGCTGTCTATAGACATTCAAAATTTTAAATGCGATTATGAAATTGCTACTATAAATGCGGTACAGACAATATTCCCTAACTGTCAAGTTACAACTTGTTATTATCATTATAAGAGAAACATTTGGAAAAAAGCCAACACTTTGAAATTGACTGGCTCTAAAGATGAGCGCAGCTATGTAAGAATGGTTGCTTCGTTGCCGTTATTGCCACATGATCGTATTACGGAGGCATGGCTGTCTTTGACTAATTTAATGCCACATACGAGTGAAATAACGGCATTTCAAAAATATATTCAAGAGCAATGGATCATAAAGGTGGATCCAAAAATATTGAGTTGCAGTAATCAACGCCACCGAACAACAAATCCAGCTGAAAGTTGGCATAAACGGCTAAATTCCAGAATACCTCGGAAACCTACATTCTTCGCTTTCATAGACTATTTAAAAAAAGAAGCAAAACATTACGACTTCCAAATAAAAAGAAGTTTATTTATTACACTGGAACAAAATAGACAAAAAAGGTCCATCAAATTTGATAAGGATTTACAAATATTATTACAAGAACTAGAAGAGAATAAGATTACTACCAATATTTTTTTAAAAAGGATTATAAGCCTTAAAAGAATTTAATACATACATACATTCACAACTGTTTCCCCAAAGAGTTAGGCAGAGCGTAAGGAGGAATAAAAAAATGGCGATAAAGTGTAAGTTACACTTCATCCCTTAAGAATTAAGAATTTAATTTAATGACTTCATATAAGTAGGTTAACTATGAAATGTTATTTCATATCTTTTATTTTGCATTTCTTTTATTTAGTGTGACAGAATAAAGGTTACATTTTATTTATAAGATTTTCCCATTTATGCCCGACCCCAGTGGAAAATAAAACAGTTCTACAATAAAATTGAGTATTATAATATTTGTGGTTTTCTTTTTTATTTTTGCACATTGTACTTGATGTGGGCAAATAAGGAAGTGGTCAAACCCAGAAATGGACGTCCATAGAAATAGTCATTACAAGAAGTAGTCAAATGCAGAACTAGTCAATACCAGAAAGAGACTAAAGAAGAAGTGGTCCTTAAACGTCAAAGCCTAAAAAACCCCACGTAACGCCCAACAGCATAAGGTTGAGAGTCCCGGGTAAGCCCTCAGGAAAAATGTCCCGTGACTCCCAACAGAACCACGGCCGCCACTGCGGCCTCGCCCAGGGGGTGGTTCGGGTGCAATCCCGCGTCTATGGGGGGTTTCGGGTGTGACCCCGCTTCTAAGGGGGGGCGTGCGTGAGTTGCTCACGTCACGCTGCCGTCATGGGCCTGCTTCTGTAAAGACGGTGAGCGGCCCTCTCACCGTCCTCAGACCCCCGGTCATCGAGGCCGATAGTCCTCGGCGAAGACACGTCGGCGGCGCCCAGGGCGCCGACTGTGGAACTCGGGTGGGAGAGTTCTCTCCCGCACCCGGCCCGCCGCCTCCTTCGCGAGCATGATCTGCTCGCAGAAAGAGGCGTCGCAGTCCCACTTACTCCCGCTGGAGAGCATGGCTCGCACCATGGCCTCAAGCGAGAGAGTGTCCACGCCCAGACCCACTACGAGAACCTGGCGCTGTTGTGCCCACGCCGCGCCGTGCACTCCACCAGCGTGTGGAGCGCCGTGTCATCGCTGCGGTCCTCGCAGTGCTGACACTCGGCCGTGGTTTAAACTGTTACCCTAGACAAAAATCTGGTATTTTATTAACGGTGGTGCTACTTCAAAACCATTAGTCCTGGCCGTTAGAATTTTCGTTCGAATTATAAAAAGTCATAGACTTCCTGCAATTATGTGCCCGAAGATGGTAAGGATATTATATTTGCCCCCTATTACAAGAAATCAACTAAAGTACTAACATAATGTGGGTGTGTAATTCCCTACTGCTATTCCCTGGGAATAAAGGCATGAAAGAGAGAGAGAGAGAAGCGTGTATGTTTGAAACTTGAACACGTCTCAATTTTTTTTAACGGAAGCGTCGTCCATCTTATATTTCTACCCTTTCTCAATCCTTTATAACTCTCTATTTTCTACTTTAAAATGGGAATCCATTACTAAAAACATTAATACCAATCCGTCTTTAAGCAATTCTTAAATAAAAGTACTACAAGAAGTCACAGTTTTATTTAATTCAACTGCACGTCTCACGGTAATAACAAAACTTTCTCAGTTTTTGCTTTCAATTTGTGCTGAGGTGCTAAAGGAAAAAAACAAGGGGTTCTCACAATAGAAGTCATTAAGGAAAAAAGTTTTTTGAAACGCTACCAAAATTTAACTCTTGATTCTATTAAAGGAGTTTTGGTTGTAAAACAAAAGTTTTTGTTAGATTTTGTCCAGTTTAATGTAATCGTGATGGACCAGTAATAAACTTAGTTTTGGAAAGTTCTATAAGCGTGAATGTGACGTAAAAGATCATTAATCTTTTTTTATTTTTTTTTTTCTTGTCTTGTCTAGATTCCTTTTGGTTCAGCCTTTTCTCGTTAACTTCAGTATTTGTCCACCTTTACCTCAATTTACTTTAACGACGCCCTTGTAAATATAAGAGGACCGGATTTTTGACTCTTACGAGGAAGCGAAAAACGCATGTATAATTTATTGCCTTGCTAATTCACTCAGGTTTATTCCTACTGAAATAAGGATTAGTCTTCTTTGGCAATTTCACTTTATAACAGCACTAAATGCCAGCATAGTAATGAGCCTAATGAAGGTTTTTCAAAAGGTTGAGGTTTATCAAGCAGCATTCAATTAAGACAGTACAACTAATGCCAAATATACTTTCAAATGACACGAACGGTTGACTTTTTCCCAACGTGATGAGAATTTTGAGTTCATTCTTATAACTTAGGTCTAAATGTAAGATTGGGTAGTGATCAAGCTCTACGAATTATTTGAATTGTAGTAAAATGTTTTGTATCAAAGTAGTCATTATTTATCTTCTTATAGACATCTAAGGCTGTGCTGTAATGCAAACGAAGTTGCGAGGACGAGCTAGCAATTACACAGATTCAGTACATTTTGAATTATTAAAGCATACCCATTAAAGCACATAAAATTTTTATGTTTGTAATTTTTGTTTTGTTGCAGGTTATCGGTATCGTACAGGGGAGTCATTCGATGATAACATCGTTTACTGTTAACCCATAAGTAATTTGTTTCAGGTCTTAAGGCACTTAGTCATGTACATAAATATTTATTACTAGCTGATGCCCGCAGCTTCGCCTGCGTGAAATTTGGTTCCTACACTGTCTCTAACCTATCTCTGTGGGACCAAATTTCAGCCAGATCTGTTCAGCCGTTACAGCGTGAAAGAGTAACAAACATCCACTCTCACAAACATTCGTATTCGTAATAGTAGTTAGATACCTGCGAGCAGGTCATGCTCGCGAAGGAGGCGGCGGGCCGGGTGCGGGAGAGAACTCTCCCACCCGAGTTCCGCAGTCGGCGCCCTGGGCGCCGCCGACGTGTCTTCGCCGAGGACTATCGGCCTCCATGACCGGGGGTCTGAGGACGGTGAGAGGGCCGCTCACCGTCCTTACAGAAGCAGGCCCATGACGGCAGCGTGACGTGAGCACTCACGAACGCACCCCCTTAGAAGCGGGGTCACACCCGAAATCCCCCATAGACGCGGGATTGCACCCGAACCACCCCCTGGGTGAGGCCGCATTGGCGGCCGTAGGTCTGTTGGGAGTCACGGGACATCCTTCCTGAGGGCTTACCCGGGGCTCTCAACCATAGGCTGTTGGGCGTTACGTGAGGTTTTTTAGTCGGTAAGAGTCCGGCATAGCATCCTACGAGGATTTTCCCTCACGTTAAAAAAAAAAAAAAAAAAAAAGAAATAGTAGTTAGATAGATAGATTTCTGGTTAACAATAATTCATAATACATATTATATGAGTTATGTAAATTTATTTATTAAATACATTTCTTAATTGATTGGTTAGACTACTACTTGACTTAACTTCTCTTCTAAGCAATTGACATCGTAACTTAGTTCCTTCTTCGGGTAGTCCCAGTCATACTGTAAGCCAACGAAGTATGGGAAAACCGAACTACGGTAGACTTTGTCCTCATACTACAGATGGTCCAACCAAGACCTGTTAACTTAATAACCATGTAAATTTCATCTTCTAAGCGTTCATGTTCATTTTAATGGCTCTTTTTACTTCTCAAATGTAATCTTCGTAGAGGCCATTGCCGTATTTTACAAAGACTTAGTGAGTTTGTGTCCTGCACCGAACGCAGCCAGCACTATAGAATAAAGTTCATACCTTCCATGACCAGTCGCTTAGAACTGCTGACAATCAATCATTCTAATGTACAGTGGACACTACCTGAATCGTGGTCTTTCATTATTCCTGGCAAGCCATTTTCGAATTTTCTTCTTCTTTCACATATTAATTTTTTGATACAAAATTTAAAAAAATTTAACAATAATATTTCCGATAGTACTTTATAGCAAAATCATGAAAATGACAATGTCAATCGGACTGAACTTCCACAAATGTGTCAAAATAAAAAGTAATTTAAATAAAAAATAAGAGTATTTAAGGAGTATTGATATCAACTCCGGAGAAAATCAGCACCAAAATAATTTACATTCCCTTTTTAGGTCGATAACGTATAAATTTCAATAAAATAAGTAACACGTCTTCCATCAATTATGTTAATAATGCTATATGCCAAATTTTAAGTAGATCGGACCAAGGAATCGCGCTGTCCCATACAAACTTGACCCTCCTTTTTTATACCTTTGGAGGTGGAATTTGCAAAAATGGTAAAATTACTTTTTTCAAATTGTAACAAACAACGCTCACGCTGAATTTTATCATCGTACCATTAACCGTTTCAGCAATAATTGATAATAACTTTATACGACTTAAGTTCCTTTTTTATTTTATAATAAGCATACTTTTCCGGGATGAAAAGTACCCAGTGTGGTGCCCAGGATATAAAAGAATAATTATACCAAGTTTCATCGTAATCGAACCGGTAGTTTTTGCGTGATGCCTGAACAAACAGACAGACAGACAGACAGACAGACAGACAGACAGACAGACAGACAGACAGACAGACAAAAAAAAATTTAATCATATTTTTGGGTTCGGTGTCGGTCTAGTAACACCCCCTGCTATTTATTTTTTTTATATTTTCAATGTACAGAATTTTCACTTCTACAGATTTATTATAAGTATAGATATACAACCGTTCCGCCACTGACTAGAAAATACTATTTACCAGACTGCAGAAAGCTAGCTTTAAAATAGATTACTTTGCTGAAGCAATTTTTCAATTTCCCTTCTTATAAAGGTAAAGCTTTGGATTAACAAAGTTAAACCATTATTAAGAATGTCATTTATTACAATTTCCCTGAATAAAATTAATAAAATGTCCGCATTCATTAAAAGTTATTATCTTTTTATTTATTTATTTATTTATTTTACACTTTATTGTACGCCAAGTATATAAAAACATAGTACATACAATCCGTGCAAGTAGCTGTACAATGGGCGGCCTTATCGCTATAAAGCAATTTCTACCAGGCAACCTTTGGATGGAGAAAGTTGGTCGGAGGTAACGAGTGATAGTTCTTAGGCGTACTCTCAAATCTAATATACATAAATTGATAAATATAGATACAAGTTATCTACCTACATCATACCTACACATATTTTAAAAAATAAATACACTATATTTATTTATATATATATATATATATATATATATATATATATATACGTACATTATATACATACATACAAACGTACCTACTTATATAATTGATATTCTACATGGACGTGAAAAAATGGTGGAGTAATCCTCCACCATTTTTTTAAATTTCGTTATTGTCTGTGCTCGTCTAATCTCCACTGGAAGTTGATTCCATAGCCGTATAGCCGTAACTGTAAACGATTTGCCATAGAATGTAGATGAGTGACGCGGCATCTTTAATATCAAGTTCTCCGATGACCTCAGACATTTCGCATGCGTGCCGTGGAGGAACTCGTATCGTTCCTTAAGATAGGAGGGAGTCAGCTCCCTCCTATCTTAAGGAACGATTCGAGGGTTAAATAAAATGCTATAAAGCTGTGATAGAATGTGAGCATCCCGGCGAAGACGTATTGGTAACCATTCAAGCTGCGTTCTGAATTGAGAAACATGGTCATATTTGCGTAAACCAAAAATGAACCTTATGCAAACATTTTGAAGACGCTCGAGTTTGTCTAACTGGGTTTCGGCAAGATCAGGATAGCTGACATCTGCGTAATCTAGTATGGGTAACAGTAACGCCTTTGCAAGCGCAATTTTGGTGGACATGGGCAGCAGGTTTTGTAGCTTTCGTAATGATCCAACCGATGCAAACATTTTACGACCCACTTCTTGCATCTGTGTCTCCCATGATAATGTAGAATCAATGTATATTTTCCTCCCCCCAAGTTCTTAACCTTTTCGGAAATAGGATTTTTTAAATTGTCAAAAGTTATTGGGGGGATACTTGTCCACTTAATTTTTGATCTGATTCTAGAACTGCCTAAGACTGCAACTTGTGTTTTGCTGGGATTCACCTTGAGGCCATATAAACAACTCCATTTGCATATGTGACTGGAGTGGTGCCTGACAGTATATTTGTAAATCATCTGCATACAGGTGGTAAGAAGAAGAAATATTAGTTGAGATTGAATTTATGAAAATTGAGAAGAGTAAAGGAGATAGAACGCCACCTTGGGGTACGCCGACAATGGTATTACACCAATTTGATGACGTGTTTTCAATACATACGCGTTGCCGGCGCCCACACAAGTAACTCTGAAGCCAATCGATCACTGTTGGAGATATGTTAAGAGAGCGGCAGACGTGAAGCAATACATCAGGATCAACTGTATTGAAGGCATTGCTGAAATCCAACAATGCCAGGATTGTTAACTTTCCAGCATCCATACCGGACCTAATGTCATCTGTAATGTTGATCAGAGCTGTAGCCGTACTATGACCAGGACGGAAACCGGATTGTAAAGGATTGAAAACATTATTTAGGCGAAGGAATTTACTGATTTGTGAGTGTACCAAACGCTCAAGGACTTTGGACAGGAATGGGAGTATTGATATGGGTCGGTAGTCCGCGAAAGTCTGGGGTTTGGATTTTTTAGGTAAAGGAATTATATGACTACTTTTCCAAGATATTGGGAATACACCACTGGCGATGGAATAATTGAAAATGTAGCATATAATGGGTAGAAGTTCATTGAGGATGGGGAGGATCATATTACGGCTGATACAGTCCACACCGGTAGCATTTGATGAAATTGATAAAATAGCTCTCCTAACATCACAAGCAGTGAAGAGATCAAAGACGAATGATGGGTAGTTGGGTTTTGGAAGAGATGAAAGAAAATTAATTGCTTGTGCCTTTGCAGTCCCATCAAAGTTGGACGAGGCAGCGAAATGTTGATTCAGCAAATCAACGTTAATATCTTTTGGAATTGAATCTTGTTGTTTTCTTCCGATCCCCAGGGATTTAAGAAATTTCCATACCTTACTTGAGTCTCCATTTTGAATATTACTGTGAATGTGCTGGCCTTGTGCATTCCTACACACCTTGTTGCAGTGATTTCGTACAGAGACATATTTTCTGTAATTGCTTACGCTGGGTCTAATCTTATATTTAAATTTAGCAGCTGCTTTTTTGTGTATAAGATTTTTTTATTTCAGCAGTGAGCCATGGTGCCGGTCGATGCTTTATTTTGACAGCTCGGATAGGTGCATGCCTATCATAAAGTTTGATAATGTTAGTGCTAAATATATCCACTTGCTCATCTGTCGACCCCGACGTGGTAAGTTGAGTCCAATTAATGTTATTGGTATCGTGACGAAGGCTTTCCAGATTCATGCCACCAAAATTACGCTGCATGAGGATTTTGTGCTTAGCTTTAGGGATACGGATTTTGTAGGATAGGAATAACAGATCATGTAAAGAGAATGCATCAGCCGGATACTGACCGTGCTTCACGACGTGCTCAATAGAGGAAACTAATATAAGGTCAATCAGACTTGGTTTACGATTTGGGACGTGATGCGCGGTACTCGAAGGAAGAAAGGATAGGTTACAGGAATTGGCAAGGGCATGAAAGGCTGAGGTACGAGAGTCATTTTTAGCTAAGCAAGCGTTAAAGTCACCCATAATGATAACATGACTGTAAGAAGGCATCAGATTGACCAGCATGGTTTCGAGGGAAGGAAAGAAATTAACGCTAGATAAGTGACAATAGTAGACGCCGAGTAGGACTTTAGTGTGGTTGAGTTCAACTTCCAGAAATAAATGCTCACCGGCGTTGACTGGGGGTGGTTGCGCTGACATGCTAATAATTTTAAAAGGAATATATGTGCGCAAATATATAGTTACGCCACCCCCTCGTCCATCTCCGCTTTCCCAGCGATCATTTCTGATAAGTTGAAACCCAGGAAGGGAGTATAGAGATATATTTTACAAAGATTAATTAATTTTCCTCAGTGTCGCTGTTTGTATAAATCATAAATAACGCCAATTATCTGGCTACCTGTCGCGTTTTAGAAAATATAAAGCATAATAGCTTCTTTGTTACTTTAGTGAATTCGTAAGGTCGGCTTTTAAGAAAATTGTACAATATATTTTCTTAGAACATGTTTTGAATGCTTTATTAAATTGTAATAGCTCTTTATGTTTCTAAAATTAATCAATAGATACTTGTATGATCACAATAAACACCTGTAGCAGTTTTCAGAAATTCTGATGGCATATCTTTGATTTATATTTGACCGAAATACTCCTGAAGTCTTTTAATTGCGTCATGTTCACCACACAAATAAATTTTCTTCAAAAAGTTCTTTTATTAAACTTATGTGAGTGAAACAGAAGTTGGCTGCATCTTATGCAGGAAACTTCTTATTGTCCTCTAAAACACTTTTTTTATTTCTTAAAAATCTTGGATCTTTGGAGAAAAGTACAGATACTTTCCTCCAAAGATCCAAGAAATTCATGAAGACTATTGCTAACGCTGTAGCGTTATCTGCAGATTAACATAATTACGGCTATAAAAATAAAATAATTTGCGGAAACAACATTTTGGGGACCATTTTTTGGGTCCTTAGTGAGGATTATGCTGGATTTCGGGTGTTGTTTCGGCTTTTCAAAATAAATCACGGACCGCTAGAATCAGCGAAAATTTTTCAGCGAAAGTGGTTCAATTGTATTGAGACGAAGATTGTTGCTCTAGAGATCTAAATCTAGTGTGTTCAGTCACAGTATATACAGTGTGAATTATTGAAAAGGGCTTGGATGGCCAAATCCGAAACTATAAGGAATAGCTAAAAATGCTCAAAGGAGTCACAAGCCCGATTTTGATAAAACTTAAAACCTCATCATTAGATTTTTGAAAAACCAATAATCCTAGCTGGGAATCGAACCTATTGATTTTGAAAAAAAATACACCCCCTTTAAGGCCACCACAAACGTAGCTATAATATATATTAATATGAAATATAGCAAGGCTTTTTACTGACAATTGGGTTTCCTTTCGAGTTATCCTTCTCTACGCAATGGATCTTTTGACGTCTTACGACGCCCTTGGGATGTATCGGGGTGGCGACATTTTGTACTCTTACCCGTCGCAACACGGGATCCCCCGCCACACGTTACGAGTATAATATGCACCAATATAGCTCACGTTGAATTCAAAATAATATAGGTATAATGTCCAACCACATACATTTCCCATGTTGATTTGCATAATGGCCCACAAAAAAAGATATACGGCGTGTTACAGAGGTTTCGCAACATATTGAAGTGAAGGATCAAGAAAAATTACTTGAGCATCGCGCCCTGGATAAATGAAATCCTTAATTTACATTTACTATGTATAGTTCTTGTTGCGAGGCATTAAGGTGCAGAGTAGATAGTGTTAGATCGATCTAAATGAAGAGGTTAAATCAGCGATGGCAAATTGTTGGGCTTTCAAAATTATCTGCGGAAAATTTGCAGTTTTATTGCCGTACAGTACATTTAGTAGAGTACCTTTTTTTTAACGTGAGAAAATTCCTACTTGATGCTATGCCGGACATCCTATCGACTAAAAACCCTGCGGTCCCTACCTAATGCCTACGGTCGGGAGTCCCGGATGAGCCTTCGGAAGAATGAACCCAGGATATACTAGGTACTCTAGTATATCCTGGGTTCATCCTTCCGAAGGCTCATCCGGGACGGGAGTATACAGGACACTTCTATACATTATACTGGAGAACCGTTGTTCCCTTAGAGATTTGAAAATTCATCTTGAAAATAAAGGGCAATGCTGTATTTTTAAGATTAATCTGTTTCTAAGGGTTGCGATTCAGAGAGAACTCTCCCACCCGAGTTCCGCAGTCGGCGGCCTGGGCGCCGCTGACGTGTCTTCGCTGAAGACTATCGGCCTCCATGACTGGGGGCCTGAGGACGGTGATAGGGCTGCTCACCGTCCTTACAGAAGCAGGCCCATAAAGGCAGCGTGCCGTGAGGGATTCACGCACGCCCCCCTTAGAAGCGGGATCACACCCGAAACCCTCAAAGACGCGGGATAGCACCCGAACCGCCCCCTGAGCGAGGCCGCAGTGATGACCGTGGGTCTGTTGGGAGTCCTGGGACATTCTTCCGAGGGCTTACCCAGGGCTCCCAACCGTAGGCTGTTGGGCGTTACTCGAGGTTTTTTAGTCGGTAGGAGTCCGGCATAGCATCCATGATGGATTTTCCCTCACGTTAAAGAAAATGGTTGCGATTCTCATAATAATAAAATACATACTCGTAGTAGAAAGCTAAATACTTTTTTAATAAATGAAATCAGCCTATGGCAGTCCACCGCTGGATGTAGGTCTCTCCTAAATTAACCCGCCCCTGCGCTTTCCGCATCCAGTCACTTCCTGTGACGTTCTTCAGGTCATTGGTCTATCAGGCAGGAGGTAGTCCTACCCACGTGTACCAAGTCACGGTCTCCACTCCAGAACTTGTTTTCTCCATCGGCCATCGGTTCTTCTACAGATATGGCCAGATAAGCTGCTACTTCGAAACGCATACTTTACAAGCTATTTAGACCACTCTGGTCCTCTTAATGCTAGGTATAAAACTGACTTCTAGTATTAAACTACATAAATGATCAGCAATTATCTTTTCAGAGTTGTTACATAGCTTTCGTGTGACATTAAAAATTTACTAGTACCTAAATAATTATATTGAAAAGGTTGATCAAATGAAAGCTAGGGAAAAAAGGCGAATTACGATGTTGAAATAATTATATTTCCAGTACAAAGTTTTAAGTAAGCAGTAGCCCTAAAGAGACGTTTAAACCATATTAACTCTAATGTCTTCAGTTTGCTGCACGACATATCACTTTAGATAGGTAAGTATCAAATTTTAGGTCAAGATCTAAAAACGTTCGTCACCGTATATCTAAAATTTTACCTACTGTCACATACTAAGGATTTATAAAACTACATTATCTGTCGTGTAATTTTTTTATTTTTATAAAAAAAATCAATCAATACATATAATAAAATCGTAACAGGTCGCTGTCTGTACATTGAAGATATATAAGAAAAAAGTTATGGACGCAATAGAACCCAAAACAATGGTTCTTAGAATTTTTGTCTGTTTGTCTGTTTGCTCAACCGATTGCGATGCGGTTTTCTTTATTGAGTTGCGGTTTACTCCACTTAACATTTAGTGTTTGTTTTATGTCAATCGGTTCATAAATCAAAAAGTTATATCAATCTAAAGATAATGCAGAGTACGAAGTCGCGGGCTACAGCTAGTGAAAAATATATATTGTTGGATATAACTACCTTCACTACTTATCTACTTTCTAATTTACGACAGTTTACTTACTTATGTCAAGTAAAATAGTAAAATATTTGAATACTAGCTGAGCCCGCAACTTCGTTTACGTCACATAAGGTGTATGAAAGGAAAGGTATTTCTTCATCAGAGTCATCAAGCAGCGTCTGACACTGCCCTGTTGGCTTAATCATAAAAGAGCTTAATGATTAAGACTATTTTTAAACAATTCAGTCCGCGCCGAAGGCGTTTAGACGCCAGTTTAGGTTCAATCACATTCAAAGAAACCCCTACAATTAAAATTTTCAAAAAATCTGATTCTTAAAAGTGTTATAACTCTTTTATTTCTAAACCGATTTACATAAAACATAGTATACGCTAAATGTTAACTGGAGCAAACCTCAACACAATAAAAAAACCGCATTGCAATCGGTTGAGCGGTTACTGAGATTAGCGTGCACAACCGTACAGACAAACAGATATACAGACATACAGACATACAGACATACAGACAAACAGACAAAAATTCTAAAAATCATTGTTTTGGATTCTATTGCGTTCATAAAGCCCCCCTATAATATTTTTTCTTATTTATCTTCCATGTACAGACAGCGACCTGTTACGATTTTATTATATGTATTGATTGATTCACCATCAGCAAATTTGCCATCACTTAGTCTGAGTAGAAGGTTCACATTTGAGCTCATAAATCCTCCCGCCCAGGACTTATAGGTGAATGTGTTCTTGAAAGTTTTATTTTACGAGTTACTTGTTTTAAGGTATACTGAAGGTTGGAAACATATATTGAAAATGAGAATATGTGCATGAATTAGTATGAAAATCTAACTATTAGAATTTGAAGTCAGATGACAATGCTAACCAAATAAATGTTATTTTTTGGTTGGCATTGCCATCTGATTTCCCAGAACCTAAAAGGCATCTTCGACATTGTCTCGCCCGGTATTCAGCAAAATCAACGCTAACCTATCGTAATAAATATTTCTTTCAGACTAAACGCATTTGAATCGCTGGTGACCCTGCAGCCTTTGTGTTCTGTAAACGATCACTGCAGTAAGCAACTTTCGCCTAACCCGGTCCTTGAATGGGTAGCCACCTCGTGACGACCTCCCCGGAAGAATCTCCAGTCGGTCATCGGCAGAATTATCTGACAAACTTGTACAAACAGAATAATGTTCTTCACTAATTGGTAGTTTCACAAATGCAGAAACGGAATAAAATAATAATATTTATGAAATCCCACATTTCAAAACTCTCTCTACTATTTTTACGGTCTTCATGTGTACGGACTACGAGACCATAGGCTTGTATAATATTTATGTTTCACCATAAAAAAAGATGCAATATAACATCATTGCTTACTATAAATTCTTCTTAATATGTAAAAGATAAAATAAAAAAAAAAAAATTTAGACGCCGCCTGTTCGGATTTAATCGTTAAACCAAAATAAAAAGAGGCAATATCTGTTTTTTCAATTTTAGGGTGATAACCACCGACACGTTATGAAACGGGCCCCTAAAAGAAATGATTCAACCGTGTTCACATCGTCCCACAAAATATTTAAGGTATAATTCCTTTGCTATTTGTCAGAAATCATCTCGTTTTAGAAAATATATTATACAATCTCCGTCATATTATTTTCTCCTTGTTAAACAATAAATAATTATTGTAATGTCATTTCAATGTTTAAGTTTTCACCTGTGTTGATTTGAAACTGAAGCAGTTTACTTACATCATCCTGCTAAAGCTAAAGTAGGTATGTAGGGTATTTAACCCTTATAATTTTAACTGATTTATGTTCTGGTAACAAAAGTTACAGTATTTGAATACTACTGAGAATAGAGACCATTGTGGATCATTTTAGAGTTCAGATTCGCTTTAAATTTTGATTACAAGCGAGAGGTGAGAACCAATGGGAGTCTGATTGGATGTATTAAGATATCAAATATTATATATCTTGAAAACTTTCGATATCTGAGTATTTGGAACTGGGAATAAGAATATATTAAGTGGTTGGTTAGCACTAGGTGAGGCCGCAGTGGTAGCCGAGGGCTTACCCGGGGCTCTCAACTGTAGGCATTAGGTAGGAAACTTGTGGTTTTTAGTTGGTAGGCATGGCATCCATGTAGGATTCTACACACGGTAAAAAAAACATAATGCGAGAGAAAAATTTATTATTTTCTGATGAAATAAAGTAAAATATTACACGATGATGTTTTTATCTCATAATTGTGATAAAATATTGAAACCTACCAATCTTAATTGGTTCGTTGTATTTTATTCGTTTTTGTTTGTTTTTATAACTATTACAATGTTTTCGAGAAAACCAATAAACAAACTGTGTACATTAGACTGTTTGTTTCTTTGCAATACTCGGATCATTATCAAGTTGCAGGCTTCCAAATAAAAACACTCAGGTCCAAGACTGTATTTTTTCCAATACAATGTTAGCTTTAAGCGAGACCTTCTGAATTGAAGTTTTCTGGAAAACTTCATTTCCGAAGGTAATATCTAGATCCGACGACGGTTTAACTTTTTAACTAGCGCTGCGAGGTACAGTTTTATTTATGTCATTAATACAGTGCAGACATTTAAAGAAATACATTGATAAAACTTTTCAATTAGCTGAGAAAAGAGTTATTTTGCATATTAAGTTCGCCAAATTGATGTCGCTCGCCTGATCCGACAATCTCTTTTGTACATACTAGACTGCATACTAGGTTTTTCGGGCCTCGGCCCGCTAGGCGCGATCACCTTGCCTGGTCGGAGGATCCTCCCTTTGTGTGTTGGAGGAACGTTCCCAACCTTTCCTCCACAGTGCCAAACGTCTGGCTATTTGAGTACAGTCTCCCTGCCTCGGTTTTCCCAAACGCCTACAGTATGGGGTTCTTTTAAAGGGGGCCTAGAAGGTTTTAACAGGGTCGGCAGCGCGAGTGTGGCGCCTCTGGTGTTGCACGCGTTCTGAGGCTGCGGTGCCCACCGGTCCTTCTGGTGGGCCGCATGCTTGTTTGCCACCTTAGTGGTATAAAAAAAACTGCAATGGAGCTTGATAGAATACCGACAATATAGGTACTAACCAACATACTACACAAATGTTTACTTCTATATAAAGGTTGACAGAATGTCCATTTCTACCTATTCATACTTATCTATACTTCGTTACGTAAAGTCACGTTAATTCTACATAATTATTATATTCACGTGCTCTCTACATTCTCGCAAATTAAACATAATTTGCTTCTCGCACTGATTAGGTCACAATACCAGTACAAACTAAATAAGGTGACGTAGGGATGAATTTTGGGTCAAGTTAGATGAATAGTTCCTACTTCTATCGAATCCCACTATAAGATGGATTAACGGCCAAACTGATATTAATTACGAAGGTTGCTATACAGACGTTGTAGTCTATACGTTCAATTGGATACGGATATTATTAAACGAAGATACTAGATTCTGGTTTTGATTACTTATTTTACAGTTTTTTCTTTAGATGTTCACTTTAGTAATACAGAATTAGGTGAAGGGAATAAAGCCCACAATATTAGAGTATTTGTGCCTGCTTCTTTCATCTGAATTTAAACCTTGTTGCTGTTTTACTAACATTTCAAAGATGAAAATAATTTAATATCATTTTAACTCTCCTTAGTATTAATCTTATGCTGCTGATATAATTCATTGTGGATTACACGACATTCATTTCAACTGCTCCTGGGACTTTATTGAGTTCAAGCGTGGTGACGTTTTTCTGGTCTTGTTCATTGCTAAAGATTCTAGTAAATATAATTATTACGCCTCACAGCAATAGAATGACCGGTGACATTAGAGTTTCAATATTGAAATTTATAAATTAAATGTAAGTATAAATAAAAGAAATGAATATGATGAATACAATTTATATTATGTAACGATTAAAAGATTGTGTTTTATAAGATTTTACGCATTGCACTAGTAATACTAATAACAATATCACGGTAATCAGTACATAGGTTACCTAATTGTTTTAAATAAAGCAATAGATATGAACATATACTTCAAACCACTAAGTTTGAGTTTATACTGTTTTAGATGATTACCATTTAACCATTGAACCGCTGTAAATACAGGCTTAAAATTCTACGAACAATTATTTTACTATACTTTTGAAGCAAGCGTTTGCTAAATAAAATTAAAATGCTCCTGGATTCAAAAGCATCAAGTTGAATAATATATGCTTGACATCATAATATTTCCTTAGAAAGCGGTTCTATCTTGACTCGGCTCTACATCATGAATATAGTGTATGAATGCACGTGTATTTCGGGCATTGTGTTGTCATACTTGTTGGGCAGCAGTAAAATGAAATCGGTTTTTTGTTGAAGTTGCTAATATTATAAAAAAATAATTACAATACAGGGTCAGCACGATTACTTGTGTGATACTCATAGGTACGCAAATAATTTGTTCTGGAGTTCGGAGATTTTCTATGTATAATCTATTATATAAAAATAAGTCGGGTTTTCCTTCCTGACGCTATAACTTTAGAACGCACGAACCGATTTCCACGGTTTTGCATTCGTTGGAAAGGTCTCGGGCTCCGTGAGGTTTATAGCAAAGAAAATTCAGCAAAATTTCACATACAGCGCCATCGCGGGCGAAGCTGCGGGCATCAGCTAGTCTATTATATAAAAATAAGTCGGGTTTTCCTTCCTGACGCTATAACTGTAGAACGCACGAACCGATTTCCATGGTTTTGCATTCGTTGGAAAGGTCTCGGGCTCCGTGAGGTTTATAGCAAAGAAAATTCAGCAAAATTTGACATACAGCCCCATCGCGGGCGAAGCTGCGGGCATCAGCTAGTCTATTATATAAAAATAAGTCGGGTTTTCCTTCCTGACGCTATAACTCCAGAACGCACGAACCGATTTCCACGGTTTTGCATTCGTTGGAAAGGTCTCGGGCTCCGCGAGGTTTATAGCAAAGAAAATTCAGGAAAATTTTCAATACAGCGCCATCGCGGGCGAAGCTGCGGGCATCAGCTAGTATTACATATTTATAAATAATGGCCATATCAATATAGATCATTGTACATGTTCTGTAGGTATATCATTGTTTACGGTTATTGTAAGCTACCCGAATGTAAGAACGACGGCGGTGTATGTACAATATTTAGTTTTGAAAATTTATTTACTAAATGACAGGTGCCGAGTTTAGATACTGAGCCTTATTTCATATCCTAGACTAGTTGATGCTCGTAAATCTGCCCGCGTAATGCAGCGAAGCAGTAACCGAAAAAGTCAACAAATCAATCAGACCGACTTACATTCATTACGTATTAGGGGTGCCGTTGCACCCCTACCCGTTGGTAGTTCAAAGTATATCACGGGCGAAGCGATATGGTGTAGCTAGTCTTAATAAACATTAGTTTAAAAGTTTGTTTTGCACTAATGAATTTACTTGTTGAATTTACTTGAACTAATGAATTAGAAGACAAGGCTGCCTGGCAGTGACACGAATTGCTCCTTTCTACATAAAAAAACTGTATTAGATACTAAGATACTAGAAGAGAAGGGACCGAACTGAGTTTCTTGGGGCGTTCTTTTTCCGAAATTCCGAACCCCCGGTAGAGTCACAAAAATTTTGACAAACCTAAATATTTTTTTTTTTAATTTCAAAGGGAATATTTTTTTTTTTTTTTATTGATTTCTTTTACTTGCCAGAGAATAACCAACATAATGAATACACAACGTAACCTAATTATGTAACACAATTGGAAACATTTAATATGTACTACATTTTACACTTAGCAGCGCCACAGTGCATCCACACATGTACAAAACAGGACAATAGATGTCACTCTGGTTGAATGTACGCTATTATCTGGCATAATATAATTTCTGTGCCCCAGCACCGCTCGCGGTTTCATGGCTTGCAGTAATCAAGCCCGTTATGTAGCACGGTGTCTGCTTTTATTTTACAACTAGCTGAGCCCGCAACTTCGTTGACGTCACATAAGGTGTATGAAAGAAAAGGTATTTCTTCATCAGAGTCATCAAGCAGCTTCTGAAACTGCCCTGTTTGCTTAATCATAAAAGAGCTTAATGATTAAGTCTATTTTAAAAAAGTTTAAAAATAGTCTTAATCATTAAGCTCTTTTATGATTAAGCCAACACGCCAGTTTAGGTTCACTCACATTCAAAGAAACCCCTACAATTAAAATTTTCAAAATATCTGATTCTTAAAAGTGTTATAACTCTTTTATTTCTAAACCGATTTACATAAAACAAACGCTAAATGTTAACTGGAGCAAACCTCAACACAATAAAAAAAACCGCATTGCAATCGGTTGAGTGGTTACTGAGATTAGCGTGCACAACCGTACAGACAAACAGATATACAGACATACAGACATACAGACATACAGACAAACAGACAAAAATTCTAAAAGTCATTGTTTTGGGTTCTATTGCGTTCATAAAGCCTATTCATATTTTTTATTATTTATCTTCCATGTACAGACAGGGACCTGTTACGATTTTATTATATGTATTGATGATGATATTGATTTATAATCGTAAAACCCCCAAATTGTACATAATTATGCATTGTTTTATAAAAAATCTATATTGAAAACTGATACTGTGAGGAAATATGGGTAATTTTTAGCCAGTTGAATGTGTGAAAGGTGGGTACAATCGAATTTGTTGCCCGCTTTGAAATGGACGCGCACTGGTTTCGATTTCACACCTGACTTATCGACTGACATAATACTGGCAACAGGGACCAACATCTTAAAATGTCTTTTTAAGAGCGGAACTACTCTTTAATGGAAATGCCACTAAGCGGTCACCTATGTCAGGACCAGTCACAGCACAAGTTCTTCTCTGGAGGAGTTCGTTCCAGCTCGTTGCATTTTAGAACCATTGGCAGAGTCATGGTAAAATTGACAAATCTAAAATTGAAAATTACAAGCAGAATAAATTTTATTTTCACCTTATCTCACCCAGTCAAGGTCAGAGAAGAAAAAACCTCATATTTGAAAAAAAACTGATTTATATTGTGCAGTGTAGATGGCTACATAATAAGTCAATCAGCAGAGGGTTAATGGTTCGACAGCATTATTTAGAAATTTACAATTGGTAACAGTACATGATCATTTCCGAGACTCCGTATATGTTTTGGGCCGGTATCTTTTAATTTGGTGACTAAGGGACCTGATAGGCATGGTATAGAAGTGGGCTGGAATGTAAAAAACACTTCAGAAAAGCTTGCTGAGAGTTATGTATAATTCAGCTGTAGAAAATTTTAAGTTTCAAGGTTAGCTTCATTTCTCTAAGTAACTTTGAAAGTTGTCCTCGGGTTGACGACCCCGGTACCATCTCTGTTGAATATTAATGAACTATATAATAATTAAGTCAGAAGGTCTTGTTTGGACTTCAAGTGGAGACACTTTGAAGTGCTGGTTCTCACGAAGTAATATAATAAATCAATTTAAATCAAAGGATAAGCATTGTCATTCATCGTGGCAATGGTGCCAGTCTTTTGGGAACGTTTCCAGTGAACGATAATGTGGAAGAATACTACGACGCTTGTATGTATATCAAGGTATGTAGGAGATTACTAAAATACTATATAAAATTCTTAGTTTTTTTATAAATTGTTTGTTTTAGCCTTTTGTAGATATTTTATAATAGTTGTAAATAATTATTATGTAGTACTGTATTAGTTTTTGTAAATAAGTAGAACGAGAAAGAAAAATTCGTGTGTTAAATAATACATTTATTATCATTAAAAAAATTAAATCAAGGTTCTAGTTCAAAAGATTATGCAGTGTGCTAAGTGAGCTAACGAACTTCACATTTTCTCCGTTTCTCATACAATTGAAATTATGTGTCAAAGATTAATTAAGCATCCTGATTGAAATACGGTGCAAACAACATTATTAAAAGACAAAACTACCTATAATTTACTTACAATATTTCTACTACTTTTTATTCTCTAAACCTCTCCTGGACTTTCATGAGTGGAACGATTTGGCTATATTCGATTTTGAAACAATTGTTTCAGAATCAAAATCAGCCAAATCTTGAGAGGAAAGAGGGTAGGCCGGGTCACGATACCTATCAGCTCCGTGTTTATTTTGTAATTAAAAATATAAAGAAGTGTTATTAAAGATAAATTTTAAGGGTAATAGAATCGTAAACAATTGCCGTTAAATATACATTGTGGACAAAACATCAAAACCAGTGAATCATTATCCAAAGACACGTAAAAATTTGTGAAGTGAAAAATTGCAATAGTACCTACATACAATACCAGAGTGTGACTTTTCTCTGCATGGATTTGTTTGATACATTCTATAAAGAATTACGCGACGTACGAAAGTGACATGATATAATAATAAAGTGAAAAAACAACGTATGAGGATTAACGGAAAACCTCTTAGCTCATCATACATACAACAAGGTATTGTTCCGCTCGCTAGTACTTAACCAAACCAACAGAGGGCAGCATAAGTACCAAAACAAAGCTGCTTTGGTACTTACATTGCTTCTTGCAAATTGCAAAATACCACTATTATCATGGAGGAAGTAATGAAAATGCTGCGAAAAATACAAAATGAACACGACGAACAAAAATCGACAATTGTCCAATCAGCCGAAAGTGTTACAAAACAAGTAACGCAAAACATAAATGTCTCATTAGACGAAATGTTCAAAGCGATGGACGAAAAATACGACAACCTCAAGGAAAAGCTGGTAAACCAAGAAAAAAGATTATACTTCCTAGAGAAACAGTCAAAACAACGAAACATTGTAATATTTGGCTTGGCAGAGACAGAAACATCCTATGAAAATTTAGAAAAAAATATAATAAATTTCATAAACCACTATTTTTCTAAAAGGATAGAGAGTAGAGACATACAGAAAACCAAGAGAATGGGGAAAAAAGGAGAAAAACCTCGTCCAATCACTGTAACATTCACCACATTGGGAACAAAAATAAAAATTTTTAAGCAAAGAAAAATATTAAAAGATACCGTTTACTATATCAAAGAAGATTTTCCACCGCATATTCTAGAAAAAAGAAAAGAACTACAGGAACAAGTAAAAATGGAAAGAGAAAAAGGAAACTACGCCACCATCAGATATGATAAACTGATAATACATCCCAAGAACAGAGCCACATCAGGCAACAAGAAACGAACCTTACCTACATCACCAGACAATAATGATGCTGCACTGACAAAGCAAAGAAAACAAACCAACAAAAAGAACAAAATCCAAACAGGCCCACAGAGATCGTCAAGCGTATCAGAGGGAGTTTTCAAACCAGGAATACTCGGTTTTTTATCCACTAAAAGCCATGGAAACCCACTCGGCGAACTTTTGGACAAAAGTAGTAAATCATAACAACTACCGCCTCCCTCCCACATGGAAAACACACTTAATATGCAAATAAAGAATAAAACACATCTTCCAAGCCGGCTGGTCACCGTGGAAGATCACGACAAGTCACAAAAAGTCGTCAGAATACCCTTTATATAGCAACATACAATGTCAATACCTTGTCTACCTACTCACGTTACGCAGACGACATCACAACAGTAGCAGGTACTCAATGGCCGAGAGTGGCAAAGAAAAGGGCATCCTGGTCATCTCTGGAGGAGGCCTTTACCTTTCATTGAGAGGGTTCTTGCAAAGTTAATACAAACCTTGATTGTATTTCATTAAATGTATTTAATTAAACTAAATGAATATGTTATTATATGGAATGTATTGTAATAAATATTGTAATTCATATTTTTTACTATGAGTATTATAGTCCGGCTATAATGACTCGTAATTGTATTTTTATCTTCATATTATTTTATATATATATATATATATATATATATATATATATTAATAATTATAGCAATGGTAATAATAATGTTGTGTAATAATAATAGATAATATAAATAAATGCATGTATATAATGTATCAACTACATAGCTTTGATATGGTACAATAGTTGGGTTTTTCGATCACAGTTCACAGTTACATTTATAAGAAAAACTCACAACACCGTCAACAACAGTATATTGCGATTCTTTAAAGGCTAGATTTACAACACTATAAACATTAAGCATGGAACTATTTGAACAGAATAACAATCACTTATCCAGACTATAACACACGTGTTAACAATTAAAATATACCGAACACTATTACACACGAGCACACGAGCCTTGAGCGATGTTACCACTACGAATGACAGCTGACAAAAATGAGCGAGACAAGATGTGCGTCGTGCTTTTATTAGCTAGGCGGGTAGGTGGGGTGTCAGGGATTTGCCATCTCCTAACACGGCCTCTCCTGACACCAAGTCGTCCTCGACTGGTTTGTCTTGGGTCACCTCAGCACGTAGATAAGGCACGGATGGCCCGTGTCCTGGAGGCCGTTAACAGCAATCAAGTTTATCTGAAAGTATGTGAGACATATGTATTTTGGGCACATCAATAACAGATTGCTACACAGACGTGACGAAGCGACGAAGCAACTAAGCAGACGAACACATACACACAGCAAACAATAAAAAGAGCAAGAGTATAGCATGGGAGGCGTCCCACCCATCCTTTACTGTTGCTTTATACTTAACCACAAACGCGTTGTGGTTGAATTACTTAAACGCGTCGTCTCCATTAGCGGGTAATCCGCATCATAGAGCCGACACGAAGCTGACACACGGCAGACGATAATCGGAGCGTAGCGGACCCACCGCATAGTGTGAACACAGGTGGCCATACCACACTGAACACCTCCGGCCGACTCACGGCATAGCGGACGCACCGCATAATGTGAACACAGGTGGCTATACCACACTGTGAACACAACAAAAATTGGAGCGTAGCGGACCCACCGCATAATGTGAACACATGTGGCTTTACCACACTGTGAACACCTCCAGCCGACTCACGGCACAGCGGACGCACCGCATACGTGAACACATGTGGCTTTACCACACTGTGAACACTACAAAAATTGGAGCGTAGCGGACCCACCGCATAATGTGAACACATGTGGCTATACCACACTGTGAACACCTCCAGCCGACTCGCGGCACAGCGGAAGCACCGCATACGTGAACACATGTGGCTTTACCACACTGTGAACACCACAAGCCGATTCACGGCATAGCGGACACACCGCATTCTTGAGCAGCACTCCATGGGCTCTCAGCAGCACACGTCGCGCAGCTTGGCAGCGCGCTGTGTCTGCACGCCTGAGCAGGTTCACTCCACCTTCGGGCAGCACGTGCCCTGAGCGAACACACTGCGTCATTGGCTTAACTCTGTAAACCAACAAGGGTTAGGAAAAGGCAAGCGTACTTGCTTTTTTAAAAAGTAGTAAATAGTACACAACTTCAGGTACCTTTTAGATTCATAGCGGCAGGTAACGTTTGGTTACCCTGTGTGGTCCTCGCATACCATGCGAACCAATTGACGGAGGCAAGGAAACCAAAAGTAATTCGGTTAAGTGTCTTATCGAAACCAATATGTTCGCGCTTACCCGTAGGCAAGAGGTTTAAGAATCGTAATTCGCTAACCAGACTACTTCACGCACAACCCTATGACAACTAGGAACAAACTGTCCCTCGACGAGCTTTTTAAAAAAAATTGAGCCCCTTTGTTGCATCGTCTGCAGCCTATGCTATTTGTGTCCAACTACGAGGCCTTGATACTCCATTGACCTGACCTGAATATCACTTTGAGATAATTAGCATGTGGTAGTCTAACTCGTTTTCTTAACTCAATGGACAAGTTAATATCTTGTAAGCAGATCGACTATTGAGATGCTCTGAAGGAACAGACCCTTTTTACGTTTTGTTAATTTGAAAGTTACCAAGTAAAGTAATTGCAAAATAGTTATAGGGCCTTTAAGATCACTAACAATGATTTTAGTAAATGGAGTACGCTACCACGCGCTTACCATCATCAGCATTGGTTAATAGTGCCGGTAACCTGCGTAAGATGCATCCGAGTGAACCTCTGTGGCAGGTTGTGGTTTGAGAATGGTAAAAATGGGTTCACTAGTCAGACATCGTATCAAGCCTTGCCTAATTTGCTATTGTTATTGACCCCCAAAAATAGAAGCTACCCCATTTTCAATCAAACCTTGCAGCACGGCTCTGGACATGCCTACGAAAGCATCCCATAAGATCTAGAAATCATCGGACCTGTAAGACTTTTGAAGGAATATGTGAAAATTTTACCATTCATAAGCTCGGCCCTACCTGACTACAACTTTATACTTTCCCCAAGTGTTAGTGAGTTTAGTAAAGTGTGCAACGTCACAGCCTTCACCATGAACGCACGTCGTCGCGTATAGCGAACAACAGCGCGTCACGCACATCAGTGTACGTCGCGTACGCCAGCGAGAGTAGCGCACCTTGCGCACATAGGCGTGCTCACATCTAACATCAGCGCGCATCGCTCCGACTAGCGCTTGTTGCGCACATAATGCGCGTCATAAGACCAGCGTCTGTAGCTCACACCAGCGTGTGCCTTGTAGACTGGTGGTAGCACACACCGGCACGCATCGCGTAGACTGGCGTGAGTAGCGCACAGCGGCACTCGTCACGTAGACTGGCGCAAGTAGCGCGCAGTGGCGCGCGTTGCGTAGGCAGGTGCGAGCAGCGCACAGTGGCGCGCGTCGCGTAGGCAGGCGCGAGCAGCGCACAGTGGCGCGCGTCGCGTAGGCAGGCGCGAGCAGCGCACAGTGGCGCGCGTCGCGTAGGCAGGCGCGAGCAGCGCACAGTGGTGCGCGTCGCGTAGGCAGGCGCGAGCAGCGCACAGTGGCGCGCGTCGCGTAGACTGGCGCGAGCAGCGCACAGTGGCGCGCGTCGCGTAGGCAGGTGCAAGCAGCGCACAGTGGCGCGCGTCGCGTAGGCAGGCGCGAGCAGCGCACAGTGGCGCGCGTCGCGTAGGCAGGCGCGAGCAGCGCACAGTGGCGCGCGTCGCGTAGGCAGGCGCGAGCAGCGCACAGTGGTGCGCGTCGCGTAGGCAGGCGCGAGCAGCGCACAGTGGCGCGCGTCGCGTAGACTGGCGCGAGCAGCGCACAGTGGCGCGCGTCGCTTAGACAGGCGCGAGCAGTGCACAATGGCACGCGTCCCGTAGTCTGGCGCGAGTAGCGCGCAGCGGCACGCGTTGCGTAGGCAGGCGCGCAGTAGCACGTGTCGTGGATCCTAGCGCTCGTCGAGGACGCCGGCGCTACTTTTCATTTCGTCCTGGAACTGGCAGCCTTGGGTTTAGATCATGTCAAAATAATTTGTTCATCGTTTGTTAACAATAAACGTAACTAAAGAACGAATGTGTAATTTACTTCAACCACTGACCTTCACAACTACTGAACTTAGAGAGTGGCTGCCGCCACTGAACTAGCGCCGCGTTACAAACCTCTTTCTTTTTTCAATATGATACGATTCAATTTATCAAATTAGCCTATGGCAGTCCGTTTGTAGCATTTATTTTCTATAGATGCAGTATTTAGGATGTGAAAGCAGCCTTATCGAGTTATCTTTTTTTAATCGGTTGTCAGTGGTGACATTTCTGCTGTCAGAATGACAGGATGTCATAAGTTCGGTGACGAAGCGTTTCGCATTTAAAGGAACGGGTTTTGTTAAGATTTTTCGTGAAAGACAGGACTTTTGACCGAGACCTGCTTTGGGGTAGTTGGAGGTCCTTTGGCTTTTGCTCTGAGACTGTGCCGCGAATCAGTTTTTCGCTCAAGCGCGATTATTTGTTACCTCGCGTGGCCTAACGGGCTGTGATTGGGTTGCTGCATTGCATCTTGCTACATTTTACCCAGAAAACTGGTGAGTCACTTCTTCTTTTGCAAAGCGGGTCGATTGTCGTCTGTCGCGCAGCCACGATCTTAATTTGTCGTTTCTTTCATGACAGGGTTTTTTACTACGGGGCTAGTTGCCGGATGAGATATTTGGTGCCGCACCTATAAGTTAGTGGGCTGCACGTGGTACGACAACGTGGAAGTGCGGACTACACGAGCTTCTCATGTGAGAGGTATCTGCCGTCATCACCTGGCAGTAACAACAGGCAGTCACTCTCACTCAGCTCACTCTGCAGGCCAGTAAATCCACTACTTATGTGTAGCCTAGTAGTATTAATACCTGAGCCCTGACTTTACTTCTGTGTACCTGTGATATTTGTGTCTATCAGTGAATAAGCTCTCTGTGTGTCTCTGTGTATCTCTGTGTACTTAGTAAATATATGTGTGTACACCCTATTGTCTGTTTTCGTGAGAGCCCTAGCCTACCCTTGCACACAGACTGGAAACTTAGAAATAAGGCGCCCTGGGATAGAGTTCTCTGCATAGCTACCTCGCGCTAGTTGGTGAGTAACACTGATCATCTTAGTGTTACACGTTGCTGGAAATATGCCTCCATGATAACAGGTAGATTATACGACGAAGTCACAAGTCACAAACCGCCACACATTTAGTAAGTTACTCAATACATTTTTTTTTTTCATAATAACTAGAAGGATGAGGCTTGCATAGGTACACCTACTCCCCTATGAAGCCTTTATTCAACACTCCCCTAACTATTTTACGGACCTTTGGTTTTTCTCCATACGAAAAATTATAGGGTCCGCATAGGTACAACAGAGAAGGTGTAAATGGTCACGGTAGTATGTAAATAGAAGAAATAAGGAATTGAAGTTGTAGAATCACGCCAGGTATACTCTCCGTAGCCAAGATACGGTCAAACGTTTGGACCTCGTTGACAGGTGTACAAATGAATGGTACTTAGTTCGTGTAAATAATTATTTATCTTTTGTAGTTAATTAAACGGTCTTCTTTACAATAGACGTTCATGACTGCATTTCTGTACCACTGCTAAATCTGCCTCGATAAAAATGTCATTTAACTCGGTAACAGTAACAAAAGATGTAGATCTTATTTCCCGTTCACTCAGGCCCTTCTGATAGCAACTTGGGGGGGTTAAAATGGCATGATAGACATTTTAAAACATCAGAAGAATCCTAAGGCACGTTTTGGATCCTACTATCAATAAGCACGTTCAACAGGATGCCCTGGATCAGAGCCACCGCAACTACACTTTTATTGTTACGAGTACTAACACGATCTGAGCACGAATTAGTGCATCACCGACTAAGGTACCGACAGACTTCACTAAACGAGTATGTTCGTAAGTCCTATTTTTATAAAATGTGCACTATGTACTCTTCGCGTCGCGACGGAACTACTAGGCGCTGTGGTGGTAAGAGGTTTCTTAGTGCAATTCCGTTCAAAGTCTCAGAGATTATTACACAAATGACAGTAATATTTACAGAACTTTAACCAAATGTAGTTTCATAATTAGAAAAACAAAGAGTCCTACAGAGGCATTTCCATTACGTATAAATCGAGAGAAACGAGACTATGGCTTCCAGCTGACACGATTTGCAGTACGGGAATTTGTGGCCGCGGGCCTAACTTAACGACTGTCTATTCCGCGTATGACTGAGCGGCGGTCGCAGCTTATCGCCAAGATTACCCATAAGCAAAGGAGCGCACGCCGGGCGTACCTTGCGCATGTTGAATATTTGTACATACATACATACATATAATCACGCTTGTCTCCCATCGGGGTAAGCAGAGACTATGGCTTTCCACTTGCTACGATCCTGACATACAACTTTCGCTTCTTCTACTTTCATAACTGTTTTCATACACGCTCGCCGGTTAAGGGTACTCTTGACCTTGCCTTTTTCCAGAACGTCTCTGATTTGATCGGCATGCGTACGCCGAGGTTTACCCCTACCAGTTTGCCCATTCATTCTCGCCTCATAAATCTGCTTTGTCAGTCTATTCTCATCCATTCTCTCCACGTGTCCAAACCATCTAAGCATCCCTTTTTCGATCTTAGTCACTACATCTTCTGTTATACCACATTTTTCCCTTATCACGCTATTTCTTTTTTTGTCCATTAAAGTCACTCCAGCTATACTTCGCAGACTTCTCATTTCCACTGCATTAATTTTGCTTTCATGCTTCTTCTGCCATACCCAACTTTCACTACCATACATAAGTGTAGGGATGAGCACTCCCCTATGTACAGCCAACCTGGCCTTCTCAGACACATTTTGACTGCTCATAAAGGTGTACATAGCCCCATTCACTTGATTTCCTGCCAAAACTCTTCGCTCAATATCCTGGTCACACTTTCCATCCCTTACAAATTTGGAACCCAAGTATACAAATTCTTTCACCTGTTCCACTCTTTGCCCTTCAATGAAGATTGAGCAATTCGTCATACTTTCTTCTCTTTCAAAAACCATAACTTTCGTCTTGTTTACATTAACTTTCATTCCTCTACTTTTTAGAGCCTCATTCAAACTATTAACCATCAGCTGCAATTCCTCCGCTGATGATGCTAATATCACCTGATCATCAGCGTATAGGAGGCATTTGACGGTCAGTTCATTCATTTTTAAGCCATACATACTCTCTTGCAGTTCTTTCAGACAACTATCCATGTATAGATTAAACAGCCACGGAGAAGCTACACAGCCCTGTCTCACACCCTTTTCAATGTGAAAGAAGTCCGTGCAGGCCCCGTTGATCCTGACACAAGCACTAGAACCCTCATAGAGAGACCTCAGTGCCCGTATCAAGTTGCTGTTCACTCCATACATGGACAATATTGACCACAGTTCATTCCTCACCACTCTGTCATAGGCCTTTTCCAAGTCCACGAATATGCAATGGACCTTTTGACTTTTAGCCAAAACTTTCTCAGCTACGCATCGTAAGGAAAAGACCTGATCCGTACATCCCCTTCCTTTCATAAATCCTGCTTGTACATCCCACATTTTTCCTTCAGTTTCATTCATCACTCTTTTTATCAACACTTTTGCATACAATTTGCCAACGATGCTGAGCAAGCTTATGCCGCGGTAGTTTTTGCACTCTTGCTGCGACCCTTTTCCTTTGTAAAGCGGCACAATGACAGCTTTACACCATTCTGCTGGTACTCTGCCACTTCGCCAACAAAAGTTAAAAAGGCGGTACAGCTGGCAAGCTACCACGCCACGTCCAGCTTTCAGCATTTCGACAGAAATCCGATCTATTCCAGCAGCCTTTCCTACTTTCATACAATTCAACGCTTCCACTATTTCTACCATACTTAACTCGCTTTCATCGCCAAATTCATTCAGTTCTAAAACACGCGTATCGCCTTGTATATCTTCTTTTTCGAATAAACTCTCAAAATATTCCTTCCATCTCTTTAGCACACATTCTTCTCCTCTTACAAAACTTCCATCCTGGTTTCTGATGTGATTGAGCGGCGACATTGTTTGCTGACTCCTCACTGTTCTTATGGACTTCCAAAAAAATTTAATATTACGTTGGAAGTCTTCAGATAACCTTTTATCAAATTTTTCTCTATCATTCTCTTTCTTTCTCATCATCGTCTCTTTTGCAACACGTTTATATTTGTCAGATGTCTTATTCATTGCTACAAATAAAATTTTGGCGTAGTCCAACCTCCGAGGGCAGAGAGTGAACTTAAGTTGAAATTAGGCCACAAGTGATAATTTTGTCTTATTCATTGCTACAAATAAAATTTTGGCGTAGTCCAACCTCCGAGGGCAGAGAGTGAACTTAAGTTGAAATTAGGCCACAAGTGATAATTTGCAACCCAATTATCCCATCTCGGCGTTACCTGAGACGCATTGCATTCTCGATCGCACCAATCGTCTAACTCGCGATTAAATTTAAAAAAGACGTGTCAAAAGGCCCTCGGAGTTGGTCTCACCAACCCTTTGTGGAAAGTTGGGTTTGTCGATCACAGTTCACAGTTACATTTATAAGAAAAACTCACAACACCGTCAACAACAGTATATTGCGATTCTTTAAAGGCTAGATTTACAACACTATAAACATTAAGCATGGAACTATTTGAACAGAATAACAATCACTTATCCAGACTATAACACACGTGTTAACAATTAAAATATACCGAACACTATTACACACGAGCACACGAGCCTTGAGCGATGTTACCACTACGAATGACAGCTGACAAAAATGAGCGAGACACGATGTGCGTCGTGCTTTTATTAGCTAGGCGGGTAGGTGGGGTGTCAGGGATTTGCCATCTCCTAACAGTACAATATGTTAATCTGTCTAATGATGTAAAATTAAATTTTAGTTTAATACTTTTATTTTTTTAAATTTTTTTACCAAGGGTGGATACTATATTTCTGAGTCCTAATTCATTTATTAGAATATTATTTCATATGCATATACTCATAGAAATTGGGACTTCATTTATTTCATATGAGTAAGTACTATCAAGTCTAAAGACTATAGCTAAGTATACCTAATCATATAATTTTACTGATTGTTTTTTAAATAGGTAAGGTACATTAAAATTATAGAATAGTTAAGCTAGGTGAATAATTTTGCATACACTCTGTAATTTAAATATCCTGAATGTCAAAAAAGGAGGGTTTACTCATTGAATTTAAAGATTAAGTACCTTTGAATATAATGTATAACCTTTGGTTTACATAGGCATTGACTATATTATAAAAAATCTACCTATGTTTAATCACATTTTGTACTGACTCTTTTTAAATGTAGAATCAGAAACAAATTGTAAAACCTGTGTAATTTTGCATGCGTGTACCTATTGGAATTTTCATTGTAAATTTAAATTTCCCAAAAATAAGCAAGAAATAAAAGGCTGTAACAAACCCTATTACCTAATATTGTAGTTATTGTACCATAGCTTAAGTAGTTAAGTGTTGTACTAAAGAGTAGGTGTCGCTTTCGCTAGATGTCGCTGTACTAATGATCTTATTTCTGAATCGCGGTGTTAAGATTCTCCGCAGGTCAATGACCTTTGCTTGTAAATTGTAATTCTTCGATAGTTTCAGCAGTACCTAGAGCGCATCGGGGAACAACGTCCTATTTGGAATTGTTACTCTGGACACTCTTCGGGAACCGCCACTATTCTTTTTTTTGGATAGAGGTCCTTCTGATATGCGAAGTTGGACCTATTCATTATCTTAAGTTCCTGTATATTGTTACTTCACAATTCACTATTAAACGCCGTCTACTCCGCTTCGTGGTTTTCTCTGGACAACAACCCCTCACCCCTCACCCCTACAATCTGGCGACCAACGAAGGGCACATCACCAAGGCAGGAAGAAAGACGACGTTTCCTGTGAAGAGTGAAGCAAAGACAGACACTATGTCACTTAGCTTGTCACACGAGCAGTTTCAAGAACTCATGGCGCGAATATCACCTGCCCGACAAGAAACGTTCACGACATGTCGTGCGGAATTCAATGGCACGAGGAGTTCAGAAGTGGTGGAGGCATTCCTGGCAGCGGTCAGTATTTTCAAGGACGTTGCCAAAATCAACGATATCGACGCGCTTGCAGGACTACCGCTACTATTGAAAGACGAGGCTGCGATATGGTGGCAAGGTATTAAGCATCAAGTACAGACTTGGGAAAGTTTTAAAGAACGCCTGCGGTACACCTATGCTCCGAAGAAACCTCCCTGTGTCATTTACCAGGAGATCGTGTGCGAGAAGCAGGATAACGATACCCCAACGGAAATTTTCATTGCCCACAAGCGGGCCCTATTTGCTCAGCTCCCCGAGCCGGAAATACCAGAAAGCCATCAACTCCATATGGTGTATGGACAATTGAAGAGCCGCATAAGGGATAAGATTCCACGCAACTCCATAACCTCCTACGACCAAATATTGGAAGCGGCACGTGGGTTGGAGCAACTGTGGTCAGATCATGTGAGGGACAACCGGAACAGCGATGGCGATAAAACAGGCCTCAAGTCAACAAAAAAAAATGAGGGTTCTGTCACTATTCCGGACATACCACAGAGAATTGTCGGAAACTAAAGGCCCAGCAGAAGAAACTGGAGACTTCTGCGAGTCACGAAATACCGGAAAATACTCCTACAGGTGTTTCAGGCTTGGTAACACACAAAACTACACAAGCACCCTCACCATCTACACCTAGAGTGACATGCTACGGATGTGGGGCCCCCGGTGTAGTTCGGAGCAGCTGTCCCACATGCGCCGTCAGAAAACGTTCAGTGGCCGATGCTAACGTCAGTTTTTGCGCGGTAAACGTCCAGGCCAATATCAGAAACCACCCCGTTGTCTTCATAGAAATAGCGGGCGTCAAAGGAACTGCATTCCTAGATACGTGCGCCAAGACCAGCGTGGCTTCCTGTCATTTATATCGTCAACTGGTGGCAAAGGGTCAAAAATTTTACCAGGAAGATGTGCAGATTACTCTTGCCGATGGGATCAAGAGACCTCAACGCGTTTTAACGGCTTTAGTTCCTGTTAAGCTGGAAGATCGGATCATCACTACCACCTTCATCGTTCTGCCTGAATCCACTGACAATCAAACTTTACTTGGCGTTGGCTTTATCCAAGACGCCCGAATGGTTCTAAATCTACCACAATTCACCTGGAACTTCGTGGACTCCACAGACACCTACGAAATGTACGAAGAGGACTTTGTGACCTTTGTGGATACGAGCGCCAATAGTTTCCTGTTAGATCCACTACCGCTTACATCACATCCAGATACAGTCCCATCAAAGGAGGCAGCATTGCCACAGAGTACTAAAACCAGACCGTACAAACTAATTCCCTTAAATTTACCTCCGGTGAAAAGGAAACGTGCTATCTTCGATGGATATTCACCGCATTTTGTTGAATTCATGATGCGGGACGCCGAAAAGAACATATGCAAGGCCGAAAACAATCTTTCGCCTCACTCGCGACAACTTTTTCCAGGCGATGAAGACCCGGCACCTGAAGATGTACCATATACTGCACTCTGTAGTATTACAATAGATTCGGCTCAAGAGAACAAATTAAATAAATTGCTTGATGATTATAACGATATCTTCATTGATAAAGATACCCCCTCCCTGCTAGGAGAACATTGTATTACTACGACTAAGGATCTACCTATCTCGGTACCTCCTTATCGACTGTCTCAAACTAAAAAGGAAGTTCTTAAAGCCGAGTTACAAAAGATGCTAGCTAAAGATATTATCGAACCCTGCTCATCACCTTGGGCATCCCCAGTAGTAATGATACCAAAGCCTAATGGAGAGGTTCGACTTTGTGTGGATTATCGCAGACTAAATGAAATAACAGTAGCTGATACCTATCCCATCCCACGGATAGATGACCTGCTCCATGCTGCCAAACCTAAACCGTATATGTCTACCTTAGATTTGAAGGCCGGCTACTGGCAGATTAAAATCAGAAAGGAAGATGAAGACAAGACTGCTTTCATCACGCCGTTTGGGATATACAAGTTCAAACGGATGCCATTTGGATTGCGAAACGCCCCTGCGACATTTCAGCGGCTAATCGATCGCTTTCGCGTAATCCTGAGCCATATCAACATGCTGGCATATCTGGATGATCTTGTCATCCTATCCAACACCTCAGAAAGTCATTTCTCCGATCTAAAGGATGTATTCCAGAGAATGAGAGAATTAAACCTAACTGGCAACAAAGACAAGTGTCGGTTCTTCTGCTCTTCAATCAAGTACTTAGGACATCTTATCACTCCAGAAGGATTGAAGACCGATCCCGAGAAAACAAATGCCATACTGGAGAGGCCTACGCCCAAGAACCTACAACAACTAACCTCATTTCTGCAAATGTGTTCTTGGTACCGCCGGTTCGTGGAGAACTTTTCATCTATAGCCCAACCTCTCACTAAGCTGACTAAGAAGAAAGCTGCTTGGGTTTGGGGGCCCGAACAAGAGGAAGCTTATGCAACTCTAAAACAACGCCTTGCCAGCCCCCCTATATTGAAACCGGCCGACGAAACCAAACCGTATATTATTAAAACAGATGCCAGTAACTTTGCTCTAGGAGCGGTTCTAGTCCAGGGGGAGAAAGAGCATGAACACCCCGTTGAATATGCAAGTAGATTGCTCACGGCTGCAGAAAGGAACTACTCAACTACCGAACGAGAGGCCCTAGCTGTTGTCTGGGCTCTAGACAAATTTCGAGCGTACATCTAGTGTTCTCCAATAACCATCTGACGGACCACCAAGCCTTAAGGTGGCTCATGAATTTAAGGTCCCCTTCAGGTCGATTGGCTCGATGGGCCCTACAGCTGCAAGCTTACAACATCACAATTGACTATCATCCCGGTAAATTGAATACCGTAGCTGACGCATTATCTAAACCTCCGTGCTGCAAAGATGATCTGACCTGCGACGTGTGTTCTGTAGTTGTGGACATGCCTAAGAGAAGCCCTAAAGAAATTCGAGAAGAGCAGTTGCTAGATCAGAAGATAAAGAACATAACGAAGGCCCTTGAAGACTCCATAGAATCCGAAGACGCTATTTATTGGAGTAACAAAGGATATTTAATGAACAACGGCATGCTGTACAGACTGAATCCTAATATGGATGCTGAGGATGCTCAATTAGTAGTACCCGAACATGAATGGGGAAACATCCTAAGTACCTATCATGATGACCCCCTGGCTGGCCACTACGGTGCCGAAAAAACCTATCAGAAGATAGCAACTCGTTACTATTGGACCGGAATGCGTAAATATATAGCAAGTTATGTTAAAAACTGTATAGAGTGTCAACGCTATAAACCTTCTAATCAAAAACCGGCTGGTCTACTCCAAACGACTTCGATGAACAAACGCTTTGAAACAGTGGCGTTCGACTTGTTTGGGCCTCTCCCACAAACCGAGGATGGTAAAGTGTGGATCCTGATAGTGGAAGATATTGCCACCCGGTGGGTAGAGTTGTTTGCACTCGATGTTGCCTCCGCAGAAAATTGCGCAATGACCTTAATTAATGAAGTCTTCTTACGATATAGAAAGAAAGAAAGAAAGAAAATAAATTTATTTATGACACGCACATTTACACATGTTAAAACACACATACGTACTACAAAGACAAAAAATTAACAACTGTGCGCATCTTAAATGGGTCGCCATCTCAGCATAAATGCTACGCATCCTCTGTCAATGACATAGAATGCGAAGCGCTGATTTTCTGATGGCGCCCTCTCGGTGTAACGCCACGCACGTGTGCACAGATCAAAAAGGAACTTTAAAATAACTTAAAATTTAAAACTTAACTTATAACCTCTTAATCAAAGAAGGAATACTACTTATAATAATACTATTCTTACATTTTAGAACAATTCTAGTAAAGAATACAACAAAAAGGAAAACTACATAATACACAATATACACAAAGCTTCAAATAATTAAACACACTAATTTAACATACTCACACAACATACACAACCAGACATCTCATTAAGCATAAACAGAAACTCAGGTTTTTTTTTTTTTTTTTTTTTTTTTTATCAGCTTGTTTCCGAACGTCCAAAATGTCATGTCAAAGTGACGTTGACATACCGTTGACACTTGTTACCACACGCGCGCTCAACTAGTTGCATTTATTTTGTTTACATACTACATACATTACATTTTATTTCTTGATTATATTTTATTATAAATTAAATCTATGGCAATATGACATTAAATTGTTAAAAAATGTTCCGTCTCCAGTTTAAACCTATATCTGACCAAGAATTATTGAGAACATACTGGCACAGACGGATGCATGTAATCAACAATAAGTGGTGTGGTTTGGGTTATGATGTGTGTGATATTTCCTCAGCTACAGATATGCCCTTCATTTTCACACATTTGCCACCACATTTTATACTGAGCATAACAGGTAAGTGCTAATTATTACTCTTTTGTATATTCAAGAGATGTATCTTGTAACGTTTTTTAAATTTTTTTACCGTTTTCAGGGCTCTAAGTGGTGGTGGCAAATTGTTCCATATTCTGCTAGCTGCATATCTAAACGAACTTCTATATGCTGCTGTATGATGTATAGGGACAAACAACAGGTAAGACGCTCCCCTAGTCCTGTATCTATTTGTATCCCTTGACCCAGACAGCCTCTCATATAGGTACTGTGGCCTATGTGTCAACACTACACCAAACAACATAGTAGCTAGATGCAGCTCTCGTCGCTCCGACATTTTCAGCAGGTTGCCTTTATTTAGGTATGGTGTAACATGTGTACGTGGTGGGATGGCAAAACAAAAACGTGCACAGGCATTCTGTACCCGTTGTATGAGCCGCTCTGTTCTTTTGAGAAGACAGCCTCCGTACACATTGTCTGCATAATTTAGTCTGGATAAAATTAAAGACTCGCAGAGCAGCAATCTGATGTCCTCATTGATGTATGGTCTTATCTTGTAAAGAACTTTCAACTTAAAAAAGCAGTTACGTACAGCCTGTAGGACATGGCTCTCAAAGAGCAGCTTCTCATCAATAACCACTCCAAGATTTCGGACTTCCGCTACCCTCTCTATGGCACAGCCACCTATACGTACATCCATTTGCTGCTGACTCACAGTCTCAATCATCTGCCTTGTGCCGAAGAACATGAATTTAGATTTATCTGGGTTCAAAGTCAGACAGTTCCTACTTGCCCAGCTTACAATGTTATTCAGGTCTTTATTTAATTTGCTTACAGACTCTACACACTCAGATGGAACCACAGGCAGATGTAGCTGCAGGTCATCCGCATAAAGATGAAATCCGCAAGTATCAATGACCTCAGTGATGTCAGCAGTGTACAATATAAAAAGCAACGGTCCGAGGATTGAGCCCTGTGGAACGCCACGAGTTACAGGGCGGTGAGCAGAGTCGACCATGTAACCAGTCTTGCCATCCTTCACCTGTACAAATTGGTATCTGTTGCTGAGATAACTATGAAACCACAAAACTGCCCTCTCCTCACAACCATAGTAGGCAAGCTTCGATAGTAGCAGCGTAATATTTATACCATCAAATGCACGTGAAAAATCAAGCAAAGCAAGCACCGTACCCATTCCCTCTTCTCTGGCCTCCAAGACGCTATCAACCACATCTAAAAGGGCTGAAGCCGTGCTGTGACCCTTACGAAATCCCGATTGCCTTGACGGTAGTAAATTTGACTGCTCTAAATACTTAACTAATTGGTTACTAACAACTCGCTCAAGAATTTTTGACAAACACGGCAACAAGCTGATTGGTCGAATTAACTTTAAAATCGAGAAGCCAGCTCCCCAATGGATCACTTACAGACCCATCAAGGATGTCTTGATTGACAGGTTTGAATTGGACCTTGATAGTATTGATTGGGACTCAATCATGGCATTGGATCATGTGGATGGCATGGTGCAGGCGCTGACCTCAAATATTGTGATGTTGTTTGATTTACATGCTCCGATTAAAAGGGTTTTAATAAAGGAGAAAGGTTATCCCTGGATCACGAGAACTGTCCGGGACATGATGCGACTTAGGGATAGATATTATAAAAGGGCAAAGTCATCAGGCCTGGAGACACATGCTAGCTCTTATAATCAATTAAAATATATAGTAAGAGCTGCCATTGAAAGAGAGAAGCATGCTTATTTTAAGACCTACATTAACAGTAACATAAAATATCCAAAGAAACTCTGGAGTCAGCTAAAAAGTAACATATTACCAAGTAATAAAGCTGATCTAGACATTCCTGGCGTTTGCAGGGACCCTGATGTGCTTAACTGCCACTTCCTTGATGTGCGGGGCAACGATGAGGTGACCATATCTGACCTCTCATACTTTGAGTTTGGTCGTGCTACCGAGGCTATTTTTAAATTTGTGCCTGTTGATGAGAAGGTGGTGGAAAGCATTATCAGAGGTCTTGGTTCGAATGCCATGGGTACAGATGAAATATCACTTGATATGTTGATGATGACACTCCCACAAACACTGACAGTCATAACCCACATAATTAATACATCCTTAACCACTTCCACATTTCCTAGCTCATGGAAGACAGCAAAGGTGAGGCCTGTGCCAAAACGAATGCACCCATCTGGCCCTAGAGACCTTCGACCAATCAGCTTGTTGCCGTGTTTGTCAAAAATTCTTGAGCGAGTTGTTAGTAACCAATTAGTTAAGTATTTAGAGCAGTCAAATTTACTACCGTCAAGGCAATCGGGATTTCGTAAGGGTCACAGCACGGCTTCAGCCCTTTTAGATGTGGTTGATAGCGTCTTGGAGGCCAGAGAAGAGGGAATGGGTACGGTGCTTGCTTTGCTTGATTTTTCACGTGCATTTGATGGTATAAATATTACGCTGCTACTATCGAAGCTTGCCTACTATGGTTGTGAGGAGAGGGCAGTTTTGTGGTTTCATAGTTATCTCAGCAACAGATACCAATTTGTACAGGTGAAGGATGGCAAGACTGGTTACATGGTCGACTCTGCTCACCGCCCTGTAACTCGTGGCGTTCCACAGGGCTCAATCCTCGGACCGTTGCTTTTTATATTGTACACTGCTGACATCACTGAGGTCATTGATACTTGCGGATTTCATCTTTATGCGGATGACCTGCAGCTACATCTGCCTGTGGTTCCATCTGAGTGTGTAGAGTCTGTAAGCAAATTAAATAAAGACCTGAATAACATTGTAAGCTGGGCAAGTAGGAACTGTCTGACTTTGAACCCAGATAAATCTAAATTCATGTTCTTCGGCACAAGGCAGATGATTGAGACTGTGAGTCAGCAGCAAATGGATGTACGTATAGGTGGCTGTGCCATAGAGAGGGTAGCGGAAGTCCGAAATCTTGGAGTGGTTATTGATGAGAAGCTGCTCTTTGAGAGCCATGTCCTACAGGCTGTACGTAACTGCTTTTTTAAGTTGAAAGTTCTTTACAAGATAAGACCATACATCAATGAGGACATCAGATTGCTGCTCTGCGAGTCTTTAATTTTATCCAGACTAAATTATGCAGACAATGTGTACGGAGGCTGTCTTCTCAAAAGAACAGAGCGGCTCATACAACGGGTACAGAATGCCTGTGCACGTTTTTGTTTTGCCATCCCACCACGTACACATGTTACACCATACCTAAATAAAGGCAACCTGCTGAAAATGTCGGAGCGACGAGAGCTGCATCTAGCTACTATGTTGTTTGGTGTAGTGTTGACACATAGGCCACAGTACCTATATGAGAGGCTGTCTGGGTCAAGGGATACAAATAGATACAGGACTAGGGGAGCGTCTTACCTGTTGTTTGTCCCTATACATCATACAGCAGCATATAGAAGTTCGTTTAGATATGCAGCTAGCAGAATATGGAACAATTTGCCACCACCACTTAGAGCCCTGAAAACGGTAAAAAAATTTAAAAAACGTTACAAGATACATCTCTTGAATATACAAAAGAGTAATAATTAGCACTTACCTGTTATGCTCAGTATAAAATGTGGTGGCAAATGTGTGAAAATGAAGGGCATATCTGTAGCTGAGGAAATATCACACACATCATAACCCAAACCACACCACTTATTGTTGATTACATGCATCCGTCTGTGCCAGTATGTTCTCAATAATTCTTGGTCAGATATAGGTTTAAACTGGAGACGGAACATTTTTTAACAATTTAATGTCATATTGCCATAGATTTAATTTATAATAAAATATAATCAAGAAATAAAATGTAATGTATGTAGTATGTAAACAAAATAAATGCAACTAGTTGAGCGCGCGTGTGGTAACAAGTGTCAACGGTATGTCAACGTCACTTTGACATGACATTTTGGACGTTCGGAAACAAGCTGATAAAAAAAAAAAAAAAAAAAAAAAACCTGAGTTTCTGTTTATGCTTAATGAGATGTCTGGTTGTGTATGTTGTGTGAGTATGTTAAATTAGTGTGTTTAATTATTTGAAGCTTTGTGTATATTGTGTATTATGTAGTTTTCCTTTTTGTTGTATTCTTTACTAGAATTGTTCTAAAATGTAAGAATAGTATTATTATAAGTAGTATTCCTTCTTTGATTAAGAGGTTATAAGTTAAGTTTTAAATTTTAAGTTATTTTAAAGTTCCTTTTTGATCTGTGCACACGTGCGTGGCGTTACACCGAGAGGGCGCCATCAGAAAATCAGCGCTTCGCATTCTATGTCATTGACAGAGGATGCGTAGCATTTATGCTGAGATGGCGACCCATTTAAGATGCGCACAGTTGTTAATTTTTTGTCTTTGTAGTACGTATGTGTCAAACAAACGCTTGCAAAAACGCTTCTCCTTGAACGCTCCAAACATTTCCATATGTTTGTGTTTCTGGCGGCCCACTTCGCGGACCGCACCGCTCGACGCGCCGCGTCTCCTTAAACGAGCCCTCAGGGTACTACTGAAACTACTACGTACATAATATTTTCCAAAGTATTTTTCATGTAACTTTATAATAACATATAAACATACATTTAAATACGCTTTTCTCCCCAAAAAGGTAACTTTGATTTACGTAATAGATGGTGAGCATAATACCGTTTTTATTTGACAAACGCAAACATCTCAATTGATTAGATCCTGGTAATGCTGTAAATGCCTGGCTTGGAATCAGAATTGTAAAATAAAGGATGATATTTAGTTCTATCGTGTATTTACCTAGGAACTGCGTTACAAGGCATATTTTTTCGATATTTATTATATACCTAAGTTTTTCTTAGTAGTTATCCTGAGGCAACATGCCCTTAATAATTTCTGTCACGTAACAGTGCAAGATTGTCCAAAATGGTTTGGTGACAGTGAAAAATAATGTAGTCTAACCTTTACAACATTTATCGAATCATTCAAAGCTTACCCATTTCTTTCTGGGTGACGTAATGGAATCAATCAACGCCTACACGGCAGACATTGTTGGATTACTATACGTATGGTAGAGGTATTGGTCTAAGATCCCGTTAAGAACGATCTTCACCGTAGCTTTCAATGTAGCTATCTAGTCATAATGTTTATAAAATATGTTTGTGTGTGTGCAACTTTATGCATTACGAAAACGTTAATATATACTCAAATCGTTTTCTTTTCAAAGAAACATCGGGAAATACAGCAAGTATCAAAAGGAAGGCACGCTACGGTGTAAATGTGACTTTCTTATTCCGGTAACAGTACCTACAGATGTATACAAAATTGTTTTCCTAGCAGTACAGCCGACTCGTGACGTGAATTGTGATCGTTCACTTGTTTACTCACGATGCTTCTTTGTCACATGTGGAAATATCTTTCTGCTGTCTGATTATACAGACGACGACGAAAATTTGAAGTATTTTTTGTAGCGAAAAATTCTAAATCTATGATTTCTTAGGATATAAGTCAAAGACCTCATATTTTTAGTATCATATTAATTTAAACGTCATACTCTCAAAAAGTTAATGATTTATCATTGTTATATCCTCATACTATTCCTTGATGACCTGTTTCGAGGATTCTTTCTACATGTTTCACAGATTTACAGATTACTTGGGGATCAGATGGCGTTGTGTGAAATGTCCGTGAATATTTATTTATTATTAGTGTGACCATAAGTGTGTCAGAAAACCATCAGCTTTTATTTTCTTTCCATAATGATGAACGGTTGTATTACTGCCCTGGGAATCTCCAACAAACTGCACATCTTAAAATACGTATCAAACACGTAGTATATATTCGTAAAGTGAATTTCATTTAACGCACCCCTTTCTGTTGTTTATAACTGACGTTCATTAATTGCTGGCACACCGCAGTTTATTCGAAAATGTCCTCCAGTGCCAGTGAGACCAACTTACAACTAACTCTCTTGACAACTGACCCTGTCTTAATAACATGGAAACGATACAGTTATGATAAAGTGAATTAACTATCTGATATTTACCTGTTATAATGTTAATATTGTTGATTTTTTTTCCTTTAAGGGAAATAGAAGAAGACACTAGGTATGTAACATTTAATTGCATGTCTATGTGTCATACTTTTATTTTATTTTCTGTAACTTATAATGTACTGCTTAACCTACCGCTACAAGCGAGGACATGTCATTGGCTTTCTGTTTCTATGTGATCTCCAATCTTAAATGCAAACTGCAAGTTCTCCATAAGCTATATAAATAAATTTGTTGGCACGGATAATACATAATAATTATTATCTCATGTCATTGGACAGTAAAATAACCACTACTGACGATGTGCCGAGTATTACTATTTCTTAGGGCAGCTCACAGGTGACGATTTGCACTCTGGTGCAGCTCAATACCAACTTTAACCTCTAGATTAGCTATGACAGTTACTTATTTTCATGTGGTGTAGATTTCCTGAGCTATACTTCTTGTTTTATGACATACTACCTTGCTTGTAATATACTTTAACCAAAAGAATACATCTGGCATCAGGAATACTCCGATTTAATCACAAGCTACCATACGTATAGTAATCCAACAATGTCTGCCGTGTAGGCGTTGATTGATTCCATTACGTCACCCAGAAAGAAATGGGTAAGCTTTGAATGATTCGATAAATGTTGTAAAGGTTAGACTACATTATTTTTCACTGTCACCAAACCATTTTGGACAATCTTGCACTGTTACGTGACAGAAATTATTAAGGGCATGTTGCCTCAGGATAACTACTAAGAAAAACTTAGGTATATAATAAATATCGAAAAAATATGCCTTGTAACGCAGTTCCTAGGTAAATACACGATAGAACTAAATATCATCCTTTATTTTACAATTCTGATTCCAAGCCAGGCATTTACAGCATTACCAGGATCTAATCAATTGAGATGTTTGCGTTTGTCAAATAAAAACGGTATTATGCTCACCATCTATTACGTAAATCAAAGTTACCTTTTTGGGGAGAAAAGCGTATTTAAATGTATGTTTATATGTTATTATAAAGTTACATGAAAAATACTTTGGAAAATATTATGTACGTAGTAGTTTCAGTAGTACCCTGAGGGCTCGTTTAAGGAGACGCGGCGCGTCGAGCGGTGCGGTCCGCGAAGTGGGCCGCCAGAAACACAAACATATGGAAATGTTTGGAGCGTTCAAGGAGAAGCGTTTTTGCAAGCGTTTGTTTGAGTTGTAGTTACCCAAGCGACGTGTGACGCCGCGTCGGACGCGGCAAATGAAGCGACAGGCGACGCTGCGGAGGATGCGGCGGGTAAACCAGCCAGTTTAGCAATGAGGGAACGCGGCGGATGAAGCGGCGGGTAACGGCGCAAAATATGCTGCAAGGAAGAGGGGTGGAAGAGGTGCGGGGTATATTCATTTCTATATGTTTGAGTTTGCGCGTGACACGACGCGGCCCGCTTTACGCGCCGCCCGCCTCACTATAAACGGTCAAATCGCTCGACGTGCCGCGGCAAGCCACGCCGCACGAGAAGCTCAACGCCCCGCCTCTCCTTAAACGAGCCCTTAGAGACTTTTCATTCCCTTCACAGCAGGACGTCAACAAATGAGTTTTATTACATAACACAGACAGGTGCGTGAACTAGTTTATTTCACATACTTAAATATTGTTATGGATCTTCGTGTTTAGGCGAAAATAGGGAACATATTTTATTAATGTTTATTGATATAGTTCAAAGTTTGTATTTTTATTTTTGTATCTGACTTTTTCTGCTTGCTGTCAACAGTTTTGCTAAAATAAATATCATTAAGCAATTAAAATCTGGTATGCTTTTGATATCTTGAGTATGAGTTCAAAAACTACATAAATTTTACATAACTTAATCAGTAGGCGATCACCTACTCCAGTTGTGTAGTATCATAAGAAAGTCTTAAAAATAAAAAGTACAATGACTCTATACTTTCACAAATACGATATGATAAACGAAGAAGATTCCTGTTGATCTCTCTCCATACAATGCAACCTGTATCATTTGTTATAATATCTTGTTACACCGCGTACTCTACTAGTGAGTGCAAGTTACAGCCATTCCGACTCACTGTGTTGTGGTCGTATAAGATACTAATGGACATGTTGAAGTGATGCCATTAATCTTTGCTTACTGTGGAAAATATTTCACAGCAAACTTTTTTTATTTTTATACTGTTGAGGTAGACTGATCTAGAAGCATACTAAATAGTACCTAATAGTATTTTTATGATAGCACTATGTAAACACAGTGCTATCATAAATTAATCTAACACTAGAGATCCGTGAGCTGTCGAAGGTCGATCATTATTCATAAAGAATAAACTTTAAAAATAAGTTTATTTAAAGACTCTTTCTGCCTATAAAATTTAACTTTCTCCAATTATACGTTTATTTACGGGCGCAATTTACATAGTACCTTCAAGTCACGTACTACCCAAAGAGTTGCAGACTACGGTCCGGTGAAATTGAACGCAAATCAGCATTGGCAGTCTGGAGGTTGAACGGAAGGTTTCTCAAAATTTGTGCCACCGCACCTTCTGTGTCCAGAGTCCAGACACAGAATGTGTATTTTTGTAGGTCGTCGATCAATGGCGGCGGGTGGATGACTTACCTTACATACATTTTCCAAGTCATGGCCACGATCCAGAATAGATACGTTTCTAACTTGTAGAGTGAACTAGTAAAAAAATAAGTATCAGGAGGAACTACACCTCCTCCTCCTCCGTGATCATGGCGCTTGCCACAGTGCCGTGATATCAGAAATACTCAATAATACATGGCAAATATCCCGTTAACACTAATATTAGTATTAGTGACCATGAAACCTTAAATACCTTTAAAGTATCAAATCTATTTTATACCGTTGGACTCATCTCATCTTAAAAGATTAGATGCAATTTTTAAACGAAATAAAACATCTTGGCATCAAACATTTTATACTGTAAGTGAAAAGTTTTTCTTGCAATTTCTTGAAAGTATGAAAATGTTTTATTCAACAAAACAGAAAGTTAAAGAAGTGTCCATAAATCATATTAAAATTTCAATAATTTAAGACAAAAGTCTCTTTGGTCCGTCGACATCCAAACTTCAGAAAGATTATCAAAAAGAAATGCCTTGGTTTGGTAAAGTTAAGGATATTTTGATAACTCATAAAATCTATGGAATCAAAATCTAGACAATTTTATTGTCAGAGGAAATACATATCTATAATTTAATTGTTTTTATCCGAAAAATCCACAATATTCTTACGATTCATTACTGTCAGCACCTAATACTGAATCAGTATTATAGTAGCCATAGTCACTTATTATTTTACCATTAGCTATTTCAGAGTAAGTACCGTTAAATTCGGTTCAGCTGTTTCAGAGATTAGTTGAGACAACTTGGCTGTGAGACAAAACATAAACAAAGAAAACAGTAGTTGTCGAACTTTTTTTAGCCGAGTGGGAGAGGAAGATGTATTGTGTGTTCACTGAAAAGCAGTTATAAACAGATACTTCATTTTAACTACATAAATAGATATAACTTTCAATAAAAACTTGGTCTGAATTTGAAGCAATTTATTCATGATACGATTTTTTACATACTAAAGTCGTAGGTACAATATTACAGCAATTTTCACAATGTTGATCTTGGCGTTCAAGATGTAAAAGACGAGCAAAGTTTCATAAATGTCTCTCAAAATTGATCCCAAATGAAGGCAGAAGGAACTAGTGAAAGTTGATATAATCAGGATGTCACGGCCCAAGTTAAATGGAAAAGTTTTTGTACGTTCTGCTTTATGCATGCCCTTTGGGCTAGCCTACCTTAATAAGCGATGCCTTTAAAAGTTGTGCGCTCATAAAAAAGTTTCTGAACGTGAGCGTTGGAGGGTTAATAGGAGTGAACTTAATTTAAAATAGCAACACGGATTTTAGTGGTTACTTTTATTACTTCCTTGTGTTTTAGTGTTATAATTCTATTTAGCGGGTTGGGTCTCTAAATATATACGAACACAAATTGTATTGTTGTACCTATTGTTTATGCATACTCGAAATAATTAATAGAATAATGATGTATCAGCTCTTATAAACTAAGACCTGAGGAAGGCGGGTGGGCTGCTCGTTGTCTTTATAGAAGCAAGACCAAGACGGAGGCTTGACGTAAGTTTCATGCACGATTCACGTCCTTATAATATAATTTCCCCTGAAACCCACTCCCTAGTTACTGATCCCAGCAAGATTGCTTCAATAGAAATATAAGAAGCTGGTAAAATTAAACAGAAACTTTTCGGTACAATGTTCCGAGTTCAAGATAAAGTTGTTCAATTGATCCTCCATAAAAAATCATAGCGGAAAGCTCACTCGTTTAACAGTATCGGATAATTCACACTATAATATGGTATTTAACTATTTATTTTCTAATTGTCGAAGTGTGTTTGACAATTAGAAAATAACGAGATGGAATGAGAAGGTTTTCTTAAAATTTCTGTGTCTAGAGGAGTTTTATTTGAAAGAATCTTGAGGAAAGTTAGATAAAAACAACGTTTTAAGCATGGTTACATGTAACTTCGGGGATAAAGGTGTAATTAGATTATATTCACACCTTTATCCCCAAAGGGCCCGCAGAGGCATAGTATTATTCCACATTTCCCCTAATACTTTCTTGTCCCATGCTATACATTGTGGTGACGGTTTATGACGACACGCTATTAAAAAATGCGAAAAAAGTACCTATTAATAAATCGCAGAATATCTAGCCCGATTCTGAATTATGTGGAAGCCGACTTAAATTCCAAACGACAGTACTTTTATCAGAAGCTGTGTATGCCTAAATGTAATATCAATGCTAATGTGTAAAATAATAAACCAAATAGCGATCCTTTAAATTTCTTTGTGAATAAAAATATCACAAGCTTAATTTATTCGTTATTTTTAAACAACATCATGTATGGCAGTTGTTGCATGATGAATTAATCTTGTCATTGAACCGATCGACCTGACTCCGATACCAGCTATTGAAAAACGACTCGCTCCCGTTTGACCTATGGCCGGGGACAGCCAAGTCGCTGTATTTCATTTGTTAAAACGAGAGATAGAATTTTAGGGAAAATATTGTTGTAGACTTTTAACTTCACAATTTTTTTGGTTTGTCGATTTGTTATACGGATAGCTATGGTAGAGTCAATGGTGTTTAAAATTTTAGCTTATTATGAGGGCTTATATTTTTAAAGTTATTAGTAAAATTTTATTTATTGAAAATGATGATGTAATATGGTATACCAAAAGACATCAATATTTTATGATTAAGATAACATAATATTGTGAAACATAAAACAAGACAATTTCAAAGGACATAATTGTGACTAATTCAAACGCTTAGTACCTACCTACTGTAACTTTCGTTCTTTGACATGCAAAAATGAAAAGCTGATTTCAAAACATAAATAACAATTAGAAAAAAATATGATTTTACGCAATGTCTAACAAAGTTAAAAAAAGCAACTAGTCTTTTTTCAAAATAAAATATAATAAATTTTATTCCCTTTGAAATTAAAAAAAAAATATGTTTCATATTAAATACCACATCAGCCACCATTAAGCCAAACGTATTAATCGCACAAAATGACATAATTAACAGCGTCCATTTAAGAGGGAAATCTTTCCGTGTAATTGACTTTGAAGGGTTTCTTTTTACTACAACGACCAGTTAGACCGACGTAATTACGAGGAAGTAGAGTCAAGCCAAAAATAACATTTTTTAGAGAAATGCTTCAGAAACGGGAAATTAAACAATTGGGACAGCTCAAAATAAACATGGATCATTGAACGAAGTCAAAATTTTGCTACCCTGGATTTGGCAATTGGTTTTATGAATGACAGAGTAATCTAAAAATGGGCAATGGAAGAATATATTATGTTACTACACGCTTACACGCCTTTATTCCCAAAGGTGTAGGCCAAGACATACAATGGTGCAAGCGTTCAACTTGACTTAACTTCTGCCATGGTTCTTAACATGCCCTTCAAAGCATGGACACACTCCCAAAATAAAAATTTCATGAAGTGATCACCCAGCCGAAGAACAACCACAGTTAAAGTGCTTAGGGCAGTGATTATTTATAGAACATGGTGTCAACGGGGCTCCGTGAGCATTGAATGACTGAATGAACTAATCTATATTAATATTATGGAGAGGAAAGATTTGATTATTTGTTTGTTTGCACGACTAGGCTCCTAAACTTAATAAATAATCTCGAAAAGAAGTAACTAAGAATTTTCAGGCTAATAAACTCCGCATAAAGTTTTCCAACTTAAAATAAAGGTTTTTTTTTTACTTGAGATTTATTATCCTCACGGCTAGATTGTAATTGTTCTGGGGTACTAATAATCAAAAAAAAAAAACTTCGGAAATAGAGAGACGGAGGACTCTTGCAAGATCCATAGAGACCACGTCAACCTCAACTGCGAATGGTGTAGACAAATAAACAAGACTCTGGCACAAAGGTCTCTTCAATCGTAGCAGCTACTCTTAGCAGTCAATCAGAATTTGACCCTAGACCCAATTTCAGTTAAAATTTTGAGCTAGTGATGAAAAAATTTAAAAAACCCCCGACTCACAAAAAAGAACAATAAGAAAACCTGTAAAAAGTAAAAAAATAAGCATTATATTATGACCTATCTACCCTAAGTATTGAACCTTTATTATTATTATAGGTAGCTATATTATTTACGTATTCATATTTTTAACTAACAGTTTGTCTCGTCTGGGCAGAGTTTAATATATCGGGGGGACCGCTCTATACCTACCTAAACAAAACATCTACAGTTAGGATCTTGCGAGGCAGACGTACGATTAGGTTATGATTAGGTGAGCGGTCCCCGACGAGACAAACTGTTAGTTAAAAATATGAATACGTAAATAATATAGCTACCTATAATAGAAGCTTACATTTGAGCGCGACTAAAACGAAAGTGATGGTATTCGAAAGAGAAGAGGACAGAACGAATGCCAGGATAACTGTAAATGATGTAGTGCTGGAACAGGTGAATGAGTTTGTATATCTTGGATGTGCATTTAGCAGGGATGGACGATACACCGCTGATGTAGAAAAGAGGGTAACTGCAGGCAATAGTGTGAATGGAGCGATAGACAAACTTTTAGGTACCAAGGCCTTAAGTCAAAAGGCCCAGCTCGCAGTACACAATGCGGTGCTGATACCTACGCTAACGTATGGAAGCGAGAGTTGGGTATGGCAGGAAACTCATGAAAGTAGAATAAACGCGGTCGAGATGCGCGCGCTACGCAAAATCTGCGGAGTAACGGTCGCAGATCGCGTTCGGAATGAAGATGTAAGAAAGGGCATGCCACGATGGTTCGGGCATGTGGAACGAATGGGAGATGAAAGAATGACAAAACAGATATACAACGCAAAAGTGGATGGACGTAGGAGTCGGGGAAGGCCATGACACACCTACCACGACCAAATTAATCGTGTGTTAGTTGAAGGTGGTGTCAAGAGCCGTAGGAACCGACGTGCATGCATGAAAAGAAAAATGAAAGTTGAAGAAGCAAGTGAGGTGTGTATGGAACTATGGACCGTGCCGTGTGGCGCTCGATTCTTTCTGCCTACCCCGCAAGGGATTTGGCGTGAAGATAGTATAGTATAGGTATAGACCTATAATAATAATAAAGGTTCAATACTTAGGGTAGATAGGTCATAATAAATTATTTAATAAATAATTATATAATTATAATAGTTATTTTTTTACTTTTTACAGGTTTTTTTATTGTTCTTTCTTGTGAGTCGGGGGTTTTTTAAATTTTTTATTTAATTTTATTTCATGCTTTTTATAGGAGTTTTTAATATCAACATACGTATAGTCTATCAACAATTATTCTAATGCGAATTGCGCGGAGTGTGGTTACAGAATTAGAAATACATTCCACTCCTCATATCTTTCGAATGGCTAAACCGATTTTCATAAAACGGTATCGTGATGTACAAGTTATGTCCTTTCATTTGATACCCAACACGGGTATATTTGAACACATTCAATTTTTCATCACCACACTTACCCTTCATATCTTTGAAATGGCTTCACCGATTTTTATAAAACATAGCTAAGAACTGTAACACTCTCCCCTAACCCAACCTTTAAACAAAAGAAACAGAATCAAAATCGGTTCATCCGTTTGGGAGCTCCGATGCCACAGACAGACTTACAAACACACACACACACACACACACACACCCACACACACGTCAAGCTCATAACACCCCGTTCGGGTTTCCGTCGGGGGTCTAAAAGAACCATTCTTTCATCTGTAAAGGTCATATAATTTACTTTTATCATTCTTCAATCATGCTTCGAATCTCGTAAAATTACGTTTTCTCGTAAAGTTACGTTACCACGTCCAAGTCATTGCTAGAGCTACGAAATTGTAGTATAGATGAGGCTTTTTATTTTAAACTATCTGATTGAGCTTGAGAGGCTCTATTTCTGTCCTACAAAACCCACAGTATTAAACTTTGAAGAGATTGGTCCACACGTTGAGGAATTACAACTGTCAAAACATTTCCCGAAACAACCCCTCTCCCAAAGGAGCCCAGAATATCGGAATCCCAAGTAATTTAAAGCCTTCTTAGATTTATAAATGCAAATTATGTCAAAAATCACTTAAATTGATTCAGTAGTTTCGGCATGATGCTGTTTTGGATACAGACGTTTTTTTTGCATTAAATTTTCGGTTTAAGTATCGCCTTCTTGTGTGTTGACGCGCGAGGATATCAAATTTCAATATACGAATCAGATTCTGAGGGTCCTAGATCATCCAGGATGAACCACTAAGGGAGTGTGCTCCCTTGGTAGGTACGTGACTAGGCGGACTTTTTAGGGAGTACAGTCCTTTGGGACAGTTCAATGGAACCTTAAGAAAAACATTTATATCATGATATTATGAAAAGAAAGGTTAAAAACTAGACATTATAAGCTTTGTTATGTAGGCTGACATTATAATAGTTGTTATTTACTTTTTTATAATTTCAAAGTTACGTACGTTACATACTACCATATCCACAAACTCACCTTCGATAAAAATAAGTCTTTTGCTACGCATCCTATCAGGCAACACCAAAGTTTGATTGAATATTCGAAGAATAAGAAAAACTTTTACTTTGTGTGCCCGTGGTTATTTATTTTGTTTTGATTCTAATATTTTATATTTAAAATCAAAAACTGATTTAAAATAATATAAATAACGTACTATTCTATATAAGTTGATTTATTCTTTCGTGTCATAAGGCGTCGATGAATTGACGGGCACCAGTGATACATAAATATATCATAGGCTACAATTAAGAGTAGTAGTTTTATTTAAACTATGTTTATAACAAACTAATACTCGTATTAGCATACTTTGGGCTAGATGGCGATGTGAGAAAAATGATTTGCAATATTTCTTTACTTACCTATGTAGGTATAAATATCAGAATATCGAATTGTAATTGCACACTAAGGTGTTTAGAAAAAATAAACATCAAATGCCTGATATCATTTATACTCTTGATTGTTGGCACTTGGTGGAATTTCTTGTAACACATTATGCACTTTTTGCTTAATCACTTCATACACGAAACGTAAGTGTATGAACAGTTAAATTACCTTTGACAATGCTGTAAAAGCGAAACCGGTCAGGTTATATGTATTAATAATAAAAATTGTGGAATAAAGTACAAGTGATTAAGCAAAAAGTGCATAATGTATCAAATGCCTGATCTGTATAAACAACAATAGCTATAGAACTAACTCAATCACGTCACAGTCAAACCAAACACAAGCTAATCTCAATAAAATTCATCAATTCGGGTAATAATAATGTCTTATTTTGTTCAAACTAGTAAAACTGCATTTCCATATCCGTATCCGTGGTCTTATACCCATAACACAAGCAGGTTATTCCTAGCTTACTTTGGGATCAGATAGCGTTGTGTGAAATTTTAATGTCCGTGAATATTTATTTATTTATTTAGGCACTTCTCTGCCCAGTTAAATAAGAAGCAAGGTGGATGTGTGTAGGGACCCCCAGTCCAAGATAGCATTCAGACTGCCCTCTAAAAAATCAGCATGTTATTCTTCAATACTCTTGTGACAAACTTTGTCATGAGCACTTAAAAGAATAACCCGCTGAGTTTCTTGCCAGTTCTTCTCAGGTGGGTCGCGTTGTGAAGTGGTAGTACTTCTTTGGTTTATATTCGGGACGTTTTACAAGTGCATTTGTAAATGCCTAAGTAAAATAAATTTATTTTTGTTTGTTTGTACTAGGCTTGTTTGATCAAGCTTAAACGGTTCCAGAATATATAGTGATTCAAATCACTGTAAAACTACTAATAGTTCTATGATAATACTTCTACCAACAGATTCAATTTCACACCGCAACCAAACCACTTTGCGTGCCTCTTATTATTCACATTCATTTTTAAGCTATCAAACCGTCCTTCGCCTCATATCTGTTGTACATTGGTTAGGTACCTATAACTCAGCCTGACACATCAGTAATAAAAACCCTCGTGAGAGAACCTGCGTCACGACGAGGGTATGCCATTTCCTTAAAGACCATTGTGTAAGACCCTTAACAAAAGTATTGCGAATTAAATATATGTGTATATTTAACGAGTCATGCATTTTATGTTCCAATGGTTGAATTTGCTTAAATAGAAAACAAAAATTTACAAATAGTGATAGGTACCTTTTTGTCTAATTCTTAACAAATGGCCGTCCAACCTGGGCGGGAAAAGTGGAATATTCTTCTCACTTTCCCACCCGCTCCGCTCCCGCCGTAGCTTTCTAACCTAACCTATCCAAGTCAGATTGCGCGGGCTTAATCCTGTAGTGCACATATTTTGAGAAAGGGACATTTTGAAAAAAGGACATTTCGCGAAAAGGCCATTTTGAGAAAAGGACATTTCGCGAAAAGGACATTTTGAGAAAAGGACATTCCGAGAACAGGACATTTTGGGAAAAGGACATTTTGAGAAAGGACATTATGAGAAAGGACATTATGAGAAAGGACATTTTGAGAAAAGAACATTATGAGAAAAGGACATTATGAGATGAGACGATCTCAACTTTCGCAGAACCTAGAATTCAAGGGTTCCTTTGAAATTGGCCTGTTGGCTCAACCATAAACTAGCTTAATGATTAAGGCGTAAATAGGCGTGGGCTGAATTGTTTTAGAATTACTTAATCTTTAAGATCTTTTATGATTAAGCAAACTTTTATGATTGATCTTTTATGAGGGCAGTTTCACACGCTGCTTGATGAGTCTGATGAAGAAATACCTCTCCTTTCATAGACTTTATGTGACGTAAACCAAGTTGCGAGGATCAGCTAGTTATTTGATAATAACTATCTTCCAAATTTTGGAAAAAAAGCAATGTTATATTTATGTATGACTAGCTGTGCCCGCGAGTTTATTTAGTTTTTTTTTTGGTTTTTGGCATTTTTATTTTAATAAAAGTAGCCTAAGTTACTCCTTATAACATAAGCTATCTGCCAGTGAAAGTCCCATCCAAATCGGTCCAGCCGTTTCAAGGATTAGCCGGAACAGACAGACAGACAGACAAAAATTGTAAAAATATATATTTTGGTATGTGTACCGTATATAAATTATTTAAAATTACTTTAATATTACAAACAGACACTCCAATTTTATTTATTTGTATGTATAGACAATCGTCTTCTCAATGCGTGGTCTGATTCCAAAAAAAAATTCGGTGTCTTAAAGGAAGCACTTTAAAAATTGTTTTCATCTATTACCTACTTGATACTGGCATTTATCTGTTAAAATGGTTTTTACTTTATCTTCGGGAAATGCAATATCAATCTTTACCTCTTCGTGTTACTTGCTTATCAATTCTGCAACCAGTTATACCGCTATTTTTGTATGATTATATAGTTTTGATAAATCTAGGTTATACATTTCTTTTTCTTAGGGCATTGTTGATGATGATGATATCAATTTCGGTAGTGACTGGGCTCAATCCGACTTGGATAGGTGAGCTAAGAAGGCTAAGGCGGGAGCGGAGCGCAGCGGAGCTTCCGCATTAGCCTTTGTGGTTATTGTTCTTACAACCACCTAAGTTTTGTTTAGGCGGTTAATACATGACAAAAAGAATGACCAATAATTGTGAAGATGTTAGTAGTACACTGAATTTTTAATACCAAAATGTCACATAATAGACTAGTTTTTGAGAAAACAGTGTTAATATTATCCCTTAGGTGCATAAAACTGGCACATGAATAATTTGCATGCACTGTGCATGCAAATTGCCAAAACAGTTATGTGCAGAAAAAAAAATCTTCAAATGTAACATTGCATACCAAATGTATATATAACAAATGTAAAAAATGAATGTTCATAATACTGTACTTACAGATTTTTGATTATTTACACAATTTTTGAAAAAAACATGTTTTTTTTAGTTCCCCAAAACCTTGTAAAATCACATATGAAACTTGTCGGGCGCAACGACGATATTACAAATTTGATCCCTAAAGGGATAGGCAGAGGCCTGTTTTGTCCATATTTCACCTTTTAGATTTTCGTTCCATGGTCATAAGCCGTATAATTATTGCAGTGTTGATATGGACAAGCCGCCCTTAAAAGCCTTCAACTGGACTTACCGACGGCCAATTTACTAGCAACCGGGACCTAGGGCCTAACTTTTAGCTTTTATAAAAATATAATAATATTTTTTAGACCTTCTTACACTACGCCATTTTGTCTATATTTAACTACTTCAGTATGTGTGGGTATGTACTTTACAAAACTGGTAAACTATCTTTACCATAAAAATTCATACACACTAGACAGAAATATTGGAGAAATAAATGTATTAGAATTAGATAAACATCTTATCATTATCCTTTATTACAATTTTTAGTACCACTTTACTTTATGCTTGCTTTGTACATCTACGGTCTTCTTTATTCTCACTGACGTATTCATTTCCCGCGTGTCGTAGCGCTCACAGAAGCCAGTCTCGTGTCTTTGAAAGCTACCCGTGCAAAATTTATTGTTGAAAGTTTCTCTCCCTGAAATTTCAGTCAAACACACTCGACTACTAAAAGAAAATAGATGTAATTTCATTAGGTTTGTAACGTTCTGAAGATGAAAAGCTTATGAATACATAAGTAAGTCGAGTTAAATCAACACAATTTCAGTCATTTATTTATATTATGCGTTCACTACTGTTTTCCGTTATCAAAAATAGTAAGCCTATTGCTTCGATTATAGTTTATCAATGATTTACTACCAGTGATTTTCCCCACAATACAAATTCAAAAAGTCCTTTTTTTTTAGCTTTCGAAAATCTATACCTAATGAATGTTTACGTCATAATAATTAATCTGCCAAAATTTGAGTCAAATACATTCTGTACCGCGATAGGTGCCTATCGCAGTACAGAATGGATTTGGATCAAATTTTGGCCAGTCCCGCTTGCCTGATATGAAGTTGAAGTGGATTTCAATGGTATAGATAGTATCAGAAAAAAAAATTGATGAAACAGTGCTACAAGTTTTCACCTCACTATAGATAAGAAATGAGTATTATGGATATTAAGAATATTATGTTTATTAGGTGTATAATGTTACTTTAAGAAATGTCAGCGCAATGGTAGGAAATGGAATCAATGAATCTTGGAATGCCATTTGTTGAGCGAATTTTATGCTACTGTTACTGCTTGCAAAAATTTTGCAATTTGTCGAAATAAAAACTCGTTCAAATCTTCCTGATTTTTCAATTTTGAATAATGTTGGAATGCAAACCGATGATAGTAGTAATTAAACTTTATTTTAGGCAGGTGATTGTGTGCAGTTATTCTTAAAATGACGTTGGCGCACTGACAAGATATTACTACATGCATTGAATGCCTTTTTAGTGATTACCTAAATGCTTAATATTGAAATGCAACTTCAACTCCGATGTCAAATTCTTACATCTGTTTTCCAGCAAATATGGAAAAAATAATATTTTGATCTTAACGTACTTCAACATTTTTTATATTATTCCTCATACAATGCTGTGAAATTTAATTTGACAAAACAAAAAAGCACAATGGTTACAAAGAAAATGTATAATGCCTGAAGCTGGTGGTAAGCTCGATGTATTGTCTTAGCATGTTTCGCCTTTTTACAAAGCTTAAAGCTTTTTACAATGTTTAATCGGGTTGACTGAGCTAGTCTCATATTGATTCTACTCTTTGACGTTCATTCGATTGTGAGAATAGGTCAGTTTCTTTGACTTATTTTTTTAGACTTACTGGTTTTGCTTTTTGTGATAAAATCAGTTACATTATGGGCATCTACGGGCACTTTAAGCCTGGTATCTTAATTAATATCCATCAGTATTAAACTGTGTTGTATAATATGCGTTTTTTTCCCCTTATATTATTAGGTTCGACGTCAATTAATATATGGTCACCACGTGGGAGCCCTGGGGTAATCCAGTCCGATGGCGTATTCAGGAGTACCGGCTGTCAGTAAATGGAAGATTATTATCATTCATGAGGAAATCCACGCGATAAAAAAACGTATTACGTGGTGCAGAAATATTTTTGACGAAATGTAGGCATAATATAGTAAAAGCAATTGCTTTCTTCGAAGAAAAAAGAAATGTAGATTCTCGTAAACGAAATCTTACAAATAAATAAACTAAACAAACAAAACGTTCCAATGATTTAACTTGTTGGTTTCTAGTCGGAAAACATCAGTCGTAAAGTTGCCCCGGTTGCGGTACGACGATTCTTCAAAGCATTGACGAATCTTATCGAAGTTCCCTGGGGCTCGACGCGCCTTATCGTGACGGGACGAGCTACTTCGGAAACAATACAATGAGTAAAGAGTAAAGAAGTGATGGATGAGAATTATGAAATGGAATGTTTGACAAGTTAAGCTTGAGTGGGGTTAATGGAGATTGAACATTGTAATGAATATGTTTTTAAATCTACTAAGTGTAAAGGGTTAAAAATTATGCATTACCCTTTTTTTACAAGTGGATTACTAGTTCAATTTGTTCATACTTATAAAATTCGAGACTTCACGGGAAATACTATTTACTTACATTCACCGACGTTTCGAGCACGTTGCAGCGCTTTGGATTGAGCAATTCTATAAGTACGAGCGTTAAAAACCGCGATAGTTTAAAAATAACATTAGTTCAATTTGTATTTTAAAGTCCAGGCGATAAAAGTAGTAAACTATCGGCACGATTATTAGTATTTTATTACTATTCACCTTATTTTTAACTGTCTAAAATCTAAATAAGACCCATGACATTGTGCCCAAATGACTGACAGTTCTACAATTGAACTAAGTAGGCACTGCAAAAATATTTTTAAGCATCTTACCATCTTGCTGAATATTTTTGAAAACAATAAAATGATGAACCAACACAGTACAAAATTCTATAGAAATGTAAGTATAATAAAATCATTAGGATCAACTTAGTTCTAAGAAGTTCCCTTATAACAACTTATAACATTTTAATTACATTGCACCTTGTTAACTTCACGCTAATTATTTTGAGAGCTTAGTAGTAGAGTAGTCAAGTAGACAGTAGAATTCATTTCATCCCACGTATTCGGTAGTACAGTAATAGAAATTTAAAAAAACACAAAAACCTTACTCTAAATTAGTTACTAGTTTGAAAATATTATCAGTTTTGTAAGGTGGTATTTTTAGAAAATCTAACAAAGTCATTTCATTATCATAAGGTAGAAGTGATCTTATTTCTGACATTAGTAAAATGTCAGAAAAAAGGTTTTTAAAAAGTCTGTAGCCCTGTTCAAGGTACTAATAAATTAAAACACGATTTAGATACTAATTTACTTCACGAGAACTGCCCATGATGTCTGATACATATCTTGCTTCATGGTACTGCTGCAAGTCAATATAAGTTTATGTGCACCATTTTAATGTAAATGAGGTTCATGAAAATAGTTCATTTTACTGAACAAAATAGTAGGCAAGAAATCACGCATAACTACATACAATTGCTATCAAATTACTCTACTCAAATAACACAGCTGCAGGTATCTTCACTAGCTAATATTATAGAATATTGTCAGTCACAAGAATGTTCGCTAGATAATTCTCTACTATTTAGTCAAAATTCTTGAGGCTGTATTATGTAAACCACTGTGAATGGATTCGACAAAATATTCATTAGTCTAAGAGCTTTCTAATGATTTATGTATCTCTACAGATGACAGACAGAGCAAAGCCATTGTTTAGTTCTACAAAATAAATTATTTAAGCAGTAGGTTCATAAAAAGCTCACAAGGGACTAAACTAAAGTTACAATGAACAAAGAATTTTTCGGACCTCGTCGGACTGACCAATCAAAACGTATAAAAGAACAGGATTATCTTTGAAATTTTGAAAATTCGCTCTCTGCTTCGGTATTTTCTCAGAAAATATTGGTTTGACGCATTCCAGTAAGAAAATGATAACTTAAGCAAATATTTAAATGAAAAACATTGTAATATGATTAGGATATTGTGCTCACAGAGTAATACAATAATTTTATGATACAACAATATCAAATATCTGTTGTTTACTATCCTTAGCATTTTGTTCAAACATCTTTAAATAAGTTTCCACACACCCACATAATTAATTGAATTATCCTGACCGAAAATAAAAAAATATATAAATAAAACTGCTGAGAGGTTTGATAATAATGATAAACTTTAGTAAAACCGATTACCTTAACTACAGCGACGGAGCAGAAAACAATAATAAAAAGCAATACAATTGTAAGTAAAGTCGTATCTTATTGTGTTAAACTTTTCAGGCCTTGTTTCTTCACTCCATGTATCTTTGCCGTCTAGTATACGCGACCGTGTCTAACTCCCGTAAAGCTACATGATGATAAGATGAATGAATACATCATTCAAGCGTCGCTTTTGTGGTACCACTTTTATAGCTTACACATTCAAGACATCAACATGAGAGGCAAACGTTCTGAAATATTCACAATAGAAGAAACAACAGTTTACATTCGGATAAAGTTGAGAATTGAAGTAGGTCACGGTAACAGAGGCTATGTCAAACTGAGAAACCGTTTCTAATTTATTAATGTCAAGCGCATTGCGTATTTTTGTTTATGTCGCTTTCTTGTAAGTATTCTCATTTGCGGGAGATGTATTCGATACATTGTCAGAACAATCATTTATAGGTTGCGTGTTACGCTTTATTGGGAATTTGGTTTGTTGTGGTACTTCTTATTTAAGTAGGAGCTTTTTACCTAAACAGAAAATTTATATCCTTACATAATTTGTGAGGCTCGTAAAGCCAACAAAACTTCAGTGAATTGAACAATAATGATTAACTGGTATTAAAGTTTGATGTACTTATTTAAAAATTGAAAATTTACTCTGTTTACCACCATGTAATCGAGTTTTACGTACAAAATATGGCCATCATATTCATGATGAAATAAACTAAAACATATTTTAATATTATTACATAAAAAGACCGAATTGGCAACCTAACCTTAAAGAAGCCTTAAAGATAAAGATAAAAGCCTATAATACAAATTGACACGATAGAGTTGGTGTCACCTGTTTTATTTCTGGAGGTTTCCAAATACAAAACTATTGTTGTAGGTATTGGTGGCAATGGCAAAATAAAAAATACTAAAAACTTTCATAAATATATAAATTGTAATTGAATACATTATCAACAAAGGTACAGTTACAGCACAACGTAGAAGCTCTAAAGTTTACGATTCTGAGTCAGGTGGGCACAAACAAGTTGACTTTTATCGCTCCATATATCCCAAGGCATGTAAAATAGACGTGTCTATTTTACAACGAGTGGCGTACTCATGTTTATTTCATCGTTTGAATGTCGTAAAATGTACAATAATGTACATATTGTTGTCGTTTTGTAGGGGACCAAACCATATAACTTTAATTAAATTATTTCTGCTACTTTTGTTTAACTTTGAATTTAATGAATCCATGATATAATAATAATATAATCCACCATCTATACTTAACTTAGTGAGGTAATTTATACTGGTTGAATTTATAGTCGTTTTGGAACGGAAAGGTTTAGGCACAGTTTCGATAACAGAACCGATCGGCACTGTCAATTTGAAAATCAACAATAAAAAATTACGAAAATGTCAAAATCTACATCGTTTGCCAAAATCAAAATGAGAACTCCTGGTTATTCCTTTAAATTTCACGAAATACGTTTACTACGATTTTCTACTACAATTTTTCATTCAATGTCTAACGTTCCAATCAGTATGAAGCATCACCGCGCCGCGAAAATTCGACCAATCACAACGCATGAACGCATCGGTCCACGTGGATTCGTTGCCAAGCAACGTCGGTAGGTACTCGAATAGTTACGTCTTGTAGGTAGGTAAATAGGCTCGGCCGACCGCGCCGGCGCCGCCGCGGCGCGCAGTTCGACTATGACTCGCACGCAGTATTGTCGTCGCGACCGTGCATTGCAAAAATGAGTCGTCAGTACGAATATTCCAACATGGAATATTTAGCAATGGTGCAGATGTATGCCGTTGCTAACTACAACCTAGAAGCAGCTAGGCGGTTGTATTCCCGGTCAGATAATTTGAACGGGCTACGGCTACGAGGAATTCTTCAAGTTCCATCGACAGCAACCATCTTGGCTGCGACCCAGCGCTTACTGGACTACGGACAATTCCGAACGCCGCGACATGCACAAGGCCGTGGACGTCTAAATGACTCTCCAGATATCGAAGAAGATATCATCGAGTTCTTCGAACGAGACCCACGGCAAAGTACAAGAATGGCAGCAGGCGTGTTCAATGTGAGCCAATATTATGTGGGGGTGCTGGGTAGGACAACCTCCACGTGGTGCATCCTGGTAACGTGGACGACGATGTGGACTTCGCCTGAGGCGCACGTCGTCGCCCACGGCCAATAGTCCACCAAGGAGGGGGGGCCTTTATGGCCGGTTTGGAGTTCTCCACATGCGCTCTGTTATGCAGAGCGTACTTAGTGGAGAACTCCCAGGGCGACGAGTACTTCGCCACTGAGTGATCAGTGGCGAAGTGCACGGTTCCATAGGAACCATCGTTCGGCCGAGCCGTAACCCCGTCTGGCAACAGACGGGCACGGTGGCTCTTTGGAGTTGCGAGGAAGAAAACCTCTTTAAAAAATTACCCCAAATCTCACGCTCTGACGCCCGGCAATTTGATGTATCGCTGGGGGGAACTCAGTGCCTAGGGCGTCACTCCCGCCTTCCCACCCTTCCCATCCTCACATCCTCTCCCAACTTCCCCACTCCCACCCTTACGTCGGCGGACGCAAAACGCAAAAAATCAGTATGGAGCAAATTACGACGCAAGTTATTACCCAGGAGCGCACCCGGACAGTGTCCGGGGAATCGCTTGCCATGTCTCGGCATGGCGACCCCCGCCAGGGTTCATCCCTGGTGGTATATGGGAGGGGTCACCATACTTTAGGCCCAGGGGTGTGCCTTAAAACCACCCCCAGTGACGCGGAGGTCGCGTCAACCCGTGCTGGCTCGGAGATGGAGTCGGCGGTCGACATGGGTACCGAAACCGAGGGTGCCATCGAGGGTAACCATGCCGACGTGAAAAGGAAGAGACCCAGGTCGAGCGGCGAAGGCCTGTTCCGTAGGCCTGGGTCGGAGTCATCCACAAGTGAGGAGGATCTCCCTCGGAAGGTTGTGGCTACCACCGCGGGTAGAGGTCGGAAGACCGACCTCTACAGAGCGAAAGGGAGTAGAGTAGCAGTAGAGCCGCCGGCGATTGTGCCCCCGCTGCCAAGCGGGAAGGTCACGGAGGTGCCGGCGGCTAAAGAAATCATGGCGGCTCTGGCCCGCATTTCTGGCGCCGTAAAGGGTGCCAAGAATGTGGCCGGGAAGAAGAGGGTTGTGGCGGACGCGGTCACAGGCGCCGCCAAAGCGTTGGAGGAGCTCCTCGAGAGGAGTGTCTCCAAGGAGGAGGGGAAGCTCCGGGCTCGGGTTGCGGGCCTGGAGGCGGAGCTTGCCGACTCCCGTAAGCAGCAGCAGCTGATGCGGGAGGAGGTTGACAAGCTGACGCAGCTGGTCCAGGGGGCCGGGGAAGCTCGGGGTGTAAAAGCCCCCGCTCCCCGTGCACCACCCAAGACGACACCTTCGATGGTCCAGCTGCTGGAGGCCATCGAGCGACGCCTCGGCGTCCTGGAGGACCGGGCATACCGCCCACCGCTGGCGGCTCCCGTCGGCGCGTCATACGCGACGACGGCTGCACCCAACGGGACTGGTCCCAAGCCGAGGGCCTCCGCCCCCTCCGCCCCCAAGAAGACGACACCTGGGGGAAGTGGCAACCCCGCTTCCCCAACAGCCAGCGCTCCTGCTGCACCCCAGACTACCTCGAACGAGGGGGTCTGGGAGGTGGTAGGAGCCAAGAAGAAGGCCAATAAGGCCGCCAAAAAGGCGGCGAAGGCCGCCAAGAAGGCGGCAAAAGTCGCCGCTAAAGCGGCAAAGGCGGCAAAGGCCGCCGCGACGAAGGCGCCGAAGAGGCTCCGCGCTCCCCGCTCCACTGCCGTCGTCATTACGGTGACGACGGAGGGCAAGGCGAAGGGCGTGGGGTACGCCGAGGTCCTGAGGCAGGCGAAAGCCTCAGTTGACCTCAAGGCCCTCGAGATAGAGGGAGGTCTCCGGTGCAAGGTGACGCGCACCGGAGCACGCCTCCTCGAGGTCTCCGGCGCCACCAGCGGCCCCAAAGCGGATGCCTTAGCGGCGAAGCTGCGGGAGTCGCTGAATGCGGGCGACGTCTGCGTGACCAGACCCAACAAATGCGCCACGCTGCGCATTTCGGGTCTGGATGACGCGGCCACGACGGACGAGCTTATCTCCGCCGTCGTGGATGCGAGCGGCTGTCCCCGTGATCAGGTGAGGTCAGGCGAAATCCGCTTTGGCCCCACCGGTCACGGGTCGGCAGTCGTGAGCTGCCCCGTCGCGGCGGCCCAGAAAGTGGCGGACGGACGAAGCCTCCTTATTGGGGGCTTCTTGAGGGCGCAGGTGCATCTCCTGCAGCCCCGCGAAGCCAGGTGCTATAGGTGCCTGGTCGTGGGGCATGTGGGGGTGCAGTGTGCGGCGGAAGTCACCGTAGGCGACCGGTGCTTCCGCTGTAGTCAGCCCGGTCACAAGGCCCTTGCCTGTGACGCCCCGCCGCGGTGTTATAAATGCGTGGCGGAGGGCAAGGAGGCCGACCACCGGGCGGGCAGCAAGTCCTGCGCTGCCTCAAGGCCGAGGCCCCGTCCGTCCGCACGGGGGGCTGAGAGTGAGGTGGCACGCCCGCGGCAGGGTGCGGAAATGGACGTCCATTAATGGACACCCATATCCGCATCCTGCAGGTGAATTTGAACCACTGCACTGGTGCTCAGGACCTTCTGTACCAGAGCATCAGGCAGTGGTCCATTAACATCGCAGTCGTCGCCGAGCCGTATTGGGTTCACCCGGGAAGCCCGGTGGATCTGGACGGCATGGCGACTATTTTTGGGGGGACCGGCGCGGACGACTCGCGCCTGGCGGTCATCGCTAGGGGTCCGGGTTGTGTCGCGGCGGAATACGAGGGTGTGGCTGTTGTGGCCGTTTACATCTCGCCGAGCCTCGACCAGCATCAGTTCGAGCTATGGCTCCCTGAGCTGGACGTCGTCCTCGCTGCATGCCGGCCTCGCCCTGTCCTGGTCCTGGGAGACTTCAATGCCTGGTCGCAGGCTTGGGGCTCCCGGGAAACCAGAGACAGGGGGAGGAAACTGGAGGACTGGGTCACAACACGTGGCCTAGTCATCCTGAACCGGGGGAATGTCGCAACCTGGACGCGGCGGGGGCTCAGCTCGGTCATAGACGTCTCGTTTGCGACCCCTGAGCTCGCCCGCCGTGTCCAGGGATGGCGCGTGGTGGAGGAGGAGGAGACGTTGTCAGATCACCGATATATTCGGTTCGACGTCTCCCCTCCACCAAACCTGCCGCCAGCAATTGCGAATCCCCCGGAACCGCGTTGGGCACTTCATCGCCTTGATCGGGAGGCTCTCCTGGAGGCGGCCATCGTGCAGGCCTGGATTCCGTCAGCGGACAGGCCTGCCGATGTTGATACCGAGGTGGAGTGGTTCGGGAGAGCCATGTCGCACATCTGCGATGCGGCGATGCCCAGGGCTAGGCCCAGACCGGCGAGGAGACAGGTGTACTGGTGGACGCCGGAAATCGCGCAGTTGCGCGCGGAGTGCGTTACCGCGCGCCGCCGGTACACCAGGTTCCGCCGGAGGCGTCGCCGCCCAGACGATGCGGCAGCCCGAGAGACGGAGCTCTACGATGGGTACAAGGAGGCCAAGAGGGCCCTCCAGACGGCCATCAAGCGGTCCAAAAAGCTGGGCCGCGATGAGCTGATGGAGACTCTGGAGCGGAACCCGTGGGGGCGCCCGTACCTTATGGTAAGGGGCAAATTACGCCCTAAGGCGCCCCCACTGACTCAGAGTCTCCAGCCGGAGCGGTTGGAGGAGGTCCTGGACTCCTTGTTCCCGTCGAGAGCGGAGGAACATATTTCTCCGCGCATGGCTCCGTCTCAGGCGCCCAACGCGGAAGGCAGCGAGAACGACGTGCCCGTAGTCACCGAGGGTGAGTTAGGGGCGGCTGTACTGCGGCTTAAATCCCGCAGAAACACCGCCCCTGGACCCGACGGCATTCCAGGCCGAGCGTGGGTCCTGGCTCTCGAAGAGCTTGGGCCTCGACTAATTGGGCTCTTTAGCGCATGCCTCGAGAAAGGCCAGTTTCCCAAGGTCTGGAAGACAGGGAAACTGGTCTTGATTCGAAAGGCGGGGCGGCCGGCAAATTCCCCATCAGGGTACCGGCCGATCGTGTTGCTCGACGAGGTGTGCAAGCTCTTTGAGCGCATTATTGCCCAACGCCTCGTCGGGCACCTCACACGCGTGGGGCCTGATCTGGCGGATAGCCAGTTTGGCTTCCGTCAGGGACGCTCCACCGTGGACGCGATCATGCGCATTAGAGGCCTGACGGAGGAAGCAGTCTCACAGGGTGAGGTGGTGGTGGCGGTGTCTCTCGACATCGCCAACGCATTCAACACCTTGCCCTGGAGCTGCGTCAGGGAGGCGCTTATCTATCATGGAGTGCCTCCCTACCTCCGTCGAATTGTCGGGGCTTATCTATCCGAGAGAGCCATAACTTACCCGAGCTGGCTAGGGCCGGGTCGGCGAGATGTGTCGTGCGGTGTTCCACAGGGATCGGTTTTAGGGCCGCTCCTGTGGAACATCGGTTACGACTGGGTGCTGCGTGGTCCGTTGCTCAGAGGGGTCGGCGTAACATGTTACGCCGACGACACCCTCGTTACGGCGCGGGGAGCAACGCACCGTGCCGCAGCACTTAAGGCCACGGCAGGGGTTGCTCAGGTCGTGGGTCGGATTCGGCGGCTGGGTCTTGAGGTCGCCCTTCACAAATCCGAGGCTCTGTGCTTCCACGGACCTCGGATGGGGCCACCTGCGGGATCCAGCCTACAGGTGGGGGGCGTCAGCATCGGCATCGAGCCCTCGATGAAGTATCTGGGGCTCGTACTCGATGGCCGGTGGAACTTCGGACACCATTTCCGAAGTTTGGTCCCAAAACTGAGGGGAGCATCGGCCGCACTCGCGCGGCTGATGCCCAACATCAGGGGACCCAACGCTCCCTACAGGAGGCTGTACCTTGGGATCGTGCGAAGCATGGCCCTGTACGGGGCTCCCGTATGGGCGGAGACCCTGACGGCCAGCAATGAGGCTAGACTGATGAGCCCGCAGAGAGTGATGGCCGTCAGGGTGATAAGAGGATACCGCACGATCTCCGGTGAGGCGGCATGTCTCCTAGCCGGGACCCCTCCATGGGACCTGGAAGCGAGAGCCCTTGCGTCACTGTTCAGATGGCGCAAGGAGGCGCTGGAGCGGGGCCAAAGGCCTGCGTCTCGAGAAATCGAGGCCCAGCGGACCCTGCTCCACCAGGAAACCGTGGAGACATGGAAGATGCGACTTGAGCAACCAAAGGGGGGATTCGCCACAATCGCGGCCGTCAGACCGGTCATGGACGAGTGGCTGGAGAGAAGACACGGTGCTCTCTCCTACCGGTTGACACAGATGCTTGCCGGGCACGGTAGCTTCGGTAGGTATCTGTGGCGAAAACACCGGGAAACCACGGCCGAATGTCAGCACTGCGAGGACCGCAGCGATGACACGGCGCTCCACACGCTGGTGGAGTGCACGGCGTGGGCACAACAGCGACAGGTCCTCGTAGTGGGTCTGGGCGTGGACACCCTCTCGCTTGAGGCCATGGTGCGAGCCATGCTCTCCAGCGGGAGTAAGTGGGACTGCGCCGCCTCGTTCTGCGAGCAGGTAATGCTCGCGAAGGAGGCGGCGGGCCGGGTGCGGGAGAGAACTCTCCCACCCGAGTTCCGCAGTCGGCGCCCCGGGCGCCGCCGACGTGTCTTCGCCGAGGACTATCGGCCTCCATGACCGGGGGTCTGAGGACGGTAGGAGGGCCGCTCACCGTCCTTACAGAAGCAGGCCCATGACGGCAGCGTGACGTGAGCACTTACGCACGCCCCCCCTTAGAAGCGGGGTCACACCCGAAACCCCCCATAGACGCGGGATTGCACCCGAACCACCCCCTGGGCGAGGCCGTATTGGCGGCCGTAGGTCTGTTGGGAGTCACGGGACATCCTTCCTGAGGGCTTACCCGGGGCTCTCAACCATAGGCTGTTGGGCGTTACGTGAGGTTTTTTAGCCGGTAAGAGTCCGGCATAGCATCCTACGAGGATTTTCCCTCACGTTAAAAAAAAAAAAAAAAAAAAAGCCAATATTATGTGTGGAAAACTTTACACTCCCATGGATTGCACCCTTACCATTTTCATCGAGTTCACGCGATTTATGAAAATGATGGACCCGCAAGGATCACGTTTTGTCAGTGGTTGTTGCAACGCCAACGTAACATTAACATCCTGTGGATAGACGAATCATTGTTTACGCGAGTGGGCCTTTACAACGTGCATAATGAACATTACTGGGCTTTGATTAATCCCCACGTAATAAGGGAGGATCGGCATCAGGTTCGATTTAGTGTTAATGTTTGGGCCGGCATCATTAACGATCAATTAATAGGCCCCGTCTTTATCGAAGGTCATCTTACTGGTAGTTCGTATCTAGTAATGCTACGTACAGTAATATCCGAGTTGTTAGAGGATGTGCCGCTGGCGTACTTACGAGATATGTACTATCAGCACGACGGCTGTTCTGCTCATTATGCACGTGCAGTGCGTGAATACCTAAATAGTGAATTCGGTGAACGGTGGATAGGCCGCGGTTGGCCCGTGGCTTGGCCGCCTAGGAGCCCGGACTTAACACCCTTAGACTTTTATTTGTGGTCGGAAATAAAACGATTAGTTTACACTCGAGAGTACGAATCTCGTGATGAATTACGCAGTGCGATAGTGGACGCCTTTGAAATAGTGAAAAGTGACAGAGACACATTGAATAAACTAAAAGACAATAGCCTAAAACGTGCCCGTTTGTGTATCGAACGTTCTGAACTCCATTTTGAGCAGTTGCTAAGGTACAGGGAAGTGTAAATAAACTGTGAATAGGTAGGTCTAGGTATTTAAGTTGATTATTTTTGTAAATAGCTCCAATTTTTTAAATACGCCGCAAATACTCCCTATTTGTTCGTGTTTATTTTCATTATTATTACATAAACCTTATTAATTCACCGTAAAATAGAACAATGTTAAAGTATTTCCGACGGTCCTAAGCCCGCGTAAAGTATGAAGGAGAAATTGGAGTCCTTTATTATTATCTAAGTACCTATTATTATCGAAACGAATGCATTCGGTCAATGAACTGATCACATGGAAACACGCGCCGCGGCGTAGGTACCTATGGGTTTCGGAGTTTCATTCATTGAAAAGTTCAATGAATAATCGAAGCGCTACTAATGTTTTAACTCGAACGAGTGAAAAAGATTACACAAAAGTCATTTTTTTATTATAACCTGCACAGCTGTTTTGACACTCCGAAATGGTTCCATTATTGATTCCGAGTAACCCCCTCTCGGGTCCAGAACGACTATAAATTCAACCAGTATAAATGAGAAACAGAGTTGGGTCAAGAACCTGAGGAACCCCATGTGTGATTACTCTATCTTCACTTTCACAACCATCAATGCGTACCCTTTGCTTACGTCCATATAAATATTCTTTAAAAAATTTAAGAATGTTTATATGAATACTTATTCCGATGTTTCTAATTTTTGTAAAAGAGTGGTGTGGAGAAAGTTTTTCCATTGTATTATAAAGTTTAGTACGTAACATTTTTTCTTGGTAACTACGTAGTTCTTCATAAAACATCACTTCCCACAACCATTTACAGTGGCATTTGTTTCTGTGTAATCAAATGAGTAAATATTTATATCAAGGAATCATGTTTTTTTCGTCGAATTTCAGTGTATTGGCTGTGTCGACGGCCATGACAGTTCTGTAGTATTCATTGCAGAATGCCGTTGTTCCATAGATTCGTAGTGCTTAATAAGGTTTTTAAACTGTTATTGTTAGTTAGTTGTATATGGTTATGGCTTTCGGCTATAATTTTTGGAAATAGTAAGTTATACGAAACAGCTATAAATAATTTGAAGAAGAGGCAGATTTTTCATGGTATTGCTGGGTATCGAGGTAAGCCTGTTATTCAATCTATTATTATGAGCAAATAACGTGAAGCTATAAATAATTTCAAATTATTTGAAGGTTATGGAAAAAATGGTGGAAATAAACAAATTATATAAAACCATTAACAGTTTAGATTACTTAACCGATGAAATAAAAATTGTGTACCTAATTAACTATTTATAAGACCATCTTAATTATGAACAATTAATATTTTAATAACTTATGTAATTTTATTACTAATTAACACGATGTAGCATATCAGTTAAATAAATTTACTAGAAGTCATGTAAGCACGAAATCAAATTAATTTGCGGCATTTCTCATTGTTATTTTTTTTTGTTAATGTGTACGATGCGTCTACCGCATGATTCAGTTTGTGCCACGGGAACCTTTAGCATGGATAAAAGTAATTTTTCAGGTTAAGGTTAAACACCAGCGCTGCTAGTTCACTCGTTGTGCTGTGATGTGTGTTCTTACATACATTACAAAGAAAAAAATACTATAGTATAGGAACTAATGGACCGATTTGAAAAATTCTTTAACTGTTGGGAAGCTACACTGTTTGCGGTGAACATAGACTATATTTTATTCCCGTATTCCCACGGGAACGGGAACTACGCAGTTGAAACCGCGTGACGACCGCTAGTTTTTAATAAAATAGTACGTAATAAATTGAGGGCTGTATATAAGAAGTAGCGGTAAACACAGCTTTTATAGTGTGCGTCATAAAATAACATTAATTATGTTGAAAATTTATATTTACGACTGTTTACGTAAGTGTATGTAAGTGGGGCTGTGAGATAACGACCATCAAGAAAACTTACCCCGTCTCAAACTATGAATCTTTTGCACGACATTATGGTTTAAAAACGTCCATAAATAAGGAAGCTAATCCTACACACAATGTAATGAACTGATTTATAACTTTGATTAGACTAAGATTATTTTTTTAAAAGCAATTAGTATGCTAACTGATCATAAATTTTAAATATGGAAAAAGAATTGGTTTCGAGCAGGATTCGAACCTGCGTCTTCTCGCATTCCGTCCAAGATGCTTAACCACTTAGCCATCGAAACCTACTCGGAACCAACCAAATTTTCCACCTTATATACGTCTTGGGGCGACGTAGGCGCCATCTCTCCCCCCTGGACAGCCGTAGAGTACGGTCGTGCTTAATATTCAATTTCAACATTTTATTTTTTATTTATTAACATAAAATATTCAATAAGTCGACATCGTAAATTCAGCGTAGTACCAGGAGTGTAGACGAGTATAGGAGTACATACGACGACAGAACGGGCCACACGCACACCGAAGCTCCCACCAGTGCAAGCAGTGGCAGTGTGTGCGTTATCGACTGACCGGTCTGTTATCGACCACTTGGAATTGTTTTGCTCAGGTACAACTTTTGTTTACTTACAAAATGTCAATACAACGGACTCCGCCAAACGTGCTAACTCCTCAAAATCTGCCCGGCACTCCTGTGACTAGCTACGGATCTGATTCTCAACTATATACATCCTCACTTAATTTGGAACCAACTGTTCAAACTGATCATATTACTCGTAGATTAAAACGAAAAGTTTGTGAGGAAGAATCCCTAGCTGATGTTTCAATTCTTGAACAAATTAAGGCCATGTTTTCTGCTTTTGAATCTCAACAGAACTCAAAAATTGACACGGTCATGAATTCGTTGCAATGTATTAAGGAACAGAACGCTGAAATTTACAGAAGCATGGAGTTCTTGTCTTCCAAGTATGATGAAGCCCTGGAAAAAATTGATTCCCTTGAACAGAACAACAAGAGTTATGTCCGTAAAATTGAGTCCCTTGAGAGCAAAATTGAGCAATTGGAGCGAAATTCACGCGCTACTACTATAGAAATTAAGAACATACCAAAGCAACCTTCTGAAAATAAATCCACTTTGCGCTCTGTTGTTAAAAAGATAAGTGAGGTCATAGAAATGCCGTTATCGGATGTTGACATTCAGGATATTTACCGCATAAGGTCTCAAAGGGAATCCGGAAATCATATTGTGGTCCAGCTCACATCAATTGATCGTAAAGAAACCTTCGTCACACGAAGCAGAACCTTTAATAAGACAAATGGGAATAAACTGAATACCACCCACCTTCAAATGCCGGGCTCGGCAAAACCCATTTTTATCGATGAGTCACTCACTAGTCTGGGGAGAAGACTGGCGTATCTTGCTAGACAGTGTGTTAAAGATAATAAGTATTTTAGTACATGGACGTGTTTGGCAAGATATTTATAAGGAAACATCAAGATTCACCTGCAGTCCGCATTAATTGTGAGCAAGATCTGAAAATTTTTCTCTCTTCATGACTACATTTGGGTATATTGTTGAATTTGTTACTTCTATTTTATTTTAATGGTATATTTCTTTATAGTTTTTATATTGTAAACACTAAACCGCATTATTTTACACATTTCTTTTATGTACACACTTCCTCAATCATTGTTACTATTTACTATAATGACAGTTTACACACATCACGTCACATATTCACATTTAAAGGACGAGGGTTAGCGTGTTGTCTTCATTACAGCACTTCGGTGGATTGGGTAGCCGCCTATAGTTATTCAAATATTGTAAACAATAGCGGTGTAAAACCTTTGGCGTTAAATCATATAAACTATCCGTCACTTGTAAGATCACTTCTTTATGATAATTTTTCCAAAATTCGATAACATTAACGTAATAAATAGTGAACTTGATGATTTTCATATTGCAAATGCATCTATCTGTGCAATAGAAGACTGTCCTAAACTCATAGAAAAACCTAGCTTTAGTTTAAAATTAATACACCAAAATATTCGCAGTATAACTCGTAATTTTCCTGGATTGTTGACGTTACTTGTTGGATCGGATACAGAGTGGGATATTATAGTACTTACTGAGTGCCGGTTACCCCAGACACATTATATCCCATTAATGAATGGATACAATTATGCTCAAACTCTAAATAACCCAACTCAAAACGAGGGTGTTGTTGTCTACTATAAAAACCACATGAGAGTGACAATTGTGGAACAAATTCTACAAGGTGCTAATTGCCTAACTATTGAAGTGGACTCCAACACAATTATAATAGCAATATACAGAGCCTCGGGTTATAAAGACATTCAGCCTTTCATAAATTCTCTTAATAACCTTCTAAGCAGCCTAACCTACGGTAATATAATTCTGGTGGGTGATATAAATGTGGATATACAGGCAAATAACAATGACAGCAACTCTCCTAGTTACTTGGATTTACTGGCTTCCTACAGTCTCTTACCTGCGCATCAGTTTCCAACTCATGATAAAACTTGTTTGGATCATTTCATGCTCAAGAGTAAACTACCAGCATACTGCTATGTCGCCAAAACTACTGTAACTGATCATAATTGTATAATTCTTGTATAAGAACACATGTTTCGTACAAACTTAAATATAACATCACGCTCAGTTAAGAAGGTCAACTATAAAGGACTGGACTCAAATATGAAGGATATATGTTTTGACTATATCTATAAAACTAGTGATCCTCAACTGGCGACTTCCCTACTTATCAATGACTTAAACATAAGAATTCAGCCGAACTCTCAAACTATAATCGTTTCAAACCGTAGACGAATAAGAAAACCATGGATAACTGCTGGTTTGTTAAGATGCATGAAAAATAGGGATAAACTACATCTAAAATCAAAAAAGTATCCAAATAATGATATTGTCACTACGACTTATAAAAGATATAGAAATTATTGTAACTGGTTATTGAAAAAAATGAAAAGAGATTATGAGAAAAGTTTAATAAATAAGGCTACAAAATCTAATAATAAAACTCTATGGGATACTATAAAAAAGGTTACATTAATTAAGAACACCACCAATCCAGCCACTCAACTTTTATCTGCATCGGATCCAACGAGTTCAATTAACTACGTTAACAGCTTCTTCGCATCTGTTGGGCAGCAATTAGCGCAGAGGATTATGGCCCCCATTTCACCTAATGTGTCATTATATCTCAACCATCTTTTGTATTGTTCCCAACAGATGAAAGAGAAGTATGTAGCTACATTCTAAACCTGAAGAAGGATAAAACTGTGGGAAGAGACAATATCCCTGGATATTTTCTGAAACGATATCATCAGGTTTTAAAGGCTCCTCTAGCATACATATTTAACAGTATGTTTCAAACTGGAATATTTCCAAGAGAGTTTAAGCTGGCTGAAGTAATCCCAATTTTTAAGAGTGGTGACAGAGGCTGTGTTAACAATTACAGACCTATCTCTCTGCTTTCTACTTTGTCTAAATTGGCGGAAAAGCTACTTAACAAACGACTAATGGGCTATTTGGAGTCTAAGAACCTTCTGTCGAAATCCCAGTTTGGATTTAGAGCTGGTAAGTCAACTAACGATGCAGTGCATGAATTGGTTGATCATATAGTTTGCAAATTGGATAGAAAGGAAAAGGTCTTAGTTATCTTTCTGGACCTAGCTAAAGCGTTTGACACAGTCTCTGCGCCACTCCTACTAGATAAACTGGAGAAGATGGGAATTCGAGATACTCAGCTTCAATTGTTCAGAGATTATCTCACTAACAGAAAGCAACGAGTTAGAGTGGGTGAACATGTTAGTGATGATCTACCCATAGCCTTCGGTGTACCACAAGGCAGTGTATTGGGTCCTACGCTGTTTATCACCTTCATCAATGATCTTTGTAATCTTAATCTAAAAAATGGCAAAATCGTAACCTATGCTGACGACACCGCACTCATTTTCCACGGAGACACATGGGACGACGTCTATAACAATGCTCAGACTGGATTTAATACGGTGACAAAATGGCTCATGGATAATGGCTTGACACTGAATGTTGATAAAACGAAGTACATATACCTTTCTCAATTAAAAACCTGTCATACCAATTGCAAGATAATTATTCAATTGTAGCACACTCTTGTTTACCCTGTCAACCTTGTTCTTGTAGAAATGTAGAATTGACTCTCAATATTAAGTATTTAGGTGTCATGATCGATAACACGCTAACCTTTGACTATCATGTGAATTTACTTTTATCCAGGGTCCGAAAGCTTATTTTTGTCTTTAAGAACTTGAGATATATCGCCGATGATACAATTTTTCGATTAGTGTACTCAGCTTTATGCGAGTCTATATTGAGCTACTGCATTACAGTTTGGGGTGGCGCATGTAAGAAGAATTTGATTGTGCTCGAGAGAGCTCAAAGGGCAGTTTTAAAAGTGAGTCACTTCCTACCATTTTTATACCCCACAAAAGACCTTTACCAACTTGTGGATCTACTTACAGTGCGCCAACTATTTATTACCAATACTGTCTTGAAACAACACTCGCTTATTGGTTGGGACCCTCTGCGTATAAATAACAAACGACTTAAGTACAAAGTGTGTTCTTCACTAGATAATCGGTGGAACACAGCATTCTCTCATAGGTTCTTTGGTTTCCTAGGGCCATTCCTTTACAAGAAAATCAATAAAGAAAATTTAATACATGCGCTCACAAAATTTCGCTGCAAAAAGATCACAATTGCTTGGCTAAAGACTCTTAGTTATGAAGATACAGAAAATCTCTTCTATATACCTTCTTAATGTCTCAAAATATACTCAATCACATAATGCTGCACGCTCAGTTACACACACACACAAACAAACAGTCACACACACACACAAACAGTCACACACACACACACACACACACACACACACACACACACACACACAACACACACACACACACACACACACACACACACACACACAGACACACACACCACACACATCACAAAAGCATCAGTTCTATAACAATAAATAAAATAAACTTTCAGTAATTGTGTTAATACAAATCACACACACAATCTCTCTACGTCTATGCTTGTCAATTTAATCTAGATGTACAACTAACTAGCCGCAGTTGTCCAGGGTCTGGAGAGGCTGGTAATTCTGTCATACAGGTCTCCTAGTGCAGATGCCAGTCTCTCACATAGATTTTCAATGTTATGTATCACTAGATTAAGACTAACATGTTGTAATTTTTTTTGTGTGAGAGAACAAATAAATAAAGTTTATTATTATTTCCTTTATTAATTTCAACACTTATTCGATATATTTTTAAATACACTTAAAATATTATAAAAAAAATCTATTTCAAAATATATAAAATAGCAACCCACCGGCATCGGATACAGGGACCAAGATACCGGTGGTTAGGACTCCAGAGACAAAAACCTCCTCACAATACGTGCCGTATCGAGGAGTACTGCTTTCTGCATCTGGCCCTTGACCCAGCTACCTAACGAGAGCCTCTTAAGATGTTGGTCGAGGCTCTTGGCTATAAGTCCGTTCACTGAGACAACTATCGGGACAATGACTGCCGAGTCCACCTCCCACATGTCAACAATCTCGCGTGCTAAGTCTAAATATTTAATTTCTTAATCTTTTTCAGCTTTTACGAGATTGCCATCATGAGGGATTGTGACATCGACAATCATTACCTTGCGCTCAGACCTGTCTATCACCACAATATCAGGTTTGTTAGCAATAACAGTCCTGTCTGTGATGATAGGCCGGTCCCAGTACAATGTGATAGGGCCATCTTCAAGAACTGGCTCAGCAACATACTTATAGTACGGAACCTCAGTGTCCACCAGATGGTATTTCAGAGCAAGCTGTTGGTGAATAATCCTGGCTACTTGATTGTGCCTGTGCAAGTACTCGCTGTTAGCAAGACGAGAACAACCGGAAACTATATGTCTGAGGGACTCACCTGGTTGGTGACACGCTCGACAAATGTCGATCGTGCCGTCCCTCATAATATACCTCCGATAATTGTTCGTCTTGATAACTTCATCTGCAATTGCACAGACAAACCCTTCAGTTTCTCCGAAGAGATCACCAAAACGTAGCCAGGCCACGGAAGCTAAAAAGTCCACATCAGGCCCATGTAAGGCCTGATAGAACCTACCGTGAAGCTCTTTACTCTGCCATACCCTCTGACGGTCACCAAGGCTAAGCACTGTATGCCTGTTCCAGTTCTCTTTAGCCAAACCAAGCGGGGTGAGTCCAGCGTCCACTGCAACAACATCACGATGCATATCCACATTCACATCAAGGAAATACTGTCAAAGCTGTACACCTCGCGATTATGAAGGGTTTTAGCATTTAAAAAGCCTCGTCCTCCACACCTTCGTGGGATGTACAGCCTCATCAGAGATGAACGTGGATGATGCATACGGTATGCCGTTAGCAGTGTTCGTACTCTCCGATCCAAAGCGTCCAATTCGGTTTGAGTCCACTTGAGTATACCAAAGGAGTACATCAGAAGTGGCATGACCCATCCATTATAAGCGCGAACCTTGTTGCCACCTGATAAAAGACTATTTAGTACCTTTTTCAGGCGACCAAAGAAACGCTTACGCAATGAATGTTTCATGTCAGCTTCATTGATGCACAAAGCCTGCGATATACCCAAGTACTGAGGAGTGAGGTCAGATGGATGGAATCAGAAAGCTGAATACCATCTGATTCCATTATCTTCCCTCGCTTAATATGCATGACTGCACATTTGTCCACACCAAACTCCATTTTGACAGAATTACTAAAGTTTTCAGTAACCTTTAGTAAATCTATCAACTGTGAGTTTGTTGTAGCAAACAACTTTAAATCATCCATATAAAGTAAGTGAGATATTACCTGACCTCCTCTTCGCAACCTATAACCTAGCCCTGAACTCTCAAGTAAAGTACTTAAAGGGTTCAGTGCTAGACAAAACCAAAGAGGACTCAAACTGTCGCCTTGGAATATTCCCCGCTCGATTTTTATAGGTTTACCAATACCGCACGGCTCTCGATATCCTGGATAGCTAAGAATCGTTCTCCATTGACTCATACATGACTTTAGAAAGGTGCATAGAGTTGTATCTACTTTATACAACTCCAACACCCTCAAGAGCCACGAATGAGGTACGGAATCGAACGCTTTCTTATAATCTATCCAACATACAGAGAGATGTTTACGGTTGCGGCGAACCTGTTGGCTGATGGCCGTATCAATGAGGAGGAGCTCTTTAGTACCTCGAGCGCCACTTCTACATCCATTTTGGGAGGCACTTATTACCGTATTAAATCTAATATGCTTGGCAATTTTGTCTCTCAAAATGGATGTGAGAAGTTTATAGACCGATGACAGACAAGTGATCGGCCTATAATTGCTGGGGTTCGAAGTACTTCCTGTCTTATAAAGCAGGTGAGTAACTCCTGTTGTCATAAAAATTGGCAGCGAGCCAGAGTCAATAGCTGCCTGGAACTGAGATGCCAAAAGAGCGTGTGAAGTACGGAACCATTTGATCCAAAAGTTTTGCAGTCCGTCCGGTCCTGGAGCTTTCCAATTTGATAACGAACGAACTGCATTACTCACATCTAAATGATCAATTTTTATAGGTTCCATGTCAACAATGTCTTCACACGCTTTCCTGACATCACACATCCAGTCACCTTCGGTGTGAATTACAGATGCCGACCAGATGCCGCGCCAAAACACGTTTGTTTCGTCGGCATCCGGTAGGCTACCAATACTCACACCTTTATCTGGTCGCTCCCAATTCCTATATACACACCTCTGGTCTCTTTGGAATGAGCAATTAATGTTAAATCGATCCACACGTTTTCTATAACGATGGATACGATGTGCCTATGCATAGATTTTTTGTTTATAAAAATCAATGCGCTCCGTGACACGAGCGGTATATTCCTGAGGACTAATGTCAGTCCCAGAAAACGCTCGTTTCACGAAGCGCATTACTTTTGGCCGAGTGTTACCCGACTTGAAACAGGATAATTTGCCAATGAGCACTCTTGCCTCGGTGATACGTCGTTCGATCCTGGATTGCCAAACAGGAACAACAGGCTTTGGCCGGGTAACAAGGTCAGGCGATGGTATTTTAACTCTTGCTACACGGCAAACCGCAACAGCTGCACAATACAGAATCGAATGGGTATCACCGAGAGACCCACTATCATCTAAATAAGTAGCTAGCAATGAGTCAACAGCACTCACTAACAACAGGTTTTTCCTATGCATGGGCAACCGGGGCAAACGTGGTCTTAAATTGCTAGGCATGAACCGATATTCACGAATTGCACATTCCAAAGTAACCCTAGCCTCTTCATTGTACTGCGTATCCACAGGAATAAACGTGTCATCCACAACTGTATTATTTTGATTTAGAGGAGTATTATTTTCTTCTATTATGGCATTTAAATTATTATTATCTGTACTTACTATTTGGTACGGAGGAATAACACGCTTATTCTGTAAACACTCTGAGCGCAAACGGTCAAGCACTACATCATCCAACATACGATTACGTTGAATGACACGTACCTGGTCCGATAGTCGTTGAGCCGATACGTTGATAGCTGGTTCAAGCTCCTGAAACAGAGGCAATATACGATGACGGTACGCAGTGAGGTTGGTTTCAACCTCTGTAGCCACAAAATATGCCCGCATGACATTCTCATTTATTGATATGGTCCATCTCATGCGGCGCACATTACCACCGGTAGCGGGGGCCCTATTCGAAGCCGGAGGGCCTCGGGGTCCCAAGCAGGCCGGCGGCCGGCCTCTCCCCGGCCGGCGTACAGGTATTGGCGACGCCGGGGGGGAGAAGAACTCGTCACTAGAACTTGCGCTCGACACTTCGACATCCTGTACCTTGACTTGCGAAGCGGAGCTAAGGGACGAGTCCGGAGGTGTTCTTTGTGCATCTCTGCTTCTGGCTCGTGTCAGCATCACAGATTTCTTTGCATTTCTATTTATATTTGGGTTTTTTCTGCTTTCGTTGACATGACGTGAGATGTCATGTCAAATCCGTGTATTAATCTTGATAAAAATTTTATTTTCATGTAATTTTTCGATAAATATATATCCATTGTATTGTCTTATTATATAGTATAACTGTTAAAATATCATATTTTGGTAAAATCAATAAATATTAAATATTAATAATTATTGAAATTTTAGAATTGCAAATACTTGACTGTCAGCACAAAGGGTTGCCAGTTAATTATTATTATTATTAAGTTTATTATTATTATTATCTACCGGTCCCTTTGTTTTTTTTTATAAGGTAGATGGCACCTGCGAGAGGATGCAGGTTCGAATCGTGCTCAAAACCAATTCTTTTACCATATTTAAAATTGATTAGACTAATACAATTTAGTACAGTACTGATAAATGTACGCCATGTCCAGACACGGAAAGGTCCTTAAAATTAATATACTAAAAACATGTAACTTAAAAGTGTTGTACTATATTAGTACTAACTTCTAAACTAAAACATTTCAGTCTGGAAGCAGTTTATTGATACTAACGAAACCATAGTAACAGATTCAGAAGGGCCTGGCTTAAGAACTATTACACAAGATCTTGATAAAATAATACAAAACTATGATTATCAACCAGGTACGATTAAATACTTGATTTAAGTCAGATTATATTTAAGACAATGTACACCAAAACTTCATCTGTCCTGCTTGGGGCTGCATACTTATATTATCAAGGTATCGAACTTGATGAAACGGACAGAAAGTCGTACCAAGTCATAATTTGAGTTTGAATTTCGTTACTTGTAAAACGTTATGCATGTGTGTTATGTTTGTAACCCAAAGATGTTCTGTGTTACTCACCAACTAGCGTGAGGTAGCTATGCAGAGAACTCTATCCCAGGGCGCCTTATTTCTGAGTTTCCAGTCTGTGTGCAAGGGTAGGCTAGGGCTCTGACGAAAACAGACAATAGGGTGTACACACGTATATTTACTAAGTACACAGAGATACACAGAGACACACAGAGAGCTTATTCACTGATAGACACAAATATCACAGGTACACAGAAATAAAGTCTAATTCCACTTAATAGACCACTGCCGCGTGAGCAGGTAGAACGGGTAAGCAGCTAACTACACTGTAATAGGGTGACAATTACTGGCCTTGAGTAAGCTGAGAGCAGCACAGCCCGAGAATGCCACGTGGAGGCGGCTGGTCCCTCTCAAAACACCTCGCTCATGTAGTCCACGTGTCATTGGGTGTGGCTCTGCCAACCGTGGACGGGCCGCTTTTCCCCGTAGTAAAAAAACCCTGTTATGACAAGTAAACGACAAATGAAATAACTGACATCGCGACCGACGAAATTCGAACCGCTTAGCAAACAAGAAATGACGCTTACCGGTATCCTGGGTGTAGGTTGACACAGAGTCCAACTCCTTCCGAAGAGAATAAGTTAACTCAGACTAATTCCTTAACAGGTCCTCATGTTGCAACTAACAACCTCCAAAGAAAAATTGAGGCGTGCCACTCAGAGTAATATCAATCCCTCGTCCTTAGCCGATGGTCAAAGGAGACTCGGAACCTTGCATCAGGGCTTTATCCCCTCTCTCACGTGGAATCGTCTCGAATTTTCTTCTAAAACCAGCTTTCATTCAATGCAAAAACGATTCGTCACTCGTCCTTATGACATCCTGTCATTCTGACAGCAGAAATGTCACCACTGACAACCGATTAAAAAAATAACTCGATAAGGCTGCTTTCACATCCTGAATACTGCATCTATAGAAAATAAATGCTACAACCACCCCCCCTTTAATAGTATTTCCTGCGGATATGACACGCTGGAAATACACAATAAAGAAAACAGAAAAGTACTGACTAATAAACAAAGACAACCAGCTAGGTCCTTCAAACACCAGCTGACTACGACCATTACAATACCAAAGAAAGATCCTCCTATGTACCTAACTAGACACTGACTCGTGTACCGGTTAGGCTAAGTAACTAGAGTCTAATGCCCTTCATAGAAAACGAATGCTCCCTTTACTCACTGCCGATACCCTAACACTACCCAAGCTCTCAGGATAATGTAGAGTACTAAGAAGCGAATGAGAGAAAAACGCTCGGTGCGGTGCATAGAAGAAACTACAACGTGACAATTTAAAGTCACGTACACATATAGAAATACAAACAAAAGATTAAAATAGTCTTACATAATGATCACATAGCACTGGTTTAATAAACTAGAGAAACAGTGCTATGTAGTTACGTTAGGTATTGGAGACTGCTCCTCCTGATACTTCAGGATGTCCTTGATATGGTACTCCCCAAGATCCTTACCGTCCAGATCTGACAGCCTATATACTAAAGGGGATCGTTTAGCAGTCACCACACATTTAAGGAACTTAGGAGCTAGCTTAGAAGTAAAATTCTTGGCCTTGTTGGACAGGTAGAACGTGCGTTTGTAAACTATCTGTCCCACTTTCAGCTCTACATGCCTTTTTCTGAGGTTGTAATACTTTTCATTACGCTGGTGGGCAACGTTCAAATGTTTCCTCACCTGGTCGTAAATGCGTTGTATTTCTCTCAGCTTGACACCGAAGGCTGATGGATCGTCTACAGAGACTGAAGTAGGATGGCACGCGATATCTGTCTGCCTGTATAACACTCCATCCCCAATAAATTCCCTACCATGTACCAAAAAGTAAGGGGTGAAACGAGTTGCTTCGTTAACTGCAGTGTTTAAAGCACACTGTATCTCAACCAAGAACTGATCCCAAGACTTGTGTTGCGACTTCACATAGCATGAGATCGCTTGAACAACATTACGAATAGCTCGTTCCGCCTGATTAGTTTGGGCATGATACCTAGGGTTATAATATATATTAGGTACATTGTATTTAGCCAACAGATCCTTAAATGACTTACTCACAAACTGAGGGCCATTATCCATGTAAATAGTCTTGCAGACTCCGTGCACGAGAAACACACTCTTCTCTATGAACCTCGCGACTACAGCGCCTGTGGCAACCCGAACAGGGCACAACATGACGTATTTGCTAAAGTAGTCGGAGACCACGATCAGGTGTACGTTTCTATTGCTCGAAGTGGGAAAGGGACCAAGCAGATCGACAGAGATAGCTTCGAATGGCTTCGAAACCCGCTTCGGGCTACCCATTAGGCCGGGACGAGACGTATTTACGGGTTTGTACTGCTTGCATGTTTCGCAATTCCCAACATATTCTTTGACGTCCTCGTACATCTTGGGCCAGTAATAATTTAGGGCTAACCTTTTATGCGTCTTCCAAACGCCACCATGGGCACTAAGTGTGTCATCGTGGTACTTAGAGAGCAGGGGCAAGCGATCCTCCTGAGGTACCACCAGCTTCCAGTCAAAGTCTGAAGTCAAAGAATATTTATTTTTAGTTAACCTATATAGAAGGTTGTCACGAATGTCATAATTTGGTGACTTCCTAGGGTTCTTCCGAACACTATTCATGGTGTGGTCATACCACGGGTCTTTAGTGGGTACTGCATCGAGGGAATCAATTTTGATACGAGACAGAGCATCAGGTACAACGTGGTCTTTACCTTTTCGATGCTCTATGTCAAAATCGAATTGACTGAGCCTCATGCTCCAACGTGCTAGACGACCCGTGGGATTTTTTAGCTTATGGAACCACAGAAGAGATGAATGATCCGTGACGACCGTACATTTTTGGCCTTCGACGTACTGTCGAAATTGTTCCAAAGCGAAAATCACGGCCAGAAGTTCTCGCTCAGTTGTGCTGTAGTTCACCTCATTCTTGTTAAGAGAACGGCTACAGTAGGCGATAGGGTGCTCAACACCATCGTGAGTTTGTGTCAGTACAGCAGCAACTGAGTAAGCTGACGCGTCACTAAGAATGCGGAAGGGCATCTCAAAGTTAGGCATTTTTAATATAGGGGCAGAAACCAAGGCTGACTTTAGCAGGTTAAAGGACTGTTCAGCCTCAGGGGTCCATTCGAACTTAAGGTTCGTAGAAGTCAGTTTGCACAGAGGTTTACTAATCTTCGAGAAGTTGTTAACAAAGCGACGATACCAGCCGGCCATTCCCAGAAATCTCTTAACCTCCTTAGGGTTAGAAGGGGTGGGATAGTTGAGGATAACCTCAACTTTACCCGGGTCTGTCCGTAGGCCATGTTTGTCCACATAATACCCCAGGTATTTGAGTTCACTCCGACAAAAGTGGGATTTTTTCATGTTAATAGTTAGGCCAGCATCCTTGAGTTGCTGATAGACTCTATGTAAGAGCTCTACATGCTCCTCAAAGGTGCTGGACACACAGACTATGTCATCCTGAAACGCAAATACCTTGTTGTCGAACTCGGGACCAAACAGACTGTCCATGAGGCGTTGCATCGTGGCACTGGCCCCGACAAGACCGAAGCACATCGAATTGTAGTGGAATAATCCTCTCCGGGGAACCGTAAAAGCAGTCTTCTCAGCAGACTGGGGTGAGTCAAATGGAATCTGCCAGTAAGCCGCACTCAAATCTACAGAAGTTAAATACTTAGCGTTATTAAGGTGGTCCAAGATTTGATTGATATAGGGTAAGGGGTAGGCGTCACTCTTAGACACAGAGTTCAGCTTGCGAGAGTCCAAGCACAATCTGAGGTCGCCGTTCGCCTTCTCCACCATGACCACTGGAGAGTTCCAGGCGGACTGAGACGGGGACACTACTCCCATCTCCAGCATTCGGTCCAGCTCGGCTTCCAGGGCCTTCTGCTTAAGGGGAGAGAGCGGATAATAACGCTGCTTGATCGGCTTGCTGTCACCAGTGTCAATGACATGGTGCACAAGTGAGGTCCGACCTAAACCCACCTTATCAGTGTTCAACGAGTCGAACTTTTCAATGACCTCGTTGATTACACACCTTTGTTTAGTTGTCAGGTTGTCGTAATCCTCGAGGCCACCGTTAAGGGACACAGACTCTATAGGATTATTATCACTAAAACTATCAAGGCTAATATTTTGTAAAATTAATTTATCACTTAACTTAAATTGTTGCCAGAAATCCACACCAAATATCATGGAGGTGGTTATACCTGGGACAACATAGAACTTGACAACTTGGATAACCGAATTGTACTCAATTGGCAAAGAGATACAACCCAGACATTGCAAGTGAGTGCTGTCTGCAGTTGTAATACGAAAAGTAGGATTGATACTCACAAGATCAAAACCCAGTTCCAAGAAGATGCGGTGCGCTCCCTTACCTAGTATAGAGCAGGAGGCACCGGAATCTAGAAGGCCTAAGACATTTAAATTTAAAACCTTAACAACTAGATACGGTCTAATGTCACTATCCCGTTTAGGAAACAGGACCTTATCAGAAATAGACTCAGATACAGAGTAATGCACAGAGTTCCTAATAAGGCCCTGGCTTACGCGTTTTTTGACTTGCTAGTACAGTGTGAGCAGTCTGGGGTCTTGACTCCTTTGAGACCACACCGGAAACACACCAGCTCCCTTGACTGTGTGCAGCTGTATGCAGTGTGACCACCCCCGCCGCAACGAAAGCATTTGCGATCGTGGGGGGTAACCGGCGTCTCCACTGCAGACACCTGCTTAGCGGGCTTTTGTACACCTTTGTTCTTAAGCTGGTGTAAGTCAGATGTAATCTCAAACTTGTCAAGAGCAGGCTCATGGAAAGCGTCTGCCCTAGTACGCGCAAGCTCCAAGCGCTTACCCAAACGTCTCAAGTCATCTACAGAGTTGACATCATGCAAGGCCAGTTCCTTCATGTAGTCAGGTCTAATGTTGTGCATGAGAATGTCCAGCTGTTCCTCACTGGGCATCTTACATGACAACCTTGAGAACATGGCTTGCATTGTACATATATAGTTAACCAAGGACTCAGAGCGGGCTTGTGTACGCTGTCTTATCTCGTTCCTGAGGCGGTAATCATAATCAGGAATATCGAAGGTATCTCTAAGCTCACTAATAAGATCCTCATATGAGATGAAGTTAGCTTTGTTTGTACGGAACCAAGACAAAGCCGGTCCATCCAACAGGTCGGAGAAAGCCATAAGGAGTCTAGGCTTAGTAACCTCCCGAGCACATCTAAGTTCCTCTAATCTCTCTAAAAACACACGTATACAAGTAGAACCATCATATTTTAAGTTAAATGAACATAAGTTAAGGGGACGTTCTTTATACACTATGTTACATGTAGAACTATTCCTACTCGAACTAGCTCGCACCGAGCGGTCCTCTCTCACTACTGGTGAAGTATATTCCACCTGGTCACGACCCGAAGGATCATCACCATCATCATCCGAACCTTCGGATTCAGAATCACTACTGGGTTCAGCCCTAGCGATGATCTTCACTAGCCTACCACGAATATCCACCAGGTCGGGGCAATCCAGACCACAACGAGCTAACCTACTCAATAAGTAGTTGGCCCTGAGGGACACCCTAAGACGACTACCCTTATTAATGAAGATGTCACCTGACTGAATAGCCTCCTCCAGCTCGGACACCTTCGGGAGGCAGATCGAGAGCTCAGCCGATGCATCAGCGGGTACCGGAGCACTCGCTTTGATGCTACCTCGACGGACGAGTCGGTGTGCCGCTCTTAGCTCACTCCGAAGGCCAGACACTGTCGTTTCCGGTTCCACTGAAATACCCATGTGGGACAGCTCGTTAGCAAGTTCATCCTTTCTTAAATAATTAATATATTTTTTCATCTGTGCCATTATGTAAAAATTTACTTACAACAATTATAAAGATAAAATGGCACAGATAGGGATCAATTACAAAGTAAAAATGTAAATTGAGTTACAACAAAGTGTACTAAGTTAGGTAATTATGTTTCAAATTGACTTTTATAATTTAACAAAGATAAAGGGTATATTAAGAGAGAAAAGTTTCTAAATTTTCTGATAACACAGTTCAGGTTAACATTCAAAATTACAAGGTATGTACACACCTTATAAAAAAGGTTTAAGTTACACAGAGAAATTCACTAAGTTAACACAGAGAGATTCACTAAGTTTACCTTACAAGGTGAAGCTATAGGATAATATATATTATATATTAATCTACACTAATAATATAATAAATATATGTGTGCACCATAAAAAAAGAAAAAAAACACAATAAGAAAAAGAAGTGGGTATGCCAAATAAAATCAAAAAGTTTTTCCAAAATCACAGCTATTTTAAATTTTTGAATTTAGAATTTTGTGTCTTTTCCAGCCAAAGATGTAGGGAGCTGGAAGAAGACGAAAGGGAAGGTTTTGTGCTTAGCTGCTAGCACCACCAATTAACGTCCTGGAGCGTCTCGGACGATATTACAGGATGGTTTCGCCAGAGATAACCACCTATGCACACACACCAGACTGAGACTACCGCAGAGTAGACCCAGAGATTTGCCACTACATTGGGAGCCAAATTTGTAACCCAAAGATGTTCTGTGTTACTCACCAACTAGCGTGAGGTAGCTATGCAGAGAACTCTATCCCAGGGCGCCTTATTTCTGAGTTTCCAGTCTGTGTGCAAGGGTAGGCTAGGGCTCTGACGAAAACAGACAATAGGGTGTACACACGTATATTTACTAAGTACACAGAGATACACAGAGACACACAGAGAGCTTATTCACTGATAGACACAAATATCACAGGTACACAGAAATAAAGTCTAATTCCACTTAATAGACCACTGCCGCGTGAGCAGGTAGAACGGGTAAGCAGCTAACTACACTGTAATAGGGTGACAATTACTGGCCTTGAGTAAGCTGAGAGCAGCACAGCCCGAGAATGCCACGTGGAGGCGGCTGGTCCCTCTCAAAACACCTCGCTCATGTAGTCCACGTGTCATTGGGTGTGGCTCTGCCAACCGTGGACGGGCCGCTTTTCCCCGTAGTAAAAAAACCCTGTTATGACAAGTAAACGACAAATGAAATAACTGACATCGCGACCGACGAAATTCGAACCGCTTAGCAAACAAGAAATGACGCTTACCGGTATCCCGGGTGTAGGTTGACACAGAGTCCAACTCCTTCCGAAGAGAATAAGTTAACTCAGACTAAATCCTTAACAGGTCCTCATGTTGCAACTAACAACCTCCAAAGAAAAATTGAGGCGTGCCACTCAGAGTAATATCAATCCCTCGTCCTTAGCCGATGGTCAAAGGAGACTCGGAACCTTGTATCAGGGCTTTATCCCCTCTCTCACGTGGAATCGTCTCGAATTTTCTTCTAAAACCAGCTTTCATTCAATGCAAAAACGATTCGTCACTCGTCCTTATGACATCCTGTCATTCTGACAGCAGAAATGTCACCACTGACAACCGATTAAAAAAATAACTCGATAAGGCTGCTTTCACATCCTGAATACTGCATCTATAGAAAATAAATGCTACATGTTGTGCATGCATTTTTAACAGAATTTTTGATTAAAATTGAAGAATTTATTTCATCAGTAATATGTTTATTTTAGTCGTCTAGATCCCATAGCCCAAGCTTATATTAACTTAATTTGGGCTACATATTAGCCCAAGCTTATGTTACCTTAATTTGGGCTACATGTTGTTACCACAAATATTTATTTATTATGTATTTCGACTGTTGTATGTTGTTGTTACTAACAATTTAAGATAAGAAAATCTTTTATTTCATCATTTTACATTTTTTAATTTTATGTCATTATAAAAATATTTATTTTAACATTTAATCTAAATTTTAATTACGATTCACTTCAATTTGGTACCTTTCACATTTATGTTTTTGATGTGATTTAATATTTATGGGACAATAATTCGGACAATAAGTCGGCTCTAAGATTTATTTATCAGAAAAGTTTACCCTAACAGGTGTCAATGGTAAACCAGTAAAATTACGAAAGAAATTGAATTTTGTACTCAGAGAAAGAATACGAGCAGGCTGGGATAAATACAACTTCAATGAGTTTGTCAGCGAAATTATACCACTCAATAGATCATTAGTTGATCCAAGGGATGAATGGTATGTTGATAAATGTAATATGTTTTCCAGTTATGTTAAGTCCGGAAACTGAAAAAAAAAATTCCGAATAAAAAAACGCAGTAGTTATAGTTATCATGCTAATTTCAAGAAAATCCAGTTACATTAATTATAATCAATTTCAGAAAAGAAACCTTCTTAGTCAGAAGACTACAAAGCCCGTTTTGACCCCCTGTAATTCGCCTTAAATTGCCTCAAAGCATTGTCCAAGAACCGATGCCGAGCCGAGATATATGATGAATATATGACCAATGTCTTGCGCACTGGAAATTTGTGAAATATCTTTATTTGGATAGAATATAATAATTTACACCCTTTGAACAAAGATTAAGTAAAATTAAATCCAGCAATTCACAAGCGATTGATTTTACTCCATAATGCCTTTTATTATTAGTCAATTTGATGTTTAAGTTGAACATATTCTATGAATAGTTTATAAGTTAAATGTCAGAGATATTATACGACTATCAAATGATAATTAAACTGACTAATGTAATGTTATATTTAAGGTGTAAAACTCAACACTATGCTACAGACTTGCCGAACGCTACAGTTGTAATTTCTTTTCACGAGGAAGCATGGTCTACCTTAATTAGAACAGTTAATTCAGTTATCAGTAGAACACCACCACATCTTTTGGATCAAATCATACTGGTTGATGATTTTTCGACATCAGGTAAAGTTTTAATTACATATCAAATAAAATTTTCTCATCCAAGGCTAAGAGAAAATGTTTCATTTCAGATCATCTCAAGGAACCGTTAGAAAACTACGTTGCATCTTTGCCTAAAGTTGCTCTCTGGCGTGCTTCTTGTCGATTAGGTGTCATTGGAGCGAGATTATTACCCATTCAAGATATTAGATCACCCGTAATTGTATATCTTGACAGTCACTGTGAATGTACTCAAGGTGGGATAGATTCTATTGACTGGCAATGATAGTTTAAACAAAGGAATTAATAGAATACAGACAAAAGATAAATTACTTAAAGTTAAAAATTACAGAGAAGCATAATTTAATACATTACTAGATATTAAATTAATTACTTAAAGTAATTGTATAACACTAAGATGATCAGTGTTACTCACCAACTAGCGCGAGGTAGCTATGCAGAGAACTCTTTCCCAGGGCACCTTACTACAGAGATTCCAGTGTGCGTGCAAGGGTAGGCCAGGGCTCTGACGAAAACAGTCAGGTAGGGTGTACACACATATATTTATATAACACAGAGATACACAGAGACACACAGAGAGCTTATTCACTGATAGACACAAATATCACAGGTACACAGAAGTATAGTCAGTGCTTAGGTACTTATGCTACTAAGCTACACATAAGTAGTGGATTTACTGGCCTGCAGAGTGAGCTGAGTGAGAGTGACTGCCTGTTGTTACTGCCAGGTGATGACGGCAGATACCTCTCACATGAGAAGCTCGTGTAGTCCGCACTTCCACGTTGTCGTACCACGTGCAGCCCACTAACTTATAGGTGCGGCACCAAATATCTCATCCGGCAACTAGCCGTAGTAAAAAACCCTGTCATGAAAGAAACGACAAATTAAGATCTTGGCTGCGCGACAGACGACAATCGACCCGCTTTGCAAAAGAAGAAGTGACTCACCAGTTTTCTGGGTAAAATGTAGCAAGATGCAATGCAGCAACCCAATCACAGCCCGTTAGGCCACGCGAGGTAACAAATAATCGCGCTTGAGCGAAAAACTGATTCGCGGCACAGTCTCAGAGCAAAAGCCAAAGGACCTCCAACTACCCCAAAGCAGGTCTCGGTCAAAAGTCCTGTCTTTCACGAAAAATCTTAACAAAAACCCGTTCCTTTAAATGCGAAACGCTTCGTCACCGAACTTATGACATCCTGTCATTCTGACAGCAGAAATGTCACCACTGACAACCGATTAAAAAAAGATAACTCGATAAGGCTGCTTTCACATCCTAAATACTGCATCTATAGAAAATAAATGCTACAACCACCCCCCCTTTAATAGTATTTCCTGCGGATATGACACGCTGGAAATACACAATAAAGAAAACAGAAAAGTACTGACTAATAAACAAAGACAACCAGCTAGGTCCTTCAAACACCAGCTGACTACGACCATTACAATACCAAAGAAAGATCCTCCTATGTACCTAACTAGACACTGACTCGTGTACCGGTTAGGCTAAGTAACTAGAGTCTAATGCCCTTCATAGAAAACGAATGCTCCCTTTACTCACTGCCGATACCCTAACACTACCCAAGCTCTCAGGATAATGTAGAGTACTAAGAAGCGAATGAGAGAAAAACGCTCGGTGCGGTGCATAGAAGAAACTACAACGTGACAATTTAAAGTCACGTACACATATAGAAATACAAACAAAAGATTAAAATAGTCTTACATAATGATCACATAGCACTGGTTTAATAAACTAGAGAAACAGTGCTATGTAGTTACGTTAGGTATTGGAGACTGCTCCTCCTGATACTTCAGGATGTCCTTGATATGGTACTCCCCAAGATCCTTACCGTCCAGATCTGACAGCCTATATACTAAAGGGGATCGTTTAGCAGTCACCACACATTTAAGGAACTTAGGAGCTAGCTTAGCAGTAAAATTCTTGGCCTTGTTGGACAGGTAGAACGTGCGTTTGTAAACTATCTGTCCCACTTTCAGCTCTACATGCCTTTTTCTGAGGTTGTAATACTTTTCATTACGCTGGTGGGCAACGTTCAAATGTTTCCTCACCTGGTCGTAAATGCGTTGTATTTCTCTCAGCTTGACACCGAAGGCTGATGGATCGTCTACAGAGACTGAAGTAGGATGGCACGCGATATCTGTCTGCCTGTACAGCACTCCATCCCCAATAAATTCCCTACCATGTACCAAAAAGTAAGGGGTGAAACGAGTTGCTTCGTTAACTGCAGTGTTTAAAGCACACTGTATCTCAACCAAGAACTGATCCCAAGACTTGTGTTGTGACTTCACATAGCATGAGATCGCTTGAACCACATTGCGAATAGCTCGTTCCGCCTGATTAGTTTGGGCATGATACCTAGGGTTATAATATATATTAGGTACATTGTATTTAGCCAACAGATCCTTAAATGGCTTACTCACAAACTGAGGGCCATTATCCATGTAAATAGTCTTGCAGACTCCGTGCACGAGAAACACACTCTTCTCTATGAACCTCGCGACTACAGCGCCTGTGGCAACCCGAACAGGGCACAACATGACGTATTTGCTAAAGTAGTCGGAGACCACGATCAGGTGTACGTTTCTATTGCTCGAAGTGGGAAAGGGACCAAGCAGATCGACAGAGATAGCTTCGAATGGCTTCGAAACCCGCTTCGGGCTACCCATTAGGCCGGGACGAGACGTATTTACGGGTTTGTACTGCTTGCATGTTTCGCAATTCCCAACATATTCTTTGACGTCCTCGTACATCTTGGGCCAGTAATAATTTAGGGCTAACCTTTTATGCGTCTTCCAAACGCCACCATGGGCACTAAGTGTGTCATCGTGGTACTTAGAGAGCAGGGGCAAGCGATCCTCCTGAGGTACCACCAGCTTCCAGTCAAAGTCTGAAGTCAAAGAATATTTATTTTTAGTTAACCTATATAGAAGGTTGTCACGAATATCATAATTTGGTGACTTCCTAGGGTTCTTCCGAACACTATTCATGGTGTGGTCATACCACGGGTCTTTAGTGGGTACTGCATCGAGGGAATCAATTTTGATACGAGACAGAGCATCAGGTACAACGTGGTCTTTACCTTTTCGATGCTCTATGTCAAAATCGAATTGACTGAGCCTCATGCTCCAACGTGCTAGACGACCCGTGGGATTTTTTAGCTTATGGAACCACAGAAGAGATGAATGATCCGTGACGACCGTACATTTTTGGCCTTCGACGTACTGTCGAAATTGTTCCAAAGCGAAAATCACGGCCAGAAGTTCTCGCTCAGTTGTGCTGTAGTTCACCTCGTTCTTGTTGAGAGAACGGCTACAGTAGGCGATAGGGTGCTCAACACCATCGTGAGTTTGTGTCAGTACAGCAGCAACTGAGTAAGCTGACGCGTCACTAAGAATGCGGAAGGGCATCTCAAAGTTAGGCATTTTTAATATAGGGGCAGAAACCAAGGCTGACTTTAGCAGGTTAAAGGACTGTTCAGCCTCAGGGGTCCATTCGAACTTAAGGTTCGTAGAAGTGAGTTTGCACAGAGGTTTACTAATCTTCGAGAAGTTGTTAACAAAGCGACGATACCAGCCGGCCATTCCCAGAAATCTCTTAACCTCCTTAGGGTTAGAAGGGGTGGGATAGTTGAGGATAACCTCAACTTTACCCGGGTCTGTCCGTAAGCCATGTTTGTCCACATAATACCCCAGGTATTTGAGTTCACTCCGACAAAAGTGGGATTTTTTCATATTAATAGTTAGGCCAGCATCCTTGAGTTGCTGATAGACTCTATGTAAGAGCTCTACATGCTCCTCAAAGGTGCTGGACACACAGACTATGTCATCCTGAAACGCAAATACCTTGTTGTCGAACTCGGGACCAAACAGACGGTCCATGAGGCGTTGCATCGTGGCACTGGCACCGACAAGACCGAAGCACATGGAATTGTAATGGAACAATCCTCTCCGGGGAACCGTAAAAGCAGTCTTCTCAGCAGACTGGAGTGAGTCGAATGGAATCTGCCAGTAGGCCGCACTCAGATCTACAGAGGTTAAATACTTAGCATTATTAAGATGGTCTAAGATTTGATTGATATAGGGTAAGGGGTAGGCGTCACTCTTAGACACAGAGTTCAGCTTGCGAGAGTCCAAGCACAATCTGAGGTCGCCGTTCGCCTTCTCCACCATGACCACTGGAGAGTTCCAGGCGGACTGAGACGGGGACACTACTCCCATCTCCAGCATTCGGTCCAGCTCGGCTTCCAGGGCCTTCTGCTTAAGGGGAGAGAGCGGATAATAACGCTGCTTGATCGGCTTGCTGTCACCAGTGTCAATGACATGGTGCACAAGTGAGGTCCGACCTAAACCCACCTTATCAGTGTTCAACGAGTCGAACTTTTCAATGACCTCGTTGATTACACACCTTTGTTTAGTTGTCAGGTTGTCGTAATCCTCGAGGCCACCGTTAAGGGACACAGACTCTATAGGATTATTATCACTAAAGCTATCAAGACTAATATTTTGTAAAATTAACTTATCACTTAACTTAAATTGTTGCCAGAAATCCACTCCAAATATCATGGAGGTGGTTATACCTGGGACAACATAGAACTTGACAACTCGGATAACCGAATTGTACTCAATTGGCAAAGAGATACAACCCAGACATTGCAAGTGAGTGCTGTCTGCAGTTGTAATACGAAAAGTAGGATTGATACTCACAAGATCAAAACCCAGTTCCAAGAAGATGCGGTGCGCTCCCTTACCTAGTATAGAGCAGGAGGCACCGGAATCTAGAAGGCCTAAGACATTTAAATTTAAAACCTTAACAACTAGATACGGTCTAATGTCACTATCCCGTTTAGGAAACAGGACCTTATCAGAAATAGACTCAGATACAGAGTGATGCACAGAGTTCCTAATAAGGCCCTGGCCTACGCGTTTTTTGACTTGCTAGTACAGTGTGAGCAGTCTGGGGTCTTGACTCCTTTGAGACCACACCGGAAACACACCAGCTCCCTTGACTGTGTGCAGCTGTATGCAGTGTGACCGCCCCCGCCGCAACGAAAGCATTTGCGATCGTGGGGGGTAACCGGCGTCTCCACTGCAGACACCTGCTTAGCGGGCTTTTGTACACCTTTGTTCTTAAGCTGGTGTAAGTCAGATGTAATCTCAAACTTGTCAAGAGCAGGCTCATGGAAAGCGTCTGCCCTAGTACGCGCAAGCTCCAAGCGCTTACCCAAACGTCTCAAGTCATCTACAGAGTTGACATCATGCAAGGCCAGTTCCTTCATGTAGTCAGGTCTAATGTTGTGCATGAGAATGTCCAGCTGTTCCTCACTGGGCATCTTACATGACAACCTTGAGAACATGGCTTGCATTGTACATATATAGTTAACCAAGGACTCAGAGCGGGCTTGTGTACGCTGTCTTATCTCGTTCCTGAGGCGGTAATCATAATCAGGAATATCGAAGGTATCTCTAAGCTCACTAATAAGATCCTCATATGAGATGAAGTTAGCTTTGTTTGTACGGAACCAAGACAAAGCCGGTCCATCCAACAGGTCGGAGAAAGCCATAAGGAGTCTAGGCTTAGTAACCTCCCGAGCACATCTAAGTTCCTCTAATCTCTCTAAAAACACACGTACACAAGTAGAACCATCATATTTTAAGTTAAATGAACATAAGTTATGGGGACGTTCTTTATACACTATGTTACATGTAGAACTATTCCTACTTGAACTAGCTCGCACCGAGCGGTCCTCTCTCACTACTGGTGAAGTATATTCCACCTGGTCACGACCCGAAGGATCATCACCATCATCATCCGAACCTTCGGATTCAGAATCACTACTGGGTTCAGCCCTAGCGATGATCTTCACTAGCCTACCACGAATATCCACCAGGTCGGGGCAATCCAGACCACAACGAGCTAACCTACTCAATAAGTAGTTGGCCCTGATGGACACCCTAAGACGAGAATTATTATTGGCCAAAAACTCACCTGACTGAAGAGCCTCCTCCAACTCGGAGACCTTCGGAAGGCAGGTCGAGAGCTCAGCCGATGCATCAGCGGGTACCGGAGCACTCGCTTTGATGCTACCTCGACGGACGAGTCGGTGTGCCGTTCTTAGCTCACTCCGAAGGCCAGACACTGTCGTTTCCGGTTCCACTGAAATACCCATGTGGGACAGCTCGTTAGCAAGTTCATCCTTTCTTAAATAATTAATATATTTTTTCATCTGTGCCATTATGTAAAAATTTACTTACAACAATTATAAAGATAAAATGGCACAGATAGGGATCAATTACAAAGTAAAAATGTAAATTGAGTTACAACAAAGTGTACTAAGTTAGGTAATTATGTTTCAAATTGACTTTTAGAATTTAACAAAGATTAAGGGTATATTAAGAGAGAAAAGTTTCTAAATTTTCTGATAACACAGTTCAGGTTAACATTCAAAATTACAAGGTATGTACACACCTTATAAAAAAGTTTTAAGTTACACAGAGAAATTCACTAAGTTAACACAGAGAGATTCACTAAGTTTACCTTACAAGGTGAAACTATAGGATAATATATATTATATATTAATCTACACTAATAATATAATAAATATATGTGTGCACCATAAAAAAAAGAACATAAAGAAGAAAAAAAACACAATAAGAAAAGAAGTGGGTATTCCAAATAAAATCAAAAAGTTTTTCCAAAATCACAGCTATTTTAAATTTTTGAATTTAGAATTTTGTGTCTTTTCCAGCCAAAGATGTAGGGAGCTGGAAGAAGACGAAAGGGAAGGTTTTGTGCTTAGCTGCTAGCACCACCAATTAACGTCCTGGAGCGTCTCGGACGAGATTACAGGATGGTTTCGCCAGAGATAACCACCTATGCACACACACTAGACTGAGGCTACCGCAGAGTAGACCCAGAGATTTGCCACTACGTTGGGAGCCAATTTATAACACTAAGATGATCAGTGTTACTCACCAACTAGCGCGAGGTAGCTATGCAGAGAACTCTTTCCCAGGGCGCCTTACTACAGAGATTCCAGTGTGCGTGCAAGGGTAGGCCAGGGCTCTGACGAAAACAGTCAGGTAGGGTGTACACACATATATTTATATAACACAGAGATACACAGAGACACACAGAGAGCTTATTCACTGATAGACACAAATATCACAGGTACACAGAAGTATAGTCAGTGCTTAGGTACTTATGCTACTAAGCTACACATAAGTAGTGGATTTACTGGCCTGCAGAGTGAGCTGAGTGAGAGTGACTGCCTGTTGTTACTGCCAGGTGATGACGGCAGATACCTCTCACATGAGAAGCTCGTGTAGTCCGCACTTCCACGTTGTCGTACCACGTGCAGCCCACTAACTTATAGGTGCGGCACCAAATATCTCATCCGGCAACTAGCCGTAGTAAAAAACCCTGTCATGAAAGAAACGACAAATTAAGATCTTGGCTGCGCGACAGACGACAATCGACCCGCTTTGCAAAAGAAGAAGTGACTCACCAGTTTTCTGGGTAAAATGTAGCAAGATGCAATGCAGCAACCCAATCACAGCCCGTTAGGCCACGCGAGGTAACAAATAATCGCGCTTGAGCGAAAAACTGATTCGCGGCACAGTCTCAGAGCAAAAGCCAAAGGACCTCCAACTACCCCAAAGCAGGTCTCGGTCAAAAGTCCTGTCTTTCACGAAAAATCTTAACAAAAACCCGTTCCTTTAAATGCGAAACGCTTCGTCACCGAACTTATGACATCCTGTCATTCTGACAGCAGAAATGTCACCACTGACAACCGATTAAAAAAAGATAACTCGATAAGGCTGCTTTCACATCCTAAATACTGCATCTATAGAAAATAAATGCTACAATTGTTATGTATTTTAGTAAATTGAACAGTTTTAATTAGATGGTATAAGTTTATAAAACTGTAATAAATATGAGTTTAACAAATAATTTCAGGATGGTTAGAACCATTACTGCAGCGCATAAAAGAAGATCCAACCGTTCTAGTGTCCCCAGTCATTGATCAGATACGTTCAAAAACCCTAGAACATGTGAAGGTAGAAACCGACAAGCTCCAATTAGTAGCATTTACTTGGGATCTAAATTTCTCTTGGATAAAAATACCACATAACCTGTTTACTGTACGCAAGATTCCATCAGCTCCTATTAAAACTCCATGTATAGCCGGTGGGATATTAGCCATTAATAAAGATTTTTTTAAAACAATAGGATACTATGACACAGGAATGGAAACTTGGGGAGCTGATAACTTGGAGTTATCTATTCGAACATGGACGTGTGGTGGTTCTTTGGAAATTGTACCGTGTTCCCACGTTGGTCATATTTATAGGACCCCGAATGAAGGACTAAAGAGAATGCACAAGAAAAATTTAGTTCGAATTGCAGAGGTAATCTTTCTTCTAGGTAATAATAAAATCACATGTCTTATCAATCAATTGATCTAACATTTTTGTGTTTATATTACCAGACGAGTTATATTCAAAAGCATGACTTGACTTTTACATTATTGGTTTATTTCTATGTGTAACATTTCAGTATCAGGTAATCAGAATCTGTCCTCATTGGACATCTTTTGTAACTACCGAAATTATTTTATCATTTCGAGTGCTTCTACCTATCCCTCTCTTTAGGGAAAATTTATATATAAGAAACAAGGAAAAGCAATAATAGCAATGTTAAAACAGGTATGGCTCGATGACTATGCAAAGTACTATTATGAAAGAATTGGAAATGATAAGGGTGATTATGGTGACGTGTCTGAAAGAATACAACTCCGTCAAAAATTAAATTGTAAAACGTTTCATTGGTATTTACAAAACGTTTATCCTCAACTTGATGTACCAGATAATTTGGCAGCGAAGGGACAAGTAAGAAGATTTTGAAAATGATAATTAAAGTAATTTTGCTTGATTCTCTTACTCGTAACATTAGAATAACAAAATAAAGTTTTTCCTGTTTGTTTAATGTGTACGTTCAAAGACTGAAAGATTTAAATATCTAGGATTTTTTTCAGATTTACAGCATTGGCTATCGTGGACTGTGTCTCGACGCTGCAATAAACTTGCATGATTATGATCCTTTGAATCTAAAACCATGTCACTATCAAGGTGGTAAACAGGTACTTATATCAATTATTCCTTAGTAGAAATTTGATACTGATATGACCATAGAATACATGGTATTAATTTCACCTCGATACCTTCATGCGTTCACGAGATAATTTTTCTTAACAGACAGATGGACGGACAACAAAGTGATCCTGTTAGGGTTCCGATTGTTCTTTGAAGTGTGGAATCCTAAAACTGTTTTTATAATGTCACAAACATCTAAACTATAAAATTTGGCAAACTCACATTTTGTAAACCTTTAGTTATAAGAAACCTTAGTTTCTATTTAGTACTGAAATAGTTATCATTTACATTGTCACTTTTTAAGCACCCACATGATCAATTTTTATTATGGTTAAAATACTATGAAATATCTTAATAATAGTTAAAATTGTTTATGTAAGTACCTACTTGAATATAGGAATAATTTGAGCATATTTTGTAATCATTACTGTTGTTATTGTTCTGGAAAATGTAGTAAGTAATACCTAATATTATATTATTATGTTTCTAGTTCTGGACGTATACGGTTAATGGTGAAATACGTCGGGATAAAATTTGTATGGACCATTTGTTCCAATCTGTTACGCTCTTTGTGTGTAACAATGCCGCTTCACAGATTTGGTTGTATTTTGAAAAGGTAAGATACATTTTAATGCTCTTGAATCCATGTTACCTCGATAGTTAATGAAATGCAGTTTTTGTGGTTCTTTCACGTAGTAGGTAAGGCAGCAAGAATTGATTATGACTTCCAAAATAAGGATAGCTGTGGGTACATGTTGGAGACTACCATATACACACATTATATTACAGTCAATTCGTTATAGCCAGGAGAGGCATGACTACCTCTTGGCTTTATCTTAACGTGGGCATATTAGCATGCAGCTAGCATGCACATTTTATCAATTTTCAATATTTTGGTTCCAAGTAGTAAGTAGTGAACTTATTGCCGCTTAAATGTGCTTCTTCTTCCTTTCTTTCAAATTGTTAGGCGAGTTATTTGATTTTGCAGCAAACGCTTTAAAATGTTGACCACGATCACTCTTTAAAGTGTAACGACTGAGAAGAATAACAATATTACGGCAATCGGGATCAAGGGCTTAATTTGCCTTTCGAAGCCTAAGAACGCTCGTAAATTTAAATGTTAGAAAGTACCTTCATCGCTTGGGGATAGGTGTTAACAGATTTTTTTTATTTCGTTTAGGACCAAATAATAAGACACATGGTGACCAAAAGGTGTTTAGATTTTGCTGAAAACGTATTTCGGTACAAATTAGTGTTAACAGAGTGCTCTCGAACGTTCCTAAGTAAATCGCAAAGGTGGGCAATGGAAAATTTTAATATCGAGAAACTTTCATCACAAATAAGATCAGGAATTGCAGCATATAAAAATATTAACGAAAATTTAAAACCAAACGTAAGTTTCACCACATTTACTGCTACAGCAAAATCTTCAAAACCATAGACATAATGTTGGGACCAAAAAAAGTGCGGCAATCCAAAATTTGCTGCAAAGTTGGATTCGGATGTAATGCATGTATAAGGTATAAATAAAATAGACGCGTGGTTTATTATTGTAGAAAAAAGAACGTTTTGGTCAGAATCAAAATGGCTAACGATTTTATTTCGTATTATAAAATCCTTTTAATACACTGAGTTTTATTATTTATACCCCTGATCTTTGACTCTTTTTGACAATTCCAAACATGTTATTTATGCCGTCATTTTTTGAGGAGTTAGTTATCTTGGAGACTAATAATTCTGAAGAATTAAAGAGGCTTAACAGAGTCTAAAGTTTTGGTATCTCTGATAATGTGTATTCTTTTACAGGTTACAATGATCGCTTAAATTCGGCTGGCCCTAAGCTTGTTTTGAACCGAAATGGGTAGGTATCTAAATATAAAATGATTTCACTGGTTTGTCCACATATATATATATATATATACATATATATATATATATATATATATATATATATATATATATATATACGTATATATATATACTGGGTGTTTCTTTTAGGGTGTCAAGCCGCCACTATATATATAGATATTATATTTATATCTATATTTTATACAGTATTTGCCTGCGCTCATCAAGATCTTTGACTTTAATTAATATATCGCTATACATTTATTGCTTTTACTACCTATGCTAAATTATAAAATGACAAACTTCCTGAAACAAATTTATTCCTTAGATTTACAGTATTAAAGAAATAAAAGTCCTACAAAAATACCAATACCATTAAGGCAGGTAATACCTAAAGTAGTGAAGTAGGAACATCGAATTGTTCATTCCCTTTGTGGCTATCTGTGTCCGGCGACCAACCAAGCTAAATGCAAAGGTAATTTTAAAAATGGGTCATTTGTTCAACGAACTACGAACGCCAATGCTAAGAGATTTATCATGCTGAAAAGTAAATAAGAAGCGAAGCGCTCGTGGCCCCGCGGACTCAGTGTTCTGTAAACGATCACTGCAGTAAGCAACTTTCACTATGGCCGGTCCATGGATGGGTGACTATCCATGTGATCACTTTGTGACATTTATTTGAGCGTTTTCGTGCTTCGGAAGGCATGTTAAGCCGTTGGTCCCGGTTGCCAGTAAAATGGCAGTCGTTAAGCTAAGTTGAAGGTTTTATTCCAACAGCAGGCAGTCACAACCTGCGCTTGTCCATTTAAACACGGCAGTAAGGCTCACCACCTATTACGTGGGACAAATTATACAAAAGGTGAAATGTGGGCATATATATGCCTCTGCCTACCCCTTCGGGGATAAAAGGCGTGACCGTATGTATGTATGTATGTATGAAAAGTAAATACATCACTTATTTTGTTAGGAACAGGTATATTATATGTAATCAGTTATCATGATTAGATTTATTAAACCTATAACAGAAGAAGTATATAAAACAGACCATAGATTTTAGAAGAGCGGTGCCAGCCGTATTATATAAAATGCATTCGAACATAGTGTCACCTGCCTTCTGCTGCCACGCACACGGCCGTAACACCCAAACAGGCCAGTCATTGTACGTGAATCTGGCTTGCTGCAGTGATAATTCTCTCCAAATTCTGGATTTTGAATGGTTTAAAGTGATTTGTTTTAAAATATCAATATAAAAGAGATTTTATTCTGTAATAACAGACATTTTTAGGGTTCCGTACCCAAAGGGTAAAAAACGGGACTCTACCCTACCATGGGACTTCACTGTCCGTCACGAGGCTGTATCTCATGAACTGTGATAGCTTGAGAGTTGAAATTTTCACAGATTTTGTGTTTTTGTTGCCGCTATAACAACAAATACTGAAAAAATAAATATATTTAAGGGGGCTCCCATACAACAAACGTGTTTTTTGCCATTTTATTTTATATACTAGGTAATAAGGTATCCTTCTTAATTAAAATATATTTTTTTTTGTGTGGGCAGGCGGTATAATAACTACTAACTTAAGTAGCTCTGGGAAATTTAATATTTAAAAATAGTTAAAAGTAGATATTCAATTATAATATATGCATTAGTTTGTTGTTGAACCCCCCTCAACTCGCCACACTATTGACATTTCTAATATTTACCTATCAGAAAGAGTAAATTGAGATCTACTAACAGGGACAGCCGATTGGAGAAGAGCCTCGAGGAGCTTGAAAAACGATTTGCAGCGGGTCTTCATAAGCATGAAGCTAATTTACAAAAGGCACTAGAAACATCGGCATCACCCCCAGGACATTGTGATATAGCGACTCTCTTCAGGGAATTCAACGAGTTCAAGTCCATTGTTATGGATTCCCTGGGTTACTTGAAGACACAGGCAAAGTTGTTTTCAACAGGAGTGGACCGGCTTGAGACATCTATGCGGCGGAAAACTTTGCTGCTACATGGCGTTGCTGAGGAGCCAAATGAGCGATTGCATAATACAGTCGTCAACATATTTACCAGCAGAATGCAGCTACCGGACATAAATGATGGCACAATAGAAGTCTGTCATCGCCTTGGAACCCGTCAAGGTAAGCCACGTCCAGTTATAGTGAGATTTCGTGACATGGAGCACCGTCACTTAGTGTGGGATAACAAAAGCATAAAGAGCACTGGATACACTATCTCAGAGTTCCTCACTAGGGTTAGACACCATGTCTTCATGAATGCGCGCAAACACTTCCAAATGCGGCACGTCTGGACTATAGGTGGCATCATCAATATAATAACTCCGGGAAAAGTGCGCCATAAAATTGAAACAGCAACTGAGCTCGATGCACTGATCGTAAAATTTCCTAATAGCTCTGTAACTAATGCATCTGCGGCAATTGCTGAACCAGCGATACCTTCTACTTCCGCGAAAGTTCCGGCAGCGCCTCCAAAGGCGGAATCCAATAAGCCAACAATGAGGAGCCGTCGTCGTTGAAAAATATGAACTGTCTGCGTTGTGAGCTAGTTTGGCACCTATCGCTGTTTAATATTTGAACTTTCCCTGTCACAGACGGGACGGTGTGATAATGTTGGCTCGTGTTTACATGTTTCTTTCATTTGGTTTTTATTATTAGGTACCTAAATTATGTATTCACTTCACTTTTATTTTGTTTTTACCGGATGTGGCGTTTGTAAATGTAATCAAAAATGCATTTTGTGTATGTCTGTTGAATGCTTGTCAGCTTGTATGATATGACAGTGACAATGACAGACAAAATATATCAATTCTTTTTTTGTTTGTCATAGGCGTGATAAAGCCGACTAAGGTCAGAGACCATGCTGCCTCTGACAAACCAGTTCACAGTGAATCTTGCCATCTAATTTTCTGTTCTATGTTCTATTTCAAATACTTACTCTTTATATTGTCTCCTAATTACTTATCTTAATAATATAAATCTCTTTCATTTTGCGAGCGGGGTTCATTTAACATTAGTTCGTATATTACTTATTTTTATATTAATATTTTATACACTTGTTATTAAGTATTTATTTATTCACATTATATATTATATTCGGCTTTATATATTAAGTATATTTATATATATATATATATAATAGTTCTAGTTATTTTGTTTGCATTGTGGAAGACTCTTTTGTCTCGACCAATGATGATACTTTTTTCTCGTGTTCTCCTTCTAACTTAAGCTGTATTAGTGCGAACAGTAACAACTCTCCAGCCTCAACCTTACGTGATCAGCTATCCTCCCTTTTTTCTGGTTTCCCAAGAAATCTTAATTTGGCCCACATCAATGCCCAGAGTATTTCTTTTCACCACTCTGATATTCTAGCATCCTTTAGCATTGACTACCTTGATCAATGCACTTCTCGTTTCAGAATCATTTCTGAAATCGTCTCACTCTTCTAAAGTCTATGGCCTTCCCGGATTTGTACTTATTCGTAATGACAGGAATGACAGGCGCTGTGGCGGTGTGGCGTTGTACCTCCGTGAAGATATTCCATACAAAATTATTAGCACCTCTCCACCTATTTATAACGCTTCAGCGGAGTACCTGTTCATAGAAATTACAGTATGGCACAGCAAAGTCCTTCTTGGAGTGTTTTATAGCCCTGATATGTATGTCAACTACTTTGAGACCTTTGATACTTTGCTCAATGAACTTTGCCCTAATTACGAGCATGTAGTTATAATGGGTGATTTTAATACATGTCTCGTCAAGGATGATAATCGTACACATTCCCTGCAATCCATTGTCTCTTCTGTTAACCTGCACATTTTACCTCTCGATGTTACTCATCATGGCCGTAACTGTCGTTAATCTCTTCTGGATTTAATTATTGTCTCCTCTCCAGATCGAGTTGCAACCCACGGTCAACTCCCCGCCAGTTTTTCTTTACATGATTTACTTTATCTGTCTCTTTCTATTCGCAAACCTAAACGTCGATTACATTTCACTGAGCTACAAAACTTCAAGGGCATCGACCTGGGTGCTTTGGAGCGCGATGCAGCCAACATTGACTGGGCGCCTATAATCAACAGTGACAATATTGACGATAAGATTGCCAACTTCAACAGTTATTTAACTGATCTTTACGATTGTCATGCGCCTAAACGTCGAGCGAGAGCAAAACATATCCCTGCTCCGTGGATTACTGCTGACATAAAAGTAGCAATGGGCAAAAGGGATAAGGCCAAGAGAATGTATAATCGTAATCCTACTGATTCTAATTTTGATCGCTTCAGAATCTTACGGAACGGCTGCGTTCGTCTGTGTAGAGATGCAAAACGTCACCACTTCCACAAGTCTCTTGACACCCATGACTCCTCCAAAATTTGGAAATTTCTCAAGGCTAATGGTATCGGTAAGTCTCCCACAGTGAACGGTCAAGATGTAGATTTGCATGCTTTAAACATGCATTTCTCAGTCCCGCCTACTACACTTGACCCAGTCACAAAGTCTAGCACCTTGCTAGAACTCTCAATGCTGCCGGTACCCGTATGTCCTCCATTCAATTTTAAGATAGTTGACGAGGTTGACATTAAGAAATCACTCCTATCTATAACTTCTTCTGATGTTGGTAACGATGAGTTAGGCTCTAAAATGTTCAATCCCATCCTACCCTCCTTAGTTCCCATCCTAACACATATATTTAACTTTTCGCTGTTCTCTGGTTGCTTCCCTTGTGCTTGGAAGCAAGCACTTATTATTTCACTACCCAAGGTCACGAATCCAACTCTATTGTCACAATATCGACCCATTTCCATTCTTCCTTTCCTGTCCAAAGTCCTTGAGCATTTAGTACATCGTCAACTGTCAAGTTACCTAACACAGAATAACCTACTTAGTTCCTTCCAATCTGGCTTTAGGCCCGGTCACAGTACCGTGACGGCTCTTCTTAAGGTCACGGATGATATCCGCTGGGCCATGGAGAAAAAGTCGCTCACGGGCTTGGTGCTACTGGATTTCAGTAGTGCGTTTAAGTCCGTGGATTTTGATATCCTCCTTGGAATCCTAAAATCCCTAAATTTCTCCACGGACACTGTGACCTGGTTTGACTCGTATCTTCGGGGACGCTCGCAGTGTGTTCGACTTAATAAATCTCACTCAGAATGGTGTAACCTCGGTGCGGGCGTACCTCAGGGTGGCGTGTTATCTCCTTTACTCTTCTCAGTTTTCATCAACTCGGCTGTACGAGTTATTTCCTCTAACTTCCATCTCTATGCTGACGACCTGCAGCTGTACCGTCATTTTGCCTTAAACGAGTACAGGACTGCCATTGCTGCAATGAATCGGGACCTGGGCGCTATTAGTCAGTGGGCAAAATCGTGTGGGTTACAAATAAATCCTAGCAAGTCTCAGGCTATGCTTATCGGTAGTAGACAAATGATTGGAAATCTAGGTACAACATCTTTTCCACCAATTCTGCTAGATGGTTTTTCCATACCATACAGCAGCACTGTGAAAAATCTTGGCATCATATTGGATCAGAATTTGTCCTGGAAGGCACAGGTCGACTCAGTCAGTAAAAAGGTGCATTTTACTTTCCACACGCTTAGGCGTCTCCAGAGTCTTCTGCCTTTGGAGACAAAAATTACGCTGGCTCAAGCCCTAATCCAACCCATCTTGGACTATGCCGACTCCTGCTACTTGGATGCTACTGAGGAGCTCTTAAATAAACTTGAGCGCTTGCAAAATTTGTGCATTCGTTTCATTTTTAATCTACGTAAGTATGATCATGTCTCACAGTTTCGTGCGGAACTCAAGTGGCTCCCAATCCGTCTTCGTAGGAATACTCGGATATTGTGTCTTCTGTTCAATATCCTAAACAATCCCACATATCCTTCTCATCTACGGCAACGTTTCCCTTTTATGATCAAGCCTGGTGCCCTGTGCCGGTCACACCTTACTTTCCGTCTTTCTTGTCCGCCTCACAAGACGGGCTTTTATTCCTACTCCTTTACTGTTCACGCGGTTAGGCTATGGAACTCACTTCCAGCTGACATTCACAAGTGTCAAACTATTTCTAGTTTCAAAAGAAGAGTGCGAGATCACTACCTTTCTTTACCATAACATAGAATGTAGTATATGTATGTTTATCGTATAATAGTATGTATGTAATTTGGTATCATCTATATTATATATGTAGCCACAGTTTATGTAAGTTTATTAACCTACACACACATAATTATATTCTTTTTTTATCTTCTCCTATCTCAGGTCTTTTTTTTTTTTTTTTTTTAACGTGAGGGAAAATCCTCGTACCGACTAAAGAACCTCACGTAACGCCCAACAGCCTATGGTTGAGAGCCCCGGGTAAGCCCTCAGGAAGGATGTCCCGTGACTCCCAACAGACCTACGGCCGCCAATGCGGCCTCGCCCAGGGGGTGGTTCGGGTGCAATCCCGCGTCTATGGGGGGTTTCGGGTGTGACCCCGCTTCTAAGGGGGGGCGTGCGTGAGTGCTCACGTCACGCTGCCGTCATGGGCCTGCTTCTGTAAGGACGGTGAGCGGCCCTCTCACCGTCCTCAGACCCCCGGTCATGGAGGCCGATAGTCCTCGGCGAAGACACGTCGGCGGCGCCCAGGGCGCCGACTGCGGAACTCGGGTGGAAGAGTTCTTTCCCGCACCCGGCCCGCCGCCTCCTTCGCGAGCATGACCTGCTCGCAGAAAGAGGCGGCGCAGTCCCACTTACTCCCGCCGGAGAGCATGGCTCGCACCATGGCCTCAAGCGAGAGAGTGTCCACGCCCAGACCCACTACGAGGACCTGTCGCTGTTGTGCCCACGCCGTGCACTCCACCAGCGTGTGGAGCGCCGTGTCATCGCTGCGGTCCTCGCAGTGCTGACACTCGGCCTATCTCAGGCCTACTGGAAGAGATTTCTATTGAAATAAGTAGTTATTTTTTTTTATTTATTTATTTATTAAGTAAGACACACAATACATGATTTATACATCTCGTCCCACAAAACCGATAATTCGGTTTGACTGTGGGATCACAGTCTCCGTACATAATACATTAGATAGCTACATACTTACAACTAAGAGTACACAATTTAATGTCATTGATAATTCGTGCGTACCATCACAGGAATTACCAATGACATATGTAAAGTATCCACATCAAAAATTATAACTAAAGATAGCATACTAACCTGACCAGCCCTACGACATAGTCTTGGGATCGGTTTACTTTCCACTAGTCAGGTTGTATGGAGTACTATTACCTACTAGATAAATTATAAGTATTTTACACGTAATGCATTCATATTTTTTTTTTTTTTTTTTTTATTTAAACATCCCTTACACCATACATGTACCTACTTATCATAACTTTCTTTAGGTATGCGGACTGTAAAGTACATATTACAATAGACAGGTAAGTTCACTAACCAATAGTCAGGTAGTGTATTTTTAAATGCTTTTTGAAAATTGTTAGACTCTTTTCACTCCTCAATCTTTCTGGTAACCTATTATAAAGATAAGGTAATCGTTTTTTTAAAGTTCTGTCACCGTAATAGTTATTAATTCTAGGTACTACGAACCTTCCCTGAGCCATTGAGCGAGTGTTATATTTATTGATTACATGTGATAGCTCCTGCTCCTTTCTACCATGGTTATTTACTGCTAATAGGTATTTGTGTTTCACACTGACTGGTAATATTTTACATATCTTATACAATTTGCTATAGTCATTTTTACATTGCTCTTTCACTTTTTTACTGACAAGTAATTTTAAAAATCTTATTTGTAGTGACTCAAGCCTTTCTATATAACTTTTAAAAGTAAGACCATAGCAATCTAGTCCATAGCTCAGTATAGGCTCCACTAATGCCATATATAAACACCTTAATATACTAATGTTCGTTTTGAAACTAAGATGATAAAATTTTCCCAACAATGTTCTTAATTTTCCACAGATATACTCAACATGGTGTAACCAGGAAAAATTTTCATCTACTGTCATGCCTAAATATGTTATGTATCTAGCTCTTTCCATTGGTCTACAGTTACAATTTAAAAAATCGCTATGAAAACAATCAAATGTATGTGTATACAACAATGGCTCCACTGATGGGTTGAGATAAGGAGAATGTATCAATAGTAGCTTAGTTTTTTCGGAGTTCAAAACTATACCGTTATCATGGGACCATTTGACCACCCCATCTATATCTTGTTGTACTAAACTACAAATGTCGTTGATATCGGTGCCGGCGCGCAGCGCGCATAGGTCGTCTGCGAACATGTATGGCGTGCAGTGCTGCAGCACGTTACACAAGCTATTCACGTGCATCAAGTAGCTGGTAGGTCCACATCCGGAGCCCTGCGGCACCCCGCACCGCACCTCCACCCTGTCACTGAGCGTACCTGCCACCTTCACGCGATAACAGCGGTCATCGAGATAATCACGGAACCACTGGTTAAGCGGTTTTCTCACCCCGCACACCTCCATCGCGGTTAGAAGGGTACCAGTTTCTAGGGTATCAAATGCTTTTTTGTAATCAAAGAATATTGCTATAACAAAGTTTTTCTCCTCTAAATAGTTGTTAATCTCATCTGCAAACTTTGACATTAGTGTATTAGTACTTTTCCCTTTAAGAAAACCATGCTGACAATTATGCAATACATTATGTTGTTGTAAAAAGGTACTTATTTGCTTGACAATACATTTCTCCATTATTTTATCAACACTAGACAATATGGTTATTGGACGGTAATTTGATACACATTTACGATCACCTTTTTTATGTATGGGACGTACTATAGCTTCCTTAAGTCGGCTAGGCATTACACAGTGTTGTACAGATAAATTCACAAGTCTAGCCAAAACAGGACTCACCCTATCAACTACATACTTTAGATCGGACATACGAATGAGGTCACAACCGGGTGATTTATTTATATCTATATTGTTAATTGTCTTCTTTATATCTGTGCTACTAACCGGTTGCCATCTCATGCTCACGTCCGATTTTTTTACATATAAGTCCCTATTTAATAAATTTTCCCCACAAAAATGTTTGATACTATTAATTTCCCTGATAAACGTATTAGCAAAGTCGTCACAAATACCTTTAACACTCGTGCTCCCCCACTCATGCTGCTCAGTATGTACTGATCCAATGACTGTTTCGTGTTTCCTAACATTTCATTTAATTTTATCCATAACTTTTTTATATCCCCATTACACTGCCTTATACACAGTATAAGGCAGTGCTGTCCCTGTCGTATTTATTCTTACCTTATAAACAAAAGTAAGAATAAATACGACAGGGACAGCCCTGTCGTATTTATTCTTACTTTTGTTTATAGATTTTTGACATTTATTTCTGTAATTTGTACAAATAAAGCGCTTTAACATATTCTTTGGATCATTTTTCCAGACTACAAATAACCTGTCTCTTTCCTGCATCATTATCTTTAATTCACTAGTTACCCAATTTTTATCGTTTCTTTTGGTAATACGCACAAGTTTGGTAGTGTAACATTCATTATAAATTGAATTAAAACACTGGTACAGAGCGTTATACAACTCCGTTGGCGAGTCCAATAACATCATACTCTCGAAATCAATAGTAGACATTTTTTTTCGTACCATGTTATTGTTTAATACACGATTGTTTGCTACCGTAGGCGTAGCACGTAAAGACAGCGACGGCGCTGTCGTCACCGTGCGCTCACTGCCAGCGCCGTCCGCCGTCGCTGACCGCGTGGTGCGTTTCCATTTTACTACAGCTGAAACCATATAATGATCGGCTATCTTTTGTCTCACTACTGCGGAGTCTACAGTACCACTACTCATTCTCACAATATATGTGGTCTAGACAAGATTTTACCAACTTTCCCATTAAAATTTCTTCTCTTGTTATGTCTCTAATGCATTGTACAAACCCGTGTTCTGATAATAAATTTTTATATAAAATTACATGCTTTTCTTGATTTTTTAATAAATCTATGTTTATGTCACCACATAATATAACTTTCTTATTTAAAGGCAAACTTTCTAATAAATTGCAAAATTCTATTAAAAATTGGTTGGTTTTATCTATTTTATTAAACCGAGGCGGTCTGTAAATAGCAACTAAATATATTAATTCATTGTGATAGTTCAGTGCAATGGAAACGCACTCCGCTGCCCGCATTCCAGAGGTTTGTGGAGATTGGCAAACCGACGCACACAGCTGTGTTCTCGTGTATACCAAAACTCCGCCACCTCGTCGACCATCCCTGGTATAAGTATTCAGATTATACCCACTTATTTTGAATAATGATGTCAGCGAATAGTTTATGTTTGGTTCTTAAATAACAATTATATTCAAATATTTTAGGCTACTATCAATGGCAACCAAAAATTCATTGAAGTGTTTTTTTATAGAACAAATGTTAACATGTAATATACCTATACTATTATCACTTGTACACGTATCAATCCAACTATGTATATGATCAATACATGAACAGTTTACAAGACTTTCGGTTATACTATCGAAACTATTTAAGTCTGCGAATTTTATGATTTAGTTATGCTAATATACAGAATATATAATAATGTAAAATAAATACCTATTGTGATCGTAGTACTTCGTTCAGGTCCGTTTCATTTTTAATCCATATTGATTGCTCACCTTCGGCCTTTTTTACCAGTAGTTTACCATCGTTCACCCACACATAGTCGTATATTCCATGTAGTCGTTTCTTAGCGTTCCATATCAAGGTCTTGGTGGATTTGGGGAGATCTTCATTTATATAAATTTTATTGGTCATAGTTCCTCCGGTGAGCGCATTACTTCTCATGTCCATCAGTATTCTGCGCTTAGACAACCAGCTAACCCGTTCTTCCATGCCAGTAGGTTTGAACCCTATCATAATTGCTGGTGGTGTTACACCCTGCTTTGGAGCGTGACTACCCTTTGCCCATTCAATTTGACTGCTACTCACACCCATTTTATTACCAATCTTGGACACTATTTCTTTAATGTTTTCACCTTGTAATTGTTCAACACCAATAATTTCTAGGTTATTTTTACGTGAAGATCGATCCTGCTCATGCACTTTTTGTTCCAGCACTAAGTTACATTTTTCCAGATATACACACTTGTTATTTATATTCACCAACTTTTTTTCAAGTTTAATTATTTTCTCTTTAGACTGTTCTTGTTCGGCCAACAAGGAATCGTACTTGTCAGATAAAACACTGATACTTTGTTGTATACTGTCTAAATGTTTCTTGATGACGGGTATTGAACTGACTTTGTTCTGGATATCCTTGAGAATTTTTGCAAGGTTTTGTTCTTCCTCTTCTGGCTCCTCCACATCCGTACCCTCATCTTCACAATTATTGCAGTGTATTCTATTTACGCCGGCTTTCATATCAGCAACCAGTCCCTTCACACAGCTTCTGTGGAACGTGCCTTGGCACGGTCCCTGGCACAAAAAGTGTGCTCCCTTTTTCGATAAAGATTTTTTACACTTTTGACACTCCATGTTCTTTCGTAGGTATGTAACAAAAATATATGAATAAAACAATGCGTACGTGCGCACCGAGTGCCTTTGTACTTTACTCTCTCTGTTATTTCCATTTCGTGTTACATGTGTGTATGTACATAAATAAATAAATAAATGAAATACGTTTACACCTTGCAAATTAAATGAATACTTTAGGAGGCAAACTCAAATATTGCACAACGAAATTAATTTCGTGTCGCCATGATTGAACTTATTTTTTACGTACTAACTTATTTTTCTACTTTCATCGTAAATATTTTTTTATAAAGTGATCAAAGCTTTCAGCAAATTACTTTAGGTAGGTGTAATATTTCAAAGACAGCAATTTCGTAGAAATTAGTAAACTAATAGCCTTTATTTTAGATTTTTCGTCAGCTTAAACAATTTACATACAAATACACAATTTTATTACATGCACTTAAGTTGTAGACGTATTGTGTTTATAATGACATCATTCAAATGTCATCCATATTCTGAAAAAGAAATGAAACATAGTCTTCACAAACTCTTTTGGAAATACATACTGTACCTACCGTAGAGGGCGCTTATGAAGGTGACAGGATAGTTAACAACAACCACAGAGCAATTACTTACTTGTTTTTATAATTTGTAGTGATTTTAAGTAATAAGGGCAACCAGTAGACGCAAGAGAATATCGAGCAGTGTATTTACATGTACTGGGACATCCTTCCGAGGGCTTAGCTTGTAACATTTATTTTCTATGTGTAGCAAGTCTGGTCTTAGGCTTGTCAATAATCATTGAGCGTGTGAGAGCGCCATGACCGATTCATTGTTTTTTTGCTGTGGCAACAGCTCTCTCAAGGAAACGGACGTTTAGTCTATAGGTTTTTTGTGCATGGACGCAGGAATTGCGCAGCAAACTGGTTTTGAAAAGGATTTTCTAGAGGATTCGATAGTGAGGGTATAAATAGCCCTGCTATGAAGTTCCAAGCTCTTTTACTATCTTCTAAGCATTAGTGAATTTGAAATTACTCTGAGTAGCACACCTCAATTTTCTTTGGAGGTTATAAGTTCGAACCTGAGGACTTATTAAGGAGATTAGCCTGGGTTTCACCTATTCTCCTCATAGAGAATTAAATTCTGTGATAACCTATACCCAGATTCTGGGTTTTTTAGTACGGGGAAAAGTCGAACAGCCACATTTGTAATACACCCAATAACACGTGGACTACACGAGCGAGGTGACTTGAGAGGAACCTGCAGTCTTCATAGACCTGGCATTACCATCAGCCACTGCCACTCTCCGCTCACACTGCAGGCCAGTACTAGTCATCATACTTATACGTGTAGACTAGCCGCCTAAGTTACTTCCTCACGCTGAATTAGTGTAGTGCTGTACTATTAGTACCTAAACCCGTAATATTCTTATGTATGTCTGTGCTTTCTGTATCTATGTAATCACATTATCTCTGTAGTGTACTGTGTACTATATATATATATTTGTGTACACCCTATTGGCTGTTTTCGCCAGAGCCCTGGCCTCCCTTGCGCACCCACTAGAAACTCTGTAGTAAGGCGCCCTGGGAAAGAGTTCTCTGCAACCTCCCTCTGAGCAAGTTGGTGAGTAACACTGAACATCATTGTGTTATAACCTGGGGCTCCCAACCATAGGCTGTTGGGCGAAACGTGAGATATTTTAGTCGCTAGGAGTCCGGCATAGCATCCATGAAGATATTCCTTCACGTTAAAAAAAAGTGTATTTCCATAGAAAATAATTGTCGGACACCCTCGTTACGGCGCGGGGAGCAACGCACCGAGACGCAGCATTAAAGGCCATGGCAGGGGTTGCTCAAGTCATGGGTTGGATAAGGCGGCTGGGACTCGAGGCCGCCCTTCACAAATCCGAGGCTCTGTGCTTCCATGGACCTCGGAGGGGCCACCTGCGGGATCCAGCCTACAGGTAGCGGGCGTCAGCATCGGCATCGAGCCCTCGATGAAGTATCCGGGGCTCGTACTCAATGGCCGGTGGAACTTTGGACATCATTTCCAAAGTTTGGTCGCCGCACTAGCGCGACTGATGCCCAACATCAGGGAACTCCCTACAGGAGACTGTACCTGGGGATCGTGCGAAGTACTTGCTACAAAGATATCATAAACGAGATGCTCCAATACCACCTACGGTGCAAAAGCGCAGAGAGCGATGCCCCGTACCGCGTACCAATTCTGCGTTTGCAAAAAAGCATTATACTTTTTTGGCTCCGTATATATACAATAAATGTGATAAAGCTCATAAAGTACGTAAATATAATACCAAAAAATTTGAAATGGTTGTAGCTGACTGGTTAAAGTCTATGGACTATGAAACCGTGGAGAACCTCTTAAAAGTGTTATGATCCATCTACACATACACACACACACACACACACACACACACACACACACACACACACACACACACACACACACACACACACACACACACACACACACACACACACACACACACACACAAACACACACGCAAACCCAAACACACATACGTAAGTACACATAGCAAAATAGGCATGCATGCATCTTTTGTTTTGATTGTTTTTCTTTTAAATTTACTTTTATTCAAAGTTATGTAACAAAGAATAGTCCTAAGTGTTGGCACCTTAATATTGGGGAAGGAACTTGCACCTGCAACACAGTTTTAACTAGCGCAGGTGTAAGGGATTCCCATGTTGCGATGTACCCTGATTATGTCAATACAGAATATTATTATTATTATTATATTACTTGGGCGGGGACCCTGACGGTCAACAATGTGGCTAGATTGCTGAGCCCATCAAGGGCGATGGCCGTCAGAGTGATAAGGGGATACCGCACGATCTCAGGTGAGGCGGCATGTCTCCTAGCCGGGACCCATCCATAGGACCTGGAAGCGAGAGCTCTTGCGTCACTGTTTCGATGGCGCAAGGAGGCGCTGGAGCGGGGCCAAAGGCTTCCCGAGACGCAGTCCCGGGAAATCAAGGCCCAGCGGTCCCTGTACCACCAGGAAACCGCGGAGACATTGAAGGTGCGACTTGCGCAACCAAAAGGGGGGATTCACCACAATTGCCGCCGTCAGAAGGGTCATGGACGAGTGGCTGAAGATAAGACACGGTATTCTCTCCTACCCGTTGTCACCAATACTTACCGGGCACGGTAGCTTCAGTAAGTATTTGTGGCGAAGAAACCACAGCCGAGTGTCAGCACTGCGAGGACCGCAGCGATGACACAGCGCTCCACACGCTGGTGGAGTGCACGGCGTGGGCGCAAAAGCGCCAGGTCCTCGTAGTGGGTCTGGACGTGGACACCCTCTCGCTTGAGACCATGGTGCAAGCCATGATCTCCAGCGGGAGAAAGTGGGACTGCGCCGCCTCTTTCTGCGAGTAGGTCATGCTGGTGAAAGAGGCGGCGGGTCGGGAACGGGAGAGAACTCTCCTACCCGAGTTCCGCAGTCAGCGGCTTGAGCGCCGCCGACGTTTCTTCGCAGAAGACTATTGGCCTCGATGACCTTGGGCCTGCAGAAGCAGGCCCATGACGGCAGTGTGACGTGAGAGATTCATGCACGACCCCCCTTAGAAGCGGGATCACATCCGAAACCCCTCCAAAGACGCGCGTTAGCACCCGAACCACCCCCTAGGCGAGGCCGCAGTGGTAGCCGTGGGGTTGTTGGGAGTCCTGGGAAATCCTTCCGAGGGCTTACCCGGGGCTCCCAACCATAGGCTGTTGGGCGTTGCGTGAGGCTTTTTTGGTCGGTAGGAGTCCGGCATAGCATCCATGATGGATTTTTCGTCACCTTAAAAAAATAAATTACATAAAACATAAACGAAATGGACATTTAAGGGGGGTTCCCATACAACAAACGTGACTTTTTATCGTTTATTGGTATGAAACCCTCAGTGTGCGGGTCCGACTCGCACTTAGCCGGTTTTTTTTATTATAGTCACTACTTTTTAACAGAGTTAAAGTTGTAATACCAATTTTTTTTACCAGTTTTATTTGTATCAGTAGGTATTTAAACAACAAAACAATTTCCTATCAGGGATTAGAAATGTTTTATTAGTTCATAAGCCCATAGAGAAAGAACCTTTTATGTAATTTAAATAATCTCTCTAACGTGCTACACTTCGAAATCCTCAACCTTTGACCACATCAGTCGGGATTTCTGACCATATGTCCCTAAATTAGTTCGAAGTTGGCATTGATTTTCGGCTTAACGTAGAATAATTTTAGGTTATTCTACATAATTTATAATTCAAAAGCACTGAATAAGACTTTGACCACAACAGAAACAACTTATAGCTAACATTTACATTATATGTAATTGCTTTTGTAAAACTGGACTTGGAACCATGAAATAATAAGCTGCGAAAAATACTTTTCATTGATCACTTTTGTAATACCCATTAGTTATTGACTGGTTGAGAATGTCTTACTTTATGGCAATAAATTATAGTAAAGTACTTCTTGCACGCAGTGACTATAGTTGATATTTTTCTCTAAAATCTCTACAGATCATTCCTCTATAGATATATGCTTTGTCACTTTATGCGTATAATACAAATTCAATAAATACATATAACATTAATAGTTCGGTGCATCAGGAGCGATACAGGGTGGCTCACAATCAAAACCTAATAATGTGAGTTTGTAATATATGCGTACCTATTAGTTTCTCAGATAGAATTAATATTTCAACAAATCTATTCCATATTCCATCGACTTTCCGTATGCTTTATGCGTAGGTATGGTTACCAAGCAAAGGAATGCAGGCTTTACAAAAAACAATTTGTAAAAATGATTACGTCACCTTTTTAACCAAAATAAGAAATGCTTTGTTACGGTTACCTACAGAGCGCCTCTTTTACGTACAACCGCAGTAATGTTTCTAAACTCAAATATAACTCTCATAATGTGGTTGGGAGTGGTTTCAAAAACCTCGGTAGGTAATACAAAACTTTCACTGGATTAAACCATTAAAGTAATGTTAAGGTAACAAATATAAAGGGTTGTCAAATTATTTGAACAGTGGAGAATAAACGCAATTTCTCCACTGTAAAATTTAGTTTTACTAGAAATGTGCCATTCCGTGGAAAATGTTTTTTTTTAATTCTATATCGCTTTCGAGATTCTCTATAAAAGTAAGTAACTCTAAAAAAGATCTGTTTAAGTAGGTAATGAATTATAAATAAAATCTGTTATAGAGGCAGCTAGAGATCGAATGAACTTCCTTCATTTCTGATGTGCTAACAGTACTAGACGAAAGGGTCAAATTAATTACCTGTTAAAAAATCTTCCAAATTATAATTATGATTTTGCGTTTAGACGGACCGACTTTGACACACGTCTAAAAGGCGAGCATTAAACTTAACCCATCTCAAACTCTAAATATACGTCTATTCCTATCACAAGCAATTTGACTTAGTTGGAGGTTTAGCGATTATAATAAAAATATTTAGGTTGATAAGATTCTTTAAAACAGAATAGAATCGAAGGAACTATTTTCTTCAGCTAAAAGTTCAAATTCTTACACGCTGTACCACAGAAACTTTACCATCGTGTCTGGAAGATATCCAGTGTATTAAGTTGAAACCGGAGTGAAATTGAGTTAGAAATAAAGTTAGCTAGTTGCCTCGGAGTTGGATTACCGATACAGTAAGAGGTGAGTCACAATAGTGGTTTAATAATGTCGAAACCATTTCAGGACTAAAGCTTCCATTACTTCGGTATTATCAAGTTTTACGTTAAAAATTTACTTCATTTATGTTTTCTTTAGTTAACCTCTAATGCAAAAATGGAATTGTAATAAGTTTAACACTGAATAGTATACTAACCTATGCTCTGGGGTTTGGCCCATATTGGGTTAAAGGCGGTTTGAGATTTGCGGACTTCGGTCCGGTTCAATTGAACACAAATCAGCATGTATGGTGTATGGCAGTCTGGAGGCTGGACGTTGGACCCCTCACAATTTGCACCACAGCACCTTCTGCATCCAGTCACTTATTGTGTATTTTGTAGGTCGTCGATCAATATGGCGTGTGGATGACTTACCTTACATACGTTTGCCAAGCCAAGTTTCTAACTGGTAGAAAGAACTGGTAAAAAATAAGTATCAGATCTAATATTAGAGTTAAAGGGATATTTACCATGTTTTATAGAATACAAATATTTCGGTGATGTTGCAAGCACCATGATCACGGACGAACTCCTCCTCCTCCTCCTGATAGACAGGAGGAGGAGGAGGAGTTCGTCCGTGATATATGATGATCCGATGATTAACGGGATATTTACCATAATATATATCTTTCTAACTATAATATGACTGTTAGTGACCATGAAAGTTTAAATACCTATATAGTATCAAATCTATCCTATATCGTTAAACTCATCTCATCTTAAAATATTAGATGCAATTTTCATCCTTACTAATATTATAAATGTGAAAGTAGCTCTGTCTGTCTGTCTGTCTGTTATGCTTTCACGCCTAAACGGCTGGAGCGATAGAGATGAAATTTGGTATAGGGATAGTTCGAGGCCCTGGGAAGGACAAAGGCTACTTTTTAACTGACTGTGCAAAAGGAAGTATGATTTTACGATATAACGACTTTTATGCGATAACGACTTCTACGCGGTAGAAGCCCCGGGGAACAGCTAGTACGAAAAAAAACATCTAAGCTTAAAAAAATGTATAGTGTAAGAGATTTTTGTCTAAACTGTACGTCAACGTTTGTGTAGAGAAGTACTACTCATAATATGGTTACTCCTGCACTGATAAACGGGCCTGAGGGAAATATATGCAGCAAAACAAAATAAATAACCACGAACACATGAAGGTAAAATACCCAATAACAAAGTTTAGTTTACGCATGAGATTCTTTATGCAATTGGGAGTGTGGGCAAAAACGAAAAAGTTTTCTTATTCTTCGAATATTCAATCAAACTTTGGTGTTACCTGATAGGATGCGTAGAATAAGATTTATTTTTTACCGTAGGTGAGTTTGTGGATGTGGTAGTATATTGTACGTATCTTTGAAATTGTTTATTTATCTAAAAAAATAATAAAATGATAGAATAGTCAAAACTGTACATTGGTAATATTTAAAAAAAAATACTCGCTTTGTTTTCAACATAAGATACCGAAGCAGAAAATATAGTTAGAAAAAGTTTTTGGATTATTTATACTGTTGATTGACGGCACTTGGTGGAACTTGCTGCACATATTGAAAACGACACTTGGTGTGTTTTCGAGACAGTAATACCTTGTCCTCCCATCTAGACCTTTAAAAATGCTGTAAAGCGAAACCGGTCAGGTTTATAATAATAAATATTGTGGAATAGTACAAGTGTCGTTTTCAAAAAGTTTTTATCTGTTTGTTTTGCTTTGTCCGGCAGGATCTCAAAAATTACTCGATAGATTTAATTCAAATTTTGCACAAATATTAACTAGGGTCAGGGTCTTCAAATAGGCTATATATTATTACGCTGTAGATTCTAGGGGCTAAGCAGAGAGCAATCAAATTGGCATTATGACATAATTTTCACACGTACGAAGTCGCGGGCAACAGCTAGTATATAATAAAAAGAAAACAACAGCCATTACAATAACATGTCAGCCCACGTAACAAAGCTTTGGTAATTTCTAGTTTTAAAACAACTTTCTTATCATATGTTAATAGTGTTTGGCATAAGGTTCCATTAAAATGTCCCAAGGGACTATACTCCCTAAAAAAATTTTGTCTATTTACGGCCTAAGGGTGTACTATCAATTAGTGGTCAACCTGAATGATCTAGGACACGTATATTGAAATTTGATATCCTCGTGGATTTTGCATGACATAAATAGAACCTCTCTAGCTCAATCAGCTAGGTTTAAATAAAAAGCCTCATCTATACTACAGTTTCGTAACTCTGGCAATAAGTTTGACGTAGTAGCACGTACGTAAGTTTACGAGATTCGAAGCATGATTGAAGAGTCATAAAAGTAAATTATATGACTTACAGAAATGAAAGAAGGGTTGGTTTTTTATGTTGACCAAAACCCTCTTAATGTACTAAAATTTTTAACACCACTGACTCTACCATACCTATTCTTGTAACGAACCGACAAACCAAAACAAAATTCGAAAACAATATTTTTCCCTTAAAATTCTAGGCTGTCCCCGGCCATAGGTCAAACGGGAGCGAGTAGTTTTTCAATAGCGGGTATCGGAGTCAGGTCGATCGGTTCAATGACAAGATCAATTCATCATGCGACAACTGCCTTACATGCTGTTGTTTAATTAAAAATAAAGAATAAATTAAGCTTGTGTTATTTTTTCTTAAAGAAATTTAAAGGATCACATAAATGGTTTATCATTTTACACATTAGCATAGATGTGACATTCAGGCACACACATATCAGTCAAAAGTACTAGGCTTGTGTTGTTTGCAATTTAAAGTCGGCTTCTAATTCAGAATCGAGCTAGTTATTGTGCGATTTATTAATGGGTACTTGTTTCGGATTTTAGAAGTATCTGAACCCCAACATTGCAATTTCAACAGCGTGTCTTCACAACCTGCGAATTTTAACATGGCACTATAGGCTTACCACGTATAATGTTGGACTATTAGAGTCTGGCCATAACTGCTGTGCACTCCATGTTGTCGATGATTTTGATCTTGGAGTTATCGGAAGAAAAATTCATCAGTTTTAAAAATGTAAACTAAAAAACAATATCGTAAGATTTGTCCGCCGTGTATTAAACGCATGTGCACTCATGCTCTTTTTTCCCCGGGTCGCACCTCGCAGCGCATACCTCAGAGAGTGCACAGCAGTTATGGCCAGTCTATACTACTTGCCTCTGCTGGTCTCTTCGAGGATATAGATGCAATAAACAAAATCACAATTTTATCCTCTAAGTAGTATGTAACCATGCCTTTTATTACACGAGGAAAATCCTACAGAGACACTATGCTGGACTCCTACCTACTACAAACCTTACGTTTCCTACCTAATGCCTACGGTTGAGAGCCCCGGTTTAAATCCTCGGAAGGATGACCCCAGAACTCCCAACAGACCTTGACTACTACTGTGGCCTCACCTAGGAGGGGTTCAGGTGCTACCCCGCGTCATAACTTTCCTCAAGATGCTTTTAAATAAAAATCCTCTAGACACAGTAATTTTAAGAAAACTATAGGTACCTTATGGGATTTCTCCTGAAACCCACTCTTTAGTTACTGATCCCAGTATAATTGCTTCAATAGAAATCTAAGAAGCTGGTAAAATTAAACAAAAACTTTTCGGTCCAATATTCCGAGTGTGACGTCATCGTGGTCTCCCTCCACGATACGGCGCGCACTCTGCACTCCTCGCCCCGCGCAGCTTCCAGACCCCTGTATAAACGGCTGCACGCGCGGTGTCTGCCTCTTACGCCAGCGGCTGCTCTGCTCCCCAGGTGATGTACTCCATCTGCGCGACATCACTGGGTCTGGTGGTCTAGGACTTGAAGAACCCTCTCTTGCTCGTTAACTAACGTGACGAAAGTCTATGTTGTACTTGTAATATATCGATTCGCTATATTAAAAATAAACGCAGATAACTGCAGTATTACTTCAACCCTATTGTTCATATTTATCTCCTTGGTAAATATACCTATACTTGGACCGAGATAGGTGGCTGATCCACCCATCCCGTGACACGAGTTCAAGTTAAAGTTGTTCAATTGATCCTCCGTACAAAATCGTAGCGTAAAGTTCTCTGGTTCAACGGTATCGGATAATCCACAGTATAAAAGCGTATTTATTTTCTAATTGTTAGAGTGTGTTCTTGGGGCGTGAATCGTGCATGAAACTCACGTCATGCCTCCGTCTTGGTATTCCTTCTGTAAGGACAACGAGCAGCGCACCCGCCTTTCCCAGGTCCCTAGTTATAAAGGCTGATACGTCATTAAATCTATTGATTTACTTTGAGCATGCATAAACAATACAAAATACCCGTATGTATCTAAAGTTCATAAAGTAAAGACCGAACCCGCTAAATAGAATTTTAACACTAAAACACAAAGAAGTAATAAAAGTAACGGTTATATATTAAAATACCAGAAATCAAAATGCCTTTACTTAGAATGCATTAGACCAAAATACCCGAATTCGAAATACCTTAACATTCAAAATACCTTATTTCAGTACACTTTACCGTAAAAAGTCTAAATTTAAAATACAAATAATTATTATATCAGAATTCAAAATACAAATTTTCAAATATCCTTAATTTAAAATACCGAAAATAGAATACAATGTGTCACTGTCACTCACACGTTTTGTTATTTGGCTTTAACTTATTAACACCCCCCCCCCCCCATACGTGTGGTTTTTAGTCGGTAGGAGTCCGGCATAGTTACAAAAGTACTACAGTGGGCTAACAAAAAATAAAAAAAAAAATAACCACGAAGGCTAAGGTGGGAGCTCCGCTTCGCTTCGCTCCCGCCTTAGTCTTCTAACCTAACCTATCTGAGTTGGGATACTCTGAGTCGGGGTGTTAACCATTCACAGATATATAGCATCCATGTAGGATTTAAATCGGTTATATATTAAAATACCAGAAATCAAAATGCCTTTACTTAAAATGCATTAGACCAAAATACCCGAATTCGAAATACCTTAACATTCAAAATACCTTATTTCAGTTCACCTTACCTTATAATGTCTAAACTTAAAATACAAATAATTATTATATCAGAATTCAAAATACAAATTTTCAAATATCCTTAATTTAAAATACCGAAAATAGAATACAATGTGAATATAAAAAAAACCATAACCTACCCAGTTTATCGCTATAATCTACTGGGTATTATTAGGTATATATTATGCTATACCAGTTCATTATAATAGCGCATAGTTAATAAATGAATGATTTAAGAAATAAAGATTTATTGCCACTCACACGTTTTGTTATTTGACTTTAACTTATTTTGCAGCCCCCCCCCCCCACCCCCCCACCTAAGTGAAGCCGCAGTTGTAGCCGTAGGTCTGTTGGTCCTTGGGTATCCGTCTGAGGGCTTACCCGGGGCTCCCAACTGTAGGCTGTAATGTAGGATACGTGTGGTTTTTAGTCGGTAGGAGTCCGGCATAGTATCCATGTAGGATTTACCTCATGTTAAAACACTTTGATTCAGAGTTACAAAAGTACTACAGTGGGCTAACGAAAAATAAAAAAAAAATAACCACGAAGGCTAAGGCGGGAGCTCCGCTTCCGCCCGCCTTAGTCTTCTAACCTAACCTATCCGAGTCGGGATACTCTGAGTCGGGGTGTTAACCATTCACAGATATATAGCATCCATGTAGGATTTAAATCATGTTAAAAAAAAGGTATTTTGTGTTTGAACATTTTAGGATAAGGTATTTGATAAATTTGTTTTTTGGGTTTCGGTAATTCGACCGTAAGGCATTTTAAATTATTTATATTATAAATATTTGCCTTTTGAATATTGATATTTTGATTTCGGGTATTTTGGGCTCAGGCATTTTAAGTAAAGGCATTATGATTTCTGGTATTATGACGGTATACCTTTAAATCATGTTAAAAAAAGGTATTTTGTGTTTGAACATTTTAGGATAAGGTATTTCATAAATTTATTTTTTGGGTTTCGGTTATTCGACCGTAAGGCATTTTAAATTATTTATATTATAAATATTTGCCTTTTGAATATTGATATTTCGATTTCGGGTATTTTGGGCTCGGGCATTTTAAGTAAAGGCATTATGATTTCTGGTATTGTGACGGTATACCAAAAGTAACAACTAAAATCCGTGTTGCTATTTTAAAATTAAGTTCACGCCTATTAACCCTCCAACGCTCACGTTTAAAAACTTTTTTATGAGCGCAAAACTTTTAAAGGCATCGCTTATTAAGGTAGGCTAGCCCAAAGGGCATGCATAAAGCAGGACGTACAAAAACTTTTCCATTTAACTTGGGCCGTGACATCCTGATTATATCAAATTTCACTAGTTCCTTCTGCCTTCATTTGGGATCAATTTTGAGAAACAAGTATGAAACTTTTCTGGTCTTTTACAACTTGAATGCCAAGATCAAAATTGTGAAAATTGCTGTAATATTGTACAACTTTAGTATGTAAAAATCGCATTGAATAAATTGCTTCAAATTAAGATCAGTTATTGCAACTTATATCTATACATATAACTAAAATGAAAGTGTCTTTTTTCACTAAATATATGTGACATTCGATATAACGGTACTTTCCTAATTTTATTTTTTGTCTGTACTGTTTGTCTCAACTAATCTCTGAAAGATCTGAACCGATTTTAACGGTACTTATAATAGTTGATTTTAAAATGAGTAACCGTGGCTACTTGATTAATGATTCAATATCAAGTGCTGACAATTTCACCTTAGAAATAATTTTGAAAAGTAATTAGTAACCTGCGTCTTCTGGTTTGCGCGGAACAGACGCCCTTACCGTTGGCCTACCGAGACACTACTCTCGACCGTTAAATTCTTTCACCACATTACGCTGTAGAGCGCCCGGCGCAGACCTGCACCTTATTGCAAACCTTTCTGCCGGTCTGCGCCGGGCGCTCTACAGCACCGGCGTCGGCAGGACTGCTTCATTGCCGGCTTGGGCTGCCGGCATCCCTTCTGAGCGTCGCCACCGTCGCACTTTTTTTTCACGTTACCTTTGTGATTGAGTCAGCATACTAATTGCTTTTCAAAATTATCTCTTATGTTATGGCAGGTATCATCGCAAACCGAATGATTATATAGGTGCACATTTATACATTCGTGCAGTGTAACTTAACAAAGTTGCCGGTAGATGGTGCCTACATCGCCCCAAGACGTAATGTGGTGAAAGAATTCGACGGTCGAGAATAGTGTCTCGGTGGTCCAACGGTTAGGGCGTCTTGTCCGGCAAACCAGAAGACGCAGGTTCGAGTCCAGCTAGAGACTAATTTTTTTTCATATTAAATTTCACCTTATCCTTCGGTACCTAATAAATCGTAAGCATACTGTTGTATTTTCAGATGAAACTATAAAATTATTTCCTGTGACAACAAAATTTTCTAAATTTCGATACCAATATTTTGCGAGTTAACAAAACAAGGAGTATCTTTTTACCTTCTTGCATAGAGTCTATCAGCAACTCAAGGATGCTGGCCTAACTATTAACATGAAAAAATCGCACTTTTGTCGGAGTGAACTCAAATACCTGGGGTATTATGTGGACAAACATGGCCTACGGACAGACCCGGGTAAAGTTGAGGTTATCCTCAACTATTCCACCCCTTCTAACCCGAAGACAGGAGGGTAATGTTTTTAACCGACTTCATTGATAAATTCTTACTGACGTTTCAGTGTCGACGGACCAAAGGGACATTTATCGTAAACTATTGAAATTTTAATATGATTTATGGTAGGTAACTTCTTTAACTTTCTGTTTTGTTGAATAAAACATTTTCATGCTTCAAGAAACTGCAGGAAAAAAAATCACATACAGTAGGTATACATATTTTTTATGCTTATTATGTTTTATTTCGTATGAAAATTGCATCTAATGTTTTAAAGATTTGATACTTTTTAGGTATTTAATTTTAATTAACTGCCTCTGTGGCGCAGTCGGTAGTGATATCAACTGCGGCGCTGGAGAGTTCTATTCCCACCGGAGACAAATATTTGTGTGACCCATTAATGTTTATCTCAAGAGTCTGGGTGTTTCTTTGTATAATATGTATGTATTTAAAGATATTTAAGTATTAATATTCGTGGTCTGATACCCATAACACAAGCAGGTTATTCCTAGCTTACTTTGGGATCAGATAGCGTTGTGTGAAATGTCTGTGAAAATTATTTATTTATTTTATTTAAACTTTCATGGTCACTAACAGTCATATTATAGTTTGCGGGATATATATTATGGTAAATATCCCGTTAACTCTATCAGGAGGAGGAGGAGGAGTTCCTCCGTGATCATGGTGATATTTGGAATATTCAATAATACATGGTAAATATCCTGTTAACTCTAATATTAGATCTGATAATTATTATTTTACAAGTTCATTCGACCAGTTAAGGGCGAAACCCCTTTTTTTGAAAATTATTTAATTAGGTACTTTATACTTTTAATTTTTACATGTTCTTCGTATACCACAACCTATAATGGATCTTTTTCCACTCGCATGTCCTAAAAGATCCATTTTTCATAAAAAATACTTTAAGGTATTAAAGTGGACATGATATGTCCACAAAGATCCATGACGGATCTTTTTAATGGATTTAGTGGATGTAAGGTAAGTCATCCACACGCCATATTGATCGACAACCTTAAGAAGGTGCTGTGGTGCAAATTGTGAGGGGTCCAACGTCCAGCCTCCAGACTGCCATACACCATACATGCTGATTTGTGTTTTATTGAACAGGACCGGAGTCCGCAAATCTTTAGGTAGTACGTGACGTGAAGGTAAACTATGTACCTACCCTTTTTTAAGTAAATTGTGCCAGCAAATAACGACAGCTAACGGATCTCTAGTGTTAGCTTAATTTATGCTAGTACTGTGTAAAAATAGTGCCTAAATATTACTATTTACAAAGCTTCTAGATCAGTAAAATATTTTCCACAGCAAGCAAAGAATAATGGCATTACTTCAACATGTCCATTAGTACCTTATCCGACCACAACACAGTGAGTCGGAATGGCTGTAACTTGCACTCACTAGTAGAGTACGCGGTGATACAAGATATTATAACAAATGATACAGGTTGCATTGTATGGAGAGGGATCAACAGGAATCTTCTTCGTTTATCATATCGTATTTGTAAGGGTATGGAGTCAAATGTTTCAAATGTCAGTTAGTCCCGGGATATCCTTCCGAGGGCTTACCCGGGGCTCCCAACCATAGGCTGTTGGGCGTTACGTGAGGTTTTTTAGTCGGTAGAAGTCCGGCATAACATCCATGAGGATTTTCCCTCACGTTAAACAAAAAAAAAACAAAAAAAGTGTATCTAGTCATTGTGCTTTTTATTTTTAAGACTTTCTCCTGATACAACACAACTGGAGTAGGTGATCGCCTAATGATTAAGCAATGTAAAATTTATGTGTTTTTTGAACTTATACTCAAGATCTCAAAAGCATACCAGATTTAAATTACTATGATATTTATTTTAGCAAAACTGTTGACAGCAAGCAGAAAAAGTCAGATACAAAAATAAAAATACAAACTTTGAACTATCTCAATAAACAAAAAAAATACTTTCCCTATTTTCGCCTAAACACGAAGATTTATAACAATATTTAAGTATGTGAAATAAACTAGTTCACGCACCTGTCTGTGTTATGTAATAAAACTCATTTGTTGACGTCCTGCTGTGTAGGGAATGAATAGTCTCTAAAGGGTGCTACTGAAACTACTACGTACACATTATATTTCCAAGTCTTTTTCATGTACCTTTATAAACACATACATACATATAAACTCGCTTTCCCCCATAAAGGTAAGCACTTCACTTTATACTTTTTGATCTACGTAATAGATGGTGAGCGTTTTGCCGTTCATAATTGACAAACGCAAACATCTCAATTGCTTGGGTCTTGGTTATGCTGTAAATGCATGGCTTGGAATCAGAAATTGTAAAATAAAGGAAGATTTTTAATTCCAATTATCATGTATTTACCTATGAACTGCCACGCCACCGGTTCTTTCCCACCGTCCACCTTCCCAGACCACCTGGGTGTACGGTTGTAATTTTTTTTAACTACGGTTCACCTATCCGGTATATCATTAATAGATATTGGTGACGGTCCACCTCAGTTAATGCTGGCTGGGTTACAATTTTTTAATTGCATTTATGACTCATTGTACATTTCATTAATTAAAATAGATTTATCCCAGTAGTTCCATGGAACTGTTATCTTGTTTTTTCGTGTCCCAGTAGTTCCATTACACGAATAAAAGTACAACTAAGTAGTGAATTCATTATCAATAGCAAAAACAAATGAAGATCGGCAAAACAAATGAAGAACGGCAAAACAATTGACGATCGACAAAACTAATGAAGATCGACAAAACAAATGAAATTCGACAAAACAAATGACGATCGACAAAATAAATGAAAATCGACAAAAATAACGGTCGGATAAACAAATGACGATCGGCAAAACAAATGACGATCGAAAAAACATATGCATGTCAATAAAACAAAAGACTATAAGCAATTCGATAAGATCAAAAAATACTTTCAGCTATATTTTGTAATCTAGATACGATTGCCATTCAAAAAAATAGGTGCAAGCAATTCTCGACCTTACTGACACTTTTATAAAAATGTGCTTTTAGGAGTTTATAGACATCACTGATCACGAATATGTAAAAAATAAATAAATATTGTGCATGTTCATAAGGTCGAAATTTGCTTGCACCCATTTTTTGTAATCTAGATGCCATAACCATTCAAAAAATAGGTGCAAGCAATTCTCGACCTTATGAACATGCACAATATTTATTTATTTTTTACATATTCGTGATCAGTGATGTCTATAAACGCCTAAAAGCACATTTTTATAAAAGTGTCAGTAAGGTCGAGAATTGCTTGCACCTATTTTTTTGAATGGTAATCGCATCTAGATTACAAAATATAGCTGCAAGTAATTTTTGACCTTATTAATTTCTAGTTTTTTGTTTTATTGATCTGCATAATATATGTTGTATCGAAGTTCATTTGTTTTTTCGATCGTCATTTATTTACCCGACCTTCATTTGTTTTTTGATCTTCATTTGTTTACCCGACCGTCATTTGTTTTTTCGATCGTCATTTGTTTACCCGACCGTCATTTGTTTTGTCGGTTTTCATTTGTTTTGTCGATCTTCATTTGTTTTGACGATCTTCATTTGTTTAGTCGATCTTCATTTGTTTAGTTTCTATATTATGGTGTACCGTGGAAATTTAATATTTTCAATGGTACACCTAGGGCTAGGTGGACAAAGGTGAACCGTAGTTAAAAAAAAATTACCACCGTACACCCAGGTGGTCTGGGCAGGTGGACGGTGGGAAAGAACCGTCGCTCGCGGCGGTTTACGCGGTATCTCGATGTAATATGTGTAAGCTTTTCTTATTTATATTTATAACTAGCTGAGCCCGCAACTTCGTTTACGTCACATAAGGTGTATGAAAGGAGAGGTACTTCTTCATCAGACTCATCAAGCAGCGTGTGAAACTGCCCTGTTGGCTTAATCATAAAAGAGCTTGAAGATTAAGTCTATTCTATAACATTTCAGTCTGAATTGTTTTAAAATAGCCTTAATCATTAAGCTCTTTTATGATTAAGTCAACACGCCAGTTTAGATTTACCTACTTTTAGATTCATAAGTCTATGTATGATTCTTTAAAGTGATATAACTTTTTTATTTATAAACCGATTGACATGAAATATACACTAAATGTTAAGCGGAGCTAACCTTAACACAACAAAGAAAACCGCATTGCAATCGGTTAAGCGGTTGCTGAGATTAGCGTGCACAAACATACAGACATACAGACAAACAGACAAAAATTCTAAAAATCATTGTTTTGGGTTCTATTGCGTTCATAAAGCCCCCCAATAATATTTTTTCTCATTTATCTTTCATGTACAGACAGCGACCTGTTACGATTTTATTATATGTATTGATTGATGATTGATTGATATTGATTATTTAAGACTATTAATCTGAATAATAATTCCGCTCACGTAACGGTCCAAGATTGTCCAAAATGGTTTGGTGACAGTGAAAAATAATGTAGTCTAACCTTTACAACATTTATCGAATCATTCAAAGCTTACCCATTTCTTCCTGGGTGACGTAATGGGATCAATCAACGCCTACATGGCAGACATTGTTGGATTACTATACGTATGGTAGCTTGTAATTAAATCGGAGTATTGCTGATGCCCAATGTATTTTTTTGGTGGTATTATATTACAAACAAGGTAGTCTAGCATAAGCATGAAACAAGTCTTTCCTATTGCTCAGAGAGTCGACATTATATGAATATACTAAATGACGCTCGCGGCTTCGCTCGCGTGCGTTCCCCGTTCCCGCTTCCCGTGGGAACAAATTTACGGGATAAAAAGTAGCCTATGTTTTATTCCAGACTATAAGCTATATCTGTTTTAAATTTCAGCCCGATCCGTTTAGCCGTTACAGCGTGATTGAGTTACAAACATACAAACATCTAAACATCCAAATATCCCAACATCTTCACAAACTTTCACATTAAAAATATTAGTAGTAGGAAGTAGGATTAGTAGGATTTCATCAAAATAAATAAAATAAATAAAATAAAATTTATTCCCTTTGAAATTTTTAAAAAAATATTTAGGTTTGTTAAAATTTTTGTGACTCTACCGGGGGTTCGGAAATGCTACAGACTGAGAAGAACACCCCAAGAAACTCAGTCCGGACATCTATTTACTGAGTCTAGCTAGTGGGTGGGCAAAGTTGGTATTCAGGTGTACGACTCATTACCTGTAAGCTGCCGGGACAGATAATTCAGTGGTGGTAATTTTACTGCCCAATGACATGATATAGTTAAATGTATTATTATGGCAGTCAAATGTCAATACAGCACACACCTTATGAGTATAGGTATATCAGACACAAAATTCACTTTATCATAACTGTATCATTTTCATAAATCAGGATCCGTTGTCAGGAGAGTAGTAACTGTTAGTTGGTCTCACTGGAACTGAAGGATATATTCATATAAACTGCGGTGTGCCAGCAGTTGAACTGCAATAAATGATATAACAGAAAAGGAAAATGACACACTGCGCGCAGTGTTAAGTGAAATTCACTTTACATAGTGTACATATTCGTCATTTTACACGTATTCGTGACACACTTTTGAATACATTATTCCAAATATTGTTATGGTGATGAATAAAACATTACCTACACATTATTCGTAATCACAGCAAAATTTTGGTAGGATTTCGTCTGTGCATTCATGCAATGCTTAATGCACAATGCCATATGTATAAAACACTCGTGTGAGAAGTGCATTATGATTGTTAACTAGTTGACTGAAATGATGCTGCTAACCGTACCAAGTGAATTTGCATTTCATCAATAGGTACCCAGCATCAAAATGTCCTATAATGACAATGGTTAACGTTTTACCTCGTAATAACGTAATGCAAGTGATTCAATAATGATCATCAATCATGTTCATAAGCATTGTGCTTCTAATAGATTATTTATTTTGTAACTATATCGGTGTACAATAAAGTATTATCTATCTATCTATCTATCATCTATCATTGTGATTGGTAAATACCATATAGAATTCATTGTAAGTTAAAAATGTTTTTCTGAAGCCTAAATACTGTTAAGTGACCTTTACACTTAACACTTTCACAAATAATGTCATAATGAAGCTTCAGAAAAAGAGTATGCGTCCCGAATACAACTTATTTGTATAGCTTTGTGCTCGAGACTGACCGATTTGAGTGCAGTTTTTAATTGGTTAAAAATACTTACTACTGAAGAAAGATTATTTCAAATTAAGAGTACAAGATCACTTGCAAGTTGCCTCTAATACCTTGCAGAACCAAATGCAAGGCAATTTATGAACCGCATGGATACCCTCAAGTGGCGACCCCAAAGTGGCGGCTGCGAGATTAACCAAATTGCTGTTACGCCTCTTTGTGAGTAACTAGGAGAAGTTCTACCGTTTGTTGGAGAAACCCAGGACCAGTAATGCAACCGGGCATCCTTATAGACAGAAGATGAAATCTGGTGGCTTTCTAACACATTTGCGGTCACAATCTGTCAAGCATGTAGAAAGAATCCTGGAATCAGGTCATCGAGTAATAGTATCAGGATTTACCGATGATAAATCAGTAAATTTTTGAGAGTATAACGTTTAAATTAATATTATACTAAAAACATGACGTCGTTGACTTACATGTGAAGAAAATGCTTCAAATTTTCATCGTCGTCTGTCGTATAATATAATTAGACAGCAGAAAGACATTTCCACATGTGCCAAAGAAGCTTCGTGAGTAAACAAGTAAACGATCACAATTCACGTCACGAGTCGGCTGTACTGCCAGGGAAACAATTTTGTATACATCTGTAGGTACTGTTACCGGAATAAGAAAGTGACATTTACACCGTAGCGTGCCTTCGATGTTTCTTTGAAAAGAATACGGTTTGGGCATAAATCAACGTTTAATGCATAATGTTGCACACACACACAAATATATTTATAAAAATAGTTACTTAATAGCTACATTGAAATGTAAGCATGGTTTGCAGAGTCATGGAGATTTTCGATGTTGCTATGCCTATTATAATATTATGGTCTATACTACATGGTCTATGAAAGTTCTAGAGTGTACTTATCATTTCGCTTTCGCGCAGAAAGCAATTTATACAGCCTACCCACTCAAATTTCTATGTTTTCTTTCTTTACCATTGTTTTTTCTTTTACTTTCCTAGTAACTGCTACATTATTTCTCTTTTTTATTCTCAATAGATGAGTATAAAGGCCGCAGTAAACGCCATCCTTTCGCGGATAGTGTAATAAATTAAACAAATAGTCCCAGTATCTATGTATCTTTATAAATCTAGTGAAAATATAATATCACCGATCTAGTCCTACTACGTTTAAGTCGTATTCTTCCGTTAAGAAATTCGTCGAAATCGATCAAACCGTCTTTAAAGCTTAAAAAAAGAACCTAACCTAACCACGTGGTGCATTTATTTTTTTGCAAAGGTGATGACAGCTATTCACTGCTTAATGCAAACTTTGAGCCGTGAGCCTACCCGGTTAATGTTTACATATTACTACTTACAAAACAGACAATACACTCCCCACTAAGGCACAGTATAAATATAGGTTGTTTAACCAGTATTGTAGCTCCCTACAGACGGACGAAGCGCAAGCTATACCTACGATTCTCGTTTTCGGCATGCCTTTCAGCAAGCAAGCAGCGTCCGCAGTCGCGATTGTGCCGAGTAGACGAATGGACGGTGTGTCGTTTTTTAAATAGTAACCGCGCGTGTTTTATTTACTAAAAAATTTAATATGACAACTAGTGTCTATTGTGCTTGTTTTGGTTGCATGAATTCGTCAATAACGCACCCAGATATAACGTTTTTTAGATTACCTAGAAACTCCGAAAGGTAAGACTATAAATTGATTTTACTTAAGTACTAATTGGTACTATACCACTAGTTGACTAAAGTTAAACAAAGTGATTGACGCGAGTGAACTAGGTAGTTACATGAAGTAGGTATGTTTGTGTTTAAAACTAGACTTGTGCTTGCTCAGTCAGTGAACGGTGCGAACCAATATAGTACAATATCCAAAAAAAAACTAGTTCAGAACTCTAGTACGTGTAGGTAGTACATTTAGTTCCGTTGTCAGTTCGTAGTTATTTAATTGAGAGCAATGATTTAGGTATGTTTCAAGAGTATTCATTTCTTTGTGGATGACCGATGTTACAGTACACTTAGCACCGTATGACTGCCTCTGTGGCGCGGTCGATATTGATACCGCCTGCGGCGCTGGAGGTCGTGGGTTCGATTCCCACCCGAGACAAATATTTGTGTGACCCATAAATGTTTGTCTCAAGAGTCTGGTTGTTTCTATGTATAATATGTATGTATTTAAAAAGTATATTAGTATTAATATCCGTGGTCTGATACCCATAACACAAGCAGGCTTACTTTGGGATCAGATAGCGTTGTGTGAAAATGCCCGTGAATATTTATTTATTTATAAAAAAAAAATACAGCATTTTTGTTACCTTTGATTTTTATTACACGCATAGAGAGATATGAACTTCCAAAGTTTAACACAACTTGACAATGTACGAAAAGTACTAGTGTACTAGAGACTGACTAGTATTTTCAAATCGAAAAATAGTTTTAATTTTGTAAATCAAAAATTTAACGCAATGATTATAAAGACTAGAATTCCGTGATTCTATCACTGACGAAACATGTGGTGAGCCGATTATTATTGTCTACGCCGCTTACTCGTTTTCAAATTTCTACACCCGTCTCACTCAATCGTTAGTAGATAACGGGCGCTGCGCCGCCACGCCGCCACCCCGCGACGCCAGCCGTTGCGGCGATATTATATTATTACTCACAAAGTATTTTTTTGTTTAAATAAAAAAGGTACATGTTTACTCGAAATGAAAGCCGGTTGTCAGTAAAACAACAATCCTTAATACAAATTGAAGGCCTTGTGGGTGGATTGAAAAAATCAACTGCATTAGGCTCACTATCTATTACGCGTACGTAAAACTATAAGGTAAAATGTGGGCAGAGGCATAGTGCCTCTGCCTACACCTTCAGGGATAAAGGCGTGACTATATGAATGTATGTATGTACATATTTACAATCGCAATACTAAATAGAAAGTCAAAGTAGGCACATATATTATTTAAATGCTGTAGGTGGGCAGCCCTATCGCATGCTTAGGTACGTACCGCGCGGCTGTAGGCATTTATTTCTAAAATCCGGCCGAGTCAAACTACAGTATACAGTGACTAAGGTGACCTGACGGTATACTGCTACACTGTTTTGCTGAACAAAATCAAAAATAGAATTTGGTACGCAAAAAAATATAGATTAGCATATTTATAAGTCGAAACACCTCTGTAATTGAATGGCTTATGTAACTGGCAAGTTTTGAGTAAAAAACTCTCAAACTCAGTCCTAACTCGTCAAAACTTGGTGCGAGCAAATCAAAGCTCCACCAATTCGTTTTATTCCACGATGCCGTGCCGGTAGGAAAAAAATTGTTTGTTTGGTAGATTTCTTTGTTTTAATATTCAAAACAGTAATCATATTTGCTATGGATGAATGAATTTTGTTTTAGAAAAACAAATTGTTTCTAAAGAAAGCCTGTTCAAAAATTCAACAAGACAAAACTTTTGCGGGATTACTCTTTCAGTCTGGCTTGGTGGTTTTAAATATTCTCTAGACAAGTTTCATGTATCTACTTACCTACTTACTTTTTGTTTGTTGTAAGTAGTACCAGCTTAAAAGCTTAAACTAACCTAAACTATTATTATTTTATAACAATGAAACGTTTTGATAATATGTTCTTCTGTTTATTACCTATCAATGCTGGTTTTCTTGGAAGTCTTAAGAGCAAAAGTTTATTAAGGATTTTGCTAAACTCGAAAATTCTAGAACACTCGAACATTTTTGGGTGTAAAGGGCCCCACTACCACCAAGATTCAGGGGCCCAAGCGACCTCACCTGCACGCGGTGCACCTGCTGTACAACTGACGAGGCTCCGCCTATTAAGGTACCCATATGGTGGCTTAGGCTCCCATGTGGGTGCCAGATGGTACAGTGTAGGTCCGGGGGGGATACCACCGTGCAGCTGTGTAAGTAACCCAGCCCCGGTTGGGTTGCGTTCGGGGTTCAGCAGCTGCACAGCCGGGTCCGGGCGATGTTTGATGCAGCAGGGGGGGACCAGTAGGCGCTAAGCGGATTCTAGTGTGGTGACGGGGGTCTACCCGCCGGCGTAAAATCAGGCGAATTCTAGAATCCTAGCAAAATAATCAACATTATAAAGGCACAATGCACTTAATCAACCGTTAACATTTTTCAAATCTTATATAAGTAATCTAAGAAATAAGATAAAATAAAACCGAACAAGTGCGAGTTGGACTCGCCCATGAAGGGTTTCGTAGCAGCAAGTAACATAATATAAAAGTTCTTATAGTTAGTTGTAACTTTGATTGATGTTTTAACACGTTCGCAGTGGTAGTGATGTTTCTAACCGAAAATTGCGGTTTATGACGTATTAAAAAAAACTACCAGCTCTATCTCGTTCAAACCAATTTTCGTTGGTAGTTTTTATGGCAATGTACATCATATCTTCTTTTTAGATTTATCATTCTCTTAGTTTAGAAGTTAGAGGGGGGGGGACACTCATTTTTCCACTTTGGAAGTGTCTCTTGCGCAAACTAATCAGTTTAGAAAAAAAAAATGTTAAAAACCTCAATAGCATTTTTGAAGACCTATCTAAAGATATCCATCCCACCCGAATGGTTTTGATGAAAAAAAATTATTTTAGTTTCAGTTCTGATTATGGGGACCCCCAAAATTTACTGCTTTTTTTCTAGTTTTATATAAGAATCTTAATGCGGTTCACAGAATACATCTAGCTACCAAGTTTCAATAGCATAGACCTTATAGTTTCGGAGAAAAGTGGCTGTGACACACGGACGGACAGACAGACGGACAGACAGACAGACAGACATGACGAATCTATAAGGGTTCCGTTTTTGCCATTTGGCTACGAAACCCTAAAAAGGTATTGAATTCTTTTGCCTACATTGGGGAAGAAGAATATTGAATTATTGTATTTTTTTAGATCCTCCGAAACACATTACATTATTATGCGGAGACCTTATTTAGCGAATCGCGTACGACATTATGCGAATAAGACATTTCATTCACTAAGACGTACGTTTATAGCATAGGGACGAATTTATTGTAAATGGGGTTGCCAGAGTAGAAAGGTGGTCTGAAATATTGTAAATTAAATGGTGGAGTTAAAGCTCTATCGAAAGTAGGTAATCTATTTCTACGTTTTAACATTTTATTTAAGAAATAGACCAAAGTTAGAAACAGTAAGGATGAGTCGTGTGAAAGGTTAAATAATTTGCGGCCATGAAAGTATAGTGATTACTGAAAAGACAAGAATATTTCTCTTTTTAGAGAAAAAGTATTATCTAGCCGATTTGGATAGTGAATTTATTGAATACTAGCTGACCCTCGCAACTTCGTTTACGTCACATAATAGAGAAAAAGCGAGAGAAAGATGTATGAAGTGAGAGATATTTCTTCATTAGACACCTAAGAGCGTGTGGGATGGAATCGACAGCTTTTAGACCTGCTGAATTAAAAACAGTGCGTGCACCAAAGCTACGTTCATTGGTAAGCAAGTGCATGACTTCCAGATGTGCTGTGAAGAAAGACTCAGTACGTCATTTTCTTTTTTTTATTACTCCATATTTTAGTACAAAGTGTTGCAACTCTGAGTACATTTGTCACGTCTACGTTATCTTTTGCCTGTCTGTCACGTGGTTGATAGGGTAACGTGAGCGTAGCGTGGAATTTTAACCCCGGTAGCGATGTCTACAAAGAATTACCATAGTAAAGAATCGTTACTCACTGTAGTTACGTATAAGCATTTCCGTGTGTGCATTATTTAGATATTCCGTTTTCGTTTGAAAACAAACGATGAATTCTGACGTTCTCATATTCTTAAGAACTCGAAATAAAATAAAATTTATTGTTGGATATTCTCACACAACATCATCCAGCTCAAATTAAGCTAATATAAGCTTGTGCAATCGGATCTGTACAACGAATAGAAATACTTATTATATTTCTAAATAATGTTCTTATCACACAAAGAATAACACCCAAACTCCCCCAACGCTATTTCATGTCATCAAGAGAATGCCGGACGTTTGTGAATCACACATTATATTTAGACTAATACAGATATCGTACAAATTATGTTTTAGAACAGATTCGAAAAAACATGTTATGTTATGTTTTTCGAAAGATCATATCTATTCTAGGACATCTAAGTCATTGCCTAATATTTCTACTTATTAGATTCTATCTGCAAACTACTCTTACATGGTATTCTACGAAGCAATAGCTCTTTATCTAGGTATTCGTAGAAATACTTATTATATTTCTAAATAATGTACTTATCACACAAAGAATAACACCCAAACTCCCCCAACGCTATTTCATGTCATCAAGAGAAAACCGGACGTTTGTGAATCACACATTATATTTAGACTAATACAGATATCGCACAAATTATGTTTTAGAACAGATTCGAAAAAACATGTTATGTTATGTTTTTCGAAAGATCATATCTATTCTAGGACATCTAAGTCATTGCTTAATATTTCTACTTATTAGATTCTATCTGCAAACTACTCTTACATGGTATTCTACGAAGCAACAGCTCTTTATCTAGGTATTCGTACTTATAGGAGCACGTTAAACCCGAGTACTGCTATAAATTATATTCGAGTTCGTAGTAGGGGCCATGTCTTATTATACGTAGAATGAAAAAACCGGGTCGCAATAAGAGTTTCAATTTTCATGGAGACACGTACGCTATAAATGTTTATTATAATGTAATGAATAATTTATTATCTTTTTAATTTCAGGGATGTGTGGTTCTTTGTGTAGCTAAGGTTTTATTTTGATGTACCTACATAAATTTATCATGAAATTCGGTTTTTAAGGATACTGCAAAAAGCAGATTATAGTATTATATCAATTTCAATCCTAAAGAGAAAGGAGAGAATAGTAATGAATTTTATCGGAACTACAACGCTATTTTATCACAAGTTTATGTTGCTTTGTCTCACCCTTTGGAGGCCGATTTGGCTGATTTTGGTTCTGAAACAATTGTTTCAAAATCGAATATAGCCAAATTGTTCCACTCATGAAAGTCCAGGAGAGGTTTAGAGAATAAAGAGTAATAGAAAAATTGTAAGTAAATTATTGGTAGTTTTGTCTTTTGATAACGTTGTTTGCACCGTATTTCAATTAGGATGCTTAATTAATCTTTGATACATAATTTTATTTTGACGAGAAGCGAAAAAAAATGCGAAGTTCGTTAGCTCGTTTAGTACAACACTGCATAATCTTTTGAACTAGAACCTTGATTTAAATTGATTTAAGGGGACTGGTTGACAAAGTTTGCGAAAAAGAGGTGCAAATGAAGACATCCTTCTCGGTATTAGTATACGAAAAATTATATCCAAAAGTAGATTTGAAATCTAAAAGATGTGTGTCAAAAGATGGTTTTATCAGAAATTGTGTATTTATTATAAATAATTAGTAAAACATCATTGAAATAGCCCATAGTTTTTTAGAAGAAGGCGTTGTATGACATCTATTTATTAATGAATGATAATAAAATTTATATCAGAGACTAAAGAAAACAAAGACCTCTAAAACGGTTTTCTTCAATTTTGATTTAGTATAAGTTTGAACTAATTATACCTAATAATGTATTCAAAGAATACATTACATTGCTCGCTTCCCCGCGCTCGCCCGAAAATCTAGTGCGGGGGGAGTCGTGTTGCTAGACGGACGTGTGTCGCTCTGGTCTGCAAAATATTCTCGTAAAATGTTATATTTTTATTCATGTACAGAGTAATGCGTGTAACAGACAGAGCCCGAGTTACACAATGCATATTGCATTACATGAGAATATAATGCATTTGAACTTATTTTATGTATTGTTTTATTAAATTACTTCGAAAGGTAGTCATGCTAATATTGTATTTTGAAATGATTAAGTACCAATCATTTTAAAATAAATAAATGAAGAAATATTCGTGGACATTCCCACACAACTTAAGCTATTATAACTTTGTGCTAAGGGATATAGACAACTGATGAAAATACTTATATAGGGTGTCTCAATAAGAGTGCACTTTTTAAATTTAGTGCTATTTTTTTTTTGTGCAAGTGGCGACTCTGAGATTTGACAGCTTACACATTTATTTGTTCCGATTAATAAAAATGGAGCGCTTTTCGAAAGAACAACGCGTAATAATTGTGAAAATTTATTACAAAAATTTGGAAAGTTATGCTGAGACCGCTCGCAAACTACAAACAATTTTCAGTCGAGAAAGTGCACCTAATGTGTGAACCATTTGAAGAGTTCTCAAAAAAATGAAGAAACTGGGTTGGTAATGGACAGTAAGACTCCCTGTGCTTCCGTTGTGTGCGGACGGCATGTGGTTTCAGCAAGACGGCGGCGGCGCGGCGGCGCGGCGCCACCTGCTACACCGCGCATGAAACAATCCATTGCAGCAACGATTGCCGGAAAAAATATCTCAATAAATTCTGATGTGAACTGGCCACCAAGATTTAACACCGTGCGATTTTTTTCTTTGGGGTTTTCTCTAATCGCAGGTTTAAGCGAATAAATCAGAAACAATGCCTAAGCTCAAATCCGAGATCCAACGAGTCATCGGTGCGAAACAGCCTCATCTCTGTAAAAAAGTCATTAAAATTTTCATGAATAGAGTAATGGCCTGCCATCAGAGACGTGGAGGCCATTCGACGGATATTTTGTTCCATACTTAATCGGAACATGTCTTTTTGACAATTCAATAAAAAAATCACAACTCTCTCAAAAAAAATTGTTTTTTTTATTAAAATGAAAAAGTGCACTCTTACTGGGACACCCATTATTACAGTTATTATTAACACACTGCTTTTTTTGAGACACTGCTCTCAACTTGACTGCCTCTGTGGCGCAGTCGGAAGTGATACCGCCTGCGGCGCTGGAGGTCGTGGGTTCGATTCCCGCCTGAGACAAATATTTGTGTGACCCATAAATGTTTGTCTCAAGAGTCTGGGTGTTTCTATGTATAATATGTATGTATTTAAAAAGTATATAAGTATTAATATCCGTGGTCTTATACCCATAACACAAGCAGGTCATTCCTAGCTTACTTTGGGATTAGATAGCGTTGTGCGAAATGTCCGTGAATATATTTATTTATATTTATTTATTTATTTTAACCGTCAATTTTTTCAGCTTATTACGTCTTGGGGTGACGTAGGCACCATCTACCGGCAACTTGGTTAAGGTAATAAAGGGAAAGAATTGACGGTCGAGAGCAGTGTCTCGTTGGTCCAATGGTGAGGCCGTCTGCTCCGGCAAACCAGAAGACGCAGGTTCGAATCCTGCTCGGGACCAAAAATTGTATTCAATTATATGCTAGACAAGTAAGTCTGGAAATAATCTGCTGGCTCTGTTGGATTCTCAAACAATTTGTTATGATTTTTTAAGTCTATATTACAGTAAGCAGAGCACTAAAAAGAATAGCCCGCCGAGTTTCTTGCTAGTCTATATCTATACATAATAATAAAACTGTTGAGGGTCGAGAGTCTGAACTAGGTCGAGAGTCTGAGCTATTTAAAAAAAAAGAACGCGTTCTCTAATCGATACCTACTTAAGCCAAAATGAAATTAAAATTTTTCATGTCCGTCTGTATTCCAAATACGTATCACGCCGAAACTACTGATTTGAATAAAAATTGATCCGAGGAAGTTCAGGAGATAGAGACATCTCAACTTCTCAAAACCTAGAATTCAAGAGTTCCTTTGAATGTGAGTGTAAATCTAAACCGGCGTGTTGGCTTTATCATATAAGAGCTTAATGATTAAGCCCAGAATTAAATATTTCGTCCGCGCCGAAAGCGTGGACTGAAATAAATTATTTTAGAATAGATTCTAAAACAATTCAGTCCACGCCCTCGACGTGTACGTTCTTTTATGATAAAGCAAACAGGGCAGTTTCACTCACCACTTGCTGAGTCTGATGAAGAAATACCTCCCCTTTCATACACCTTAAGCGTCGTAAACGAAGTTGTGATGGTCAGCTAGTTACATACATACATAAATAGTAGGCAGAGGCATATTATTATTTCCCCACATTTCACCTTTTTAGAATTTGTCCCACGTAATAGGTGGTGAGCAGTATTGCCGTGTTGAGAGAGACAGGTGCAGGTTGTGACTGCCTGCTGTTGAAATTATTCAAGCCGCCAAAAAGGCCTTCTACTTGGCTTAATGACTGCCATTTTACGGGAAGACCAACGGGTCTTGGTTGCCCGTAAGTTTCGGAAGGCACGTTAAGCCGTTGCTTAACGTGCCTTCCGAAACACGGAAACGACACGAACAAATAACTGTCACAAAGTGGTCACATGGATGGTCACCCATCCAAGGACTGGCCATAGTGAATGAGCTTACTACAGTGATCGTTTGACTGAGTCCGCGGTGCCACGAGCGCTTCTTATTTATACATAACTAGCTGACCCTCGCCACTGCGTTTACGACTATTTTTGTTTGTTTTAATAAAATGAAATGAAATATTGTTCCAAAAGTAACAAAAATTTTAAGCAAGTGGAAGACCCCTCTTGTCTGGATTTGTAATAATTTAAGTAAAACAATGAATATATGAACATTCGTCTTTTTACGTAATAAAATCGTTAAATTTTTACGTAATAATCAATCACATTTTTTGCAGTGTATTTTTACTACACTTAAAAACAAAGGAAAATTGAAATACAAAGGTTCTTTTGTTTTTTAATTTATTTTCGCCTCTCTCTATAAAATAGAGTGCAGAGGGGCTTATGGCGAGACTTTGTCTGTAGTACTACGTCACTAGGTCACGTGGATCATCTGTTCAAAGTTTGAAATAAAACAAAAATGACAACGTCAATCGGATTGAACTCTCACAATAAACGTTTTAGAGAGGGGCAGTCGGGTGAGACCGTCTCAAAGCTTCTTGTTTATTTGGTGAAGCGAGGAACGCATTTCTTTTTTCTTCTTCTTCCGTAGTTCTTTTACTCTGCTGTCTCTGTAGTTGCGCTACTCTATGTTGGCGAGTCATATCGCCCATATGCTCAAGGTCGTTAGCCCTGGGTATGGCCTTAATACATTACTTCGTTAGAACAGGTACGTCAAAGTGTCTCCACTTGAAGTCCATACAAGACCTTTTGACCTTAATTTTTGTATAGTTCATTTGTATTCAACAGAGATGGCACCAGGGTCACTAACCCGAGGACAACTTTCAAAGTTAACTGAAGCTAACCTTGAAACTTAAAATTATTTACAGCTGAATTATACATAACTCTCAGCAAGATTTTATGAAGTATTTTTGACATTCCAGCCCACATCAATACCTTGCCTGTCAGCTCCCCTCGTCACCAAATTAAAAGATCATGTACTCTTACCAATTGGAAATCTCTCTATATAAAATGCTATTGAACCAAAAACCCTCCGCTGATCGACTTATTACGTAGTCATCTATACTGCACAATATAAATCAGTTTTTTTTTCAAATACAAGTCTTTTTTGAGATAGGGTGAAAATAAAATTTATTCTGCTTGTAATTTTCAATTTTAGATTTGTCAATTTTACCATGGCTCTACCAATGGTTCTAAAGTGCAACGAGCTGGAACGAACTCCTCCAGAGAAGAACTTGTGCTGTGACTGGTCCTGACATGGGTGATAGTGGCATTTCCATTTAAGAGTAGATCCGCTCTTAAAAATACATTTTAATAAGACGTTGGTCCCGGTTGCCAGTATTAAGTCAGTCGTTAAGTCAGGTTGAAATCAAAACCACGCGTCCATTTCAACGCAGCAATTCGATGGTACTTACCTACTACATACATTCAACTGGCCAAAAATTACCCATATTTCCTCACAGTATCAGATTTCAATATATACTTTAATAAAACAATGCATATTTATGTACAATTTGGGGGTTTTACGATTATAAATTGTAAAATAAAATCAGACACCGTGCTACATAACAGGCTTGATTAGTGCAAGCCATGAAACCGCGAGCGGTGCTGGGGCACAGAAATTATATGGCAGATAATGGCGTACATTCAACCAGAGCGACATATATTGTCCTGTTCTGTACATGTGTGTATGCGCTGTGTCGCTGCTAAGTGTAAAATGTGATACAAATTAATTTGTATCACATTTTACACATTAAAACATTTAAATGTTTCCAATTATGTTACACTAGCTGACCCGCGCAACTTCGTTTGCGTCACATAAGAGAGAGTAAAATATCACCCATTCCCGTCGCATTTACTCCCGTAGTTTAAATTAGTAGTATGTTTGTGATCTGTTCAATTATTAGAAAGTATTTGTTTACTACGTATTATTTTATAATTACCTTAAAAGATTACATTCTCAAAAGTCTGAATAACGTGTGGCTGTAAATAAGCGTGTATGTTACAACCGTTCAATTTCAAAATATTTTCGGCTAAGTTATATTTAAATTTTGATCCCATTTTAGCCCCTCTCTATAAAATAGATTGCAGAGGGGCTTATGGCAAGTCATGTATCTGTAGTCTGTGACTTTGTTGCATTAAACTACGTCACTAGGTCACGTGGATCTGTTCAAAGTTGCAAATAAAACAAAAATGACGTCAATTGTATTGAACTTTCACTTTCACAATAAACGTTTTAGAGAGGGGCAGTCGGGTGCGACCGTCTCACGGCTTCTTGTTTGTAATTATTAGCGTCTTAAAATATTGTGAAAATGATACCTTATGGGATCGTTGATATTTCGAGCTATCAACTATATTGGGGACTATTCCCCCTCATGAGGGGTTGAACTATCAAAAAACCTGAAACACGTGTTTATTCATTTATCTTTATGAATACTCCTGTGAAACTTGAAACAAAATAGTCTAACTAATCTTGTTTCCCCATACAAGCTTTGGACCACCATGTCAACCCTTCAGGGGATGAATTTTGGTTAAATCCTTTCTTAGTAAACCCTAAGACTTTATAAGAAACCTACTCGCCAAAGGACGTTCTAGTAAGTGTTCAAGTATAGTGTGGACCTATAGATAATTATTCACCTCGTAGCGTAGTGTCGAAAACCATACGTAACACGGCGAGCAGCTAGAAATTATAATAATAATAAATAAATATTCACGGACATTTCACACAACGCTATCTGATACCAAAATTTGCTCGTAACATTTTTTTTTGTATTCGTAGTAACTTCTAAACGGAAGATCCGATTTGAATGAAGTAAATGGGAATTGACTTCTAGATAAATGCCCTTGATGTTAAAACTATATATTTGGATTAGGGTTATTTCGTTTCTATTTTGAACTACTTTTGTTCCTGTTCTTGCAATAATAAAATTGCAGAACACAAAACCTGTTGTAGTGGAAAAACTATTAAAGTTACATATTTTGCCTCGTGAACTTTTTTGTACACATTAAAAAGACCTATAAACCTGTAGTACATCATTTTGTGCTATCATCAATAGTTTTCGCAGCGCACGCCTAAAAATATTTTCATTTCTCTACATTTTTTACAATATTGCGATTTTCTTACGGATCTCTAACTTTTTGAAAATAAATTATCGCCTATGTTACTCCCAGATATTGTAGCTTTCTATTGGTGAAAGAATTATTGTAATTGGTCCAGTGGTTTCGGAGCCTATTCGTTACAAACAAACAAACAAAAAAACAAATCTTTCCTCTTTATAATATTAGTACCTATAGTACCTATACATATTTACGTTGTGTATTCATTGGGTTGGTTATTTCCGGCAAGTAAATTCAGTAGTTCAAAACAAACAAGCTTTTATTATTTTGGTTGACATCTCTAGTTTATTAAGACTAGCTGTACCCTATCGCTTCGCCCGTGATATACTTTAAACTCCTGTTCTACCCCTAATAAATAATGAATGTAAGTCGGTCTGATTTGTTGACGTTTTCGGTTACTGCTCCGCTGCATTACGCGGGCAGATTCTCGAGCATCTACTAGTCTGGGATATGATACAAGGCTCAGTATCTAAATTCGGCACTATACAATACTTAACAATATTGTCATTTAGTAAATAAATTTTCAAAATAAATATTGTACATACACCGCCATCGTTCTTACATTCAGGTAGCTTACGATAACCATTACAATGATATATAGAACATGTACAATGATCTATATTGATATAGCCATTATTTATAAATATGTAATATTAAACATAGAAAATCCCCGAACTCCAGAACAAATTATAGGCGTACCTATCACACAAGTAATCGTTCTGACCCGGTATTGTATTTTTTTTTATAATATTAGCAACTTCAACAAAAAACCGATTTAATTTTACTGCTACCCAACAAGTATGACAACACAATGCCCGAAATACACGTGCATTCATACACTATGTTCATGATGTAGAGCCGAGTCAAGATAGACCCGCTTTCCAAGGAAATATTATGATTTCGGGCATATTCAACTTGAAGGCTTTTAAATCCAGGAGCATTTAAATTTTATACAGCTAACGCTTAGTTTAAAAGTTAATATAAAAATAGTGTGTTCATAGAGCTTTGAACATGGTATTTACGATGAATCAATGGATAAACACAAATTATCTAAACCGGACAAACTTAAACATGTGATTTGAAGCAGTTCAATGCTATTGCTAATTATTCATTCGTAGATTCATGTATTAGCTGTCAATATCTATATCTATAAAAAACAATGCCACTTTTCGTTGTAATTTTATAACTCAAGAATGGGCTCTACTATCCAAACCAAATGTTTAGGCTTTGTTCGGACTATTTAGTAGATGGTTTATGTGAAGTTTGCACAAAATCGGTCGAGCGGTTCTTTATTTATCACGCAAACAAAGTTGCGCGGGTCAGCTAGTATTGTTTAAAAAAATTACCTATGAACTAATTACCGTGATATTGTTATTAGTGTTATTAGGGCATCTTTTAATCTTTACGTGATATAAATTTTACTCACCATTTTTATTATTTGTACATATTTATATTGAAACTATACTGCCACCGGCAAGGCTATTGCTATATGACTTAATAATTATGTTTACTAGGATCTTTATCAATGACCAAGACCAGACAAACCTCACCACGCTTGAAGTCAATAAAGTCCCAGGAGTTGTTGAAATGTCGTGTAATCCACGATGAAATAAATCAGCAGCGTAAAATTAATACTAAGGAGAATTGAAATGATATTGAATTATTTTCATTTTGAAATGTGAGCAAAATAGAACAAGATTTCAATTTACTTTAGATAAAGGAAGTAGGCACAAACACCACAATATTGTGGGCTTTATTCCCTTCACCTAATTCTTATCTTACAAAAGTGAGCGTCTAAAGAAAAAGAAAACAACTGTAAAATAAGTAACCAAAATGAAATCAGAATCTAGTATCTTCCTTTAATAATATCTATATCTAATTGAACGTATAGACTACAACGTCTGTATAGAAACCTTTGTAATTAATCTCAGTTTGGCCAGTAATCCATCTTGTTGTGGGATTCGATAGAAGCGGGCACTATTCATCTAATTTGACCCAAAATGTATCCCTACGTCACCTGATTTAGTTTGTACTGGTATTGTGACATAATCAGTGCGAGAAGCAAATTATGTTTAATTTGTGAGAATGTAAAGAGCGCGTGATTCTGGTATTAACGTGACTTTACGTGAGGATTAGGTATAGATAAGTATGAATAGGTGGAAATTAACGTTCTGTCAACCTAAAGGTGTGAAAATTTGTAGTGCAAATTGATTGGTATTTTGTGGTCTAAATACTTCTACACTGCATTATATATAACATAGATCGTTGAAACCCATTGCAGCACTCGATTATTTCAGAAATTATTAAAATATAAAAATCAATGTAATTTTGAAAAATGGAAACAGTCACAGTAGCTGTACCCGGCTATGATAGTCAACAGAAAGAAGCAGTTTTTTAATAGTATTAAAGTCAGGTATTGAAGTTCAAAGATAAGATTATTTCATGTATTAACTGCCTTATGCGCAATTGTTTTAACATATCCAAAATGTGACATGGAATTTGCATCCAAACAATGCCTTTACAATGTTTATTTCGCTCACATTAAATAAACTCATTTCTTACCGAATTGCACATTGCTCGAAGTTTTTCTTTCATTATTGGCACGGTACAAATAATAAACAAAATCGTACCTCGCAGCGCTAGCTAAAAAGTTAAACCGTCGGATCTAGATATTACCTTTGGAAATGAAGTTTTCCAGCAAGCTTCAATTCAGAAGGTCTCGGTTAAAGCTAACATTGTATTGAAAAAGATACAGACTTGGACCTGAGTGTTTTTATTTGGAAGCCTGCAACTTGATAACGATCTGAGTATTGCAAAGAAACAAACAGTCTTAGGTACATAGTTTGTTTATTGGAATACTCTTAGAGAATATTTAGACTTTTCAAAGTTTTATTTTTACAACGAACTTCAGGATTGGTAGTTTTTCAACACGTTTATATGCTGTAGGACGATGTGGACACGGTTGAATCATTTTTAGGGGCCCGTTTCATAACGTGTCGGTGGATATCATCTTGAAATTGAAAAGAAAGATATTGCCTCTTTTTAATATGGTTTAACGCGTTAAATCGGAACAACCGTCTATTTCATATATTTTTCATTTTATCTTTTACATATTAAGAGTAGAGAATTTATAATAAGCAATGATTACATTTAATTTTTTTATGGTGGAACATTAATATTACTAGCCTATGGTCTCGTAATCCGTACACCTGAAGACCGTGAAAAGTAACACCGTAATAGGGTTTTGGAATGTGGGGTTTCATAAATGATTTTTATTTTCGGATTCGAATCGGATTATTTTCGGTTTTTGTAATTGTGGAAACACCAAACAGTGAATATATTCTACTGGGACAAGGCTATTAGATAATTCTGCCAAGGACCGACTGGATATTCTTCCGGGGAGTTAACAAGGGCTCGCGGTTCTAGAAGGAAATATTTGTGTTGATTGGTTCGAGTTCGGCATCACATGCGCGTAAATTTTCACACTTAAAAAGACATTAGTTTTGGTGAGTTTTTTGTTTTACTGCTAAGGTGGTGGACAAGCTCACGCCCCACCTAACGGTTTGTTACCGTAGCCCATGGCCGTTTTTTTGCAACACCAGAGGCGCTACACACACGTTGTCGACCCAGGTGCAGGTTGTGACGATGCACTGTAGAAATTTTTCAAGCCAATAATAAAACTTCAATCAACAGCGATCAACTGTGATTTTACTGACAACCGGGACCAACGGCTCTACGTGCCTTCCAAAGTATAGGAACGGTCGCAAATAAGCTAATACAAAGTCACCTGGTGACCACCCATTCAAGGACCGGGCATAGTGAAAACTGCTTACTACAGTGATCGTTAAAGAACACAGGCCATGAAGGATTTTCCCTCACGTAATAAACAAAAAGTCGGTAGGATATCCGGCATAGCATCAATTTAGAATTTTCCTTACGTCAAAAGAGGTACCCTGGAAATTGTACTGTATCGCAATAAAACTGCAAATTTTTCGCAACTAAATTTGAAAACCCAACAATTTGCCATCGCTGATTCAACCTCTTTATTTAGATCGATCTAAAACTATCTACTTTGCACCTTAACGCCTCGCAACAAGAACTATACATAGTAAATGTAAATTAAGGGTTTCATTTATCCAGGGCGCGATGCTCAAGCCATTTTTCTTGATCCATCCCTTCAATATGTTGCGGAACCCCTGTAACATGCCGTATATCTTTCTTTGTGGGCCATTATGCAAATCAACATGGGAAATGTATGCGGTTGGACATAATACATACCTATATTATTATGAATTCAACGTGCGCTATATTGGTGCAAATTATACTCGTAACGTGTGTTGTAAAGGGTGTCGTAAGAGGCGACTAAGGGAATACTTTCGCAAAAGATCCATTGCGTAGAGAAGGAAAACTCGAGATGAAACCCTTTGGTTGTCAGGAAAATGACAATCGTTGCGCTAAGTTGAAAGCCTTTTTTTTATTTAGCTCGCCAAAATGATGCCGCCGTCCGATGGAAAGTCCCAGCGACATCTAGCGATTGGGGGCCACCGTCCCAGTCTGTAAGACTGAAAACGGCCCTCAAGTTGGCGGCCCTATGACGTGCCACTTCACGCTCCGCTTGTAGAACCCAGGATTGTAAGAGAAGGGAAACACGTGCGCTGGCAGGTCGTTCCAGGTTTTTATGGTTCGACAGAAAAACGATCTTTTGAATTGATTTCTTTTGAATTGATTGAAAAAGATTCTTTTACACTGTGTGAGAGTGGCACCTCTGTCCAGCACGCGTTGTTCGCGATCGGAAAGGAGAGGGCGGGATTAGATTATCTATCACGGTGAGTGTTCTGAAGAACGAACACTCACCGTGATAGATACCGTAGAATGCAGCAAAATACGCAATAGTTCTTCGCTGCGCCAACGGCTCCAGAATTTCCGTAACCTCCCGGCAGTTGATGATGCAAATAGCACGCCGCTGCTTAGAGTCCAGCGCGTCAAGCAAGTACCTCGCAGAGTCGTCCCAAAGGTGAGAGCAGTATTCCACGCAAGGACGTATCTGCGTCTTGTACAGCAGACACCTCTGGTTTGACGTAAAGAACCGCTTCACTTTGTTTAAGACTCCTAGTTTTCTTGAGGCTAGCCCAATACATCGCTCAATATAGTATTTGTGACTGAGCTCGTGCCGGACGTCTATGCCAAGGATGTCCAGATTATTCCCAAGTGAAATCGTTGTATTCTGAAGAGAGGGTAGGGTAGGAAAGGGATTTTTTTGCACGCACACGCCTGTGTTTTACGGGCATTAAACTCAACCAGGTTCGAGGATCGCAATAAAAATAGAAAAGGTCCCAGAAGTGAACCCTGAGGCACCCCCATTGTTACAGCAGAACCATGTGACTGTTTACCATTTATAACTACTCTCTGTACTCTATCTCTTACGTAAGAACTAATTAAATCCAAGGCCGTCCCCTGGATCCCATAATAATCAAGTTTTTGAATTAAAGTCTGTTGCTGGACGCAATCACAGGCCTTAGATAAGTCGCAGAACGCAGCGTAACGCCTCGAAAGGATGCGCCATCATAGAAATAGCTATTAAGTATTTCAAGGTGCTTCATAAAAAAAATCTTCTTGTAATTTTAAGTATTGACCACGTTTGAGAGGTACTTTCTTTTCTTTATTTTCACTAACATTTTTGGTAGTATAACCTATGAAATTACCAAATGTACTCGTACAAACCGCAAAATAAAAATGTGTAGAAACAAATTAGTATTATATAAGAATACTAGCTGATGCCCGCGGCTCCGCCCGCGTGGAATGTTATTAGCGGTCACAGGGGTATGAAAAATAGATGTTGGCCGATTCTCAGACCTACTCAATATGCTCACAAAATTTCATGAGAATCGGTCAAGCCGTTTCGGAGGAGTATGGCAACGAAAACCGTGCCACGAGAATTTTATATATTAGATTATATTATTTGAGTATACATCAGTTACACCGAATCTTTCATTCACTACGTGGTTATCCCCACTCCGTTACCGCCCAGATTAATGCTAATGCGATGGACGACGCGACGCGGCGACGGTTTTGCTTTAAATTTTACCGTATCAAAGCGTATTTTGAACATTGTGAATTATTTGGTTCTCATTTCTTATACTAGTTGACATGCGCAACTTCATTTGCGTCGGCAATTGTGTACCGTCACGTGTACAGCTCTCAAATGGAATACTTTTCCCGTTTATAAACATTTTTGATCATTGCTCTGCTCCTATTGGTTTTGGCGTATTGCTATTATAGCCTATAATCTTAATTAAAATGCACTTTCGATATGTGAAAGAAATTTTGAATCCAATCAGTTGTTCCAGAGATCCTAGCTTTAAACAAACGAACTCTTCAGCTCTATATTATTAAAAATTGTCTCATACATAACCCAGCGAGATCGATGAAGACTAACCCTCATATTCATAATCGTTTATTAAACCTATTTTAGTTAAAACACATTCTAAGTCTATTGCTGTCTCTGACCATACTCTGTCATTGGTTAGAGACAGCAATAGACTTAAAATGTGTTTTAACTAAAATAGGTTTAATAAACGATTATGAATATGAGGGTAAGACTTAAAAACATTGATCGTTCTCATTAACGTACTTAATGTAACTCAATGGTCCGTCAATATAATTATAGCTAACAGTGTATAGCTTGGCTGGCTTTTATAGGACAATAAGAAGGTTCCTGCATAAGATGCAGCGAGATGTTCTGTTTTTCTTACATAAGTTTAATAAAAAAACTTTATAAAGAAAATGTATTTGTATGGTGAACATGACGCAATTAAAAGACTTTAGGAATATTTCGGAAGTCGATCAGAATCGATTAGTTGAGACAGTAAACATAAAGGGCTATTAAAATTTAATAAAGCATTCAAAACATGTTCTAAGAAAATATGTTGTACAATTTTCTTAAAAGCCGACCTTACGAATTCGTTAAGGTAACAAAGAAGTTATTAAGCTTTATATTTTCTAAACGCGACAGGTAGCCAGATAATTGGCGTTATTTATGATTTATACAAACAGCGACACTGAGGAAAATTAATTAATCTTTGTAAAAAGATAATAACTTTTAATGAATGCGGACATTTTGTTAATTTCATTCTGGAAAATTGTAATAAATGACATTCTGAATAATGGTTTAGCTTTGGTAATCCAGAGCTAAACTATTATTAAGAAGGGAAATTGAAAAATTGCTTCAGCAAAGTAATCTATTTTAAAGTTAGCTTTCAGCAGTCTGGTAAATAGTAATTACTAGACAGTGGCAGAACAGTTGTATAAAATAAATATTTATGTACAGAGTACTAAGTGCCTTAAGACCTAAAACAAATTACATAATATGGGTTAACAGTAAACGATGTTATCATCAAATGACTCACCTGTACGATACCGATAACCTGCAACAAAAATTACAAACATAAAAATGTTATGTGCTATGTGTATGCTTTAATAATTCAAAATGTACCGAATCTGTGTAATTGCTAGCTCGTCCGCGCAACTTCGTTTACGTTACAGCACAGCCCTAGATGCCTATTTATTATATACATTTTACTACATTTAAAATATTTCATAGAGCTTAATCACTACCCAACCTTACATGTGGACCTAACTTATAAGAATGAACTCAAAATTCTCATCACGCTGAGAAAAAGTCAACCGTTCGTGTCATTTGAAAGTAAATTTGGCAACATTAGTTGTACTGTCTTAATTGAATGCGGCTTGATAAACCTCAACCTTCTGAAAAGCCTTCATTAGGGTCATTACTACGCTGGCATTTAATGCTGTTATAAAATAGAATTGCCAAAGAAAACTAATCCTTATTTCAATATGAATAAAACTGAGTGAATTAGCAAGCTAAGAAATTATATATGCATTTTGTGCTTCCCTGTAAGAGTCAATAGAAAAATAAACCAGCCAAGTGCGAGTTGGACTCGCCCATGAAGGGTTCCGTAGCAGCAAGTAACATAATATTATAAAAGTTCTTTTTGTTCGTTGTAACTTTGATTGATGTTTTAACACGATCGCAGCGGTAGTGATTTTTCTAACCGAAAATTGCGGTTTATGACGTATTAAAAAAAAAGTACCAACTCTGTCTCGTTCAAACCAATTTTCGTTGGTAGTTTTTATGGCAATGTACATCTTATATATTATGTTTTTTAGTTTTATCATTAACTTAGTTTAGAAGTTAGAGGGGGGGGGGGGGCATACATATTTCCACTTTGGAAGTGTCTCTTGCGTAAACTATTCTCTTTAGAAAACAATGATGTTAGAAACCTCAATATCATTTTTGAAGACCTATCTATATAGTAACCCACACGTATGGGTTTGATGAAAAAAAATTTTGAGTTTCAGTTCTGAGTATGGGGTACCCCCAAAATTTGCTGCTTTTTTTCTAATTTTACATAAAAATCTTAATGCGATTCGCAGAATACATCTACTTACCAAGTTTCAATAGCATAGGCCTTATAGTTTCGGAGAAAAGCGGCTGTGACACACGGACGGACAGACAGGCAGACAGACAGATATGACGAATCTATAAGGGTTCCGTTGTTGCCATTTGGCTACGGGACCCTGAAAACAGGTCCCCTTAGATTAAAAAGGGCGTAGTTAAAATAAATTGAGGTAAAAGTGGGCAAATACTGAAGTTAACGAGAAAAGGCTGAACCAAAATGAATCTAGGCGAAAAAAATTAGACGCAACAATCCTTCTAAACGAAACTTTCGTGTCAGTGTTCAATGTCGTGTAATTTCTACTACGATTATTTTGACTGTCTATTATGAAAGAACGTGGAGTTACTTACACTATTTATTGTCTTTTTCTATTAGTACCAAAGACTAGGTATGTAATAGTATAAAATATCTAGACACGCGGCAGCGTGTCAAGCCAAGTTCAAGCAAAGGAACTGGCTAGCCAGCGCCGAGGGTAACATTACACGAACCACTTAGTCTTGGTGCCACTTTTGACCCTTTAGTACCAGATTGACATCTAGTAGGTATCTCATAAATAAAAACAATTCATCTACTGTTTCTGATTATGTAGGTAAATAAATACTTTTAATGATTAATGATCTTTCCCGTCACATTCACGCTTATTATAACTTTCCAAACCTAACTTAATTACTGGTCCATCATGATTACATTAAACTGGACAAAATCTAACAAAAACTTTTGTATTAATACCAAAACTCCTTTAATAGAATCAAAAGTTAATTTGGTAGCGTTTCAAAAACTTTTTTCCCTAATGACCTCTATTGTGAGAACCCCTTAGGTTTTTCCTTTAGCACCTCAGCACAATTGAAAGTAAAAACTGAGGATTTTTTCCCGTGAGACGTGCAGTTGAATTAAATAAAACTGCGACTTCTTATAGGTACATAGTACTTTTCTTTTAAAATTGCTTGAAGAAAGGTTGGTAATTATGTTTTTTTAGGTAATGGATTCCAATTTTAAGTGGAAAATAGAGAGTAAAGAAGAAGTGAGAAAGGGTAGAGATATAAGATGTATGACACGACACATTCGTTAAAAAATATTGAGACGTGTTCAAAGTTTAAAACATACATTATTGATAGTATTGATTGAAGGCACTTGATGGAACTTGCTACACATATTGAAAACTTCACTTGTACTATTCCAATGATCATTGTTTATGTGTTCGAAGTGTAATTATGATCTAAATAAGTAAATAGCCTTAGAGAACGCCAAAAGGTGAAACCGGTTAGATATTATAATAATAAATATTGTGGAACAGTACAAGTGAAGTTTTCAAAATGTTTAAAACATACACACTTTCTTTCTTTCACACCTATATTTCCAGAGAATAGGCAGAGGGGACTTACACACCCACACTATGTTACTATTTTAGTTGATTTCTTGTAATAGGGGGCCAATCACATCGTTGCAGGGCGTCTATGACTATTCTAATAATTCGAACCAAAATTCTAACAGCCAAGACAAATGCAACACACATAAGACAGTGTCTGCAATAGGATCTAGTGGTTTTGAAGTAGCACCATCGAAAGAAAATACCACATTTTTGTCTAGGATTACGGTTATACTACTATTGGACATATAGTACTACTGACGGTATCACTAAAATGGACCATTGATTTTGACTTTTTTAATTCACAGCTACTCAGAAGAGACAATAAGCTAGAAACTACTCTGGGCCGTCATTTACTATTAATAAATTTCGTCGTATAGTTTGCCCTGAAGTGTGATTTCGTGAAAGCAGAAAATAAGCTATACTTTAGACTGGTACCCCGACCCCAACTGGATTGGAAACTACTATGATGAAATTAAGGTTAATATCAAGTTTCCAAGATAAAACAAGAAGAGGCAGGAAAGATGAACGCACTTAGCGGTAACTAAGACAACACTGTTGCCATTTGCAATCTGCTCGACTAACAAGCGCGTCATTTATCATATAAAACTAGCGAAAAATCCTAAATCTATGTATAAAACTGTGCCTGTCTCTCACTTGAGTTCGTTGCTTAGTTATTGTAATTATAAATTAGTACGTATCTGGTTGTGCTAGAAGCTTCTATTAGAAGCTTCTAGCACAACCAGATACGTACTAATTTATATGGTTCAGTTCGAATCTTCTTACGATCGATTTCACTAAAGAAAATATTTCATCGATTTACGTGATACATTCTTCAAAATAACGAAGAATGATTGACTGCATGTCTATTTGATGGGATTTCAAGTAATTGTACAAATTACGCTTATATTCCCCAGAAGGTAGACAATAGGTACTTCCACATTAGATAGATTTTGATGTGGATTTTATTAGAATGAATTTGGCCATATTTAAAATTTTATAAACGTTCGTTTGCAATTGGTTGTGCAAAACAGAATATGGGAACAAAACAGAGTAATTGAGGTTCACATTGACATCATTATTCATTTGGTCATGACAATCGACATCCAGGTGAGTGAAGCCGCAGGCATTAGAGAGACCGTTTCCTCAGCATTCCATGGATTCACCGTGCGGGCGCCGGGTGTCTGGGGCTTGCGACCCATTTGGATAGGTTTAGGGTGGTCACCCTAAGACACGTCAGCGTTAACCTTCCATCGTTCATAATGTAAACCATAGTTTATATTAATAAACAATTATAGCTATGACAGAGACAGCAAAATTTTTAATATTTATTCTTCTGTCTCTGATATATTGCTAAAAATGTGCTTTAACATATACGAGCCATTCATTTTGTTCTTATCTTTTCACATTTTCACGATACACGTATGGTATTGTCAGTAGGAGTATCAATAGCAGTAAATATAATAAAGTTGATATGAGGGGGTACCTACGCTCATGGGCAAAACAATAATCTTTTGCCTTTACTGTAATGTGTTTTTTCGTATTGATATTACTATTTGATATTCATTGTAATGAAGCTTTGATATTCTTGTTATGATTATCACAAAAAGAAAAAGGTTTTCACATTGTTTTTCTTTAGCAAATTAAATTTCGACATTGGTCTTAAAGCTGTTTAATTTTACTGATTGTGTATTGTTATTATTACTAGTATTAATATCGGCTATTTAAACCGTGATTTCGATTTCAAGAATAAAATTTTATTTGAATACAAATCTTTAAATAATAAAAAAATAACATATCGAATCGGCGTATTCTCGAACATTATCCAACATAACGATTTTCGTTTTCATTATGTTTTCGAAATGCCGTTCCATTTCTAAAGATTTTCTTATTGAATCTTTATTATAATAAAACCGTAAAGGTGAAAAGGTCTGAACGTACTGTACATGAAAAATATTTTTATAAGAACTTTATGTGTAACCTTTAGAGGAGAACTCTTCTACACTGGAGCGAGAATTCAGGCACCGCTACAATTGACGAAGAGCAACGGTCGCAGTTCCATCAAGTGATTGCGCATAAGTAGAAAAGTAGAGGTAACCAACAAGCTAAAAGTTATTCGCAATTACGAAGTAATCACGTCTCAGAACAATGGGCATCATTCTATAATCCCACCCCATTACGCTTGAAACACGTCTTAGATGGGATATGTCTCTAATCTTTGGCAGAGATTCAAATAGGTAGCTCAATCTGCTATGAAATCTTGACTGTCTAAGTTAGGTAGCTAGATAGGTACACAGTATTAAAGTTATTCGAAACCCTTATAAGCTTTTATCTATACTAATATGACAAATATTATTTAACCGACTTCAAAAAAGAAGGAGTTTACTCAATTCAACCGTTTATATATATTTTTTTTATATTTGTTCGCGCAGAACTCCGTCGTTTATGGACCGATTAGAAAATTTTTTTTTCGTTCGAAAATAGATACTCCCAAGGTGGTCCCATTTTAAGGAAGCCAGGATCTGATTATGGCATCCTGGAGAAATCGAAGGAAACTTTTAAAAATTGTAAGGGCATCTAGGGCGTTCGTAGTTTTTTTTTTTACTCACGCAAGCCCCCCCTTAGAAGCGGGATCACACCCGAAACCCCCCAAAGACGCGGGTAAGCACCTGAACCACCCCCTTGGCGAGGCCGCAGAGGCGGCCGTAGGTCTGTTGGGAGTCCTGGGACATCCTTCCGAGGGCTTACCCGGGGTTCACAACCATAGGCTGTTGGACGTTACGTGAGGTTTTTTAGTCGGTAAGAGTCCATGAGGATATTCCCTCACGTAAAAAAAAAATTAAGAAGTAAAGCTTGTGTGTTCCTAAATTTGTTAAATAAATTGTACGGGGTAATCTTAGGATCTACCGAACCGATTTTAAAAATTCTTTTACCAATAGAAGGCTACGTTATTGTGGAGTGTCATAGGCTACGCGACGCGACGCTACGGGAGTAAACGCAACGTGACGGGAGTAAATGCGACGGGAACAGGTAATACTCTCTCTTATGTGGCGCAAATGAAGTTGCGCGGGTCAGCTAGTTTTTAATATCTTAGACAGTAGCGAAAAATCCTAAATCTATATATAGACCGATTTAAATGACACCATATGCTTTTCATTATTATAAAGCTCTATCAAGATGACAACTTGTTTGCTTTTAAAAAAAAAACAACTTGTCAGTCGTTTACAGTCAATTAGAAATTACAAATATTCTTCGTAATTCAGTAGCAATAACGTTAAGTTTTGGAAGCTGGTTTTAAAGGCCAGCTTCCAAAACTTAACTAACTCAAATATAAACCTAATCTACACCAATACTGCATGACGCATACCTAAACTATGATTAAACCATAATTAAAGTTGGTCCGTTCTTGGCAAAGTTTCGGGGATCAGCTAATCCGGGGTGACCTACCGAACGCGTTTAATATTCCGTGTCACACTTCAACTCATCCAGGGATTAGATGGTAATGCATGCTCCGAGCAGGCGGCTCTAGGTATGTATTAGTTCGGTGTTTCACACTTAATATACAGTTTAGATTAAAATTTGAACATACTGATATTTCAATATCCTATGTTGACATTCAAATTGACATTAAATTTATGAACAAAATTAATTATATACTCAGCGTTTATTTAAAAGTCTACTGGTATATTAGAATAAAAAAACACCTCTCTTCCCTATATTTTGAGTAGTACAGTTTGTAAGGGGGGTCCTGGCAGTAGTTCACAATAAACTTATGAACGTGAGTACAACAGTCAAAACAATATTCCCGTACTATTTTCTTTAAGTACGTTTCCCTTAACGAAGAAGAAGTTGCCCAAATGCGAATCAAGGCTAAAAAGTAAATCACTTTGACCGCTCAAAAACAATGGCATAGGACTGCAAGTTGTTTTCTCAACAAAACGTTGATACCTTAATTTTATTACTATAAATTGTGTATCAACGAAAGCATTTCCATTGTCAACATATATTGCAAAACTTTCAGATTTTTTAAGAACTTTTCTCTTTACCTATTTGTTGTTACCTATTTTTCAGACGCGTCGTATTATAATACCTAGGCCAAATACAATATTGATTATTATTTGGAAAAGTGAATTCGTTTCGCCATTTTTTTGCCGTCACATCAAATCATCCCCTTGTCCGATATTGTGAAATGGATTTTCGATTGATAGAACTGTAGAACATTGTCCTGAATTATTATAGTTTAGAGGTATTTGATACCTCCCTGATTGAGCGGCCAGCAATTTGGCTAGATTGCTGAGCCAGCAGAAAGCGATGGCCGTCAGGGTGATAAGGGGATACCGCACGATCTCAGGGGAGACGGCGTGTCTCCTAGCCGGGACCCCTCCATGGGACCTGGAAGCGAGTGCCCTTGCATCGCTATTAAGATGGAGCAAGAATGCGTTGGTGCGGGGCCAAAGGCTCAAGAAATCGAGGCCTAGCGGTGCCAGCTCCACCAGGAAACCGTGGAGACATGGAAGAAGCGACTTGATCAACCAAAGGAGGGATTGGCTACAATCGGCGCCAAGTCTTCGTAGTGGGTTTGGACATTTGTACTCTCTCGCTCGAGACCATGGTGCTAGCCATGGTCTCCAGCGGGAGTAAGTGGGACTGCGCCACGTCTTTCTGCGAGCAGGCCATACTCGTGAAAGAGGCGGCGGGGCGGGAGCAGAAGAGTACTATCCCACCCAAGTTACGCAGGAGGCGGCTTGGGCGCCGCCGACGTGTCTTCACCGAAGACTATCGGCCTCCATGACCGGGGGCCTGAGGATGGTGAGTAGGCTGCTCACCGTCCAGAACATAAGCAGGCCAATGACGACGGCAGCGTGACATGAAGGACTCGCGCACGTACCCCTTAGAAGCGGGATCACACCCGAAAACCCCCCTAAGTCGCGGGATAGCACCCAAACCACCCCGGCGAGGCCGCAGTGGTAGCCGTAAGTCTGTTAGGAGTCCTGGAACATCCTTCCGAGAGCTTACCCGGGGATCCAGACCGTAGGCTGTTGGGCGTTACGTGTGAGGTTTTTTAGTTGGTAGGAGTCCGGCATAGCATCCATGAAGGATTTTCCCTCACGTTAAAAAAAAAGAAAACCTCCCTGATTGACGTAGGTACATACCTAATGTATGTTGGAACGTGCTGTGTCGTTGCTGAGGAATTATGATTTTGAGGTTTCTAAAATTGTGTGATATTTATACTTTCGATTCGTTTAAGTTTCTTTTGACTTAGTTTTCTTAAAACTTTTGAACAAAACAGAACAAATCGGAAATTAAAAATATTTTTTTCATATTTTGTCGTTTTTAAAAATTAGTAAATAACTTTTTATTCTTCTTTGCTATTCTGTAAATTTAGCAAATTTGATTGTAATGGAGTTACATTATTATTCAAAACCACCAACACCAAATGACAGCTAGCAACCAAAACAGTCGTTTGCAATCACTAACAACTTTGTCTAAACTACCAACAACTACCGCACCCACCGCACGTACCTATTTCAAACTCTAACCAGCAATTATTCCACCGCCGGCTGGAAAATTATTAAACTCAGGAAGTAAGAGACTTCTCACAAAAGGTTGGCACCAGTGGCAGTGTTCAGAACAATAATTGGTTTTCGGACCACGTTGGAAACTTCTAACTAAGCGTTATTACAGACGCCAGCATTGGACAGTTTGTTTGTATGTAAACTTTAGCTGGCGTTTAATGGAAACTGTCTTTATCTGTCGTTGGAAATTTGCAAGCTGTCCGTATATACCTATTGTGTTTGGTACCTGATTAAATTTTAGATAAGTTAGGTTTGTATTTTCATACAACGGAATAGTTAAAAAATGTTCATACCTCTGTCCGTTTTTCGTGATGCCATTTGGTGAACTTTTCAGGAGCATATTCATGAACTGCTATTATGTGTGATTATTGTGTACTCATATCAAATGGCACTCTATATATTATCTGGTTATTTAAAAATAATATACAAAGTGCATAAGTTGAAGATCTCTATATTGTACAGAAAGCTCTAGCGAATGTACCTCATATAATACAGGCTATTGAAAAACAATATCAACTGCTACTTATACTGTGTATAATATGTAGCTTATATTTATATTTGCATTAGTTTATCTATACTAATAATATTGCAAAGAGGAAAGATGTGATTGTTAGAAATACTGGACCGATTTGAAAAATTCTTTCTTTGTTGGAAAGCTGCACTCTTCCCGGTGAACAAAGGCTATATGATATACTCGTATTCCCACGGGAACGGGGGCTACGTGTGTAAAACCGCGTGACGTCCTCTAGTACATATTAATTTGATGTACTCAGTTCCGCAGCATACACTTTGTTTCCCTACTTGGTTAGTTTGAACACTACAAGTTTGGTAAGTTATGAAACAATGAGATCAACGGTTTAAAATATAACTTTGTATTGAATAGTATTATTGGCCAAAATTGTACTGAATAATGCTTATGTGTGATACAAAGTTTACAGTCAGTATATTACATTCGATTTAGTACATTACCTATTTATAGCTTTTAATAGTAATTTGTTAGGTGAAATTACTCGAAAGTATTGATTCTACAGATCATAATTGTTAGAACACACTAGATGTAGACTTTCGTCTGCAAAAAGGCAGTCGCTGAGCGCTTATACGTCTTGCACAATATACGAGAAGACGCGCAGCCGCGCAGGTTTGAATCCAGCTCGAAACCGTTTATTTTCCCATATTTAAATTTGTGGTTGAGTAAGCATACTAATTGATTTTCAAAATTATATCGTTTAAAATATTGCATCCAGTAGAAAAGTCATAGTTTTATAAACGATTTGCCTAACCCAACCGTTTGAAACTCTTATGACCTGCTTAAAAATGTATAAAGCTAGAATTCATAATCTGTCTTAGACCAATTTCCTGGTATTACGTATCCACTTTTCTCGAATATTATCATCTCCAATTATGAAGTCTAGGTACATTGCTGCAACGATTAAAGAGGAAATTCAATAATTACAGAAAATTCAAAAATTATTATACCAAAGCAAATAAGATTCTAATTACAAAGCCATGAAATTAGAGAAATTAATTTCGACCCCGAAGACTTTAATACAAAATTCATTGGAAGCATACCCTTCTATAATTACGACGTCCCAGATATTTTATGAACTGAAAATTCTGTGAACCTGTTCTGAGTTGAAATGTTTCTGGAACCAATCAAGATCAAAGGGAATATAATCCAGGAAAACGTGAAAATGAAATTGATACCAATACAATGGAGGACGAAGCCCTTAGATTCCAGATAATTAATTAAGTGGGTAGGTACAAAATCTATAGTAATGAAGTTACCCGGTGACTCACTTACTTGTCTAAGCTCAGCCTTAAGGCCATACCCAGGGCTAACGACCTTGAGCAAATGGGCGATATGACTCGCTAACATAGAGTAGCGCAACTACAGAGACATCAGAGTAAAAGAACCACGGAAGAAGAAGAAACATAGTAGCGGAAATGCGTTCCTCGCTTCACCAAATAAACAAGAAGCTGAGAGACGGTCTCACCCGACTGCCCCTCTCTAAAACGTTTATTGTGAGAGTTCAATCCGATTGACGTTGTCATTTTTGTTTTATTTCAAACTTTGAACAGATGATCCACGTGACCTAGTGACGTAGTTTAATGCAACAGAGTCACAGACTACAGACAAAGTCTCGCCATAAGCCCCTCTGCACTCTATTTTATAGAGAGGCGAAAAGTAAATTAAAAACAAAGGAACGTTTGTATTTCAATTTTCCTTTGTTTTTAAGTAGGTATAGTAAAATACACTGTAAAAAATGTGATTGATCATTACGTAAAACTTAAATGTGACGAATTCACAAAGACGAATGTTCACATATTCCACAGACATATAAGAATAAGATATATTCATTGTTTTGTACTTAAATTATTACAAATCCAGAAAGAGGGGTCTTCCACTCGCTTAAAATTTTTGTTGCTTTTGGAACAAAATTTAATTTCATTTTATTATTACACAAACAAACAAAAATAGACGTAAACGCAGTTGCGAGGGTCAGCTAGTTATGTATAAATAAGAAGCGCTCGTGGCACCGCGGACTTAGTGTTCTGTAAGCAATCACTGTAGTAAGCTCATTCACTATGGCCAGTCCTTGGATGGGTGACCATCCATGTGACCACTTTGTGACAGTTATTTGAGCGTCGTTTCCGTGTTTCGGAAGGCACGTTAAGCCGTTGGTCCTGGTTGCCAGTAAAATGGCAGTCGTTAAGCGAAGTTGAAGGCCGTTTTGGCGGCTTGATTAATTTAAATAGCAGGCAGATACAACCTGCACCTGTCTATCTCAACACGGCAATACAGCTCACCGCCTATTACGTGGGACAAATTCTAAAAAGGTGAAATGTGGGGACATAATAATATGCCTCTGCCTACCTCTTCGGGGATAAAGGTGTGACCATATGTATGTATGTAACTAGCTGACTCTCACAACTTCGTTTACGACGCTTAAGGTGTATGAAACATGAGGTATTTCTTCATCAGTCTCATCAACCGGCGGGTGAAACTGCCCTGTTTGCTTAATCATAAACGAATTTAAAGATTAAGCATATTGTAAAACTAGCTGACCCTCGCAACTTCGTTTAAGTCACATAAGGTTTGCAAAAGGAGAGGCACTTCTTCATCAGACTCATCAAGCAGCGTGTGAAACGGCCCTGTTTGCTTTATCATAAAAGAGCTTAAAGATTAAGTTTATTCTAAAACAGTTCAGTCCCCGACTTCGGCGCGGACAGAATTATTTTACAACAGCCTTAATCATTAAGCTCTTTTATGATTCAGCCAACACGCCTGTTTAGATTTACCGTCACATTCCAAGGAACCCTTGAATTATAGGTTTTGAGAAAGTTGAGATATCTCTAATTCCTGAACTACAAAACCCCTTAGCACTGAAACTTGTGTGAAGCAATCCTAGGTTGAATTCTAGGTTTAGAGAAGTTGAGATGTCTCTAACTCCTGAACTTCCTCGGATCAATTTTCATTCAAATCAGTAGTTTCGGCGTGATACGTATTCGGAATACAGACGGACATGAAAATTTTAAATTTCATTTTGGCTTAAGTAGGTATCGATTAGAGAACGCGTTCTTTTTTTTAAAATAGCTTCCATATTCAGACTCTCGACCCTCAACAGTTTTATTATTATGTATAAATATAGACTAGCAAGAAACTCGGCGGCCACTCACTTTATTCACTTTTATACCTTAACCAATTTGCCGGTAGATGGTGCCTACTTGTGGCGACCTACAAGACGTAATAAGCTAAAAGAGTCAATTCTTTCAGCTTAGATTGAGAGCAGTGTCTCAAAAAAGCAGTGTGTTAATAATAACTATAATATAAGTATTTTCATCAGTAGACAACTGATGAAAATACTTATATTATAGTATCCCTTAGCACAAGGTTATATTAGCTTAAGTTGTGTGCGAATGTCCACAAATATTTCTTCATTTATTTATATTGAAATGATTAAGTACCGCTTACAATATAAGCATGATTACCTTTCGAAGTAATTTAATAAAACAATACGAAAAATAAGTTGAAATGCATTATATTCTCGTGTAATGCAGCATGCATTGTGTAACTCGGGCTCTGGCTCTGTTGCACGCATTACTCTGTACATGAATGAAAATATAACATTTTACGAGAATATTTTGCAGACCAGAGCGACACACGTCCGTCTAGCAACACGACTCCCCCTGCACTAGATTTTCGGGCGAGCGCGGGGAAGCAAGCAACGTGATGTATTCTTTGAATACATTATTAGTTATAATTAGTTAAAACTTATACTAATTCAAAATTGAAGAAAACCATTTTAGAGGTCTATGTTTTCTTTAGTCTCTGATATAAATTTTATTATCATTCATTAATAAATAGATGTCATACAACGACTTCTTCTAAAAAATTATGGGCTATTTCAGTGATGTTTTACTAGTTATTTATAATAAATACACAATTTCTGATGAAACCATCCTCTGGAACACATCTTGTAGATTTCAAATCTACTTTTGGCTGTCACTTTTCGTATACTAATACCGAGAAGAACGTCTTTATTTGCACCTCTTTTTCGCAAACTTTGTCAACCACTCCCCTTAAACCTAAAACTTCATTATTTTTTTAGGGTAAGCTATCCGTTATTTTTTAACGTAAGGAAAAGCCTACATGACATGGATGTTATGACCGACTCCTATCGACTAAAAACCACACGTTACCCACATTACAGCCTACAGTTGGGACCCCCGGGTAAACCCTCAGAAGGATACCTCAGGACTCCCAACGGGTAAGCTACCCTTTTAATGTAGGCACCCACTAAGAAAGGAAACATTGAAATTCCACCCGTCTGGGGTGAATTGAGATGGGCAAATCTAACGTGAGCGGTGGTGTCTAGTACTCGTAGGTTTATGAAAAATAATTATAATTCTCTATTGTAATTTTAGTCCAACTCTATTTTCATTTCATGGCGCTTGTAACAAAATTACGGAAATTTATTAGTTAACACCTACAGTGAGATAATATATAACTACTTGTATTATAATGATATTATTCCTGTAAAATATCTTCTTCTGTCTTATCCGACACGATACATTCCGTATCGATTTTCATTGGTCTTAGCAGCAACAGGTAGATATAGCAAACAAAGCCAGGTATCTGATAGGTACTAGAAAATTGAATTCCAGAGCAGCCGAATTTGAAAACTTATCTGTTCTGAAATCGTCCAATAAAAAATATTTTACTAATTATGGGCGCTTGCACACTGCCACGATAACCGTAACGACACGATATCGTACGATATCGTAGGAGCGGTGTTTTGATACAATTACTACTACACGCTTTCACACTGCCACGATATCGTCACGATATCGCGCGATATCGTGGACGATATTTACTGTCTTGACAATATACAGATACTTACAACAGTAGAGTAACTTCATAGAAACGTGCGAAACGGCTCACTCACACAGACGTGCGCATCTACTGACCCGTGACATTCCTGGAGCATGACTTGTAGTGAGCTACAAGTCATGCTCCAGGTATCGTTTTAGGGGTTTTTTTGGTATGCTGAGTATGAATCACGTGATAATTTTGCAATCCAATATGGCCGCCGCGCCGTAATCACGAAATTTTATGATGGGTATCGTTAAAGGGGTTTTTTGGTATGCTGAGTACGAATCACGTGATAATTTTGCAATCCAATATGGCCGCCGCGCCGTAATCACAAAATTTCATGATGGGTATCGTTTAAGGGGTTTTTTGATATGCTGAGTACGAATCACGTGATAATTTTGCAATCTAATATGGTCGCCGCGCCGTAATCACGAAATTCCATAATGGGTATCGTTTAAGGGTTTTTTCGTATGCTGAGTACGAATCACGTGATAATTTTGCAATCCAATATGGCCGCCGCGCCGTAATCACAAAATTCCATAATGGGTATCGTTTAAGGGTTTTTTCGTATGCTAGGTACCAATTTAATGTAATTGGCCTTAATTTTACAATAAAAATCTTTTGTCATAGTATTTTCGCATTGCTAGTTCAGAATGCCTAAACTTAACAAGCAAATCTGTTTAGTTTACTACTGTGAATAGCTTAGGCGGCTTTTTTATCTTCAGCTCGCCAAATTGACGTCGCCATCCTGATGGAGAGTCATGGCGCATCTAGCGATTGGGGGCCACTCTCACAGTCCACCAGATATCTGATAGTGTTCCTCAAGTTGGAAGCCCTGTGATGTGCTTCTTCACGCTCCGCCGGGATTGTAAGATGACTGAAACAGGGGTGCGGGCTGGTCGTTCCAGGTTTTTATAGTTCGAAAGAGAAACGATCTTTTGAAACAGTCAGTTCTGGCGAAGATTCTCTCCACTGTGATAATTAATGTATAATCAATAATTAATTAATCCTACTGATATATCCTACTATAATATTATAAATGTGAAAGTTTGTCAAGATGTTTGTTACTCAATGACACTCAAACAGCTGGACGGATCGAGCAAAAATCTTGTACAGGGATATACCTACTCTTTATCCCAGGAACATGTTCCCATGGGAAGCGAGAACGGGAACCAAATTCACGCGGGCGAAGCCGCGAACATCAGCTAGTACATAATATTGATCATTTATTTAACACTAAATGATGCTGGCGGCTTCGCCCGCGTTTATTTCGGAATATACCTATTACCAGAATGAAAAGTCTACGTGATATCCAAGACTTTATTCTATACCTGTGCAAATTTCAGTTCGATCCGTTCAACCGTTATAGCGTGATTAAGTGACAAACATAAACAAACAAAAACAAACAAAAAGTGTTTTATTTCACAAAAATGGTGACATTGAACATTATAAACTAATTGCCTAAATATAAATAATTACATTAAATTTAAACTCATGTTGACATGTCACCATAATGCGGAATTTGGCCCCCTCTCAGCTTGTTGCTGTCTCACGGTCAACGTGATACCAGCACTGTAAATAAATAAATAAATAAAAAAATAAATGTAAATGTTTGTCTCAAGAGTCTGGGTGTTTCTATGTTTAATATGTATGTATTTAGAAATATATAAGCATGTCTATCAGTCGTCTAGAATTCTAGATCCCATAACACAAGCTTATATTAGCTTACTTTGGGCTAGACGATGTTGTGTGAGATTGTCCACAAACATTTATTTATTTATTTTATTTACTAATTTTCTGAGGAGGCCAGTTGGGACAATGACGAATGACATTGTAAATATTCACAAACTTTCACATTTATAAATTAGTAGAGTGGTTAAGTAGGGACGGGAGTTGGAGGGTTGACTAGGAAAAGCGTTCGGGACGGTTACCCAGGAGCAACGCATTCGAGCCCCCAGTTTAGATTCCAATTTTTAAAGAAATGTGTCTAACATGTTTACCATTATTGCAAACATTAAGATTAAAAAAAATGTGAGAGTTTACGGGGCGCCTCCTGCCTGAAAACGCGAAATCCAAATTCTAAATTCTGAGTTCCGTCCAATACATGATTATGAATACCTACTGCTGATAGATTTATCGGCTATAAATCCATGTAAATCTAATGTTTCAAATCAAAATACATATTGTTCATTTATAAATTTTTATTAATAAAAATATAGTGTACTATTAGTGGGTTTCATTTTAAAATCTTACCTTATAGATACTGCTAACATTTCCCGCGGTGGTATTGCCATCCGGAAGTTAGTGTCTTGTGTTAAATAGGTACACTTTCAGGAATAAAATAAAACTTGAAATCACAACTTTACATTTACATTTATTTGAGCAGCGTTACCGCCTATCTAAGCGTTCAGAATGAAGAGAGCTCCCAATATGATTACCCGCCATTTTATACATTTACCCCCAGAAGCTGCTAATTAGACAATACCATTTAATTACACAATATTATACAAAACTAACTTAGCAATAATGGATAATTATAATTAATAATTTTAGTACTCGATACGACACAAAACACAGATATCATGTAAATAATTATACAACTAAACTAGCTGACCCGCGCAACTTCGTTTGCGTGATAAATCAAGAACCGCTCGACCGATTTTGTGCAAACTTCACATAAACCATCTACTAAATAGTCCAAACAAAGCCTAAACATTTGGTTTGGATAGGTGAGCCCGATCTCGAGTTATAAAATTACAACGAAAAGTGGCATTGATTTTTATATATATAGATAGTGATGTTAAGTATGTTGGAGTAAGCGCCATCTATCGTGGGTTGTATTTGTAACACTTGTTTTTTTAAAACCTCCAACAAATGACACAGTATGAACTCGAAAGTGTTCTGGGTCATTCGAAAAAAAATATTAAACATTTCACTTCGCGCACACAGTTTATCGAAGAGAAGGTAATAAGTTCCCTCTAAATATACCTAGCACTTGTAGAAGAGGATCAACCCAAAATGTTCTTCTACAGTATCGTTTTTTTCTCCGTAAATATAAAAGATAAAGTAAACGTAACTTGTTCACTGCTGCCATTATTGCTTCTAATATTTTAATTGGCTTTAAGAATCGCGCGGTTACCTTTCCTGGCGCAAAGCTACTAACCGAATAACAAGCTGTGGGTTATACTGGGTCAATTTCGTTCGGTTATATCGTTCCACGATATCGTACGATATCGTAAAACGATGTCGTAGGATATCGTTCCACGATATCGTACGATATCGTGGACGATATCGTGCCACGATATCGTGCAATGTGCAAGCGCCCTATGGCTGACTCTCAAAAAAAAATATTTACACATTCAAAGTTGAGAATATTTTACAAGGCATAAAATCAACATTTCACTAATTCCGAGTAGGTAGGTACTTGCTGATTTAGAGCGAAAACGTAGGTATAACATTATTTTAGTAATCATTGTTAACTTTTGTTATTCAAAAGGCGTTATAATTAGGTAATGTAGTTATATTATTACTAAGGTAGGGTAAGGTAAGGTAAGATACAAAAAAAGTTTATAGTAAAGTAATCGACAAGTTCTACGCGAATTTTCATCACTTAGTCGAAGTTTCGTATTTTATCTAAAAATTGGAGTCATTCTCGTAAGAACCCTTCTTTGGTATATACTTCAAGTAAAATCATTAAGACCCCCAGCTGATACGTGGCTGAAAAGAAGGAAACCGTTTCTGTTCTGAAAAAAATAATTATTTTTTTGTAAATTTACCTCTTTTTTAGGGTTCCGTAGCCAAATGGCACATAAAACGGAACCCTTATAGATTCGTCATGTCTGTCTGTCGGTCCGTCCGTATGTCACAGCCACTATTCTCCGAAACTATAAGGCCTATGCTGTTCAAACTTGGTAAGTAGATGTATTCTGTGAATCGCATTAAGAATTTCACTCAAAAATAGAAAAAGACAATAAATTTTGGGGGTCCCCCATACTAAGAACTGAAACTCGATTTTTTTTCATCAAATTCATACGTGTGGGGTATCTATAGATAGGTCTTCAAAAATGCTATTGTAGTTTCTAGGATTATTGTTTTTAAACTAAATAGGAAAAATGTATGACCCCCCCGACCCTCTGACTTCTAAAATAAGAGAATAATAAAATTAAAAAAAAAAACGCTTGTCTGTAAAGTCAGTTTACTGACGATAGTTGAACGTGACAACTCGGTCACGTCAATAACTATTGTGTATATGCTTATTGGTTAATAAAATTATAATATCTTGAGTTAGAACGCAGTACATTTACTATGGAATAACACATCAATTGATTATAGCGCCATCTGTTGAAAACATTTATACTAAAATAAATGGATCGCCGCAGAGCGAGGGAACGCGAGGTAACGCCGCATACGTCATATTTTGTCGGGCGTGCAGCCGGCTCCATCGCATTATAAGACGTTGTCACGTCAAAAATGAAGTACATTGTCATGCAAACTATCAACGAAAATTGGTTTGAACGATATCTAGTGGGCAGTATTTTTTTAATACGTCATAAATAGCAATTTTCGCCTTTCATTCAATTTATTAATTAAAAAAAACATTTAATTTCATAAACATAAACCTTATGCTTTTTTTTTTTTTTTTTTTTTTATATTCAGCTCGCCAAATTGACGTCGCCACCAGCCTGATGGTAAGAAAGCAGTGGCGCATCTAGCGATTGGGGGCCACTTCTTACAGTGGTCCTCAAGTTGGCGGCCCTGTGATGTGCCTCTTCACGCTCCTCTTGAAGAACCCGGGATTGTAAGATGAGGGAAAGACGTGTGCGGGCAGGTCGTTCCATGTTTTTATAGTTCGACAGAGGAACGATCTTTTGAAACGCTCGGTTCTGGCGAAGATTCTCTCCACTGTGTATGAGTGGCATCTCTGCCCGGCACGCGTTGTTCGGGATCGGAAAGGAGATGGTGGGATCAGGTTGAAGAGCTCTTCAGAACATTTGCCGTGATACATTCGATAGAAGGCAGCCAAGGACGCTATGGTTCTTCGCTGCGACAAAGGTTCGAGGCCTCCCGTCACCTCAGGACAACCAATTATTCGGATAGCACGTCTCTGCATAGCGTCAAGCGCGTCTAACAAGTACCTCGCGGAGTCATCCCAAAGGTGAGAACAGTACTCGACGCAGGGACGAATCTGCGTCTTGTACAGTAAACATCTCTGATGTGGCGTGAAATACCGTCTCACCCTATTCAGGATTCCCAGTTTCCGCGAGGCCAGACCAATACATCTCTCTATGTAGTTTTTGTGATTGAGCTCACGCCGGACGTCTATACCGAGGATCTCCAGGTTGTCCTTTAGTGGAATTGTAATGCTCTGAAGAGAGGGCAGGGGTAGGAATGGGGACTTCTTAGCTGTTAACGCACACGCCTGTGTTTTTCTGGCATTGAGCTCGACCAGGTTGTCTGAACCCCATTGGGCAATGCGGCCCAGGTCCAGATCGAGATCCGCCACGAGTTGTCGTCTCTTCTCATCCACGTCGCCTCGCCCTGCCGCTGGACGGCCAGAATAGCTCCCATGAAGAGTACTGTCATCCGCATAACAATGAATGCACCCAAGGGACAGCATGTCATTGATATGCAGAAGAAAGAGAGTTGGGGACAATACCGATCCCTGTGGTACTCCGGCATTTACCTGAAAAAAACAGGAAGCCTGACCATCACAGAGGACCCGAATCCGTCGCCCGTTCAGGAAGCTGGCCAACCAGCGGCACAACTGATGCGATAAACCATATGACGGCAGCTTGGAAAGAAGCGACGCATGCCATACCCTATCAAAGGCTTTTGCGATGTCTAGGCCAATAGCCAGAGATTCGCCGTGCCTCTCCATAGCCTCACCCCAGGTGTGCGTTATGTACGCTAGGAGGTCACCCGTTGATCGTTTCGGCCTAAAGCCATATTGGCGATCGTTAATTAACGAGTGATCCTCCAGATAGCGCATGAGCTGTTTGTTGATGATTAGCTCGAACACCTTGCAGATGACGGTAGTTACGGCTATGGGGCGATAGTTGGCTGGATCCGACCGATCCCCTTTCTTGGGGATCGGTTGGACATTCGCCTCCTTCCAAGCCTCCGGCACTTCTCCCGACGAATACGAAAGGCGATACAGGCGTGTTAGCGTTGGTGACAATTCAGCTGCACAATTCCTCAGCACTACGGCCGGAATGCCATCAGGACCACTGGCTTTCCGCGTGTCGAGTGACCGTAGCACCGCCCGCACATCGCACTGCCGGATTACAATTTCCGGCATCGTGGTTCCACAGTTGGCGATAGTGGGAGGTTGCTGTGGTGACGTGAGCTCCTGACCAAGCCGCGTGACGCGCTGGGCGTCCGCTCTCTTGAAGGCTCTCTTACTGGACCTAGTGGCTCTGTTGTACGCTGCCTTGAGGCGGGCCACATTCGGGTCGCGCACAGCTCGAGCCCTGATCCAGGCGCGGTAAGCCGCCTGTTTTTGTTGAACAGCTACGGCACACTCACGCCCGAACCAGGGGCGGGCTTTGCGGATGCTGGCGACATCAGTGTATGGAATGTAGTATTCCATACCTAATGTGATTTCACCAGCAACCGCAGAGGCGCTTTCCGATGAAGCTCTCCCTGCAAAGCAGCGCTGACTCCACGGGACGGCTGCAAAGTATTCTCGTAGTCCGTCCCAGTCTGCTGACGAGTAGTGCCACAGTCGCCGCGTCACCTCTACTGCCCTTGCAGGGGACGGTACCTGCAGGCGGGCACGCACAACACAGTGGTCGGATGTACCCAGTGGGGCGCTAACCGTCACACTGTACTGTGCTGGATTACTCGTCAGCAGTAAGTCCAGGAGGGCGGGTTCATGGTCTGACCTGTCCGGTATGCGCGTAATCCCGCGTACCACCTGGGTCAGACCATGGGAGAGTGCGAACGCGTGGGTGGCCCGTCCCGCAGGATCTGTCTTGAGGGACCCCAACCACTCAATGTGGTGACCATTGAAGTCCCCCAGAAAAACCAACTCGGTGTTCGGGAACCGTACCTGCGCGTCATCAGCCCCCTCGCTGAGGTGCTGATACAGCCTCATCATCTCAGCTGTCCCTGTGTGGGATCGATAGACGCACACGTAGATCTGACTCATGGAGCCGTGATCTACGTGCAGCCAAAGGACGGAGAGGGAAGGGTCCTCAAGGCAGCGCAGCCGGTGACAGCAAACATCCGCCCTAACGAACGCGCACACCCCGGCTTTTTCTCGAAATAGTTCCTCGATGATATAGCCGGGGTAACTAAGGTACGACTGATCGGCAGGGCGGAGTATTTGCGTCTCCGTTAGGAACATCACAGCTGGCCGTGCCGTCTCTAGATGGTGATGGACGACGTTGAGGTTGGCATGGAGTCCGCGGATGTTAGCGAACTCCACCTCAAACAGTACGTTACTGGGAGTAGTAGCGGCCGCTGTGGTACCTGATTTTCTTTTCTGCACTGCCATGATTGCTGGGAAAGGTAGACGTGAAGACGGAGTGACATTTGCTGCAGCAGTGAGTGACAAGGCGTAGAGGCTAGCTTCATCTATGACTGTGTGGTGAGACGGAAGCCGACCCGCCGGACGGAAGGGCCCCCGTACCCCCCCGAGTGTGGTCGCCGGGGTCCCAGTCCGGTCACCATCCGGCACGACGAACCACATCGGGATTATGCGCGGCCTGGTGGGGCAGCCTCCCAGGGTGGTTAGTCCCAGTTGGGCCCCTATACTATGCCGCGGGCGGCCAGCGGTAAAACCGTTTCTACGGGTCTCCCTGGCCGGCGGGTCGACCCCCGTCAGCCACACTAGAATCCGCTTAGCGCCTACTGGTCCCCCCCTGCTGCATCAAACATCGCCCCGGGCCCGGCTGTGCAGCTGCTGAACCCCGAACGCAACCCAACCGGGGCTGGGTTACTTGGGGGGCTTTTCACAGCTGCACGGTGGTACACCCCTGGACCAACACTTTGTACCACCTGGCACCCACATGGGAGCCTAGGCCACCATGTGGGTACCTAAATTCGCGGAGCCTCGTTCGTTGGTTAACAGGTGCACCACGTGTAGGTGAGGTCGCTTGGGCACCCGAAAATTTGGTGGTGGTGGGGCCCTTACACCCAATGCTGCTACGGAACCCCTCATAGGCGAGTCCGAGTCGCACTTGGCCTGTTTTTATACGTACAACAAATTTACAATATTATAACGTCAACGAGAAAACACAATTATCTTGCTCCTTACAAACACGTCAAAATGTTTCGCTCAACATTTTAAAGAGTTAATGAAAATTCCTGAATAGCGGCATCTGAAAGTAGCCGTGCCACTATCTAAATTGAATAGCTCTGCATAGTCTATGCCTCTCTGAACTCAGCTTGCGTTGGAAGCTCTGGTGCTTTTTTTTTGTATAAAAATGCATAGTTCTCCTTTGTTTTTGCAGTAATTTATGTGTAAAATGTGCTTCTTCGTGAACACAATAATAGTTTATTCACCTTCTGCAATCACTCTGTTGTCGCTTAAGAAATATAATTTAGACAAAGACGACGAATATTTTGGGATTGAGTGTTTCATCTCTATCCCTGACCTTATATTTTTTAGTCTCATGTAATAGGTGGAATACGGCTGTGTTGGACAGGCCCAGGATGTGACGACCCAATGTGATGTTTTTTCAAGCCGCCATGACAGTACGCTCTCTGGAGCATAAATAAAAGTGGTCACGTGGTTGTCAGTTATTATAGGTCCAGACCTGAAATAAAATATTCCGAAGTACGGCTAATTTTATCTAACGTAGGAACGGATTTCAAAACACAATATAGTCAGGTTATATTCCCAAAGGATTGCGCTGATGTTTACTACCTCGTGTGCCGTATTTGGCACTAATGGTACAAAGTCCCACCTCATATTACACTTAGTGTCTGCTCAAAATAAATCTTACAAATAGTAACCACTAGAGAAATAAAAGGTAACATGATTTTATGTAATTGTATTTACACAAATGGAATTAGAATACATGGCCTTTGAGAATTATATATCTAACAATACCACCCTGGCTTTCCATGTTGTAGAGACTTATAACTCCTACTTACGTAGTAACTATTTATTAATCTGTTGTTAAGTTGTTCCTACTTATATATGGAACTACTGTATAGGTATTCATCAATAGCTTATGGTATATTTTTTTAGGGTCCCTTACCCAAAGGGTTCGACTGTCTGTTTGTCAATAAACTATAACGCATGAACCGTGAATTTTATAGGCGTTGAAACTTTCATCACATTTTATCATAGGACTATAAATTTCCTTCAGATTTTGAGGAGTTGGATTCGTCAACAAGCTATTGTTGAAGCTAGTGACACTATTTGGTGTCCAGTTTAAGTTTTGCGAGACTGAATAGTACTCTAATTGTAAAAGTGGAAGTTTTAACTGCGAGCTAATATCTCCGGAGACAGTGTCGAACTTTCGGTGTCTGCAGAGTTAAACGGGGATCCGGCACAATTTTGTAGTAAATAGTAATCAAGTAAAAGGTCGAAAAAGTATAACTTTTTACCTTCAAAAGATCAGTTCATGTAGCAAATTCGTCTGTAATCGTATCATAATGCCATTATCATATCTGCAGTAATAAGGATACCATCTGACAGTGGTTAACACCCTAACCGTTGTATTACGTAACCGTTGTCCCAGCTGCGGGCTCTCGACCGTATTTTATTACTCGAAATGTAATTTTGGTTTTGCCCTTATCTCGTTTGTTATCATTCACAGAAGAGAAACGATAGATTAAACATTATTATTAAATAACGAAAACGTTACAAAGCTTAGATATACTTTTATTTTGTGCAGTTTCTTCCTTGATTTTAGTTGTACCGTTGTTGCACAGTAAAAAACATCGCCTGGATAAAAATTCTTTGTAATTTGTTTATTTTGATTACTGCTCTACAGTTTGTTGTAAATGATTAACCATAAAAACTTCCAAACGATGCCATTATAGCGAAAAAGACAGGTTTCATAAGAAACTAGATGACGTACGCGGCTTCGTCCGCGTGAAATTCGGTACCCGTTCCCGCTTCTCGTGGGAGCATTTTCTCGGAATAAAAAGTAACCTATGTGTTTTCCAGACTATACGCTATCTCCTTACCAAATTTAGCCCAATCCGTTCAGCCGTTAGAGCGTGACTGAGTAACAAACATCCAAACATCTAAACATCCAAACATCTTCAAAAACTTTCACATTTATAATATTAGTAGGATAGTAGGAAGTAGGATTTATACTTCTAGTAGTATAGTCGGCTTAAAAAAGTGACCACCCTATATTTGAGGTTCATTTGGCCTTCCCTTGTCATGCATGCTAATAAGCATGTTACGAAAGAACAAGGTCAATTTTTCCTCCAATTCATCTCTTCAGCGTCTACTTTATCGATAACTAGATCTTACAAAGACTCACATCAAAATATAGGTACACCATTTCCTGTACATACGAAAGGGGTAGCGCACCGGTCGGGTAAGTAAAAAATGCAGAAGCTATTTACTTAAGTAAACATTTCTGTTGTAGACAGAGATGACACTGCGGCGGTGTCACCTACAAAGGTATATTTCTTTTTATCTGTTCCTTATACTCCGTGGTTTCTGAGGTAAAGGATTTATGCATGTGCTATTTTGCTTTGAGACGTTGTTTTGTAAGTTTGGCGAAATAATATCTAAGAAAATAAGTAAATATTTTAAAATATATATGTTATAAGTAACGAGCAGATTAGTATGTCCAAGTGTTTATATAAAACGGATTGTCGTTCTTATCTTACTTTTAAATAAAATAAATCAAAATTACTAAACTTGAAAATCAAATAAGCCGTCTTTTTCACAGAAACGCAAACTTCATCTTTGTGAAATAATTTTGGACAAATCTACTTTCCTCATTTTGTGAAGTGCTAATTGGTCCTCGATTTAATTCCTCGAAAGTTTTCAAACTAGATCCCGGGAAAGCCCGGGAAAGCTAGGTTCTTTGAATGAGGTTTATTAGCTCTTATTCAAGATTTAAGGCTCTAATTTTGTACTACACAACTTCTTGTAGCTAGTGTATAGACGGTTATTGTAATTACTGTGCTGTCAATATTAGTAACTAAAGATAGAAGCCATGTATTGAAAAGAGCAAGGATAACTATAGAAACTTTATACAATGTGTTATCTGTTTGTTTGCAAGAATTTTTTTTTGATGTTCGTAATCCCACTAGCTGAATGTTCTTTAAAAAAAAGCATCTAGTTATGAGATGAATGATCATTTTGTACCATTTGCATATACGAGCGTTTTGGAGCGTCTTTTGGACTTTTATTCATAAGGATTATAAAAGTCGTTAAGTTAAGTTAAAAATCGTATGAGTGACTTGAAAATGTGTTAACAGCTATACAATATTGCAACTGGTTCACCACCATTGCAAGTGGTATGATGGAGTAATGTCTCTGCTTACCTTTTAGGGTACATTGTCGACATAATACGAGAAAATGTTTTCAAACTTACATACAGGATTGTATCAGGGCTTATTTTTTTCTCAACTGTCAACATTTCTTTTATGTGGCAATAATCGTGGTCATGAGTAGAATATACAAGTACCAAAAAATATTAATAAAACACAAAAACCACGAATAAAAAGTCATGTAAAAAGCAAAGTAACAAATCCTTTCCCAGTAATATCACTAGAGTATAAATCTTCGTTTGAACACTCGAAAAGAAAATTCGAGTCCAACCTTCAAGTATGTACGACGTAAAAGTGCAACGTAACGACTAAGAGTTAACGAGGGATCGTTGGCAGCTGGCACGTGTACGCCTCTAAGTGATATTACTCTCGTGTACGTTGTTACAGCATCTGGGCACAATCTATACCTGTAATTGTTCACTACAATCGTAAAGATGTAAGATCTTTAAGATTGGTCTAATTGCACCTATATAGTCCAATTGTGTTTTAGGTACACAGAGAAAAAAGGCCTATAAGTAGATTGAGAAAATAGAAAGAGATACATTTTATTTAGACACACATTACAATAAATCGCAATATTGGAGCACCCTCTGCTCTCAAGGGTCAAAATGTAAGTGCAACAAAAAAAACCGTTACATTGTTCGGTATCGATTATAATGCTGAGGCCGCAGTGGTAGCCGTAGGTCTGTTGGGAGTCCTGTGGACATCCTTCGGGAGCTTACCCGGGGCTTCAAACCGAAGGCTGTTAGGTAGGATACGTGTGGCTTTTAGTCGGTAGGAGTCCGGCATAGCATCCCTGAATGATTTTCCTCATGAAAAAAAAATCGGTATTCTTTTAAACATACAGGTAAGACATTGTGGTAATCGTGTAAATTGCAATATATCCTTGGACAGGAAAGCCTTGTCGTGGCACGAAACGAGGCTAGTGCAACTAGTTTTGTAGTTTAGGGTTGCTACACTAAGGATTTTATTGGTAACTTAACTACTTTACTTCCAGTAAAAGAAAGAGATTTTTTTAAAATTTATAGCTACGTTGTCTCGTATGGTACAATCAGCTCCTTGCACAATTTCTCAAACTTATGTCATGATAAAGCAAAGCAGAAACATTGAAGATTTTTATAAATAAATTATGCCCAGGATCATACGATTTAAATGCAAGGATGGAAATTAATGAGTGAAATGTTTTGCTATTTCTAAAAATGAGACAGATGACATTTCATCAGCAAATTACCGTGTCGCATTTACGTCTTTTGATCAAAAACCAGTGTCCAGGACAGCAATAAATAGAAAAAAGCAAGCTCTGCTTTATACCTTTTTATATACCAGGAATAAGTTTTTGTCAAAATAAAAGGTTACTTACAGGAAAACCTTACCACGAATAATCGTAAAGTTTGTGAAGATGTTTGTACTCAATCATGTTTAAGTAGCTGTGAGGAAAATTTGGTACAGGGATGGCTTATATTTCATTGGCTACTTTTTATACCTGGGTACACATTGCCATAAGATGCAGGAAGAGGAACAGGATGCCACAAGTCTAGTTATTTGATTAATAACGTTACACGAATTGTTAAAATAAAACAGATATAGGTACATACCAAACTAGATACTATTATATGATGGAAAAAGAATCCGCGACAATCTAGGTGTCGCGGATTCTTTTTGCGGTTTTCATGGCAACCTTAATCGTATTCCACCGAGTTGTATTCCAAATGAGCTCATGTTGTATTCCAAACATCAAGATAAGGCAATCAAGCGTCAATTTTGAAAGGATTTTTTTGTTTAAATGCAGGGGCTCGACTTTTACTTCAATTCGTGGAGGAACAGGGTGTAATTCCTCTTCTCCTCTTTTTGTATCCTTCCGATACAAAAAGAGGATCTTCCAAAGAGGCATGATGATTTTCGAACCTGCGGCCTGCTGTATAGTTTTTAAAATTACTATTTTGCTTATAACTTTGTCCACTGCAAATCCTTTTATGGTGGTATGCAGAATCGTAGTATCGTAGTAGTATTCTTTTTTTAATTTACGCAATGTTGAATATGAATATTATAGGTATCCATAAAAAAACATACAAATAAGTACAGTCTGCGAAATTGGTGTAGGCGAGTTAAAAAATTTGTCATTGGCGGATTTGTGATCGCCTCTCTGGACTTTGGAGACATAAAAATAGAGAATGTATGAGATTTTGACGAAAGTTTAAACTTGATTCCTGCTTCAGCTGCTCGTCGACCCTGCATACCCACGATATTCGGTTCAAAAAAAAAAACAAAGTTACGACCACCCTTCTGGGCCCCTTTTTAAGTGCTTGGTTCATTGTTCAATTTCTAATAAACTAAACACGTTTGTCAAACAAAACTCTGTGTAAAAAAAATTTAAGGACCATACTTACGAATAAAAAAAGAATGAAAGCCACTTGAAGCACAGTTTTCTCAGAATCATGGCATGAACTTAACCTTTTTTTGGCGGTCGGCGGTCGGGTCGCCGAAATGAGTCGTATTTTGAAAAGCTTGTAAATAAAAAAAAATGTATGACGAGTTGTATTCTGTCTGTTGAACATTGTGAAATAGGATGTATTTAAAAAACTAAAAAAAAAAAATTTGGAATTTTCCTTTTATTTTTTTTTTTTTTACAATTTTTGTAGAGAAAACTGGTGAAAAATTACAAATTCTTTTTTCTAATAGAAATTTGTAATACATTACAAGGCAGAACTGGTCTTATCTATCATTTTATCATTAGCTTGTTTCATAACGATTCCAGTGAGGTAAGTATTTTAAATGGCTACCATAGAAAAGTTATGAGAAATCGCCATTTTAAGAACATCAGCCGACGCCGCTCGCGCCGCGGGACGCGGGGTACACAGACGTGGACAGATGCGGGTTGCCGCGCGCTGCCGCTTTAACAGACACAGACAGACGAAGGGATATTTAGATTTATCAGATATTATTGAATGTAATACTGAAATCGGCGCCAAGTAAAACTATAGGTTTAGGTAGGTATTATTAATCTCTCATAGAAATATTGGCACCGACTTCAGTATTACATTCAATAATATCTGATAAATCTAAATATTACCTTTTACTTTGTGCTAAGTTAATTTTATTTTTCAATTATTAGTTTTTGTTTGAAGTCGGTTTTTTTTTTTTTTTTCATTATTATAAGTGACGGGTAGACTGAAATTATAACTATCTAGGGATAATGTTCTCCCCAATACAAATTAATCAAGCCCAAACACAAGGTAACGGCTGTAAATCGTTAAGAAATTCCCTCGATTCGAGGGATTTAGTTAATATTACTAATTAATTTAAAATAATAAATAGGTATCTAAATTCGATGTGTGTACCCTGTGTTTATTGGGGTTCATCCTTCACCTACACGGCAGACACAATCCTCGAGCTACCTAGCTACTACGAGTCGTGTGTCATTCTGCCTTCCAGCCCACTGCTGCTGCACGACCGCTGCACCGAACCTACCTGGAGGCTAACGCAGGACAGTGGCATTTTTCTTAAACTGTGAATTGCATCCTATGGTTTACGAGCATACCGAACCCACCTGAGAAATCTATTACCTACCTACCCCTAATTTCTAATAAAATTTTGTATTCTATCTGAAATATTGTATTCTTTCTTTCTTTCAAAACCCTAAGGTTAAAATATTATTTTCCACTGAATGGCACATTTCTTGTAAAACCAAATTTTAAAGTGGAAAAGCTACATGCATTCTCTACTGTAAGTTCAAATAATTTGATAACTCTTTATATTTTACCTAAGCATTACTTTAATGGTTTAATCCAGTGAAAGTATTGTATTACCTTCCGACGTTTTTGAAACCACTCCCAACCACATTATGAGAGTTACGTTTGAGTTTAGAAACATTAGCTGCGGTTGTACGAAAAGAGGCGCCCTGGAGTTAACCGTAACAAAGGATTTCTTATTTTGGTTAAAATGGTAACGTAGAAATTTTTACATGTTGTTTTTGGTAAAACCTGCATTCCTTTGCTTGGTATTTAGCAAACCGAAAGTCACAATGGAATAGATTTGTTGAAATATTAATTCTACCCGAGAAACTTATACGTATATATTACAAACTCACATAATTGGGCAGTTGATTGTGAGCCACCCTGTATATCGCTCCTGATGCAATGTATTTACTGAATTTGTATTATACGCATAAAGTGCCAAAGCATAAATATACAGAACTGATTTGAAGAGATTTTCGAAAAAAATCAACTATAGTCACTGTGTAAAAGAAATTACCTATTATCTTATTGCCATAAAGTAAGACATTCTCAACCAGTCAATCACTAATGGGTGTTGCAGAAGTGATCAATGAAAAGTATTTTTTGCAGCTTATTATTTCATCGCTCGTGGCCCCACGGACTCAGTGTTCTGTAAACGATCACTGCAGTAAGCAACTTTCACTATGGCCGGTCCATGGATGGGTGACCATCCATGTGATCACTTTGTGACATTTATTTGAGCGTTTCCGTGCTTCGGAAGGCACGTTAAGCCGTTGGTCCCGGTTGCCAGTAAAATGGCAGTCGTTAAGCTAAGTTGAAGGCTTTATTTCAACAGCAGGCAGTCACAACCTGCGCCTGTCCATTTAAACACGGCAATACGGCTCACCACCTATTACGTGGGACAAAATTATACGAAGGTGAAATAAAAGGATAAAGGCGTGACCATATGTATGTATGTATGTATTATTTCATGGTTCTAAGTCCAGTTTTACAAAAGCAATTACAAATAATGTAAATGTAAATGTATTTCTGTAGTCAAACCCCCTTATTCATAATCGTTTATTAAACCTATTTTAGTTAAAACACACTTTAAGTCTATCTAATGTCTCTAACCATACTCTGTCATTGGTTAGAGACAGCAATAGACTTAAAGTGTGTTTTAACTAAAATATGTTTAATAAACGATTATGAATAAGGGGGTAAGTGTTTTTCAGTGCTTTTGAATTATAAATGTAGAAAATCTAAAATATATTCTATGTTAAGTCAAAAATCAATGCCAACTTCGAACTAAATGAGGGACGTATGGTCAGAAATCCCGACTGATGTGGTCAAAGGTTGAGGATTAATTCGCCGTGTAGCACGTTAGAGAGATTATCTAAAGTACATAAAAGGTTCTTTCTCTATGGGCTTATGTATTATTGAAACATTTCTAATCCATGATAGTAAATTGTTTAGTTGTAAAAATACTAACTGATACAAATACAACTGGTAAAAAAATATTGGTATTACAACTTTGCCTATGTTAAAAAAGTCGTGACTATAATCATAAACGTCGTAGGGAGAGGCCTACATACGTCCAGGAGTGGTCTGCAATAGGCTGATTTGATAAATGTCTGCTTTTACAGAATAAAATATCGTTAATGTTGATAGTTTAACCTTCTAACCCCTGGCGTACTATACATAGTACATCAAAAAATCTGCCGAGGTAACTAATTAAAAATTTGCATTTTTTTTTTCTGTTATAGCATGGTAATGTGAACGTCCCTTTTAAATAAATAAATGGTTTAAAAAACCCTAGAAAAATACGCTTTTATAATGCACGAAAAAACCAAAAATAAATAATGGATCGTTCAAGTTGCCTCTATTTCTAGGCTGAAGTGTAAACTATGTGCTTTTAGTCATAATATTTGATTGCAAAAGCGTGGGGCGCTGGAACAGGAAAGACTTTCTTGGCGGAAGCTGCATGATGTCTTGTCAGATTAAGGATAAGGTCACGTTTAAAAAAGCGTATTTTTGTCGTGTTTTTAAACTATTAATTTACACTGTCACTATTGTGACTTTTACTATTATTAATATTATTTTAAATTTCGGAAATGTATGAACGATGATAGGCTTTAATTGAAATGCATAATATACTTGAAAAGTAAAGTAGTTAATCACGCCTACGCATTTTCAACACCCACTTTTGCCAGTTTTTCGTGACGCCCGCGTAATAGGAGCAAACCGATTACCGTTACGGATCTCTATTTGTTCAGTACATAGTTCAATGAACATAGAAACACAGCCTAACAAATTGTAAAAAGTTTTACTTGATGTTCGATAGATGGCGTTAGCTCCGAATTAGATGGCGATATTGTTAAACACTTCAAGTATGTAATATATCATTTAGTGCATTTTACTATTTTCGAACAATTACAATAGATCAGGTGACAAGTTTGAGTTTTATTTAACATCTTAGTCATCGCAACAGTTCAAGTTGTTCCATTCAGAGTGACAGCTAGCCTGCCACTTTGACATTGGTCCTTCGAGCCGGATAGGCCATTCTTTTTAGGACAACGGTCTAGTGTTAGACCGAACCCGTACTCGCAGTGGATCGCTGCGGCAAAGGTACGTGGAAGGAAGCACTGCCTAGTGTTGCTGAGTAAGCGCATTTTGGCTAAGGAGTACAACACTAGCAGCCTGCAGTTGACGCGGCGCAGCTACAGAGGGCGCTTACGTCGAAGATAGTTTGAAGTGAGATTGTTTTGTGAAGTGCAAACTGTGAGTACATTTTATTGTTTTTAATACATGAAGATATTATCTGTCAAGCAATAATAAACAGCAGTAAGGGTCAATATTGGATGCCAAAGGAATCGGAGCCTTATTTCAACGAACTAATTAAAATAGAAGATTTGGTGTATATTTTGAACTTTGAAAATTTAGTTTAACTTTAGTTATAAATTGTGCATGTTAGTTATTAAGGACTTAGAATAATTTATAGAAAACGGGGGAACCGTGAATCTATGCCGGTTAGCCGCCGATAGTAAACACTTGTTCAAACACTTGTATTTTTTTCGAGACTAAGTTGAACGTAAGTGTTTGAGAATTTTATGTTTGTTGATAAATGATTAACTTGTCTAAGGTATAAGTCTATACTACAATAACTACGTTAGTACAGGGTATTTACTCTAATTATTTTATAGGATTTTTGTAGTGATTGAGTCTTTGTTTACTTTATAATTTTAGTTTCTTTCAGTTTACAAGTGTGTCTGAGGTAAGCTTACTCACACTGATAACTTATAGGATTTGTTATACTTTATAGGTGCCTTTTTAGGGTTTACGAGATTTGAACTTATTCTAATATCTAAGTTAAATTATTTTAAACTTAGTTTTAATAGTTATTGGTTTGGCAGCTACTTTTATTTGATTTGATAGATTATGACTAAAAGCACATAGTTTACACTTCAGCCTAGAAATAGAGGCAACTTGAAACTCTGTATTTTTCAAACCCCCCAAAGACGCGGGATAGTACCCGAACCACCCCCTGGGCGAGGCCGGGGTTATGGGACATCTCGCCCACACAAAAACTGATCTACGGGCGAAATGTCCACTTTTAAAAATATGTATGGGTATATTCGGCCGAATCAGTTTGGAAGATTGGGCCAGATGTCTCCTATTAAAAACTAAAGGGATATTTCGGCAAATTCGTATAATTTTTTGATTAAATATTTGATAAGTAGCACAAATAGTTGATAACAGCACAGGTGACACTATGTTCGTATGCATTTCATAAAATACGACTGGAACCTCTCCTAAAATCTATGGTCTTTTTTAACACGCTTTTATTAGCTTCACTTGTAACTATGTATGTAAGAAAATCTTACAATGTTAATTTGACCCACTTCCCGTCCTTCGATCAGGCTGAAGTTTTGCTCACGCTCTGAGTTCTGATGACAATACATGACTAGCTAAAAAGCGTCATTACAAATACAAATATGGCGGCCTCCCCAAAATGGCGGCCTGGCTGTTTGAAATCCACCCCCATGATATAGGTATCGAATGAAAGAGTTTGCTGTCAGAAATCCGAAAAAAATAGTCACGTGACTTAAATCCAATATGGCGGACGTCCAAGATGGCGGAGAGGCTATTTGAAATGCACCTCCATGATATGGGTATCAAATGAAAGGGTTTGCTGTTAGGAATACGAAAAAAATTGTCACTTGACTTAAATCGTGGATTGGCTATTTGAAATGCACCCTAATGATATGGGTATTAAATAAAAGGGTTTGAAGCGTGTTTTTTAGTTTTTTAAACTATTAATACTATACTATACTGTACTATCTTCACGCCAAATCCTTTGCGGGGTAGGCAGAAAGAACCGAGCGCCACACGGCACGGTCCATACACACCTCACTCGCCTCTTCAACTTTCATTTTTCTTTTCATGCATGCACGTCGGTTCCTACGGCTCTTGACACCACCCTCCACTAACACATGATTAATTTGGTCGTGGTAGGTGTGTCGTGGCCTTCCCCGACTCCTACGTCCATCCACTTTCGCGTTGTATATCTGTTTTGTCATTCTTTCATCTCCCATTCGTTCCACATGCCCGAACCATCGTAGCATGCCCTTCCTTACTTTAACACCGACACTCTCTTTCAGACCAACTCTCTTTCTTACATCTTCATTCCGAACGCGATCTGCGAGCGTTACTCCGCAGATTTTGCGTAGCGCGCGCATCTCGACCGCGTTTATTCTACTTTCATGCGTTTCCTGCCATACCCAACTCTCGCTTCCATACGTTAGCGTAGGTATCAGCACCGCATTGTGTACTGCGAGCTGGGCCTTTTGACTTAAGGTCTTGGTACCTAAAAGTTTGCCTAACGCTCCATTCACACTATTTCCCGCAGTTACCCTTTTTTCTACATCAGCGGTGTACCGTCCATCCCTGCTAAATGCACATCCAAGATATACAAACTCATCCACCTGTTCCAGCACTACATCATTTACTGTTATCCTGGCATTCGTTCTGTCCTCTTCTCTTTCGAATACCATCACTTTCGTTTTAGTCGCGTTCAAATGTAAGCCTCTCATTAGACAATCATCTTTCATCGTTGTGACTAGTGACTGTAGCTCTGATGGCGATTCGGCTATGAGCACGGCATCATCTGCATACAGCAAACAGTTCACAAGTAAGTCACACATTCGCAATCCAACATTCATCGATCTTACTCTCTTAAGACAATCGTCCAGGTACAGGACAAACAGCAGAGCCGACAGCACGCAACCCTGTCTGACGCCAATGTTGACGTCAAACCAGGGAGACAGGCTGCCGCCCACCCGCACACATGCCGTACATCCCACATATGTAGACTGCACAGCACGAAGCAGCGCACCATCAATCCCGTATCCTGGCAATATATCCCAGAGATCCTTTCGTACAACTCTGTCAAATGCTTTCTCCATGTCCACAAAACCGCAGAAAACCTTCCGGCCTACAGCCAGCTGCTTCTCTACAATGTTGCGGAGCGAGAAAACTTGGTCCGTACATCCCCTTCCATTTCGGAAACCACCCTGCGCCTCCCACAGTAATCCGTCAGATTCCACCCTCATTCTCCTTTCAATAATTTTGCCATACACTTTAGCTGCTATACCGATCAAACTGATGGCCCTATAGTTGGCGCACTCCATACGTGAGCCCTTGCCTTTATACAAGGGCACGACGATAGCACGCCTCCAGTCCATTGGGACCCTTCCAGTCTTCCAGCATAAATTGCTCAATGACCAGAAGGCGTCCCGGACGCAAGGACCACCTAATTTGATCATTTCAGCAGATATTCTATCAATTCCCGCAGACTTTCCATTTTTCAAGCTTCGTATCGACCATTCAATCTCTTCCAAAGTAATATCTCCGCTTGATGCTTGCACCGCAAGATCAGTCATCGCCTCCCTCGCAGTGCCCGCATCCGGGAGATATTCATACATTTCTCCAAAGTACTCATTCCACCGCTCTAACACCTCTAAGGGGTCCGCAAGAATGTCCCCAGCTTTACTTTTTATCTTATCCATTCTGGAAACTGACGAACAGCTCCGAGACTTCTTGACCTCCCTCCAAAAGAGTTTGGTATTCGTCTCGAAGTTCCTCGTCAGCTTCTCTTCCGCAATCATATTTATTCTTTCACGCTTCTCTTTCACTAAAGCTTTGGCTTCATTCTTGCAGAGGCGGTAAATTTCTTTCTTCGTGTCTTTCATACTGTCATTCAGTTGCAAAGATGAGACATAATCCAACCACGCTTTCTTCTTTCTTGCTACGCAGGATTGAACTTCTGCATCCCACCAGGCATCACCTTTCGAATGTTCATGTCTCTTTGCACTCCCACATGCTTCTTTTGCACTATCCACTATACTTTCTTTCATAATATTCCAGCATTCATCCACATCTAAGTCGGAAAGGCTCGCGTTTGCAAGCCTTTCACTGACTAAGCCAACATACATACTCCTTACGCTTTCATCTTCCAGTTTTTCACTCTTTATCCTTTCATAGTCTCCGAAAGGGACACGCACTCGCCAGTGCCTCCACTTCTTGAAAAGACCAACAAACCGGCTTACCACCAGGTAGTGATCAGTTTCAAGAGTGGGGCCTCTGTAGGCTCTTGTATCCCTTATAGCCTGTCGAAGACGATTGTCTATCAAAATCAGATCAATCACACTTTTTTCTTCCTTCCGTCTCCATGTATACGTGTGGATATCTTTGTGACGGAATAAACTGTTCGCCACAAGGAGGTCTCGTTCCAAGCATACGTCTAAGATTGACTTACCAGCATCATTCGCTCTCTTATCTCCATACGGACCAAGGACAGCATCGAAGCCATCTCGCTTGGTCCCCACCCATCCATTCAAATCACCACACATGATCAACTTTTCATTCCCGTCAGCCAAATCGAGGACGTCCCTAACGGATTCCCAGAACTCCGCGAGCACTTGGGGATTAGCCGAGCTGACGGGAGCATAGGCTGCGACCAAAAAAACTCTCGTGATCCCCAGTTTTATACGTACCCACAGGAGTCTTGGGCCTACCAATCCATAATCTTTCACTCCAGAGGCCAAACGGGAGGAGAGCAAGACACCCACTCCCTTACTGGCATGATCCTCTTGGTCCACTCCGGACCACAAAGCAATTATTTCGCCAGGAAGATCGTCGATGCCGCTCCCCTTCCGCTTAGTCTCTGTGACACACAATACATCCAGGCATCGCTCTTTCATTACATCCATCAATTCATTCATCTTACCTTCCATACCACCACGCACATTCCACGTGCCTATCCGGCACTCGGCTCCTCGCATCCCGCCAGAGTTGGCGCTGCGTGAAGGGTGGCGGCCCCCTTCGTCGCGTGCGCATGCAGTCGTACCGACGGGGGCATACCGGTACGCGTCGCCTTGGGGGGACGCCCTAGCCCTGTCGGCACTCATCGGTAGTGTTTTGTTTCGCGTTTTCGCTTTCGCCGCTACTTACGGGGAGGGCCCGACCACAGGTAACGCTCTTCGTGAAGGCACACTACATCCCCCCCAAACTATTAATATTTATTAAATACTTATTCTGTTAGGAATAGGTTAAATAAATCTAATCATGATCACTGATATAATATTACCTGTTACTAAAAAAATAAGCGATGTATTTACATTTTAGTATGATAAATCTCTAAGCGCGTTGAACAAATGACCCATTTTTTAAATTACCTTTACATTTAGCTTGGTTAGTCGCCGGACACAGATAGCCACAAGTGAATGAACAATTCGAAGTTCCTACTTTACTACTTCAAGTAATATCTGCCTTAATGGTATTGGTATTTTTGTAGTACTTTTATTTCTTTAATACTGTGAATCTAAGGATTTGTTGGAGGAAAATAAATAAATATGTCATTTGTCATTTTAGCCCCTCTCTATAAAATAGATTGCAGAGGATTTTATGGCGAGACTTGTGTCTGTAGTCTGTGATTCTGTTGCATTAAATTACGTCACTAGGTCATGTGGATCAGAGTTTGAAATAAAACAAAAATGACAACTTCAATCGGATTGAATTTTAACTTTCACAATAAACGTTAGAGGGGCAGTCGGGTGATCGATGGGGAATAGGTAGTAGATGCCTTGCCAAACTGCAATGAATTCATAAACAAGAGCAGTGGTATAATAATTCAATTCAAAGATCTTGATGAGCGCAGGCAAACACTATATTAAATATTTTTATGGAATAACCAGTGGATTAATTTTAATAGTTAACTATTCATTTCGGTTCAAAACTGCCTTGGGCTAGTCGAATTTTGTAGCCTGTAAAAGATAATTAAATATTAAACTTCAGACACTGTAAAAGTCTGTTTAATTCTTCAGAATTATTGGCCTCCGGGATACCCAAATCTTTAAAAAATTACAGCATATTCAACATGTTTGGAATTGTCAAAAAGGCTCAAAGGATCAGGGGCATCAATAATGAAACTCAGTGTATTAGAGGGATTTTATAATACGAAATAACATCGTTAGCAACTTTCGTCAACACGATAATATTTTCTACAATGATAGACCACGCGCCTAATTTATTTATGCCTAATACATTTGTTCAAATGTAATCTCATTCCAGATAGTTTTGCAGCACATTTTGTATTGCAGCACTTTTTTTTGGCCCCAGCATTATATCTATAGTTTTAGAGTAGATTTTGCTGTAGGATTAAATGTGGTGAAACTTACGTTTGTTTTAAAATTTTCCTGAATAATATCATACGCTGCGATTCCTGATCTTACTTGTAATGAAAGTTTCTCGATATTGAAATTTTCCATTGCCCACCTTTGGGATTTACTTAAAAACGTTCGAGAGCACTCTGTTAACACTAATTGGTACCGAAATACGTTCTCAGCTAAATCTAAACACCTTTTTGTCACCATGTGTCTTATTATTTGATCCTAAAACGGAAAAGTCATAATTAGGTACTACAACAGAATATTATGATTTTGTAAACGAATGCCACCACTTATCTCCAAGTGATGAAGGCACTTTGTTACATTCAATTTACGAGCATTCTCGGGCTTCGAACTGTAAGTTTAGCCGTTAGTCCCGACTGCCAGTAACATTCTGCTTATTCTCAGTCGTTGAACTCTTAAAGAGTGCTCGTGGTCAACATGTTGAAGCGTTTGCTGCATACATCAAGTAACTTGCCTCACAATTTGAAAAAAAGAAAAAAGAAATACGCTCACGCGGCAATAAGTTCTTGGAACCAAAAATTGAAAATTGTAACGAATTGACTTTAATAAAATGTATGTATGGTAGTCTCGAATATGTACCTACACTATCCTTATTTTGGAAGTCATAGTCAATTCTTGCTTCCTTACCTACTACGTGAAAGAACCACAAAAAACTGCCTTTCATTATCTATCGAGGTAACATGGATTCAAGAGCATTAAAATGTATCTTACCTTTTCAAAATACACCAATTATAACCAAATCTGTGAAGCTGCATTGTTACACACAAAAAGCGTAACAGATGTGAACAAATAGTCCATACAAATTTTATCCCGACGTATTTCACCATTAACCGTATACGTCCAGAACTGCAAACATAATAATATAATAATTACTTACTACATTTTTCTTAACAATAACAACAGTAATGATTACAACAAATGCTCAAAATATGTATTTATTCAAGAACTTACATGAAAAATTTTGAGTATGGTTCAGATATTTCCTAGCATAACTATGATTAAAATTAATTATGTAGGTGCGTAAAAAGTGACAATGTAAATGATAATCAATTCAGTAGAGACCGTATTCTTAGCATTCCATGGATTCACAGTGCGGGCGCCGGGTCCATAGCGTGGCACAGGGGGGAACACCCCGACGGCGTCTGGGACTTGCGACACATTTGAGTAGGTTTAGGGTGGCCACCTTACAATGCGCATAAGCGATCACCTTCCACCGTCAACAATGCCCCCCCCCTGCCCAACCAGATTTGGTAAAATTCTATCAATGCCGCTTTGGATACTCGTTTTAGTAAAGAGCTTACTGAAGCTCTGGGCAATCCAAGGTCCTTAAATAAATTATACAGTAATTTAGCTGGAATTCCCCTTGCTCCTACTTCTACGGCATAGAGTTTAACCACATAGCCATTTTTGGTTATCTCATTGGTCAAGTCAAAGTATTTATTTGTCTTCATGGCGTGGTCCTTCGGTATGTTGGTCTCCCACGGCACCGTCAGCTCCACGAGCACCGCACGCCTGTGTATCCTCGAAAACAGGAATATGTCGGGTCTGGATGACGAGGCACATACATCCTCCGGGATTTTGTAGTGTTTTTCATACGTGTCTGAGAGTATAGTCCAATCGGCGGCAGCCATCAAAATTGCGTATGGTTTTGGAGGTACTTTCTTTGAACAGCCGTCATTTTTTTTGTTTGTGGTTAATCCCTTTTTCGCTCTCGCTACCGCCAAACTGACAGCCTCACGTATGATTTCCAATACCCTATCGTGTCGGCGTGAGTAATGACCCCGGTCTAATAACGTCCTACAACCTACCAGCAGGTGCCTAGCAGTTCCAATAGCTTCTCCACATGCATTACATGTTTTATCTGTGGCTTTCCCCCACCTGAACAGATTACTTTGGTCGGGGAGAGTCAACTGAAACGCGTTCAGGTAGAATCTAAGCAAAGCCGGCGACCAGTCGTAAAATAAGGTACGCCACTGCAAAGCCATGGGAATACAAAATTCGCCCAGAGTAAGCCATTCATTCTGCATCTCTAGGTTTATCGCGTGCACCCTATAGCCATCGCTCTCATCCTGCTCCAGAAAAGATTTTGTAAAGTCTTTATCCGTTTGTCTCCGGATACTACCCAACCCCGCTCGACCAGTCTGCGAACCCACCATGAATTTCTTGTGGAATTGGAAGCGTGACTCAAGTTCTGCTATATTTTTATCCTTTGGAAGAGTTTGAACGATTTTGTCTCTTGATTTTGCCAAGACGTGCATTTTAGTAACTCTAAGATGTTTATAGAGTTCCGACGGCTTCTTAAACGTCATTCCGAAGTTATTAGAGGCTCTGTATAATGCCGATGGGTCGGCCGATTGAGCTAGCCCTAGCCACGACTTCAACGTCTTCGTAACATTCGCATCCAATTTTCTGAGAAGGTTTTGGCTGATATCGTACACAAGAAAAGGCCAGTTTAGACGTGATGTTAAATAGTTGTCGTATATCCATGCTTTCTTGACGTTACCTATTGGTTGTTGGTCTACTTTTTTTTATGTCAACAATGAAACTTTCAATTATGTCATCCAAAGCTGGAGTACAACCTCTGTTATCTATCGTTCTGCCAAGAAATTTGAAAGGCACGGTTTCCGATATAATGGAAACTTTTTCCCCGCCTATAGCAAGCCCGGGGTCATACGACGTAAACTTAGTACCCCGCCTACCCAGACATAGACAGTTGCATTTGCTAGGTTTTGTCCTCATTCCATCTGTCTATGTACAGAATTCATCCACTTTACGCAGTAGGTCTTGGCACTGCTTAGAGATGCGAGTCAGGATTACGAGGTCGTCTGCAAACGCCAGGATGGACTCTGTATATTTACCATTTAATTTAAACCGATATCCCCACTTCTTCTCATGAGTAATAATACTGACTATTAAAATATTTATTACTATATTGAAAACTATTGGTGATAAACAGCAACCCTGGAACAAACCTACTCTATACTTTTAGGGTTGCTTATGTCCTTCTTTTGTATTGATTACAAATTTTAATTGGTTATAATAAGAAGCTATTATTTCACAGATTATTGACGGAAAGTTATACCATTTTAATGCAAACAACATAAGTTCATGATGTACTGAGCCAAAGGCGTTTTCCAAATCTATTCAACAAACTGTTAATTGCCTTTTCATTTAATCTGGCATCTTTTAGACTTTCCGCCAGCAGAGAATTATGTTCCAGATATCCTGATATGAAATAGAAACTAAAGTTTCCTGTAAATAGTTTAGAAAAGGAGAATTTGCAAAATTTTATTGTTTAAATGTTTGTGACATTATAAAAACCGATTTAGGGTTCCGTACTTCAAAGAAAAATCGGAACCCTAACAGGATCAGTTTTTTGTCCGTCCATCTGTCCGTCTGTCTGTTAAGAAGATTTATCTAGTGAACTCGTGAAGGTATCGAGGTGAAATTAATACCATGTATACGGTTATATCAGTATCAAAATTTTACTAAGGAATAATGATATACCTGTTTGCCACCTTGATAGTGACACGGTTTTAGATGCAAAGGATCATAATCATGCAAGTTTATTGCAGCGTTGAGGCACAGTCCGCGATAGCCAATGCTGTAAATCTGAAAAAAAGACAGTAACAATAAAATGTTATTTATAGAAACAGACATAATGTTTGTTGACTAGGTATTAAAATCTTTCAGACATTAAACGTAACACATTAAACAAAGCAGGAAAAAAATATTTACCTTAATTATCATTTTCAAAATATACTTACTTGTCCTTTCGCTGCCAAATTATCTGGTACATCAAGTTGAGGATATACATTTTGTAAATACCATTGAAACGTTTTACAATTTAATTTTTGGCGGAGTTGTATTCTTTCAGACACGTCACCATAATCACCCTTATCATTTCCAATTCTTTCATAATAGTACTTTGCATAGTCATCGAGCCATACCTGTTTTAACATTGCTATTATTGCTTTTCCTTGTTTTTTATATATTCATTTTCCCTAAAGGGTAGGGTAGTTACAAAAGGTGTCCAACGAGGACGGGGGCAGATTTTGACTACCTGATACTGAAATGTTACACATAGAAATATACCAATAATGCAAAAGTCAAGTCATGCTTTTGAAAATAACTCATCTGATAATATAAATACAAATATGTTAGATTAATTGATTGATAAGACATGTGATTTTTATATGACCTAGAAGAAAGATTACCTCTGCAATTCGAACTAAATTTTTCTTGTACATTCTCTTTAGACCTTCATTCGGGGTCCTATAAATATGACCAACGTGGGAACAAGGTACAATTTCCAAAGAACCACCACACGTCCATGTTCGAATAGATAACTCCAAGTTATCAGCTCCCCAAGTTTCCATTCCTGTGTCATAATAACCTATTTTTTCAAAAAAATCTTTATTAATGGCTAATATCCCGCCGGCTATACATGGAGTTTTAATAGGAGCTGATGGAATCTTGCGTACAGTAAACAGGTTATGTGGTATTTTTATCCAAGAGAAATTTAGATCCCAAGTAAATGCTACTAAATGGAGCTTGTCGGTTTCTACCTTCACATGTTCGAGGGTTTTTGAATGTATCTGATCAATCACTGGGGACACTAGAACGGTTGGATCTTCTTTTATGCGCTGCAGTAATGGTTCTAACCATCCTGAAATTATTTGTTAAACTCATATTTATTACAGTTTTATAAACTGATACCATGTAATTAAAACTGTCCAATAGACTAAAATACATAAAAATTACTTTAACCTTCGGTCAGTCGCGCGATTTTACTTAACGAGGTTTGTCGCGTGGGGTTCTTGAGAACCCCAATGAAAAATAGCATGTAAAATAGGAAAATATAAGTATTTCATATAATTTATCATTAAATTATTACTTGTTTGTCAAACTACAATAAAACAGTGATAAATTATTAAGCAATATGTATTTAATTACTTATTAAACTTATAATCTAAAAGTAGGAACCAATTTTTCTCACTCTGAGATGTCTTTTACAAAAAATAAATAAAATAAAGAAATCTACTCCATAATTATTTACTTTATACTTTTTTGGCATCATATAGAAATAATCAACTTTATAACATATAATATTTAAGGAATAAACAAAAAAACATCGTAATTTTACGAAATTGTATGCTCGTCGCATGGGGTCTTTGAGAGCCCTTGCGTTAAAAACAGGTCCGTACACGGCGCTTACGAGCGAATTGAAGTTAGCCACTGTCCGCGCCCACTACAATCTAACTTAGGAGGGTATATAAACTACTGCACTGCTACAATAGATTTAAATAAGAAAATTTTGCATTTTTGTAATGTTCGGGCTTTCAAAGACCCCACGCGACGGACCGAAGGTTAAGTAATTAATTTAATAACTAGTAATGTATTAAATTATGCTTCGCTGTAATTTTTAACTTTAAGTTATTACCTTTTGTCTGTATTTTATTAATTTATTTTTTTAAACTATTATTGCCAGTCAATAGAATCTGTCCCACCTTGAGTACATTCACAGTGACTGTCAAGATACACAATTACGGGTGATCTAATATCTTGAATTGGTAATAATCTCGCACCAATGACACCCAATCGACAAGAAGCACGCCAGAGAGCAACTTTAGGCAAAGATGCAACGTAGTTTTCTAACGGTTCTTTGAGATGATCTGAAATAAAACATTTTCTCTTAGCCTTGGATGACAAAATTCTATTTGATACGTAATTAAAACTTTACCTGATGTCGAAAAATCATCAACCAGTATGATCTGATCCAAAAGATGTGGTGGTGTTCTACTGATAACTGAATTAACTGTTCTAATTAAGGTAGACCATGCTTCCTCGTGAAAAGAAATTACAACTGTAGCGTTCGGCAAGTCTGAAGCATAATTTTGAGTTTTACACCTTAAATATAACATTACATTAGTCGGTTTAATTATCATCAGATCTTTGCCAGGTAATCTAATAAACTATCCGTCGAATATGTTCAACTTAAACATCAAATTGACTAAAAATAAAAGACATTATGGAGTAAATTTAAATTGTAAATGGCTGGAATTAATTTCACTTAGACTGGATTCGACCAAACTTGAAGATAAACGAGTGTTCCTATTTAGTATGAGTTACCTAGTTACGTTAAGCTTGTGTCAGTTGTTGGTAAAATGCAAAATCACTTTACTTTTAGAATAAGTCCAAGTCCTTCTTTAGTATAGTCTTACTCCGATCTTGGTCGAATTTACCCTTAGTCTTTGTTCAACGAGTATGAATAATATATTCTATTAAAATAAATATTATTCCGAAAAGAATTCCAGTGTCCGAGACCTTGATTACCAGCTCATATGAATACTGACTCTCGGTTTTTGGACTTTCATGCTTTGAGGCTATTCAAGACTACTTACGGAGGGTTATATGGACTTTGTGGTCTTCTGACTAAGAAGCCTTCTATTTTAAGTTTATGACTGTAACTGGATTTTCAATCTTCAATAAAATGATTACTACTGCGTTTTTTTTTCATTTGGAATTTCTTCAGAGTTTTCAGAAATAACATAATTTAAAAAGGGATATTTTTAAATGCACATCAGTTTAATTTTTCTGCACACTAGGTAACTCCACTAATTTACTGAATACAAACCAGAAAACTAAATACTGTGCAAAAAAAAAACTAATTGATTAAACTAAACATGGCCTACTTAAAAATCTAAAATATTACTCCAAACGAGATGATCTTTTTTATCGAATTCACACCAAAAATGTGGTTCATAATATATCGAATATATATTATCATTTATAACACAGAAATACGAATTGTTTATCAAAAATACTAACTTGCACTCTAAATTTTACAATCTCATAACGGAGCGCATTAGAGGCCTGACGGAGGAAGCAGTCTCACAGGGTGAGGTGGTGGTGGCGGTGTCTCTCGACATCGCCAACGCATTCAACACCTTGCCCTGGAGCTGCGTCAGGGAGGCGCTTATCTATCATGGAGTGCCTCCCTACCTCCGTCGAATTGTCGGGGCTTATCTCTCCGAGAGAGCCATAACTTACCCGAGCTGGCTAGGGCCGGGTCGGCGAGATGTGTCGTGCGGTGATCCACAGGGATCGGTTTTAGGGCCACTCCTGTGGAACATCGGTTACGACTGGGTGCTGCGTGGTCAGTTGCTCAGAGGGGTCAGCGTAACGAGTTACGCCGACGACACCCTCGTTACGGCGCGGGGAGCAACGCACCGTGCCGCAGCACTTGAGGCCACGGCAGGGGTTGCTCAGGTCGTGGATCGGATTCGGCGGCTGGGTCTCGAGGTCGCCCTTCACAAATCCGAGGCTCTGTGCTTCCACGGACCTCGGATGGGGCCACCTGCGGGATCCATCCTACAGGTAGGGGGCGTCAGCATCGGCATCGAGCCCTCGATGAAGTATCTGGGGCTCGTACTCGATGGCCGGTGGAACTTCGGACAACACTTCCGAAGTTTGGTCCCAAAACTGAGGGGAGCATCGGCCGCACTCGCGCGGCTGATGCCCAACATCAGGGGACCCAACGCTCCCTACAGGAGGCTGTACTTGGGGATCGTGCGAAGCATGGCCCTGTACGGGGCTCCCGTATGGGCGGAGACCCTGACGGCCAGCAATGAGGCTAGACTGCTGAGCCCGCAGAGAGTGATGGCTGTCAGGGTGATAAGAGGATACCGCACGATCTCCGGTGAGGCGGCATGTCTCCTAGCCGGGACCCCTCCATGGGACCTGGAAGCGAGAGCCCTTGCGTCACTGTTCAGATGGCGCAAGGAGGCGCTGGAGCGGGGCCAAAGGCCTGCGTCTCGAGAAATCGAGGCCCAGCGGACCCTGCTCCACCAGGAAACCGTGGAGACATGGAAGATGCGACTTGAGCAACCAAAGGGGGGATTCGCCACAATCGCGGCCGTCAGACCGGTCATGGACGAGTGGCTGGAGAGAAGACACGGTGCTCTCTCCTACCGGTTGACACAGATGCTTGCCGGGCACGGTAGCTTCGGTAGGTATCTGTGGCGAAAACACCGGGAAACCACGGCCGAGTGTCAGCACTGCGAGGACCGCAGCGATGACACGGCGCTCCACACGTTGGTGGAGTGCACGGCGTGGGCACAACAGCGCCAGGTCCTCGTAGTGGGTCTGGGCGTGGACACTCTCTCGCTCGAGGCCATGGTGCGAGCCATGCTCTCCAGCGGGAGTAAGTGGGACTGCGCCGCCTCTTTCTGCGAGCAGGTCATGCTCGCGAAGGAGGCGGCGGGCCGGGTGCGGGAGAGAACTCTCCCACCCGAGTTCCGCAGTCGGCGCCCTGGGCGCCGCCGACGTGTCTTCGCCGAGGACTATCGGCCTCCATGACCGGGGGTCTGAGGACGGTGAGAGGGCCGCTCACCGTCCTTACAGAAGCAGGCCCATGACGGGAGCGTGACGTGAGCAACTCACGCACGCCCCCCCTTAGAAGCGGGGTCACACCCGAAACCCCCCATAGACGCGGGATTGCACCCGAACCATCCCCTGGGCGAGGCCGCAGTGGCGGCCGTGGGTCTGTTGCGAGTCACGGGACATCCTTCCTGAGGGCTTACCCGGGGCTCTCAACCATAGGCTGTTGGGCGTTACGTGAGGTTTTTTAGTCGGTAAGAGTCCGGCATAGCATCCTACGAGGATTTTCCCTTACGTTAAAAAAAAAAATCTCATAACGGAATAGGTTAGGTTACTTTTATTTTTTTGATAAATAAATTTTAATATTATAGAGTTTACTGATTAAATTGGGTTTTTACTTAGAATAAAAGATGTTCCTAAAAGTAATTTAGACAATGGTTTTCCTTAAAAAAGTTTAATATTTTTGTTGAAATAAGGAATTTTTTTAGATGTACTATTTTAATGATAGTAATTCGTTCAGTAAAACAGATCTTCAAATACCACCAAACAGTAAAATGGATTTGATTTATTTAGTGGGCATAATTAGTGTGCAAGTCAGTAATTTTGGTTTAACTTTGAAATATTTAGTTCGTAAAAAGGGAATAAACAGATATCGATTTAAATACATTTAAAATAATGGTTGTTAATAGTAGTTTATGACACTGTTGCATAATAAGGGTTCTTATAACACGAGTGTGTTTTAAAAAAACGAGCCGTAGGCGAGTTTTTTTATAGTATCACACGAGTGTTATAAGACCAAGTTATGTACAGTGTCATACACTACTTTATCTACTCTCATACTATAATACCTGATTTCATTTTGTTGTGATATGTATTTGCTCCTTGATTTCGCCGGTAACAGGTTCATGGTCATGTTTGACGCAGTTTCCAGAATGTCTGGTGGTGTACAATTACCACCATCCTCGCTTTAAGACATGTTTTTACACAAAAACTAATTTATTTTACAAACAAAACCAAACTTTGTTTAATTTAAATGTAAAATGTTGGCGCCAAGGCGCAAACATCGATTGCGCATGCGTGTTTCTTTTTTTTTAGGCTGCGGAGACCATAGATTTAGGATTTTTCGCTACTCTGGAGACACAATTTTTTTTTAAAGTAGATGTTCAAATTTCTTTTTCAGCTGGAGATTGTTTATGGTGTATCGTAATGATTAAAAAGTTTTATTATGATATAGGTGTCCATACAAGACCTGTATCGTAATAAAACTTTTTTTTTGGCCTGTGCGTAATGTTTGTCATAATAGTATTGATTTCAATTTTATAATCTTTGTATTATAGTATCAGAGTAGATAAAATATTATATTTATCAACCTACCATTCATCCCTTGGATCAACTAATGATCTATTGAGTGGGATAAGTTGACTGACAAATTCATTGAAGTTATATTTATCCCAGCCTGCTCGTATCCTTTCCTTGAGTACAAAATTCAATTTCTTTTTTAAATTAACTGCTTTACCATTGACACCTGTAAAAGGTAACTTATCAATAAAATCTCACAACAAACTTTCAAAGTCGATAAAATTAAAGGTATATTAATCATTTTTCTTGAAAATTAAATCCCATCAAAAATGTAATTGTAAAGTAAGTAAGTAAGTAAGTAAAACTTTATTGTACACCAATAAAATATAAAAATCAATAAGAAATAACATAAAAAGAATGTACAAATGGCGGCCTTATCGCTTAAAGCAATTTCTTTCAGGCAACCTTTGAATGGACAAATAATAATAAAAAGGATAAAAGAATTTGAGTTCACTATAAGGGTGTTAAATTCTGTGAATAAAATCTTAAAATTTTAGTTTTAAGAACGCTATTACAAAATTTAAAAAAATATATTTGTAATTATTTCTTCTATCTTGGTATAACCACAATATGCCGGGAGTCCCACGCACCATCCCAGCTGCCCCCGCGGCTGGGATGTAAGCACGCAAACCCATTCTCCGCGTAAAAAATATCGAATGGACGTACCTGGTTGATAGTCATATTTTTGTATTATTTTATCAAGATCTTGTGTAATGGTTCTTAAATCAGGTTCTTCTGTTACAATGGTTTCATTAATATCAATAAACTGCTTCCAGACTGAAAATAGTTTTAGTTTAACAGTTCGTAATATTATAGTAAGAATTATTACATCACTATTAAAAAAATAAAATGTTTTTGGTATAATTTTAAGGACCGTGTCCGTACATTGGGTTTCAGATGTCTCAGTACTGTGCGAAAATGTATTAGTATTTTCAAAGTAATAATCAGTTTATTACGTTGTTTGCTGTTTCAAATACCACAGTGATTGGTAGGATTAGCTTCCATATTTTTGGACGTTTTGCAACATAATGTCGCGCAAAGGATTCATATGTTTGAGACGGCGTAAATTTTCTTGATAGTCGTTACCTCACAGTTCCACTAATATATTGTATACACGTATTGTAAACAGTCGTATACATAAATTTTGACCATCATACGTGTTATTTTATGACGCACACTCAAAAAGCTGTATTTACCGCCAGGTACTTCTCATAAACAGGCCCCCAATCTATTACATACTATTTTGTTAAAAAAAGTGAAATTTTAATAAGCTCGAATTTTGAATGTTGTGCTTTGTTTTTAGAGCAAGAAAAGGTGTACATTATTGTGTTTGTTATGTATGTAAGTACACACATCACAGAACAACGAGTGAACTGACAGGGTTTGACCTTGACCTGAAATGACTTTTATCCATGCTAAAGGTTCCCGTGGGACAACCTCAATCATGTGGTTGAAGCATCGTACACATTAATAAAAATCAAAACTAAATAACAATGACAAATGCCGCAAGGTAACTTGATTTTGTTACATGACTTCAAGTAAATTTATTTAACTGACAAATTACATCGTGTTGCCTAGTAATAAAATTACATAAGTAATTTAAATATTACAAGTTCATAATATTAGGTAAGAGTTCTTTTAAATTGTTAATTAGGTACACAAATTTATCGGCCAAAAAAATCTAATGAAGCTTTAAAATTACATTGTAATTTATTGGTTTATTTCCACACTTCTTTACATAATATAATTTTAAATTTCTTATCGCCTCACATTCTCTGCTCATAATAATAATTTTCTTAACCGGCTTACCTCGATACCCAGCAATTCTATCAAAAATTTGCCTCTTCTTCAAATTATTTATAGCCATTTCGTATAACTTACTATTTCCAAAAATTATAGCCGATATCCATAACCATATACAACTAACCAACAATAACAGTTTAAAAACCTTTTTAAGCATTACGTATCTATGGATCAACGGCATGCTGCAATGAATACTACAGAACTGTCTTAGCCGTTGACACAGCCAATTGTCAGCTACACTGAAATTCGACGAAAAAAACATGATTCCTTGATATAAATATTTACTCATTTGACTACACAGAAACTAATGCCACTGTAAATGGTCGTGGGAAATGATGATACGAGAACTACGTAGTTACTAAGAAAAAAAATACGTGGTAAATTTTATGATTTAATAGAAAAAATATTGTACACTGCTTGTTAAATCTCTTTTTTTTAAGTGCATTATTGACTTGATTGGTGACCCAAGTACCTGAAGAGTTTTCTGTCTCAGAGAACTAACTGCATAATCTAACTGTATTTAGTTATTGAAAGCGAAAATGCTGCCAGCTAATTTATGCACATTACTACAAGGACCTTCTTCAGTTGCAGCTTTTAACGCGTGGAAAGATGTACCCAAGTTGTAGTGGCAGTAGGACCGGGACATCTCACGCTGCAGACCATGGTCCAGGCTATGGTCAGCAGTGAACAGGTATGGAACTCCGCCGCCTTGTTTTGTGAGGAGGTGATGTTGGCAAAAGAGGCGGCGGAGAAGGAACGGGAGAGGATCAGTTCTCTCCCGTGCCGCAGAAGACGCACTGGGCGCCGAAGATCACTCAATGATCTTCGTCCTCCATAGGCGTGAGTCTGGGGGCGACACTCTGGGCAGGTTGTCGCCCTAGCAGATATAGGCTCAAGATGGTGGCGCGTTGGGAATTACCGCGCGCCTCCTCAACGTAGAAAGTGGCGTGGTCCCCACAAAAACAGAGGCGAGGAGCCGTCGAAGCTTGGCGGCCAATGCTGGTCAGGGTAACTGGGATCTCCTTTCGAGGGCACACCAGGTTCCCTGACAAAAAACAGCAGAGGAGGATAATAAAAAAAAAAAAAAAAAAGATGTACCCAAGTTAATAGATAACAATGCTATAAAATATTTTCTTAACATTTCAATGAAAACTTTTTTGAATAAAGCTTTAGTGCGCTGCGAAAAGATGTCTCAAAGAAAGGCAATGACGTTAAAACTAATGTAAATAGTGGCGTTTCAGTCGCCCAGAAAAAGCCAACGATGAAAAAGACTGGTCTCTTTAGAGTAACAAGGACGTCGTTAAAGTAAATTGAGGTGAAGTTAGGCAAATACTGGAGATAACGGAAAATGACTGGACCAGAAAAAAATTATTCAAAGAAATTAGACGCAACGATCCTTTTTCGAAATGAGCCCTCGTTACTGTTTTTAGATCATTAGGTTACGTATTTGTTACTGGTTTTAGATCGTTAGGTTTCGTATATGTGTCCCTATTTTAGTGGCATGTCTCTTGTAACAAGTTTAAAGAGGGTACTGGATGTAGTTAATAAATAATGCTCTACAAAAAAACCTAACGGCGTAATAATATGTGAATAAAGGGATTGCCTTTCCTTAGTACCAATTTTAGAAATCGTGAAAAAAAATCTTTATTTCTTTTTACATTAAGCTTGCCAATTTTGTTTCTTCCCCCTTGATGGAAAGTCATGGCTACATGTTTTACTATTGGGGGCCACTCTCACAGTTCTTTGAAGTTCTGATACTGGTCCTCAAATTGGCGGCCTTATGATGTGCGTCTCCACGCTCCGCTTCAAGATCCCAGGGTTATGAGAAAAGGGAAACTCGTGCGAGGGCAGGTTGTTTCTAGTTGTTGTGATTCGACAGAGAAGAGTTCTTTTGAATCGCTCAGTTCTAGCAAAGTGGCAACTCTGCCCGGCACACGTTGTGAAGTATCGTAGAGGAGAGGGTATGATTAGGTTGAAAAGCTCTTCAGAACACTTACTGTGGTAGATTTATCGTAGATAGCCAACGACTCAAGGTCATCATGTTTGTTAAACACGTCTAGTAAACACCTCGCAGAGTTATCCCAAAGGTGCAGTTGTGCAGCAAACACTTCTGTCCAATATTTGTATATGGTCGACTTAACCCCAACTAACAATTACCTCAAATTAAATTAAAACTAAAAAATAAACTTGCTGAACTCTGGTTTGAACCAGTTTAATTACTTTGCGAATTGCTACCGATAAGTGCAATAGCATCCTAGGGTCGAGTTTTTGATTGGACGGGGTCGGTTGGCGGCCGGCTAGTGTCACTTCGTCATATAAATACGACATTGTATGAAGAAGTGACATTGGCTGCTGTCGGTTGGCTTCGTCTGGTAGAAGATTCGACTTTACTTAATTTATGTTTCATGTATTTTAATCTATAACAGGTATGTTTTCATTGTAAGTCCTAATTATGGTGATTGTCTTTCATAGGCAACAATAACAAGCGCAATCAGTATTTATAAGCGAAAACATGTAATTGGTAAATTAGTTATTATTTGTAAGTTTATTTTTTAGATATTTTTACTGTTTGTTTTCCTATGAATAATAAAATAAAAATAAAATAAAATTACTGGAGTAACCTAAACTTGGCATTCATACCCTTTTACACTAAAAAAACGAAATGACTATTTCATTAAGACTGGTCACAGTAATAGAAAAACTTTTGATGTACAACCAAAGTTCTGTTCTATAGAGCCAAGAGTAAATTCAGTGGCGTTTCAATAAACTTTTTCTCATTAACTAGCTCTATTATATAATGTACCCATGGGTTTTTAGGCTCCTTATTTGAAAGTACCAACTCATTAAGTTTTATGTGAAGTGCAACTTAATTAAATTAAACCGAGACTTGTTATCTTGATATCATTCGTATCTTTATGAAATTAGGTTGTAACTATTTTCTGGGGATCCATTCGTAGGCATTAGGTAGAGAAATTGTGGTTTTTAGTCGCTTAAAGTCCGGCATAGAAATCAGGATGGATTTTCATCACCAAAAAAAAAGGTACTATTGCTACTAATGGCTTTTGTGGTATTAATGAAAACAATTTCAAATACAAAGTTCCCTCTTAGAAAGGCTCTCACTAATTTTATAGATTTAAGAAGACTTTCAAAACATCTCTCCGCTTATTATGCTATTCTCAGTGATAAGGACTAGTGGCCAATTACAGTGAGATTACATAATTGGGTTCATTTAGTTCTATTGCATAATATTAAGCGTTCTTTTCTAAAAGGTCTAAGAAGGTTTTTACAGGGTCGGCAGCGCGAGTGTGGCGCCTCTGGTGTTGCAAACGTTCATAGGCTGCGGTGACCACCGGTCCTTCTGGTGGGCCGTGTGCTTGTCTGCCACCTTAGTGGTATAAAAAAAAAAAAAAAAAAAAAAAAAAAAAAATAACAGAAAAAATAACTTCCTCTAAAAGCATGTAAATTCCCATTAATTTTACATTGGCAGCAACATTTAACCATGTCACCGAGATTCAACACAAATAGACAAGAAAGATGAACGCATTTAGCGGAAAATAAAGACGACACTCAGTTGCCATTTGCAGTCTCGTCAACTAACGAGCGTGTCATTAATCATACAAAACAGTGCCTGTCTCCTACTTGAGTTGGCTGCTAACTTATTGTACGATATAAGCTACTGGCACAGCCAGATGCCTATTAATTTACAACGCTAGGATGTAATCTTTATACAGATCGTTCATGTCGTTTTATATTGATTTCTTACTGAAAAGGACTCCCAGAATTTAGTATTTCTAATATGGCATTGTAAATATCGAGTACGGGTGCACGCTAATAGGTCAATAATCCGGGAAATAATAAAATTCAGGTTAATATTACTGTATTAAGATTTGTCATAACAGTTCTATCAATCAACAAGATATTTGAAAGATATAATTTACCGTGTTTTACTTGAAACATTTTTATGCTATTCACAAGATATTATTACAATAATGCTTGGAAAGACCTTAAAATTTTATAAGTTTGAAACTCTTGACAATATGTACCTTATAATAATGACTGAGTAAGTTAAAATATTATATTCAGCCTTTTTAATTGAATGGAAACTTTTAAATGATTTTCATTTAGCTAAATAAATTGATGATTATTATGAATGAATGTTTATCATGAGCCACAAAGGCTTTTCTAAAAGTTAGGTAAGCTAAGCACATACTCTCAATGTGGGAAGTGGGAACGTTTATGTTTGAGTAAAATAATGTATTTACTTTACGAAAATGTTCAACTTTTCTGCTTCGTACAAACACAGTTACTGGTGGAGTGCCTATGATTCTTTTAATTTTACCTATAACTTTAAAATAAATATTAGACTTGAAAGAATGAACCACTTTTATGTCAAGTGTGGATTGTTTCTGCATTGAGTTGATTACACCAAGTGTTGGACGTAAGCAATTGATGGCGTTAAACACAGTTTGATTCAAAACAGCTCAGTTCGGACTGTTTTGCCGCTGGAGTCATTCCTACTATCAGTCGTTTCTCCTCGCCGCTGCACCGAATGGATGTTGAATCTCTCAACTCCTGGTTTTTGTGTGTAATTTGTTAAAAAGTCCTTTGGACACGCAAGCAAGATTTAGATAAGAACAGAACTCTTCTTGAAATGTCACCGGCCGCTCGACATGTGCGCCAGAGATCCACGCCTGCATGCCGCTGAATCCTTCACGAGGTGGAATGTAGGTCAGTGCCAGTCACATTACCCGTGCTTGACTTGAAAGCGGTAAAAGTTTCGTCTAATATCTACCTAAGTCACGTCTTCTATCAGGCTATGTGTGCAAACACACTTTTATGGTAGAACTATTTACACGTCTTACCAGTTACTAATAACGTAGTACTATAATTAACGTGTGTGCAGTTGCAGATGAGTATGTAGTAACACTTTTATTTCAATTATTTTAGTAGCCAAAATTTTATTATTTTAGTCACATCTTATAAAACCTTGTCTTTAATAAACTACTGAAATGGTATTAAATAAAAATCTTGATAAATTACAGCAATGACACGGTATACCGTCACAATACCAGAAATTATAATGCCTTAACTCAAAATATCGTAACCCAAAATACCCGAAATTGAAATATCAATATTCAAAAGGCAAATATTTATAATACAAATAATTTGAAATGCCTTACGGTCGAATAACCGAAACCCAAAAAATAAATTTATCAAATACCTTAACCTAAAATGTTCAAACACAAAATACCTTTTTTTAACATGATTTAAATCCTACATGGATGTTATATACCTGTGAATGGTTAACACCCCGACTCGGATAGGTTAGGTTGGAAGACTAAGAAAACTTAGCCTTAGCCTTCGTGGTAATTTTTTTTTTTATATTTCGTTAGCCCACTGTAGTACTTTTGTAACTCTGAATCAAAGTGTTTCAACATGAGGTAAATCCTACATGGATACTATGCCGGACTCCTACCGACTAAAAACCACACGTATCCTACATAACAGCCTACAGTTGGGAGCCCTGGGTAAGCCCTCAGAAGGATACCCAAGGACCAACAGACCTACGGCTACAACTGCGGCTTCACTTAGGTGGGGGGGGGGGGGGGCGTGTAAATAAGTTAAAGCCAAATAACAAAACGTGTGAGTGACAGTGACACATTGTATTCTATTTTCGGTATTTTAAATTAAGGATATTTAAAAATTTGTATTTAGAATTCTGATATAATAATTATTTGTATTTTAAATTTAGACATTTTACAGTAAGGTGTACTGAAATAAGGTATTTTGAATGTTAAGGTATTTCGAATTCGGTTATTTTGGTCTTATGCATTTTAAGTAAAGGCATTTTGATTTCTGGTATTTTAATATAATAACCCAATGACACACATTCATTGAACCTTCTAAAATAGTTAAAAGCATACTGGCATTGACGTCAATAGCGTGGATTAAATAAAACGATATCCATTAGCAAAATATATGTTTTTATTAAAGTAACGGGCTTATAAACATGTTGATAAGTACAAAAAATATGATTTAACTATAGAAAATTTAAAATACTCCTAATTTCACAGGTAACTTGAAGTACGTTGGTACAAACTGTATTCTACCAACATACACTTCAAAAATTTAGTTTTTCGTGATCACACGCATTTTTATTTCACTCACTGATGCATTAGATTTATTAACTCTAGGATTTATAAAGGTGTTCGTTGCCGTAGGCTTATTACTGTATTTCTCAGATAAACTTTTATATACATTCATTGCTATTTGCAGATCCGGACTGTAGTTTTCTATCTTGACATTATCCATGTCCCATTTCCGTGATAGGGATCTATGACATGGACCAAGTATGGGTTTGTAACCGTCATAGAAACTACCAATATCCAAACATAATTTTGTCAAATTGTGATATATCATTTTATCCTGAAAAGCAAAGGAGTAGGTAGATTACATGATCAATTATATTAATTAAAATAGAGAATAAAAAAATTCTGGTAAATGGGGTAGAGTAATAAATTATGGACATATTAGTAGACCGTGGCATACGTCCATAATTTTTTTTCCACAATAGGGTGTGACTGGTTTTGACTGCCTCTGTGGCGCAGTCGGTAGTGATACCGCCTGCGGCGCTGGAGGTCGTGGGTTCGATTCCCACCGGAGACAAATATTTGTGTGACCCATAAATGTTTGTCTCAAGAGTCTGGGTGTTTCTATGTATAATATGTATGTATTTAAAAGTATATAAGTATTAATATCCGTGGTCTGATACCCATAACACAAGCAGGTTATTCCTAGCTTACTTTGGGATCAGATAGCGTTGTGTGGGATGTCCGTGAATATTTATTTATTTATTTATTTAACCGATTGCCGTATTGAAAGGTTGTGACCACACGCTGTTATTTTTTTCAAGCCGCCTTCCAAGTTGGTTTAACGGCTGCCATGTCACTGACTAACGGACCAACGACTTAAAGTGACTTTTGAAGCACGGAATTGCTAGCGAATAAAATGTTATTTGTGAGGCAGCGGGGTTACTGAATCATACTTCTTTGAGAGATACAATATTACATTACCTGTTCAAAATATAACCAAACTTGCGAGGCAGCATTATTACAGAAGAATAATGTGACAGTATCATACAAATAGTCTACGCAGAGGAAGTCACGACGTATTTCACCTATACCAGTATAAGCCCAATACTGCAAAATAAGGAATGTCATTTTAATATACTTACCACTAAAGTTAAGTTGGTGATAATAATCTACTTGATACGGGTAGTATTTTCATCTACCTATTTATATACACTAGTTTCATTTTTTTTGATATCTTGATCCCGAAACTAATGATTATAGTATAGATATTTAATGCCCTAATTGTAACACTTGTATGCCAATGCCAACGCCATAATTGTGACAATTGTAACACTGAGCAAGAGAGGAACGAAGGCCTTAACTAACACAAACTTATCTTTTAAAAAAATATTTGTTACGATGATAATATGTCAAGGGCAAAGCCGAGCAAGCTAAGCATTAAAGCTTCAAATAGGAATAAGGTATATCTATCTTGGTAATGGGATTAACGTTTTAAAAAGTTAAGAATTACCTGATTACCGCCTTCAAAATGACATGCGTACATATTGAGTGCATCAAACCTTGGAAATGGCACTGCTGCATCGAGACATATATAATAATTTACGGACTTCATCAAACAGGATATCTATAAATCAGACTAATCACACTAAAATTATACCATGTAGAAGTTTGTTAAGATGTATGGACGGGAGTTTGTTACTTTTTCCACATTTTTGTTTTAGTTTACCGGTTTATCTTCGAGGCATTTTTAAAGGCTACCATTGTCGCGCTAGACGAAACCATTCAGGTTAAGGCTGCAATGTTCGACCTTTACAAATCCTAAAGCAATTCGAACGAATGCAGCGTACGATTTTGCCTATATCTATTTTATGACATTTTTTTTTATGATAATTGACTGCCTCTGTGGCGCGATCGGTAGTGATACTGCCTGCGGCGCTGGAGGTCGTGGGTTCTATTCCCACCGAAGACAAATATTTGTGTGACCCATAAATGTTTGTCTCAAGAGTCTGGGTGTTTCTATGTATAATATGTATGTATTTAAAAGTATATAAGTATTAGTATCCGTGGTCTGATACCCATAACACAAGCAGGTTATTCCTAGCTTACTTTGGGATCAGATAGTGTTGTGTGAAATGTCCGTGAATATTTATTATTTATTAATTAAACTCATTTATTTAGATAAAAAAAGAACATTACTTGGTAAGGTTTTTGCAATATTTCTTATTTTTCGAGAGCGATTTTGATCGAACAAAGTATTCCTAATCGTGTTTTGATACGTTAAAAAAGCAAGAGTATGTAATAAATTACAATAATATAGTTTTATCAGATCAAATCGAATATTATTTCCTAGTATAAAGTTCACCCCAAGCTGAGTCTCTTTCGAACATAGGTACAATAGTACATGTAGCAAAACAGTATTGTGTGATTCATTCAAAACATTGCCAAAGGTCGGAAAATAAATCAAGAATTGTATTTATTTTTTAAGGGGATGCAAATAAGTTTTGTACGTTTAGAAATTCTCAGATTAAAACTACACGTTCCATATATCTGGCTATTACCGGAATATGAAAATCCATCATGGATGCCATGCTGGACTTGTAATGACTAGAAGCAACTGCCTACGGCTGAGAGTCCCGGGTGAGCTCTTGGGAGGATGCGCCAGGAAAAGGTATCTCTTCAGTAGGATGTCTCAGATTCCTCGGTAGAGACTACAAAATGAGTTCATTATAATTTTAAAAATATAACTTACTTGACCACGAGCCACGTAGTAATCTGGTTTAATGTGCTGTGGATACACATTTTCTAAATACCATTTAAAAGATTTACATTTCAGTTTTTTTCGAAGTTCAATTCTTTCATTAACATTGCCATAATCACCTAAATTGTTTCCGATTCTCTCGTAAAAATATTGAGCGTATTCATCAAGCCACACCTGATTGTAGAGCAAAACTTACAAATTATTTGATTACACATAGCAAAAATACGTCAAAATAATCAAACTTAGCTAAATTATACAACCTTTGCCAGTCGGACAAAATTTTTGTTTCTTGTCAATCTATTTTTTATTTTGTACGGGGCATTTTTCTTGAAAACATGACCAACATGAGAACATGGAATTATTTCCAATGATCCACCGCACATCCACGTTCGAAAAGACAGCTCTAAATTCTCAGCACCCCAAAAAATATCCATCCCAGGATCGTACATTCCTTGTTTTACAAAATACTCTTTGCTTACTGCTAAAAGTCCACCAGATATTGTTGCCGTCTGAATTGGGGCCATTGATTCGTTTCGTGAAATTAATATCTTACTTGGTATTCCTATCCAAACAAATTGTAAATCCCATGTAAAGCCACCCAATTGAATATTTTCAGCGTCTTGATTAAAATATTGAAAGGTGTTGTCATGTATGTGGTCTACAGTTGGACTAACTACTATGTTAGGTTTTTCTTGTATACGTTGTAACAATGGTTCCAGCCAACCTGAAACAAAACGAAAAAAAAAGAATCAAGAAAAATCAATAAGAATAACTAAAATGTAATTGACTCACCTTCAGTACACTCGCAATGACTGTCAAGGTATATAATCACGGATGATTTCACTTCTCGAATGGGTAACATTCTTGCTCTAATAAGACCTATTCGTGGTGTACGCTTGAGAGTAACTTTAGGGGTAGAAGCAACATATTGATCCAACGACTTTTTCAGATGATCTAAAAAGATGAAGTTAAATAGTAAGAAAGATTTAGGGATATACAAATTCTTTTGGAAAAAATAACTTACTGAAAGTAGAACCATCATCGACCAAAATAATTTCATCTAAAAGGTGCAACGGCGAACGGTTAAGTATCGACGTGATTGTTCTCACTAAAGTAGACCAGGCTTCGTTATAAAAACATATAATGACAGTGGCTGAGGGCAAGTTTGTGGGATAAACTCGCTTTTTACACCTAGACAAAGAGAAAATTTATGAAGAAAAAATATATAACTAAGCAAGCTTTAAAAAGTTTTGCGATTTCATATTAATTATAATGTATAATAATGCATCTTTAATTACGGTCTCAACTTGTATTATTTTGTATGTTTTGGACAAATAAAAACTTGAGTAAAGCTGAATACATATTTGACTGCAAATATTTAAGGATGCTGCTAACAAAACACACTGCTTGATCATTAATGATCATAATGAGTTATATACACAAATATCATTCTTACCAATCATCCCTAACATCAATCAATGATCGATTAACAGGTATCAAACTACTGACGAAAGCATTAAAACCGTACGCCTTCCATCCAGCCCGAACTCTTTGTCGATATTCATATCTTAGATTATTTTGTAATACAACTGGTTGACCACTGATACCTTGGAAGTAAATATGTTATTAATTTAAACTCAAACAGAAAAATATTTATTTCGTATAATCCTACTACATAGGCAATTGCGACACGTCCTAGAGAACAATTAAATTTGCATTCATATTATAAACTAGCTGAGCCCGCAACTTCGTTTACGTCACATAAGGTGTATGAAAGGAAAGGTATTTCTTCATCAGAGTCATCAAGCAGCATCTGAAACTGACTACTAACTACTATTTTAAAACAATTCAGTCCACGCCTTCGGCGCGGACTGAATTGTTTAAAAATAGTCTTAATCATTAAGCTCTTTTATGATTAAGCCAACACGCCAGTTTAGGTTCACTCACATTCAAAGAAACCCCTACAATTAAAATTTTCAAAATATCTGATTCTTAAAAGTGTTATAACTCTTTTATTTCTAAACCGATTTACATAAAACAAACGCTAAATGTTAACTGGAGCAAACCTCAACACAATAAAAAAACCGCATTGCAATCGGTTGAGCGGTTACTGAGATTAGCGTGCACAACCGTACAGACAAACAGATATACAGACATACAGACATACAGACATACAGACAAACAGACAAAAATTCTAAAAACCATTGTTTTGGGTTCTATTGCGTTCATAAAGCCCCCCTATAATATTTTTTCTTATTTATCTTCCATGTACAGACAGCGACCTGTTACGATTTTATTATATGTATTGATTGATTGATGATACTTAAATACATAATTACCCTTTTAGGTAAGTCGTCATCATAAAATACAATTAGACCAAATACTTTCATGGGTATTCTACAACTGCTTTCATTATTATCTAAGTTTCCTCTTTTTTAACTACTCGTTACCTGGAGGATCATCATTGTATTTAATTATATTCCTTCTCTCTTCCTTGGTAATATCGCCTTCTGTGTTGGGGAGTAGTTCCCATCCTGCAAATAATTTATCTTTATACATTAATATTATTTTATTTAAATTTTCTTATCTTCTGTTGTTTGATTCTCAAAATCAAATACTAGTTTCAAAATCTCGGTAGGCTTTTGAAGGTAATGGGGGTTCGCTCAGATAAACGTTGTTACCATTTTACTGCTAAATTGTTAATAGGAACTCAGGCTCATCTCCATATTCGTATAGTAGTAGAAGACTTTAAGGTTGTGTTAAGTTTATGAATAATAATTCTTTTGCTTGACAGAAAATGTCTGTCAGAAGTCTTACGAACTGTGAGAGTGACAACCAATTGCTAGAGGCTTTCCATCAATGGCGACGTCAATTTGGCGAGCTTAATAAAAAAAATGAAACTCTATAAGTGGGATTAAACTTACCTTGAAACTGTGATATAGCATCATTCGAACGCTTCTTCCTCAAATTAGCCAAAGATGCTTCGTATATTTTTTTACCGTCATTGACCGTATTAGACGCTTGATATTTTAAAACAATGATCAGTACTATAACGATCCATAAACTCATGAAGCAAAAAATATTTTTCACACACTCTCTGAATAGCCTAAATTTACGAAGTGCTCGCATACTATGAGGGATTGTGAACTAATGATACATGCTATACTTGTACAATGAAGGTGACTGACACCAATCCAAGAATTTCCGTTTCACACAGTCTTAAAAAAATATTTATGCTTCGATTCCTATTGTATCCAAAGTGGTTGACCATATTTTTTACTTTCTAGAGTATATTGACAGATTTGGTCTAAGAGCCCATGAACATCTACCAGTATGTATTTGACCAGACCTGAGGTTTAGTACACTGAGACTCCTATACCTACCATGCATTATGCGGTAACTCACTAAACTCTAAGGCTACGTCCGCACAGGGAGGCGGCTTGCTTGGCGCCTGGAGCCTAGTGGCTTGCATCCTGGCTACTTGCTAGGATACACGGTGGCCGCACTGACAGGTGGTTTGCGTGGGGTGTCGCTTGGTGCCTTGGTCATTTGCTTGTCGGCACGTTGACAAGATGTCACTTTCAAAAATAGCAATATACTGCTCTATATTGGGTTCATACATATGATCACGCCTTTTATCCACGAAGGGGTAGACAGAGGCATTTTAGATGCCCACATTTCACCTTTGAGATTTTTTCCCACGTAATAGGTGGTGAGCCGTATTGCCATGTTGATATGGACAGGCGCAGGCAAGGACTGCCAGCAGTGCCAGCTATTAAAATTTTTCAAGCCGCCTAAAAATACCCTCAACTTGGCTTACTGCCTCGACTGCTATTTTACTGGCAACCGGGACCAAGGGCTTTTCGAAGCACGGAAAATAAATGTCACACAGTGGTCACGAGACGGTCACCCATCCATGACCGGCCACAGTAAATGTTGCTTACTACAGTGATCGTTTACATAACACTGAGTCCGCGGGGCCACGAGCGCTTCATATTGGGTTCATGACATAAATAAGACACGGTCAAGTCATGGGGATTTTTATGTTCTATATAAGCAATCGTATGTATAATTTTCACAAAAAAATTACGAAGATTTGCGTATGACCAGAGACACATTTGATCCACTTCTCAGTAAAGTTAAAGGAAAATTAACTCATTCGGATACTCATCTATTTATGACTAGCTGTGTCCGCGACTTCGTCCGCGTAGAATGTAATGAAAAAATTTAGTTTATTTAGTTTTTTTTTCTAAAATAAAAGAATTTTTCTAAAATAAAAGTAGCCTAAGTTACTACTTATTACGTAAGCTGTCTGCCAGTGAAAGTCCCGTCCAAATCGGTCCAGCCGTTCCAGAGATTAGCCGGAGGCCGGAACAAAAAGACAGACAGACAGACAAAAACTTTTAAAAGTATATATTTTGGTATGTGTACCGTAATACATTCATATGCATGCAGTAGAAAGCGGTTATTTTAATATTACAAACAGACACTCCAATTGAATTTATTTGTATGTATGAATGCGATTAATATTACGTATATTTTTTTCTTCAAAATGCCTCGCGCCTGGCGACAAAAAACCAACATGTTTGTTTACTTGGATACACGCTAAGCGACTAACTAGGCGCCAAGCGCGCAGTGCGGCCGGTCGCGAACATTCAAGTATGTTCGTTTTACTAAGCGACTCGCTAGGTGACTCGCTAGGCGCTAGGCACCAAGCAAGCCGCCTGCCTGTGCGGACGTAACCTAAGGTTACCTAACCTAACCTAAGTGAGTCACGCGACGACTGCGCAGCCAGGACAGGTGGCGATTTTTGACTAGTTTTAAATGCATTTGACCACGTTTGCCGTTTTAAAAAAATGAAAATATATTATTATTATTATCGGAAAATAAGAATGGCAGACCATTATCGTGAGTTTTACTTGGTGGCAGACGATTTTGAAAATGCCTAAAAAATTTTTTTTTCAAAGTATTTGACCACATCTGCCATTGAAACATTTGATTGATTATGGTCTTAAAAGCTTATATTCAAAAAGGCAGACGTCTACCTAGAGCATTTACATAAAAAAAAAAAAAACATTACCTACTGCTCGGTCAGATGAATACGCATTCCGTTCGCTGTTTTACATTAATATCAATATAAATACTGTGGGACATTCACACACAACGCCATCTAGCCCAAACCAAGATAATATAAGCTTTTGCTATGAGATTTAGACAACTGACAAACATACTTAGATATTTTTAATAGATAGGTACACATTATACCTAGAAGTTACATAGAACACCTGAACTCCGAAAAACTATTAAATATGACTGCCTCGTTGGTCTAGAGATCGTAAAGCCCAAATGAGGATCACGAAGTCGAGGATTGTTGCCCAACATGCCACAAAAAGTTATGTGAGCCACAAATATAATTTGTCTACAGTCTGGGTGTTTCTATGTAGGTAAAAAAAAAATTCAAGTATTAATGTCCTGTTGTCTGATTTCCATAACACAATCAAGGTAATCCTAGTTTACTTTGGGATCACATGATAAGTACTGTGTAAAAAATGTACGCATCTGTAAATAATTTGTCTTTCTAAAGTTTTATAATTCTAATTTTATATATTTTACTATTATAATTTTAATATGAATGAATCATAAATAATACGGTATACGCTGAGAAATCACATAGATTACCTACTATATATATTTTGTTATTATTTCGACATGTCAAAATATTAAGTGTTAAATGAGTTAAGAGGGAACATGGGCTCAGAGAAATTTGCAAAATAGGTATTTGAATTTAGATGTTGCCGTCGCAGTGCACCTAATAACGACCCCGTAATGTGCGATAAGAAAAACTTTAGTTCAGATCGATTTTATTTGGACGAGTAGATTCGTAGTTAGAGGACTAACAGGCAAATTCAAAACAATTTTTCAGATATTTGCATTTGACATACAAGAAATTTTACAACACCAAGAAAATGCAAGCACCGCAATGACAGATTGTCAAAAAACTAAATTTCAATTCAAACGCAAAGTTTTCGATGTCAAAGGAGTAAAAATTTCTTTTAAAAATATAAATCGCTAGTTTAGAAAGATCAAATAAGTTTTAAAGTACTGCTTATTTAGTGCGACTAACTAGGCGCCAAGCGCGCAGTGCGGCCGGTCGCGAACATTCAAGTATGTTCGTTTTACTAAGCGACTCGCTAGGTGACTCGCTAGGCGCTAGGCACCAAGCAAGCCGCCTGCCTGTGCGGACGTAACCTAAGGTTACCTAACCTAACCTAAGTGAGTCACGCGACGACTGCGCAGCCAGGACAGGTGGCGATTTTTGACTAGTTTTAAATGCATTTGACCACGTTTGCCGTTTTAAAAAAATGAAAATATATTATTATTATTATCGGAAAATAAGAATGGCAGACCATTATCGTGAGTTTTACTTGGTGGCAGACGATTTTGAAAATGCCTAAAAAATTTTTTTTTCAAAGTATTTGACCACATCTGCCATTGAAACATTTGATTGATTATGGTCTTAAAAGCTTATATTCAAAAAGGCAGACGTCTACCTAGAGCATTTACATAAAAAAAAAAAAAAACATTACCTACTGCTCGGTCAGATGAATACGCATTCCGTTCGCTGTTTTACATTAATATCAATATAAATACTGTGGGACATTCACACACAACGCCATCTAGCCCAAACCAAGATAATATAAGCTTTTGCTATGAGATTTAGACAACTGACAAACATACTTAGATATTTTTAATAGATAGGTACACATTATACCTAGAAGTTACATAGAACACCTGAACTCCGAAAAACTATTAAATATGACTGCCTCGTTGGTCTAGAGATCGTAAAGCCCAAATGAGGATCACGAAGTCGAGGATTGTTGCCCAACATGCCACAAAAAGTTATGTGAGCCACAAATATAATTTGTCTACAGTCTGGGTGTTTCTATGTAGGTAAAAAAAAAATTCAAGTATTAATGTCCTGTTGTCTGATTTCCATAACACAATCAAGGTAATCCTAGTTTACTTTGGGATCACATGATAAGTACTGTGTAAAAAATGTACGCATCTGTAAATAATTTGTCTTTCTAAAGTTTTATAATTCTAATTTTATATATTTTACTATTATAATTTTAATATGAATGAATCATAAATAATACGGTATACGCTGAGAAATCACATAGATTACCTACTATATATATTTTGTTATTATTTCGACATGTCAAAATATTAAGTGTTAAATGAGTTAAGAGGGAACATGGGCTCAGAGAAATTTGCAAAATAGGTATTTGAATTTAGATGTTGCCGTCGCAGTGCACCTAATAACGACCCCGTAATGTGCGATAAGAAAAACTTTAGTTCAGATCGATTTTATTTGGACGAGTAGATTCGTAGTTAGAGGACTAACAGGCAAATTCAAAACAATTTTTCAGATATTTGCATTTGACATACAAGAAATTTTACAACACCAAGAAAATGCAAGCACCGCAATGACAGATTGTCAAAAAACTAAATTTCAATTCAAACGCAAAGTTTTCGATGTCAAAGGAGTAAAAATTTCTTTTAAAAATATAAATCGCTAGTTTAGAAAGATCAAATAAGTTTTAAAGTACTGCTTATTTAAATTCATTTTCTTAGGAATATTAAGAAACTACTCTTTGCATTTGCCTGATAATTCCGTATAAAAATTCGTGTGCATGTATTATGTATTGCCCGGTTTGAACATTATTTCCGTACAGATACGGACAAATCCGTATATATGGCAAGACTGAACATGCATGCGGCTACAAAGAGTACCAGCACGCGCCGTATGCGCCGCATTATGACGCATTTCACAAAAAACGGCGCGTGCAGTGCGGGTGAAATGTGCGAGTATCATTAAATACAACGGATTCTAAAATGCGGCGCGGTCGGCGCGTACGGAGCGTACGTTGCTAACAAATGTGCGATCAGCTTTAGGGAACATACTAACTGTCAAACAAAAAAAGATCAAACCTGACGTATGGTTTAGTCTTAAAAATAAATTTATTAAAATGAGACGTTATTGAAACCTTTTTTTGTGTTCTGGTTTAATCTGCAATCAGTATTTTTCTTTTCTTGAACTATAAGCAGATTATGTTGGGTAGATATATTGACATGTGGAGTGTGCCTCCCAGCAGAGACATCTACTCCTTAGGTCCACAGCTCAGTCACTCGCAAGATGTAGGCTCAATATGTCCCTTCTTTTAAGGCGCCTTATTAAAATCTAAAAACTATTTCTCAAGAGTCTGTATGACGCTAAATAGACTATCATCTTGATCTAGATCACGGGAGTCGTAAGGTCTACTAAATTATCTCTTTTTTAGTCAAAATGGTCGTGAATTTTAAGCTGGATCTTCTATACTTAATGTCTGGTTTAAAATGTATTTTATAATTACCAGAAAGACAATAGTAAATCTTAATTAACTCGAACCACATGTTGTTTTTTAATTATTACAGTTCTTTTAATTAATTTATTTCGTTAAAACGCATAGAACTGAACGTATCTACCACTTTCTTGTACGCTGAAATTAATATCTGTTATCTTCTTTAAACTGATTAGCGTCAGGTGGGCTCTTAACAGGTAATTTTAAGTAATCATTTGCTGTTCTAAATTACTCAGAAACATCTATAGATACTGTGTCTATAGCATTGAAATATATACGTGGAGGTATAAGTAGTAGGTAATATATTCGTCGTGACAAATTCAAAGAGTAAAAAAACACTATTTTAAATCATTACTTTAAAATACAAATAAATACAGTGACATAGGTACTCGCAAGTAAAATATATGCGTTGGTGCGGGCGTTAGTGAAACAGACTGTCGCTCTGAGATCTTGGGTTCGATTCATGGGTCGGACAAATATTTGTTTGACCCACAAATAGTTGTTTCAGGGTTTAGGCGTCTCTATGTAGAATGTGTAAGTACCTACCTATGTATTAAGAAAGATCTAAGTATGTTTGTCAGTTGTCTAAATCTCATAGCAAAAGCTTATATTATCTTGGTTTGGGCTAGATGGCGTTGTGTGTGAATGTCCCACAGTATTTATATTGATATTAATGTAAAACAGCGAACGGAATGCGTATTCATCTGACCGGGTAGTAGGTAATATTTTATTATTTTTTTATGTAAATGCTCTAGGTAGACGTCTGCCTTTTTGAATATAAGCTTTTAAGACCATAATCAAATCAAATGTTTCAATGGCAGATCTGGTCAAATACTTTCAAAAAAAAATTTTTTAGGCATTTTCAAAATCGTCTGCCACCAAGTAAAACTCACGATAATGGTCTGCCATTCTTATTTTCCGATAATAATAATAATATATTTTCATTTTTTTAAAACGGCAAACGTGGTCAAATGCATTTAAAACTAGTCAAAAATCGCTACCTGTCCTGGCTGCGCAGTCGTCGCGTGACTCACTTAGAGTTTAGCGAGTTACTGCATAATGCTTGGTAGGTATAGGAGACTCAGTGTACAGAGCCTCAGGTCTGGTCAAATACATACTGGTAGATGTTCATGGGCTCTTAGACCAATTTAATAGTGATGAGGTGACAGGCCAGCTATAATCTCATGAATCGTGATAGCTAGGTAGTTGAAATTTTCGCAGATAAAATAATAAATAATAATAAATACATATTCACGGACATCTCACACAACGATATCTGATCCCAAAGTAAGCTAGGAATAACTTGCTTGTGTTATGGTATCAGACCACGGATAGTATTACTTATATACTTTAAAATACATACAATATTATACATAGAAACACCCAGACTCTTGAGACAAACATTTATGGTTCACACAAATATTTGTCTCCGGTGGGAATCGAATCCACAACCTCCAGATAATAAATGATGATAGATGATGTAATAATTTCTGTTATTGACAACAAATACTAAAACAGATAAAGAAATGTTCAAGCTCCCATCCCATCACAACAAACGTAATGTCTGTACAATTTTTTGGTATGAAACCCTGAGAGCGCGAGTTTGGATTGTACTTGACCGGTTTTTACGACATGATACATACATACATATGGTCACGCCTTTATCCTCGAAGGGGTAGGCAGAGGCATATTATATGCCCACATTTCACCTTAGTATAATTTGTCCCACGTAATAGGTGGTAAGCCCTATTGCCGTGTTTAAATGGACAGGCGCAGGTTGTGACTGCCTGTTGTTGAAATAAAGCCTTCAACTTAGCTTAACGACTGCCATTTTACTGGCAACCGGGACCAACGGCTTAACGTGCCTTCCGAAGCACGGAAACGCTCAAATAAATGTCACAAAGTGATCACATGGATGGACACCCATCCATGGACCGGCAATAGTTAAAGTTGCTTACTGCAGTGATCGTTTACAGAACACTGAGCCCGCGGGGCCACGAGCGCTTCAACATGAAAGTAAGACAAAAAGCAAACAGAAAGTAGTATGAATAACTGAAGATGCGTAGGAAATACAGAAAAATTCGATTTAAATTAGATAACGACAACTTCAACATAGTAATTGAAAAACCCATTACTTAAAATATCACAGACTTGATGTAGCGTTTTTTTTTGTGAGCACTTTATTACAAAACAGCAAATGAATATTGAAAAATATTTCTCTATATTTTTTGCTGATTTTCGCAGCATTTTGAAGCAAAGTTTCCATTTTCTGCTAGTATAGTGACGGCATTACATGAAGTGATTGCTCGAGAAATCAGTGGTGCCATTGTTGCGAACAATGCCGCGGAAATAGTCTATGGAAACGAATTCTCTTTCTACAAATTATTCCATGTTCAAATTTCACATACAAAAGTGTTAAGAAATACAATTTGTGCATAAGTACTAAGATGCTTTTTTATCAATTTTGAAGCTTGATTTCAATTTTAATAGGTATAACTTTGATAGGTTTCAGCTTCAACGTTCATTTCCATTTTTGGATCATTAACAACAACATTGATACTGTGTGTACTCTCATTATATCAACCGCTATGATGTTCAAATCGAATGTAACTAATCTCGCCGTGATGTGGCTACTTTACAGTTACATGAACTTGGTTTATAATACGAAGCACATCCTGAAAAATGGAAGATGACAGTTATCCACGTCACCGCATGACCGATTGTACAATGGCCGGGTATTCTATTAGCAGCGGGTTTACCACTGTTGACCGAAATTCATTTGATCATTTGACGTGTGACCGAAAAAACATTAGGTCATTCTACTACTGATCGAATGAACAATTGACCAAAAGAGTTTTTATCGAATAAACATTTGGTATTTTTACTACTGATCGAATGAACGTTTGGCCGAAAAACAGTTGACTAAAGAATATTTTAACAAACAAAAGCGAAATAAGTAGAATTCGGTTCTGGCACTCGCCGGCCGCTGCCGCGGCACGCTCGCTTCGCTCGCTCGGCTCGTGCGTTGTGGTCGCAGTTTTAACCTAACCTAACCTAGCCATTTTGATTCAGCCCCTGTTAAAATATTCTTTAGTCAACTGTTTTTCGGCCAAACGTTCATTCGATCAGTAGTAAAAATACCGAATGTTTGTTCGATAAAAACTCTTTTGGCCAGTTGTTCAATTGATCAATAATAGAATGGGCTAATGTTTTTTCGGTCACACGTCAAATGATCAAATGAATTTCGGTCAACAGTGGTAAACCGATTAGCAGCATTCACATTCGAGTACACTATCACTGGTCTACAGAGGCAGTTCCAAACTAATACGTTTTAACTGGATCTATCCTACCGACAACAACATTTTCACGTTTATAACAAACTTCACGTAAAAGTAGTAGCCATCTACGGAAAGTTAATGAAATTCTCGAATAGCGTTTTCTGAAAGTAGACGTGCAACTATCTAAATTGAATACTCTGGAGACTGCTGTTCTTGTTTTTCATATCTCACGCTTATATTAGAAACTCTTTTAAAAGGACCCGAGCTTTTATTTTAAACTAAATTGCGCCCGTTGCTCCGTTAGTGAAATTTAGCTTTTTTTTATATTTAGCTCGCCAAATTGACGTCGCCATCAGCCTGATGGAAAATCGTGACGCATTTAGCGATTAGTGGCCACTTCTGACAGTGGTCCTCAAATTGGCAGCCCTGTGATGTGCTCTTGACGCTCCTCTTGCAGAACCCGGAATTGTAAGATGAGAGAAACACGTGTGCGGGCAGGTCGTTCCATGTTTTTATAGTTCGACAGAGGAACGACCTTTTGAAACGCTCAGTTCTATCAAAAGATCTCTCCACTGTGTATGCGTGGCACCTCTGCCTGGCACACAATGTTCGGGATCGGAAAGGAGAGGGTAAAATCAGGTTGAAGAGCTCTTCAGAAATTCACCGTGATACATTCGGTAGAAGGCAGGCAAGGACGCTATGGTTCTTCGCTGCGCTAACGGTTAGAGGCCTCCCGTCACCTCAGGACAACCAATTATTCGGATAGCACGTCTCTGTATAGCGTCAAGCGCGTCTAATAAGTACCTTGAGGAGTCATCCCAAAGGTGAGAACAGTATTCGACGCAGGGGCGAATCTACGTCTTGTTTAGTAAACATCTCTGATGTGGCGTGAAATACGGTCTCACCTTATTCAGAATTCCTAGTTCCCGCGAGGCCAGTCCAATACAGCTCTGTATGTAGTTTTTGTGATTGAGCTCACGCCGGACGTCTATACCGAGGATCTCCAGGTTGTCCTTTAGTGGAACCGTAATGCTCTGGAGAGGGGGTAGGCGTAGGAATGGGGACTTCTTAGCTGTAAACGCACACGCCACTGTTTTTCTGGCATTGAACTCGACCAGGTTGTCCGAACCCCATTGGGAAATGCGACCCAGGTCCCGGTCGAGATCCGCCACGAGTTGTCGTCTCTTCCCCTCCACGTCACCTCGCCCCTCCGCTGGACGACCAAAATAGCGCCCATGCAGAGTACTATCATCCGCATAACAATGAATGCACCCAAGGGACAGCATGTCATTGATATGCAGAAGTTGGGGACAATACAGATTTCTGTGGTACTCATGCATTTACCTGCAAAAAGCATGAAGCTTGGCCATCACAGAGAACCAGTTAACGTTGGCCTTGCGGAAAGCTCTCCATGCAGCGGCACAACTGAGGCGATAGACCGTACGCCGGCAGCTTGGAAAGAAGCGACGCATGCCATACCCTATTACAGGCTTTGGCGATGTCTAGGCCAATAGTCAGAGATTCGCCGTGCCTCTCCATAGCCTCACCCCAGGTGTGTGTTATGTACGCTAGGAGGTAACCCGATGATCGTTTCGGCCTAAAGCCATATTGACGAACGTTAATTAGCGAGCTATTAAATGTATCGGCAGTTTTTCCTTTTTGGCAAAAGAGTTTAACCTTAATTTCCAAAAACATCACAACCAATTTTGATGAAAAACGCAGCACCATTTAAGCAAAGAATATTTTACGGTAAAATAGTCATAACACAGAATAAGCAACAGTATGATAATGTCAAAATCTTCGATATCCGAGAACTACTATAAGTATAAATAATTTCCTTACAAGGTTTTATTGAATCAAGTATTTGTCAGGAACATCCTTCTCTCCGAATCTCCCACCCAAAGATGGATAGGTATGTACCATGTGATTTTAGCCGGTTCGAGCCCAGTATAAAATTCCTTGGGTTTTTCCACAGGAAAGAAAACTGCATGATCATGAAAAAAACATTGTTTTTGAATTGGGTATTTCAAATGTGAAGACACAAGAGGTGATGCCTCTTTGTAATTGAGAATCAGTTTAACAACCTGCCGGTAGTAACCTTAGTTAATCAAAGAGATAGCTTTCCCTGTAATAATGGAAGCACCATCTGTCGGCCAGTGGTTAACACCCTTACCAATGAAATTACACAACCGTTATCCGAGCAGCGGCTCTCCATCGTATTTTATTACTGAAAATGTAATTTGGTTAAAGTGCCGTTATCAAATCTACAGAAGGTTATGCATAAATGTTTTCTATAGAAAGCTGTATTGACTTCAGTTCATGTTAGTTCATTAGATACTAGTCGATACATTCGGCCTTGTCAGCGTAAAATTCGCATTATATTTTCTATATAAATATAGGCTATGTTATTCCAGACTTATAGTATGCCTCTGTACCACATGTTTCTTAGATTTGAGTTGTGCTACAACTACAGAGCATTTGGTAAATTCATACTTACAGAGAATCTCTAAAAGATTTAAAAAAAACTATTCCAAGGAACTTTGTGATATCAATTAACCGCTTGGTTCTCAAACAGACCAACTTCATCTTTGTCCTGTAGTCGTGGATAAATCCGCTTTTCTGAGATTCAGAGAACTAAGACTAATTAGTCTTCAACTAATTTCTCCAACTTTTCAAACTAGAAATCGCAAGCGAGCTATTTCTTTGAATGACCTTCGTTACCTTAGAGTAAGTTCAAACTTTTTAAATTCTAGTAACTAAACGAGGGATTCTTGTATAATACGCATGGTTTTATGTAAATACTAGCTGTAGCCGTAGAAGTCGTTGTCGCGTAAAATCATAACCCTCCTTTTGCGCAGTCAGTTAAAAAGCCTATGTACTTCCCAGGTCCTCGAACTATCCCTATACCAAATTTCATCTTAATCGCTCCCGCCGCTTAGGCGTGAAAGCGTAACAGACAGACAGACAGACAGACCGATAGATAGACACACAGACAGACAGTGTTACTTTCGCATTTATAATATTAAGTAGGGATAAAGTAAAAGAGTTTATCTTCACATCGGTCGGGGTCAATGCCCTCCTATCTCCCACGTCCACACTTGTACCCCACCCCAGGTCTGTCTTTACCAGGACAACTGCAAGTCTAAACCGTCGCCATCAGCCATACCATAAAAATATTTCCGAAATGCCCTTATCAAATAGTGCTATTACACCATAGTATATGACTAGCTTATGTCCAGCGACTTACACCCATGGCGTACATCAAAGTTTATACCAAACCTATCTGATGAACTGTCTTTTTGTGAAAACCACATAAAAATCCGTTCTATAGACAACAATCGCGTTGCGTACCACAAAGCGTATCGCGAACTAACAGACTAACCCTGCGAAAGAAAAGACTTTGTCGTATATTATTATGCTGGGATTTATAAGTAGTAGTAGACTTTGGAATTTTTTCATTCAATTCTTTCATTGTACTTACAGTTGTATGCCAAAAAACCCACATTGTTGTTCGTCTGATAATAAAACCTAGAAGTAAAACTCCAGCAACGCTTTTCTGCAGCAACTTGTAATGGACTCTGTAGCTTATCGTTCTAATTAAGTCTGGTCAAGTGCACACAATTAGAATCGTAATTAATTAAAGATCACTTTATTAGAGCACTACCTAGACTGGGAATTGAGACTTAAGTGATAAGGCACACTGCTTAAATTTCACCTCACGTATTCTTTTAACGTGTAAGCTTGGAAGCGACTGGTATGTTATGGGCTATTCGTTATATTATAAAAACTGCTATTATCAGTTTTAAGCAGTATGTACCTTTTCTAATAAAACCTCAGTGGTGTGCATTGGCCCTTTAATCGATAGTTTGCATGTTCTAAGGTTGTAGGTACTACTGAAATAGGTGAATGTATAGTGAATTGCAACATCACAGTCATGATGTAGCAATTCATATTCACCATTCTTATGGATGCAGGTCATCTTCTACAATATCTAACCGATGATTTATTTATATAGGTACCTTTTCTGCAATTTACTTTAGAATATCATCAACATAAAGGAATGGAAAGTGTTGTTTTTTTATGTGTGGAAATCCTAATGGTTGCGATTCTGGACTTCTACCGACTAAAATCATACAGTAACCTTGCATATGCCTACGGCAGGGAGTCCCAGAAAGGCCTTCGGTACGATAATCACAGGGCTCTTGACACATAAAAAAGTGAAAAAGAAGAAAGAAAGAATTAAAATTGTAGGACGTGTTGATGAATGTGAAACAAACGAATTAACATACAACTTATTAGTTTCTTTTAAAATTATTGCGTCAACGAATCAATAGTTCCATTCAACAATTAAATTTATATAACTTCTATCCTGTTAATATCCTACTAGTGAATAACGGCATAAATATAAGACTATCACGATAAACCTCAGTATCGATGATAAATGACTTCCAATTTATTAGATCCGTAAATGAAGTTATTTACTTGGGCAGGGGCTAAGAACTGTAAATTAAAATCTCATAGCTCGGGACCGCCACACCACACGTAACAGATTATTGTACACCAACTATGAGTAATAAATTGTCTTTAGTGAAAATGTTCTCAATAGTTGGCAGCATTATTAGCGATCTACAGATTTAAAACACAATAGTTGTAGAAGGTGAAACATTTTTGTTTATTTCATTACACCGACCATCTTGCCCAATAAAGCTTAGATAAGCTTGTGCTATACTATTGCGAAGACTGCAAGACATACATTTTTGATTTATGTTTCATAAATATTATCAAATTAAATGTCAAGGCTGAAAAGCTGAAGGCTTTCAGAAAAGGAGAAGAGAGAAATAAAAAGATAGAATTAAAATTTCTAATGATGGTATATTGTAATTTAAACTCGGGGTCGTGGTAATTTCGGGCAGCAAGTGCGATCTCCGAAGGCCTTCGCAGGGTTCCGACTTATCTTAGTAGTTCTCAAGGCTGATGCAGTCCGCGACGTAGCCGTGCCGTCCACAACTTGGGCTGGCACGGTGTTCTCAACCCGTAGGGTGGATGATCGCTCGTAGACTCGAGGGTGCGTCTTCACCTTCGTGGCACCCGAAAGGTGGACTTCTTTAGCCCGTAGGGTGGACGCTGACAACCCGTAGGGTGGACGTTCCTGCTTGGAACCCGCAGGGTGGATCTCGACAACCCGTAGGGTGGACGAACACTTGTCGCCCGTAGGGTGGACCCTGGAATGTTCCAGATGACGGGTTAGCTGGAACCCTTTTTCCCGCCCATTGCTAAGACAGCCGACTCCTGTTAACCATTTCAGGAATCGGGGGTCTCACAATGTTTGCTGATATTCTACTTTTACAAAGAGATTTTTTCACACCCCTTTAATCTACCCTCCCATAACAGGGTTGACCAACAGCCGTTAATTTTCACTGTTTTAAAAATCTAGATTCATTATAATTAATTTGACTCACCCAATGATGGGGTTATTGACGCTCGCAGCTAAATCGCTGATCACTTTGGGAGCACCTGGCTCCTAACAATATTTTTTCACTTTGAAATTATACTCTGATGCACCTACGCCTTCGCGACTAGTGACTTTACATTATTTGAGTAATGGGGGCTTCGAAATTCGCGCGCGGTTGTTTTTATATTTTTGTACAGCGCCTCTAGCGGCACCACTCGAAACTACTAAACGTCAAGACCGCTTTTTAAATACGAATGAGGCTTCCGCCGTTGCGACAATAACTCGGTAGATGGCGCTTTCATTTATTAATCTACGTTTTCATTTTAAAACCCCTAATGTTGAACCCCTAATTGCACCCGTTGTTCCACAACGTTACAAGGCGTTATTAATTAGACCCAAAAATACTTGCAGAAGGATTTGTTTTGCGGCTAATCGACCTAATGCGGTTTGGTAATCAAGTAATCGGATTGCTAGAAGAACAGTTCTTACTAGCATTATTCAATATTGCATTAACATTACACGCATCTCCTATATCCAAGTTAGAAAGAACACAATAAAAATTCCATCTTAGATGGATAAAATAGCACTGCTTACAATTTATATTAATTACTAGCTGAGCCCGCAACTTCGTTTACGTCACATAAGGTGTATGAAAGGAAAGGTATTTCTTCATCATGGTCATCAAGCAGCGTCTGAAACTGCCCTGTTTGCTTAATCATAAAAGAGCTTAATGATTAAGTCTATTTTAAAACAATTCAGTCCACGCCTTCGGCGCGGACTGAATTGTTTAAAAATAGTCTTAATCATTAAGCTCTTTTATGATTAAGCCAACACGCCAGTTTAAGTTCACTCACATTCAAAGAAACCCCTACAATTAAAATTTTCAAAATATCTGATTCTTAAAAGTGTTATAACTCTTTTATTTCTAAACCGATTTACATAAAACAAACGTTAACTGTTAACTGGAGCAAACCTCAACACAATAAAAAAAACCGCATTGCAATCGGTTGAGCGGTTACTGAGAGTAGCGTGCACAACCGTACAGACAAACAGATATACAGACATACAGACATACAGACATACAGACATACAGACAAACAGACAAAAATTCTAAAAATCATTGTTTTGGGTTCTATTGCGTTCATAAAGCTCCCCTATAATAGTTTTTCTTATTTATCTTCCATGTACAGACAGCGACCTGTTACGATTTTATTATATGTATTGATAACAAGGTGTTTATTTAACAAAGACAGGCCCATGACGGCAGCGGCGTGACGTGAGGAACTCACGCACGCCCCCCCCTTAGAAGCGGGATCACACCCGAAACCCCCCAAAGACGCGGGATAGCACCCGCACCACCCCCTGGGCGAGGCCACAGTGGCGGCCGTGGGTCTATTGGGAGTCCTGGGACATCCTTCCGAGGGCTTACCCGGGACTGCCAACCATAGGCTGTTGGGCGTTACGTAAGGTTTTTAGGAGTCCGGCGTTAAACAAAAAAAAAAGAAAGGTGTTTATTTAACTCCAAATGTTGCCTTCATTATGTCACTGCTACTAAATAAGAAAATCATAATTTATATTCAAGGAGTCTACCGCTAGTCATTAATTTTGTAGTCATAAATTTTGGGCGTTGTCTGTTCGATGCAACATGCTGATCCGCAGATTTGCAGGATGTACTAAGGAGGTTAAAGCTACGCTATTTAGGGCTTACTGCCAGAGTTTCTACACCTGCAATCTGTGGGTCAGATATACGCAGAGGGCATACAACGCTCTGCGTGTACAGTATAATAATGCGTTCAGGATGTTGGTTGGGCTGCCACGTTTCTGTAGTGCTTCAGGGATGTTCGCGGAGGCAAGGGTTGACGACTTTCACGCAATCATCCGAAAACGGAGTGCATCTCTCCTGCGCAGGATACGGGGCAGCTCACACAGCATCTTGGGCGTTTTGTGCGATAGATGGGACTGTCCAATGCTCGGACGTTGGATAGGACTGCATGCGAGGCATTCAGTGTCCTAGTAGTTTGATGGTCTCATACAAATCATTGTTGTAATGTCTGTGTACGTAAATATTACTAACACTAGTTGTAAGAATTATGTTACTAACACTATGGATCATGATCCGAAATAAATAATTTATTATTATTATTTATTATTATTAATTTCATAACTGACTAGCTGACCCGCGCAACTTTGTTTGCGTGATAAATGAACAACCGCTCGACCAATTTTGTGCAAACTTCACATAAACCATCTACTAAATAGTCTGAACAAACCCTAAACATTTGAATTGGATAGGTGAGCCCGTTCTTGAGTTATAAAATTACAACGAAAAGTGGCATTGATTTTTATATATATAGATTAGTAAAATGTTCAAAAAGTACAATCTCCTTGCTTCTGGCTCACTCACCATCTCACTACACACTTTTCTTCTGTTAGGTATACTCGTATTTATTTTACTATAGGTGACCTTTGTAAAACTTGTATTGCCAATGGGCCGAGATTTCTTTAACATTTCAATCTGGGTTTCTTTCTTTGATGTAATTTTTACATATTTTTGTACATTTGACGAGTATGAAAGGAGTTGAGTATTTACACAATCGATCATATTCTTATATGATAAAGGTTTCTAAGACTACATATAAAAGTCGTACATACATACATGCATACATATGGTCACGCCTTTATCCTCGAAAGGGGTAGGCAGTGGCATATTATATGCCCACATTTCACCTTTGTATTATTTGTCCCAAGTAATAGGTGGTGAGCCGTATTGCCGTGTTTAAATGGACAGGCGCAGGTTGTGACTGCCTGCTGTTGAAATAAAGCCTTCAACTTAGCGTAACGACTGCCATTTACTGGCAACCGGGTCCAACGGCTTAACGTGCCTTCCGAAGCACGGAAACGCTCAAATAAATGTTACAAAGTGATTACATGGATGGTCACCCATCCATGGACCGGACGTTGCTTACTGCAGTGATCGTTTACAGAACACTGAGTCCGCGGGGCCACGAGCGCTTCTATAAAAGTCATAATGTACAATAAAACATATTCTTCGCGGTCTGACTGTCTTTCTGTGTGATCTTATAAATGATCGACGAAATTTGCGGTATACATTAATTAATTTAAAAGTTTATGAGTATTCTTCATAAACTTTTAAATTAATTAACATTATGATAATTTATATAATAAATTAAGTATAATGTCATTGTAAAATTGTAAAAACTTTAGATTGTAATCATCTAGCACTGAACTGACAGTGGGTGACCGTTATTTGCTTAGTGACATTGCAAACTGTCTGAGATATTAGGAACTGTAAATATAGTAACTTTAAGATGGTTAGTTTAAGTTGGACCAGGGACCATTAACGCTCAAATGCAAGGGAGCCACGGCAGCGGCCGCCGAGCGCCAAATGACCTATTGTTAGAACTAACTATGTTTTTGTATTTTTCTCTAGTTCGTCTCGATAGCTTGCAATCTCTTTAGGTTGATTACAATATAAAAGTTTTACCAATTTTACGGTGATAATTCAACGTGACGGGCGTTCACTAGTTCAGATAATAGTATTAGGAAATTTGACAGTAATTATCTCTACTCCAATTTAATTTTTCTACCAAGATATGGATAAGTATTGCAAATAGATTCACAGACATATTTTTACTGCCTCACTTCTGTTATTAATTTTATCATCAAACTAATTAAATTAGAATCTTTTAATCTGCGCAAGGTAAATGTCTAGAACCTAATAATATCATGTAGGAAATTTAATGCCAGTTCTTTGTAGGTAATTTATTTGTCAGTATATTATTATTACTCGTATTTCTTTATATTGAAGTCACCTATTTAGTCTTCGAACATATAAAGAATTTTAGCAAAAGCTTTCTGAAATTTAGTTGCTCTTGAAAAGCGTGAATGCAATGCTAGCTGTAGTTTATAACTGCGTGCTTCCGCGCTTAGTCGAGTCTGTTGTATTTTAAATGAGCTCTTCCCCACAACACGAGGATATCTGTTAAACTGTCACATGACCAGAAGCATTCTTCGATTTACGGCTACCACTTTACTGGAGTTATTTCTGTGGCAAGTTTATGGGGTAAGGAAAATGTGATTATGAAATTGTTTAACTGAGAGATTCGCTACAGAAGATAAGTCTCGTCCTTGCGACTGCTTACAGTATAAACTAACCGTTTTTAATGTAAGCAGTCGCTAGAAAAAATTATGAGCTTATCTTTTCGTTAATCGATACTTTTGTTAATAAAGCATTTTGCCTATTCAGTAATATTTTTGTGAACTGATTTGAATATTTCTGGTCTAAATTTGGAGTATCTGTTTTTTTTTTACAACGATCTAGAAGTGCTATTATACTTATTGGATTGTAAATTTTTCATCAAAATATAAACAACCAATTTTGATTGATACGTAAATACCTACCTAGTAGTGGAAATTTAAAAACGTTGATTTCAAATAACGATAAGAAACCTACAAACCTACCTTTAAATAAAAAGAGCTTTTTTATATACCAAAGGTGGCAGACAAGCATACGGCCTACCAGATGTACCGGTGGTCACCGTCTTTCTGTATCATAGAGTTTCTGGTAGTCGGAATTAACGGCTTGAAAAAACACGTCCACATTTTGAAGAACGGAAGTTCTCGTAACTGCAAATTTATCAGAACAGTATCAAAAGAAGTTTTGAATGATAGTATCGCAGTGATCAGCACATCATCATTCTAAAACGTGCTTACGAGATTATCCAGTTATCTTAAAATTATTAAGACATAAACTCGCCTACAATGATTCTCTTAAATTATCTGCTTTAAAAAAATATGGGAGTGAAGTTTCTACAACGAGTAACTATATTATGCTTTAACATTTTAATTTTTAATTTTGACGGCCTCTGTGTCGCAGTCGGTAATGTAACCGCCTGTCGCGCTGGAGGTCCTGGGTTCGATTCCCGGGTCGGTCCAAATATTTGTGTCATCTACAAATGTTTGTTTCGGAGTTTGGAGGTTTTTTGTCTATACTAATATTATAAAGAGGAAAGATTTGTTTCTTTGTTTTTTTTTGTTTTTTTGTTTGTTTGTTTGTAACGAATAGGCTCCGGAACTACTGGACCGATTTGAAAAATTCTTTCACTGTTGCAAAGCTACACTCTTTGTGGTGAACATAAGCTATATTTTATTTCCGTATTCCCACGGGAACGGGCCCTACGCGGGTGAAACCGCGTGACGTACGCTAGTGTAAAATGTGTTTGTATTTACAAATATATAAATATGTTTATAAGTCGTCTAGATCTCAGTACAAGCTTATATTAGCTTAATTTGGGCTAGATGATGTGTGAGATTGTCCACAAATTTTTATTTATTTAAAATTCAAGTGTGATCCGCTATGACCAAACTATGGGCAATGAAGGCTGTTTATTATAAAAGATATCAGTGTCCATTATTTAATTTAAAAAAGGCAAAAGATTTACCTATAAACAACACAAAGCTGGCAAAATTCTCAATGATACATTTCATAATATGTTGGCAGCATTTTCCGACACTATTTTTAAGCTAGACAGATTTGCTAGACAGTTTACCAGAGCTTTACCTACAGCTCAACTTGAACTGACAAAAAGTAAAAAGCTCAATGGTCGGATAGAAAAAGTTGTGTGCCGGAGGCCAGCGGCTAGCTCGATGTATTGTCTGGGATAGCTTCGCTTTACTTTTTGTAAAACGTTAACTTGATACCCTCTGTTTTAAGGGGTTAAATTGTGAAGTCGATTTTTGATACTGTATATTGCCAAATCTGTTAGAAAAAAACTGTTAAAGCCTACCTATAGAGTAAAGACGTCTACTTCGGGTACAGGGAAAGGTTGTGAGGTGCTGACCAAGGCTCATCTTGATAACGGGAATTTCCAAAATTTGTTTTTACTCCAGCTTCCCATGGAAACTTATTCCAGGGATGAGAGTGTTATCCCAGATTATTCTTATCTATCCTCGTTGCAAATTTTCATCAGCCATTACAGCGTGAAAGAGTAAAAAAACTTCCAGACATCTACTACACTTTGGTTTAGAAAATGTGAGTACTGCTCGTTCGCTCTAACTTTGCCGCTCGGCTTCATACTAAAGCCGATTTTTTAATTAGACGAAGTAAATTGACAGCAACTAATGTCACTAATTCATACAATGTTGCGTATTTTCTATGACGAAGTGACATTAGCTACTGTCAATTTACTTCGTCTAATTAACAATTCGGGTATACGCCTCTACGCCAGCGGCAAAGTTATAGCGAACGGGTAGTAAGAAGAAAACTAGGAAGGTACCTACAAAATTTCAACTTAACTAGAATGATGCCACAAGAACCACTGCGCTTGTCTTAACATATTATTATTAAATAACTAAAGCTTAAACGGTGGTCGGCAATGTCCACTTCCTAGTTGGAAATTTTAACTTTAATTAAAAATAATTTCTCTTCCCTAGTTGAAAACAAAGATGTACAAATAATAGGATTGGCCATAGAACTTGCAAGGTACAAAATGTGTGTGCTGGTAATCGTTTACCATCAAAGTAAATCAATCAAATCAGCCTATCATAGTCGTAGGTCTTTTCTAATTTAATTTTGGGAGTATCTTATCCCCAATACTGTATCTCACTAGCCAATCGGATTGGTGTAGGGTTATATTTCGAATTTTCATTCCCTTCTTCTTAACCGTACCCTATATTGGTCAACAGGTGCGCTCCTTGCAATTCGGCAGATGGTGACGCCTAATACCTTCAGTAGGGCTCCATCGCACCCTCGTCATTCACTTTTGTTTCCGGAATAAGTTACCATGAGACACGGTAACGGTAACAGAGTTCCATGCTGTGGAAGCCACGCGTATCATCTAGTTTATACTAATATTATAAAGAATAAATAATTTGATTGTTTGTTTGTCTGTTTGTTTCTCCGAAGTCTCCGAAACTACTGAACCGATTTAAAAAAATTCTTTACTGTAGGGCTAGTCTACACTATCACCTGGTAACAAAGGCTATTTTAGTCCCGTATTTCCGCGGGAACGGAAGCTACGCAGGTGATATGTAATAAATATGGACACGCCATTACCAGATAACTTTGACGAATGTATTTCTACTCATATACAAAAAAAAATCATGACTTTTAGTGTATAATTTCTCATCCATATCCATTTATTTTACAATCTTAGTGTAGTACTCGGGTACCATTTAATTAATGTTTCGTGGTAAGAAAGTTTCCATTTTAACGTTCTTGGTGGTTTTAATTTAACTGGAAATACTATACAGTATCTTGGATTTTTGGGACAAGTGCTGCAAAGACTGATTAGCGTGTGTTGTGGTTTTCTAATAAACGTTGGAAATAATTTAACACTGTCATAAACCTTTAAACTAATTTGAACTTAAAGCACAGACGATAACATTGTAATTTGCATGACAGTGATTTTATTATTTAAATGGTGATATCCATTTACATGAAGGCGCTAACTTTTTGACAGAGTAAATAATTAATTCTTCGCAACTGACATGCTAAGTAGAATCAACATAAAAATAAAATGTTTAATAATGAGGCTTTGATTAGACTTGTTATATCGATATTTATTAACTAGAATTAATTATAATGTGTGTTTATGAGATTTTTAAGCAAAGGAATGAACCGCCTCCAGAGAATAAGATTTCAAAGGTTTACAAAAATATACTTAGTATTTACTTTGACTAAATTTTACAAATACTTTTATATATTTTATGGAGTCTACATCACACAAAACAAAGCCTTTTTCTTAAGATGAATTTTAATTTATCCCTTATAAAACACATTGGGACCGTAAATCTGCCTTTTAATTTAAATTAAGTGTTTAAGATAATTAGTAGAAAAATTCTTGAAATGTTTTGCACACAGTATTTTTCCACGGCGGTAATTAGGGACGGAAACTCAACTTTAAGCCTCATTGTGTGCTTTTAATGGCCTAATGAGTTAATGACTCTTATTTACTTACTGAAACAAAAGGAGAATGGTGAACTATTTATCAAAAAGAGGACACAAAAATAAAATTCAGTTAAGAAATGTGTTAGAAATAAGAGAAATGTTTTCAGTAATGGCAGAGTCCTGTGTAAAAAAAACCATGTTAATAAAAATACGGAATGATTTGTAGCGTATCATTTTTTTTATACCACTAAGGTGGCAGACAATCATACGGCCCACCACCAGAAGGACCGGTGGTCACCGCAGCCTATGAACGTTTGCAACACCAGAGGCGTTACACTCGCGCTGCCGACCCTGTAAAAACCTTCTAAGACCCCTTTTGAAGAACCCCATACTGTAGGCGTTTGGGAAAACCGAGGCAGAGAGATCATTTCACAACCTAAGCGCGCGCGGAAGAAAACCCCTATCGGATCTAACCGTGCTGGAACGCTCGGTTTTATCTACGAATGAGAATTAGGGCCTGTTTATAACGCTGTTTCTGAGAAGGGTTTGTTGTGACCCACATCAATGTAGTGGTTGATTTTAACCCAGTCTACTTCTCCAGACCTCAGCATTAGAGACTTTCCGCCAGCTTCAAGTTTAAGATTCCTAATGAACCTGTGGGCCTGATAAATGACTTGGTAAGGTCAACAGCTAATACAATCTGACTCCGATTACACCTATTACGTGGGACTAAAATAATGATAGTGAAATATGGATTATATTTGGTAATAGTCTTGCAATATGTCTTTATTTCTTTTTTACGTGAGGGAAAATTCTCATGGATGCCATGCCGGACTCCTACCGACTAAAAAACAAAAGCTACAAATCTTCTGTATCAAGGTAGTGTCTTAGGTTTTTTGGTGGTAGACGAAGACTGTGTCTTGATTGTACTAGAGACATTTATTAAATGGGCTAGAATGGATATTTGATTGTTTGTTTGCATCGAATAGGCTCCAGAACTTTTAAACCGATTAAAAAAATTAATTCGTTGTTTGGAAAGTTACACTCTTTACGGTGAATATAGGGTATATTTTACTCCCGTATTTCTACCGGAACGGGAATTACGCGGGCGAAACCGCGTGACGACCGCTGGTTATTTATACGTTCACACTGTTACGAGTATTGTGAGCAAACAGATGAATTTGCTGAAATCGTCATTTGTAAAAATCGAATCTGTGCGCGACTCGCAAGTGCCAGTGCTCTGTGCCAAAAGATTTTCATCTGTAACAAACATTAATGCTTCTTTGCCTCCTCTTCTGCTTGACGGGTTTATTATAGCTCACAGTAGTACTGTCAAAAATCTAGGCATTATATTTGACCAAAACTTGTCTTGGCAAGCACACATTGATTCGGTCAGTAAAAAGGTGCATTTTACTTCTCACACGCTTAGGTGCCTCCAGAATCTTCTGCCCTTGTAAACGAAAATTTTATTAGCTCAATTCCTAATCCAACCTATTTTGGACTATGCGGACTCCTGCTACTTGGATACTACAGAGGAGCTTTTAAACAAACTTGAGCGTTTGCAAAATTTGTTTTATTTTTAATCTACGTAAGTATAATCATGTTTCACAGTTTTCTGCAGAACTCAAGTGGCTCCCAATCCGCCTTCGGAGGAATACTCGGATACTGTGTCTTCTGTACAATATTCTATTCAACCCTTCATATCAACGGGAGCGGTTTTCATTTATGAATAAATCTGATAAACCGTGCAGATCACATTATGTTTTTGTACTATACTACCTTTATCGTGACATAATAGGTATATCTCAGTAAATTTTAACACTCTCACCTTACGTAGTAACTATTTAGTAATCTGTGCCTTAGGTGTAAAATGTTTAAAACTTGGGTTTCAAGGTCCTAGGTCCAAAGGTTTGGACTGGATGTTAATAGGAGAGTGATTCATCCGGTAATTCTATTAACATAGATTGATCCATTTACAAATTTAGATAGGCATAAGGATATTTATATTATTCTATGTCGTACTGGGAACTTCATCTCTCGTGGCCTAAAGCTACATTACGATACAACTGTTTTTATTGGCGGTGACTGCTTTGTAAATTTTCAACATTTTCTTGCTTATTACTTATTATTGTAGAATAAATAAAACCGTATAGTAAGATAGTGCAAGTATAGGGTTTAGCGTCTGTTGACGTTTGTCTGTGCGATAAAATTGTAAACAAATAATTGAGACCAGTCATGCACAATTTACTATAGTTAATACTTTATTATTATACTTTGTTAAATACAATTTGCAAGTTATTTAATAAATATTAAAAATAAAATCATAAACTTCTGCAAAATAACGGGTATAATTACTGATAGCATGAAACCACAAGCGATGCCTGGTAAAGATATTATATGGTAGATAATGGCGTACACCCAGCTAGCGCGACATTAATTTGTCCTGTTCTTATGTGTGAGAATGCACCTTGTTCTTGATAAGTAAAAAATAATTATTTCTCATTTATTTGCATAAAGGTGTTTTGCCAGCAAATCTAAAATAGTACGGACAACATTTTATGTAGGTAATAGACAATGACGAGCCGTTTTCATTTGTTGTAATAGACTATATATATACCTTTTATAAAAATAATTTGTCTTGATTTAGTACATTGCCACTTAAAGAACTTATATTAATCCTAATGGACGCTTTGCCGGACTCCTACCGACTAAACCCACATGGTTCCCTTTCATTTGCCTACGCCCTCGGAAGGATAACCTTTAGAACTTCCGGCACAGATTTTGTCTACTAATAGCGGACTCTCGCCGGGGCACTTCAAGACTTAACACCTAAATGCGTATCCAGCTTTAGCAGTCCTTGTCCATTTTGGTCATCTTTACTTTATAAACGGTGGAACGCCTCCAGTTAAGGGTTAAAATCATTGTGTCTATCTCAATAGGCCGATTTTCACAACCAAATCTCCTGTGATAAAATCTATTCCTTTATTTTTTTTATGTAAACAAACAACATCACAAATCATTTTCGCGATGAGGATGAAAACGTCTAATGGTATGAAGAACCTTATTCAACCGACTAATGACTGTTAATATTTTTTTAGCCAACTAAGCAATGCAAGAACTCCCAAATTTGCTTAACGGTTACTGCCTAAAGTCTCGATAATACGGAGGGAGTTTATAAGCTACAAGTCAGCGAGTTTATAAGCTACAAGTCAGCGAGTTTGCGAACAGCTTTTAAACTAGTTACGTGTAAAGAGCTTTTACTATTATACTTTTGACTATCCGATTCTAATATAGTAAGCCGGGGCTACTTTACCAAGTTCAATCTGTGTATCGTCATCCCTGCTAGTGAACTAATTGCAAGGTAGGATGTTATGAAGGATTTACAATAAAAACTAGCTATCTGATTTGCTACAGAGCGAGTGTTGGTATCATCAGCACTCACTTGTTAGCTTCTAAACTCGCCAACTAGCAGCTCGTGAACTAGCCCAGTGTCATCAAGCCTTTAGTGTAACATCTGGAAGAAACGTGCTCGCGTATATTGCAATACTTAGGTCAAATGCCTGTAAAATTAAATGTGGTACATTATTTGACTAGGCAGTACGAAATGCTTATAACCGATTTGTTTATAATGTTCTCAAAATGATAATTTTTGGCGCAATGTCTTAAAATGAAAGCTTATAACCAGTGCGTTCTACCAGTAATGACCTACGGCGCCAAGACGTGAACGCTCACAGTGGGGTTAGCCCATTTCCCAACAAGCGATGGAACGAGCTATGCTTGGGCTATCTCTGAGGCATCAAATCCGAAATGATGTTTTCCATCAGATAAGCAGAGTAGTTGACATTTTTGAAGTGACACTACGCTGGCCACATCTGTAAAAGAACCGATAGCCGATAGAGCGAACAAGTTTTGGAGTGGAGACCGCAACCAATTCGCAAACGACCGTCTGTCAGATGGACCAACGAAATAAAGGTTGCAGTGAGTGAAAAGTGCAGAGACCGTGTATTGTTGCGTAATAAACTTAATTATTTCGAATACAAAAAACCCGACTGCCAAGTAAACATACAACTGAAAAGCAAAAACAAGCTCTACATTTCTTTTGTGATTTGCTTTAGCTACTTTTTTACTTTGTCGGCAACATTTGAAGGCGGGAACAAGATAAGTCAAGCGAGTGGTGGTTTGCAAATGTTGCCGACAAAGTAAAACAGTAAGTAGCTAAAGAAAATCACAAAAGAAATGTAGAGCTTGTTTTTTGCTTTTCAGTTGTATGTTTACTTGGCAGTCGGGTTTTTTGTATTCTAAATAATTAAGTTTATTTAAAACTTTTTAGTTATGTTAGTAGTGGAGTTATATATGTAAGTAGTGGATATTTCGTGTAGTGAAGGGACATTACCAAAAACAACCTTAATTATTATATTTTTGGTCATATTTCCGGTGCTACTCAACCGATTGCAATCAAACAAATGAAAAAATTTAAGTCTGACCAAGACCTTATAAACACATAATACCGCATCAAAATCGGTTCAGTAGTTTTGCGTTCATCGCAGTCAAATAATATTATAACGCCAAAAGTCTACCATTTTGATTTTCCATGAATTTTATTATACTTGGTGTCACTCACACAATCACGACGAATCAAACGTCACCTTGTATTTCAAAATCCGTCAAGCCGTTCAGGCTGTAGAGCGTCCAAGAAAAAATATCAAACTTTACATTTTAGCGCCAAAAGTCTGCCATTTAGATTTTTTAGAAATTTTAATATACCTGGTGTAACTCACACAATCACGACGAATCAAATGACACCTTGAATGACAAAATCCGTCAAGCCGGTGAGGCTGTAGAGCGTGCAAGAAAAAAAAATCAACGTTTTCATTTTAGCGCCAAAAGTCAGCTATTTTGATTTGTTTGAAATTTTGACGTTCCTGGTGTCACTCACACAATCACAACGAATCAAATGACACCTCGCATGTTGAAATCCGTCAAGCCGTGCAAACTGTAGGAAGTGATAAAGAATACATACATACATATACATACTTTATATCGAAAAACATTACCCTCCTGTCTTCGGCAGTTCGGGTAATTAGGGAGAGGCTTACGTCCAGTGTAGGTGGACTTAATGTTCATTATTATAAGGTACTAGCTGTTGCCCGTGACTTCGTACGCGTGAAAATTATGCTATAATATACACACAGATTTATTTTGTTCTCTGCCGAGCCCCTAAAATATTTAGCGTAATAACATGAAGTCTGTGTGTAAAACCTATCTCTTATTCCTGCAATGTTTTAGTTAAATAAATCCACCAGCTTACATATTTGATTGCGCTCTGCTTTTTGACTTTTCTATCATTTTATTATATGTATAGATAAGTAAACCTATGGTAAAGTTTAATAAGTACCGGTTGCCTGTCTACCGTAGTCCTTTGATATAACGTTTTTTTGCTTTTGTGAAATATACGTATTTTTTAAAATCAGTTTAATGATATATTTAACTTTACACACACACTCACACACACACACACACACACACACACACACACACACACACACACACACACACACACACACACACACACACACACACACACACACACACACACACATACACGAAAGGGTAGGCAGCGGCATAGTATACGCCCACATTTCACTTATAGTTACATGTCCCATGTAATAGGTGGTGAGCCTATTGCCGTGTTTAACTTCAGGACTTATTTTATATGTTGTTTTTATGTGTTTCAAGTAAGTACTTCTTTACGATATATTGAATCGTTGATCTCCATTAGTGCCCATTCGTAAATTGATGGGTCAATTCGTAGGTAAACAAATACAATTTCGATACTACCTAACAGATAAGCTCCAAAAAATCCTAATGCCGTACCTATCCTGAATAATGTCCACACCTAATTGACTGAAACTTCTACCCAGAAACCGTCGTACTTAATCACAGTTTGGCCCGTAATCCATCTTTAGTGAGATTCGATAGAAGGAACTATTCATCTAATGCGACCCGAAATTCCCTACGAACACCTGACTTATATTACATCCTCGCATTATAACGCAATCAGAGCGTGGAGGAAATTATCTTTAATTTGGAGAAATGTAATGAGCGCGTGCTGGCGTGTTCAGTCAACGTGATATTTGATATTATTACGATGTAGTAAGCCTACGAAATTTCAAAATTAAGTTGTTGTTTCATCGTCTTTCTAGTAACTAAATCCCAACTTTCAAGGCAGATTTGAGCTGCGTATTGTGGAGATACCTATGACATGTGAAATCTGAGAAATTCCTAAAGTCTTCTTGAATTGAGGTTTTTTTTTTATACTAATTAGGTGGCAGACAAGCTTACGGCCCATCGGAAGGTTGGTAACCGTAGCCTATAGACGTTTGCAACACCAGAGGCGCTACACACGCGCTGCCGACCCGGGCGCAGGTTGTGACGACCCACAGTTGAAATTTTTCAAGCCGCCCGTAAGGCCTTCAACTTGGCTTAACGACTGTCATTTTACCGACAACCGGGACCAACGGCTTATCGTGCCTTCCGAAGCACGGAAACGCTCGTAAATAAATGTCACAAAGTGGTCCACGTGGTGGTCACCCATCCATGTCCGGCCATAGTAAATGTTGCTTACTGCAGTGATCGTTTACAGAACACTGAGTCCGCGGGGCCACGAGCGCATTTCATAGAGATTCGTTTCCACGAGAAGAGAGTTTAGCTGGCTATGCCCACTACATCAATTCTTTGCAAATATGATGTCATCAATAAGTTCTTTTCATAGAGAGAGCGTAATATTACTGATGGAAGAGACTAATAAAAGGGATAACGTATTGAAAAGTGGAAATGACACTCTACAGAATAAACTACGGTGATTCTCAATCTTCACTTCTAATTTCCTGATTACTAGGAACAAAATAATATGTATTTAAAAAGTGAATTGTATTGCAATAACCGAAATGAAAAACCATCATTTCTACATACATTATTTTTAGGGATCAAAATATACAACAGACGTTGTTATAAAGAACACAGGAAAAAATTCACGTCATATCGTAAACAAAATTTTCATCAAATTTTGTTGCCACGCTATCAACTTTGCTACGATGTTATCACAAACCGCTGAGACGGTATTCTTACGTCAAGATGTTCACTAAACGCCAAGTCTCAGCGTCTCAAACTCATGAATTAATATAGTAGCGCGTAATATCTCAAAGCCATTCATTACGGGCGCTTCCGACTGCGTGCCATTGTACGGGTAGCTTATCAAGTGATTGATTGCTTATCTTATCTTACATTGCCCCTACCTTAATGTTTCTTACTCTTTGAAGAAGTGGTCTATTAGCGCGGTGATCCCACTAAGAGGAAGAAACCTGTATTCTTCCGGTTTGGGATAAGCATTCCCAAGGAGGCTCATACGCTTCGCAGCTAAGACGTCGCATTCGCACAGGATGTGCTCCATAGTTTCCCTGACATCACCGCAGGCTCTGCAGTCGTTATTTGAAGTGATCTTCATTTTAAAAAGCATGTCGTTTGTTCCGTAATGCCCTGTAAGGGCACCAACCACAGCTCGAGCTTTGCTTCTTCCATTATTCAATATAAATTTTGAAGCCTCATTGGTTCTGCTACTTATGAATTTCTTCGAATGTAGTAACCCTTGACTGATATCCCACTCTTGCATGTGTTTATTATCAGCATAATCCTTAGCGGCCTTTATGAATGTGCATGCTGGTAGGCCCATACATGGTTCAGGTCCAAGCATGGCATTTGCCGATCCTGTCCTAGCTAGCTCATCGGCCTTCTCATTTCCTTTTATTCCTACATGGCCTGGGACCCAGAGCAGTCGCAGCTTGTTCCTGCGGCCCAGTTTGTTTAGGGTTTTCACCGCATTCAGGACAAGTTTTGAGTTGACCTTGTAGGAATTTAAGGCCTTTAGTGACGCTTGACTGTCGCTAAGAATGTAGATGGTCTTGTTCTCTACACTCCTTTTCAGATTTTCCTCTGCGCATGCTATGATGGCATACATCTCGGCCTGGAAAACCGTGGTGTACTGACCCAGGCTGCTCCAGAGTTGTGAAGATTCTGAGTAAATACCTGCTCCTGTACCAGATTCCGTTTTTGAACCGTCTGTGTACCAGATGAGGCAGTCTGCATCTGGTGAGCGCAGTTCCTGCTTCCAGTCTTCCCTTGTGGGGACATGTATTTTGAAGTTTCTTTTGAAGATTTTTATGCACGGCATAGCGTCGCTAATCATATGCATCTTCCTTTGAATCTCATCATTAAGTTCCATTTTTGTATGCCGCGTTGTTGGCCTATTGCAGTTAAAGGCGCCTGCCGTTTTTAGTCTGTATAAGGTTTTGATCGCCTCCTGTTGTATGAAGATGTGAAGAGGGGTTAAGTTTAGTATTATATCTAACGCCTTTGTAGGCGTGGACTTAAACGCTCCTGTGATAGCCATAGTGGCCATCCTCTGTAGTTTGCCCAATTCTTCCACGCACGATTTTAGTTTGGTTCTTGTCCACCATACAACACTGCCGTAGGTTAAAATTGGGCGAACCATAGTGGTGTAAATGAAGTACAGTACCTTGGGCTTCAGGCCCCAGGTTTTGCCATACGCCGATCTACACATATTGAAGGCTCTCATGGCTTTTTCTGTCACCTTCTTGGCATGCAGATTCCATGTGAGCTCCTTGTCTAAGGTCATACCAAGGTATTTCACGTTGGTGGACCATTCTAACTCTGTGTCAAATAAAAGCAATTTCTTTAATTTGCTCAACCTCTTCTTTCTTGTAAAAGGAAGAATTGTAGTTTTGCTGGGATTAATGGTTAGATGATTTTCAGCACACCATTCCTCCACATCCTTCAAAGCTTGTTGCAGAAGTTCCGAGACAATTTCCGGAAATCTACCGTTGATCATGACAACTATGTCATCTGCATATCCCACAGCGAAGCATGCCCCTCTATTCAGTTTGGTTAGGAGGGAGTCTGCTACCAGACACCACAGTGTGGGGGACAATACCCCTCCTTGAGGGCATCCCTTGGTCGTTGTGGCGTGAACTCCTAATAGAGGTGACCTTACTCTCCTGCCCCTCAGCATGAAGTCAATCCATTTGCAGAGGGTGGGGTCAATGCCGTGTTCTTTTGCAGCTTTCATAATCGATTCGAATGTTGTGCGGTCAAATGCTACCTCAATGTCCAGAAACGCAGCCGCACAAATCTCTTGACCATCAATAGCATTCTCTGCTCTCTCGACTACATGGTGCAACGCAGTTTCGGTTGATTTTCCGGTTTGGTAGGCACATTGTAGCTTATGAAATGGTTTCTTTGTGAGAGGCCCATCCCTTATGTATTGATCTACCAATTTCTCCAGGGTTTTTAATAAGAAAGACGAGAGACTTATCGGACGAAACGACTTGGCCTCTTCATAGCTATCCTTCCCTGGTTTCGGAATGTAAGTTACCTTTACTTCCCTCCATATCTTTGGAATAAATCCAAAGGCTATGCAGGCCTTAAAAAGCCGCATCAAGTGCGGGCCTAGTATAGGAAGACCTTTTTGTAGTAGTATCGGGTATATGCCGTCCGGACCTGGTGATTTATATGGTTGAAGGTTTTTCAATACCCAACTGAGTTTTCTTTCTTCTACTACCTTCTTTGCAACATCCCAGTCTGCTTTCGTAGTTCGCCTGTTTTGCTCTTCTACGGGCATGGGAACGTCTGTGCCAGAATTATCATGAATCTTACAGTCCGGAAAATGTGTATTCATCATGATCTTTAGGGTTTCTTTACCAGATTCAGTTAGTCTCCCTTCATGGGTTCTAACTGCAATATACGCACGCCCTCACACCCTCATTAGTACAGTGGAAAATAGATCCCTCTCTACCTAAGCCTGAGACAGCACCCGCAGAGCTTATATAAGGGTCCTGTATCAAGGCAATATCGAATTTATGTCCTTTAAGGTGACGTCCTAAGAGGGACATCGCCGCTTTACAGTGATGTAAGTTAATTTGTACACACCTTAGTCCCGCCATTTTTTGTTCTTTGCAAATGGGGGGGTATCGGCAGTCTAGTGACTGTCGCCTGCATCTACAGCCTCCTCCATAGTCTCCGTCTGCGAGAGTGGAGACGACAGGTTGAGGTCGTCCAAGTCGCCCAACACATCCTCGGTGCGATGAGAAGTGGCCGGTGAAGGGACTGGGTAGCCCCCGATGGTGTCCTGGTGTGAACCCGCGTCGCCGAGCAGCATCTGTGGAGCAAGTGGCGGAACCACTGCCCCCCCACTGGCGCCGACCTTGTCATCGCTATCTTCAAGGAGCTTGAAGTAGCTTTTATCGACGCCAGCGTAGAGGCAGTAGTCCTTGGATTTAATGTACTCAGCCGAAGTCTTGTCCATCAGGACAATCCTCCTGACACTGGCCGCCTCCACATTTGTGTCCACCACCTTCCAGTCTCCCGTCTTCAGTTCGGGGTTTAGGCGCTGTAGCATCGAAAGAACGCTGGGCAGATCTGTGATCCAGACGTTCTTCGACTTCCACGCCATCTTCACCGGTTTGGGAAGATCTTTGGCGTTGACCACTTTGAGGGTAAGGCTGCCGATACTCCTCCCAGCGATCCCGGCAAGCCAGTCTGCTGACATCTGATCCTCGCAGAATACGTGGAGTGCTCCCGCGCTGACTGACCCGATGTTAAATCGAGGCAGAGGATCCGGGTGACCGACCATCATCTGCCAGAGGGCGCTGACAATCGGTCCGACGTCATCTGTGGTGACTTGTGAAGCCGGGAAGTTGTCAGTGATGATCGCCATCCTGCATCCGTTGAGAGCGTCCCTGAACGATTTGTTCAGGTTCGGTCTCTTGGATGATTCGCCGGCCTTCTCATCACTGGACTCCCTGGCCCTTTTAGCAGCAGTTAAGTCCCCTGCCCCCCCAGAAGTTGCCCCGACCGGTGCACTTCGTTCTGAGAATGTCCGTGTCCGCTTTTCCAGTAGCATCTTGCGCCTGGCTGCCCCACTCAACCTTTTCGGTTTGGCATTTCGAAGCTCGCCTCCCAAAGCATTCGTCCCAACGGGTGTGCTTGGCAGGTTGCCAGGCTGCCCGATGGTCCCCTGCCCGGTATGACTCACTTGAGTACGCCCCATGGTATTGCGTTCGGTGACCCTCCCGCCAGATGACATAATGTCCTTTTTGACGCCCTTGCGGGCATCTTGATTGATTTTGTTGGCTTTTGTTAAATCCATAGCCGTATTGAAGTAATATTCACCGAGCATGGCTCCCCACCCGCCACGGAGTCCACAACATTGGGGATGTCTAAGAAGTAGACACCAGGGTTACCATGTCGGTATAGCATTCCAGAAAAGAGTGCCCACGAGACCGCACGGCACGAGATCAACGACGCCCAACAAGACGCCGAAAAATCGCGCGCCGCCGCCTGCGGACCCCTCCCTTCCAGAATACTCGCCTGGCGGCCGTCTGACCGGACGCCACAGCCGATTGATCGTGGTTGGCTAGTCCACGACCTCCCGTTTCGACAGAAATCAGGGCCAAAGTGGAGTGTTGTAGAGTCCAACGACTACCGCTGCGTTGGAAGCCACTCAGCCACCAGGATCCCGTCATCCTGCCTTACGGGTCTCCACGCACGTCTGTGGACAGATCAGGGTTTGTCGCGGGTGGCCTCCCCTTTACCCCCCTCCCGTTTACCCCCATAGAAATGAGAAACCCCCCATTTGATTGATTGCTTAGATATTACCTAAGAGCTCGATAGAACTAGGACCTAGTACTAGTTCCACGTTAGTACATGATCATCAAGTACAGTGTTTTATTGATGGTCTCAAAATGTATACCGTTCTGAGCCATTTATTATTTTACACAATATACGAGTCTCTAACAGACTCATTGAAAATTCAATTTTGTGATACTGTTTCGGTGACATTTTGTTTTACCGCTTAGGTTGCAGATAAACTTATGACCCACCTAATCGAAAGTGGTTACTGTAACCCATAAACATGGTGAAACCCCAGATGTACCATGCTTGCACTGCCAACTCTTTATTTTTTTTATGAATTGGACAAGGTTACGCTGTGGCTTTATGCTGATAAAATATTTCAAACTACCCATAATGCCTAAACTTGGCTTAAATGACTGCCAAGTTACCCGCAACCGAGATCCAACTTTTAGCGTGCCTCCTGAAGCACGAAAACGTTCTAAAAGAGATATAAATATCACAAATATGTAAATTTGTGTTAAATTCTTCATGCAGTGATTGTTTACCGTTGATTTTACTTTTAATTAATTTAGGGTCAACATTTGAGTAAAGGTTAAAAGGAATTTTATTTTTGAGTTTTTACAGAATTTTAGTCAATAAGGAACCCTTTTACCGCTGAGTATACTTTTTAAGATAATGGCTTGTTATCGACCAAGTGAATGTACTTTTAGAAGAAAATAGATTTTTATATTTTACTTACAAATTAACATTTTGCATCAATGGATAAAAAGTGTCACCGATCTCAAAGAGGCTCTGAAAAAGGCTCAAAAGAAAAACTTCTGCAAATGTCAAAAATAAAAAAAAAATCTAATGGCGTTTTGCTAAGGAGTTGAAAGTTAATTATAAAAAATGTAAACCAAATACAGGCATCCTTCCGAAGGCTCATCAGTCACCGTGTGAGTTTAGTCAGTAAAAGCCCGACATAGAATTTGAAGAAAAAAAGCAGGTTGTACGTACTGTCTACCGTCTGGCACCTCAGTGGTATTAATATTTGCCATATCTATATTATTTCTGAATAATCATAAAGTAACTGACCTAAATTTAGTATTATAATAATGTTTGAAAAATCACGAAAAGCGTACCAAATACTTTGAAAGAATGTACATTGAACTTATCGTCTGAAAAAAACGAATATATTTAATAAAAACGGGTCTCGTTTACAAGGCAAACAACTCATCAGCCAATCCAAACAAAGAACATTTCTCGTTGGATTCTTAGCATTGTGGAACTCTGAATTTTGTAAGGTAGAAAAAATAGCTAGTTTTTTCGCTGTTTAATGATAATTCTACAGAGGAAAATAGGTAAATGGCTTAAATATTCATACTTTCTATGTATGGCTTCAAAATGTTGTCACATAGACAACATTTTGAAGCCATACATAGTAATGACAGTTATTTAGCATCAGTTTAAACTACACAAAATGCTATAGATTTATAACAATTCGCTTGTTTTTACCGTGATTGACAAATAAGCTAAATACTTTTATAACTTTTGTAATTTTGTACTTTTTTGAGTCCAATTATACTAAAGGATGTTAATCTTTTCAAGAGCCGGTAGACAAATAGTTTAAGTGATCTTAGTACTACTGAGCCCTCGTCAGTAAATTGTAAAAATAAATAAGTGCTTTTAAAAATAGTAAACCAGAAAAAATAAACGTTAACAAATGTTATAAGTGATTTAACAACAACGCTATAAATGAGCAACAAGGAGTCCGATAGTATAAAAGTAATTTAATTTTATAATTAAAACATTTACGAATATTATAAATTATATTAATCTGATTAAAATACTTCTTAGGGTTCCGTACCCAAAGGGTCAAAACAGGACCCTATTTATGCGGCCTCACCGTTCGTCTGTTTTCGTGTACCGAGTGGTTTTAGCCGGTTCGAACCCAGTATGAAATTCGTTGGAATTCTCACAGGAAAGAAAACTGCACGTTGAAAAAAAATTGATTTTAAATGCGAAGATAGAAGAGGTGAATCCTCTCTGTAATTGAAAATCGGTTTAACAATCTGCCAGTAGTAACCTTAGTTAATCAAAGAGATAGCTTTCCCTGTAATAATGGAAGCACCATCTGTCTACCAGTGGTTAACACCCTTACCAATGAAATTACACAACCGTTATCCGAGCAGCGACTCTCCATCGTATTTTATTACTCAAAATGTAATATAGGTAAAGGGCCGTTATCAAATCTACAGAAGGTTATGGGTGAATTTCAACATCTATGAATTTTTACCTAATTTTGGTGTTTTTTTTTTGTTACTCTATATGTAGATAATATTATTCTTTAATTAGAAAGAAATACGTATAATAGTTGCATGAAAGCTAGAAAAGTCTAATTAAACCCGAAAATGACATTATTATTATCGACACCTAAATTGTCAATATACCAAAATTGGTATTTTAACACCAAAATTAGATATAGGAACAAAAAAATTAGTAGACAATAAAAATACCTTTTAACATAAGATTTTTTTATTTAATGACACTATACAGGGTGAATTTTTCAAAAGGGATTGGATGGCTAAGTCCGAAACTACAAGGAATAGCGAATGCTCAAAGGAGTCACGAGCCCGATTTTGATAAAACTTAAAACCTCATCATTAGATTTTTGAAAAACCAGTAATTGTAGCCGGGAATCGAACCCATTAATTTTGAAAAAAAAAACACATCCTATATTATTACACCATACGATAGTGTTGCTATTAAGGACTTTATTCTGGGAAGTAATGACATACGGCAAACTAAAGGAAAGTGCTCATCTTTAACAAAATACAATTTATTTTTCTTACGTTAACTGATTAATTGTTCATTGTTTTCAATACATAGCTGGATTCGAGACCTAAAGGATCGTATTGCATTCAAAATTATTGATTCCGTTTAGAATATTCTCCAAAGAATCATTCTGAGCATGATTTAAAATATGGAATAGTTACGATCTATTCTGGGATTTTGAACGAAACAAATTTAGATACAAAATTTGGGACATGAAATATGAATTCTATTAAAATTTCAAACTTTCCTTAAATTTGCCGTATATCATTACTTCGCAGAATTTGATCCCTATCAGCGACACTATCGTATGGTGTAATAATAAAGGGTGTGTTTTTTTTTCGAAATCAATGGGTTCGATTCCCAGCTAGGATTATTGGCTTTTCAAAAATCTAATGATGAAGTTTTAAGTTTTATCAAAATCGGGCTCGTGACTCCTTTGAGCATTTTTAGCTATTCCTTATAGTTTCGGATTTGGCCATCCAAGCCCTTTTCAAAAATTCACCCTGTATACGTAATATAGTTTTTTTTATATATTTAGCTTGCCAAAATGATGCAGCCGTCGCCTGATGGAAAGCCACAGCAACATCTAGCGATTGGGGGCCAACGTCCCAGTCTGTAGGACTATAGAAAGCGGCCCTCAACTTGGCGGCCCTATGATGTGCCTCTTCACGCTCCGCTTGAAGAACCCATGATTGTAAGAGGAGGGAAACACGTGCGCTGGCAGGTCGTTCCAGATTTTTATGGTTCGACAGAGAAACGATCTTTTGAATCGTTCAGTTCTAGCAAAGATTCTCTCCACTGTGTGAGAGTGGCACCTCTCACACAGTGGAGAGAATCTTTGCTGGCAACCTTGTGGCACCTGTCCAGCACGCGTTGTTCGGGATCAGAATGGAGAGGGTGGGAGAAGGTTGAAGAGTTCTTCAGAACACTCACCGTGATAGATACGGTAGAAAGCAGCCAAAGATGCAATAGTTCTTCGCTGCGCCAATGACTCCAGACTTTCCGTTACCTCAGGGCAGTTTATAATGCGAATAGCTCGCCGCTGCATAGAGTCCAGCGCGTCAAGCAAGTACCTCGAGGAGTCGTCCCAAAGGTGAGAGCAGTATTCGACGCAAGGACGTATTCTGCGTTTTGTACAGCGGACACCTCTGGTTTGGCGTAAAGAACCGCTTCACCTTGTTTAGGACTCGTAGTTTTCTCGAGGCTAGCCCAATACATCGCTCAATATGGTATTTGTGATTGAGGAGGGAGGGAAGGATGTCCGGATTATCTCCTAGTGGAATCGTCGTATTCTGAAGAGAGGGTAAGGGTAGGAAAGGGGTTTTTTAGCTGTAAACGCACACGCCTGTGTTTTACGGGCATTGAACTCGAACAGGTTCGAGGATCCCCATTGTGAAATGCGGTCCAGGGCGCATGCCATACTCTATCGAAGGCTTTAGCTATATCGAGGCTTATAGCCAACGACTCACCGTGCCTCTCCATAGCCACACCCCAAACATGCGTCACGTATGCCAGGAAGCCACCCGCAGATCGTTTTGGCCTAAAGCCATATTGCCGATCATTGAGTAGCGAGTGATCCTCGAGTTAGCGCATGAGTCGTTTGTTGATGATCAGCTCAAATATTTTACAAATGATCGAGGTGACGGCTATAGGGCGATAGTTGGCAGGGTCCGACCGATCCCCTTTCTTGGGGATCGGTTGTACGTTCGCCACTCTCCAAGCCTCCGGCACTACCCCTGAAGAGTAGGAGAGGCGATACAGGCGCGTTAATGCTGTAGCCAATTCGGCCGCACATATTTTTTAGCACCACCGCCGGAATGCCGTCAGGACCACTGGCTTTCCGCGTGTCGAGTGACCGCAGCACCGCCCGCACATCACACTGCCGGATGACAATTTTTGGCACTGTGTAACCACAATCGGCGATGGTGGGGGGCTGCATGCCACAGTCGTCGACCCGGGAATTGGCCGCAAAGAGGTTAACTAGCAGGTCGCCTTTCTCTTGGGCCTTGTGAGCCAGTGATCCATCGGGGTAACGCAGAGGTGGCAGCTAACTCTCTTGAAGGCGCTCTCGCTGGCTCTAGTGGCTCTGTTATACGCTGCCATGAGGTGTGCCACGTTCGGGTCCCGCATTGCCCGAGCCCTGACCCAAGCGCGAAACGCCATCTGATTTTTCTGAACAGCCTCGGCGCATTCACGCCCGAACCAGGGACGAGCTTTGCGGATGCTGGCGACATCAGTGTATGGAATGTAGTATTCCCTACCTAAACTGATGTCACCAGCTACCGCAGATGCGCTCTCCAATGAAGCCTCACCTGCAAAGCAGCGCTGACTCCACGGGATAGACGCAAAGTAGTAGCAGAGACCGTCCCAGTCTGCTGACGAGTAGAGCCATAACCGCCGCTTCATCTCAACTGCACGCGCAGGAGATGATACTTGCCTGCGGGCATGCAAGTATAAGGGCTTTGCGGCTGAATGCTTGTTAGTTGTGTCCTTTTTTTTCCTTTCGTAGTATGCTTTAAAATTAATCCGATTCCGTTTCTGATGAGCTCTGCGAGCACGTGGTGGCATTTCACTCAAAGGTACGATTTTTCCTTCTGCTTTTTTTCGGGGATATCTTCCTCTTTCTTTTCTTCGTAATTCCTCTAGTTTCTCTGGATCTCTCTTAATTTTTTCTTTTCTCTTCCTCTCGGCATTTCTTTTATTCTCTATACGCTCGGCTTAAGATAATTTTAATGTTTTCTTTGGCATGCTGGAATGGAAGGAATACTACTAATATACTTAAAAGCTCACACCTAGTATATTTTTCATTCAATTAATGTGGAAAAAAATATTCTCAGAGCACGAAGTAAGAGTATCTCACATTGTTGATAATATTTTTTTATTAGTTCATAATGAAATGAAGGTGCTATCTGAGGATGGCGTCACTCTTAATACGTACTGTGGAGTCAAAACTTAACGTTCGGCAGCGGTAGCTGCACCGGAACAGTATTCCGGTAGACATAGGTTCGAATCCTGTTTCGAGCATAAATTCTTTATCCATATTAATTTAATGAAAATAAACATAGAATTTCTAAAATTACCCCAGAAACTATAAATCTAATTTTGGTGTAACTAAGCAATTTTGGTGATTAGTCAAACACCACCAAAATCACCTAAATTAGACCACCAAAATTAGAAATGTGTCAAATAAGTTGATTTGACAAAATACTATTCAGAATTTTATAATGACATTACTATTATTTTAAACAAGTACCGAACCCTTACGCTATACATTGGGTATTTAAACAAATAACGAGCTTAAAACGTTTTAAATTACCTACACAAAAATTACTGAAATCGTGTCCGAGGGCTTACGAGAGTATTACTTACGTTTTTAGCGGGAAGTCGGAGCAAGCTGGCACGAGACTGGCACTGGTGCGTGACAGCACAGGACTCAATGATTCGAAAGATGGTAGTAACGTCCCGGTACCTATTTTCAGTATGATTCACGGAATGATTTTGTTATTGACACCAAAATTTGAAACTTATCGCGGACGGACCTTATACATTTTTTATAAGATTAAATATAGCACTAAATACTCGAATTAAATAGTCAAGAGGTGGAAAAGCTAATACAGAATTAAAATAAAATTAGGTATATCTAGTAAGCTGACGGTGTGTTGATTGGGATGTGATTTTTCTTTATAAAACAGGTTGTGGACGAGCCACCAAAATTATATTTTATATAGAAAATCACATAATATAAAAGTTTGATTGATGTTCTAACACGTTCGCAGTGGTAGTGATTTTTCTAACCAAAAATTGCGGTTTATGACGTATTAAAAAAAACTACCAGCTCTATCTCGTTCAAACCAATTTTCGTTGGTAGTTTTTATGGCAATGTACATTATATATTCTTTTTAGACTTATCAATCTCTTAGTTTAGAAGTTAGAGGGGGGGGGGACACACATTTTTCCACTTTGGAAGTGTCTCTTGCACAAACTATTCACTTTAGAAAAAAATGATGTTTTAAACCTCAAAAGCATTTTTGAAGACCTATCTATAGATACCCCACATGTATGGTTTTGATGAAAATAAAAATTTCGAGTTTCATTTCTGAGTATGGGGATCCCCAAAATTTACTGCTTTTTTTATAGTTTTATATAAGAATCTTAATGCGGTTCACAGAATACATCTAGTTACCAAGTTTCAATAGCATAGGCCTTATAGTTTGTAACGTAAATACACGTTACCTTGTGTAAAATAAATACTTATCTATAAAAACCCTTATAATTTAATAATAGTAACAAACTTACCTAACAAAACCTACACTAAAATAATTCAAATAGCCTAAATATTATGTACAAACAGTATTTACAATATATACTAATTAAATAAAAATATTAAAACTAAAAAAAACAATAAAATATCAAACCCAATGCAATTATTTCATTGACTTATATCCTTGACTGTACCGGGCCATCGGATTCTATTGTGTTCGCGTTGCCTCCTTACTAGAACGTACGATCCTTACGTCACAAACCTGCACGGACGACATTGAATGACCGCAGCCTAGGGCGCGGCCATCTCAGTCGGCGAAAAAGTTAGTTAGCGGTTGCACGTACTGCGCCCCGATACTAAGTGCTAACCTCGTCCGCACGTAATTGTGGATTCAAATTTAGTTACTTTTGCAAACTTGGTAATCTGCCTGTCAGTGATAATAATAATATTATTAGTCGACTGTTTAACCAAAAATTGGAATTTTAACCCCGGATTGGGTAAGTGTTTAACATATTTTTTTAACCTTGCTAGGAAATGCTCATTATTGTAGTACCTACCTGTATATAATGTAAACAAATGTACATTTCGCTATGATAATTTTGCATCCCATAGTGAATACCTAATTGTGAATCGATCCTGATTTAAAAAAGTCATTCACCATCATTTTATTTTGCAATACATGACTATCCATGACCCGCTCTGATTGCTACACTGCACTGCACCTTCCGCATGGCAAACTTCCCAAGCGCTTAACGCGGGACATCGTCACCATCACCATCACCATCACCATCACCATCTGACATCATCGGTGTCGCTTATCGCGGCTATAATTGGGACATAGCTTGACTGGTTCCATTGTTTTAGGGTCCAAGATTTGGGTTCGGAACCGGCACTACATTATTACTGACCGCGGTCCAGTCCCCGGCTCCACATCACCAGCCCCAGCGACGACCTTCCACGCAGCCGACCAGCGGAGCTGCTATCGTCGCATCGCGCACGGGAAGTACCACTACCGGAGCAAAATTGACGGGCCTTTACCACCCACGACCTTAGTTCGTCCTTGATTTTTTTTAAATAAAATTAGCTAGCTAAGTACTCCATTAGTTTTATTTAACCGAGTACCTACGCTACAAGTTTCGGAGAAAAGTGACTGTGACACATGGACGGACAGACAGACAGACAGACAGACATGACGAATCTATAAGGGTTCCGTTTTTGCCATTTGGCTACGAAACCCTAAAAACGGCTATAATCAGTTTTAAGCAGTACCTTTTCTAATAAAACCTCAGTGGTATATTGATAGATTGCATGTTTTAAGGTTGTAGGTACTGAAATAGGTGAATGTGTAGTGAGTTGCAACATCACAGTCATGGTGTAGCAATTCACTCGATTGATATTCAACACTCTTAATGGATGCAAGTCATCTTCTACGATACCTAACTGATGATTTATTGATATAGGTACATTTTCTACAATTTACTTTAGAATGTCATGAACGTAAAGGAATGGAAAGTGTTGTTTTATTACGTGTGGAAATCTACATTGTTGCTATTCCGGACTTCTACCGACTAAAAGCACACGGTGACCTTACATAGCCCTACGGCAGGGAGGCCCAGAAAGGCCTACGGTAGGATAACCCCTAGGCTCTCGACACAATAAAAAGTGAAAAAGAAAAAATAAAGCATGAAAATTGTAGGAAGTATTGATGAATGTGAAACAGACTAATTAACATGCAACTTATTGGTTTCTTTTGAAATTATTGCGTCAACGAATCAATGGTTCCATTCAACAATAAAATTTAAATAATTTCTATCCTGTTAATATCCTACTAGTGAATAACGGCATAAATATAAGACTATCACGATGAACCTCAGTATTGATGATAAATGACTTCCAATTTATAAGATCCGTAAATGAAGTTAATTACGAGGGCAGGGGCTAAAAACTGTAGATTAAAATCTCATAGCTCGGGACCGCCACACCACACGTAACAGATTATTGTACACCAACTATGAGTAATGAATTGTCTTTAGTAATAATGTTCTTAATAGTTGGCAGCATTAAACAATCTACAGATTTAAAACACATTAGTTGTAGAAGGTAAAACATTTTTGTTTATTTATTGCGCCGACCATCTTGTCCAATTTAAGCTTTATTGAGCTTGTGCTATAAGATTTAGAAAACTGTAAAACATGCATTATTGATTTTTATTTCAAAATATAACAGGTTCAGTGTCAATGCGTAATTTAGTAATTGCGCAATAAAACTGTTTTTACCCCTCGGGTAGGGAACCCTAAAATCATGCAGAAGGATTTGTTCGGGGTGGAAATCCACCTAATACGGTTTCGTAATCAGGTACTCAGATTACTAGAAGTAAAGGTCTTGCTAGCATATTCATTATTGCATTATGCATTGACATTACACGCATTAACAACGCACACATAGAAAGAGCACAACAAAATTCAATCTTAGATGGATAAAAAAGCACTGCTTACAACTCATATAACAAGGTGTGTAACAGGAGGTTGGAAGCTGGATGTTGTCACAAGAAACACGGAGAGAAGGCTTGACTATTTTTATTTTCGTCAAAGATAATATATGTACATAAAATGAGTACAGAACCAATCCCTTATAAAATTGGTTCTCTTATCCAAAAAAGGAACCATAGAGGTCACTCCGAGCAGTGTTCTTAGCGACTATTCCAAGTAGGATGTAGCCCTTAGATGCGCTGCGAGTGGCAGTCTTGATTCCACTAAAATAAAATTATACACGGTAAGGTCATTCCCTTATGGAGAATCTCGATAGCGCGATTTAGAAAATAGTGAGGGCGACATCTAGGAAGCATACTAACACTTAATGCTATGTTTACGTAATGATACAATAATGTTAAAATTAGGTCTGTTACAGTCTCCCCCTCAGGCCCCGAAGACGTCCCGGCGAGAGGGACTGGTTACTGGTGGGTTTTCCGTGGTCGACCTCGTCGTCTCTTTTCCTTGATAGGCAGCACTGGAACTATAGCAGCTTTCCTGGGTCGTCCTCTTTTCTGTAGTGGCTGAACTGGATCAGGAAGTTTAGTAGAACTGTCACTCTTGAATAGTGTTAAGTCAGCTGCATGATAGACTCCAATTGGAATCTGCGGCTCAGTAGGATGAGCTACTTTAAACGAAGCTGGTCCATGTCTATGTACAATGACATAGGGACCATCACGACGAGGGGCAAACTTTGCAGTTATACCCAGAGCTCCTCTGCTGATGGGATTAGTCTTGACTAAAACCATGTCACCAGGCTGGTACCTAGGATGCTTTTCTTCTCTCTCCCCCTGCAGGAGAGCTGCTCCAAAAGCATAATTACTTATGTCTGTCTTCAGAGTATATGGTTGTGTATCATCGGCTGGTTTCCCTATGGGAGGCTTTCGATCAGGGATCAGCGAAATGGCTATATCGATTTTGGTAACAATACAATATACTCCTAATGAGGAGGGGGTACTTTTATCATTAAAAATGTCTTCGTACTCTACGAATAAACTATTTATTGAAGGACTATGCATCTTATCTATCTCTAAACTACATATAAAAGTATCTACATTCGATTCGTCTTGATCTGGAAAGAGTTGTTGTGAGTGTGGGGATAGTTGTACTTCCGCTTCTCTTACATTTCTTTCCGCATCCTGCATCATGAAATCCGCAAAGCACGGCAAGTATCCATCGAAAAGAGGTCTCTTTCTTTTGATGGGAGACAGGCTCAAAGGTATCAGCTTGTAGTCGGCTGTCTTTGAAGCTTGGGGCATGGTTGCTTCTCGCGATGGCAACGTTGCAGATCGTAATATGTTGTCAGGTACTGGGTCTACTGTACAACTATTTGCGCTGGCTTCAAACGTAACGAAATCTTCCTCATACATTTCGTAGTACGTAGGTGAGTCCACAAACTTCCAGGTGAACTGTGGAAGGTTTAATATCATTTGGGCCTCTTGAATAAACCCAACGCCTAGAAGGGTTCGGTTGTCTCTTGCCTCTGGTAATACGATGAAGGTGGTTGGTATTACTCGGTCTTCCAGTTGTACTGGCACTGAGGTAGTTAGTACACGCTGAGTTTTTCCGATTCCATCAGCGAGAGTGAGGTTGACTTTTTCCTCTCGAAACTTGTAGCCTTGCGCTACCAACTGCTTATAGAGGGTATATGAAGCCACACTGGTTTTCGCGCAAGTGTCAATGAAGGCTGTCCCTTTGATGCCTCCTATCCCTATAAACACTATAGGTCGGTTTCGTATGTTCCTTTCCAGGCTAAATGAACAGAAACTAACGTCGGTTGAGCCGATCGACTGTCTTTTCGAGGCTGCACACTTCGGGCAATTGCTTCGTACCACTCCGGGTGTACCACAACCATAACAGGTCACTGTTGGTGTGGATGGCGAAGGTGCTTGGGTAGTCTTAGTGACAGGAGCCGGGGTGCCACTAGATACCCCGAGTTCCTTTTGTTTGGCTTTTAGCTTGCGGCAATCATCAGTGTCATGCCCTGGAAAGTGACAGAAGCTGCATTTCTTTCTTTCATTGGGTTTTGGTCCCAACTTCTTATCTTCATGACTTCTTCCAACGTTGTCTGCCCACATTTGCTCTAACCCGCGTGCCTCTTCCAATAGCTCGTCGTAGCTGCTAACGGAGTTGCGTGGTATTCGGTCCCGTATACGACTCCTGAGTTGACCGTATATCATATGCAGTTGATGTACTTCAGGTATTTCCGGAGCTGGGAGCTGAGCAAACAATGCGCGTTTTTGTGCAATAAATACTTCTGTAGATGTATGGAAGTCCTGTTTCTCGCTCATCATTTGCTGGTAAATAATATAAGCCGGTTTCTTAGGCGCAAAGGAGTACCACAGTCGTTCCCTGAAGTCTTCCCACGTTGTCACGTGGCCTTTGATGCCCTGCCACCATACCGCAGCTTCACCCTTAAGCAGGAGGGAAAGACCCGCAAGAGCGTCGGCGTCGCTGATCTTCCACACTTCTTTAAATATGTTTACTGCTGTCAGGAACGCTTCTACAACTTCCGAATTCTTTGTTCCATTGAATTCTGCGCGGCACGATGTAAACGTTTCTTGTCGTCCAGGAGATAGTTTCGCAAGCAGTTCTTGAAACTGGGTGTCCGACAAGGTAACCGACATCTTGGTTGGTGGAGACCTTTTCTTGACGAAAATTGAAGTCTTTCTTCCGTATCTTGTGACGTATCTTGCACTTCCGCAGACGTTTTCGTGCCCACCGTTGGTCGCCAGATTGTAACAGGAGGTTGGAAGCTGGATGTTGTCACAAGAAACACGGAGAGAAGGCTTGACTATTTTTATTTTCGTCAAAGATAATTGAAATTAAAAAATTAAATAAAAAAATTATGTACATAAAATGAGTACAGAACCAATCCCTTATAAAATTGGTTCTCTTATCCAAAAAAGGAACCATAGAGGTCACTCCGAGCAGTGTTCTTAGCGACTATTCCAAGTAGGATGTAGCCCTTAGATGCGCTGCGAGTGGCAGTCTTGATTCCACTAAAATAAAATTATACACGGTAAGGTCATTCCCTTATGGAGAATCTCGATAGCGCGATTTAGAAAATAGTGAGGGCGACATCTAGGAAGCATACTAACACTTAATGCTATGTTTACGTAATGATACAATAATGTTAAAATTAGGTCTGTTACAGGTGTTGATTTAAATCGGAATATTGCAATCATGTTGTTACTACCACTACATAAAAAAATATAAGTATTCAAGGGAGCTACCGCTATCGCTTTCTATAAATAGCTTCAATTTATTTTGTAAAATGTCTAAAAATTATAATATGCTTACACTGGCTCACCATCTCACTACACACTTTTCTTCTGTTAGGTATACTCGTATTTATTTTACTAATGGTGACCCTTGTAAAACTTGTATTGCTAATGGGCCGAGAATTCTTTATCATTTCAATCTGAGTTTCTTTCTTTGATGTAATTTTTACATATTTTTGTACATTTTACGAGTATGAAAGGAGTTAAGTATTTACACAATCCATTAAATTCTTTTATTATAAAGGTTTCTTAGACTACAAATAATTCGTAATGTACAATAAAACATAATTCCACGCGGTCTAACTGTCTTTCTGTGTAATCGTAAAAACGGTCGACAAAATTTGCGGTATACATTAATTAATTTAAAAGTTTATGAGGATTTTTTCTATCGTAAAATGTTAAAAGCATTAGATTGTAATCTATCTAGTGCTGAGCTGACAGTGGGTGACAGTTATTTGCTGAGTGAGATTGAAAACTTTCTGAGATATTGGGAACTGTAAAAGATAGTAACTTTAAGATGGTTAGGTTAAATTGGACCAAGGACCATTAACGCTCAAATGCAAGGAAGCCACGGCAGCAGCCGCTGAGCGCCAAATGTCCTATTGTTAGAATCTACCATTTTTTGTTCTTTTCGCTAGTTCTTCTCGATAGCTTGCCATCTATTTAGGTTGATAAGAATATAAAAGTTTTACCAAGTTTACGGTGATAATTCAACGTGACGGGCGTTCACTAGTTCATATAATAGTAGGAAATTTGACAGTAATTATCTCTACTCCAATTTAATTTTTCTACCAAGATATGGATAAGTATTGTAAATTGATTCACAGACATATTTTTACTGCCTCACTTCTGTTATTAATTTTATCATCAAACTAATTAAATTAGAATCTTTTGATCTGCGCAAGGTAAATGTCTAGAACCTAATAATCTCATGTAGGAAATTTAATGCCAGTTCTTTGTAGGTAATTTATTTGTCAGTATTCTATAATTACTCGTATTTCTTTATATTTAAGTCACCTATTTAGTCTTCGAACATATATATAGAATTTTAGCAAAAGCTTTCTGAAATTAAGTTGCTCTTGAAAAGCGTGAATGCAATGCTAGCTGTAGTATACAGCTGCGTGCTTCCACGCTTAGTCGAGTCTGTTGTATTTTAAATGAGCTCTTCCCCACAACAGGAGGATATCTGTTAAACTGTCACATGACCAGAAGCATTAGAGTTATTTCTGTGGCAAGTTTATGGGGTAAGGAAAATGTGATTATGAAATTGTTTAACTGAGACATTCTTTAAAGAAGATGTGTCTTGTCCATGGTTAGTTTAAACTGCCAGCTGTTGTTAAAAAAAATTATGAGGTTATGTTTTTAATCAATTGATATTTTTCTCAATAAAACAGTTACTTAGCTTTATGTTCATTTGGTAATTATTTTTGTGAACTAATTTGACCACTTCTAGTTTTTTAACAATGATCTAACAATGCTTTTTTAAAATCTATATATATAAAAATGTTGTGTGCGTTTAAGTATCTATTAAAAACTCAAAATTTACTGAATAGACTGAGCTCAAAATTGGACACGATATACAATAGGATTCAGAGATGTTTTAGGCTACTTTATACACTTTTATCGTAGCAATAAGAATAAAAATAGCTTTAAAAAGTGATTTTACCAATAGATGGCGCTGGTCATTTTTTTTTTAAATAATATTCTGCCAGCTTCAGAACAAAATATTAAAAACAGCCTATTTAGAAGGCACCTACCAGATTGATGTTTTTTAAGAGAAGTTTGATTGCGGCCTCCTTGCATTCAGAATAATAAAAGAGAGTACTTATCTAATAAAGAGGTCAGATATGTTTTGCATGTTATTTTTGAACTTTTTGGATATTCGGAATTTTGGAGTTTTGGACTTAAGACTCTTGGAATTTTGGAGTTTTGGAATTTTGGAGTTTTGGAGTTAGGGACTTTTGGACTTTTGGACTTTTAGAAGTTTAGACTTTTAGACTTTGGAGTTTTGGACTTTTGGACTTTTGGACTTTTGGACTTTTGGACTTTTGGACTTTTGAACTTTTGGACTTTTGGACTTTTGAACTTTTGGAGTTTTGGTCTTTTAGACTTTTAGACTTTGGAGTTTTGAACTTTTGGACTTTGGTCTTTTGGACTATTGGACTTTTGGACTTTCGGACTTTCGGACTTTCACACTTTTGGACTTTTGGACTTTTGGACTTTTGGACTTTTGGACTTTTGGACTTTTGGACTTTTGGACTTTTGAACTTTTGGAGTTTTGGTCTTTTAGACTTTTAGACTTTGGAGTTTTGAACTTTTGGACTTTGGTCTTTTGGACTATTGGACTTTTGGACTTTCGGACTTTCGGACTTTCACACTTTTAGAAGTTTAGACTTTTAGACTTTGGAGTTTTGGACTTTTGGGCTTTGGACTTTTGGACTTTTGGACTTTTGGACTATTGGACTTTTGGACTTTTGGACTTTTGGACTTTTGTACTTTTGGACTTTTGTACTTTTGGACTTTTGGACTTTTGGACTTTTGGACTTTTGGACTTTTGGACTTTTGGACTTTTGGACTTTTGGACTTTTGGACTTTTGGACTTTTGGACTTTTGAACTTTTGGACTTTTGGACTTTTGAACTTTTGGAGTTTTGGTCTTTTAGACTTTTAGCCTTTGGAGTTTTGAACTTTTGGACTTTGGTCTTTTGGACTTTTGGACTTTTGGACTATTGGACTTTTCGACTATTGGACTTTTCGACTTTTAGACTCTTTGACTTTTTGACTTTGGACTTTTGAACTTTTGAACTTTTGGACTTTTGGACTACTAACTCCTATGTATATTTCTTGATACTGCTTTCGAAAAATAAGGTCATGAAGAAGTTTCACTTCTTACGTGTGTACAATATCACGCACACATTTTTTTGTTTAAATGTACCCATCATTTAGTTTGTTATTCATTTCTCATAGGTACATAAAACCACCATAAAAATGTCACAGCGAAGCGTGGCAGGGTACCGCTAGTTTAAATATAAATTACTCATCAAAATAAATACATCTAGTTTTATTAATACGAAGATACAAAGTGGTGAAAATTTTAAAATGTCGATTTTAAATAACGATAACAAACAATTTAAAATCAGCATTTTTTAATCTGTCACTTTTCAATCGAAACATTTTACCACGTCAAAACGATAAATCTATGAATACAGTCAAAGCGGGAGACAAAAGTCCGGCAGCTGTTGTTAGTAAAATGACAAATTGCGACACCGTACATTGCCTGAGCCTTACGCAAATCGTATTTAATGTTTGCTAACTTTACTAGGTATTTATTTTAAGGTTTGATGTGGTTTAAAATGCAGGTGATTGGTATATTTAGTTTTATAAGCAATTATAATTTAGAAAAATATAATTAAGAAAGGAAAAAGGCGGAGGAATCTGTCACTTACTGTAGATCTGTCGATACAAGCACACAAACGGTCTAAAAGTGTGGGATTCCTCTGGGATACTATACCGGACTCCTATTGAATAATCTTTGCAGTTCCCAACAACTCATGTAATTGTTATGTGTATTTATTGTCAAAATAAAAACGTTTAATGGATTTAAAACAATCTTTACTCCATTATCACTTATTGTATATTTACAGAGGGTAATATGTATTTATCAGTTAAAGAATAAATCAATAACGTTTTAACTAAAAGGACATGTTCTTGTTATGAAACTTTTATTGATGCAAAAAGATACAGTAGGTACATAATAAGCTTAAATGTTTGAACAAATCAATACTACTATCGTTGGTTTCGACACAAAGTATTGGAGAAACAATCTGCAACTACAAACTAAGTACAAGTTGCCGACTTGTTGCAAACTAAGCCAGTCTTCGTGTAACTCGACGTCACGTAAAGTGTAAAAACAAATTGTTAACTTCGTGTCGAATGAAGTAGTGACTGAAGAAATTATCCTTACATAATATTATAGTTACACCAATTCCTACACGCCACTGGATTATAGCACAAATTAGAAATAGTACAGGTGGAAACCTACATACTGAATTCGCTGAGGCTACGTACACCTAGACACCGCTCACTGAGTTTACAGACACATGGTCAAGATATTTTTATTGTAGTTTTCGATACTGATTTGTGTGCAAGTGTGCGTAGCAGAGGGTAGGCGTGAAAAAAGTACATACATGAGGTTTCCATCTGTAGGTAATATCTCTAATTTGTGATTATAGTCTGTTTTGATTTAATGAACTACTAAAATATATACTTACCTAGTACTAGCGGACGTCACGCGGTTTCACCCGCGAAGATCTTATGTATCCTATGCACAATACAAGTAAAGCCCACTATGTTCACCGGAAATAGTATAGCTCTTCGATTGTCAAAAAATATTTAAAATCGCTTCAGTAGTTTTGGAGTCTATTTGATGCAAACAAACAATCAAATCTATCCTCTTTATAATATTAGAATAGATTAAATTTAAAGTAAATATTAGGTAATGAAAAGAAAAGTCTTATAACATACTTTTAACTTTAAGATACTACAAGACTTTCCTTATTATTTCTAAAAGTCATCTCTAAGCATAATATAGGTTTACCTACCTAAAAATATTTAATAAATTATTTGTAAAAACATAATTACGTCGGTATAATAATAATAAATGACGAGTAACTTTGTTTCGTACAACGTGAAAAATGCTTCATCAATAGTGTTAACATTTTCATGAAAAGTGTTTCTTTCATCTTCATTTTCTTGATAATACATGTCGTATTCTCCGAATATTAAGCGGGATTACCGACCTTCGTAGTAGGTAGTACTATCAAAAAAGATGTTGGTATTTTAAATAACAATAAAATTCAAGTTTTATCATCTTCCAATATCATTACGAAGAAAAACCTGCACTAAGTACAACTAAATACGTACACATAAGAGAAAAATAGAAAAGAAACAGGATATAAGCAGAACGCCTGACAGAAGATCCATACATCGAGTTATTTCCACTAGAGAGAGTCTGCTGAATAAAAACGTACTCATTCAACTGTGAGTCGATATGTAGGGACGTCTTGTATCACTTAATAGCCTGATTTATTGACGTAGGTACGGCATATTCAGAGTTGCACTTGCAAAAATGTGAACAGCGTATAATAAAGATAAGTATTCTGTTTTTTCTTATAGAATGTGAAGTCTTTTATTAAAATTTACGTGTGTTGATCCGTCGGAATGTTATGTTGGACTCTTGCCGACAAAAATCCACTGCTTTTGACCAGGAGTCCTGGGTAAGTTTTCGGAAGAATGTCCTAGGAAGATTCTGATGTCTATTATTATACTCGTAAACGCCTATCTTAGTCTGCTTTTATGTTCATACTCTAAAACAGACATTTTCAAAATACATTTTAAAGAAAAATAAAGTTTTTAAAGCACATAGTGTCAAAAATAGTCATTAAGGCCGTGGGTAGGCCTAACGACCTTGACCATACAAAACACGCGTCCTTCAGGCTCAGAAATGTAGCATTAGCTTATTTTAGTTGTAACAAGCTAATACTTATATTAATTCAAAATCGAAGAAAACCAATTAATTGGTGTATATTTTCTTCATACGTTGGCATATTTTTTTCTTTCGCGTCGATCTAAATTGAAGTCTTAAAATGCATTCATCTAAAAATTTGGGGGTGACTCTACGACTGTTTTACATATAATGTTTACAACAAAACCATATTTTAACACACATCTTGTATCGTCTTGGAATTTCTAATTTCAGTGTCTCTGATGACCGCAAGGATCTCAAATGTGTTCCTTGCATACAACATAATTTAGTTGTTTTTGTTTTCTATAGCTCAGTTCGAAGAGAGATGTAAATAATTATATTTGTTATTTTATTTTAAAGTTCTAAACCAATAAAATCTTTGTGCAATTTACTGTTTTTACTATTTTCACACAGTGAAACTGGGATTAAATATTGAATTTTAAAATATTCAACAGTTACACTGCGGGCTAGCTATAAAGCTTTTCAATAGAAATTCAATATTATCCATTTTAAAGTAGTAAGTACTTATCTTTATATTTTTTTATAAACGGTAAAATAGTACCTATAATAAACAGAAATATAAGATTCTGGTCACTGTACCACTTAAATACTCCTATTTCATGCGGACTGAATTCACAGTACCTACCTATACAGTTTGAAATTATCTATAATTTTTCGTTTAGTTAATTTCACACCACTAATGAACTATTTCAATTGCACTGAATAATTGATTCCCATTTCAAGCTATAGGAGCTTTCTTTGCCTCTTATCTGTCGTACATTCACTTTATTTAATCGTATCTAACCCACCTGTCAGTCATCAATAATAAATACCTACGTCACAATGAGGGTTGCCATTTTCTTTAAAACTATTTTGCAGGAGCCGTATCAAAGCGTATTGCGAACGAAACATATATTTTACGAGTCATGCATTTTATTTAATAGTGTTGGATGCTGAAACTCGCTCACACAACACTTTTCGAAATCGAAAGAAACTACCCATTTTTTCCTTATTCATGTTTGCACCAATAACGAAATCTTTGAGGAAGATAAACCAAGCATTTTAAACTGGAATCTTGCTGGGAACGGAATGTCTAGTGAGATATTGCTAATAGTCTAGTTACCGAGAAATCTAATAGAAAATGGGATGGTGACAAAAGAAAACCTAGGTAGGTACATAATTAGGTAAACTTCTATAAGTTTAATAGTAATATTAGTAGTAGGAGCGCTCGTGGCCCCGCGGACTTAGGGTTCTGTAAACGATCACTGTAGTAAGCAACTGATGGGTGACTATCTCGTGACCACTTTGTGATATTTATTTGCAAGCGTTTGCGTGCTTCGGAAGCCACGCTAAGCCGTTGGTCTCGGTTGGCAATAAAATGGCAGTCGTTAAGTCAAGCCTTTATGGGCGGCTTGAAAAATTTCAACAGCAGGAAGTCACAACCTGCGCCTGTCTATGCCAACACGGTAATACGGCTCACCACCTATTACGTAAAGGTGAAAAGTGGGCATATAATATGCCTCTGCCTACTTCATCGGGGATAAAAGGCGTGATCATATGTATGTATCTCATAGTAATATTTAACTGCAGCACGAACAGAGCACAGCGTGTCCCAATTCTATGATATCTGTCGTCCCTTTTAAGTCACACTGACGTATTCATTTCCCGTGTGTCTTTGCTCTCACAGAAGCCTTCCTCGCTGAATGCCACCCGTGCATAATTCTTTCTTTAAAAGTTTCTCTGTCTGAAATTTTTTACTGCACGCTCCACTATTAAAATGTAAGTTCTTAATAAAATTTTAAAAGGAAGAAAGATATAATTTTATTAGTTATGAAAAAGTGCATAAAATATAAAAGGCTCTTTTTTTATACCAAAGGTGGCAGACAAGCATACGGCCCACCAGATGTACCGGTGGTAACCGTCTTTCTGTATCATAGAGTTTCTGGTAGTAGGAATTAACGGCTTGAAAAAACACGTCCACATTTTGAAGAACGGAAGTTCTCGTAACTGCAAATACAATCAGAACAGTATCAAAAGAAGTTTTGAATGATAGTATCGCAGTGATCAGCACATCATCATTCTAAAACGTGCTTACGAGATTATCCAGTTATCTTAAATTGTTAAGACATAAACTCGCCTACAATGATTCTCTCAAATTATCTACTTTAAAAAAATATGGGAGTGAAGTTTCTACAACGAGTAACTATAATATTATGACTTTAAAATTTTAATTTTTAATTTTGACGGCCTCTGTGGCGTAGTCGGTAATGTAACCGCCTGTCGCGCTGGATGTCCTGGCTAATATCATAAAGAGGAAAGATTTGTTCGTTTGTTTTTTGTTTTTTTTTGCTTTTTTCGTTTTTTTGTTTGTAACGAATAGGCTCCGGAACTACTGGACTGATTTGAAAAATAATTTCACTGTTGGGAAGCTACACTCTTTGTGGTGAACATAGGCTATATTTTATTCCCATATTCCCACGCGAACGGGCCCTACGCGGGTGAAACCGCGTGACGTACTCTTGTGTATAATATGTTTGTTGTTTGAGCGTGCTGAGCTCATTCGCTGCCAAGCAGTTCTGAAGATGCCTCGTGTGTATGCGAAACACGTGTTGACAAATTAGTCACATTGTTAAGCGGAGTAGTGCTAATTACCAACAATCTGGAGGGTACAGGTAATTTTTCCTATCCCACATCCAAAATTCCTTTCCTGAGGAGTTCGGTTTGTCATTCCTCCCATACAATTATTTGGGGTTATAATTAACGGTTGTAAGTTAGGATTGACGAATCGAGGGTGTGAGGCGGGTTCCTCTTCCCCCCTCCCCTCCTTTTATTATCATAATATGTTTGTATTTACAAATATATAAGTATGTTTATAAGTCGTCTATATCTCATAGTACAAGCTTATATTAGCTTAATTTGGGCTAGATGATGACCAAACTATGGGCAATGAAGGCTGTTTATTGTTAAAGATATCAGTGTCCATTATTTAATTTTAAAAAGGCAAAAGATTCACCCTCAAACAGCACAAAGCTGGCAAAATTCTCAATGATACATTTCATAGTATGTTGGCAGCATTTTCCGACACTATTTTTAAGCTAGACAGATTTGCTAGACAGTTTACCAGAGCTGTACCTACAGCTCAACTTGAACTGAAAAAAAGTAAAAAGCTCCATGGTCGGATAGAAAAAGTTGTGTGCCGGAGGCCAGCGGCTAGCTCGATGTATTGTCTGGGATAGCTTCGCTTTACTTTTTGTAAAACGTTAACTTGATACCCTCTGTTTTAAGGGGTTAAATTGTGAAGTCGATTTTTGATACTGTATATTTCCAAATCTGTTAGAAAAAACTATTAAAGCCTATAGAGTAAAGACGTCTACTTCGGGTACAGGCAAAGGTTGTGAGGTGCTGACCAAGGTTCATCTTGATTACGGGAATTTCAGAATTTTGTTTTTAGTCCAGCTTCCCATGGAAACTTATTCCCGGGATGAGAGTGTTATCCCAGATTATAATCTATCCTCGTTGCAAATTATCATCAGCTATTATAGCGCGAAAGAGTAAAACACTTCTAGACATCTACTACACTTTGGTTTAGAAAATATTAGTAAGAAGAAAACTAGGTACAAATTTTCAACTTAACTAGAATGATGCCACGAGAACCACTGCGCTTGTCTTAACATATGATTATTAAATAACTAAAGCTTAAACGGTGGTCGGCGATGTCCACTTCCTAGTTGGAAATTTTAACTTTAATTAAAAATAATTTCTCTTCCCTAGTTGAAAACAAAGATGTACGAATAATAGGATAGGCCATAGAACTTGCAAGGTACAAAATGTGTGCGCTGGTAATCGCTCACCATCATATTAAATCACTCAAATGAGCCTACCATAGTCGTAGGTCTTTTTTAATTTAATTTTGGGAGTATGATTGTCCCAATACTGTATCTCATTAGCCAATCGGATTGGTGCAAGGTTATGTTTCGATTAAACCTTATCCTATAGGTCAACAGGTGCGCTCCTTGCAATTTGGCAGACGGTGACGCCTAATACCTTCAGTAGGGCTCCATCGCACCCTCGTCATTCACTTTTGTTTCCGGAATAAGTTACCATGAGACACGGTAACGGTAACAGAGTTCCATGCTGTGAAGCCACGCGTATCATCTAGTTTATGCTAATATTATAAAGAAGAAAAAAAATCATTGTTTGTTTGTCTGTTTGTTTGTACCAAATAGTCTCCGAAACTACTGAATTGATTTGAAAAATTCTTTCACTGTAGGAAGGCTACGCTATCTCCTGGTAACAAAGGCTATTTTATTCCCGTATTCCCGCGGGAACGGAATCTACGCAGGTGATATATATAATAAATATGAACACGCCATTATCAGATAACTTTAACGAATGTATTTCTACTCGTATACAAAAATATAATCAAGACTTTTAGTGTATCCGGGACATCCTTCCGAGGGCTTACCCGGGACTCCCAACCACAGGCTGTTAGGCGTTACGCGAGGTCTTTTAGTCAGTAAGAGTCCGGCATAACATTTATATTTTAGATTTTCCCTCACTTAAAAAAAAAAGACTTTTAGTGTATAATTTCATCCATATCCATTTATTTTTCATTCTTAGTGTAGTACTCGGGTACCATTTAATTAATGTTTCGTGGTAAGAAAGTATCCATTTTACGTAACTGGTGGTTTTAATTTAACTGGAAATACTATACAGTATCTTGGATTTTTGGGACAAGTGCTGCAAAGACTGATTAGCGTGTGTTGTGGTTTTCTAATAAACGTTGGAAATAATTAACACTGTCATGAACTTTCAAACTAATTTGTACTTTAAGTGCAGACGATAACATTGTAATTTGCATGAAAGTGATTTAATTATTTAAATGGTATGATTTCCATATAAGTGATGGCGCTAACTTTTTGTGGCTAATGAGGCTTTGATTAAACTTGTTATACCAATATTTATTAACTAGAATTAATTATATTGAGTGTTCATGAGATTTTTAAACACAGGAATGAACCGCCTCCAGAGAATAAGATCTCAAAGGTTTACAAAAATATACTAAGTATTTACTTTGACAAAATTTTACAAATACTATTATATACTTTATGGAGTCTACATCACACAAAACAAAGCCTTTTCCTTAAGGTAAATTTTAATTATCCCTAATAAAACACATTGGGACCGTAAATCTGCCTTGTAATTTAAATTAAGTGTTTAAGATTCAAATCATATTCAATCATTCATCGTTGGGCATTTAGTGAACGTAGCCGTGTACATCGTTTTAGTTGCAATTTATTGAAGTAACGACTAGTACTTTGAACCTTAAATTATTGGTGCTAAAGTTAAAAAATCAATGCTGTATACTCTCACGCGGCACTCGGTGACAGAAAAGGACAGTGCTTCGTTTGTCGGATATTTCGCATCCAAGAATCACTCGCAAGAAGCGTGATCAACAACTTACTGGAACAATCATAGTATATGTAATAAAAAGAGATGCCTCTTCAGCGTTCTCCATCAAGCTCATCTCAGCCTAATCTAGGTTCTCTTCATGATGAAGAAGCAAATGTGAGGACAAATACAAGGAAAAGAAAAAACCCAGAAGATGAAAAGTTTGCAGAATTTTGTACGGATATGAAAACAATTTTACAAGAATTTCAATCAAAGCAAGACACAAAATATGATAATCTTGTTAAAGCTATTGAAGCTTTAACTATGCAGAATGCGAAATTAATTGAGGGCAATCAGGAGATAGAAAAAATCTTGCAAAAAAGTATGGATCAACAGAATGAGTTGAAGAAAAAAGTTTCCTGTCTGGAGATGGAGTGTGCTAATGCCAATAACAAGATTGATATACTAGAGGAGCAGTTAGAAAAATTTCAACGTAACCAATTGAAGACCGTGCTGGAAGTGAGAAATGTGCCCAGAGAAGAGAAGGAAGATTTAGATAAGATTGTTACTAAGCTCATGAGAACTGTGAATAGTGAAGTAAGTATGGATCATATTAGGCAAGTTTATCGTGGAGGAAAAGCAAACGCTCCAATATTAATTGAATTTAAAAATCTTAATCATAAAATTCAACTACTAAAGTCTGTGAAAGCATATAATAAATCTAATAAAGAGAAGAAATTAAACAGTCAAAATTTGGTCATTGGAGCCTCTGTAACTCCTGTGTATGTTTCTGACAAGTTGACTCCGAAAACTAAAACGATATTAGATGCAGCAAAACAACTTGTCCGGAATGGTTTGTTTAAATACTGTTGGGTCTCAAAAGGAATCGTGTTATTGAGACGAAATGAAAATGAAACTCCGATACGTATTGAAAAGCTTAAAGATCTAGACAATTTACAATCTGATGATAAGTCAAAGTGACTATATAAATCTTATGGGCTAAAGTTTTTAGTATTTTGTTGGCTTACCATTTATTCTCTTAGCTACTTATTTTATTATTATTTGCACGTTTTGTTTCATGTTTATTTTATACTTGTGTCAACAAATATATATTTTATATCTATATATAATGAAAAAAATATTTGGTTTTATCACGCATTTTATTATATTTACTTAGATAGTTTACTTATATTGTTTAGTTATATATATGGTTTCATGCTTTCGACTATTCTAACAACGCTGTTACATTTTAGTACAACTTTGAAATTATCATCCAGCATCGCCAACGCCATTGTAGCCGGGTGGACAGGAGCGCCAAACCATTATGCATTAGATTATATTATAATTGATGAAAATATTCAATATGATAAATGACATACAACAAGTAAATACTGACATCGATGTGAATGTCAGTGTTGGTGAAGCGTTCCTAGTCGATGAAGCTGCGGATTGCCGGGGCTTGCTGGATGAATCTAATAGCAATTTAAATATAATTGTACAGAATATTCGAAGTATTGATCATAATTTCAGTGATTTTACAGTTCACCTTGCAAGACTGAAAATTAAGTTTGATCTCTTAATCTTAACGGAATGTTGGCTTCCTCACTTAAGTAATATACCTGGCCTACCTAACTATACCTGCCATTCAACTAAACAACACATAAATCAAAATAGTGGCGTTGTAATATATACTAGTGATAATTTGAATGTTAAAGTTTATGAACCCAAAATAATGGATGCTGACTGTTTGGTTGCTGAAATTAACAACCAATACGCAATCATAGCAGTATACAGGTCACCTTCAGTGTATAACATGGACCGATTCAACGAATCCCTCGATCATATATTATATAAACTCAGACACTATAAAAATATTATATTTACAGGAGATATTAACGTAGATATTAAAGAGGGTAATCACGAATCAAGGACTCCCGATTACCTAAATCTGTTGTCCATGAATGGACTATTGCCCAGTCATACCTTCCCTACTAGACAATTGATGTGTTATGACCATTCTTTTCTTAAAATAGGATGTACAGCAACTACTATTGTCTGTAATTCTACCATTACTGATCATTCATCTGTTATTATTGAGGTAAAAAGCAATCGAAAGATTAAAAAATCACTTAAAACTGCTAGTAAAATAGATTATATTAAGGCTGTTGAAATACTTAAATGTGTTGATTGGACAGATTTTTATAAGGATACAGACCCTGAGAGTGCTACTAATAGATTACTGACTGAACTATCCACAATACAAGACAAATGCACTATGGAACATAAACTTAGTAATAGGAAGGTCAATCTGAAATCATGGATGACCCCGGGATTAATCAGATGCATTAGGTGGAGAGATAAATTGCACGCAAACCTTAGAAAAGACCCTAGCAATCTGGTATTACAAGTGACATTTAAAAGATACAGGAATTTTTGTAACCAACTTCTTCATAAAATGAAAACAGATTTTGAAAAATCTGAGCTACGCAAACATCAAAACAATATAAAAAATACATGGAAAACAATAAGCCAGATATGTAACCTGAACACTAAAACTAAGACCGCAGTTGAATTATTAGGTATTGAAGACACTCCAAAGGATTCAGTGGATTCTATAAATAAACATTTTACCTCTGTGGGACAGTCACTGGCTGAAGAAATACTATCAAGACTGAATAAAAGTGAAAAAGACTTGGCTAGTGAATTTAGGTGTAAATATGGCCCACTAGATTCAATTGTAATGTTGCCCACCGACGTCTACGAGATTAAAAAAATTATTAATTCTCTGAAGAACACAGCAGCTGCTGGCTGGGATGGAGTGTCTTCAATCTTTGCAAAAAAAGGCATAGAATACCTGGCTGAACCAATCTCCTACTTATGCAATTTATGCTTATCAAATGGCATTTTTCCAGATGCATTGAAAAAATCCATCGTCATACCCATTCACAAATCTGGTAATAGAGACAGTGTTACAAATTATAGACCAATTTCACTTCTTCCTACACTTGGCAAGATAATTGAAAAGGCCATCAATGCAAGATTAATGAATTATCTCGAAGCTAATTCTTTTTTTTCCCCAAACCAGTATGGCTTCCGACAAAGGCTTTCAACTTCTGATGCTATAGAAAACCTGGTCCATCATATCACACACAATTTGGATAACAAAAATAAATGTTTAGCTGTATTCCTAGATCTTGCAAAGGCTTTTGACACTGTCTCTATTCCAAGGTTAATACGTAAATTAGAGGGTGCTGGCATACGTGGTATTCCTCTAAAACTGTTAAGGTCTTATCTCTGTGATCGTAAACAGTCAGTGGCTGTCGATGGTGTAATTAGTGAATCGCTGAGTGTAGGGTTTGGTGTACCACAAGGCTCAGTGCTTGGACCGACCCTATTTTTGGTATATCTTAATGATCTCAGTGAAACTGTGATTAATAATACCAAAATATTGTCTTTTGCTGACGATACTGTACTTCTCTTCAGTGCGCCTTCGTGGGATGAGGTTCATAGGGCCACTGAGGGTGGACTTAGGACTGTTCTTAATTGGCTTGATAATAATTTACTAACAATTAACTACAATAAAACAAAATACATTACTTTTAGTATATATGATAATAATCAACCTTTAAATTTTAAAATAAAAGCCCACCGGCATACATGTAGTGGAAATTCTTGTAATTGTTTCCAACTTTCTGCTGCCTCTTCTATTAAATATTTAGGTGTAATTATAGACCGTAACCTCAACTGGAAGTGTCATATAGAAATGCTTGGTAACCGAATAAGAAAACTAATATGCATCTTCAAGAAAATAAGACACATCAGGGATCCTACAATAAATAAAATAGTATACTACTCTCTATGTCAATCCTTAATAACATATGGTATCACTACCTGGGGTAGTGCTAAGAAAACCAGTCTGATCAGAGTAGAACGAGCACAGAGAGCGGTAATAAAAGTCATGCACTTCAAAAAAATATATTATCCGACCTCAGACTTATATAAGGAATTTCCAGTATTGACTGTGCGTCAGTTATTTATACTTAAAATAATTTTAAGACAACACCGATTCACACCACCGCCAGTCATCTCAAGAAGACGACGAGCTACTGTATATAAAGTACCTCGTTTTAGAACTATGTTTGCTCGGAATTGTTTTTCGTACTTGGGCCCTTGGTTGTATAACAAACTTGGCCAACATACTCAATCTCTCAGAGATGAAACACTTAAGGCTTGCAAAAATATAATAACGGACTACCTGCTAACACTGGATTACGAATCTACTGAAGCTATACTACAGATGTTAATCTGATAATGTCTATGTACATTTACGTATATCTATTTACATCTAATTTTATGTATGATTTCATGTATTATGTTTTAACGAATTGCAAATTATATATTATATATTAACATAATGGGTTTATAGATTTATATATAACATAGTGAATTCGTATATTGGCTATGTTGATTAAATAATTTCATCATATATTTACTGTTTCTTAATTTAAATAATGTATAATGCATGTACCTATGTTAGGGAAAATTATTTTATTGTTAAACATCAACTATGTTGACACAGTGTATTGTTTGAATTTGTTATTATTTGTTTACATTTTACTCCAAACCAATTTTATGTATTATTTTAGCATATACTATACTTACCATGCTATGCAACCAATTAACAAAGAGCCGTGTAGTTAAGCACTCGCTCACTAAACGCGCATCTTCTTAAAATTGTCACATAGTATCGATGATAACTACACTGCCGCAACACAGTTTTTACTAGTGCGGAGGGTAGCCTTCAATATTTTGTTGGCATCACTTTTATAAAGAATGCGTAATTCTACGTATTGTTATGTTGTCAAAGCAATATGTCATTATGTGAGTGTTGTTTTATTTTATTTTTTTGTTTTACTATTTTTAAACTCACACAACTTGTAGGTTACAGACAACAGTTAGTCAATATGCAAATCAAAGTGTTAATGTGTACCTAATAGTTTTCGGGTTTTTTTCGCATATTTATGTTTGTTTTGTTTTTATTTTTATTATATAGGTACGCAATATTTTCATAAACATAGATAAGTGTTAAGTACATGGTTATGGTTTGTTGACCCGAAAATTATTCTGCTATATTTACCCCATTATTATGAGCAGGTATGCATTTTGTTAACATCTACTGGTACCTACTGTTATTATTGTAGGTATCTTATTATTTTGTTACCGGCTGGTCTATGTATACACCTACTTTTAAAGTTAAACGCTGATGTAATGATTCTTTATATTGCTAAAAAATAAACTTTATTATTATTAGATAATTAGTAGAAAAATTCTCAAAATGTTTTGCACACAGTATTTTTCCACGGCGGTAATTAGGGACTGAAACTCAACCTTAAGCCTCATTGTGTGCTTTTAATGGCCTAATGAGTTAATGACTCTTATTTACTTACTGAAACAAAAGGAGAATGGTGAACTATTTATCAAAAAGAGGACACAACATTTTCTCCAAAATAAAATTCAGTTAAGAAATGTAATAGAAATAAGAGAAATGTTTTCACTAATGGTAGAGTCCTGTGTAAAAAAAAACATGTTAATAAAAATACGGAATGATTTGTAGCGTATCATTTTTTTACACCACTAAGGTGGCAGACAAACATACGGCCCACCACCAGAAGGACCGGTGGTCACCGCAGCCTATGAACGTTTGCAACACTAGAGGCGTTACACTCGCGCTGCCGACCCTGTAAAAACCTTCTAAGACCCCTTTTGAAGAACCCCATACTGTAGGCGTTTGGGAAAACCGAGGCAGAGAGATCATTCCACAACCTAAGCGTGCGCGGAAGAAAACCCCTATCGGATCTAACCGTGCTGGAACGCTCCGTTTTATCTCCGAATGAGAATTAAGGCCTGGTTATAACGCTGTTTCTGAGAAGGGCTTGTTGTAACCTACATCATTGCAGTGGTTGAGTTCACCCCAGTCTACTTCTCCAGACCTCAGCATTAGAGACTTTACGCCAGTTTGAAGTTTAAGATTCCTAATGAACCTGTGGGCCTGATAAAGGACTTGGTAAAGTCAACAGCTAATACAATCTGATTATGATTACACCTATTACGTGGGACTAAAATAATGATAGTGAAATATGGATTATAAATTTGGGAATAACCGGGAAATAGCAGTTATCTTGCAATATGCCTTTACTTCTTTTTTACGTAAGGGAAAACCCTCATGGATGCCATGCCGGACTCCTACCGACTAAAAAACAAAAGCTACAAATCTGTATCGAGGTAGGCGTCTTAGTTTTCTGGTGGTAGACGAAGACTGTGTCTTGACTGTACTAGAGGCATTTATATGTATGCATATAAATACCTTTCCTCTTTATAATATTAGTATAGACTAATATTATAAAGAGGAAATATTTGATTGTTTGTTTGCATCGAATAGGCTCCAGAACTACTAAACCGATTAAAAAAATTCATTCGCTGTTTAAAAAATTACACTTTTCACGTTCGTTTTTACAGTGAACATAGGCTATATTTTATTCCCGTATTCCCACGGGAACGGGAATTACGCGGGCAAAACCGCGTGACGACCGCTAGTTATTTATACGTTTACACTGTTACGAGTATTGTGAGCAAACAGATGAATTTGCTAAATCTGTGCGCGACTCGCAAGTGCGAGTACTCGGTGCCAAAAGATTTTCATCTGTTACAAAAATTTACGTTTGTTTTATGGGAGCACCCCCAAATCGCTCCTGATTTTAGTAGGTATTTATTGTTATTGCTGCAACAAAATATTCTGTGAAAATATCAGCTCCCTTTCTAACAGGGTTCCTAAGATACAGACTAGTTACAGACAGACAGAGTCCTGAGAGAGTCCTCCAGATTCCTTTTGTTTTTTTGGTGCCGCCGATGGAATGTCACAGCGACATCTAGCGATCCACCGTCCCAGTCTGTACGACTATAGAAAGCTGCCCTCGAGTTGGTGGCCCTATGATCACGCTCTGCTTGAAGAACCCAGGATTGTAAGAGAAGGGAAACACGTGCGCTGGCAGGTAGTTCCAGGTTTTTATGGTTCGACAGAGAAACGATCTTTTGAATCGTTCAGTTCTAACGAAGATTCTCTCCACTGTGCGAGAGAGGCACCTCAGTCCAGCTCGCTTTGTTCTGGATCGGAAAGGAGAAGGTGGGATTAGGTTGAAATGCTCTTCAGAACACTCACCGTGATAGATACGGTAGAATGCAGCCAAAGACGCAATAGTTCTTTGCTGCGCCAACGGCGCGAATAGCACGCCGCTGCATAGAGTCCAGCGCGCCAAGCAAGTACGGGAGTCGTCCCAATGGTGAGAGCAATATTACACGCAAGGACGTATCTGCGTCTTGTACAGCAGACACCTCGTTTGGCGTAAAGAACTGCTTCACCTTGTTTAGGACTCGTAGTTTTCTTGAGACGAGCCCAATACATCATTCAATATAATATTTGTGATTGAGCTCGGGCCGGTCGTCTACGGCTGTCCAGATTGTCACCAACTGAAATCCTTGTATTCAGAAGAGAGGGCAAGGTCCTTCGTATTTAGCCAATATTTTTAAAAAGTTTTTAATATCATAACATTTTCTGTATAGCTAATGCTTTATCTGTACTTTCTATACTAATATTATAAGGAGGAAAGATTTGTTTTTTTTTTTGTTTTTTTGTTTGTTTGTTTGTAACGAATAGGCTCCGGAACTACTGGACCGATTTGAAAACTTCACTGTTAGGAAGCTACACTCTTTGCGGTGAACATAGGCTATATTTTATTCCCGTATCCCCACGGGAACGGGAACTACGCGGGTGAAACCGCGTGAGGTCCGCTAGTATTACAATAAAGCAAGGCATTCCCCGCCTATATTTACAATTTCTCACCTAATCTGGCACTTGAAGCACTGTTATATCTGCACTTAGTTTTAAAAATAATCGCGTCGGTATTAAAACGCTTCACAAAGGTGCTGTTTGTTTAAATAAAGTGATATAAAGAGCAATTTACGGTGAATGGCCCCGGCAGCTGCATTGTAGAGTCAGCAGATAGTGCACATAACTGGGGCCTTTCAATAGGGTGAGAATTTCTCCTATTTTCCAGTAACAATATACTAATGACAGTGTTACTGAATAGTTTTGCGATAGTTGTCTACATTTTTATTCCAATCTTCATGTTTGTACTATAATATCTTTATCCTGACATGTTTTAAATTATCTCGATAAATTTTAACACCATATTTGTCTCCCTTAGGGGTGAAATTTCTAAAATGACAGTCGTTAAGCCCAGTTGAAGGCTCAATGGGCGGCTTGTATAATTTCAACCGTGCATCGTCACAACCACCGCCCAGGTTGGCAGCGTGCATGTAGCGCCTCTGGTGTTGCAAGCGACCATAAGCTACGGTAACCAACTTTCCGGTGGGCCCTAAGCTTGTCTGCCACCTAAAATGTTAAAAAAAAACAAATTTCAGAGTGGGTTTATAGGTGCTCGGGCCAAGGCATTGGACTGGGTGTTAATAGGTGAGTGAGTCATCCAGTAATTTTATTGACATAGATCAATCCATTGATGAATTTAGTTAGGTATGATGTTCTCTATATTAATATATGACATACTGGGAACTTTCTATCTTGAGGCCTAAAGCTATAGTACGCTACAGCTGTTTTTATTGGGAGTGACTGCTTTATAAATTTTCAATACCCGTACAAAGACTGTCAGTTCATCAACAGGCAGAGTAAGTACAGTACAAGTACTAATTATTGCAGTATACTGTGAAATAAATAAAAGAATGACATTTTAACTATATATACTATGAATTGGAAGAAAATCCTATACTGAAATAGTGTAACTACAGGGTTTAGCGTCTGTTGACGTTTGTTGCTGCGATAAACTTCTAAACAAATAATTGAGGCCAGACATGCACAATTCATTAATAAACTTTGTTTTAATGCAATTTGCTAGTTGTTCAATAAATAATAAAAATAAAATCAGAACTTTTTGTGAAATAATGGACATAATTACTGAGAGCCAACCAACCACAAGCCGCGCCGAGTACAGAAATTATATGCTAGACTAGCTGAGCCCGCAACTTCGTTTACGTCACATAAGGTGTATGAAAGGAAAGGTATTTCTTCATCAGAGTCATCAAGCAGCGTCTGAAACTGCCCTGTTTGCTTAATCATAAAAGAGCTTAATGATTAAGACTATTTTTAAACAATTCAGTCCGCGCGTGGACTGAATTGTTTTAAAATAGACTTAATCATTAAGCTCTTTTATGATTAAGCCAACACGCCAGTTTAGGTTCACTCACATTCAAAGAAACCCCTACAATTAAAATTTTCAAAATATCTAATTCTTAAAAATGTTATAACTCTTTTATTTTTAAACCGATTTACATAAAACGCTAAATGTTAACTGGAGCAAACCTCGACACAATAAAAAAAACCGCATTGCAATCGGTTGAGCGGTTACTGAGATTAGCGTGCACAACCGTACAGACAAACAGATATACAGACATACAGACATACAGACATACAGACATACAGACAAACAGACAAAAATTCTAAAAATCATTGTTTTGGGTACTATTGCGTTCATAAAGCCCCCCTATAATATTTTTTCTTATTTATCTTCCATGTACAGACAGCGACCTGTTACGATTTTATTATATGTATTGAATAATGGCGTACACTCAGCTAGTGAGACATCAATTGTTCTTCTGTATGTGAGAATGCACCCTATGTTTGCTAAGTGGGAAACTATATTTTTTATCTATTTGATAATAATGGTGACGTTGCTTTATTTTTATTTATTTGAAAATAATGGGTACTTTACTTTACTTTTAAATGATAGATAATGACGCGAAGCCGTTTTCATTGTAAGTTTAAGGTTTAAACTCTAGCACCCCTTCACTACAACACACAAGGCCCTGATGGAGCAAAGCACAATATCTGAAAGGCTTCAAGTACGTCACGTCACTCCACCATAATTTTGTAAAAGAACTTACACACCTCATTACACAGTGGACTAGTAATCGGACGGTGTATCCGTCAAACCTCAAACTTATACTCGGAAACCGTTCCTACCAGAGACATGATTGTGTTAAAGCGCTTCACCAATGACATTCTTTGAATCAGGATAATATCTTTCGCTCCAAAAGGACAGTAAAGGCACTGAGTTAAATAAATACAATTTTATCGGACTTCGTATTTGTCATCCCTATTTCCGAAACAGTGGAGTTTAGGAGTTATGGTCATTGTGTCTATCACATTAGGTAGAGTCTTACAACCAAATCTCCCGTTATCAAATCGTTTTCCTTTATTTTTTATGTAAACAAACAACATAACAAATCTTTTCGCGATGAGGATGAAAACGTCTAATGGTATGAAAAACCTTATTCAACCTAATGACTGTACATTTTTTTTGGTCTACCAAGCAATGCAAGAACTCCTGAATTGGCTTAACGATTACTGCCTAAAGTCTCGACAATACGAAGGGAGTTTATAAGCTACAAGTCAGCGAGATTATAAGCTACAAGCCAGCGAGTTTGGGAGCTGCTTGTAAACTAGTTACGTGTAATAGAGATTTTACTATATACTTTTGACTATCCGATTTTAAAATAGTAAGCCAGTCTAATTTAATTCGTTGGCCTGTAAACTAATTAAATAGTTGTGTATCGTCATCCCCGCTACTGAAATAATTGCTAGGTAGGGTGTTAATAAGGATTTACATAAATAAATATTTATTTGCTATTTGCTACACATCGAGGGTTTGTATCTTTAGCATTCACTTGCTAGCTTCTAAACTCGCCAACTAGCAGCTCATAAACTAGCCCAGTGTCACCGAGCCTTTATTGTAACATCTGGTAGAAACTTGCTCGCTTATATCGCATTATTAAGATCAGATGACTGTAAGATTAGATGTTGTACATTATTTAACTAGGCAGGCCGAAATGCTGCTAACCGATTTGTTTATACGAGTATATGTTCTCAAAATAATAATCGGGATTTTGGAGCAATGTCTAAAAACTAGAGTTTATAACCAGTGCGTTCTACCAGAAATGACCAACGTCGCGGCGCCAAGACGTGAACGCTCACAGTGGGGTTAGCCCATTTCCCAACAAGCGATGGAACGAGCTAAGCTTGGGCTATCTCTGAGGCATAAAATCCGAAACGATGTTATCCATCAGATAAGCAGAGTAGTTGACATAGTTCGCAGAGTAGGTATGCGTTTTGAAGTGGCACTGGACTGGTCACATCTGTAAAAGAACCGACAGCCGATGAAGCGAAGAAGTTTTGGAGTGGAGACCACAACCAAGTCGCTAACGACCCTCTTGTCAGATGGACCAACGAAATGAAAACGGTTGCAGTGAGTGACTGGATAGCAAAAGGTGCAGAGACCGTATATTGTTGCGTAATTAGAGAGAGGCTTACGTCCAGTGTACTGATATAGGTGGACTTAATGGTCATTAAATAAGGTATAAGTAAACCTATGGTAAAGTTTAATAAGTACCGGTTGCCTGTCCACCGTAGTCTGCTTTAATATAACGTTAGTAACGTTTATCAGTTTCATGATATATCGAGGGTTGGGTGTTAAAACCCGATAAGTAAAAAAAAACGAAATTAGTTTTAACTAGCTGAGCCCGCAACTTCGTTTACGTCACATAAGGTGTATGAAAGGAAAGGTATTTCTTCATCAGAGTCATCAAGCAGCGTCTGAAACTGCCCTGTTTGCTTAATCATAAAAGAGCTTAATGATTAAGCTCTTTTATGATTAAGCCAACACGCCAGTTTAGGTTCACTCACATTCAAAGAAACCCCTACAATTAAAATTTTCAAAATATCTTATTCTTAAAAGTGTTATAACTCTTTTATTTCTAAACTGATTTACATAAAACAAACGCTAAATGTTAACTGGAGCAAACCTCAACACAATAAAAAATTGCAATCGGTTGAGCGGTTGCTGAGATTAGCGTGCACAACCGTACAGACAAACAGATATACAGACATACAGACAAACAGACAAAAATTCTAAAAATCATTGTTTTGGGTTCTATTGCGTTCATAAAGCCCCCCTATAATATTTTTTCTTATTTATCTTCCATGTACAGACAGCGACCTGTTACGATTTTATTATATGTATTGATGATGATAGCCCACTAGAATCAGAATTTTTTGCTCTACCTAGTGATGTTTCCAGATAACCCTATTTCGGAGTGTAACATAGTGATACACTAACCAAATAAACCAGTAAGTGCATTACTAAATAATAATTTATTTTAGTTTAAAATACTATAGAGCTAGTTATACTTAAACATTTCATATTTTGTTTATGCGAGAGAACCAGATAAAATGTATTTATTGGTATTAAAATCTTAAGGATAACCACGTTAATCACACTAATACAAAAGATAAAAGCACATAATTTTGTTTAACGGATTTTAACACGAGAAGTAATTCAATACAAACAAAAAAAAACTAAAATTAAAAACAGTAAAAATGAATTAATGGGTTTTAGCTCTAGATGATTTGTTATGAATATACGTAATAAGAAGATATAAAATCCAATAAAATCGTAAAATAAAATAATGTTTGTCTACTTAATATAACAATAATACCACTGGCTTTCCGCGTGTCGAGTGACCGCAGCACCGCCCGCACATCGCACTGCCGGATAACTATATCCGGCATTGTGTAGCCACAATCGGCGATGGTGGAGGGCAGCATGCCACAGTCGTCAACCCGGGAATTTGCCGCAAAGAGGTTAGCTAGTAAGTCAGCTTTCTCCTGGGCCTTGTGAGCCAGAGATCCATCCGGGTAACGCAGCGGCGGCAACGAGGGTTGGCGGAAGTTAGCCTGTACGGCTTTGGGCAGCTGCCAGTAGCCGCAGCTACCCGTAGGGTGCGAGGCTAGCTCCCGACCCAGCCGTGCGACGCGCTGAGCATCCGCTCTCTTAAAGGCTCTCTTGCTGGCTCTAGTGGCTCTGTTGTACGCTGCCGGGCCCGGCTGTGCAGCTGTTGAACCCCGAACGCAACCCAACCGGGACTGGGTTACTTGGGAGCTGCACGGAGGTACTCCCCCGGACCAACACTATGTACCACTTAGCACCCACATGGTAGCCTTAGCCACAATGTGGGTACACAAATTCGCGGAGCCTCTTTCGTTGTTTGGCAGGTGCACCACGCGCAGGTGAGGTCACTTGCGCCCCCGAAATTTGGTGGTGGTGCCCTTGCACCCAAAATAGACACATAGACATTGTTAGTACCACTCAAAACACACCTAAAACGAGGGCAAAGCTATTTTCAACCAACATGCAACTAACAGAATGGCTGGAGGAATTATACCAAAGTCAGATACCGATCAGTATTGCCAAATAAAAAATCTAGAAACGTTGTGCAAAAAAGAAATCATTCCCGACGAATTTCATGGGTGGTTACAAAGCCTGAAAACATTCAAAAACATACCTGATTCTGAAACCGACAGTGATTAACTATTACAAAAGGATTATCATCATTTACTTGGTTTTTATTCAATTAATAAAGCTAATTATTATTAATAGAAACATATTTTTAATTTTGGGGTGAAACCCAATAAGTCAGCCCCCCAATTTACTAATTACAATTTTATGCAAAAGTTTATTATTAAACATAGGCTAAAATCATAAAATATATGATCATAGATATATATTTGTACTAAGTTACTAAGTAATTTGCATTAATTTAATAAATTAAGCTATTTTTTATTGCCAGCAAACTTTAACATTGATTATCTCGAGAGTAAGTTTTTCACATTTATCGGGTTTGAACACTCAACCCTCGATATTTAAATTTACACACACACACATAAACACAAAGTCACGCCTTTGTCCCCGAAAAGGTAAGCAGGTGCATAGTATTTGCCTACATTTAACCTTATAGTTTTATATCCGACGTAATAGGTGGTGAGCCAATTGCAATCTTTAACTTTAGAACCTATTTTATATGTTCTCTATTTCAAGTAAGTATTTCTTTACAATATATTAAATCATTGATCTCCATTAGTACCAAGTCGTAAAATGATCGGTCAATTCGTAGGTAAACAAATACAATTTCAATACTACCTAACAGATAAGCTCCAAAAAACCTACTGCCGTACCTATCCTGAATAATGTCCACACCTAATTGACTGAAACTTCTACCCAGAAACCGTCGTACTTAATCACAGTTTGGCCCGTAATCTATCTTTAGTGAGATTCAATAGAAGGAACTATTCTTCTTCATCTAATGCGACCCAAAATTCCCTACGAACACCTGACTTAGATTACATCCTCGCATTATAACGCAATCAGAGCGTGGAGGAAATTATCTTTAATTTGGAGAAATGTAATGAGCGCGTGCTGGCGTGTTCAGTCAACGTGATATTTGATATTATTACGATGTAGTAAGCCTACGAAATTTCAAAATTAAGTTATTTTTTCATCGTCTTTCTAGTAACTAAATCCCAACTTTCAAGGCAGATTTAAGCGTATTGTGGAGATACCTATGACATGTGAAATCTGAGGAGCTCCTAAAGTCTTCTTGAATTGAGGTACAGTGCGAGCTGACACATTTAATAGAGATTCGTTTCCACGAGGAGAGAGTTAAGCTGGCTATGTCCACTACATAATTCCTTGCAAATATGATGTCATCAATAAGTTCTTTTCATAGAGAGAGCGTAATATTACTGATGGAGAAGATTAATAAAAAAGATAACGTATTCAAAAAGTAGACATGACACTACAAAATAAACTACGGTGATTCTCAATTTTCACTTCTTATTTTATGATTACTAGAAACAAAATAATAGGTAACTACTAAAAAAGTGAATTGAAAAATGTCGTCTATATACATTACATAATATATTCAGCGATCAAACTATAGGTAGACGTAAATACGTTGATATAAAGTATACAGGAAAAAATTCACGTCATGCCGTAAACAAAATTTTCATCAAATTTTGTTGCCACGCTATCAAGTTAGCTACGATGTTATCACAAACCGCTGAGACGGTATTCTTACGTCAAGATGTTCACTAAACGCCAAGTCTCAGCGTCTCAAACTCATGAATTAATATAGTAGCGCGTAATATCTCAAAGCCATTCATTACGGGCGCTTCCGACTGCGTGCCATTGTACGGGTAGCTTATCAAGTGATTGATTGCCTAGATATTACCTAAGAGCTTGGGTCGATAGAACTAGGACCTAGTACTAGTTCCACGTTAGTACATGATCATCAAGTACAGTGTTTTATTGATGGACTCATAATAAGTTTAAGTTTTCTTTCTATATTGTTTGTGTGCCCCATTATGTTTCCGAATAAATAATTTTTCTTTCTTTCTTTCAAATGTCTACCGTCTTGAGCCATTTTTTATTTGACGAAATATACTATCTAACAGTTCATAGAAAATTCGATTTTGTGATACTGCATCGGTGACATTTTGTTTCACTGCTTAGATGGCAGATAAATTTAAGGCCTACCTGATCAAAAGTGGTTACCGTAACCTATGAACATGCGGAACCCCAGGATTATCTAGGTCTGTCAACTCTCTATTTCCGTGTTGAAACAGACAGGGTTATGGAACCCATAATGCCTTCAACTTGGCTTAAATACCTGCCAAGTTAGGTACTCGCAACAAAGATCCAACCTTTAGCGTGCCTCCTTAAGCACAAAAACGTTTGTAAATAGATGTAAATGTCACAAACCTGTAAATGTGTGTAAAATACTTCACGCAGTTATCGTTTACCGTTGATTTAACTTTTAATTATTTTAGGGACAACATTTGGGTAAACGTTAAAATGTATTTTATTTCCGAGTTTTTACAGTGTTTTAGTCAATAAGGAACCCTTTTACCGCTCAGTATACTTTTTAAGATAATGGCTTGTTATCGACCAAGTGAATGTACTTTTAGAAGAAAATAGATATTTTACTTACAAATTAACATTTTGTATCAATGGATAAAAAGTATCACCGATCTCAAAGAGGCTCTGAAAAAGGCTCACGAGAAAAGCTTCTGCAAATATCAAAAATAAAAAAAAAATCTAATGGCGTTTTGCTAAGGAGTTGAAAGTTAATTATAAAAAATGTATACCAAATACTGGCATCCTTCCGAAGGCTCATCAGTCACCGTGTGGGTTTAGTCAGTAAAAGCCCGACATAGAATTTAAAAAAAAAAAGCAGGTTGTACGTACTGTCTACTGTCTGGCCCCTCAGTGATATTAATATTTGTCATATTTATATTATTTCTCAATAATTATAAAGTATTGACCTACATTTAGTATTATAATAATGTTAGGAAAATCACGAAAAACGTACCAAATACTTTCGAAGAATGTGCATTGAACTTATTAAGTAAGGAACGAATATATTTAATAAATACGGGTCTCGTTTACAAGGCAAACAACTCATCAGCCAATCCAAACGAAGAACATTTCTCGTTGGATTCGTAGCATTGTGGAACTCTGAATTTTGCAAGGTAGAAAAAATAGCAAGTTTTCTCGCTGTTTAATGATAATTCTACAGAGGAAAATAGGTAAATGGCTTAAATATTCATACTTTCATTCTAATACCTACTTGCTTAGCAAATGAGATTGTGTATTTCTTTCTTTCACGTCATACCAACAACGCAATAATTTTTTTAGATGCATTATATCTATCGATGGTCTAGAAGACAAATGTGGTAAGTGCAAAACTTAAAAAAAAAATATTCATGCCTGATGTATCATGCTCTACTCTGATCCCTGATCCGCCCTGATCAAAATAACATAATTCCGGCTCTTTCTGTCAAAACTGTATTGTACATTCATAGTAAGTGACAACATTTTGTAGCCATTACATAGTAATGACAGTTATTTTGCAAAATGATATAGGTATAGATTTAAAACATTTCGCTTGTTTTTACCATGATTGACAAATAAGATAAATACTTTCATTCCTTTTGTAATTTTGTAACGTTTCGTGTCCACATATATTAAAGGATGTTAATCTTTTCAAGAGCCGGTAGATAAATAGTTTTAAAGTGATCTTAGTACTACTGAACCCTCGTCAGCAAATTGTAAAAATAAATAAATGATTTTAAAAATATTAAACCAAAAAAAAAATAAACGTAAACAAATGTTGTAAGTGATTTAACAACAACGCTATAAATCAGCAACAAGGAGTCCGATAGTATTAAAGTAATTAAATTTTATAATCACAAAATTGACGAATATTATAAATAATACTAATCTGATTAAAATACTTCTTAGGGTTCCGTACCCAAAGTGTCAAAACAGGACCCTATTCATGCGGCCTCGCCGTTCGTCTGTTTTTGTGTACCGTGTGGTTTTAGCCGGTTCGAAGCCAGTATGAAATTCGTTAGAATTCCCACAGGAAAGAAAACTGCACGTTGAAAAAAAATTGATTTTAAATGCGAAGATACTAGAGGTGAATCCTCTCTGTAATTGAAAAGCGGTTTAACAATCTGCCGGTAGTAACCTTAGTTAATCAAAGAGATAGCTTTCCCAGTAATAATGGAAGCAACATCTGTCGGCCAGTGGTTAACACCCTTACCAATGAAATTACATAACCGTTATCCGAGCAGCGGCTCTCCATCGTATTTTATTACTCAAAATGTAATTTGGTTAAAGGGCCGTTATCAAATCTACAGAAGGTTATGCATAAATGTTTTCTATAGAAAGCTGTATTGAGTTCAGTTTTTGTCATTTCATTAGATACTTAGTTCAGTACAGTCGATACATTCGGCCTCACCAGCGTAAAATTCGCATTATATTTTCTGTATAAATATAGGCTATGTTATTCCAGACTTATAGTATACCTCTGTACCACGTGTTTGTTAGATCCGTTTTGAGTTGTGCTACAACTACAGAGCATTTGGTAAATTCATTCGTACAGAGCATCTCTAAAAGATTTCAGAAAAACTATTCCAAGGAACTTTGTAATATCAATTAACCGCTTGGTTCCCAAACAGACCAACTTCATCTTTGTCCTGTAGTCGTGGATAAATCCGCTTTTCTGTGATTCAGAGAACTAAGACTAATTAGTCTTAAACTAATTTCTCCAACTTTTCAAACTAGAAATCGCAAGCGAGCTATTTCTTTGAATGACCTTCGTTACCTTAGAGTAAGTTCAAACTTTTTAAATTCTAGTAATTAAAACGAGGGATTCTTGTATAATACGCATAGTTTTATGTAAATACTAGCTGTAGCCGTAGAAATCGTTGTCGCGTAAAATCATGACCCTCCTTTTGCGCAGTCAGTTAAAAAGTAGCCTATGTACTTCCCAGGTCCTCGAACTATCTCTATACCAAATTTCATCTCAATCGCTCCCGCCGCTTAGGTGTGAAAGCGTAACAGACAGATAGTCAGACAGACCGATAGACAGACACACAGACAGACAGTGTTACTTTCGCATTTATAATATTAGTAGGGATAAAGTAAAAGAATTTATCTTTACATCGTTCGGGGTCAATGCCCTCCAATTTCCCACGTCCATACTTGTACCCCACCCCAGGTCTGTCTTTACCAGGACGACTGAAAGTCTAAACCGTCGCCATCAGCCACACCATAAAAATATTTCCGAAATGCCCTTATCAAATAGTGCTATTACACCATAGTATATGACTAGCTTATGTCCAGCGACTTACACCCATGGCGTACATCAAAGTTTATAATGTACCCAAACCTTTCTGATGAACTGTCTTTTTGTGAAAACCACACGAAAATCCGTTCTATAGACAACAATCGCGTTGCGTACCACAAAGCGTATCGCGATTCGCGAGCAAACAGACCGACCCTGAGAAAGAAAAGACTTTGTCGTATATTATGATGCTTGAATTTATGAGAAGTAGTAGACTTTGGATTTTTTTCATTCAATTCTTTCATTGTACTTACAGTTGTATGCCAAAAAACCCACATTGTTGTTCGTCTGAAAATAAAACCTAGAAGTAAAACTCCAGCAACGCTTTTCTGCAGAAAATTGTAATGGACTCTGTAGCTTATCGTTCTAATTAAGTCTAGTCAAGTGCACACAATTAGAATCGTAATTAATTAAAGATCACTTTATTAGAGCACTACCTAGACTGAGAATTGAGACTTAAGTGATAAGGCACACTGCTTAAATTTCACCTCACGTATTCTTTTAACGTGTAAGCTTGGGAGCGACTGGTATGTTATGGGCTATTTGTTGTATTATAAAAACGGCTATAATCAGTTTTAAGCAGTACCTTTTCTAATAAAACCTCAGTGGAGTGCATCGGCCTTTTAATCAATAGTTTGCATGTTCTAAGGTTGTAGGTACTACTGAAATAGGTGAATGTATAGTGAATTGCAACATCACAGTCATGGTGTAGCAATTCTCTCGATGGATATTCAACATTCTGAATGGATGCACGTTATCTTCTACGATATAGCCGAAGATTTTTTATATCCAACTTTTCTGAAATTAACTTTAGAATGTCATGAACGTAATGACAAAGGAATAAAAAGCGTTTTTTTAATGTGTGAAAATCCTAATGGTTCCGATTCTGGACTTCTACTGACTAAAACCACATAATGACCTTCCATATGCCTACGGCAGGGAGGCTCAGACACGCCTTCGGAAGAATAATCCCAGGGCTCTCGACACAAGATTAAGTGAAAAAGAAGAAAGAAAGAATGAACATTGTAAGAAGTGTTGATGAGTGTGAAACACGGTCTGATACCCATAACACAAGCAGGTTATTCCTAGCTTACTTTGGGATCAGATAGCGTTGTGTGACATGTCTGTGAATATTTATTATTATTATTATGTCTCTCTTTCACACGGGTATCTTCTTTTTTTTTCTTACGAAGACACCCGGACTTTTGGTAGGCTTACATGAGGACACAGGTCCAACATGCAGAGGCCCTTTGAGACTTTTAATCTAAAGGGAAATGGGATCCCCACTGCAAACAATTCACATCCGCCTTATGTAGAAGAACGGTAATGGACCATCTGCAATGGGAGCTAACTATTGTAAAATATGCTAACTACGTAATGGGCTATTGTGATGGGTGTTAGATGGTCTGGTTAACTTAGGCTATGGATGAAGACGGCGTCTGCCATTTCAATATACCTATTATTATATTGAAACTTTGGCAAACGGTGACTCGCCAACTCACTAGATGGGCCCCCTATACAATCGCCATAGGCATTAAGCCTGTAAGGCGACAGAGGGCAACACCGGTGTGACCGGCTAGGGGTGTCAAGCGGTGCGGCGCCGGTTTCGCCATCACGGGTCAGACCCGGAGCGGGTTCCTCGTAGTTATGCCCTTTAAAATGACATTTCCACCCCCGAGCATAAAGCTCTGGCTTCCTCCCTCTGACCAGCCAATCAAGGCAAGCCAGAGTTGAGATTTGCTGCACTCCCGGGAGTACCGTCTCCCGTTAGCCCATTAAATGCTAACTGGTCGAGGAGTGCAACAAAACTCTGAGGAATCGGGACCGATGTGTAGCCACGCACATTCAGTTTTCCACAAGCTGCCCTGCGGATGTGTGCTTTTCTATAACCTTGTGAGATATTTTTTGTTGATCTCAAAAAGTGGATGACTCAAAAGCAAATCTACTATGCCCTCAGGGATGCGTTAATCCCATGAAAAGATAACGACTGTCCACGAGGGGTTTTTATTATTATAACTATTTAACATGTTGCATGTTTATTTGTAATTGGTTGTTTTTTTGATGTCAACGAATCAACAATTGGGAGACATTGGGCTCGTGGGGCCCAAGGGCTCGTGCACTTTATAGGGAGATCGCAGAGCGTTTAGTTGACTCTTCTCGTGACCATAGGGCTGGCCTCTTTCTCGCTCAAAGAATCAGTATCGCAATTCAACGTGGGAATGCGGCCAGCCTTATGGGAACTTTACTTTATCGATGGGGACGAAATCTTTGACACCTGAGCGAGGCATTGTCAGTTTTGTCACTCCCCTCCCTTCTTTTTTGTTGTTAATTTTCTTTGTTTTTTTTTCCTGTATATAAATCTGTAGATTATAAGTAAGTAATTTTAAATTCTCATTTTGTAAATATGTGAACAATTTGCTAAATGAATCAACAATTCAATTTAAATGATTTCTATCCTATTAATATCCTACTAGTGAATAACGGCATAAATATAAGACTATCACGATGAACCTCAGTATTGATGAAAAATGACTCCCAATTTATAAGATCCGTAAATGAAGTTAATTACGAGGGCAGGGGCTAAGAACTGTAGATCAAAATCTCATAGCTCGGGACCGCCACACCACACGTAACAGATTATTGTACACCAACTATGAGTAATAAATTGTCTTTAGTAATAATGTTCTTAATAGTTGGCAGCATTATAAGCGATCTACAGATTTAAAACACAATAGTTGTAGAAGGTGAAACATTTTTGTTTATTTCATTACACCGACCATCTTGTCCAATTTAAGCTTTATTGAGCTTGTGCTATACGATTTAGAAGACTGTAAAACATGTATTATTGATTTTTATTTCAAAAATATTACCAAGTTAAGTGTCAACGAGTAATTTATTAATTTATTACGTAATAAACCGTTTTTACCCTTCGGGTAAGGAACCTTAAAAACACGCAAAAGGATTTGTTCTGAGTGGAAATCAATCTCATACGGATACGTAATCAGGTACTCGGATAACTAGAAGTAAAGGTCTTGCCACCATGTTATTTAATGCATTATGCATTTTTAGGGTTTCGTAGCAACGGAACCCTTATTTACATTACACACATCTCCTCTATAATAAGAATTCCACCTAATATAGATAAAATAGCACTGCTTACAACTCATATAACAAGGTGTTTGTTAAACTCGGAATATTGCAATAAGTTTGTCACTACCACTACATAAAAAAATATTCAAGAGACCTTATCTGTCAAACATAATTCATTAGTAAAATGTTCAAAAATTACAATCTGCTTACTCTGCTCACCATCAGAATCTCACTACACACTTTCCTTCTGTAAGGTATATTTATTTTACTATAGGTGACCTTTGTAAAACTTGTATTGCTAATGGGCCGAGATTTCTTTAATATTTCAATCTGGGTTTCTTTCTTTGATGTAATTTCTACATATTTTTTTACATTTTACGAGTATGAAAGAAGTTGAGTATTTACACAATCTATTATATTCTTTTATGATAAAGGTTTCTAAGACTACATAAAAGTTGTAATGTACAATAAAACATATTCCACGCAGTCTGACTGTCTTTCTGTGTGATCTTATAAACGGTCGACGAAATTTGCTGTACTTATACATTATTTAATTTAAAAGTTTATGAGGAATATAATTGTATAATGTCATTGTAAAATTGTAAAAGCTTTAGATTTTAATCTATCTAGCACTGAGTTGACAGTGGGTGACCGATATTTGCTAAGTGAGATTGCAAACTGTCTAAGATATTTGGAACTGTAAAAGTTAGTAACTTTAAAATGGTTAGGTTTAGTTGGACCAGGGACCATTATTAACGCTCAAATGCAAGGGAGCCACGGCAGCGGCCGCCGAGCGCCAAATGTCCTATTGTTAGAGTCTACTATGTTTCTGTTCTTTTCGCTTGTTCTTCTCGATAGCTTCAATCTCTTTAGGTTGATTACAATCTAAAAGTTTTACCAAGTTTACGGTGATAATTCAACGTGACGGGCGTTCACTAGTTGAGATAATAGTATCCCATCAAAAACATTAATGTAAAAAAGAGAACGTGGTTTTATGTGTTTACGTTAAAGAGGTTTGAGTTATAGAAGGGTCAAAAGTGGCACCAAATGGTTAGTGTAATATTACACTCGGCGCTGGCTAGCCAGTTCCTTTGCTTGAACTTGACTTGACACGCTGCCGCGTGTCTAGATTTGGAAATTTGACAGTAATTATCTCTACTCCAATTTAATTTAACTACCAAGATATGGATAAGTATTGTAAATTGAGTCACTGATATATTTTTACTGCCTCACTTCTGTTATTAATTTTATCATCAATTGAATTAAATAAGAAGCTTTTGATCTGCGCAAGGAAAACCTAGAACCTATTAATCTCATATAGCAAATTTTTCATCAGTTCTGTGTAGGTCACTTCTTTGTAAGTATTCTATTACTACTCGTATTTCTGTATATTTAAGTCACCTATTTAGTCTTCGAACATATAAAGAATTTTAGCAAAAGCTTTCTGAAATTTAGTTGCTCTTGAAAAGCGTGAATGCAATGCTAGCTGTAGTATACAGCTGCGTGCTTCCGCGCTTAGTCGAGTCTGTTGTATTTTAAATGAGCTCTTCCCCACAACACGAGGATATCTGTTAAACTGTCACATGACCAGAAGCATTCTCCGATTTACGGCTACCACTTTACTGGAGTTATTTCTGTGGCAAGTTTATGGGGTAAGGAAAATGTGATTATGAAATTGTTTAACTGAGAGATTCTGTAAAGAAGATGTGTCTTGTCCACGGTTAGTTTAAACTGCCAGCTGTTGTTAAAAAAAAATATGAGGTTATGTTTTTAGTCAATTGATATTTTTCTTAATAAAACAGTTGCTTAGCTAATGTTCATTTGGTAATTATTTTTGTGAACTAATTTGACCACTTCTAGTAGGTATAATGTTGGAATGTCAATTTTATTGGTTTTTTAACAATGATCTAACAATACTTTTTTTAAATTTAAATATAAATTACTCATCAAAATAAATACATCTAGTTTTATTAATACGAAGATACAAAGTGGTGAAAATTTTAAAATGTCGATTTTAAATAACGATAACAAACAATTTAAAATCAGCAATTTTTTAAACTGTAACTTTTCAATCGAAACATTTTACCACGTCAAAACGATAAATCTATGAATACAGTCAAAGCGTGAGACAAAAGTCCGGCAGCTGTTGTTAGTAAAATGACAAATTGCGACACCGTACATTGCCTGAGCCTTACGCAAATCGTATTTAATGTTTGCTAACTTTACTAGGTATTTATTTTAAGGTTTGATGTGGTTTAAAATGCAGGTGATTGGTATATTTAGTTTTATAAGCAATTATAATTTAGAAAAATATAATTAAGAAAGGAAAAAGGCGGAGGAATCTGTCACTTACTGTAGATCTGTCGCTACAAGCACACAAACGGTCTAAAAGTGTGGGATTCCTCTCGGATACTATACCGGACTCCTATTGAATAATCTTTGCAGTTCCCAACAACTCATGTAATTGTTATGTGTATTTATTGTCAAAATAAAAACGTTTAATGGATTTAAAACAATCTTTACTCCATAATCACTTATTGTATATTTACAGAGGGTAATATGTATTTATCAGTTTAAGAATAAATCAATAACGTTTTAACTAAAAGGACATGTTCTTGTTATGAAACTTTTATTGATGCAAAAAGATTCAGTAGGTACATAATAAGCTTAAATGTTCGAACAAATCAATACTACTATCGTTGGTTTCGACACAAAGTATTGGAGAAACAATCTGCAACTACAAACTAAGTACAAGTTGCCGACTTGTTGCAAACTAAGCCAGTCTTCGTGTAACTCGACGTCACGTAAAGTGTAAAAACAAATTGTTAACTTCGTGTCGAATGAAGTAGTGACTGAAGAAATTATCCTTACATAATATTATAGTTACACCAATTCCTACACGCCACTGGATTATAGCACAAATTAGAAATAGTACAGGTGGAAACCTACATACTGAATTCGCTGAGGCTACGTACACCTAGACACCGCTCACTGAGTTTACAGACACATGGTCAAGATATTTTTATTGTAGTTTTGCGATACTGATTTGTGTGCAAGTGTGCGTAGCAGAGGGTAGGAAAAGGTGAAAAAAAGTACATACATGAGGTTCCATCTGTAATATCTCTAATTTGTGATTATAGTCTGTTTTTATTTAATGAACTACTAAAATATATACCTAGTACTAGCGGACGTCACGCGGTTTCACCCGCGAAGATCTTATGTATCCTATGCAAAATACGAGTAAAGCCCACTATGTTCACTGGGAATAGTATAGCTCTTCAATTGTGAAAAAATATTTAAAATCGCTTCAGTAGTTCTGGAGTCTATTAGATGCAAACAAACAATTAAATCTATCCTCTTTCTAATATTAGAATAGATTGAATTTAAAGTAAATATTCTATTGTAGAAGTCGACTTGTCTATGACTAGATTTCCAATATAAAAAGGCGCGCAATGTAGTGGACGCCCTCTTTTCGACGGTCGACCGCTGCAGAGTAAAGAACTACACACCCTGGTGATCAGTGTGATCCATGTGATATCAGTGTCGCCGTGATTGTAAGAATGTTCTAAGTTACTTACTGATTAGCTACTTGTATAATGATTACGTTCAGGGTGTAGTAAAATTTGTTAAATAAAGTGATAGAAATCTGCTTTGTTAATCTCAGTGTATATTTTTTTATTAACATTCCTGGTGATTGCTAACATCAGAAGTGTGATTCTTACCTTATCGCCAACTCACCGGGTCGAACGAGAGGTTTGGTGAAACATAAGAAACTTAATCATTACAAAGTACCCTCTTTTAGTGAGTTGTGTATGTTTTACGCAATTTGTGTGTGTTTTATCTCGTGTAATTATGCCTAAAACGCATGATTCAGACCGTAAATTGCATAGTTGGATTGCACTGACACCATCGTGAGTGCCACGTGTCGTGTAATCGGCATAGATTTCGAATTTTTCGCTATCGGTCACGAAAGGTATTACGGGAATACCGTTCGTAGCCGTCGCCATCTTAGACACCGCCATCGCGGTCTCGGATCCGATCTCGTTCGTTGTTACACGCACGGTTTCGTTCTGAGCGAGATGTTTCTACAACTTGCCATAAAGAAAGCGAATTAGTACCGAAAGTGGCAAGCCCGTGAACTTTTTAAACGTCCAGAAACTGTCCTCTGTCACTCTCCTATACAGTAACGGCGATAATCCTACTGCCCGCCCGATCCGGGAGTTCCAAATCAACGTGAGGGGCGTTGGTGAGCGCTACAAGCGCTAAGCTACGCGATGCGCGTTGGTGTGCGCTGCACGCGCTAGTCTACACGACGCGCTGCGCGCTGGTCTGCGCGACGTGCATTGATATGCGCTACACGCGCTAGTCTGCGCGATGCGCGTTGGTGTGCGCTGCACGCGCTAGTCTACACGACGCGCTGCGCGCTGGTCTGCGCGACGTGCATTGATATGCGCTACACGCGCTAGTCTGCGCGATGCGCGTTGGTGTGCGCTGCACGCGCTAGTCTACACGACGCGCTGCACGCTGGTCTGCGCGACGTGCATTGATATGCGCTACACGCGCTAGTCTGCGCGATGCGCGTTGGTGTGCGCTGCACGCGCTAGTCTACACGAGGCGCTGCACGCTGGTCTGCGCGACGTGCATTGATATGCGCTACACGCGCTAGTCTGCGCGATGCGCGTTGGTGTGCGCTGCACGCGCTAGCCTACACGACGCGCTGCACGCTGGTCTGCGCGACGTGCATTGATATGCGCTACACGCGCTAGTCTGCGCGATGCGCGTTGGTGTGCGCTGCACGCGCTAGTCTACACGACGCGCTGCACGCTGGTCTGCGCGACGTGCATTGATATGCGCTACACGCGCTAGTCTGCGCGATGCGCGTTGGTGTGCGCTGCACGCGCTAGTCTACACGACGCGCTGCACGCTGGTCTGCGCGACGTGCATTGATATGCGCTACACGCGTTAGTCTGCGCGATGCGCGTTGGTGTGCGCTGCACGCGCTAGTCTACACGACGCGCTGCACGCTGGTCTGCGCGACGTGCATTGATATACGCTACACGCGCTAGTCTGCGCGATGCGCGTTGGTGTGCGCTGCACGCGCTAGTCTACACGACGCGCTGCACGCTGGTCTGCGCGACGTGCATTGATATGCGCTACACGCGCTAGTCTACGCGATGCGCACGGGTGTGTGCTACACGCGCGCGCCCTCAGCCGCGCGGTCAGGTGCCAAGCTTACGAAAGGTAAAGGCTTTATAATTTTCATCTATTCCCTTAAAACTCTTACAGATCCAACAAGTTCTAGATCTTGTAGGATATTTTCGTAGGCATACCCAGAACCGTGCTACAATGATTGACTGAAAAGTGTATTTGGAGTTCACATTAATAACAAATTAGACAAGGCTTGATACGATGTCTGACGATGACGAGAGTAACCAGTGAACCCAGAATCAGTACCTCCCACGGAGGTTCACACAGACGCAAGTTAGGTACGCAGGTTAGGAGTAGTATTGACCTATGCTGATGATGGGAAGCGTGTGGTAGCATACTCCAGTCGGTAAAGTAATCGTTAGCTGTCGTAAAGGCTTCATAACACTTTTGCTATAACTTTGTTAAGTTACCCTCAACATTTCTGTTATTACTTTATTAGGTTACTCTCAAATTGACAAAACATAAAAATGGTCTGCTCCTTTTTTCTGAGAGGCGCCCAATCGAGCCGAACACAGGATTTCGTTTTCCAGCAAAGAAAAGGAGTTCTACTGCCACATGCTGATTATATCAACCGAAATCATATTGGTCAGGTCAGTAAAATATCAAGGCCTCTTGACTGGACACAAAAAGAATAGACTGCAGAGGAGCGCATGGTTCTGTCACGTGAAGTAGTGTAAGAAAGCGGGTTTTCGATCAACTTGCGTAAATGTGTTTTACTTAGAACAGGGCTAGCTATACTTAGGGTGTCTCTGAGAGGTAACATCCGAAACTATGTTATCTATTAGAGAATCAAAGTGGTCATTGTCAACATAGCTCGCAGAGTAAGTGCATCATAGTGGTCATGGGCTGGCCACATCTGTTGTAGAACCAACGACCTGGACAAGGCCGTAGGAAAGGATGCGAAAGGCGTAGAACCGTGTAAATTGGGAGAGGTCTACATCCAGCAGTGGACTACTGTAGACTGATTTGATTGATGATTGATTGAGAAGTCATAAACTTGTGCTTCTTGAGTTTTTATTTACGAACATAAAACCCCGTTTCCAGTAATACCTATACTTGGATGCATTGGATCCCCAACCGGAACCCGATGATTATAATTTTGTGCACTAGCTAGTTGATGCCAGAACATACATTTGTTTTCTTTTTCAATTCTAGACAGGATGTTGCCGAACGGTTTGGGACAATGACAAATGTAGTGTTCCTTTTCTGTACAGCAACGTTGATTTTACTGTCAAAGGTTTGAGTCTGCTGGTTGTGTGAAATCAGTGAAAGACATGAGGCCAGAGATTTAGGTACTACGTTACACCAAAGATGCACCACGCAAACAGACAGGTCCACTTACGCTCGAACTGTACTGAACATGATCTGAATCGAGGTCAATTAATTAACCCCCGACGAAAACGCGTGTTGTTGTGGGTGTAACCTGTGTGTTTATCTGTGGCATCACAGCTGCCTAACGGATGGGCCAATTTGGATGCGGTTTGTTTTTATTTCAGAACCGAGGTGATTAATGTGTTTCTTAGCTATACATTTTAAACATCATCATTTCCTAGGTGATGAAGGGATTTCTCCTAAGCTTCGCAGGACTGATGGATCTGAAATTTGACGTACTGCTGCTATAATGGTATTTCAGCGATATGGAAGCGTGGAACTTACTGCTGTAATAGGTAGTCTGCGGGATGCCCGCATCCTCGGAGGGATACAGCATTTGCACCAAGATGGGGCTCGTTACAGCGGTCTTAGTATCGAGGTATTGCTGATGAACAGTTTAAATATTTGTGTTTAAGTATTTTTGTGGAAGTTGCAGCTGACCTTTACGTTATTAAACGGAGGACGTCTCATTTTTTCCTGGGTCTCATAAAGAGAAACTAAACTACCGACCCACTGATTTGGTCGCTAGTCTGAGATGTGCCATTGGGAGGTTTGCAACTAAACTGTAAATCAAAAAGGTGCAGAAGTCCCTACGATCGGGTTACTGAAGAGTAACTAGGTACCGTAAGGTTCACACGTGGATCGTAATAGAGGTTCACCTCGCGTGTTTAAATGTTAACAATTTGTGTTTTCACAGGTTCAATGTAAAAATGCAAGTTGGACCCTGGTATGGTAGATGGTGGTCCATGCGAGCGCCGCCGAGCGGATGACGGGCTGCGTGCGGCCCAGTTTATGGTGGTATGGCAGGACGAATGGTGGCCTGATACCTGCACTGCATTCTTCGAGTGGCGAGTTGACGGTAATATTGACAACATTTACTATGACAGGTTCTTGTATGGGTAACCACCACGTGACCACTTTGTTATTTTGCGAGCGTTTCCGTGCTTCGGAAGGCACATTAAGCTGTTGGTCCCGGTTGCCAGTAAAATGGCAATCATTAAGCAAAGTTAATTTTTTTTTAACAGTGGGCAGTCACAACCTGCGCCTGTCCATATCAGCACAGCAATATGACTCAGCACAGCACCTATTACGTGGTACAACATCTATAGGTGAAATGTGGGCATATAATGTGCTTCTGCCTACCCCTTAGAGGATAAAAGGCGTGACCATTCTGTATGTATGTATGAGTTGTCGGTGTTGACTTAAGTGGCGTGCGTGTGCCTGACGGGTGCGTGTCATCTGAACGCAGCCAGTGTTGGTGAAGGAACAGAATACGGGATGTTCCATGCTGACATGCTGGGTGCCAGTGTTCTGTATGGGTACAACTTTTGTACATATATGGGTACTAGTTTCATGTATAAGTGTTAGTTTCGTATATAGGACGGACTGCGGGACGTTCTTATTGGCAGACTGCGGGATGCCAACTCCATGTAGAGGACGGACTGCGGGACGTTCCTTTTGGCAAATAGACTGCGGGATATTTGCCCTACGTGGTAGTGTAAAGATGAATGTCGGTGTACAGGACGGACTGTGGGACGTTCCTATTGGTATGCCTGTGGAATGCCAATTCCCATGTAGTTAGAGGACGGACTGCGGGACGTTCCTTTTTCGGCAAACAGACTGTGGGATGTTTGCCCTACAATGAATTGGTAGAGTGATGATGAATGGTAAATACTTGAATCCAAGTGTGAATGAATCATAAACCTCGTATGAATCAGAAATCCTCATATAGTTTGGCTTTTAATGTGCGAACGTAATCACATTAAATGAATGTGGTGATGTGTGATAAGCGGTGTGCTATTTATCTTAGCTAATGTATTTTGAACTGTACGTTGGAAGGCCTTGAAAGGTTGATGGATACAACAATTAGGTCTTTGTGTTACATTGGCACATAGTAATGACATGTTATTTCTAATTGATTTTAGAAGCCGCCTCGATGAAAGCATCGCAGCTCATGCCGATGAGCGTGTTCAATCCCGAAGCTAGTCCATCTGAACCGATTACTGTTGAGGTTCAGACATCTTACATGCAGTCGAGGACGATGCATGGTCAGGAGAGGCCGTGTAGAAGTCGACTTGTCTATGACTAGATTTCCAATATAAAAAGGCGCGCAATGTAGTGGACGCCCTCTTTTCGACGGTCGACCGCTGCAGAGTAAAGAACTACACACCCTGGTGATCAGTGTGATCCATGTGATATCAGTGTCGCCGTGATTGTAAGAATGTTCTAAGTTACTTACTGATTAGCTACTTGTGTAATGATTACGTTCAGGGTGTAGTAAAATTTGTTAAATAAAGTGATAGAAATCTGCTTTGTTAATCTCAGTGTATATTTTTTTATTAACATTCCTGGTGATTGCTAACACTATAATAAAAAGATAAGTCTCATAACATACTTACATTAGTATTTCTGAAAGTCCTCTTTATGCATAATATTATTATTATAATAAATCTGTAGAAGTGAAAATTCTGTACATTAAAAATATAAAAAAAATAAATAGCAGGGGGTGTTACTAGACCGACACCGAACCCAAAAATGTGATTTAAAAAATTTTTGTCTGTCTGTCTGTCTGTCTGTCTGTCTGTCTGTCTGTCTGTCTGTCTGTTTGTTCAGGCATCACGCAAAAACTACCGGTTCGATTACGATGAAACTTGGTATAATTATTCTTTAATATCCTGGGCACCACACTGGGTACTTTTTATCCCGGAAAAGTATATTTATTATAAAATAAAAAAACGAACCTAAGTTGTATAAAGTTATTATCAAATATTGCTTAAACGGTTAATGGTACGATGATGAAATTCAGCATGAGCGTTGTTTGTTACAATTTAAAATAAGTAATTTTACCATTTTTGCAAATTCCACCTCCAAAGGTATAAAAAAGGAGGATCAAGTTTGTATGGGACAACGCGATTCCTTGGTCCGATCTGCTTAAAATTTGGCATATAGCATTATTAGCATAACTGATGGAAAACGTGTTCCTTATTTTATTGAAATTTATACTTTATCGACCTAAAAAGGGAATGTAAATTATTTTGGAGCTGATTTTCTACGGAGTTGATATCAATACTCCTTAAATACTCTTATTTTTGATTTATTTTGACACATTTGTGGATGTTCAATCCGAATGACATTGTCATATTCATGATTTTGCTTTAAAGTACTATCGTAAACATTGTTGTTAATTTTTTTAAATTTTGTATATAAATATGTGAAAGAAGAAGAAAATTCGAAGATGGCTAGCCAGGAATAATGAAAGACCATGCTTCAGGCAGTGTCCACTGTGCATTAGAATGAAAGATGTCAGCAGCCCTAAGCGACTGGTCATGGAAGGTATGAACTTTATTCTATAGTTCTGGCTGCATTCGGTGCAGGACACAGACTCACCAAGTCTTTGTAAAATACGGTAATGGCCTCTACGAAGATCACATTTGACAAGTAAAAAGAGCCATTAAAATGAACATGAACACCTAGCAGATGAAATTTACATGGTTATTAAGTTAACAGGTCTTGGTTGGACCATCTGTATTATGAGGACAAAGTCTATCGTAGTTCGGTTTTCCCATACGTTGTAGACTTACAGTATGACTGGGACTACCTGAAGAAGGAACAAGTTACGATGTCAATTGCTTAGAAGAGAATTTGAGTCAAGTAGTAGTCTAGCCAATGATTTAAGAAATGTATTTAATAAATAAATTTACATAACTCATATAATATGTTTTATGAATTTGTTAATCAGAACAACTATTATAAATATGCGAATATTTGTGAGTGTGAATGTTTGTTACTCTTTCACGCTGTAACGGCTGAACGGATCTGGCTGAAATTTGGTACCTACAGAGATAGGTTAGAGACAGTGTAAGAACTAAATTTCACGCAGGCGAAGCTGCGGGCATCAGCTAGTGCATAATATAAGTAACCTACCTAAAAATATTTTAAAAATGATAAATAAAAACATAATTACGTAAGTATAATAATAATAAATCACGAGTAACTTGTTTCGTCTAACGTGAAAAATGCTTCATCAATAATGCTTATATTTTCATGAAAAGTGTTCCTTTCATCTTCACTTTCTTGATAATACATGTCATATTTTCCGAATATTAAGCGGGATTACCGACCTTCCTAGTAGGTAGTACTAACATAAAAGATGTCGGTATTTTAAATTAATAACAATCCAAGTTTTATCATCTTCCAATATCATATCGAAGAAAAACCTGAAATAAGTACAACTACGTACGTATATGCGATAAAGGAAAGGAAACAGGACATAAGCAGAACGCCTGACAGAAGATCCATACAACGAGTTATTTCCACTAGAGAGAGTCGACTGAATAAAAACGTACTCATTCAACTGTGAGTCGATTATGTAGGGACGTCTTGTATCACTTAATAGCCTGATTTATAGACGTAGGTACGGCTTATAGTTTCAGAGTTGCACTTGCAAAAATGTGAACAGCGTATAAGATACGTATTCTTTTTTTATCATAGAATATATTTATGGTCCTACGTCAGGTTCTCATGTTTTTTTTAAATATAAATTAAACATATGTACATTTACAGAAAAATAAAGCTAGGTTCCTACTTAAGGCTTAAGGTACAATTATCTATGCGTTTTTTAAGCACATTATGTGAAAAAATAGACATTAATCTTTACTTTTTGTAGCTATGTTTACCTTGCATATAACATAACTTAATTTACTTTTTTGTGTAGGTATAGTGATGTTCATAGAATAACGTAACTATTTTTTTGTTTTTGTAGTTGACTACAGCTCAGTTCGAAAAAAGATGTAATTAATTCTATTTGTTATTTTATTTTAAAGATTAAAATCTTCGTGCGAACAATTTACTGTTTTTACTATTTTTAACCCCCGACGGAAACCCGGACGGAGTGTTATAAGTTTGACGTGTGTGTGGGCATGTGTGTGTGTGTGTGTGTGTGTGTGTGTGTTTGTGAGTCTGTCTCTGGCATCGTAGGTTCCAAACGGGTGAACGGATTTTGATTCTGTTTCTTTTGTTTGAAAGATGGGTTAGGGGAGAGTGTTCTTAGCTATGTTTTATAAAAATCGGTTAAGCCATTTCAAATATATGAGGGGTGAAAATGGTGATGAAAAATGAAATGTGTTCAAATATACCCGTATACATCAAGATACCGCAAGTTTTATGAAAATCGGTTTAGCCATTCGAAAGATATAATGAGTGGAATGTATTCCTAATTCTGTAACCACACTCCGCGCAATTCGCATTAGCTCTGAATAACTTTTGATAGACTATACGTATGTTGATATTAAAAAACCCCTATAAAATCCCTATAAAAAGGTATTTAGGTGTTCATATTTTTAACTAACAGCGGTCCCCCCGACGAGGCCAATTGTTAGTTAAAAATATGAATACCTGAGCCTGGAACGATTATCCGAAATAGGCGAGCTTTTTTTTTTTTTTTTTGTTTAACGTGAGGGAAAATCCTCATGGATGCTATGCCGGACTCCTACCGACTAAAAAACCTCACGTAACGCCCGACAGCCTATGGTTAGGAGCCCCGGGTAAGCCCTCGGAAGGATGTCCCAGGACTCCCAACAGACCCACGGCCGCCCCTGCGGCCACGCTCAGGGGGGTGGTTCGGGTGCCATCCCGCGTCTTTGGGGGTTTCGGGTGTGATCCCGCTTCTAAGTGGGGGCGTTCGTGAGTTCCTCACGTCACGCTGCCGTCATGGGTCATGGGTCTGTAAGGACGGTGAGCCGCCTTCTCACCGTCCTCAGGCTCCCGGTCATGGAGGCCGATAGTCCTCGGCGAAGACACGTCGGCGGCGCCCGTGCCGCCGACTGCGGTACTCGGGTGGGAGAATTCTCTCCCGTTCCCGCCCCGCCGCCTCTTTCACGAGCATGACCTGCTCGCAGAAAGAGGCGGCGCAGTCCCATTTACTCCCGCTGGAGAGCATGGCTCGCACCATGGTCTCGAGCGAGAGAGTGTCCACGTCCAGACCCTCCACGAGGACCTGGCGCTGTTGCGCCCACGCTGTGCACTCCACCAGCGTGTGGAGCGCCGTGTCATCGCTGCGGTCCTCGCAGTGTTGACACTCGGCCGTGGTTTCCCGGTGTTTTCGCCACAGATACCTACCGAAGCTACCGTGTCCGGCAAGTATCTGTGTCAACCGGTAGGAGAGAGAACCGTGTCTCCTCTCCAGCCACTCGTCCATGACCGGTCTGACGGCCGCGATTGTGGCGAATCCCCCCTTTGGTTGCTCAAGTCGTACCTTCCATGTCTCCACGGTTTCCTGGTGGAGCAGGGATCGCTGGGCCTCGATTTCTTGAGACGCAGGCCTTTGGCCCCGCTCAAGCGCCTCCTTGCGCCATCTAAACAGTGACGCAAGGGCTCTCGCTTCCAGGTCCCATGGAGGGGTCCCAGCTAGGAGACATGCCGCCTCACCGGAGATCGTGCGATATCCCCTTATCACCCTGATGGCCATCGTCCTCTGCGGGCTCAGCAGTCTAGCCACATTGCTGGCCGTCAGGGTCTACGCCCATACGGGGGCCCCGTATAGGGCCATACTTCGCACGATCGCCAGGTACAGTCTCCTGTAGGGAGCGTTGGGTCCCCTGACGTTGGGCTTCAGTCGCGCTAGTGCGGCTGATGCCCCCCTCAGTTTTGGGACCAAACTTCGGAAGTGATGTCCGAAATTCCACCGGCCATCGAGTACGACCCCAGATACTTCATCGAAGGCTCGATGCCGATGCTGACGCCCCCTACACGCAGGCTGGACCCCGCAGGTGGCCCCTTCCGAGGTCCGTGGAAGCACAGAGGCTCGGATTTGTGAAGGGCGACCTCGAGACCCAGCCGCCGAATCCGACCCACGACTTGAGCAACCCCTGCCGTGGCCTTTAGTGCTGCGTCACGGTGCGTTGTTCCCCGCGCCGTAACGAGGGTGTCGTCGGCGTAACAAGTTACGCTGACCCCTCGGAGCAACGGACCACGCAGCACCCAGTCGTAACCGATGTTCTACAGGAGCGGCCCTAATACCGATCCCTGTGGAACACCGCACAACACATCCCGCCGACCCGGCCCTAGCCAGCTCGGGTAAGTTATGGCTCTCTCGGAGAGATAGGCCCCGACAATACGACGGAGGTAGGGAGGCACTCCATGGTAAATCAGCGCCTCCTTTACGCAGCTCCAGGGCAGGGTGTTGAAGTCGTTGGCGGTGTCAAGAGACACCGCCACCACCACCTCACCCTGAGAGACTGCTTCCTCCGTCAGGCCTCTAATGCGGATGATTGCGTCCATTGTGGAGCGCCCCTGACGGAAGCCAAATTGGCTATCCGCCAGATCAGGCCCCACGCGTGTGAGGTGCCCTACGAGGCGTTGTGCAATAATGCGCTCAAAGAGCTTGCACACCTCGTCGAGCAACACGATCGGCCGGTACCCTGAAGGGGAATTTGCCGGCCGCCCCGCTTTTCGAATCAAGACCAGTTTCCCGGTCTTCCATACCTTGGGAAACTGGCCTTTTTCGAGGCATGCGCTAAAGAGCCCTATTAGTCGAGGTCCAAGTTCCTCGAGAGCAAGGACCCATGCTCGGCCTGGAATACCGTCGGGTCCAGGGGCGGTGTTTCTGCGGGATCTAAGCCGCAGTACAGCCGCCCCTAACTCACCCTCGGTGACTACGGGCACGTCGTTCTCGCTGCTTTCCGCGTTGGGCGCCTGAGACGGAGCCATGCGCGGAGGAACGTGTTCCTCCGCTCTCGACGGAAACAAAGAGTCCAGGACCGCCTCTAGCCGCTCCGGCTGGAGACTCTGAGTCAGTGGGGGCGCCTTAGGGCGTAATTTGCCTCTTACCATAAGGTACGGGCGCCCCCACGGGTTCCGCTCCAGAGTCTCCAACAGCTCTTCGCGGTCCAATTTTTTGGACCGCTTGATTTCCGTCTGGAGGACCCTCTTGGCCTCCTTGTACCCATCGTAGAGCTCAGTCTCTCGGGCTGCCGCATCGTCTGGGCGGCGACGCCTCCGGCGGAACCTGGTGTACCGGCGGCGTGCGGTAACGCACTCCGTGCGCAATTGCGCGATTTCCGGCGTCCACCAGTACACCTGTTTTCTCGCCGGTCTGGGCCTAGCCCTGGGCATCGCAGCATCGCAGATGTGCGACATGGCTCTCCCGAACCACTCCACCTCGGTATCAACATCGGCAGGCCTGTCCGCTGTCGGAATCCAGGCCTGCACGATGGCCGCCTCCAGGAGAGCCTCCCGATCAAGGCGATGAAGTGCCCAACGCAGTTCCGGGGGATTCGCAATTGTTGGTGGCAGGTTAGGTGAAGGGGAGACGTCGAACCGAATATATCGGTGATCTGACGACGTCTCCTCTTCCTCCACCACACGCCATCCCTGGATACGGCGGGCGAGCTCAGGGGTCGCAAACGAAACGTCTATGACCGAGCTGAGCCCCCGCCGCGTCCAGGTTGCGACATTCCCCCGGTTCAGGATGACTAGGCCACGTGTAGTGACCCAGTCCTCCAGTATCCTCCCCCTGTCTCTGGTTTCCCGGGAGCCCCAAGCCTGTGACCAGGCATTGAAGTCTCCCAGGACCAGGGCAGGGCGAGGCCGGCATGCTGCGAGAACGACGTCCAGCTCAGGGAGCCATAGCTCAAACTGATGCTGGTCGAGGCTCGGCGAGATGTAAACGGCCACGACAGCCACACCCTCGTATTCCGCCGCGACACAACCCGGACCTCTAGCGATGACCGCTAGCCGCGAGTCATCCGCGCCGGTCCCCCCAAAGATAGTCGCCAAGCCGTCCAGATCCACTGGGCTTCCCGGGTGAACCCAGTACGGCTCGGCGACGACTACAACATTAATGGACCACTGCCTGATGCTCTGGTACAGAAGGTCCTGAGCACCAAGGCAGTGGTGATGGAGGAGACCTGCAGGATGCGGATTTGGGTGTCCATTAATGGACGTCCATTTCCGCACCCTGCCGCGACTGTGCACCCTCACCCCCCCGTGCGGACGGACGGGGCTTTGGCCTTGAGGCTGCGCAGGCCTTGCTGCCCGCCCGGTGGTCGGCCTCCTTGCCCTCCGCCACGCATTTAAAGCAGCGTGGCGGAGCGTCACAGGCAAGGGCCGTGTGACCGGGCTGACTACAGCGGAAGCACCGGTTTCCTACGGTCACTTCCGCTGTGCACTGCACCCCCACATGACCTACGACCAGGCACCTGTAGCACCTGGTTTCACGTGGTTGCAGAAGGTGCACCTGTGCTTTTAGGAAGCCCCCAATGAGAAGGTTCCGTCCATCAGCTATTTTTTGAGCCACCGCGACGGGGCAGCTGACGACGACTGACCCGTGACCGGTAGGACCAAAGCGGATTACTACAGCTCTCACCTGGTCACGGGGACAACCGCTCACCTCTACAACGGCGGTAATTACTTCCTCCGTCGTGGCCGCATCATCCAGACCCGAGATACGCAGACTGGCGCATTTGTTGGGCCTGTTGACACGGACGTCAGCCGCATCCAGCGTCGCCCTCAGCCTAGCCGCCAGGGCATCAGCCTTGGGAGCGCTGGTGGCGCCCGAGATCTCAAGGCGGCGAGCTCCAGTGCGAGTTGTTTTGCATCGGATCCCACCCGTAATCTCAAGGACCTTGAGATCTACAGAGGCCTTCGCCTGCCTCAAGACCTCAGCGTACTGCACGCCCTTTGCCACTCCCTCCGTCGTCACAGTTAGGACTACGGCAGTGGAACGTGGGGCGCGAAGCCTCTTTGTCGCCTGCGCCGCGGCGGCTCTCGCAGCTGTCTTTGCTGCGTTTGCGGCGGCTTTCGCAGCTTTCTTTGCTGCCTTCTTGGCGGCCTTCTTCTTTTTCTTGTCTCCCACTACTTTCCAGACTTCCGTGGAGGGAGTTTCGGCTGTAGCGGGAGCAGCAGCTACAGTGGCGAGAGTAGCACTTCTTTTTCTCTTCGGCTCAGCTGGTTTCAGAAGTGATGAGGTGGAGACCGTTCTCCTGTCTTCGGGAGCACCCCTAGTCGCAGCCGTATATGATTCGTGTGGGCGGTACGCCCGGTCCTCCAGAACGACGAGGCGTCTCTCCATTGCCGCCATTACCTGCGCTATAGTCGGTGCTGGTTTAGCTACCGGCTTCGTCGGTGGCTTGGGAATCGGCTTGAGCGCTGGTTTCGGCATAGCAGTCTGGGACGTACCGACTTGCACCCCAAGAGTCGCTTTCGTCTGCTGGGGGCCCTGCGCACCCCGATCCGTCGCAGACCCATTACCCATCCTCTGCACCTCTTCTCGGAGGACCTGGATCTCCACACGGTAGTCGGCGAGCTCAGCCTCCAGACTCGTCACCCGGTCTCTAAGCTTCGCCTCCTCTTCGGAAACACTCCTTGCGAGGAGTTCCTCTAGCGCCTTCTTGGCGCCTGTAACGCATCCCGTCACCACCTTCTTTTTTCCCGCGATATTTTTGGCACCCTTCATGGCGTCAGATATCCGGGAAAGAGCAGTGAGAAGCTTCCGCGCTGCCGGGACATTCTTATCTCTTCCGCTTGGTAATGGAGGAACATGCACCGGTGACTTCGGTGTCCGCCTCTTTGGGTTGTCTTGGTCGGATTCCCGACCTCTACCCGCGGTGGTAGCCGGTATTTTAGCCGGTAGGTCATCCTCACTAGAGGAGGCTATACCTGGCCGACGGAACAGGCTTTTGCCGGATGCATTGGATCGCGGCCTCTTCCTTCCAGCATTAATACCGAGAGCCTCATTTTCGATATCAATGCTTAGCACTGACTCCACGTCAGTGTCAGCGAGATTCGACGTGACTTCGCAGCCAATCTCTTGAGTCTCGATGTTCGTAGTTACTAAGCCATGGTTGTCAGAAAGATCTATCGCTTTTGGGGTTTTGTTAATTTCATCCATAATTAATCCCACGAGTAGAGACGAAAGGGATCACTTCTTGGGTGACGCTCATTCCAAGAAGCGGGCTTCATACTGCAGGGTGCGCCTGGTGCCCTGCAGGCCTTACGACTTTGCTCTCGGGTTTTATAGACTATCCTTGTCGCGGGGCGGCCAATTAAGGCAAGCCCTCCGGCTCCTAAGTTCATCGCGTACCAACTGGTGCCACCAGTTGGATGGTTGCGATGGCCCTAGGAGTTACGGAACGCGAGGAGGGTGGCTGGTCCTCCTCAGCTCCGACGCTGACACGAATGCCTGTAGGCCCCTACGTGAGTAGAAGGCCTACACGTCCTGCGGCTTCTCAGCTCAGTACCCTCTGCCTAAAGCAGAGAGTAGGCGGAGGAACCTGAAGTGGCCTTTACGGCCCCCTCCGTGGTGGACTATTGGCCATGGGCGACGATGTGCGCCTCGCGCAAAGCGCACATCGTCGTCCGCGTTACCAGGGTGTACCACGTGGAGGTTGTCCTACCCCACACCCCAAAATAGGCGAGCTACCAACAATAATAAAGGTTCAATACTTAGGGTAGATAGGTCATAATATAATAGTTATTTTTTTACTTTTTACAGGTTTTTTTTGTTGTTCTTTTTTTGTGAGTCGGGAGTTTTTAAAATTTTTAATTTAATTTTTTCAGACAGTGAAACTGGAATTGAATATTGAATGTTAAAATATTTAACAGTTACACTGCGGGCTAGCTTTAAAGCTTTTCAATACAAATTCAATATTATCCATTTTAAAGTAGTAATTACTTTTATATCCTACTTCCTATCCTACTATCCTACTAATATTATAAATGTGAAAGTTTGTGAAGATGTTTGGATGTTTAGATGTTTGGATGTTTGTTCATCACGCTCTAACGGCTGAATGGATCTGGCTGAAATTTGGTACAGGGATAGAGTATAGTCCGGAATAACACATAGGCTACTTTTTATCCCGGGAAAATGTTCCCACGGGAAGCGGGAACAGGAACCAAATTACACGCGGGCGAAGCCGCGCGCATCAGCTAGTTTTTTTAGAAACGGTAAAATAGTATAATAAACAATAATATAAGAATATCGTTACTGTACCACTTAAATACTCCAATTTCATGCGAACTGAATTCAAAGTACCTATACATTTTGAAATGTCTTTAATTTTTCGTTTAGTTAATTTCACACCACTAATGAACTATTTCAATTGCACTGCATAATTGATCCCCATTTTAAGCTATAGCTTACTTTGCCTCTTATCTGTCGTACATTCACTATATTATTTCAGCGTATCTAATCCATCTGACAGTCATCAATAATAAATACCTATGTCAAAATGAGGGTTGCCATTTTCTTCAAAACTATTGTGCAGGAGCCGTAACAAAGCGTATTGCGAACGAAACATATATTTTACGAGTCATGCATTTTATTTAATAGTGCTAGATGCTGAAACTCGCTTACACAATACTTTTCGAAATCGAAAGAAACTACCCATTTTTCCTTATTCACGTTTGAACCAATAACGAAATCTTTGAGGAAGATAAACCAAGCATTTTTAAACTGGAATCTTGCTGGAATAAACGGAATGTCTTGTGAAATATTGCTAATAGTCTAGTTACCCAGAAATCTAATAGAAAATGGAATTGCGACAAAAGAAACCCAAGGTATGTACAATCACCTCCAATATTGCATGGGCCCCTTAAGAACTATAATCCCATGCACATTTGAGTTCAAACTACAAAAACTCCGCTAGATGGCGTAACTTTACTCGAATATAATATTGCATAGACACCTTAGAATCACAAAAAATGTACTAGATGGCATATTTAAATTACTCAAAAGATTAATGAGTTGCTATTTTGACAATAATCGCGTTCCTGTATGAGGTATTAAAAAAATCGGCAACGCTAGATACTTGACTTCCAATGTTATCCGATAAATGGCGTCAATTCTCAGTGCAAAGCAATTTCGATTCGGATTGACCATGCATTCTCAAATTCATCTGTACCTACAGAAGTTAAATAGTAATATTTAACTGCAGCACTCACAGAGCATAGTGTGTCCCAATTCTATGATATCTGTCGTCCCTTTTAAGTCACACTGACGTATTCATTTCCTGTGTGTCTTTGCTCTCACAGAAGCCTGCCTCGCTGAATGCCACCCGTGCATAATTCATTCTTTAAAAGTTTCGCTGTCTGAAAAATTTTACTGCACACTCTACTATTAAAATGTAAGTTCTTAATATAATTTTAAAATGAAGAATTATATAATTTTAACAGTTATGACAAAGTGCATAAAATATAAAAAGCTCTTTTTTATACCATAGATGGCAGACAAGCATACGGCCCACCAGATGTACCGGTGGTCACCGTCTTTCTGTATCATAGAGTTTCTGGTAGTCGGAATTAACGGCTTGCAAAAACACGTCCACATTTTGAAGAACGGAAGTTCTCGTAACTGCAAATTTATCAGAACAGTATCAAAAGAAGTTTTGAATGATAGTATCGCAGTGATCAGCACATCATCATTCTAAAACGTGCCTACGAGATTATCCAGTTATCTTAAAATTGTTAAGACATAAACTCGCCTACAATGATTCTCTCAAATTCTCTACTTTAAAAAATATAGGGGTGAAGTTTCTACAACGAGTAACTATATTATGACTTTAAAATTTTAATTTTTAATTTTGACTGTCTCTGTGGCGTAGTCGGTAATGTAACCGCCTGTCGCGCTGGAGGTCCTGGGTTCGACTCCCGGGTCGGTCCAAATATTTGTGTCGTCTACAAATGTTTGTTTCGGAGTTTGGATGTTTTCTATGTATAATATGTTTGTATTTACAAATATAGTATAAGTATGTTTATAAGTCGTCTAGATCTCATAGTACAAGCTTATATTAGCTTGGCTAGATGATGTGTGAGATTGTCCATAATTTTTTATTTATTTAAAATCCAAGTGTGATCCGCTATGACTAAACTATGCAATGAAGGCTGTTTATTATTAAAGATATCAGTATCCACTATTTAATTTTAAAAAGGCAAAAGCTTCACCCTTAAACAACACAAAGCTGGCAAAATTCTTAATGATACATTTCTATGTTGGCAGCATTTTCCGACACTATTTTTAAGCTAGACAGATTTGCTAGACAGTTTACCAGAGCTGTACCTACAGCTCAACTTGAACTGACAAAAAGTAAAAAGCTCCATGGTCGGATAGAAAAAGTTGTGTGCCGGAGGCCAGCGGCTAGCTTGATGTATTGTCTGGGATAGCTTCGCTTTACTTTTTGTAAAACGTTAACTTGATACCCTCTGTTTTAAGGGGTTAAATTGTGAAGTCGATTTCTGATACTGTATATTTCCAAATCTGTTAGAAAAAAACTGTTAAAGCCTTCCCATGGAAACTTATTCCCGGGATGAGAGTGTTATCCCAGATTATAATCTATCCACGTTGCAAATTTTAATCAGCCATTATAGCGTGGAAGAGTAAAAAACTTCCAGACATCTACTACACTTTGGTTTAGAAAATATTAATAAGAAGAAAACTAGGTACCTACAAATTTTCAACTTAACTAGAATGATATCACAAGAACCACTGCGCTTGTCTTAACATATTATCATTAAATAACTAAAGCTTAAACGGTGGCCGGCGATGTCCACTTCCTAGTTGGAAATTTTAACTTTAATTAAAAATTATTTCTCTTCCCTAGTTGTAAACATAGATGTACGAATAATAGGATAGGCCATAGAACTTGCAAGGTACAAAATGTGTGTGCTCGTAATCGCTTACCATCAAAGTAAATCAATCAAATCGGCCTATCATAGTCGTTGGTCTTTTCTAATTTAATTTTTGGGAGTATGATTGTCCCCAATACTGTATCTCACTAGCCAATCGGATTGGTGCAGGGTTATGTTTCGAATTTTCACTCCCTTTTTGTTAACCTTATCCTATAAGTCAACAGGTGCGCTCCTTGCAATTTGGCAATGCTCCATCGCACCCCCGTCATTCACTTTTGTTTCTGGAACAAGTTGCGATGAGACACGGTAACGTAACAAAATTCCATGCTGATGCGGCAACGCGTATCATCTAGTTTATGCTAATATTATAAAGAGAAGAAATAATTAGATTGTATGTTTGTCTGTTTGTTAGTACCAAATAGTCTCCGAAATTCGAAATCCGAAATTTAAAAAAAAATTTCACTGTAGGGAGGCTACACTATCCACTAGTAACAAAGGCTATTTTCTTCCCGTATTCCCGCGGGAACGGAAGCTACGCAGGTGACATGTAATAAATATGGACACGCCATTATCAAACAACTTTGACGAATGTATCTACTCGTATACAAAAATAAAATCAAGACTGAGTGCATAATTTCATCCATATCCATTTATTTTACATTCTTAGTGTAGTACTCGGGTACCATTTAATTAATGTTTCGTGGTAAGAAAGTATCCGTTTTAACGTAACTGGTGGTTTTAATTTAACTGGAAATACTATACAGTATCTTGGATTTTTAGGAAAAGTGCTGCAAAGACTGATAGCGTGTGTTGTGGTTTTCTAATAAACGTTGGAAATAATTAACACTGTCATGAACTTTCAAACTAATTTGAACTTTAAACACAGACGATAACATTGTAATTTGCATGACAGTGATTTTATTATTTAATTGGTATGATTTCCATTTATATGAAGGCGGTAACTTTTTGACAGAGTAAATAATTAATTCTTCGCAACTGACATGCTAAATAGATTTAACATAAAAATACAATGTTTAATAATGAGGCTTTGATAAGACTTGTTATACCAATATTTATTAACTAGAATTAATTATATTGAGTGTTTATGAGATTTTTAAACAAAGGAATGAACCGCCTCCAGAGAAAAAGATCTCAAAGGTTAACAAAAATATACTTAGTATTTACTTTGTCTAAATTTTACAAATACTTGTAATATATTTTATGGAGTCTACATCATACTAAGCAAAGCCTTTTCCTTAAGGTGAATTTTAATTATCCCTAATATAACACATTGGGACCGTAAATCTGCCTTTTAATTTAAATTAAGTGTTTAAGATAATTAGTAGAAAAATTCTCGAAATGTTTTGCACACAGTATTTTTCCACGGCGGTAATTAGGGACGGAAACTCAACCTTAAGCCTCATTGTGTGCTTTTTAATGGCCGAATGAGTTAATGACTCTTATTTACTTACTGACACAAAAGGAGAATGGTGAACTATTTATCAAAAAGAGGACACAACATTTTCTCCAAAAAAAGATTCAGTAAAGAAATGGGTTAGAAATAAGAGAAATGTTTTCAGTAATGGTAAAGTCCTGTGTTAAAAAAAATATCATGTTAATAAAAGTGCGGAATGATTTGTAGCGTTTCATTTTTTTAATACCGCTAATGTGGCAGACAAACATACGGCCCACCACCAGAAGGACCGGTGGTCACCGCAGCCTATGAACGTTTGCAACACCAGAGGCGCACTGCCGACCCTGTAAAAACCTTCTAAGACCCCTTTTGAAGAACCCCATACTGTAGGCGTTTGGAAAAACCGAGGCAGGGAGATCATTCCACAACCTAAGCGTGCGCGGAAGAAAACCCCTATCGGATCTAACCTTGCTGGAACGCTCCGTTTTATCTCCGAATGAGAATTGAGGCCTGATTATAACGCTGTTTCTGAGAAGGGCTTGTTGTAACCCACATCATTGCAGTGGTTGAGTTCACCCCAGTCTACTTCTCCAGACCTCAGCATTAGAGGCTTTACGCCAGCATGAAGTTTAACATTCCTAATGAACCTGTGGGCCTGATAAATGACTTGGTAAAGTCAACAGCTAATACAATCTGACTCTGATTACACCTATTACGTGGGACTAAAATAATGATAGTGAAATATGGATTATATTTGGAAATAACCGGGAAATAGCAATAGTTTTGCATTATGCCTTTATTTCTTTTTTACGTGAGGGAAAATTCTCATGGATGCCATGCCGGACTCCTACCGACTAAAAAACAAAAGCTACAAATCTTCTGTATGGAGGTAGCGTCTTAGGTTTTTTGGTGGTAGACGAAGACTGTGTCTTGTCTGTACTAGAGGCCTTTATATAGATAAATGCCTTTCCTCTTTATAACATTAGTATAGCCTAATACACTCGAGAGCAATGAATCCGGGTCACTTAAAGAATGTTAAAAATCTCGGAAACTAAAAATGATAGGTTATTGCAATAAATTGTATTTAATAGACAATGTAATACTCCTTAAATGAAAGTAAAAAAAATATGAGTCACCATACATTTTATTAACACAAAATTACATAAAGAAAAAACTGAGAAAATATTTGATTGTTTGTTTGCATCGAATAGGCTCCAGAACTACTAAACCGATTAAAAAAATTCATTTGCTGTTTGGAAAATTACACTCTTTACGGTAAACATAGGCTCTATTTTATTCCCGTATTCCCACGGAAACGGGAACTACGAGGGCAAAACCGCGTGACGACCGCTAGTTATTTATATGTTCACACTGTTACGAGCATTGTGAGCAAACAGATGAATTTGCAGAAACCGTCATTAGTAAAAACCGAATCTCTGTGCCAAAAGATTTTCATCTGTAACAAAAATTTACGTTTGTTTTATGGGAGCCCCCCCCCCCCCCAAATCGCTTCTTTTTTTTCTGAGTTTAGTATTTATTGTTATTGCTGCAACAATAGAAAATATTCTGTGAAAATCTCAGCTTTCTTCTGTAACCCGGTTCCTAAGACACAGACTAGTTCCAGACAGACAGACTCCTGAGAGAGTACTCCAGATTCCTTTTGTTTTTTTTGGTGTCGCCGATGGAAAGTCACGGCGACATCTAGCGATTGGGGGCCACAGTCCCAGTCTGTACGACTATAGATAGCGACCCTCAAGTTGGCGGCCTTATGATCACCCAGAAGAACCCAGGATTGTAAGAGGAGGGAAACAAGTACGCTGGCAGCTCGTTCCAGGTTTTTATATTTCGACAGAGAAACGATCTTTTGAATCGTTCAGTTCTAGCAAAGATTCTCTCCACTGTGCAAGAGTAGCACCTCTGTCCAGCTCGCGTTGTTCGGGATCGGAAAGGAGAAGGCGGGATTAGGTTCAGGATCCAAAGACGCAATAGTTCTTCGCTGCGCCAACGGCTTCAGACTTTCCGTAACCTCCTGGCAGTTGATAATGCGAATAGCACGCCGCTGCATAGAGTCCAGCGCGTCAAGCAAGTACCTCGCGGAGTCGTCCCAATGGTGAGAGCAATATTACATGCAAGGACGTATCTGCGTCTTGTACAGCAGACACCTCTGGTTTGGCGTAAAGAACTGCTTTACCTTGTTTAGGACTCGTAGTTTTCTTGAGACTAGCCAAATACATCGCTCAATATAATATTTGTGATTGAGCTCGGGCTGGTCGTCTATGCCAAGGCTGTCCAGATTGTCCCCAACTGAAATCGTTGTATTCTGAAGAGAGGGTAAGGTCCTTCGTATTTAGCCAATATTTTTAAAAAGTTTTTAGAACCCTATAAACGAAGATGTTATTTAAATATCATAACATTTCCTGTATAGCTATTGCTTTATTATAATAAAGCAAGGCATTCCCCGCCTATATTTACAATTTCTCACCTAATCTGGCACTTGAAGCACTGTTATATCGTCACTTAGCTTTAAAAAAAATCGCGTCAGTATTAAAACGCTTCCCAAAGGTGCTCTTTGTTTAAATAAAGTGATATAAAGTGCTATTTACGGTGAATGGCCCCGGCAGCTGCATTGTAGAGTCAGCAGATAGTGCACATAACTGGGGCCTTTCAATAGGGTGAGAATTTCTCCTGTTTTGCAGTAATATTATACTAATGACAGTGTTACTGCATGGTTTCGCGATAGTTGTCTACATTTTTATTCCAATCTTCATGTTTGTACTATAATATCTTTATCTTGATATGTTATATCTCGATAAATTTTAATACCATATTTGACCCCATTTCTAAAATGACAGTCGTTAAGCCCAGTTGAAGGCTCAATAATAAATAGGCTATTATAATTAATTGAGTTCTAAACCAATAGATTCAAATTTATCTTTTAATAAAGCCAAATCTGTGAAAACTGTATCTACATCCCCTCCTAGAGTGCCGTCATCTAGATACCAGACGTTGAATTTTGAATTTAGTTGGCTAATTATTGGATGAATTGATAAACTGAAAATGAGTGGCCCAAGGGGGTCACCTTGTTGACAACCCACTGCAGAATCTAAAATGTTGTCCTTATATAATAATTTTGATGGATGTCGGTAATATTGCCAAAGAAAACGGAAAATTTTGGGTGTTTCCAATTTGGCTTGTGTCAACAAAGTGTCCCTGTTAACTGAATTAAAGGCATTCTTCAAGTCAACCTTAAGAACGACCTCTACTTTACCGCAGCCAAGGTAAGTAGACAGGGCATGTATGGCAGCCTCACAACCCCCTTTCGATCCAAAACCGACCTGAAGGGGTTGAAAACCTCTAGCCAGTTCTTCTTTATAAAACTGGCAGCAAATTTTGGCTACCATACGTCTGAAAGTGCAACCGACGGCAATGGGACGAATGCCACCATCTTTCTTGCGTAAAGCGCATAGATTGGCTCCATACAGTATATCTATAATGGCTTCGTCCACATTGCCGGATAACATAAGATTAGCCAAACCTGTTAGCTCCTTCAGGAGCGCTTCGCCAGCCTCCCCGGCGGCGGGACTCAAAAGATCCTTCAAATGCTGAGGAGTCAAGCCGTCGAGGCCACCAGCAGAACCACTTCGGAAGGAGCCAACAGCTGCCACAACTTCCTTGGCTGTAACAGTTAAATAGTCAAAATCGGAATTTGGAGGATCGGGAAAGGAAAGGTCGTCCCTTGGCGCAGGGTGCTTGCTCCTCAGATCTGCAAGAGTATCTGGAGAGCAAGGCGCCACAACGTCGCTGCTAAATAATAACCTGGACCCTCCTCTGATGTCACCTTCTCTTAATTTGGATTCTACATAATGACATAGAGAATTTTTATGGAAGACTGTGAATTTAGGGTCAAAAATACATGATAAATTGCAATTTTCTTTAATTCGAGTCGTTAAACTTTTGTTGGTTGCCTGATTTTTGGAAATATGAAGAATCCTATAAGAGAACGTGAGTAATTGCTCCCAAGCAAATGTGGAATTGTCCCGTACTACAAGGCCAATATAGTGGGCCAAGTTTTGAGCCACTGCTGGCCTTGCACCACGGGGTATTCTCTTTACAACCGGAACAGAATTTTTGTATTTACTTATAGTTTGCACAAAAGGAATTTGTGCATGTTCTGACTCTAAGGACAAAGTGTTCGGAAGTACATTTTGGGACTTATGTACCTTCCCAAAATGTACTTTCAAACCTCGCTGACCCTTAAAGAATCGGGCCTGGGAGCAATTAGGACAGCGAACCAGGCAATTCAGCGACGAGGAAGGTTGACTGTTTACATTCAAAATTCCTTCATCATTGCAGTCTTGTAACATAAATTAAATTGTAAAAACTTACTCTTAAATTATCAATAATATTTACATAAAATCACACAAAAAAAACTCAGTATTTACACTTCACTGACACTCAACACTGACGTCGTCGAAGTTGCCGTGGATACATAGCGCCGCGCCTCGGCGCGCGGCGCCTGCCGGCCCCGGTGCTCAAAACCTTCTTTAAAGAAAATTCAAAAACTGCTATGCTATATCAATATCAACATGCGCTGAGGTTAAGAAGAAAGGGGAAGGACACCCTAACCCTTGCGTCTAGCGACCTGATACTTGGTCCAAGGCATGAGAGGCACTTCTACGATGGCGGTGTCGTTCAGCTAGCGTGCTCTTGCGTGTGATAGTCAGCACTAGTCAGCAGTGCATAATATATTTGGTATTATATTTTAAAATCATATATTATATTGTATAATTAGATTTATTATGTATATTTTATTGTATAATTAGATTTATAAAAAAAATTTCCGTTTTCTTTGGCAATATTACCGACATCCATCAAAATTATTATATAAGGACAACATTTTAGATTCTGCAGTGGGTTGTCAACAAGGTGACCCCCTTGGGCCATTCATTTTCAGTTTATCAATTCATCCAATAATTAGCCAACTAAATTCAAAATTCAACGTCTGGTATCTAGATGACGGCACTCTAGGAGGGGATGTAGATACAGTTTTCACAGATTTGGCTTTATTAAAAGATAAATTTGAATCTATTGGTTTAGAACTCAATTCTTCAAAGTGTGAAATTTTTGTTAATGATAACATGGACAGTGTTTCCACATTAGCAAAATTTGATGTTTTGGCTCCAAATTTAAAAATTACTCAAAAAAGTTCTCTTCGCCTCCTAGGGTCTCCTATTCTAGAAGATGCCTATGAATCTTTCATTGAGGAAAAAATTCTAAATTTTTGTGATGTTTCGGACCGACTTCTTCAAATTAATATGCATTCGGCTTTTACAATCATTCGGTACTGCCTTTTTGTCCCAAAATTAACTCATGCTCTCCGTTCATCTCAATTTTTTAAACATTCGACACTTTTGGAAAAATTGGACAAAATTATTCATACCACCCTTTGCAAAATTTTAAATGCAGATTTGGACGACCGGGCGTGGCTCCAAGCGTCTTTACCGATACGTTTGGGCGGCCTCGGCGTTCGAAAAATTTCGGATATAAGTTTACCAGCATTTTTGTCTTCAGTCCATGGCACTGATGAATTGACCAGGAAAATTCTAATTCCTACACTGGTTAATTCTGAAGTGCCAGGCAAGACTGAAGCCATAAATGCTTGGAAAATGATTTGCCCAAGTACTGTTTTGCCAACCAAACCATGCTCCCAGAGACTTTGGGATAGGCCGCTCTGCAACGAGGTTAGGAAACATTTATTGAATACGTGTTCGAATGTTGCAGATCGTGCTCGCCTATTGGCTGTGGGAGAATGGGAATCTGGTGTCTGGCTTCAAGCTCTTCCGTCGCCCAACATAGGCACTATGTTGGACGACACAACATTCAGCGTTGCTACCTGTCTTCGTTTAGGTGCTCCTTGCGTTTCTCCGCATAGTTGTCAATGCGGTGAAGCAGTCAACAACCTTGGGCATCACGGTCTATCATGCAGCAGGAGTGCAGGTCGCAGACCTCGTCATGCGTATCTTAACGACATCATCCGCCGGGCTCTTGTCACCGCCGGTGTTCCAGCCGTTCTAGAACCTAACGGTTTGGCTCGTGACGATGGCAAGAGGCCGGACGGTATGTCTTTGGTGCCATGGAAGATGGGAAGGCCTTTAGTTTGGGACGCAACCTGTGTGGACACCCTAGCTCCTTCTCATCTTCCAAGCACGGCGGGCTGCGCCTGTTCTGCTGCTGCATCTGCCGAGACTCTCAAACGGCGCAAATATAATAATTTAATAGGTAATTATATATTTGAGCCGTTTGGGGTCGAGACATTGGGCTCGTGGGGCCCAAGTGCTCGTGCGCTTTACAGGGAGATCGCAAAGCTCTTCTCGTGACCATAGGGCTGGCCTCTTTCTCGCTCAAAGAATTAGTATCGCAATTCAACGTGGGAATGCGGCCAGCCTTATGGGAACTTTACCGGTTGACATCGATGGGGAGGAATTCTTTGACACCTAAACGAGGCATTGTCAGTCTTGTCACTCCCCTCTCATCTGTTTTTGTTGTTTATTTTCTTTGTTTTTTTTACCCATTTGTAGATTCTTATGTATATGTACGATTCTTTTAAGTGATATAACTTTTTTATTTATAAACCGATTGACATGAAATAAAAACTAAATATTAAGTGGGGCAAACCTCAACACAATGAAGAAAACCGCATGGCAATCGGTTAAGCGGTTACTGAGATTAGCGTGCACAAACGTACAGACAAACAGAACAGAATATACAGACATACAGACATGCAGACAAATAGACAACAATTCTAAAAATCATTGTTTTGGGTTCTATTGCGTTCATAAAGCCCCCCTATAATATTTTTTCTAATTTATCTTCCATGTACAGACAGCGGCTTCTTACGATTTTATCTTATAGCATGATTCAGTATTCACGTGCGACGGTGCGATGGCTTATATAAGTTTGGTGTTTCTATACCGATTTCTATGATTCTTTTTTTATTAAATAGGTAATTATGTTAACTTGTTTGAATTAGGGATGAGTGAGAGTATTATAAACGTAAGAGTAAACAAATATAATCAGAATGCTCCGAACTGCTAAGGTGATTCTCAATCTTCACTTCTAATTTCCTGATTACTAAGAACAAAATAATATGTATTTAAAAAGTGAATTGCATTGCAATAACCGAAATGAAAAACATCATACCTACAAACATAATTTTAGTAATTAAAATGTACAACAGACGTTGTTATAAAGTAGACAAAAAAAAATTTCACGTCAAGCCGTAAACAAAATTTTCTTCAAATTTTGTTGCCACGCTGTCAGCTTTGATACGATTATATCACGAACCGCTCAGACGGTTTTCTTACATCAAGATGCTCACTAAACGTCAAGTCTCAGCGTCTCAAACTCATGAATTAATATAGTAGCGCGTAATATCTCAAAGCCATTCATTACGGGCGCTTCCGACTGCGTGCCATTGTACGGGTAGCTTATCAAGTGATTGATTGCTTAGATATTACCTAAGAGCTTGGGTCGATAGAACTAGGACCTAGTACTAGTTCCACGTTAGTACATGATCATCTAGTACAGTGACAAAATGTCTACCGTCTTGAGCCATTTATTATTTTACACAATATACGAGTATCTAACAGTTTATTGAAAATTCAATTTTGTGATACTGTTTCGGTGACATTTTGTTTTACCGCTTAGGTTGCAGATAAACTTATGACCCCCCTAATCGAAAGTGGTTACTGTAACCCATAAACATTTGTGTAAAGTTCTTCATGCAGTGATTGTTTACCGTTGATATTACTTTTAATTATTTTAGGGTCAACATTTAGGTAAACGTTAAAAGGAATTTTATTTTCGTGTTTTTACAGTATTTTATTCAATAAGGAACCCTTTTACCGCTGAGTATACTTTTTAAGTTAATGGCTTGTTATCGATCAAGTGAATGTTCTTTTAGAATAAAATAGATTTTTATATTTTACTTACAAATTAACATTTTGTATCAATGGTTAAAAAGTGTCACCGATCTCAGAGAGGCTCTGAAAAAGCTCACAAGAAAAGCTTCTGCGAATGTCGAAAATAAAAAAAATCTAATGGCGTTTTGCTAAGGAGTTGGAAGTTAATTATAAAAAATGTATACCAAATACAGGCATCCTTCCGAAGGCTCATCAGTCAACGTGTGGGTTTAGTCAGTAAAAGCCCGACATAGAATTTGAAAAAAAAAAGCAGGTTGTACGTACTGTCTACTGTCTGGCACCTCAGTGTTATTAATATTTGCCATATTTATATTATTTCTCAATAATTATAAAGTATTGACCTACATTTAGTATTGTAATAATGTTAGAAAAATTACGAAAAACGTACCAAATACTTTCGAAGAATGTGCATTGAACTTATCGTAAGAAAGGAACGAATATATTTAATAAATACGGGTCTCGTTTACAAGGCAAACAACTCATCAGCCAATCCAAACAAAGAATATTTCTCGTTGGATTCGTAGCATTGTGGAACTCTGAATTTTGTAAGGTAGAAAAAAATAGCAAGTTTTCTCGCTGTTCTATGATAATTTCTACTAGAAAAAAAAATGGGTAAATAGCTTAAATATTCGTACTTTCATTCTAATACCTACTTACTTTGCAAATGAGATTGTGTATTTCTTTCTTTCATGTCATGCCAACAACGCAATAAATTTGTTGGATGCATATTTAATTATTACATATTATACCTATCGAACTTAAATTATAACTATCGAATCAAAATTAGACCCCCGTGGCTTTGTGCATTGATTAGATGTTCTTCAAGGTATAGTTTTGGGTATGAAAATTGCTATAATAACAGGAAATATGAATTACAATTACAATTTACAACAGGATACAGAATGTTACCCTTGCAATAAATAAGTTACCTTTTTGCCAAAAAGAAGGATTATGTGACTCTGTAAAAGGTTACATCAGAAGTTTTAACATCTTCCTTTCTAAAAGGGATTTAAATAATCTGCACCAAAAGCTTTCCTATGACAATAGACAGTCAGCTGGAATTAAGTAAATATTAGTTTTGCCTTTTGTAGGTAATGCTGGTGCTCGCAATAGTCGCAATGTTATTTTAGCATCCATTGTTGTTATTATTGTACAGTTTACAGATTAAACGTAGAATAATAATACATGATATTATAATAGGTGTTATTATTGCTTCAGGTATAATCTGGAGGAATTGGTTAAATTACGAGTGATGTCAAAAAAATGAAATGAGTCAGTAATAACTATCTAATAGTATAAAGGTTTATAGATATTCGAGTCAATGCCAAGTGAGAGTCGGATTCGCGCACGGAGGTTTCATAAAAAAAAAACGAAAAGATAACCTACACCCTTCTCAACTCATTACTTTAATTCCATTTTAAGTATTTGCTGTTAGTTTGAGTCTCAATAGAAATACCTTATCTGTGAAAATTCAAACCGTCAAGCTACCACTATTCACGATTATACTGCCTGGTGGCAGGCAGAAAGCTTCAGACGGACAACGTAGTCTTAGTGATGGCATCCCGTTTTCCTATTGGGTACAGAAACCTAAAAATTAAAGAGAACCTTGGAAGATCCAACGCGTCAGGACTCTAAGGCTTCTTTGATACAATATTACAAGATCTAAAATAATTATGACGACGAATTCTTACGATAAGAAAAGATTATATTTATTTGCAAACACATGTGTGGGTACGATACAATAAGGACATGACTAGTTCTTTTGAAGTTTTGAGACCATTGGCCACACTAAAATTAAATTCTTTATCTAATAAAATTAGGTGCTGTACCTAATTTTATTAGATAAAGAATTTGGTATGGCATCCCGTTTTCCCATTGGGTACAGAAACCTAACAATAAAAAATAAAACCGACTTCCAACAAATCCTGAAAAATAAAATTTACTTAGCACAAAGTAATATGTATTTTGATTTATCTGATTTTATTCAATATCATATTGAAGTCGGCGCCAAGTAAACCCATAGGTTTATGTAGGTATTATTCATGGCACCAACTTCAATACTATATTGAATAAAATCTGATAAATCAAAATACATTTTACTTTGTGCTAAGTAAATTTTATTTTTCAGGATTTGTTGGAAGTCGGTTTTATTTTTTATTGAAAAATTTTTTTTCATTATTTTAAGTGACGGGTGAACCGAAAAATATATCTATGTAGGTAAAAGTTTCCATCAATACAAATCAATCAAGCCCAAACTCAGGGTAGCTGCTGTAAATCGTTAAGGATTTCCCTCGACTGTCTTTCGGTTCCATAATCAGATCGACTCCAGATATTCATTAAATTGTAGTACATTAAAGCACTGAATTTAACAAATGCACTGGTTGATCCCTACGATTTTCGGTGGTTGCCCTCGATTTCTCCTGGATCCCATCATCAGATCCTGATCTGATTAAAATAGGACCACCTCAGAAGTAAACCCCTTTTCAAGAAAAAAAAACAATTTAAATCCGTTTTTAATTGACGGAAATATCGGTGAACATACATATAACATTGAGAACGTCCTTTTTTTTGAAGGCGGATCTATCAATCTAGGTGCAAAGTTCTCATCAATACAAATCAATCAAGCCCAAACACAAGGTAACTGCTGTAAATTGTTAAGGAATGCCCTCGACTGTCTTTCGACTGTATCATCAGGTCGACTCCAGACCTTCATTAAAGTGTAGAACATTAAAGCACTTAATTAAAAAGTTAACGAGTGCACTAGTTGTCCCTACAATTTTCGGTGGTTGCCCTCGTTTTCACCTGGATCCCATCATCAGATCCTGACCTGGTGAAAATGGGACCACCTCAGAAGTAAACCGTATTCAACAAAAAAAGAAATTCTGAAATCCGTCTATAATTGACGGAAATATCGCTTGACATACATAAAAAAAAATACATACAGACGAATTGAGAACCTCCTCCTTTTTTTGAAGTCGGTTAAAAATTAAAGAGAACCTTGGAAGATCCAACGCGTCAGGACTCTAAGGCTTCTTTGATACAATATTACAAGATCTAAAATAGTTATGACGACGAATTCTTAAGATAAGATAAGATATATTTATTTGCAAACACATACGTGGGTACAATACAATAAGTACATGACTAGTTCTTTTGGAGTTTTAAGACCATTAGCCACACTAAATTTAAATTCTTATCTAATAAAATTAGGTACAACGAAATACAAGAAAGAAACACAAATTTGCATAAAATACAAAGTAAACACGTCATTTACTGAACAATACAGAAGTCTGAGCGCAGATACATCAACGTCCCTCCCGTCTCCTCGCTCCATTACACTACTAATCGTATGAGATTTCAGTCTGATGCTTCTAATTAATAGCTTACGTACAACGGTCCCTTCAAGATTGTCTTAAATGGCACTGAGAATTAAATTCAGCTGCTACCCATTAGGTAACTTTGATTAAACAGCTAAATTACCTAATTTACTAAGATACCGTAAGGTAAATATTTTGTTAGATTTTAAGAATTTGTTTTCTATTGTTTTTGTCAGTTTGATTTAGTAACTATATTTTGAAATGATTTATATTCAGTTTATCCTTTATCATAATACAAAATCATCAATTTTTTTTCATAATTTTGTTTTGTTACTTTTTATTTAGGCGCTATGTTCCCTCGCTTGCTCGATAACGCCTTTATTTATAACAGCGCCATCTGTACTATTTCGCAGGTAGGTAACATGTTTGTAGCATGAGTTTTACTGGTGTTGTGAATTTTGGTAGGTTGGTAATAAACCTGATACTTACTGCCATCTATCGTCATATGTAAAGTTGAAGTGTATTACTATGTTTCACTGGTTACTCACCTAACATACGAGTGACTTGTTTTCCGTCAAATATCAGAGATGGCTGTCGACTCAAATTCATCCTAAAGTACTAAGTAGTACTAGTGTAACTAGTACTATTATAATTTGTTAATTATACAATACAATGTTATATTATAAAGATATGCTATGGCTAACGTATTGTAGTAATTCTTGATAATAAATACTCTTAAAACTTCTAAGGGTGCGTACACATAGAACGTCCGTCTTATCGGTCCGTTTATACGTATTATGTTATTAGCGTATGTAGTTGTATGAGCGAGTTCACGCAGCAAACAGTATTCCGGATCCAGTAAAAAAAAATGCCACACGAAACGGTAATACTGATCCGTAATCGGATCGAAACCGGGCGAGGCTTGGCACGGGGCTTCGCTGGGTGCAGTGTGCTACACACAGCCGCCATTTTAAAGGTATATTACAAAAATCTTATACAAGTAAAAGTGTAAAGTAGGCGATACACTCAAAAAACAAAGTCCAGTAGCGTTGGATCTGTTAAAATCGGTTTTGTAAATGCTGTGTGAATATTGGATCCATCCAGTAGCGACGGATCCGTTAAAAAAAAAACCAGTAAAATCGGGCGTTCTATATTATGTACGCGCCGTAACAGCTCAGAGGGGACTACAGGATCTCGCCAGGGCGTTAACATTATGTATCTTCGAAATTAATTATAAGGGTTTCAGTAGAAGATCATAGTTTTTATTAAGCCACATGAATCAGTACCTACGTTATTTTTTTTTTTAACGCGGAGACTGCTGGTTGGGCACTTCGCTGCCTTGTTTCGGGGGAGCAAGGCGGCTTTGTGTGGGACTCACGGTCAACATGGGACCGTCCTACCCACTAAACCCCGCTGATCATCGTGGGTGGGGTCCCCTGACCACCGTCCACGTTTCAAGGAACTAGTCGGGGGCGCGCATCCACGCCGCCATGCGGCGCCCCCGAACGGGACGGCGCACAGTGGATCGATTCATATAAGGAATCTTGAAAAACTTTTTACTGATTTAAAAAAAACTAATGATGCCAATGTGTTAATCTTAATAATTGTAGTCAAAAACAATACTACACAATTTTGATTCGACTTAAATTTTAAAAAAATATTCGACAAAAACTGATTTCAATGTATGGAAAAGCACATTAGAGAGACATAAGAGAGACATAATATCGTTTATTTTCTCGCCACAATACAAGTTTTATAAGTAGTACATTTTTGAACATTATTCAAATTAAATATATTGTGGGAGACTGGTGCCTAAGCCAGGTTCAAGACCTGTATTTCAGGTCACCAGGTCTCCACAATTGAGTCGTTTTTGTTCTATATTTTTATTTATTTTAAGCTATTATTTTTACCACTTTTGTTATTAACCCTTAGAGCCCCTTCAATACACACAAAATTTATATCGAAAATCGATAATCGCAAGCACCTATTTCCACCACCCTAAAAATGAAAAAAGATTTCCCATTTATCAAAAAAAACATTTTTTCTCACTTACCAGACCAAATTTTACGATTCTGCAAACAGCAACCGGATTATTGATAAATTGTTTATTTTACTGTGTATAATAATAAATAATAATGAAAACACATTATTTATAATAAAAAACAAAATACACACGCACACACGCACTTGGTACACACGCACTCAACACAAAAAACCTTTATTACTCTACCACCACACCATAGTTTACGATTCTGTAAACACCAACCGGATTACTGATATATTGTTTATTTTACTGTGTATAATAATAAATAATAATGCAAACACATTATTTATAATAAAAACACGAAACACACACGTACTACACAAACGCACGCCATCCATGCGCAATCCACTCTCAACTTCAACTGTTCGATTTTTGTAAAAAATTCTGGCCCATTGAAAACAAGAAAATGTTATATACTACACATTCAATCAAACTGTTCATAGAAAAGTAGGACGTAAGAAGGCTAAATTTAAGTTTAAAGTCGTCTGTGTAGGTGCGGCGACTGGTCGCCGCGCGAGGCTTTACGGAAAAGCTTGATTATTATGCGCGGCGACCGGTCGCCGCGAGGAGCTCTAAGGGTAAGTAAGTTTTTGTAATTTTATTACCATGACATATGTTTTATGAAACACGTTATTGTTTTATTTGATTAATACATTATTTTCTTCAAATCTTAATGAAAAATCACTATATAATACAAAAATGTTGCTTAAAAAAGTAGGAAAAAATTGTGGTCGTCTGCTTATAAGTATCTCTCAAAAACTCCCGATTCTGTATGCTAGTCATATTATTTTTTATGTAAGTGGGACAGTACTAAGCTAAAATGTAGTTTATTAACAATTGTAACTGTAAAAAAACGAACTAGACATATTTTCTTGAAGAAAATAAGAAAAATGATATATTGTCATATAGCTCCCAAAGGGGTGCCTAGGGGTACCTAAAATGTTTGGCAGATATTTTGCTAACTACCCATTAAAAGTCACTATAAGCGTTAAAATAAGATAGCTTGCGATTTTCTTGTGTTTTACAAGAAAATCGCAAGCTATCCTTTTTTTAATGTCTTTTTTCATACATTGAAATCAGTTTTTGTCAAATATTTTTTAAAATTGAAGTCGAATCAAAATTGTGTACTATTATTTTTGATTACAATTATTAAGATAAACACATTGCCATCATTAGTTTTTTAAAATTCAGTAAAACGATTTTCAAGATTCCTATGTCCGCCGATTTGTATGAATCGATCCACTATGCGGCGGGGTGAGAGCGTCTGACCAGCACGTTCCCGCACCCGCAACTCCAGCCTCTCGTATGGCCACCATCACCTCGCTAGCAAACGAGGCGACGGCGACCCAGCACGATTGGCTGCCGACCATAGCTCGCACCACGGTCGGCAACGACAGAGTAACTACGTTATTAGACAAGTATACTCTTTTTGATCTTTTAAGTAGGTACAAATTGTGTCAGTCAAAAAAAAGGGATTTTCCAATAACATTAGGCGAAGTTGATTAGTGTAAGTGTATCATAGGGACCAAATGTGTTGGTATAGGGTTCTGATTTATTTTTTCATTTCTTCGCCATGACTTTATGCGTTATCCAACAGCTATTTTGGAGATTCTGGCTCCGAAGATCGCATTACAGCTCCATAGCACTCCATTTCTTAAATTTAATAAAATTAATATTATCAAATTTATGCCAAATTACTCTGAGTTACATAAATATCCTTATAATTTTATTCCTGCAACTGGATTCCTACGCGTTTCTAATATTCAAATTCTTTCCATGTAATGCTAGACAAATTACTCCTGATCCTCCCAAATTCTTTTTAACCACGTCTTTTTCTTTGCCAAATTAGACTCAAATAAAAAAAAATCTAAATTATTTATTGTAAAAATAAATTACGATCTATCAACTGGACGATAATCACATTTTTTTTGAGAAATAGGATCTGTAAAGAAGAACAAACAAGCAAAAGAAAATATTGGCAAGGCAAGACAAGGTCACTATGACTGGTCAATAAAATACTGTAGGTATTGAAAGTTCGAATAAATTCATGGTAGGGTCAGCAACAAACATAGATATAGTTGAGACTTTGATGAACGCGTTTTTGACCAAGACAGAATGATAAAGAAATAACCTTCGATATTTAAATGAACTGTCACAGGAATGTCAGTCTAAATTTCGTTTTCGTTGAAGTCAATTAAGCCTTGGTTTCATTAATTACAATTGCAATCGCAAATTCTGTTTCAGTCAGAGATTTGAATGTTCAGCTAGTTCCATCTCATTCATGAATTTCACCTTCACCCATTGAGCAGCGACCTTCTGTCGCGACAGCGTCATATTGATATCACCGCAGAGCATGCGCTCTAGACTTAGCGCATGCGTATCACCATCATTCAAAGTTATTTATACTGTGTACTTCAGTGTACCAAAATCTGTCAAGCTTCAATAATAAGCGTTGCATTCTATTAAAATGGCTTTATAATCTTGTTACAGTAATACATCATAGTTAGCCTTTCTTTTGTAAATTCCTTCTTAGAGTAGTTCGTCTTCTTTGACTAGAAAGTGGTTTTCCGGTATTATAGATAGCTATAGTGTGTAAATTGATAACATATCTTTCATTGAGTGCAATTTAATTGCGGGCTACAATTCAAGGGGCTGATCCATTGAAGTGCAAGAGTTATACATCAACAGGTAGGTTTTGTTTGCTTATAGTTATTCGACGACAAACGTATAGATGTACGATGGCTGAATGTGGGCGTTACTCCAGACGAACTGCGTGGGTGGAACATCTGGCCTTATCGTAGACAGAATTACGGTAAATAAATTCCTGTCACGAAGTTTCCGTATACTATACCTACCATGGATTATGCTTATTGCCTGTTTTCAAACAGAATTAATCTTCTACACTTACATCTAAATTTAAATATCATTTTACTTGCAACCCTCAAACTGTCGTACAAATTCCCTATGATCTTTTACGAACATACCCATCAAAATTAATCTAATTTTTTAATAAATTATCGTATATGTTCGCACTGTATAAGTGAAGGATTACATGAGAATGATTTATAGTAAAAAAAATCAGGTAAAAAAATGTATAACTGCAGCGTTGGAAAAGTCCGCTCTGCTCATTCAATTATATCCTAATTTTTAAAATGTCGACTAGCTTGTTCAAATACTGTCTTAAAAATCAATATTAGTATGAGGGTAACAAACGTTCACGGGTCGATGAGCGCGTCCTACATAAGCAAGTAAGTAAACAATTCTGAACAGGAAACGCGTCCTGTTTAAATTGGCTGAAGATTCTAAAGCGGTTGTTATAAGGACCAGTGTACAGTATATCTACACTTTTACTTTTAATGTTATAAAGAGGAACGATTTGATTTTTTGTTTGTTTGTAACGAAGAGGCTCCGGAACTACTGAACCGATTTGAAAAATTCTTTCACTGTTGGGAAGCTACACTCTTTGCGGTAACTATAGGCTATTTTATTCCTGTATTCCCACGGGAACGGGAACTACGCGGGTAAAACCGCGTGACGTCTGCTAGTTCGATATAAATATCAGTATTTGATTGTATAAACCACTAGACAATGCTCGCGGCTTCAGCCGTGTGGAATTCGGTACCCGTTTCTGCTTCTCCTGCGAACATATTTTCGGGATGAAAGTAGTCAATGTGTTATTTGAAGACTATAAAACAATCTTGTTCCATATTTAAGCCAAATCGTTTAGCCGTGAGAGATAAAACACTACACATCCACATTCACAAACTTTATCCCTACTATAATTATTATAATATTACTAGCGGACGTCACGCGGTGTCACCCGCGTAGTTCCCATTCTCGTGGGATTACGGGAATAAATTATAGCCTATGTTCACCGCAAATAGTGTAGCTTTCCAACAGTGAAAGAAGATTTCAAATCGGTCTAGTAGTTTCAGAGCCTATTCGTTACAAACAAACAAACAAAAAAACAAATCTTTCCTCTTTATAATATTAGTATAGAAAAACGCGAAAGTAACTCTGTCTGTCTGTTACACTTTCACGCCTAAACGGCTGAAGCGATTGAGATAAAAATTGGTATAGAGATAGTTCGAAGCCCTAGGAAGGACATAGGCTACTTTTTAACCGACTGCGCAAAAGGAGGGTTATGATTTTACGCGATAAACGACTTCTACGCGGTTTAAGTCGCGGGGAACAGCTAGTTTATATATTAATAAGAAGATACTTTTGCAATAATAATTATGCCTGCCTTTATGCAACAAAGGTATTATGTATGTACATAAATATAAATGCCAGATAAGGAAAGACATGTCAATTTCAATAATATGATATCTTTTTGATGTGTTGTGTGTGTATTTGACTTACGAGTACTTTTGAATGAATTCTCTATAAATAAATGTCAATGGTCTTATTAGTTTACATAATTGCAAATTTGTGAATAATGAGACTGCGCTGGTGCCAATCAACCGAATATTTAAGGCTTGTATATTCGAAAGAGACTCATCTTCGGGTGAACGTTATACTAGGAAATACTCTTTGATTTGATCTGATATAACCATATTATTGTAATGTAGCTTGGTACCTGTACTGTTGTGCCGGTGGGATACTATTTTCTTTTCACTTCTTATGCTCGTAAAGTTCTTGTTTATGCTGGGTGTATGCGGACTAAAACAACATTTTATGCTCTAGTGCATAAAGTTCTTTTTCTTGTTCTAAAACAATATGGCCATACTAGACCGTAGAGACGGTACCATGAAGATCGTGTTACTCTATGAACCAAACATAATAAAACGCTATTAAATAACTTGGTTTTTTTTTGTTACATTTAATTTGTACTTTCTGTGTTCTATATAAATTAAGAAACATTAAAAATCAGATAGTATTATGAGTGAAAAAATATTATAAAATGAACTTATGATTAGGCAGTATAGGTCTCGTTACCCATGCCTAATGCTATTACATTGAAAAAATATTACAAAACTATTACATTGAATGTACAAAATTGTTCAAATGTTACTTTTAATTTTAATCAAAGACTTTTATTTACAATATCACTGATTCATTTCCTTGCAATCGAAGTGAAAAGCAGAGTGTACAACTCGATCATAAAACCCATTTTATCCTCGACTTAATATCCACCCTCGCCTTTGGCTCGGGCGGATAAACGTCTCGTATAAAATGGCTTCTTTTATGCACTTGTAGTACAATCTACTATTTTTAAATGTACTTACCTTTTTTATTGTTATGTATATTTAAAAATATAAAATATGCAACTCATTTTAATGTAGAGGGATAATAAGGGATACCTTTCGTAAACATAATTATATTTTTACCTAATTTTTTTTTTTATACTACTTAGGTGGCAGACAAGCTTACGGCCCACCGGAAGGTTGGTAACCGTAGCCTATAGACGTTTGCAACACCAGAGGCGTTACACACGCGCTGCCGACCCGGGCGCAGGTTGTGACGACCCACAGTTGAAATTTTTCAAGCCGCCCGTAAGGCCTTCAACTTGGCTTAACGACTGTCATTTTACCGACAACCGGGACCAACGGCTTATCGTGCCTTCCGAAGCACGGACACGCTCGTAATAAATGTCACAAAGTGGTCCACGTGGTGGTCACCCATCCATGTCCGGCCATAGTAAATGTTGCTTACTGCAGTGATCGTTTACAGAACACTGAGTCCGCGGGGCCACGAGCGCTTCAAATTGATTTGACACAATGAATTTGGCATACTTTTTTTGGCATAATCATACTTCTTAATTGAATTTTAGCAACATTGTACTGTGGAATAGTTATATTTAGGTCTTATATATTTATGCATAGTTATAATTTGCACAATGTTTTAGGCATAGTGTACAGTCGCCTAATAGTATATACCAGTATTTCCTGTATTATACTGGGTGTTTCTTTTAGGGTGTCAAGCCGCCACTAGCTGGTAGCAGGGTTCCATACCTATCGATTTAACCCCCATGTATGTTCTACGATTTTTTGTAGATTTCGAGATATAATTTTTTTTCGTTATTTTTTTAAAATTACGTGTCCGCGTGGCTTTCTTCTTTTTGGTTCGACTTTTCTTGGATATTTTTTTATTATTATAATGCCTATTGATTGCAGTATTATGGACAAAATAATCTTCTTCCTAACTTTGATACCTACAAGATGTAAAAATTTTAATCGATAATAAAAAAATAGGGAATTATGCAGAACATTATATCTCGAAAACTACATAAAATCGTAGAACATACATGGGGGTTAAATCGATAGGTATGGAACCCTGCTACCAGCTAGTGGCGGCTTGACACCCTAAAAGAAACACCCGGTATAGTGTCAAAGTAGGTTTAGGTGCGGCGCCTTTGGGATCAGATAGCGTTGTTGTGTGAAATGACCGTGAATATTATATCATATATATACAGGTCCCAGAAGTCAATGTCAAGCCGGAATAGGGTAACGGGCTAGGTCATAATAGTTGTCTGAAAAATGTGTACATTTAGCAGCCCCGTCGTGCACTATTTACATATTATTATTTATTATACTATTAACTCCTTATTTGTTGACGTGCCTTTGCTACGAGCAGAAATTCTTCGTTGTGAATACTCGTATCTCTACGTCGTAGACTTGTGCTACGAATTTAGCTTACGTCGTAGAAAATTTCGTAGCAAGTATATTTTACGGTTTAAACCATACGAAAAATTCTAAATCTATGGTTTAAACACGGATGTATAAATAGTACGAATGTTCTTATTAGCAGTACGTGAAGTATGAAAATCTTACTAATATTATAAATGCGAAAGTTTGTGAGTGTGGATGTTTGTTACTCTTTCACGCTCAAACCGCTGAACGGATCGGGCTGAAATTGGTGGTACAGAGATACATTATAGTCTGGAATAACTGCTCCCGGGAATAACTTCCCGCGGGAACAAATTTTACGCGGGCGAAGCTGCGGGCATCAGCTAGTAGTGATATATAAAAAGGTTAGGTAAATACGTGTCCTTCATACTTTCCCGTGATATTTTATCTGTTGTGCGTGCAGTTCTTATAAACTAATTTAAATGTAGGCACAGTCATAGATCCATTGTAGAATATAATGCTCCTTGCTGGTGTCTCTAAAATTTGTCGGTAAAATTCATGTAAGCTTTAGTAGATAACTTCTACGTTTGTAAGTTTACGAGAAGCAATTTCTTCAGCTTCCAAGACAACTAGTTCAGTTTTACTTTTCTTTCTTGTAAAATTTTAATACTGTTATGTTATGTGAATACTGAACTAACCTTATGTGAAAGATTTAGATTACTAATGGGCGCAAGTAGAGCGGGTTCCTTAAAAGAGTTGGTCAAATGACAGTCACTTCCAATAAGGTCGCCCATTTGATCGCAGTCCATACTTTAATGCAGACTTTGGATGTCAGAAGACGCTATAAATTCTGATACACTTGTTTCCCCTTACTGTTCCTATACCATCATGGAAAGAATAGTTTCTGTGTTAAAATTAGCTTCCCTTAGGCCGACTGCCAGTGAAGAATAAATTAGACAATCATGGAACACAAAGTAGATAGAATGAAGATTTTAACGAAATCTGTCAAACTTAAAAAAAAACGCAATTACCCTAGTCAGCGGGATAATCATTTTCATAACAAGAACTTAAAATTATATACGTTCATTACAGTTTTAGGGATGTCTAATAGGCATACCTACTTCAAATGATCTCCTTCTTAGTGATTGCTCATGACGGAAATAAAACCGATAAAAGTTTTAAAAAAAATAAGACAGAAAGGGCTAAAAACCTCAGTCGATTTTATAATACCAATCAAGTAAGTTTTAAATGTCAATTTAAGTAGAAGAGTAATATTTCTAATACATTTTACCATCATATTTATTCTCTATAAAATACTACGAAAGCCGGTACTAGAATAAAAAAAAACTAATTTTCTGTTATATGGTATACCATACAGATTTTGTCAGAGCTGCCTTTGTCATCCAACAAAGGAAAAGTCAAAGAAAATGTTCAAAGAACGGAAGTACATACAACAACGTTCATTCTTTACAAACATACGTAGTATCTCTGTTTTCTGTTAATTTACCAGATGCTTACAATGTATTATCTGCTGAAACAATGCCATTAAAAAATATAACACATTCTTTTATTTTTTAAATAGGATTTTTTTATGTTTGTAAAAAGAATAGCTGAATTAGACTGATTTGATTAACTTGCGTTAGATTTACGTCATGTAGTAACTCTTTTGATTCATTATGATTTTCAATGTCCTAAGGCTCTTAAATGTCGATTGGAGGAAGATAAATACATATTATTATGATAATAATGCGTTTTATTTGTCATTAGATTGATTACAATGATAAACTTGACTACCTATTCTAGTCACGTAACGCCACAAGCAGCGGTAGGAGTTTGGCAGTTCCTAGTAATTTAATATATTTACGCTGATGACACGCATTCATGCTGTATTCCTCAAAAAATCAAGGAGACACATGTATTTACATGATGTGGTGATCTAAAAAGTTGCTTTTAACTTTGAAAATGCTGCAAGACGAAACCGATCAGGTGTAAAATAAATAAATGTTGTAGAACAGTACAAGTGGTGTTATTTAATATGTGCAGCAAGTTCCACCAAGTGCCATCAATCAACAAATAATCAGACCCATTTAAATTTACGCATAATTTACCAGATATATTTTTTCCACAGATACTTAGCAGTAAGCCTTATTACTGTGTTACTTCTTATACAGATAAATTTGTGTTTAAAAGCCACTGTTACTAGTTCTAGCAACCCATAGGATCTGTAGCTAAGCAAAAATACCAAGTTACCAACGGCTTAAAGTTCATTCTAAAGCACAGAAGTGTTCGTTATACTTCAAGCGGTCCCACATCACAGACTTTAGCGTACACCTCAGATCACAAAAATACCAAACGCTGAACACGCGTTATTTCTTTTATCGTGAGGAAATTCCCATGTGTGCCAGGCTGGACTCAAACTTACCAAAACCACACGATTCTGATTTTATCGTTTAGTTCTGAGTTCCATAGGTAAATATTCGGGAGGCTGAGAATTTTAAAAAGCGTGATTATGTGTTCTGTCTATCTCAACGGTAAAAGCACACGGGACTACAACGAATAGAATAGGATTATGTTATCTTTAAACTATCGTGGTTTTTTTATAGGTGCATGTAAGTAAACAGTATTTCACGTGGGACTTCACGCGAAATACTGTTGAGTGAATTCTTGAAGTATGAGTAAAATAGCATAATTTACTGTCATACTAATAAATTTCAGTAAAATCGCATTTTACTTGGACCACAAACTTATGCCCTGCTGTTAGCCACGCGACACCTCCATTTTCCTTTTGCCGTCAGTCGTCTCTCAAACGCCCAGCGGAGCGGTTGCTGGCAGCGGTTTCTTTACAAAAACAAGTTAAAGTCAAAGTAGTGGTTAATTAAACTCAAAATGGATATCACTATAACGAGACATTTCAGTTTGGATGAAGTAAGTTTATTTTATTATTCTGTATATTTATTAGCAATTAAGCAGATTTTTATAATATGTATTTTATTTATAATTCTGGATAAAACTGAAAATCTGCAGACAAATATACAGTGACGTCACATTATTGCTGAGGTAGACAGAGAATATCTGCTAGCTTTCTAAAATCACAACATAAAAGATGCATTTCGGATTATCTCTTTTCTTTTCTTTTATTCTTTTATGATAAAAAGATGAACACCTGTAGTCATAAACCCCAAACTTCTACTTAATTATACCACTTCAAAGGATTCAAGGGATCTCTCAAATCCAATCATTTACAAGATTTTCACAAAGGCGAGGGACAAGCCCTTCTGATATACAGACCTGCCCCAAATCTAATCAATTGAAATTCAAACCAATGAAGTATACATGATTGTTACGAGTAGGTATTATAAGTTTAATAAGATTATTTGATTATGTGGAAACTTATACTTATCTATTTTACTAATATTAGGACGTAAAAAATGTTTTATTTTTATTTATGAAAACTAAAAAACCGATTAAAAAATAAGATCACCAGAAATGTATTAGACAAGTTATTAGCATGTAACAAAGGCTATGTAACATTACGATTCTATGGAATGTGATGATGTTGCTACTGATTAGTAGAAAAATATGTTTTCTTCTTCTTACAAGTGTGAGTACCAGCTGGGTGTAAAAAAGTATATTTTTGGCCCAAATGACGCCTACTGATAACGAGCTTGCCTACAATCTTAGCAATAGCAATTTTTTTATGTGCTTATAAATTATAATAATAAATCTCAAAAATCAAAAAGGGCCTCTGTGTGTTGGACCAATATGTCCCCATGTTAGCCAACCAAAAGTCCAGGTAACTTCATAAGAAAAAAAAAAGAAGGTACCCGAAAGAGACATAATAATAATAATATTTAGAACACTTTTACACAAAATCGTCTAATTAAGATAAGGTTGTTCTGTAGGATCTAGACGTCTTATAAACATAGACTAATATTAAAATTCTGAATACAAACCTTTTATGAATCACACAAATTTTATTATTTAAATTAGCCCGGGAATCAAATAAATGTGAGTCGCTTTATCTATCATATACGCCATAGAAGCAATAATCCAGCCTTAGAATGTGATTTTCAAGTCTAAACTATAAAAAAAACCTCATTAAATCGGTTATAGTTAAAGCAAGGCAGCGATGGTGGCTCACAAATGATATAGAGCAAGATCGTAAAATAAATATGGTCATCACATTTCTATGAATATTATGATAGCGTTCATATTTCCGGAAGCGGAATAGACACTTACGGGTCAATAAAGCTCAAGACAAAACTCTTAATTGAGAAGACTGCAGATCTATTTATAGAACCACAATATTACGTACAATTATTTTCCTATAAGGATATTAGATATCCTTTTAGGAAAATAATTGTACGTAACCTACCTAATAGACAAAAGATATAATTTTATATCTTTTGTCTATTAGGTAAGATATTGGAATATTTTATATAATTTAAAAGAATCGTTAGTGATAATACTATAAATTGCCCGTATGTTTATGTAACGGTGTCACTTTATTAAAATATAAAAAATAATTGTGAACTCTCTAGCAGAAGTTAAAAAAATAAGAATATAAGATTTTATTTTTCAATATCCTTTGTCCTGACAATAACGAACATATAGAAAAATAATTATTCGATTTGCATTGAGTCCTGGGACATCCTTCTGAGGGCTTACCCGGGGCTCCCAACCGTAGGCTGTTGGGCGTAACGCGAGGTATTTTAGTTGGTAGAAGTCCGGCATAGCATCCATGACAGATTTTCCCTCACGTTAAATAAAAAGAAAAAGTGCGTACGTAGATTTGGGAAGCTTATTATATTTACTTTTATTTATAAAAATAAAGTACACAAACGTGTTAGCCAGTCTTGCTGTCGGCTTAAAGGTATTCATTTACTCGTTAGGTATGGTAATACAATAAATACTAACGACCTAATTTTAACTTAGTTGTTATTCATGAATGGAGAGTCTTAAGGGGAGTTACGTTGATATATATTTAGTCACACAGTCACACCTTTATTCACAAAGGTGGAGACAATAACATGGTATATCATTCCATTCAAACAAAGCAAAAAAGAAATTTAGACGTAGATGGAGAAATTTGTCTCTATCGAGTATTAGTAATCACATAGCTCGAGACTGATAAAATGTCTCCATATTGATTTTATATGATTTTATTCAGCATACTAAAGTGGTTTTCAAAATATTAATTTAAAAGAATACATAAATACATATAATTCATGGGCTGATATTATTAATTATAATCTGCGACAAATTTTACGTATCCCAAGCTAAAACTTTGAAATTTGTTATAACTTTACCACGTCTATCGTTCATCATCTCCATAAATTAATTAAAATTCGAAATAGTTTTATTAACGAGCACCGTTAGAAAATAGTGAAGCGAAATGTAATCGACTTACACTCTCTAAAACTTCGCGAAGTGTAAACGGATTCGCTAATAACGTATTACGGATCTCCAACTTTGTTTATTTAGGTGAAAGACTGTATTAAGTTTAACGTTTAGCTCCCAAAGTATTGGTCTTCAAAGTAATCGAAACTAATAAAGAAGTTTTGCTAACAAATTTAAGCGCCGAAGCAATATTCAAGTTACTTTAATAAATATGTATAAGCTTTATTATTTTTGGCACTGATATAATCGCTTTTTGAATAATATAATATTGAATCGATGACTTTTAAAATTACGCTTAGTTATGCACTTCAAAAGAGACAAAGCTAGTCAAACACACACTTGTATTCAGGAATAAAATTCGTACCAAATTTAATTTCAATAATCATTTTTCTTCGGAAATTTAATTTTCATATTTGTCAACTAATTTTAAACTTGTAAACGCGCCTAGAAAGTTTTCAACGTTGGATATGAAGCGCGTTCATTATTATAACGAAATATTCTTTCATCCTGAATATCGATAGAGGTACACTATACAACATCCAAGTGAAGGTTGTAGCTGAGCAGTGAACCTCAAAAACTTTTAGGTAATGTGTTCACTACAAGGAATTTTAGTATAATATTTTTATTATTGATCAATAATTAATTTGGGCTTTTTTTTTTTTTTTTTTTTTTTGTTTAACGTGAGGGAAAATCCTCATGGATGTTATGCCGGATTCCTACCGACTAAAAAACCTCACGTAACGCCCAACAGCCTATGGTCAGGAGCCCCGGGTAAGCCCTCGGAAGGATGTCCCAGGACTCCCAACAGACCCACGGCCGCCACTGCGGGTGCAATCCCGCGTCTTTGGGGGGGTTTCGGGTGTGATCCCGCTTCTAAGAGGGGGAGGCGTGCGTGAGTTCCTCACGTCACGCTGCCGTCATCGGCCTGCTTCTGTGAGGACGGTGAGCCGCCCTCTCACCGTCCTCAGGCCCCCAGTCATGGAGGCCGATAGTCCTCGGCGAAGACACGTCGGCGGCGCCCAAGCCGCCGACTGCGGAACTCGGGTGGGAGAGTTCTCTCCCGTTCCCGCCCTGCCACCTCTTTCACGAGCATGACCTGCTCGCAGAAAGAGGCGGCGCAGTCCCACTTACTCCCGCTGGAGAGCATGGCTCGCACCATGGTCTCGAGCGAGAGAGTGTCCACGTCCAGACCCAACACTAGGACCTGGCGCTATTGCGCCCACGCTATTAATTTGGGCTTAACCTCTAGCGGCCCACGCATAATTTAAGAACTTCTCGATTACGGCCCAAGTCCTTTATAAGGGACTAAAAATATTTATCAATTAACGCCCAGAAATAATTTGTTAATTAATCTCCATTAATTAACAAATTATTTCTGGGCGAAGGCACTCTTAATGGTCTAATATTGTCACCAGGGGCTAGAAAAGTTTTATAAAATTATCCTAAACTAGTTAAATCGCCATATTACATTAGTGTATTTTAAGGGACTGTGGGCCGAAATGCAGTCCTAAATCATCAAGTTTTGTAGGAGAGATATGAGTAGATAAGGAGATCAACATACACTCAGTTTACAAAAATAGTATATTATCAACTTTCAAAGAGTATAGACTTCAAAACGTGTCTAATAAAACCAAAATGTATGTATTTGATTTTTTTTATATTATTTTCTTATGAACCATGACTATTCTAAGATGATGTTAACTACTACTAGAGGCCCTGCTGCGATAGTCGATGAAAAGGAGGTCGATGGATATTGGAGACGTTTCCGCTACGACTTCCTCAGCCTTAGCCCCTGTCTCTACCACTACCTCCTGTAAACCGCATTATTGATGAGTCTGGGGGTATCATGGGGAAATTTGGAATTCTTAGTCAGTGAAGACGCGCCCATAATTGATGAAGGTTTGAACTCCAGGTCTTTATCATCACCGGCCTTCTGAATCATGCTGCAACTTATCTACATCTATATATTAAGTGCTGAAAGCTAAACTTATAAAAATTAATAAACTCTGTTAAAGCCCGAGGTCCCTTACAAGGCACTAAAAATATAACACTTCACGCAAACTACGGCCTGAAGGGAATTCAGAGGGACTATTCCTTTTCTACCAATAAATTATCATAAATGCTATTAATTCCACAAAAATAATTAATTCCTTCGTTAATCTATTTCAATATCTTTAAAATCATGTATATTTTATTATTTGAAATGTAATATAACTATAATGAAATAGGATTGAATTGTTGCTTACCTTTACGATGTGTTGACGCCTTAATTAAAATTAGCTTATCATACTTTTGTCTTTATTTTTAAGGTCTGGAACTTAGTTGATTAAGTTCATTATAGATTGACAAGTATGATAAATCAATCAGAAAATTGCTAGGGCGCTACTTTATAAAAAAATCAAATAAAGGTTTTTGGTCCCTTAAAAAGGACCTGGGCGGTAAATAAGAAATTCATAATATTTGTTTGGGCTGTAATGACATAAGTTAATAAGGGTATTAGAAGGGACCTTGGGCCGCTAGAGGATAACAAGAAACAGAGCTTGCGTTTGCTTGGGTCTAAGGCTGAGGCCGCACTTGCGGTTACCACAGCGGTTTCTAACCTCAAAATATAAATAAATTGATTTTGACAGTTTGAAGTTGGAAATTAACATTTTGAGGTTAAAAACCGCCACGGTAAACCGCAAATGCGGCCACAGGATAAAAAAAATCATTGCTGTTCTAATTTTTTTTTCAAAATACTATTTAAAATTACTTCAAAAAAAAATGTAGAAAATATTTTTTCCAAATACTTTAAAACGAAGGCAAAGAAGGAGGAAAAGGATTAAAATAAGAAAAAATAAGCTCACTGTTTATGAAAATGTAAAACATTTTGTAAGCTTTTGAACTTTAAAAGACAATGAGTATTTTCTAATTAAGATTAAGTAGAAAGTAACGAATAATAAAATGACATTTTTCTGTAGAGGATTATCTCAATCAGAATTTTTATAATATTTTTTTGCAAAAGCTGAACTTCACTTGTTTCTGTCGACAAATTTCAAAGTACCTTAAAATGCATCATAATTTACTTTTGATCATATTTTACACTCACCTGAAATTATTTTTATATTTATTCTAGTTTCAATATTCAGGGACTAGACAGACTTGACTGCCTTTGCGGCGCAGTCGGTAGTGATACCGCCTGCGGCGCTGGAGGTCGTGGGTTCGATTCCTACCGGAGACAAATATTTGTGTGACCCATAAATGTTTGTCTCAAGAGTCTGGGTGTTTCTATGTATTATATTGTATGTATTTAAAAGTAAATAAGTACCTATTAATATCCGTGGTCTGATACCCATAACACAAGCAGGTTATTCCTAGCTTACTTTGGGATCAGATAGCGTTGTGGGAGATGTCCGTATATATATTTAAAAAAAAAATCAAAATTTCAAGCCCAAAAATGGTACCTACTACTCATTCTTGAAATAATGTTTAACTAACAAGACTTTGCTTTACTAAAACTAAGCTGGTGTCCGCCGCTCTAGCTTCTCCCATACGTTAAAAAGTTTTCAGTTTCTGTTTCCCATGGCAAATTATTCCGGGGATACAATATATTACTAGTTGTGTCCTGCATAATGAATCCATAGTAACCTTTATCTCCCAGAGTCGGAATAGCACCCGAACCCTCTAGGCGAGGCCGAAATGGTCGCCTTTGTCTGCCGGGAGCCCTGGTACATGCTTCGCAGGGGTTACCTGGAACTCCCGGCCGTAGAAAGTTGTAAGGCATTGCGTGGTTTTAGTCGGTAGGAGACCGGTGCCGCATCCATTCATACTTGGAATATATAATAGCCTCTTTATTGATTAGAGCTTAGAGCATTGCCTTGGTTTAGGCAAAGGTTGCGGGTTCAAGTCCCGTCAGGGCCAAGTTGTCTTTTTCACTAAAGCAAGCAGTTTATATACCACGTTTCAGCAAATTTATTTCGGAAAGAAAGATATAAAATATAGTGCAGTAAATAACATTGTACACGAACTTTTTTAAAAACATATTAGTTATTCGGAAGTTATGAAAGCCACATTATTATTTATGCATTTCAAATGAAACGATTGTAGAAGTTTAATCGAAAATTATTTTTTGTCCAGTCGTCAATGCGCAGCGGGGCCTTAGCAGCAATGGAGGCCGAGCCCGACCTCAGCACCTTCGAGAACAAGTCCGGGCTGGCTGACGACATGAAGTTCCTCGCGTCAATGCCTGAACTTTGCGACGTCACCTTTCTAGTTGGGGATACCCGAGAACCGGTGTGTGCCGTAAAGGCCGTACTGGCAGCTCGAAGCAGGTTTGTTCGAATTTGATATTGTATTCTTATAATATAGGCTTGATGAGACTAAGCGAGTTTACAAGCTACTTGTTGGCGAGTTTAAAAGTTAGCGACTGAGCGAACATGGGATAGTGAAAAGGAAAGGTTGGAAAAAGCACGATGACTCTGAGCGGGCTCACAACTTGCTTGCCATTTCGCTGGTTTGTAACTTGTAAACTCGCTCCGTGATCTCGAGACTTCATTGACGATATAAATAGAACGAACTAAGCAGGTACCATAAAAATTCTCGACTCACATAGATTATTAAAATTTCTTTTATAATATTCTTAAGAATTTTTATACTCAGTCAAGCAGATTATTAAAGATTAATTTAATAAGGATATTATCTTTAGTATGAAGAAATTCTGGTATTAGATTTTGTGAAGGAGCTTTAGCTTGTGCCTAACATAGTGTCACATTGATGTCAGCATTTATGATGATAACTAAAATGTAATGTTAATTTCGTATACTTTTAGTATTCACCATTCCTGAAATTTATAACATTATCAACAGGGTTTTTCAAAAAATGCTTTATCAAGCTCCAAGCCCCCAACGCAAGAAAGAACCTGCTCCCAGAGAGAATAAGTTGCGACTATTCCTCAAAAGATCATCCGAACCTCTGCTAAACCTTCAGAATGCGGCGCAACAGGTAAATTGATGTTACAAAACTTAACAAAATTAGTTGGATTGCAAGAGAATGCTAAATGTTGATACCCCATTCCAGTAAAATTTGATATGGAATCATAATTTCCAAAGATGCAATTTTACTTCCCTCTCTTCTGTTGTCTTAGATTCGATAACAAGAAATTTCAATTCAAAACTAATGATATTGATCATCGTCATTATAAAACCTAGTAAAGTAAACTATTGTATTATTTTATGAAAATATCAATTAGTGAAGTCACGATGCTTCAAATCTTTGCAAGACCGGTTTCACCCAGTGGACAAACAGTTCGCGTAAACTTTCTGGCAAAGTATTCCTATGAAATTCAGTAAGGCAAATTGTTAACTTTGAAATTTTACTTATGTTCACTACAGAGATCAAGTTTTGCGCAGCAATTGGCACCCATTCAAGAGGTAAAGGCAAAATTGACGGTGTTTTAGGGGACTCATTGTATTTCGTTCTGAGTATTCGGTGTTCGAACTGTATAAACTTTTCACTTTTTAATACACGTTGTAGATAAGATGCAGTTCTTAATCAATTGAAATCTTTTTGAATAACTTTTTATTCTATATCGTTAACTTATATTTTTGTTGCATGATTTGTTAGATATTTTAGTTTTCGTGCGTAATTTGCAGAAGGTGTTTTAACTGACATTAACTTTGAAACCTGCTTCATTTTGCTATTATTCCTGTTGTAGATGTTAAAAAGCATGTGATCAATTAACTATATTGTCTTCTAAATTTCTGGATGTTGTTTTTGTGAAGTCCGGCCGCCATAAGAATCTAGACTTCATTTATATTGGAAGATCATTTCCTTACTGCTTTTAAATATTAAGTGATAAAGCAATAATAACGCATTCTCTCAGCGGCCGAACTGTATTCATTGTGTCAATATGGATAATTTTTAGTCTATGTTCTTTCTGACTTTAATTCTCATCCCGAATAAAGTGAATATTATATGAACTCTTCTGTGAATACAAAATTAATTTCAGTACACATGATTAATAATATTGCGAGGCACACAATATAAATTCAAATTAAAAGCACTGCTCGTGACTGTAAATGCGTTATGAATTAATAATGTTTTATGCAACGTGGACGTGATTGTATATATTCATAATTTTTTTATCAATTCTCATCCCGAATAAAGTGAATATTATATGAAGTCTCGTATAATAACTGATAGAAGGTTGTACTTACTTAAAATTATTATTCGTTTCTAATAATTATTCTACCTTAATAACACGATAATGTTTATTATAGAATGGATTTGATGGAATTTTAAATTTTGTTACTTCATTCATGGTCAAAAGCAGCCCAATGAGGTAACTGCCATATTGTGAGATACAATAAAATTTTATCATTTATTGTATCATTTTGTATTGACCGTTTATTGAAATTATACTCGTCATTTTCTTTCGACTCATCGTTTAGGCTATGCCTATATTCAATGTTCCTATTCGATGCAAAAAATACGATATTGTTAGATTATAGATCACTAAACTTTGTGTCGAAAAAATTCGAAACTATCGATGACGCAAACACTCGATTTCATATAATATTTACTTTAATCACTCAATGAAAAAATTTCATAGTCATGAACATCAACTTAGGCATTACTAATCCAAGTATTTTTTGTAACAGCCGTCTTCACAGCAGCATCAAACTTTGATTATTGAAGAATTCGAGCCCGATGTCTTCCGCCAGCTCATTGAATATATTCACACTGGTTGTGTGACTCTACAACCAAGGACTTTGCTTGGTAAGTAATATTTTTTCTTTCTGGAAAATGTTAAATTTATAATGTCCTTTTCAGTGTAGAAAATATATCAGGACACTCTCGTTTTGCTTTGTTATATAACACAAAATAAATTAGTAGGTACTATTTCAAATTTCGAGACTGGCAGTAGGTATGATAATGTAAACTGGAGTACGTCTAGGCTAGATGTCCTAGCAGAGGCACCTCCAAATTGGTGTCACGTCACTCTTGGTTCTCTCTATAGAGCATGATGATGGTGCCCTTTACTTACTCTCTTGCTTAAAATTTATTATGAGCCTTGGCAGTCCCGCCAATTTTACACCAGCTTTAATTTGAAAAGTTTTGTATACTTAGTTAATGTTGGTGCTCATTTACACACTCGCCACACACTTTACATGCAGTATTTACACGCAGTACAATTACACGCAGTATAGAATAGAAGTGGGAACGCAATGGAGTTCAAGTGGGAACGCAATGGAGTTCAATTTAAACATCCAGAACGACGGAGATGTGGTTCGCAACCCGTCACGTCTCGTCTCCCATCGGGGCGAAAAGTGGGCTAATGATAGCCGCTTTGCTACGTTGAATGTAAGAGGAGGTATGGATGATAAAATTGAGGAGGTATGCAAGATAATGCGAGAGAGGCGACTGGATATTTTGTGTGTGAATGAGACAAAGCGGAAAGGATGCGACACCACGACGCATGAAACCTATACGGCATACTGGTCAGGCGTAGCCACAACCCGTGCCGCTTGTCAGGGTGTCGGTGTAATACTTTCCGCGAGAATGAATGAATGTGTGACAGATTATGAATGTGTGAGCCCAAGACTCGTTTGGTTGAGGTTAAAGGTTGGACTCACGCGCATCTTTGTGTTAGGAGTGTATGCTCCACAGGATGCGCGGTAGCGTCGGTCCTCAAAAGACCAAAGTGAGAGGCAGGCATTCTGGGAGAGTGTGAATGATATTCTAGGTAAATGCAAACGAAACGAAAGGATTGTAATGTTAGGTGATTTTAATGGATGGGTTGGAGTGAAGCGTGATGGATATGAAAGTGTATTGGGTAAGTTTGGGGATGAGCGAGTGAATGAAAATGGCGAAAGTTTGCTAGAAGTATGTTTGGAGAGGAATCTTGTGGTAACCAACACCATATTTAACCACAAAGATATCCACTTGTATACAAGGAAACAAGAAAGCCAGAGAAGCATGATTGATTTTGTGATAGTAGACGCAAGAATGAGAAAGAATGTTCTGGACACTCGGGCATATCGCGGTGCCGGAGTTGACACAGATCACTTCGTGGTAATTAGCCGAGTAAGAGGTCTGTTTCAGCTGTGGTGGCATCGTGTGCATAGACCCATTGGTGTATTGGAGCGCATTAAAGTCGAAAATTTGAAAGATATGCGCGTGAAAGAGGAATTTGTAAGTAAATTGAGCGAAAAATTTGTAAATTTAGAGGAAATATGTGAGATTGAAGAATTATGGAAGCCGATTAAGGAAGGTCTCGTAAAAGTTGCAGTGGAAGTATGTGGGATAAGCAAAAGGAGACAAGGATGTCAGGTAAAGAGTATGGGTGCTGTGTTAAAAGTTTTGTCTGATAAGAAGCAAGCATGGTTGAACTGGTTGGCTACAATGGCCAACCAAAGAATGCAGAAGGCAACGGATGAGGATGTAAAAATAGCAAAGGATGAGTATAAAAGGTATAAGCGTGTTGCGAAAGAAGTCATAAAAAGTAAGAGAGAGAATGATGAGGATGACTTTCATAACAGGTTATCTGATGACTTCCCACAAAACATAAAATTCTTTTGGAAGTCTATAAGAACAATGAGGACTGAAAAGACAACCTCACAATTTAAGCAAATCAGAAACCGTAATGGCAGTCTTGTGATAGGAGAGGAATGTGTGTTAAAAACGTGGAAGGAATATTTTGAAAATTTATTTGAAAAAGAGGATATGCAAAGGGAGACTCATGTTTCGGAAATGAATGAACTTGAGAATGAAAGCCACTTAAGTATGGAAGAAATTGTGGAAGCGTTGAATAGTATGAAATTAGGAAAGGCTGCTGGGATTGATAGAATTTCTTTCGAGATGCTGAAAGTGGGCCGTGTCGTGGTAGCTTGCCAGCTGTACCGCCTTTTTAATCTTTGCTGGCGAAATGGCAGAGTACCAGAAGAATGGTGCAAATCTGTCATAGTGCCGCTGTACAAAGGTAAAGGGTCACAGCAAGAGTACAAAAACTACCGCGGCATAAGTGTGGCGTAAATCATGGATTTGCTATATTAGTTTATTAGGCGCTATTAAGCGTAGGTATAATGGTTATACTTAGGTCGGTATAAGGGGTGTGTCCTTAATAGTGTCATAGTAGGGATAGTTGATGGAAGGAGATATGGTGGGATGTAAGCTATATATAAGCGTGCGCATTAGTAGAATAGGGAAAATCAGGAACTAACTAAATTTTTTTAATTTACTTCATACTGTCGAAGAAATTTTACATCAAAGTAAATCATTCTATAAAATATATTTCCACTGAAATAATCAGTGAGTGGCTTAATAGCCCAAGTATTTATCTAAATTTTTATATGTGAAAACGGAAGCTCTGAATGAGCTTCCAAGTTTATATTTAAAAAAATCCCCTGCTTATACCCGTAAGCAACTAATATTGAAAATATAGGAGTAATTATCTATTGTTACGTCATATTATTCCTGAAGGAAGGAAATCCCATCCCTGAAGGAAGAATTCGGATGAGTACCTAGTTTTTAAGATAGATTTAAATTTATTTTGTGAAATCGCAATAAAGGCAGTTATATATGTAATCGTTGCGTTATTGACTTCAGGACAAATTATATACCCTTACCTAAACTACTGAACCGCCTGGGAACTCCTGGGATCACTCTGGACTTCCTAGAAGCGTGTCATGGCGCCCGAACAAAATTAATTGTCCTGGTAGTTGATGACGTGCGATTAATATCTACAGATTTGTTGGGTCTAGTGACCCATAATTAAAATTTACATTGTAATTTGTTGCCCGCTAGCAGGTAGCCTCCCCCGAAATTTGTGCTACTTCAAGGAACAGACGCCCTTGGCCTATGCGAGTCTGGATGCCCGAAATTTGAACATTTTTTTGCATTTACATAAATTTTTGGCTAAACGGGTATTCCGAAATTTGAAAATTTGCTAACATCATTTTTATTAACGTAGCTTGTCCCCAAATTTAGTTACAGTTATTTTTACTTGAAACTGTAATAGTAGAATATCTTTTATTATATAATTGTTGGCTTATAGTCATAGTCATATTTTGTATTGTTCATCGTAAGGAAAAAAATTCTACCCTCATTGTTTTTGATAATTCCTTGTAAATAATTTAACGCAAAAAATATACCCACATTAATAAAATTGTTACGAACCTTCTTGTAGAAGTAAAATTGTTGTTGATGTTTTAAAGATACATGAATGCAAACCATTCACGGTAGGTTTTGTTTTGTATAATTTGTGTATTGTTTCAGGAAAATCTGAATGATATTGTAGTTCTATGTGAATAGAGAAAGTGATTTGTGTCTTAAAAATTGTGAGTGATTCGGTGCTTACCAGAGCCGTTTAATATGAATATTATTAAAATTAGGTATTTCTTGCTAAATAAAAATAAATTAACTGATAAAGTAGTAATACGCGGTTATGAGCCGGTTTCTACGGCAAAAATAGTATGGGGTTCTTTAAAAAGGGTCGTAAAAGGGTTTTACAGGGTCGGCAGCATGAGTTTGTCGCCTATGGTGAGGCAAATGTTCATAGGCTGCGGTAACCGCCAGTCCTTCTGGTGGGCCGTATGTTTGTTTGCCACCTTCATAAAGTTATATATTTTCTATATCGGTAGCCACCTTAGTAATATAAAAAAAAATTTGGGGTAGGTAACAAATATTCGTCATTAAAACCATTCCAATAATGCTGTGTAATAGTTAGCAATACGAATATTTAAAATATATAATTACAAAGAATAATTGATTACAATCTGCATAAAATAATTCAATAAATTAACTTCAAAACTAAAAATAATTATTTTCTATGTAAATCGTAGTATCATTTTTTTTTCTCCTAAGTATGGGTAGTTGTGAATATCATGTGAATATCGTTAGGGTTCTTACAGACTGCATTTCATATCATAATTCCATAAGCGTAAGGACAGGATACGGTTTTAATGAATAATGTTGAGATTTAGTGTAAAATTTAAGCTAAATTCTCTTGTATATAAGAATTGCGTCATCATGTGATTGTATTGATGACACAAGTGTGCATGAGTATTTTATGAGCGTGATGTATGAAAGGCACATTAGTCAAGGAATGGGTGAGTCCGGTGAGTTATGAAAGTTGAAATAGTCAGTAGTTACTTTGCATACACATAAATGCGTCGCTAAAAATTTTTTTTCCCCTATTCTAGAACAAAATTAACTTCATTTAATTTTTAGATTTTTATCAAGTTAAATTAAAGTAAGTAAGACAAGAATAACAATGTCAGGTCAGTTATTTAAAAATGAACGTTAAATTACTTTAGGATGTTGTCGCGGACAGTCAAACATACACGAGAAATTTAAGTCAGTGTGTAAGAGACCTTATGAATAATTGTGAAAATTTATGAGGGTACCTCGAAATATTGTTAAGCTTGAGGTCACATTGTGAATTCATTGTCATGTTATGTGAAAGTTGTGTACGTGCCGTGAGTTTATAAAATTACAAAGTATTAAGAATTACAAAGTTATGAAAGTTTTATGCACATGCATTATGTAATAGTGATGCATACGTTTTGAAAACGTTATTACATATTGGATTTGGATTTCAGTGAAATGTTAAGGTTGGTAAATGTGATTTTTTTTTCTGGGTTGTTTGTATATTTTTGGTTAGAATTCTGGTAGGATGATTCTGTAGGTGTATTCAGTGCTATATTTCTGTTTCTTGGTTTTTTGTAGTAAATACTGCCACTCGGAAGCGGTAAGCTTGCCCTCGCAGATTTACGTGGTACTATAGGAAGCTCTTAAAGGCTTGCTTATCATATGCAAATATATTGCATTCAGTTATATAGACATATACAATGTTATTACATCGTTGTATATGTTGTTATATAAATTTTCTTCTCTGAGACGGTTATAGAAATCTCAGTCTTCAATTTAAGCCATATTCTATATTACATTCAGGCGGTTCGTATTACCTGGATTTCTTAATATTAAGCCTTAAATACGTCTTTTCTTCTATCTATCTTGTGAACACCATCAGAGTTACATCTATTGGAATATTTAAATTATTTATTTTTGGGAGACATTATCTAAGTAATACAGTTGTTATAGATTGATTGTTATATACCTACTAATTCAATCTTTTTAAATTGAATTAGTGTTCTTAAATTTTGTCTATAGGGACAAAATTTTCTCTTGGGGAGGGGATATTGTGGCGTAAATCATGGATTTGCTATATTAGTTTATTAGGCGCTATTAAGCGTAGGTATAATGGTTATACTTAGGTCGGTATAAGGGGTGTGTCCTTAATAGTGTCATAGTAGGGATAGTTGATGGAAGGAGATATGGTGGGATGTAAGCTATATATAAGCGTGCGCATTAGTAGAATAGGGAAAATCAGGAACTAACTAAATTTTTTTAATTTACTTCATACTGTCGAAGAAATTTTACATCAAAGTAAATCATTCTATAAAATATATTTCCACTGAAATAATCAGTGAGTGGCTTAATAGCCCAAGTATTTATCTAAATTTTTATATGTGAAAACGGAAGCTCTGAATGAGCTTCCAAGTTTATATTTAAAAAAATCCCCTGCTTGCTCAGTGTCGTAGGCAAATTGTATGCGAAAGTTTTGATTAAAAGAGTGATGAATGAAACTGAAGGAAAAATGTGGGATGTACAAGCAGGATTTATGAAAGGAAGAGGATGCACGGATCAGGTCTTTTCATTAAGATGCCTAGCTGAAAAGTTTTTGGCAAAACGTCAAAAAGTCTATTGCATCTTCGTGGACTTGGAAAAGGCCTATGACAGAGTGGTGAGGAATGAACTGTGGTCAACACTGTTCATGTATGGAGTGAACAGCAACTTGATACGAGCCTTGAAATCTCTATACGAGGGCTCCAGTGCTTGTGTCAGGATCAATGGAGCTTGCACAGACTTTTTTCCCATCGAAAAAGGTGTGAGACAAGGCTGTGTAGCGTCACCATGGCTGTTCAACCTATACATGGACAGTTGCTTGAAAGAACTACAAGAGTGCGCGTATGGATTAAAAATGAATGAGCTAACCGTCAAATGCCTCCTTTATGCTGATGATCAGGTAATACTGGCATCATCGGCGGAGGAGTTGCAGTTGATGGTTAATATAATGAACGATGCGCTTAAAAGTAGAGGAATGAATGTTAATGTAAGCAAGAAAAAAGTAATGGTTTTTAAAAGAGAGAAATGTATGACTGATTGCTCGATATCGATCGAAGGAAAGAGCGTGGAACAGGTGAAAGAGTTTGTATATTTGGGTTCAAAATTTGCAAGAGATGGAAAGTGTGACAATGATATTGAAAGAAGAGTTTTGGCAGGAAACCAAGTGAATGGAGCCATTCACACCTTTATGAGCAGTCAGAACGTGTCTAAAAAGGCAAGGATGGCTGTACATAGAGGAGTGCTTGTCCCTACACTTATGCATGGTAGTGAAAGTTGGGTGTGGCAGGAGAAGCATGAAAGTAAAATTAATGCAGTGGAAATGAGAAGTTTGCGAAGTATAGCTGGAGTGACATTGAGGGATAAAGTAAAGAATAGTGTGATAAGGGAACATTGCGGTATGACAGAAGATGTAGTGACTAAGATGGAGAAAGGGATGCTCAGATGGTTTGGACATGTGGAGAGAATGGATAAAAATAGGCTGACGAAACAGATTTATGAAGCGAGAGTGAATGAGCAAACTGGTAGGGGTCGACCTCGGCATACTCATGTCGATCAAATCAATAATCTTCTGAGAAAAGGCCAGGTCAAGAGTACCCTTAACCGAAGAGCATGTATGAAGACACTTATGAAAGTTAAAGAAGCAAAAGTTGTTTGCCAGAATCGTAGCAAGTGGAAAGTCATAGTCTCTGCCTACCCCGTTGGGAAACAGGCGTGATGTTATGTATGTTTGTATGTATAGAATAGAACTAAGATCAAAATAAAAATAAAACTAACGATATACCTATGGCTGAGGCTGCATTTGCGGTTGCCGCGGGCAGTTTCTAACCTCAAAATTTTAAAACCTTAACCTCGGTTTCATTGGTATTAAAATTTTAAAACCGATAAATAAATAAATAAATATTCACGGGCATCTCACACAACGCTATCTGATCCCAAAGTAAGCTAGGAATAATACTTATATACTTTTTAAATACACTCGAGAGCAATGAATCCGGGTCACTTAAAGAATCCTAAAAATCTCGGAAACTAAAAATGCTAGGTTAATGCAATAAACTGTATTTAATAGACAATGTAATACTCCTTAAATGAAGGTATTAAAACTTCTTAGTTATTGTAAAGTTATATCATAAAAAAATCAAATTTGAAAAAGGGCCACTTTCGAAGATGGAACTACGAAATTACAGCATTTGGTGTTGCTTTTGTTTGTAATCTGTCATTTATGTGGGTACATAAACCATGTTGATAGTGCTCTATATTCATTAATCAAGCTGAAATTATGTCGCTTACGCCTGAAGAATGCACCAGAATACTTACAATGCTGGAAACCGGCCGGAGTCAGCGTGATACAGCCAGGACTGTCGGTGTGTCGCTGTCAACAGTACAAAGAGTTCTTCGACGTTACGAAGAAACTGGTTCTAACCTACGCAGACCAGGAACGGGCAGAACCAGGTGTACCACAGCACGAGAAGACCGATACTTGGTGAACACCATGCTTCGAAATCGCTTTCTCACAGGAACTGAACTCACCAATCAGTTTCGACGCCTCGGAGGAAGTAACCCAAGTGCATGGACAGTAAGACGTCGGCTTGCTGAATCTAACTTAAAACCCCTTAGACCTGCAAACGGCCCTAAACTGGAGCGTGGGCATCGTATTTCGAGACTAAGGTATGCCCAGAGCCACGTAAATTGGAGTATTGAAGATTGGTCAAAAGTTATGTTCTCCGACGAATCAAAATTTATGCTCTACAAGCACGATGGAAGACACAGAGTGTATCGAAGACCAGGGGAAAGATTCAAGCAAGCATGCATCGAAGAAAAAGTAGCCTACGGTGGTGGGTCTGTACTTGTGTGGGCCGGAATTTCTTCTGAAAGTCGCACAGAGCTGGTGATCATAGAAAACGGCTCTTTAACTAGCGTAAGATATGTGGAAGAAATCCTCAATGATCACCTTCGTCCATTTATGGTCAATTTAGGTGAGGATGCTATATTTATGCATGACAATGCCCGACCTCATACAGGTAGGATTGTGAATGACTACCTTCAAGAGATGAACATTACTCGTATGGAGTGGCCAGCGCGCAGCCCGGATATCAACCCGATCGAGCATGCTTGGGACGAGCTAGGCAGATGCGTAAAACAACGAAACCCTCCCCCAATCACGCTTCGTGAGCTCAAAATTGCTCTCACAGAGGAATGGGAGAATATTCCCCAAAATCGTATAAGGAACTTGGTGTACAGCATGCCAAACCGCGTAAACGCAGTAATGGAAGCACGAGGAGGCAATACGAAGTATTAAAATTCAAGAAAATCGTAATAAAGTTCAAAAATTTCATGTTTCCTATTTTTGTTTTAAGGAGAGATCAGCAGTTTTTTCTTTATGTAATTTTGTGTTAATAAAATGTATGGTGACTCGTATTTTTTTTACTTTCATTTAAGGAGTATTACATTGTCTATTAAATACAATTTATTGCATTAACCTATCATTTTTAGTTTCCGAGATTTTTAACATTCTTTAAGTGACCCGGATTCATTGCTCTCGAGTGTATATACATATTATACATAGAAACACCAGACTCTTGAGACAAATATTTATGGGTCACACAAATATTTGTCGGCGGTGGGAATCGAACCCACGACCGACAGCGCCACAGAGGCGGTCAATGAAACCAATGTCTCGGTGTTGTCTTGGGCGAAGACACCTCTGCGGCGCCCTTTCCGCAGACTGCTGAACTCGGGTGGAAAGGTTCTCTCCCGCTCCCTCCCCGCCGTCTCTTCTACGAGCATGATCTGATCACAGAAAGAGGCAGTGGCGGCCCACTTACTCCCGCTGGAGATCATGGCTCGTACCATGGTCTCCCGCGAGAGAATGTCCACGTCCAGACCTGCCACGAGGACCTGGGGCGGTTTCGCCCACGCCTATATTTAAGCACTGTATATAAGTATTGATATCTGTCAACAACTTGTCTACATAGCTAATAAGACTGACTACTAAATGGTTACTCCTTTGCTGTGTGTTATTTAAGTACCTTGCACTTAACTAAACTAACATTGTAACAATGTAATTACATTGTTACAATGTTATTTTAGTTAAGTGCTTGGTAGTATATAAACCGAGTTATAGTGGATTGTAGTACAGTGTGCTTTTCACAAGGTACTGGAAATAAAATGTTTCTTTTTATCACCTTTGTAGCTGCAGCGCGTTAATCGCAGTGCATACAATTCTGCTAAAAAGCTTTTAGTTTAATTTTAAAACCTTAAGTAACTACCCAAAACATTCACAATAATTCTAGTTAATAATCAGCCTTTATATTTTATGCAGACTCGTTATTGACCTTGTTTACACAAAATTTTTAAATTCATCGTTAGTATCTATTTATTTCCCATTGACATTAAAAAATTTTCGCCCTAATACGGCGGCTAATTATATAATAGCGGATTTTCGAGCAGTAGTGCTGAAGTTTTTTTATTAGCCGTGAGACTAAGCTGGTAGAGCGTAATCTATGTCTATTATCTTTTACTAAAGAATGAGAATTATTAACACTAAACAGAAATATCTCCTAATATTGTATCCTTTTATTTCTTTGTATCAATAAATGAATAGGTATATCACCCTTTGACAGTTTATTACTACACGTAGATCTATTCCAGTTTCCCTGCAACTGAACTAACAATATCTACTTATGACTAGTACCTAAACTCAAAAAGCTACTCTGAAGCTCGACTGATTGGAATTTCGTTTTCAACAACCTTTAGATTTGAAATGGAATTCGTTTGGCTATTCCACATAAAAATAAAAGCGAAAGATTCGTTCAATTTCCGATTTAACAACAATGAGTGAACTGAAGCGAAGCAGAGCGGAATTTATTACGAATCGGGAAATCGATTTTTCAGTATTGGGACTAAAGCTTAGAGGAAAAAGATGTATAGTGCAATATTTGTATCTTTACACTTGAAATAAATAATAATACGTTTTCTCTCTTGAGATAAATAATTGCAAATCGTTTGTCACGGGCAACCATCCATTCTGACGGTGGCTAATATTAGAGGTTCCTTTTAGTGCTTAATACCTAAAGCCTAATATTCCTCCTAAGAAATCATATCTTACTAATTGTTTCGTGATTTGAAATTTCTTAATCTTGAAATATGGAAAAGAATTGGTTTCGACCAGGATTCGAACCTGCGTCTTCTTACAAACCGTGCATACGCCTTAACGCTTTCGGCCACCAAAACCTACTCGGAACCAACCAAATTTTAAACCTTTTTGCCTACTTACCTTGTCGCCTCAAGACGTACCTATATAAGGTGGAAAATTTGGTTCGTTAAGGCGTCTACACGGTTTTCAAGAAGACGCAGGTTCGAATCCTGCTCAAAACCAATTCTTTTTCCATATTAACAATTTATGATCAGTTATAAAAATAATTGAAGTACGAACGAGTAGCACAGAACTAAACATTTATCATTAACTCCCACAATAGAGTCAGATGAGGAAGTAAATCCGTGACTCCTTTTTACTGTATTTACCCAATCTTCATTACCTTCTATTCATACTTACATAATCTCGCTCTTTTTATCTTTTATCCCTGAAGAGATAGGATGAGGCATACTATACGCGTTAATTTCGCCATTTATTTATCTAATCCCACGTAATAAGTGAGCTTATTGCATATTGAATGAACAGGTGCAGATTGTGGTAATCTGCTGTTATTTTTCTGCTGTTCTTTGCTGAGAGCTTAAGAAAACTGAGTAAGCGAGCTTACGACTGTGTCACTATACTAAATAGGCCCAGTTACTACATTCTGCTTGTTGTTGGAAATCGAGCTTTAGGACGATGATACTCGAATAGAAATAAAATTGTCCTCTGAGCGGTGAAGAGTTCACCAACATACTACGTCTAGAACAAGTGGCCCATTTGGCTACGATATTGTAGGCCATCGTGGCGGCCATAAAGTCTGATGTTCGACTGATTGAAATATCGTTTTCAACAACCCAGTTATCCCAGTTGTATCTAAAACCTTTGCCTTGGAGAGTACTTCGAGTCGAAGGCGAAATGCAGTGGCGTCTGATTTCCTATACTTCTTTCTTCGTTGCTCATGGTCTTCAGCATCTCTGCTAGTAAGGAAAACAGATTAACGCATGTCATCCGCTACCACGTCAAGTCATAAATTTTTAGTTCTGCCTCTTTGCTCCGGCCGGGAGAAGGTGACAAAGCTTTTTAATAGCTTTATTTTATTTCCCCAAGTAATTTTCTTGAATTATGGTGTACTAGTGAAGTCAAGTTTCATAATATGAGTATGTTTAACGATCTCTTCGCGTACCTTCGCAAAGCCACCGCAAATATTCATCTCTGCCACAGGTATGTACTCGTACCATGCAGGCATGTTTCATAGCCGTACAGAAGGACAAGCTTAAAATTAATATTCTTGGCGTTTATAAACTTTTAATAACACAAAATAAGCATTCCTATGCAAAGGGGCTTATTTATTTTTGAATTCTAACTTTTTAAGCACTTCAATAACTGCCACAAAGCTATTAGTGATGTAAGTAAATACACAAAATAAATAAAAGTATGAAAGTGTTCCCGTGTAGACGACATATTGCAGTTTCATACATTATGTATGTATACTGAAAGGTTAAGTAACTAAAAGCAGTATCGCGTTCAGCTAAGTTCAACTCTTCAACTTACGAATAAAAAGTTGAAGAGCAATAAAAGCAGTAGAAACGTTTTCACTTATTTTTATAAGTGCTATTGAAGCTATTATCAAAGAATGTTTATTGAAAACGTGAGCGAATGTAGTGATCGAAAGTACATTTCCAAGTGCTCGAACTATTTCTATTGGAGTGGTTGTTTGAATTCACAGGTTGTATATTGCTCTATCGATTTTTATGATTATTTTTTTAAGTGTGAAAAATTTGTCAACAAAACCACTGGTGGGAGCTGTACAATTAATGTGTCACATAATAATAGCATAAATAATTATCTAAGCGCACGGCAGTGCGCAGGCCAATCCAAGTACTACATCAAGCACTGAACTTACATATATATTTAATCAAGTGATAATGCTGTAATACTCCCTGAAAAAAGAAAAAAAAATCTTGTATGTATCTTCGTGATTGATTTCAGTGATTTTGTTCTAACATTTGTTATTTGGGAGGTTGCCATAGAAACGACCTTAGTCTTTGTAAGTACGTATAGTAAATGCTTGAAAGAAATAACGTAATTTGAGGAAAATAATGATGTTCGATACTAACAAGCTAGTAAATTTATGGTTCCGTAACTGAAACTGATCATTTCGGGACCCTTATATTATGATGACTAGTCTTTATTTCTATACAAGATGAAGCTCAAAGGCTTCGCCCGCGTGAAATTCTGTACCCGTTTTCGCTTACCGTGGGAACATTTTCCCGAGATGAAACATCTTCAAAAACTTTCACGTTTATAATATTCGTAGGAAAGTAGGATTTGTGTATCTATTATAACTCTATGAAACCGATAACTTTCGTATTTAGTTATAGCTGTGGTGGCTGCTTATTATTAAAGTACCCACCAAGAAAGGATTTTTCGAAACTTTACTACTATGTGGATGAAATTATGGGAGTTGGGAATTCAAAAATTATATGCTGTGTAACAAGAAAAGCCGAGGGACACTGCTATTGAGTTATAAGCTAACTTAGATGCATATTTAGCATCATCCGTACACGGTCTGTGCTGTAACTTAATTTACTTCGCAATTTATGACTACGAGAGTTTAATAAATCGAATTCTGCAGCAATATGGCGTTTAATGGAGTTTACTTTGTGGCAGGCATCCCAACTTGAAATTGAAAGCACTTTTATTAGTATCTGTCTGGAGGGAAATAACTTAGTAAGTAAAAAGGGTAGGTAAATCATCAATTCCAATATCAATATCATCAATCAATATCGGTATATATTATGTACATCGAAGTTATATAAGAAAAAATTTTAATGGCTTAATGGACGCAATAGAACCCAAAAATAATGATTTTTAGAATTTTTGTGCTTTTCTGTACGTTTGTTCACGCTAAACTTAGTAACCGGTTAGCGGTTAGCCGATTGCATTGCGAGTTTTTTTTATTATGTTGCGGTTTTCTCCACTTCAAATTTGGTGTTTGTTTTATGTCAATCGGGTAATAAATAATAAAGTTATGTCAACCTAAAGACATCCCCTTACCTGGGCTTACCCGGGGCTCCCAACCATAAGCTGTTGGGCGTTACGTGAGATTTTTTAGTTGAAAGGAGTCCGGCATGGCATCCATGATGGATTTTCCCTCACACTCAAAAAAAAACATTCCGTGCACGATTTCGAGTCGCACTTGGCCGGTTTTATTTTTTAGCTATTTCTTCATAAAATTGATACAAAGACACACAAACACAAAGACACAGCGGGTGCAAAGCGTTGGCTTGTGGATTTTTCAGCCACTACGAGTATACTTAGCGTTACATAGTCGTGTTTTCAAGTCGAAGCTTTCGATTTATTAAACTATAAAACATTTATTATTGGAAAAAGCAGTGTAACATTTATTATATATTATAATTTTAATATCTATCCTTGATTAAGATGGGATCAATGATTGCGGAGAAAAAAGAACATGCCAGATAATAAGCATCTACTGAAAAAAAACATCCATACTCGACAAAAATTATCAAAGAATTATTTGAAATATTTGAGTAAACAAAAAAGTCTCATTAAAAGGGGAAAACGGGAAATTCGTGAGATAATTTTGTTCTACATAACTTCGACATAACTTACCGAAATTCTCTACGTTACTGAAGCTAAGTTAAAAACAAGAATCCTTTGTGAGATTATAAAGTTCGCTTACTCATTTATTATACACTGGAGCTAAATTTATACTACGAATCCTCTGAAAGATATAATTTAATTTGTAGCATTCTAACTTTATAGGTCTCGACGTTAGCAACAGTAGTCTAGTGGCATTAGTCAAGCAATTTAGTTTAGCAGGAGGTTTAATATTAAGTACAATTGATGTTTAACAGCATTATTTTTAAACAAATTAGGTAGGTTATATTTCTTCGTCAATAGTCAAAATATAATATAATCCACTCTTTCAAGGTACAGTACGAGTAGTACAAGGTAGTTGGCGAGTTCATAATGCACACGGTTTATGTGCCAACACTTTTAGAGGGTTTATGTTCAGAAAGTCTTGTTTGCAAAAAGTACTCGTATTTGACAGCAAAATTAACTGGTAGAATAAAATCTTTTTAAAATCATGAAAAACTGAAATTAAGTTGCAAAGCTGTACATTTTCCCAAAAAAATAAAGGGACGAACTATTAACTAGAAAGAAACAACAAAAATTATATTCTTGGAAAAAAATATAAAACATTAAAGATTCATTTGGTCTTTTAAAATGAGGGTACGTAAGATCTTCTGCATTAAATAGTACTTACTTCAACACCGTCTGGACCACTGATGTGTTTCTAGACATCCACCGTTGACCGTTATACTTCGTTATAGAGAACCTGAGAGCTAGACTCTATACTAGATCTGTTCCATCTGTCTGATCAGACAACACAAAGCCCGCGGCTCCGCTCTAATTAAATTTATTCCAGGTCCCGCATTTTATACTTTTTATTCCCGGAATCAATTCCTATTAAAATGAGGAAAGAAGTATTCCACGCAAGCGAAGCCGCGGGCTCCATTTAGTTTAGTGGGTATATAAAATTGATTTATGTAAGTTGTCTCAAAGAGAAAATCTTTTTAAGTTAATCAAAGTCGAGTGAGACATAGTTTTCTTTGGAATAGAGGCAACAATCTGATGACTGCGTAATATTACATTCATTGCGTGGGCGTTAGCAGAAATTGCGTGGGTAAATTAGAAGCCTATATTTAGATTGTATTACTCCAGTGCTTATTTATAACATACAAAGGTCAGAAATACAATGAATTAATCTTCGTTTGACAGAAAAACAATAATTCTTTTCCGAAGAGGGAGTATAAAGCCTCGATGACATGTAGCGAGTTTACAAGCTACAAACTAGCGAGTGGAGTTTTGGCGCGAACACGAAAGTAATCGGACATTATAAAGTTGTGTAATTTTTCAAAATAAGTGAATTTATGAGTGTTTATGTTTAATAACGGTGGGATCTTGAACATTAAAGTTTCAACGACGTGCACAAGTGTTAAAAAATTATAACATGAAGTAATACGCGACTTTTTTATACTACCAAACTCCAAAGATAGCTCTTAGTAAAATAACACCGCTTTACTACGCTCCAGTTGAAAATTTGTCCAAACTGGAACATAGATAGGTACATGAATACGCTGCTGTTAAAAATAATTACTCAAGATCTTACGCTGCTATTTGCAAGATTCTCAACATGAAAAAGATTCTTTATTTGCGATATAAAATTTACTAAACTTTGGCATACTCTCAAGACGAGAAAGCCCAAGAGTAAGGAAAAAAGAGACTAGCGAGTAGTAGCTTGTAAACTCACTATGTCCCATTGAGATCTTTTATAATCTGGTTTTAACTATCCTATTACTCGCTAGCCTTAAACTCGCCAACTAGCAGCTTGTAAACTCGCTTCGAGACATCGAGGTTTAAGGCGCGAGATTCCTGATGTCTTTTATGACATCAATATGGGCATTATGTCAATATAATGCCCGTATTAATGTTATCTTTCACAGAGCTAAAAATAAACCTAAACTATTTTATCTTTAGAGATTGAGTAGTTCAAATGTAAGTGTAGCTGTGTGGAGATAAACATACTGACTGAGTATGTTAGTCTGAAGTAGTCTTTACAGTATTCCAAATTATTATAAAATGATCTTCATTATTTAAAAGGTTATCTTAAGGACGAACCCGAACTATTGTTACGCCATGTTCCTATAACTCACGATAATTACCAAGAGAACTTTTGGAAAAGCGGTACGACAACAAGCGTTTTCTAGCTAGTTGCATATTAAAAAGGTTTTGAAGTCAAAAGTCAATAACATGTAAGTCAGCTCATGCAATTAAAGAATTATTAGACACAACAACTGAATGTTTAAATGCTTTGGAGAATATTGAAGTTAATTTCATGTCTTGGGACATAATTGTAATACATATTTTATTCATTTACTTTATAATTTAACTTTATCTTGGAAATATACATATATAGGTAGATAAATTCCTTCGCACGCGTAAGATTTTGTTCCCGTTCCCAAATCCCATGGGAACTTATACAAATACCTCATGATAAGCCTAAAGAGCTTCAGTCCTTTAATGAGTGGTCTTTAAAAAAATCACTAATCGTGTAGTAACATTTAGCAGTTAATTCATTGACCGGAATTCAGATAATTATATTATTAACAGTTCGTATAATTATAGTAATAATTATAGTCATTTATTTGCCTTGAGCGTTGTACATAAATATAGCTAATTACTTAATCTAAACTAGTAGTTTAACCTATCTTGGTACCAAATTTCAGCCATATCCAATCAGCCCTTAAAATGTGAAAGAGCATTAAACATCCCGATATCTACACACACAAACATTCGCATTTTTGATATTCATGTTTTATTTTTTTGCTTAATATAGGTGTGATGAATGCTGCTGATTACTATGGTTTGGACGAGCTGCGGCGAGCCTGTGCTGGCTTCGTGCAATGCTGCATCACTGTGGATACCGTTTGCGCCCTTCTTGCTTCCGCTGAGAGATACATCCAATATAAATGTACAAAGTCGTTGGTACAGAAGGTAGGTGATCATTTTAAATGAACTGCCATGTGTTTGGCCATTGAGTATGAATGCTTTTTTATTTAAGCTTTCCACTTCTATGACTGCGCCTGTAAACAAAGGCTTACAGCAATTACCAAGACCGGAAAAGTAGCCAAACTTGGTAGAATATAAATTAGGTACTACATTTCAGTAAATACATGAATTTTCTGTTCATTGGATCTGCATTTGCATCGTATTACGATATTACAGTTAGCTTCCATTAGCTTTCGAATAAGCTTTAGAAATAAATTATAATGCTAATAAACTCGGGTAGAAAAATTGAATGAAGCCACTGCTGAATTTCAGCCACTAGTGGACGTTTAGCAATTACTGCCCTCTTTCGATTGACCTAGGTCAACCGGAAGTAGCTAAGTTCCTTCCTCAGACATGTCCCAACAATAATGTATCTTCATCGAGATAATCTTTTAGGCCATTTGAGAGTTATAGCGGCGCCGGTGTGACAAATTCATAGCATTCCTCAGAAATGCAAAACTAAGTTACTGACAACGGTTCACTTTCTTTCCCTTTCTCTTTGTCATAGAAACTTTATTAACTGAGGTACTCCATATTTTACATTTACAGGTGTTGGAGTTCGTAGATGAACATGGAAACGAAGTGCTCAACCTGGGATCTTTTACGTTGCTGCCGCAACACGTGGTGAGGTTAATACTGGCGAGAGATGAGCTGCGAGCTGATGAATTTACAAAGTTTCAGGTATATTTATTTTTATACCATTAATGTGACAGTGATTAAGTGACTGATCGATAGTGGTCACCGTATCCTATGAACATTTGCAACACCTTGGGAGCTACACAGTCGCACTGCAATCGCAATGCAGAAATTTTCTAAGACCGAGTTCAATAAAACGAAGACAGTGAGTTTATTCCACAATCTAAGGTAACGCGAAATAAAGACTCTTGCCTTGAAATAAGCGCTCCATACGCAATGTGATGCTGAACACCTGGCTTATGGGGGAGAGGCGCGGTGATAGAAAGTAGCCTTCGGCATCATATTAAACGTTTTTTGGTATAGAAACCGTTGTACAAGAGATGGGAGTATTTGCAACATAACGTGGTCAGGGGTTAGTTTGTAAAATTATAGATCCAATACCTACTCATTCCGGGTCAACTTAGCTTCATGCCTGGCATAGGATCAGTGTTACTATAGAGTTATTCCAATACCTACTGTATTTTGACAAACTCGTAGAGGTATGTTTTCCCGCTATCAGAAACCACCCCTGGCCTGACAATTTCAGAGAAAAATATTCTAAATCCGTTTTTTTTTTGTTTTCTATTAATTAATCTGCAATCGGCTATTCAGCCATAATCAGATAATTTCCAAGTAATTATCGTTTAGGGAGTGTCATTCCATCGAATGATAAAAAGAAGGAATAGTGCTTGGTTAGACATTGGGTGGCAGAATTTAAATTCTTGTGTCCAAGTCTAGTATTTGCCATCTCTTAAGGCGTGTCACATTTTCATGTCTGTTTAGCAAGTCCATTGCCAGGTCGTTTATGTGGTTCTGCAGTCTTCCCTTATACCTCTTGCAGTTGTTTTTGACCTCCTCCCGGACAGTGGGCATCTCCAGATAGTCATGGATCTCCGTATTCCTTACGAACCAGTGTGCTTTGGAGATGGTTCTCAGAGAGATGTTTTGGAACCTCTGCAAGATCTCTATATTGGAGTTGCTAGCAGAGCCCCAGAGTTCCATTCCATACGTCCAAATAGGTTTTATGATGGCCTTGTAGACTAGAAGCTTGTTGGTAAGAGATAGTGGTGATTGTCGGCCCAGCAGCCAATTAAATGCTTGGAACTGCAGTTTTGACTCTTTCCTCTTCATTTTAATATGGTTCGCCCAAGTCAATCTTCTATCCAGGTGCAAGCCTAGGTATTTTACATTGTTACTGCTTGGTAGTAGTTTGTTTTCCAAGGTGACGGGGGGGCAGTCTCCTCTTCGTAGTGCAAATGTCACCTGTGTTGACTTGCTCACGCTAGGTTTAATTCGCCATTTCCGCATCCAGGCATCAACCTCGTTCAGTTGTGTTTGTAGTTTGTTTGATGCATTATTTGGGTCCTTGTCGCTTGCAAGGCAAGCTGTGTCATCCGCATAAGTCGCCACCGTTACACCCTCTGTCACAGGCAGGTCTGCAGTGTATATGGAGTACAGCACCGGCCCAAGAACCGATCCCTGAGGTACTGATGCTGCGATATTATGTAGCTCTGAGTAGGCTTCATTGAACTGTACTCGAAATTGCCTTTGCACTAAATAAGACTTGAGGACCATGAAATATGAGTTGGGTAGGAGTGTCTTTAGCTTATACAGCAGTCCTTTGTGCCAGATTTTATTGAAGGCCTGCTGTATGTCGATAAACGCTGCAGAGCAGTATTCCTTCTTTTCTAGGGATTGTCTGATCCTGTGAACCACTCGATGCACCTGTTCAACCGTTGAGTGCTTTTCCCGAAACCCAAACTGGTGATCGGGTACAATCTTATTTTTTTCGAGTATTGGTCTTAGTCTGTGAAAGAATATTTTCTCGAACACCTTGGACAACACAGGAAGGAGACTAATAGGTCTATATGAGCAGGGATCTGTAGGTGGTTTCCCAGGTTTTGGGATCATGCAGATCTGTGAAATTTTCCAAAGTTTTGGATAATAGTGCATTCTAAGGATTCCATTAAAGAGCATTGTTAAGTAGACGATTGCCTTTTTGGGTAGCTTTTTCAGTACTTTACCAGTTATGAGGTCAAAACCAGGTGCTTTTTTGTTTTCAAGAGACTGAATAGTATGTGTAAGTTCTCTTGGAGTTACCAGTGCAATAGGCGGAGACAGCTGCTGATCACTATTGACCACTTCTTCGATTTCCCTTTCAAAGTCCTCCATTATAGAGTAATTGGGAGTAAATACTTCGCGAAGGTGTCGTGCAAATAATTCTGCCTTTTCACCTGCACTTCTGGCCCACGGATCCGCAGAAGATTTTCGTATAGGTGGGATGTGGTTTACTGGTCTTCTGAACCTTTTGGTTATTTTCCATAAGGAATAGTTGTCTTTCTTGTATGCTGATAGGCTACAAATTTTACTTTGGAAAGTCATATTCATATTTTCCTTGATTAACTCTTTCAGTTCTCTTGAAACTCTGTTATACTCTTTTATATCTGTTGCAGATCTTGTTAAATGGAGTTGCCTTCTTTGTCTTCTCTTTTCCTGTAGTTTATTTCTTATTTCTAATGGTATGTTCATTCTTTCCGAGTAGCCTGGCAGTGTGGGGGTAGAGCGCCACGCAGCTACTTGGATAAGGTTAGTAATTAGAAACGTTGCTTCATCTATGTCTTCCTCTGTTTTCAACTTCACTTTTAGGTCTACTTTGTTTTCCAGGTATTCAGTGAAAGTGTTCCAGTCAGTTCTGTGGTTGTACAATACTGGTTTTTGAGAGTTTTGTTTTGGCGAGATACTGAAGGTCGCAATGATAGCAGTGTGGTCAGAGACAGAATCAAGAGAGGACTTAACATCAAAATATATATTGGATAGCCCCTTTATGATGAAGTAGTCTATGAGATCAGGAACTCTGTCCACATCCGTTGGCCAATAGGTTGGTTCACCTGTTCCTAGAACTGTCAGGTTGTTGTGATCTATGCATTTTTTTAATTCTCGTCCTTTCGTGTTAGTCAGACGGGATCCCCAATAGGTATTCTTGCAGTTCCAGTCACCTCCACTAATAAATCTATTTCCCAGAGTGTCAAAATAGCGGTCAAACATGTCTTGTTTTGGTTTGTGTCTCGGCGGGATGTAGATGGCACTAACATTAATGGGTCCAATACTCCCATATACAGTTATGGTTGTCGCTTGTAGCCAACTTTCTTGAAATTGGCTATGCAGGTGGTGTCTAATATTTTTCTTAATGATAACTGCGGATCCTCCATGTGATGAGCAGTCTGGATGGTTGGTGTTGTAAATATAGTAGTTTTCCATCACCACTTTCTTGCTATTATTAAGATGCGTTTCCGATATCAAGGCGATGTCTACCTTATCAGCTGTCATTTTTGTTTCAAGTACTTGTTTATTTGATGCCAATCCATTGACATTCCAGGCGACTACACGTAGCGAGAACATTATGTGAGTCTACTCATGAGAGTTGTGATGAGGTTCATCATGGTGCTTAGCTGTGTAATGAGCTGGTCAATTCTTTCAGTCTGTCTTGTTATGAGTATTTCTAGTTTATATATGTGTTCTTGTGGGTCAGTTGTCAATTCTATTACATTAGAATGTTTTCGCTGTGATTCTATATCACTGGGGTGTCTAGTTATTAGTCTTTGTGGTTGTGAATTGTCATATTTTGCATTTTGTTATTGGGTCAGTTGAGTTACCAAAGTTATCTTTAGGGTTAATTGTCAGTTTTGGCTTAGGCTTTACGTTTTCTCTTGGGGAGTGGTCTTTATCAGGAGTTTTAACAACTTCACTGTATGTCATCAGGTTATCTTGTGTAATAAGATGTTCAGTTGTTTGGACAGGAGTAGTGTGTCCTACATATTTGTGTGCATGTCTAGCGGTGCTTGTGGATGTGAATTCCATTAGCTCTTTTCTGCTTGTAGTATTTCTAAGGTTGGCTTGAGGTTTGTGGCCAATTTTTTTCCTAGCTAGTATCTCCTTGTAGACAGTGCATCCTTTATAGCTAGCAGGATGGCTTCCAGAACATAGGGTGCACAGGGCGGGGGTATTTTTGTCTAAAGAGCATAAGGTAGTTTTGTGTAGACCAGCACATTTTACACACCTATATGGCCTCATGCAATTATTTTTACTGTGCCCGTATTGCTGACATCTTGTGCATTGTACTATGGTAGTTCTTCTTTTAGGGTCTTCTATTACTACTTTTTGATGGTAGATGTATTGTATGTCTTTCACAAGTTTGTTGTTTTCATGAGGCTCTATATTAACAAAGAACGTGTTTAATGGCTCTTTGGTGCCCTGTTTTCGAGCAGTCACAATTTCCACTTGCACTTTATTGCCCGTGCTTTCGATTACACTTATTATTTCTGATTTCGGCGTGCTAAAGTGAAGATGTTTTATGACTATTCTCATACATTTTTTGTCTTTGCTGGTAAAGGTATGTCCTATTAACCCCTTGGCTCTGATGTGTTCAATGAGAGTTTTGTATTTCTCAACTGTGCTGGAGGATAAAATAAGTTGGTTTTTAGACACTATTTTGAAGGTGTAGTCAGTTTTATCTACTACTTCTTCCAGTAGTTCTGTGAGTTTTCCAAGGTCATCAACACCGTACAGGATGATGGGGGGTGGTTTTGGAATTCTTTTTGGAGGAGCGGCATCAACGTCAATATTCAGCAATGAAAAACTGTTGCTTGTTTCTATTTCTGCGGTAGTGACATGACTGGTTTCAAGTCCTCTTCGCTGGCTAAGTAGTTGGTCCTTTCTATTTATCTTCTTGGCTTTACTAGAATTTGACACAGCTTTGTCATCAGGAGAACGAACCCTTTTCTTCTGTACTGGCAAACGTTGCCAGGGAGCATTTGGGTTATGTGTTTCCTTTCCACTGATGTTTTTTTCTTGGTTCGCAATTTGTTGATTCTCGATGTGTTTCTTGTTTGTTTCACTCGCATCAGTTAGGGACGCCGATCGTTGACGATTGAAGAGACCGGGATGGAAAAGTTGTTGGGTTAAAGTTTTCGTTGTTTTTTCCGAGGTAAGCACTACTTTGCCCCCCCCCCCCCCCCCCAGAATACGTGGAGTAGCCCGAGTTTTGCTCGGGGAGGGATTCTCCAGCCTTGCTGGTACCCTCCTGGGGTAGTTTCTCTTTGAGTCTTGCTTCCATGGTACGTGGTTATTTTTGTTTTAGGGTTTGTTTCCCCTAGCCAGATAGTTCGGTTATGGCGCCGAAGATTCGCCCTCGCGCTTCATATTTTGCTACTACGGTTCCGAGGTAGGTGGATTGAGCGAGACTCGTTATGAACCGTAGCATTGCCCGGAGGAGACGACCCGCAAGGGTGAGAGTATGCGGGTCCGCCGCTAGACCGCGGCGGCAGTCTTGCGACGGCGAGGACGTATATGAAGCACTTGCCGGTGCGCGCCTTGTAGCCTAGCTTCGCTCACCTAGGCGTGCGCTACTGTCGTCTTAGCATTTTTTAGAGGTAAATTCCCTGGCAGAAGTCACCCCACTAAGGATGGACACCGACCCCCCCCCCCCCCAATTCTAAATCCGTAATCAATAAAATAAAATATCTCATATGATTTCTATATTCTGCCTCATTTGCTCTTGTTGACTGAGTGAGCGTAGCGAACGAATGTCTCAGTTTCGACAGTATGGACGATTTCGCTTTTGGGCGTATTACTGTGTCTGGTTGTCAGTTCCGGTCTAGAGGACGTATTTCTTAACGATTTTCACCAAACTTGGCCCCTCGGGATGTATTTGGGTGGCGACATTTTGTACTCTTACCGTCGTCGCAACACGGGACCTCGTCGCAATACGGGACCTAGTCACCACATGGGGCTAGTTTCGTAATAAGGGGACAGAGTTTCACAATGATTATAACATTTATTCTGTTTATTGATGGCACTTGGTAAAACGGGCTGCAAATAGTTATCTTGTACTGTTCCAAATTAATTTAAAATAATAATACAATCTTACTAATATTATAAATGCGAAAGTTTGTGAGTGTGGATGTTTGTTACTCTTTCACGCTCAAACCGCTGAACGGATCGGGCTGACCTTTGGTACAGAGATACATTATAGTCTGGAATAACACATAGGCTACTTTTTATCCCGGGAATAAGTTCCCACGGGAACAAATTTTACGCGGGCGAAGCTGCGGGCATCAGCTAGTTTTACATATTTTAAATTTGACTTTCACAATTTTTTTTAACAGTCTGCTATCAGGAGTCGGCCTGTCACTGTTGCCCTGTTCACTATAATAAATGACAGGCTGGTTTCCGCCGGTGAATGGTAACAGTAAATCTTTGGAGCCCTAAAGCTCTCCAGTTCGAAAAATTGCAATTAGACCTATTTGTTTGTATGAGGGTAAATTTAAGAGCAGAAAAAATCATAATTTGTGCTATCCACTTTCAGGCTGCACTGATGTGGAGTAAAAAATACTGCGATACAAATCAAAACATGATCCTGAAGGACGTCATTGGCAACTTCCTGGAGTATATTCACTTTCACAAGATTCCGGCCAACGTCCTGATGAGGGAAGTTCATCCGCTGGGTCTGGTGCCCTACTCCATCATCATGAATGCGTTGGCATATCAGGTGCGGTTTACTGTTTATCTATCTATTCCTACTGATAAAAATTATTGGGATGCTCCCACCTATCACCATAGACAAACTTGAACTTTTTTGTGTAAGTTAAAATAGCTTATTGTCTAGGCATCCACTATAAAAGACGCGGAATGTGTACATTATTGGAATATGCGTCCAGGGGGGGGTTTAAATATTGTAAGGAAAGATAAGGGAGCACACCGGGGGTTGATATTAGACTAAGGTGTCATTCTCTTTGAATGTTAAAAATTGGGCTTTCTGCCTGATATTATGCTCTCGTTACAAGAATGTTTTTGCATTGATGTGCAATAAAGTTTATTCTATACTACGCTCTGCTTTATACATGTCATGATAAATGCTATAAACCAAAAGTAAGGAGATAATTTGGCAAAGCTTTCCAGAATACTCTTACATATGATTCGCTAAAATGCAAAAAGGAAGGTGCGGTTTTTAACCAACCCCAGGTTATCAGTCATCTGTCAGGACAGTTTTCCTTTTTTCTGATATTTTAGTGTAACCCTTATAGGTATAATGGGTTAAACAATTAAGTTTGTGTAGTACAAACAATACCTTGTTGTATGTATAGTTATGTAAAGGAAGATAATTTAATGGAATAATCGCTTGTGTCACAAAAAAATTAATAGACTAATCTAACGTTAACTTTCACTTACTCTACAAAATATGGATATACTGTAGTTCAATGAATAGAGTGCTGAAAACGCTCTTGTTGCAGGCAGACCCGGCCAGCGTAGATCCTGGTAAACTTTCCCCGGCGCGAGTGCGGCGTGCTGGGCGCTCTATGTCCGTGCAGTCGTCGCTCGACCCCTACGGGTCTAACACAACCCTCTCCTCTACCGGCTCGAGCGATGTTCCATCGTCAGATTCTCGGCACAACTAACGCGAGGGGAACCCCCCTTCCCGTCCCGCGCCTGAACCCCTCCCTGGCCCTTCCTCCGCTCCCGTTGTTCCCCTGCAAGGCCCTCTTCCTGTAGACAAACCACCAGAAAAATTGGGACTGTTCTCATCAATCAAACGTGCAGCCAGTAAAAAGTTCGGTGACCGGCGGTCTCCTACGCCAAAAACTAGAGAACCTCGTTCAAAATCGGACTCTATAAAGCACGCTGCGTTAACCAGACAAGTGTCTGAAACAGTGGGAGGATCAGGTGACCCTACTTTTGAGCGATGCCGACCGAAGAAGCGAGACAGTGAAACAGAGTTTCCAGTGCGCAAGACTACTTCAGAAATTTCTGATACATTCCCGTTCGTTCGAAGAGCTTTAGCTGAAATTGAGAACAGTATCAATTACTTCAGAAGATCCATCACATCAGACGTAAATGAACCAAAGGCGCCATTAGCAAGACCTGAGCCCTTGGTTGTAGTGGCAGCTGCTGAGGACGATGAAGCACCCATGTCTCCAACCCCTCCCATGGGGTTGAAGGAACGTCGAGGCTCACGTGGATCACCTTGTGCTAATCTCCCTCCACTTATGCTTCCGCCAACTACTCCTGATTTATCACCAGGGCGATTATCTCCAAATAGACTGTCTCCACAGAGACCACAGGAACCAGCATCGGCTCCAGTTTTATCTGTGAATCGTAATCTTACGGGCATTCGCCGTTCGCGAACAAGGTCTGAGATGCCACCGGAGCCCCCACCGCGATCACCACAAACTCCTAGACCGGCATCCGTTTCTCCTAAACACACATTTGCGTTCAAAATAGTATTAAAGAAAGTGGAGAGCACGCCAAATACATCATTTGACAGACCGGAACAATGAGAGTACCTCCTTTAAGCGCGGCCGTTGTTATACGGTGGGGTACTCGAGGCTAATACGCGCTTTTCTCCATTTTCTAGAATCTGCTAGCTTAGGTTAGTCAGTGGCGAAGAAAATAAGACTCGCCAAAGAATGTTTTACTTAACTGAAACGTTTCGAACTTCTTCGTATTCTTATGAATTCAGGGGCTGGTCCTCTGTTTGACGTGTATCGACATTGTGTGTCGAAATATCAAGGTGTATGTTAAGGTAAATGAAATTTATATGGTTTATATACTTGTTGTTAGTATTAAGCGATGAGAATTTACAACTGTGTGTATAAAAAGAAAGTAAAAGTAGTGTGTATTTGAATAGTTGGAAATTATTTCTTTACGTGTGATCTTGTGAATGTTTTAATATTTTTTAAACAAGTATTTAAACTACTATTTATAGTATCAATTCATACCATGTCCATCTCTGTTCTTTCACTTCCTTTGCCAGTTTCTACCTACGATGTAGAAAGAAAACAACGCCAAAATGTTTGTTCTACAATTTTATCTTATTGACCATTAAAAATATCAGCTTTATCCAGTTTTAATGTTCAGATTTGTCGGTACAGGATTTTCTGTTAGTAAAAAAGTAAATAATTGAAATCCTAATAAACATGAAAACAGTTGACGTGTATTTTCGATGTATACAATTTTGTCTGATGTATTGTAAGAGTATTTTTATAATAATGTATATAAATGGTGTTTGTTGTTAGTGGTTTTGAAAAATGTAATCTTTTTCTTTGTCTGAATGCTTTTGTCGTTATAAGAAACATACCGTAGAATAATTATACCTAAATTTTATTTATATTGAAAAAAATCATCTTGGTTCAGAGCAGTAGTCGAGTCAGTGACTTTTGCGGTACTCATAGCACAGCTCTGATCATCATTTTGAGCTATCGGTGCAAATTGAATTATTTGCTGCTCTTCAAAAAGGCGTTTATTACTTAGAGATAGAAGGAAAATTACATATGAGTCACAATTCGTTTGCTGTTGATTGAGTAAAAACTTCAAATCAATTTCATTAGATGGATTTGCCGTTTTGGTATGAATAAAGGTAAATTAAGAAAGGACTACATTTTCAGCCGAGCCGGGTCTAGTTTTGATTTTCGAATCTTGTCTCTCCATTTCACTGTCTGCCTCATATATCTTTATGCTATGAAAGAATAATTGTAATGAAATAAGTTTACAGTTTGGCAAATATGCCTTAAAACAGAACAAATTTTGCATGTCGCAAAATACGTAATTGGTTCTTTCTAACGTGTTGCCATACAATATGAACAGTACATTAATACTTTATTTTCTATTCTGTTTACTGTCTTCACTGGCGCTTCCAGTAATCCAGTGAAGCCAACAATACTACTTCATCTTTTAAATATTTTATGAAAGTTTTTTAGTATAAGTTTTATTGAACAATGCAAATTAAACCTAAGAATGTCATTGCATCGCCTCGTGCTTGACACGTGCCATAAATATCAAGTAGTTCTTTCTGAATTATTGTAATTTGATTTTGTATAAAATTCCAGTGTTTAATCGTCCGTTGCGTACTATTTCGCATGTAAGTATTTTATACTTCGTCGAAGAGGTATAAATTACCTACGTTTTGTATAAAAAAGATCACACTAATTCATTTTATGCACAACCCGAATTGAATATTGCGTTACTTTGTAAAACACGCTCGAGTATCAAGAATATCATAATTCTTGATACTAGTCGCTGCTGGCTGCACACAAATAGCTGAACGGGCTGAATAGATGATTGTGTGCGGTTATGATAATTGCGTGTAATTACATATAAGAGAGTGATTTTGTATTGTATAAGTTATTATATTATTTAATATACTCACCCTATACTGGTTATATACACTTATAGATAGGTAATTTTTCAATACAATCATAAATCAATGTTCTGTATAGATACTGTAAGTATTGTGGTACATAAGTACATTGTGATGTCCGACCGAAATACTCTTTATTTTTTTGAATTAGTATTTCTTTTGTGTGTAGCTATAATTTAAGTATAATACTTTCTTCAATAAGAAGACGGACCGGAAATAATGTACACCCTATAGAAGGAAAATCCTTCTATAGGAAATGTCTAAAGTGAAATTCCGTAAAAATGCCTACGTCACATGAATACGATTGTGAGTTTTCTGTCAGGAATTCTTCTTGACTTGCTTCTGTAAGGATGACTAGTTCACTCGGCGTGCCTGTGAACCAAATAATATTATTTTTTGTAATCCAGAAATGTTTGTTTCGGAGTTTCGGTGTTTCTATGTATAATATATATGTAATTTGAAATATACATTTAAATATATCTATCAGTTGTTCAGATCCTATAGCACAAGCTAAATACATTAGCTTAATGTGGGTTAGATGACGCGTGAGAATGTATACAAATATTTATTTAAGTTTCTAATTTAATCACTGTTTCTAAACATCTTGAAAACCTGTATATTTTTAAAGGTCGGACACTACATACAAAACGAGTAATCATATCAATTTAGACAAAAATTGTACCAAGCTGTTTACTGTACAACTATATTGTGTTTTTTAAAGTAATAATATTATGTAAATAATCCAAAATGTGGTCAAGAATGAGAATCGGTGTTCTTGATATACTTTTGTATTTTATTACACCAACATTTCTTAATCCCTATTCCTATTCAAAATTACGACGTCTAGCCTAGCCCTTTTTTTAACGTGAGGGAAAATCATTCATGAATGGCAATATTTAGCAAAAACTTATTAGGAATGGCACCCAAAATATATAACAAACTACCTAAAGATCTACTAACAATTAACAATACGAATTTGTTCAAAAAGAAATTGTTGACATTATTAATAGGTAAGGTGTACTATACAATTGACGAATATTTGAAGGACATAAATTTATAATCTATTTTTTATTAATTTGATTGATTTGTAGTTTTATTGTTGACATGTAAAAAATTTATTATGTATTATTATAATCTATGTGACATTCCATTCATTGTACCACTTTAGTAATAATTTGCATGCCATAATTGGCCGAATATAATTTCCTCTGCATCCTATAACACCTTAGATGTAAAATACCAATGTTATGTTCAGCAATAAATAAATGAATAAATAAATGATTATGATTATTATGATTATGAATGCTATGCTGGATTTCTACCGACTGAAAAACCTCACGTAACGCCCAACACGTTAGGAGCCCCGTAAGCCCTCAGAAGGTTGCGGGATCCAGCCTACAGAAAGGGGGCGTCAGCATCGGCATCGAGCCCTCGATGAAGTATCTGGGGCTCGTACTCGATGGCCGGTGGAACTTCGGACATCACTTCCGAAGTTTGGTCCCAAAACTGAGGGGAGCATCGGCCGCACTCGCGCGGCTGATGCCCAACATCAGGGGACCCAACGCTCCCTACAGGAGACTGTACCTGGGGATCGTGCGAAACATGGCCTTGTACGGGGCTCCCGTATGGGCGGAGACCCTGACGGCCAGCAATGAGGCTAGACTGCTGAGCCCGCAGAGAGTAATGGCCGTCAGGGTACGAAGAGAACCGCACAATCTCCGGTGAGGCGGCATGTCTCCTAGCCGGGACCCCTCCATGGGACCTGGAAGCGAGAGCCCTTGCGTCACTGTTCAGATGACGCAAGGAGGCGCTGGAGCGGGGCCAAAGGCCTGCGTTTTTTTTTTTTTTTTTTTATATTCAGCTCGCCAAATTGACGTCGCCACGATGGATAGCCGTGGCGCATCTTGCGATTGGGGGCCACTTCTTACAGCGGTCCTCAAGTTGGCGGCCCTGTGATGTGCCTCTTCACGCTTCTCTTAAAGAACCCGGGGTTGTAAGATGAGGGAAACACCTGTGCGGGCAGGTCGTTCCAAGTTTTTATAGTTCGACAGAGGAACGATCTTTTGAAACGCTCGGTTCTGGCGAAGATTCTCTCCACTGTGTATGAGTGGCATCTCTGCCCGGCACGCGTTGTTCGGGATCGGAAAGGTGATGGTGGGATCAGATTGAAGAGCTCTTCAGAACATTCGCCGTGATACATTCGGTAGAAGGCAGCCAAGGACGCTACGGTTCTTCGCTGCGCCAACGGTTCGAGGCCTCCCGTCACCTCAGGACAACCAATTATTCGGACAGCACGTCTCTGTATAGCGTCAAGTGCGTCCAACAAGTACCTCGCGGAGTCATCCCAGAGGTGAGAACAGTACTCGACGCAGGGACGAATCTGCGTCTTGTACAGCAAACATCTCTGATGTGGCGTGAAGTACCGTCTCACCTTATTTAAGACTCCGAGTTTCCGCGAGGCCAGCCCAATACAACTCTCTATGTAGTTTTTGTGATTGAGCTCACGCCGGACGTCTATACCGAGAATCTCCAGGTGGTCCTTTAGTGGAACCGTAATGTTCTGAAGAGAGGGTAGGGGTAGGAATGGGGACTTCTTAGCTGTAAACGCACATGCCTGCGTTTTTCTGGCATTGAACTCGACCAGGTTGTCTGAACCCCATTGGGCAATGCGACCCAGGTCCCGGTCGAGATCCGCCACGAGTTGCCGTCTCTTTTCGTCCACGTCACAACGCCCCTCCGCTGGGCGGCCAGAATAGCTCCCATGCAGAGTACTGTCATCCGCATAACAATGAATGCACCCAAGGGACAGCATGTCATTGATATGCAGAAGAAAGAGAGTTGGGGACAATACCGATCCCTGTGGTACCCCGGCATTTACCTGCAAAAAGCAGGAAGCCTGACCATCACAGAGGACCCGTATACGTCGCCCGTGCAGGAAGCTGGCCAACCAGCGGCATAACTGAGGCGATAAACCATATGCCGGCAGCTTGGAAAGAAGCGACGCATGCCATACCCTATCAAAGGCTTTAGCGATGTCTAGGCCAATAGCCAGAGATTCGCCGTGCCTCTCCATAGCCTCACCCCAGGTGTGCGTTACGTACGCTAGGAGGTCACCCGTTGATCGTTTCGGCCTAAAGCCATATTGGCGATCGTTAATTAACGAGTGATCCTCCAGATAGCGCATGAGCTGTTTGTTGATGATTATCTCGAACACCTTGCAGATGACGGTGGTTACGGCTATGGGTCGATAGTTGGCCGGATCCGACCGATCCCCTTTCTTGGGGATCGGCTGGACGTTCGCCTCCTTCCAAGCCTCCGGCACTTCTCCCGAGGAATAGGAAAGGCGATACAGGCGTGTTAGCGTTGGAGATAATTCAGCTGCACAATTCTTCAGCACCACTGCCAGAATGCCATCAGGACCACTGGCTTTCCGCGTGTCGAGTGACTGTAGCACCGCTCGCACATCGCACTGCCGGATTTTAATATCCGGCATCGTGGTTCCACAGTTGGCGATAGTGAGAGGCGTCTCGAGAAATCGAGGCCCAGCGGACCCTGCTCCACCAGGAAACCATGGAGACACGGAAGGTGCGACTTGAGCAACCAAAGGGGGGATTCGCCACAATCGCGGCCGTCAGACCGGTCATGGACGAGTGGCTGGAGAGAAGACACGGTGCTCTCTCCTACCGGTTGACACAGATACTTGCCGGGCACGGTAGCTTCGGTAGGTATCTGTGGCGAAAACACCGGGAAACCACGGCCGAGTGTCCGCACTGCGAGGACCGCAGCGATGACACGGCGCTCCACACTCTGGTGGAGTGCACGGCGTGGGCACAACAGCGCCAGGTCCTCGTAGTGGGTCTGGGCGTGGACACTCTCTCGCTCGAGGCCATGGTGCGAGCCATGCTCTCCAGCGGGAGTAAGTGGGACTGCGCCGCCTCTTTCTGCGAGCTGGTCATGCTCGCGAAGGAGGCGGCGGGCCGGGTGCGGGAGAGAACTCTCCTACCCGAGTTCCGCAGTCGGCGCCCTGGGCGCCGCCGACGTGTCTTCGCCGAGGACTATCGGCCTCCATGACCGGGGGTCTGAGGACGGTGAGAGGGCCGCTCACCGTCCTTACAGAAGCAGGCCCATGACGGCAGCGTGACGTGAGCAACTCACGCACGCCCCCCCCTTAGAAGCGGGGTCACACCCGAAACCCCCCCAAAGACGCAGGATTGCACCCGAACCACCCCCTGGGCGAGGCCGCATTGGCGGCCGTAGGTCTGTTGGGAGTCACGGGACATCCTTCCTGAGGGCTTACCCGGGGCTCTCAACCATAGGCTGTTAGGCGTGGCGTGAGGTTTTTTAGTCGGTAAGAGTCCGGCATAACATCCTATGAGGATTTTCCCTCACGTTAAACAAAAAAAAAAGCCCTCAGAAGGATGTTCTAGCTAATGATTTAGTCCCAGAAATAATTATACATAGAAAAACTATGTGAATTTGCAAGATAAGAGTACAATGGGTCAAAAGCACAAGCTTCGTATACAATCAACACAATGCAGTTACAGTACTACTAATACTACTTGCATTATTATACTTCACTTACTGTGTATGGATTCTATGACGAAAGGAATGGGGATTATAAACCTAATTCTGGCTGGTTTATATAAATCTACTAAACAAAGCCATCGAACTTCTTCGTTCGTACATAGCGCTAAACATCAAAAGCAAACGTTAATATTTTCTTTGAACAACTATGTACATGATTTATTTGACCATTTTTGCATATTGCCCAGAAGTGGGTGCCTTTTTTTTAACGTGAGGAAAACTTCATGGATGCTATCCTACCGACTAAACACCTCACGTAACGCCGAACAACCTATCTTAGGCTTACCCAGAACTCCCAACAGAGTATTGACCCTTTTCCTTCTCATCTATACTAATATTATAAAGAGGAAAGACTTGTTTTTTTGTTTGTTTGTTTGTAACGAATAGGCTCCGGAACTACTGGCCCGGTTTTAAAAATTCTTTCACTGTTGGGAAGCTACGCTCTTTGCGGTGAACATAGGCTATATTTTATTCCCGTATTCCCACGGGAACGGGAACTACGCGGGTGAAACCGTGTGACGTCCGCTAGTCAATTATAAAGCAATGAAAGGTTGACAAATGTGGCGATGGGAAAGAGTACAAAGTCGCCACGCCACACCAATACATCCGAAGGTTATCCGTAAGAAGCAATTAATAGAACCTTTTCGCAAAACGATTTATAGCGTAAAGAAAGAAAACTCGAAATGAAACCCAGTTGTCAGTAAAATGACAATCGTTAAGCCAAGTTGAAGGCCTTGCCGGCTGCTTGAAAAAATTTAACTGTGGGTCGTCACAACCTGCGCCTGTCCATTTCACCACGCAATAGGCTCACCACCTATTACGTGGGGCATATAACTATAAGGTGAAATGTGAGCGTACACTATGCCTCTGCCCCCTACGGAGATAAAGGCGTGTCTATAAGTATGCATGAAAGTAGGATAGGGCGTAAGTTTATTTAGGACATCAGAAATACATCATCTGTAAAAATTCAGCTCTCCAGCAATTACAGTTCCTAAGATACAGCCTCGTGACGGACAGACAGACGGACGGACCGCAAAGTCTCATGAATAGACTGCCTCTGTGGCGCAGTCGGTAGTGATACCGCTTGCGGCGCTGGAGGTCGTGGGTTCGATTCCCACCGGAGACAAATATTTGTGTGACCCATAAATGTTTGTCTCAAGAGTCTGGGTGTTTCTATGTATAACATGTATGACATGTATGTATTTAAAAGTATATAAGTATTAATATCCGTGGTTTGATACCCATAACACAAGCAGGTTATTCCTAGCTTACTTTGGGATCAGATAGCGTTGTGTGAAATGTCCGTGAAAATTTATTTATTAAAAAAAAATAATAGGTTTCCGTTTTTATCCTTTGGTTACGGAATCCCTTAGAGCTCCTCGCGGCGACCGGTCGCCGCGCATAATAATCAAGCTTTTCCGTAAAGCCACTGTATAAAAGCCCCGCGCGGCGACCGGTCGCCGCACCTACCCAGACGACTTTAAACTTAAATTTAGCCTTCTTACGTCCTACTTTTCTATGAACAGTTTGATTGAATGTGTAGTATATAACATTTTCTTGTTTTTGGAATCTTATAAAATGACGTCATTGGGCCAGAATTTTTTACAAAAATCGAACAGTTGAAGTTGAGAGTGGATTGCGCATGGATGGCGTGCGTTTGTGTAGTACGTGCGTGTTTCGTGTTTTTATTATAAATAATGCGTTTGCATTATTATTTATTATTATACACAGTAAAATAAACAATATATCAATAATCCGGTTGGTGTTTACAGAATCGTAAAATATGGCGTGGTGGTAGAGTAATAAAGGTTTTTTTGTGTTGAGTGCGTGTGTACCAAGTGCGTGTGTGCGTGTGTGTTTTGTTATTTTATTATAAATAATGTGTTTTCATTATTATTTATTATTATACACAGTAAAATAAACAATTTATCAATAATCCGGTTGCTGTTTGCAGAATCGTAAAATTTGGTCTGGTAAGTGAGAAAAAATTTTTTTTTTGAAAAATGGGAAATCTTTTTTCATTTTTAGGGTGGTGGAAATAGGTGCTTGCGATTATCGATTTTCGATATTAATTTTGTGTGTATTGAAGGGGCTCTAAGGGTTAAAAGCAGAAAAAAATTATACACAAGATTACGTATAGAACCTAAAGAGTTACCGGTTTGTTACTATTGCCTTAAATTTATGTACAAAGGGTATGCGCCTATCTAATCTCAACGGGAACTTTATTCTACCGTCACAGATAGCAACATTGAAAGACCCGCGTTGTATGGTTTTGTTTGCGATGCTATTCTTATATTGAGGTTAGATTTTCTGATGACGTCATTAATTTCATACAATGCGATAGAGTAAATGGCTTCATCTGTGTGGAATTATTTTTCTGTTCCCGTTCCCATTTGAACTTTTTCCCGGAATAAAAAGTAACATATGTGCTATTCCAGACTATAATCTACCTCCGCACCAAATTTTACCCAGATCAAATTAGGAGTTAGATTTTTTCATATTCATTTTCATTTATTTTTCGTAAACATAGGTACACAGGTAAATAATTTTACAGGTCTTATTGAGAGTATGTAGATCTACTATGTTTTACCATGAGGCATACGATATAATAATATTATTAAATAGGTAAAAACATTAATTAATTGCATGCAGATAAAATTACATTAGCAAATACTTAGAAAATAATGTAACACCGTGATGATCAGTGTTACTCACCAACTAGAGCGAGGTACCTATGCAGAGAAGTCTTTCCCAGGGCGCCTTACTACAGAGATTCCAGTGTGCGTGCAAGGGTAGGCCAGGGCTCTGACGAAAACAGCCAGGTAGGGTGTACACACATATATTTATTAAGTACACAGTACACTACAGAGACATAGGGAGAAGTTATTCACTTAGAGACATAAATATCACAGATATACAGAGGAGTAGTACTAATTACTGCACTAGTGTTACGGAGGCGGTCTACAGCTACTTGTTACTAAGTACTTAGGCAGTTACATAGCAAGGTGACAAAATAACGGGGTACTGGCCTGCAGTGCGAGCTGAGAACGACTCCGGACGTAATTACTGCCAGGTGATGACGGCAGGTTCCTCTCAAGTGTGAAGCTAGTGCAGTCCGCGATACCGCGTCGTCGTACCTCGTGCCGTCCACGAACCTATAGATGTGGCCACTGGTATCTACGACTAGCCACTCTTGCCCCGTAGAAAAAAACCCTGTCATGAAAGAAACGACACATTAAGACACTGACCGCGCAAAAGATGACAATCGACCCGCTTTGCAAACAGTTAATTGAAACTTACCAGAATCTGGGTATCGGTTATCACAGTCCAATTCCTTCCGAGGAGGATAGACAAAACGCAGGAAATTCTCCTTAAGTCCTCAGGTTAGAACTTATAACCTCCAAAGCGAAACTGAGGTGTGCCACTCAAGAGTTGTATCAAAATCACTGCTGCTTAGAGGATAGTAAAAGAGACTTGGAACTTCATAGCAGGGCTATTTATACCCTCACTATCGAATACTCTAGAAAAAACCCTTTCTAAACCAGTTTGTTTCCTTCGTCCATCACAAAAAACCCATAGACTAACGTCCGTTTCCTTGAGACAGCTGTTGCCACAGCAAAAAAACAATGAATCGATCATGGCGCACTGACACGCTCAAATAATATTGTCCAGCCAGAGACCAGACATTGCTACTCATAGAAAATAAATGTTACAATAATTAGATTTAACAATTGTCAATGATATTAATTAATTAATGTCAAAATTATATATTCTACATAAACCAACATTACACACTAGTCTTCAACCAAATCAATTAATGATTACATAATCGGATAAATTGTCTGTCAAATAATCATTCACAGCATAGTACGCCTTTAACAGTAGAAGCTTTCTAACGGATGATTTAAACATAACAATATTAGAGATAGTTAAAATTGACGTGAGTAAATGATTGTTTTGTGTTAGAGCGTGAAAGAGTTACAAACATCCAGACTTCTTGGCATACAGACATTCATACTCACAAATTTTATAAATGCATCTTTATTATTTCTAGCTGATGCCCGTAGTTTTGCTTGCATAAAGTTTTGTTTTCTTTCCCGGTTCCCATGGAAAATTATTCTCGGGATAAAAAGTTTTTTTATTGTAATTACAGACTACAGTCTATCCTTGTTCTGTATTTAATTTCGGCAAAATCCGTTCAGCTGTTAGAGCGTGAAAGAGTAACAAATATTCACACTCACAAACTTTCGCATCTCTACTATAATAAAATAGTAAAAATTGCGGTGACGGTACATTCAAGATAATAAAAAAAATCAGTTGTCTGTACAGTCTGCTTACTGGCGATAGTTGAACGTGACAACTCAGCCTTAAATGGAACGCCTCAGAGCGAGGTAACGCATACGTTATATTTTTTCGTGCGTGCAGCCGGCTTAATCGAATTATAAGACGTTGTCACGTCAGAAACAACTGTAATCGACTAATTTAAGTCTTCTGAGTCCGAATCCATTACTTTTTTTTCGTGTCTGCTTGTATATTTATTTGTTCGGGGTTGGAGCAAAATTCAGTCGCTTGATCTAGTTGTACTATTAGGATTTGTGCGTATTTTCAACTTAAATATTGCTATAAGTTTCATTAAAATTGTTTCGGCGAACGGTCGGCTATCGGGAGAGTTCGTCACTCGGCTGGCTATTCCCCCCCCCCCCCCCCGCACCCGCCCCGCGCTGCCTCGCCAGGCGGGCGGCCACTCATCGACCGTTCAGTCAAATCTCGGACGCGGTTCGGACATCTTGTGTGTGCGCCTGTGGTGGATTGCCGGCAACCCATCCACACGTCAGCGCCTCGGTCGACACGGCAACTCGAAAACAACCTCAAGCGAATATCAAGGCCTCGGAGCAACCCTAAGGAAGAGCGGGAAAGAATCCAGGTAAGTGGCGAATCATTCTTGGTGGCGGTCCGATTTTCGAACTTCCTGTGTCGTCTTATGTGCCTGCAGGAACTACCAGAAAGACAGTCCACTAACTACACTGAGCTATCGAACATATTTATGGTCCATTCGAGCGGATTTCAGCCGGATTTCGGTATATTTGTTGGTATTTTTTCAAATCATAAGTCGGTTGTAGATTTAAAAATTGAAATTCCTAACCGCCACTTACAGCTCTGACACAAGTCTCGATTCGGTCGGATACAATTCAAACTAAAGTCGTTAAGTTTGTTTGTCATTTGCGGTTCGGTTATTGTATTATATTGTGCGGTATGCGATATTTGTGAAATTATCCTCAGTTATTAGAACAATTTAATTGATTTATTGTAGGGTTCCGTTACATATATTTTTTTTTCTCTTACCCGGGGGTGGGTGCATCACGATTTGGAGTCTTAACGATTTAAAATGGCTAAGGTATCATCAACTAAATTTAAAATTCAAGTCGAATGGCTTAGAAGCACGTTAGAAATGATCGCGGGAAAAACTCAAACCAATGCAGTTATTTCGGCGAGATTACGTAAACTCGATGAACGATACGCACTTTTGTCGGAACAGTATGAGTTATTGCTGGATAATACGGTAGATCCGGAAATGATTAAAATCTATACGGCTGATTATAATGAGGCGGAGTTGGCTTATAATCAACTGGAAGCGGTCTCGTCGGCTTACCCGGGTTTGGACGGGGTTCATAGACCGTCCGAGAGTTCAAATACGGCAAGACTTCCCAGAATCGATTTATGCAAATTTGATGGTGACGTTTTTCAGTGGACAAGTTTTATAAGCCTATTCAGTTCGTTGGTACTAACACGGAAAGATATATCAAAGACGGAAAAATTTCATTACTTAGTTTCTCATGTGTTAAATGAACCGCATACCTTAATACGGCATTTACCTATGGTAGACGAATCCCTAGATATAGGCTTAGAAATTCTTAAGGGTAGATATGAAAATATCAGGATGCTAGCAGATAGTCACATTTCTAGAATCCTACAGCTACCTACATTAAATAAACCCTATGATCTGCGTTCTAAAATTCTAAACCCACTGTTGGAGTCCACTCGCGCCTTGAATAATTTAGGCCTTCCTATAGATCAATGGTCTTATATTTTATTATTCATTAGCTTAAATAAAATTCCGTTAGACGTTAAAACTCGGTTTGAACAGAAGTACGGCGGAAATATAATCACCCTACCCACATTCAATCAACTTGTGGAGTTTTTGCAAAATGAATGTCGGCTTATAGACTCGACAACAGCTGACGGCGCGACCTTGAAGGACAATCGTACCCGCCGCACCATACACATTATCGGAAACGAAAGTGAATCTTACAGGAATGAACGAATAATCGCTAGGCGCTGTTTATACTGTGAAATAAGCGGTCACATGATTTCGGAGTGTTTTAAATTTAAAAAATTAACCGCGGGTCAGCGTAAAGACTGGGTGCGAGCTGAAAACGTATGCTTTAAATGTTTTGGTAAGCATTCGGCATCTACGTGCGATAAAAGGACAGCATGTAAACGCTGTGGCCATCGGGGTCACAACGACTTAATATGCATGCACAACTATACTGCGTCTCGCGCTAGCTCGCCTTCGGAGGGACCTGGCTACCGCAGCCACCGTCCGCGTCGTCGCACGCGCACGGCCTCTCCTCGCGAAAGAAGAGAGGTACCGTCGCGCTCATCAGCTGAGCGTGTAGTTCAGGTCAGCTCGCGCAACGGCTATCAGGCATGCGAACGGCGGGAATCGCACGAATCGCGCGGTCAGTCACGTAATAATTCTCAAAAGCAATATTCAGCATAGCAATTAAGGTTACATGATGACTCATCTTCAACGTCTTTGCATCGAAACCCGTATAATGTTGTTCTACCCACGGCTATTATTGAAATTAAGAATAAAAATGGTGAATTCGTTAAAGCACGGGCTCTCTTAGATTTAGGGGCTCAAATGTCGGTAATAAAGGGGGATTTGGTATCTACCCTCGGATTGAAACGGTCTTATAGTAATGTACAAATCACGGGTATCGGTGGCATTCAAGCCAATACATATCAACACGTTGTTGTTATATATTTCAAACCAGAACATTCAGAACACCCAGTACTAGCGGTAACGGCGGCAGTTTTAAGAAGGCTTACGTCTTATTCGGTTAACAGAACAAATTTGGTTTTTAAAGAGTTGAAACTCGCAGATAACGGCTCATTGAATTCTTCAGAGATAGACGTAATCTTTGGATGTGATATACTCGGTCAAATCTTAAATGGGGAAAAGATTACTTTGTGTCAGGGTGGGCCCTACGCGTTGGGCACGGTATTTAATTTCGCGGTATTCGGACCAGTTTCGCCGGAGACGCGGGAGCTGGCCGAATCGTCGGTTAACCAGTTGACACTCAAGGAAACGGTGGAAAGGTTTTGGCGATCTGAGGAACCCCCTCTTAATAAAATTAAAAGTCCCGAGGACTTGGAATGCGAACAATTATTTGTTTCAACGGTATCGCGAGGCCCGGACGGTAAATATATCTCGCGCTTACCTCTTATCTCGGCAGGTGATAGACGTCTATTAGGAGACTCACGCCAGCCCGCTTATAAGCAATTTATGTCGCTTGAGAGGCGGATGCAACGGAATCCGGAATTTCGGGAGAAATACATTGAATTTATTAATGAATATATTAGGCTGGGACACATGAGTGTATCGCAATTTGATATTAATTCGGGGCAAGAACATTACTTTCTCCCACATCACGGAGTATTTAAAAAATCGGGCGATGTGAATAAAATTCGCGTTGTATTCAATGGCAGTCAGAAAACAAGTTCGGGAGTGTCATTAAACGACTGTCTGTTTTCGGGAGAACGATTGCAAAACGATATCACTAATATTATAATGAAATTTAGGGTTCCACAAATTGTATTTACTACGGATATTAAAATGATGTTTAGGCAGACGTGGATTCACCCGGACGATCGGAGATATCAGTTGATTCTCTGGCGAGCGTCGCCCACGGAGCCCCTACTTACCTATCAGTTAAACACAAATACATACGGTTTGAAGTCGAGCTCTTTCATAGCCATACGCTGCTTACACCAGCTCGCCCGGGATGAGGTTGATAAAACCCGTGCCGCTAAGTTACTCATAGACAACACATACGTTGACGATTTGAATGGCGGCGCAGACTCGCTGATTGAGGCGCGTGAGCTTCGCGATGAGTTAATCTCATTGATGAATTCGGCCGGCTATGAGTTACGGAAATGGTCCAGTAATATGCCAGCATTACTGAATGACTTACCCACGGAACACTTGGAGTCACCGCGGCGTTTCGATGATCGCGATTCGGATGGAACGGGTTTTGTCAAGATTTTAGGCATTCAGTGGGACCCCAAATGTGACAATTTCACTTACCATGTAAATCTGCCCACAGATAGTGACGTCACACGTCGTAGTATTTTGTCAATAGTGGCTAGACTTTACGACTCACTTGGGTGGATCTGTCCAGTAGTTTTTAAAATAAAACTTTTATTACAGTCCCTATTGGCGACTTCTGATAACTCAAAGGGGGTAGCTTGGGATGCCCCGGCCCCCATAGATTTAGTGCGACAATGGAGGGATATCATCTCTGACTTGCCGCATCTGCAACGTATCTCCATTCCCCGGTGTGTCAAGTTAGAAGGACCGACTAAATATACTCTTCACGGGTTTTGTGATGGCTCCAGCGTCGGTTACGCTGCAGCAGTCTACTTGCGCGCGGAGGGCGCAGACGGACGGACTCACGTACGCCTACTTATTGCTAAGTCACGTATAACGCCATTAAGGGTTAAGTTAACCATACCGAAACTGGAGTTGAATGGTGCTAAGTTGCTGTCAACGTTGGTTAATCACACGGTCGAGTCAATGGAGGATAAGGTTCGGTTAGACCAAATTGTAGGCTGGTGCGACAGCACTATCGTTTTGGCGTGGTTACGGACACCACCTCATAAATTACAAGTCTTTGAAGGAAACCGGGTTTCGGATATAATAACCTCTAAGACCAACATCGACTGGCGTCACGTACCCGGCGAGATGAATTGTGCGGACGTTGCGTCACGCGGTTGCTCGGCGGCAGAACTCTTGAACCATCCCTTGTGGTGGGGATCGAGTTGGCTGGAGCGGCCGCCCCATACGTGGCCGTCCGGGGGCCCAGAGTTCCCGCCAGATTTGTTACCTGGCCTGAGGCCGGCCGTTAGGGTTGCTAATGTAAACGAATTGATATCGGATTTTAATTTATTAGATCGTTTTAGTTCATATGAAAAGTTGCTAAACGTTACTACATACTTACTACGCTTTAAAAACAATTCAAAAATTAACTCTGAGAAGGTTTACGGTAGTTTAACGGTGTCGGAACGTAGAATCGCCAATCTGTGCTTAATTCGTATTGTGCAGTCAAAAAATTTCTCCGATGAATTGACAAACCTTCGAACGGGTACTGAAATTAAAAATTCATTGCGACGGTTGAATTTATTTTTGGACAGGGATGATATTATTCGTGTCGGCGGCAGAATCGGCGCCTCTACCCTTCCATATGAGTCACGGCACCCTATATTAATACCGGCGAGGGGTAGTTTCACAGACTTGCTAGTCAATCATTATCATAAGGTCTACTGTCACGTCGGAGCTAACGCGTTGAGTGCGATTCTCTCACGACGCTACTGGATTATCTCGGCGCGGCGTGTCACGCGACACATAACGTTTAAATGCGTACAATGTTTTCGACACCGGGCTCGGCCTAAACAGCCATATATGGCAGATTTGCCTGCCGATCGCGTTACCGGAGTCAGACCTTTCGTCGGGGTCGGCACGGATTTCGCTGGACCTTTTTACGTTAAAACGAGCTCGTTGCGTAATGCAAGGGTTCAAAGGTGTTACTTATGCGTTTTCATTTGCTTGTCGGTTAAGGCGGTACATCTAGAAATTGTATCAAACTTATCAGTTGAAGCCTTCGTGGCAGCCTTGACTAGGTTCGTATCTAGGAGAGGTGTACCGTCCTTGATCCGATCAGACTGCGGTACAAACTTCACGGGAACCGATAAATATTTAAAGGAGTTATACATATTCTTACGGAACCATCACCAGGAAATTGATCGGAAGCTGACGGCTCAAAACATAACTTGGCTCTTCAATTGCCCTTCAAATCCTTCAAGCGGTGGCATATTCGAGTCGGCAGTGAAGGGTGCCAAGACACATGCGAAACGGGTTCTCGGAGAAGCCAAGCTCACTTTCGAAGAGCTGACCACCTTTTTTACCAAGGTAGAAGCGGTAATGAATTCTCGGCCGCTTTGCCCCCTCAGTACGGACTCGGAAGACCTTGATGTATTGACCCCCGGTCATTTCCTAATAGGGCAACCTCTCGTTGCACTTCCTGAGTATCCCTACACGGAAACTCCGGAGCACCGGTTGTCTCGGTACCAACTTATTCAAAAGATATCCCAGCATTTCTGGTCTCGGTGGAGATGTGAATATCTTCACACACTCCAACAAAGGCATAAGTGGACTTCTCATAACGAGGCTCCCAAGGTCGATGACCTGATATTGATAAAGGAGGATAATTTACCCCCTCTCCAATGGAAACGCGGTCGGATCGTTAGGTTACTTCCGGGTAGGGACGGAATTGTCAGAGTTGTAGAGGTCAGGACTCAGCAAGGGAACATCTTACGACCTGTCTCTAAGCTTTGTGGATTGCCTTCGGTGGTTTAGTGGGTAACCAAGGCAGAACCTTGGTTAGGCGGCAGGATGTTTCGGCGAACGGTCGGCTATCGGGAGAGTTCGTCACTCGGCTGGCTATTCCCCCCCCCCCCCCCCGCACCCGCCCCGCGCTGCCTCGCCAGGCGGGCGGCCACTCATCGACCGTTCAGTCAAATCTCGGACGCGGTTCGGACATCTTGTGTGTGCGCCTGTGGTGGATTGCCGGCAACCCATCCACACGTCAGCGCCTCGGTCGACACGGCAACTCGAAAACAACCTCAAGCGAATATCAAGGCCTCGGAGCAACCCTAAGGAAGAGCGGGAAAGAATCCAGGTAAGTGGCGAATCATTCTTGGTGGCGGTCCGATTTTCGAACTTCCTGTGTCGTCTTATGTGCCTGCAGGAACTACCAGAAAGACAGTCCACTAACTACACTGAGCTATCGAACAAAAATCGTTTCAGAGGAAATGATAATACAGCTTGACCTACGTTTTACTAAAAGCTCCATACATTGGACAGGTCAAAATGAATTGTTTATTAGTTAAAATCACCTCCTGAACGTAGTCGCGGGCCAAGGCTAGTTTATAGTATTATTAAGGAGTAAGATAGAAGTAAAATAAGTAAGAAAATGGAATATAGTGGAAGTCTTTCGTTCCGACGAGTCTTATTGGTAACTTGAAATTATTTCTTCTTGAGAGCATCGGACTAGACTGATTATGTGCTGAGAGAATTATCGATACATTTGTGTTTAATATGTCATAAGAGACACGAATTACAGAATACAAATTTTGTACTGTGTTCTACGTAATTTTTACTAAATAAAGATGTAACTTCTATGTAAATCTTAAGTAGTACACAATCAAATGGAAAGTGGCAATGTAGCGCGTTTCATTCATATATCTGATTCATTTGCAGATTGGTACAAGAAATGCTTTAGAGACCGTAACATAGTGACATTATTAAATAAATCATCTACAGTTAATTTCATAACCCAAACATGATCATAATATGAAATTGATGTTGCTACTCCAAAAATATAAAAAGACGCGTTGAAATAATAACAAAGGCAGTGAAATGAAACATTTTATTATCAGATTATGAAACATAATTAATGTTTCATAATCTGATAATAAAATTTTAGGCCTGCAGTAAATAGAAATATCAAGACAAAAGTGTTCCAGAAATATAAAGATAAAGTGAAATTTCACAACAGTGAGACTTTTAGTTTTTATTTACCAGAATAGAGATCATATCATAAAATAACGACTTTCGTTAATAAACAACAACAAGACAAAATAATTGATAAACCCAAACTTGATATTGAACAAAGCTACGACGAATCAAAGAGTGAGGTTAGTATCAAATGTACAAAATTTCCCTTTGAAAGATCAATCAGGCTATCAAAGCAAATTATTTCAATGACGTCCTCATCTCAAAAGTCTATAATTATAAAAAGATTCTCAAAAGATAAAAATAACGTTGCGTTTGTTTATGTTTAGACCTTAGGGTAATCATAACTCACAAGTTGAACAATAGATTTATAAACTGACTGCCTCTGTGGCGTGGTCGGTAGTGGTACCGCCTGCGGCGCTGGAGGTCCTGGGTTCGATTCCTGGGTCGGTCCAAATATTTGTGTGATCCACAAATGTTTGTTTCGGAGTTTGGGTGTTTTCTATGTATAATATGTATGTATTTAGAAATATATAAGTATGTCTATCAGTCATCTAGATCCCATAGCACAAGCTTGATAGCTTAGTTTGGGCTAGATGATGTTGTGTGAGAATGTCCAACAATATTTATTTATTATTTATTATTTATAAAGATTATGAAGTTCTCTCTCGGTCACCAACCAACAAATATATCATTTTTCACTATAAATAAACTTATGCAGTGTCGGACACCTTTCATAACAGAGCCGCGACGCCTTTTATAACAGCTTCGGACGTCTATTATAACAGCTTTGAACGCCATTTATAACAGCGTCGCGACGCATTCAGTCGACTGGAGCAGGGTTCAACCTTAGAGTACCTAAGATTAAATCCTTGATATTAAGATTGGGAAATATAATATTGTTGTATACTGTATAGGTACTTATCTCTTATAAATATCTAAAAAATAGCACACACGCAACAATCATACAATCTAATAAATAGCAGGATTAATACCCGTAAGTATGTAAACAACTAGTTATCGAATGAGAAGTTGATTGGTTGCTTTTCTGTTGATCAGCAATTTGCTAAGGACCCCATTTGCTAATAATACCTGACTAAAACCACTGCAGACACTGACACATCACGCGCTGTCACTCTATTAGCACAGTATATAGAGAAATCTGTCAGCTGTGCTACTAGCACAGTATAAAGAGAAAATACCTATGATCTGTCGGCTGTGCTATTAATTAGGAACGTCTGTGCCAAACGGAAACTAATTGAATAGGGTCAGAGAGAATGCTATATTTCCGTCATACCATTAGTCTTTCAGTTTTAGATCTAGTATTGTCCCTTCTATTTCTGAAATGGAAGGTAGACTAGAATAGTTTGAGCTTTTAAGCCGGATGAAATGGAACAGTCAGGTTGATAAGTAGATCCGAAAATGTGTTATTTGAGTTGTATTAACATCAGATAGACATTTGCATTTATTAATATACTCTTGGAATATATTTAATCCCCTATTTTGTAGGGGCGGCTCTCTTGAATTTATAATAATACAGGCTGCATTAAGTGATATTACCACCTTTTAAGTGGGATGAAAAAAACTATGTTGAAATGTGCGCGTATAAAATGCCATGCTAAAAAAATACGAATAAATAAATAAATAAATATACATACATATGGTCACGCCTTTATCCCCGAAGGGGTAGGCAGAGGCATATTATAAGCCCACATTTCACCTTTGTATAATTTGTCCCACGTAATAGGTGGTGAGCCGTATTGCCGTGTTTAAATAGACAGGCGCAGGTTGTGACTGCCTGCTGTTGAAATAAAGCCTTCAACTTAGCTTAACGACTGCCATTTTACTGGCACCCGGGATCAACGGCTTAACGTGCCTTCCGAAGCACGGAAACGCTCAAATAAATGTCACAAAGTGATCACATGGATGGTCACCCATCCATGGACCGGCCATAGTGAAAGTTGCTTACTGCAGTGATCGTTTACAGAACACTGAGTCCGCGGGGCCACGAGCCCTTCCTTATCTATCAAATAAATGTCAGATCTATCTAACAACTGAAAGGGAGTCAATTACAAAATTTGCCCCAAAAAAAAAAAGGGGCCATCTAAATAAAACCATTTCAAAATAGCTGACATTTTAGATAGCATAAGGCATAAGTCTTATCATTTTGTGCATTCACTGATTCAGAATGGGGTTTGATGTCAATACTTTTAGTTGTTATTAGCCGTTGTCACGCGGTTTTACCCGTCAAATTCGCGTTCCCTTAGAAATTGGTATTAAATAAAATTGCCTAATGTCACCCGGTAAGGGGAATATCACGGCGTTTGATGAGTATGACGTCCCTCTTCTTCGAACAGGTGTCCCACACTAAGGTGCCTCCTGCTGTTCACAGGGACCCGAAGCATCTAAATGCATTTTACTGCTTCAAGAAAAAAATTTGAAACAAGCGAACAAACTTTGTGTGAGGCCTATTCATAATGCATACTCGGGCCCCATCTTTTCGAGCAGTGACCTGGCGATAGACGGTTGGTCGGTTCAAATTTGACATGACATCTGTAAGGATTTTCTCAATTAAATACTAAGGCATTTTGCCCCGCAATGTACTTCAATCGATTAAGTTGATGATTATAGAGCCCCAGATATTCTTTAAGCTATATCATGTTTCTAAAGGTATGAGTCCGAACCCGACCACAAGCACTGCTGTCACCGCAATGCCGCGACAACATGCAGCAGTGCCGCGACAAACCAGTAGTGACGTCATCGGTGCAACTATAGTAGGTGGGTAGGCGTGAAAACAATTACTCTGATTCAAAATAGAAACAAAGTAAGTTAGATTGAGTTGATGAGATAGATATGTGACAGAATAACACCACATGCAGCGCGACGCCGCGCCGGCCGCTGCCGTGCACGGAATCAACGCGGCAGGCAGCCTTGCCGCGCTGCGCCTCAGTGGCAGCATTGCAACTACAGCAATGCTGCTTGCGGTCGAGTTCGGACTCAAACATTTAGTTACACTGAGCTGAGAGTGCCTTGTTTGGTTTGCTTAAAAGTTTTATTCATAAAATCTACCCGAGTCTCGCAAAAAGCTCGATGTCATCCATTTCCATCAACGTCGGTTTACGGTACAAATGAAAAGCAAACCGACTGTAACGGGTCATAATAAAACATATTGTTTGCATTTCGTGGACTACTTCCTACCCTTTTTAGTTAATTAAAAAGGACGGCACAATTACTTTGTTTAATTTGACAATAATTGCTTCCGTGCAATTACTGCCTGGTAAAAATTGTACCAGTCATATTGTACACAAACAATTATTTTGAATTCGCTGATTCGTTGAATGGTAGAGTAACTGAAAAGCCTTAAAGCCCATAGTCTAGTATTACATAGCGTGGCATAGCTTTATAATTACGTAGTTAGCAATTTAAGTAAGGTGTCTACTGGCAGTTTACAAACACAACTCGTACAAGACTTTGTGATGAGAGCTACTTTACTCCGTACAGAGGAATAAAGTTCAGTATAAGACGCTGCACAAGCTGCAAGGCATATTTTTAAGCCCAATATTGATAGTGGGCCTAAACGTATGTACACACCTACATTTTCTTTAAATATGAATTTTATGTTTATTTTTCTTATACCACTGAGGTGGCAGACAAGCATACGATCCAACAGAAGGACAGCACAGCAGCCTATAACCGTTTGCAACACAGAGGCGCCACACTCGCACCGCCGCCGGCCCTAAAAGGTTCCGTGGAGGAGTTGTAATTGGATTTAAAAGTTCACATGTCAGATAATAAAATTAAAGCTTGTATTTCCAGTAAAGCAGCCTATGCTTAAACTTATACTTTACAAAAATGGTATGTATTATACAATATAGTATACGTGTGTTTTTTCCCACGGGACCTTAAAAGTGGTTTAAATGTAACCCACATTTTACGACAAATCTCGTAAAACAGAAACGCTAGGCTCAGATCGTTTTTATTTACAATACTAACAAAACACGTACGTTCAAAATCCTTTATATGCAAAGTAACTCTTTTTATCTCTTAGATAGTCTTTAGGGAACCAGTGTATGTACGATGAAAGATGAATTGTAACATAAATCACTAAATGTACTTCCCAGGTGTGAAATTTCTCTTACGTTGGTAAAAGGGTGAATATGTATCAGAGAGACAGAGACAGTGTAAAATTAAGTTTCAAGATTCAATATTTTATTTAAAAAGATTAAAATACAAGGTTTAGTGCTGATATTCAAAATTTAAGTATGTAAACTTGCTTATAATTTAAGTTTAAATCTATTAAAGATAGATAGTGATTACTTCTGTCCTTAGTCTAGTGGTCGCATACTGCGACTGTTGTGCGTGAGTTCGGGTTTCGATTTCTAACATGGAAAATTTATAGAATTAGACTAGGTATTATAACTATATTTTTTTCAAAAACCGGCGCAGTGCCAGTGGAACTCGCGCCCGAAGGGTTCCGTACCAACAAGTCACAAAGGCATTCATAAGGTATATGTATAGGTAGGTATATAGGTGATTGCTATAGGTAGTTTTGTAACGATAATAATTTTTTTTTTGAGCCCTTAGGCACCACCCGGGAGCGAGGGGTGGAGGCAGAGAACGCTACATGCGTACCACACGGCCGGCCGTGTGATTATGTCAGACTCTTACTGACTAAACTCTACCTTGAGCCTCTAGCCCTTGGGCCTTGGAGACTCGTCGGAAGCGATTTTAATTAAGTATGGCTGCATCAGATTAGGCTTTGTGACTTTATCAAGAACATTGCCTTTTAACTTCAAATGGAAAATCGTAATTACTTTTCTCTACCTGGTGCAATACACCCAGTAATGCCTAGCGTGTCCATATGGACACACAAATCGTGGTTAAATAAAAGAGTTGTTATGGTAGTATTTTTTGAATTTTGTAATTATTTTATTAGTCTAACTCTGCATTCAAATGTCAAATATTAATACAGTGTTAACATCATTGTTACAATAACTTTGGTTTTCCAAGTATATTCATTTATTTGCCGCCTTTAACCAGTACGCAGAAAAAATAGACCCGAGATGAGAGTAAGTAGTTATTATTTTTAAACAAAAAATTATATTCATGTTATTATAGCACAAATTTATTGCGATAGTGTATATTTATTTATATAAAAGCATAAAATACTGCCAGAATGTAATTTCCTATGTAATATATAGCACTGAACTTCATGTGTCCATATGGACACGCTAAGCTTTAGCCATAGCATTACAAAATGTTTCGTTTTACTTTTAGATTGTTTGATTTTGACTAGTTTCTAGGTAGAGACACCATAAATCAAGCGTCAGATGTGAGAAGAGTAAAAAGGTGGTGGTGGTAGTGTCGTCTACAGTGATATCGACGGTTGACAGCAAAGCAAATGAGGAAAAAGTCGAGAGGTTATCATGATTTAGCCATTAGAAAATGTTTTTTGTCAAACCTTTTAGGTGTACAACAGCTATACATAATAAAACAATAATTCCAAAAGTACCATCACATGCATGTGGCACCACCACCTTTATCCACAAGCCTTACTCTTCAGAAGAATCCAAAAATATATAGGAAAAGATAGGATTGTCCACTACTACATTACATTTATTAGACTCCTCTAAAGACTAGTGGACAAATACATACTTATAGGTACTTATATAAATATGTAGATAAATATATTAGAGAGGAAGTGGTTATTATCCCTATTTCTATGGAAGCTGGAGGCTTGTAATAATAATGCTTGTGATTTTCAAAATAAGATGCCACAGCTGGAGCTTCGTAGAGCAAGAGTATTGATATCTTACCTAAAAAACTGTTGGAGTAGGTGCCAAAGGCGCAGGTAGATCATCTACCTTCAAACTATACGGTAGGTTTGATAAGATATATCATTATGTACGGAAAATTACGTAAAAAAAGATGTACGGGCAAAAATGCAAAACAATAAGTTCGATGACCTCAGGTGTTGATTGTACTGTACCTACTAAAAATAATAATAAACTTTTATATTATTATTTAAAAATGTCTCGTTTATGTTTTTAAACAAATAGCAATAAATTTAGGTTACCAATTACCAAAAAAAACTGCTTATGTTGTTGTCTTTTCAGCTATTGCAAGTGCTTAGTGTGTCCATTTGGACACGTGATTTTTTTTAAACTTCCAAATTATTTATAAAAATAAAATTTATGATTTATGTCTAGAAATACCTCATTAAATCATATTTAATGTCTAGATTTACCAAAATCTCAAAAAAATTAATTCGGGCATTACTGGGTACTATATCTGTGTACCCATTTAAGTTGGTAAATAAGTTGGAGTCACCCTTCTGAAAATATCTACATAATATATTTATTCAAGATATTGGTCTCATGTATATTAATGATGGGTAATAAATTTAGTGATGGCTGTAGGTGTTAATTAGAACTTCTATACAAATATTGAATGTCAAGGAAGATTGTAACTCTACTTCGTCTTAAAAAGTCCCTGTCGATTTGACGTTCCATGTTGGCTTATGCCAACTATTTATTTTATTTGTTAACCATTTGCAACTATGCTACAAGTTTTTTCATACTTTTACATATATTATAATGCATCATAGACAGTAAGCTAAAAGAGTAAGGTTCACTAAACTAAGAGGGACCGGACTGAGTTTCTTGGGGTGTTCTTCTCAGTCTGTAGCATTTCCGAACCCCCGGTAGAGTCACAAAAATTTTGACAAACATATATAATTTTTTTTTAAATTTCAAAGGGAATAAATTTTATTTTATTTTTATTTTTTATTTTATTTTATTTTATTTTATTTTATTTTATTTTTCTAAGACTGGGACGTTACCCGCTAGCAATGCACGTATTGACCAATAGATGAGGCATCGACGCAGATTTCATTACGGCGTTGGAAAGTCAATTGGCAGTCGCTCCCAATGAAGAAGAACAGGCCGAAAACATATATTATCACAGAATAAACATTAGCACACAAACTAATAAGTAAATTAACAAGAAACAAACTAGCATAATTTCCAAGTTATTAGATACATGACGAACAAATAAAAAATGTACTTAACCAACCTTACGTACTGCATAAAAAGTGAACGCGGATAACCCGTAAGTTACGACATCGTATGTTGTCCGAGGCTTTTAAAGGAAATGTGTCGTTTGTGGAGCCGCCATATTCACTTCGTTATAATCCTTGTTGGTTTAATGAAAGAGTTACTCACAGAATTTCGCATTATGCAACTATAGTTGAGGGTAATAATTTTTGAAAGAATAATTGTTATTTTCAAATTACCTATGTCAAATTTAGATAGTATAGCACGATAGTAACTCTGTCCGTCTGTTTCGCTTTCACGTTTAAACAACTAAAATAATAATTATTAAATTTGCTATACAGGTATAATAATGCCTGGCAAAGGCCTTACAATATTATTATTTTGTGACTGTCATTTGCTACAATGTATACTAGTTTTGCCCACAGGTAAAAGTGCAGGGCGTTTGCTAGTACAGTTCTTTTGAAGTACTCTCAAGTACTAACGAGGTCTCCCACACAAATGAATATCCCCTTTTACACAGAACCACAAGAACTCCTCTACTTTAACACTCATTCCCAGTACAAAGGTAACCAGACTGCCTTGTTTTTTACTTGAGTGACGTGTTTGTGACTTGGTCCGAGACGACACAGAAAACATTTTAAAATACCTAGCCAGTAAGAATATTATTTTACAAAATTCGGCATAGTTTATAGGGAGATTTTGTGATTTTTGTGTGGTTAGTTGTTGAAATTTTTCAAACCGCCTACTTGGTCTTCAACTTGGTTTCACGATTGTTATTTTACTGACAACCGAATTTGATTCCCAGTTTTCTCTCTATACACAAAGGATCGTTACGCAAAAGTGTTCCCTAAGTCGCCTCTTACGACACCCTCGGGATGAATTAGGGTAACAAAATTTTTTACTATTTTCTGTTGCCACACTGCCACCAACAAAATACTTTGTCTATCGCAATATACACAGTTATATAACAAAGCAGTAGGTACAGCAAAGACCAAGTAGTAATCAAACGTTTATGAATTGAGATTTCAGTACACAATACCTATACTACTATTTTATAGCCATCGTACGAAGCTTAAAGCAAATATGCAAATGAAATTACCTTATCTCACGCATACACTCATATCGTTCAACGTATGTGCCATTGTTACGCTCAAGCGCTTGTCATTTAGAAGTTTAACCACATGCTATCTACCCCAAAGGAGAACGCCCAGAGATCGTTTCTTTTGAAAAACCTTAATAAAAAGTGTATGGCGATCTAAGTAAATTGGTAAATCATGTAATATTTCTTTAACAATCTTTTAATTCAATCGATCAAAATCTTTTGTGGCGTTTTAACTTTGATTATAATTCGTGGTTGTATCGTTTGTACGCGCCGCGGACTGACCAAATGAATGGTACTGACGTGACGAAGATGGCCGCCAATCGCAAATATCAATGTGTGGGGCCTACATTTCGGGGTTCATGCAACAATGTCGTTGAGATCATAGATTTAGTATCGATAAATTCTAAATCTATGGTTGAGTTGGAAGTAGGTACTATTAATAGCAGATTATTGTATTTTTTTATATAAAATAACATTCTAACTATAAAAAAAAATCTAGGCTGGTGATATATTATTCACCGTGTTGCGAGCATATTAGACATTTGAACGAAATACGAACTGTTTAAAATTGAAAGTTGAAAGTTAAAAATTGTAGCCACAACCAGCACAGCATGCCAGGGGGTCGGTGTACTACTTTCCGCGAGAATGATTGAGTGTGTGACGGAGTATGAATGTGTGAGCCCAAGACTCCTTTGGCTAAGACTGAAGGTTGGACTTACCCGCATCTTTGTTTTGGGAGTGTATGCTCCGCAGGATGCGCGGTGGCACCGGTCTTCAAAAGACCAAAGCGAGAGGCAGGCATTTTGGGAGAGTATGAATGATATTCTGGATAAATGTAAACGAAACGAGAGAATAGTGATGTTAGGTGATTTTAATGGTTGGGTGGGAGTGAAGCGCGATGGATACGAAAGTGTATTAGGAAAGTTTGGTGATGAACGAGTGAATGTAAATGGAGAAAGCTTGCTAGAAGTATGTTTGGAAAGGAATCTTGTGGTAACTAATACCATATTCAACCACAAGGATATCCACTTGTACACAAGAGAGGAGAGAGATCAGAGAAGCATGATTGACTTTGTGATAGTAGACGCAAGACTGAGAAAGAAAGTGCTAGACACTCGGGCGTACCGTGGCACCGGGATCGACACAGATCACTTCTTGGTAATTAGCCGGGTAAGGGGTCTGTTTCAGCGGTGGCGACATCGTGTGCATGAACCCGTTAGTGTACTAGAGCGAATAAAAGTTGAGAATTTACAAGAGTTAGGCATAAAAGAGGCATTTGTGAGTAAACTGAGTGAAAAATTTGAAAACCTAGATGAAATATGTGAGATTGAAGAATTATGGAAGCCGTTTAAGGAAGGACTTGTGGAAGTTGCGATTGAAGTGTGTGGGGTTAGCAAAAGACGACAAGGATGTATGGCAAAGGGAATGAGTGCGGAAGTTCTTAATACGTTGACTGGCAAGAAGAAAGCATGGTTGGACTGGTTGGCTACAAAGGCCAATCAAAGAATGCAAAAGGCAACGGATGAGGATGTAAAAATGGCAAAGGATGAATATAAAAAGCATAAACGTGTTGCAAAAGAGACGATGATGAGAAAGAAAGAGAATGATAGAGAAAAATTTGATAAAAGGTTATCTGAAGACTTCCAACGGAATATTAAATTTTTTTGGAAGTCCATAAGAACAGTGAGGAGTCAGCAAACAATGTCGCCGCTCAATCACATCAGAAACCAGGATGGAAGTTTTGTAAGACGAGAAGAATGTGTGCTAAAGAGATGGAAGGAATATTTTGAGAGTTTATTCGAAAAAGAAGATATACAAGGCGATACGCGTGTTTTAGAACTGAATGAATTTGGTGATGAAAGCGAGTTAAGTATGGGAGAAATAGTGGAAGCGTTGAATTGTATGAAAGTAGGAAAGGCTGCTAGAATAGATCGGATTTCTGTCGAAATGCTGAAAGCTGGACGTGGCGTGGTAGCTTGCCAGCTGTACCGCCTTTTTAACTTTTGTTGGCGAAGTGGCAGAGTACCAGCAGAATGGTGTAAAGCTGTCATTGTGCCGCTTTACAAAGGAAAAGGGTCGCAGCAAGAGTGCAAAAACTACCGCGGCATTAGCTTGCTCAGCATCGTTGGCAAATTGTACGCAAAAGTGTTGATAAAAAGAGTGATGAATGAAACTGAAGGAAAAATGTGGGATGTGCAAGCAGGATTTATGAAAGGAAGGGGATGTACGGATCAGGTCTTTTCCTTACGATGCGTAGCTGAGAAAGTTTTGGCTAAAAGTCAAAAGGTCTATTGCATATTCGTGGACTTGGAAAAGGCCTATGACAGAGTGGTGAGGAATGAACTGTGGTCAATATTGTCCATGTATGGAGTGAACTGCAACTTGATACGGGCACTGAGGTCCCTCTATGAGGGTTCTAGTGCTTGTGTCAGGATCAACGGGGCCTGCACAGACTTCTTTCACATTGAAAAGGGTGTGAGACAGGGCTGTGTAGCGTCTCCGTGGCTGTTTAATCTATACATGGATAGTTGTCTGAAAGAACTGCAAGAGAGTATGTATGGTTTAAAAATGAATGAACTGACCGTCAAATGCCTCCTATGCGCTGACGATCAGGTGATATTAGCATCATCAGCGGAGGAATTGCAGCTGATGGTTAATAGTATGAATGAGGCTCTAAAAAGTAGAGGAATGAAAGTTAATGTAAACAAGACGAAAGTTATGGTTTTTGAAAGAGAAGAAAGTATGACGAATTGCTCAATCTTCATTGAAGGGCAAAGAGTGGAACAGGTGAAAGAATTTGTATACTTGGGTTCCAAATTTGTAAGGGATGGAAAGTGTGACCAGGATATTGAGCGAAGAGTTTTGGCAGGAAATCAAGTGAAAGGGGCTATGTACACCTTTATGAGCAGTCAAAATGTGTCTGAGAAGGCCAGGTTGGCTGTACATAGGGGAGTGCTCATCCCTACACTTATGTATGGTAGTGAAAGTTGGGTATGGCAGAAGAAGCATGAAAGCAAAATTAATGCAGTGGAAATGAGAAGTCTGCGAAGTATAGCTGGAGTGACTTTAATGGACAAAAAAAGAAATAGCGTGATAAGGGAAAAATGTGGTATAACAGAAGATGTAGTGACTAAGATCGAAAAAGGGATGCTTAGATGGTTTGGACACGTGGAAAGAATGGATGAGAATAGACTGACAAAGCAGATTTATGAGGCGAGAATGAATGGGCAAACTGGTAGGGGTAAACCTCGGCGTACGCATGCCGATCAAATCAGAGACGTTCTGGAAAAAGGCAAGGTCAAGAGTACCCTTAACCGGCGAGCGTGTATGAAAACAGTTATGAAAGTAGAAGAAGCGAAAGTTGTATGTCAGGATCGTAGCAAGTGGAAAGCCATAGTCTCTGCTTACCCCGATGGGAGACAAGCGTGATTATATGTATGTATGTAAAAATTGAAAAGTTTTTAACAAAACGTCTTTTCGGTAACGAATGTGCGGTTTTACAGTAGATCTGATAAAAATGCCACTTATCCTCTTTAATTTTCGACAAACTCCAGAGACACTTCTAGTAAAGTCCCACCGCTTTACTAGAGAAGACAGTCAGTCTTCTCTAGTAAAGCTTGACTTAGGACCGTACTTGACTTTGAGTGTCCTAAGAGGACGAGGACCGAGAAAAATTACATAAACAGCTGAATATTAAATTATACAAGAACTGGCAGTATGATTTTAAATACCTTTGCCTGTCTTTTGGTCGAATAAAGCAACAACAACAACAACAAGGAAAAATGACAGTTTAAAATGTTTATCACCAAAGGATTTTTCATGAAATTATTTTAAATAAATTGGTGTGAAATGTTTATATAAAACAATGTATGGTTCCATACAAAGTGATTATGATCAGAATTAATATTTAAATGGTAAGTAATAAAGGAACAATCGAGATCCAATTTGTTTATTTACTACATTATCTCAATAAGTTGATGTGTGGTAAGTAAATACATTTTCAGGGTTTTTTATAAGTGTGATGGAACTATTACTTTTATCTTTTTTTAATTAAATCCATGTTCATCAATGTAACGATTACACTTTTTGGACAAATTGATTTGACGGATTGATGGACATTTGCTTCAAAACTAACCTCTAATTTGAATAGCAAAACGAAGAATGATAGAAAACCCTACAAAATAATAGAATATTTTTTATTTCCTATGAAAGTACGATATCCATCCAATTCAATCTCCGATTTTCGCTGTCATACTAAATTATTTGTTATGAAACGGCGGTCCATTGAAAGATGGGCAATCGCCTTTGATAACTATACTGAGCTACCGATTTGTGAAAAATATGTAACGTGCCATTTTGTATACACAAATACAGAATTACATCAAAACTACAGGTTTAATACCAAGTACGCCACAACAGAGTAGGTGTTTGCTGTACAAGACGCAGATTCGTACCTGCGTCGAATACTGTCCTCACCTTTTTGGGATGACTCCTCGGAGTACTTGCTAGACGCGTTTGATGCTATGTGGAGACGTACTATCCGAATTATTGATACTCCTAAGGTGACGGAAAACCTCGAGCCTTTGGCGCAGCGAAAGTCTATAGCGTCTTTACCGGCATTCTTACAAATCTATCACGACGAGTGTTCTGAAGAGCTCTTCAACTTAATCCCACCCTCTTCTTTTTGATCCCGAACAACGCGTGCTGGGCAAAGGTGTCTCTCCTAAATAGTGGAAAGGATCTGCGCCAGAACTTAGCAATTCAACAGATCGAGGGATTAATTTGTGAACTGGAAGGGGGTCAAATTTGAATCACAAAATTTGACCCAATAATAAACAACATGCTCTTTAAAAATACTATCCCAGTACATAACAAAAACACATTTTGACTTTTAACTACAAACAAGGTTGCGTTTCGTACCTTCTTACTTCGTCTAATATAAAACTCATTGCTGTCACGTATGTGGACAATAAAATTTATGACGCCAGTATTTAATTAGAACGACGAAGATTTATGGGTAACATTATAATGTTAGTCAATATCATAAACATGGTCGAGATATTAGCTCGAGTGTATTTGATGGTTACAGTGGACACACCATTTATACTACCTACATTTTTTGTATACACACCCATGGATTGCTATTTCAGGAAATATAAACATATTTTTATGAGGTTTAGTACGGTAGGTAACACGTTTAAGTACATAAATTTTATAATCATTTCAAAAAAAAAAAAAAACTGAATATATCCTGAAAACTACCAACGTATTAAACACTATTCGTGAAAAAAACCGTCAAAAGTAAAATGTATGTAAGCGTTTAAGTAAGCTCGAAGGCTCAAAAACGATCATCTATTTCGAGATGAAAATGTAAAACTCTTTAAGATTGTGGAAAATGCCACATAAATAAAATTATATTGAGTCTTTAACCCAGTTAGACCGACCGACCCATACATGGGTTTCAAGAAATAAATAAATCTGCCCTCATTGCGTGATTTTATTAGGATGATTGACATATATTTTAAGAATCTTCAGTTAATGAATATTAACTGTGTCGACGACATACGTAGTGTTTTTTACATTTTTAGCTGATTTTCGCAAGTTAAAACGCGTGTTTTGAAAATCGTAAAAGATGACCTCAGAAAAGGTAAGATAAACTATATTTAATGTTATATTTCTATAAAAATAATAACAGAAACTAAACTATGAAACATAACAACATTTATATTACTAAGAAACTCCTAATAATTCTCGTTTATTTCACTTTTATATTGCCAAATATTTCATGAACCCATACATGGTTCCGTCGGCACAATCACTGTACTCTGGAATTTCTGTAAAACTACGGAAGGTTTTTTTCATTTCAAATCGAAGCCATTATCATTACATGAAATTTTGAGTGAATTAGAGAATGGTGATGTTCCGGTTCCAGAATACATTACATTTGAACCACCTGATAACGCAAATGCTGTTGCTACAGACGAAAATTCTGGAGAAGAAGACAATATTACCATACAAAATTAAATATTTGACTGCTTCTGTGGCGCAGTCGGTAGTGATACCGCCTGCGGCGCTGGAGGTCGTGGGTTCGATTCCCACCGGAGACAAATATTTGTGTGACCCATACATATTTGTTTCAAGAGTCTGGGTGTTTCTATGTATACTATGTATGTATTTAAGAAGTATATAAGTATTAATATCCGTGGTCTGATACCCATAACACAAGCAGGTTATTCCTAGCTTAATTTGGGATCAGATAGCGTTGTGTGAAATGTCCGTGAATATTTATTTATTTATTATTATTATTTATACAAAATTTACCAGGGTCTCTCTTACGTGCATCTGCACAGGTTTATTATGACATTTAGAGTTATGTTTCAGACAGTAAAGATCAAATACCTTTGGCTAGGTTACAGCAGAGGTATCGCACTAGACAGCCAACTTCACAGGCAGTAGGTACCATCTGCATCGACTGTACTGGATGATACTGTAATTCAGGAGGAGTAGACACATACCAAATGAGTTTCCTAGTTCAACCTGTCGAAGGTCCCATAGACGAGTTACGTCGTCCAATATCGTCGACTGCCTCTGTGGCGCAGTCGGTAGTGATACCGCCTGCGGCGCTGGAGGTCGTGGGTTCGATTCCCACCGGAGACAAATATTTGTGTGATCCATAAATGTTTGTCTCAAGAGTCTGGGTGTTTCTATGTATAATATGTATGTATTTAAAAGTATATAAGTATTAATATCCGTGGTCTGATAACCATAACACAAGCAGGTCATTCCTAGCTTACTTTGGGATCAGATAGCGTTGTGTGAAATGTCCGTGAATATACTGTTTTGAACTATTGTTCGACGACGCCGACGCCATCATAAACAAACTTGTGGAATATTATACAAATGTATATGCTTCTCAGAAAAATAAACCCGGTAACATTACTGTTAGCGAAATAAAATGCTTTGTTGGAATACTACTTTTAACTGGATATATTTCAGTTCCAAGATGACAAATGTATTGGAAAATTACATCAGACTGTGATTTTTTTTTCGTAAATAAGTCATTTTTTCGCGACAGATTTTCCTACAGCATGAACCATTTACACTGCTGTGATAATGGTTTGATTCAAGTTTACAGTCATAAATACGCTAAAATGAGACTTTTATTTTCTTTGCAAAATGCAATTTTTCAGGAAAATGCACCTGTTGACGAGATGCGTAGCATCTACTAGGCTATGATTTCTTATTACGAGGTCAAAGTTGTTAGCAGTTTATCAGGGCTAAACCGGTTATGTGGATACCATAATAAGTATTTGTTGTCCAAAAGTGTAATAGGTCTTCAAAATTAAAGTATAAATTAAAAAATAAACAATAAACAATGTTTAATTTATGGTTTCAATCATTACGAAAAACATTAGTAAAAAGTCAAGATAGTGCCAACCGACCCATGTATGGGACATCATTTTCCAGCTTTTCCGGAAGCTGCAGATTTTTTTAATTATTTTTTCTGAGATGCTGGGGCTATATTAAGACATACATATAAAAATCACAACTTTCTCAGAAAAAAATAGTTTCAGGTTTATCTGGGTTAATATGTTTAAGTCACAAAATGTGAAGTACGCAATCACAGTTGCTGTGAAATTACCTACAAAAATCCTTTTAACTTGGTGGTTTATTTGCAAGGCAACTTCTACTGCTTTTTACCCGAACTGCCGAAGAAAGGAGGTTAATGTTTTTCGAGAGAATGTATGTATGTATCCAATTCTTTGTCACGTCCTACAACCTGAACGGCTTGACAGATTTTGACATGCGAGGTGTCAATTGATTCGTCGTGATTGTGTGAGTGACTGGTGTCACTCGTGTACATTGAAATTTCTAAAAAATCAAAGTGGCAGACTTTTGGCGCTAAAATGAAAACGTTGTTTTTTTTTCACCACGCGCTTCAGCCTCAACGACTTGACGGATTTTGACATTCAAAGTGTCATTCGATTTGTCGTGATTGTGTGAGCGACACCAGGTATATTAAAGTTTCTAAAAAATCAAAATGGCAGACTTTTGGCGCTAAAATGCAAAGCTTGATAATTTTTCTTGGACGCTCTACAGCCTAAACGGCTTGACAGATTTTGAAATACAAGGTGTCTTTTGATTCGTCGTGATCGGGTTGAAGACACCAGGTGTAATAAAATTCCTAACAAAATCACAACGGTGGACTTTTGGCGTTATAACGCAAATATTTTTATGTGGGTTATAACGCAAAACTACTGAACCGATTTTGATGCGGTATTATGTGTTTATAAGGTGTTAGACTTAAATTCTTACATTTGTTTGGTTGCAATCGGTTGAGTAGAACCGGAAATATGATCAAAAATATAATAATAAATATGAATTTTGGTAATGTCCCTTCACTGCACGAAAATTAATAACAAGTAAACATACAACTGAAAAGTAAAAAAGAAGCTCTACATTTCTTTTGTGATTTTCTTTAGCTACTTACTGTTTTACTTTGTTGGCAATATTTGCAGGCAGGATCAAGCTATGGGAACAAGTAACTATTTTGTAAACCACTACTCGCTTGATATAGCTTCTTACTGCCTGCAAATGTTGCCGACAATGTAAAACAGTAAGTAGCTAAAGAAAATCACAAAAGAAATGTAGAGCTTCTTTTTTACTTCTCAGTTGTATGTTTACTTTGCAGTCGGGTTTTTATATTCTAAATAATTAAGTTTATTGTACTATATGATTTACTTTCTGTGCTTACAACAGAAAAAAAAAATATTCTTGTGAAATGATCTTTTTCGTTGGTGCAATGGAACAGACAAGAGCTGCAGTGGAAACGCCAACTCGGCAAACTGGAATTATCTTCGTAAGGACCGACGACCTAAAAAAGATCTCAGGGAGAAACAAGATCCCAAAGGTCCTGCCAATTTATTTTCTTTTATACTAGATCTTGATCGTTGGTGCGATGGAACAGACAAGTTCTGCAGTGGAGACTACAACTCGACAAATTTGAATTTTCTCCGTCAGGACCGAGGACCTAAAAAGGTCTCAGAGGGAAACAAGATCCAAAATGCCAAAGATCCTGCCAATTTATTTGTGTTTTGGTGAAAATTGGGAGAACCTAATTTGATTAATTTGCTGTAGGTTCATTTGATTATTTCAATCTCTTGATTTAGTTGACTAAACCAATTAAACTATTTGAGAGCTGTTTCACAAAGTCTTTGCAAAAAATCAGTAGGTCTGCAAAATGAACATAAAAATACATTGATTTATCAAGAATAGGAATAATAATAATTGTTGAATATCTTCAAAATGTATAGTTAAATATTTTTGAGCAAAATAAAAGCTTGTTGTTATTTATAAAGGATTGATAATAATGTGTAAATATAGTCTGTTAATCAAACTTAAGGTCTATAATTCTATCTTAAAATTTTAAGATCTTGAAATAGTTCTCTTTTTCTGTCAACATTTTGTGAAATAGTTCCAAGCAATACTCCCAACTTGAGATGTTAGCCAAATCTGATTCATCAATCATTTCAAGACGTCACAACTTCTGGGTTACAAGACTAACTAGTCTCATTATCCCTTCTCCGTATCATGACTCGTAATTATCCAAGTCTAGCGAAATTATATGACATTAAAGTGAACTTGTATTAAACATACAACGCCATGTAGAATTTGCACTATGCTAACTAAATGACATTGATAAAGTAAATAATTTTCTTAACCACAAACTCTGCGATTGAAATTCTTATACCTCTATTTTCGAAAATACAGTGGTGTACTTTAATAAAATGTAAGAAAAATAGAACAAAGTATTTCTGAAACCTACATATATTCCTAGATAGCAAAATAGTTACAACTGCGAGCTTAACCAAGCGTTGTGCTCTGACGTCTCGTAGAGAGTATCAAAGGAGAAAAACAGGTTCTTTGTAAAAGTAAATTAAATCCTTCTAGCTGGTGGAATGACAGCTTGCTCGTAAATCTGCGGGGAGCTGAACGGTAAGCGTATGAGATCGCACAGAAAAAAACACTTTCAGTTGATTAAATTATAAATGAACTGGATATTTTTCACAAGGATCAGTGAAATAGGTGAAATTATTTACAGTTAAAGTCGGATTTATGTTTATTTTTTGAAAAGGGCCTTGAACCAAATTTGGATTGTTTCTCCTTTCGTGAAAAAGATCAACATTTTCAATAACATAAAACACAATAAAGTTTAAACTTCTCATTTATAAAATCGTTAAGCATTAAAGTGCAACAATGCTAGAAGAGTAAGCGAATTCATGCTGCTTTTAGTAGTCAACAAAATCAGATACCCTATTCTGAATCCGGGTAGGGTTTCGAAACCACTATGATGATGATTGACCTTGGCATAATCAAGTCCGGAAAATGTTAACAACGTCAAGTGACTCTTTTCAGCCTACATTTCTCTTGGCCGTCAGCCAAGAAGGGAACTCGTAAGGGCTACATTATTACAATGCGTCTATTCTCAAGACGATCGATATAATAAGGGGTTCACGGAGACTTTAAGTGACATACTCTTGACGCGTGATGGATAAGTGTTTTATTACAGGGCTAAATGAAACTTTATTATAGAGCTACCTTCGTCGCAATGACAAATGAATTACTTTAATTAGAAAACATGACTGTATCTACTTTTTGAACAGATTCACATTAGACATACGTAAGGAGTTATAAAAATGACGCTTATTCTTTGGCTTATCTCCTTCATCATCCAAGTGGTTTCGAAACCCTACCCGGTTTCAGAATAGGGTATCTGATTTTGTTGACTACTAAAAGCAGCATGAATTCGCTTACTCTTCTAGCATTGTTGCACTTTTTTTGCCGTTCACCTTCGTATCAGGAATGAGTGACTTCGACAAAGCCTCGTCCTTTGCTAGGTACATACTACCCGTTCGCTCTAACTTTGCCGCTGACGTAGAGGCGTATACCCGAATTGTTAATTAGACGAAGTAAATTGACAGTAGCTAATATCACTTTGTCATAGAAAATAAGCAACATTGTATGAAGAAGTGACATTAGTTGCCGTCAGTTTACTTCGTCTAATTAAAAATTTGACTTTAGTGGAGCCAAGCGGCAAAGTTAAAGCGAACGAGCAGTACTTACAGGTGAGGTTGGCCTGTGCCCGAAGATAGTTCCCACAACATTCACATAAACCATTACACTGCTATTTAATTTTAAATTATAGTTATTGATTGTCGATTTGAACTCAAAAACGATATTATTATTACCCTTCATGCAACAAACACATTTATGCTTTTATTTTATACCGTCATAAAGTACTCTTAAAATATTAGAATTACGAGTAATCATTAAATCTAGATTATAGTTTACTCCAATCACAATTAATTATTACCATCCAGTCATGATTCCTATTTCTGATTACAAAAAAAAGACCAATTAAGTACGCTTTTCTCTTTGAATAAATAAAGCCTTCGCTAAATATCGAATGTCACCATAATAGCCTAACACGAGCGCAATAGTGTCGGTGCATTTTTTTCTGTGTCAAGGGGGTAGTTCAGCCTTCATTCACTACATTTTGTAAACGAATAACTGGCTCTGTAATTGCTGAAAAGCCTTGCTATGTCACAATGAAGGTTCGTATTTTTCAATAAAATTGTTGTCAATCATTTAATCCCACATTCACCTTATAGGCTTTTGTCCTATGTAAGGCTGAGGCCGCACTTGCGGTTTACCGCGGCGGTTTGTATTTTGACAGTTTGATGACATTTTTTTAGAAACCGTAACCGCCAACCGCAGTGCGACCTAAGCCTAATTGGTGGGGAGGCTATTGCCGCATTGAATGAAAATGACAGGCATAGATTATGGCGATAACTGTTGATAATTTTTAGCCACCCATGAGGTCTTTAGCTTGCCTTATGTAATGCCACGTAACTGACAACCGGGAACAACGGCTTTAAGTTCTTTCCAAAGCACGGAGACTCATGCATATGAAATGTCACTAAGTTACTCACTGCAGAGATCGTTTACAGAACACTTCACTATAAATAAATAACAAAAATGGCGCCTATAAAAAAAACATAAATAGCTAAATTTATAAAGGTATAAAAGGTGCCAGCCTCAGATTTGCACAAGTGTAATAATGAAGGAAATTAAATGGACAATTTTAGTTATTTTTTTAATATTTTTTTGAATACTGTTTAGATTTTCTCAACTTGGAAAATGGACTTATTCTTGTCAGAAACGAGCTGTTCTAACTAATTATTCACAACTTCATTAAATTAAATAATGTAATAGTCAATCCGGTGAACATTTTATTTGTAAGTGTGTTATTCGTCCATCTGCCTAGGCTGTTACAACTTTAGTTCGAATTATGGAATAGTGATTCTCCTATGTAGTACCCGGTGACTGATTGATTACTATCCCATAAAATAAAAATACATACCAAATTACAGCGTATGATGCCTCTTGGGCGAATAGGCACAATTTGGTATACCTACGTATGTAAAGTATTTAAAATAAGCTTGCGTCTGTAAGTAGAAATTGTTATCGACGTAACTTCAATTAGTTTGAAAACAATTCTGTAGAAGCATTTTGTTGGAATTTGTTGTTTACAACATTAGAATTATTTTAAAGTACCATTACAGGTTTAGCATAGCAACCGCGGCTATGTACAACATATAACTTTAAGTAAACCATTTAGTTTGCACATAATTAACTTGGTCTCTCGTTGCAGTATCACATTGGTTTCTTTTATAAACGAAGATCTAAGTAAAGGTTAACGAAGTACTGGAATTACTTACGAAGAAAACTTGTTTCATTTAAAGCCGCAATGTTGTTTTTGTTTTATTTTTAGGAGTTAACAAAGAGTAATGAAAGGAACTTTTATGTTATTTTTATTTAATAAATGTTGTTATTGCTACTATTTTGTGAAAAATTAGGAAGGTACTATGAGTGCTTTTAACTTTTAATTTCTGATTTTGACAAATGTGACTCAACTCTTTCTACTACGCAATGGGCATTTATAGTAGAGGATTTTGATTTGATTCTTTTCATTCCTAAAAGCTATAATGTAGTTCAATATACTCCTTCGCTTGAGTAGATGAGTTTCAAATATTATGATATAAGTCCAGTATTATTTATTATTCTACGCGCCGACAAATCGACCCGGCCATTGGGGGCAATTCTCATAGTCATTATTACTATTTGCTGACAATGGTCTTCAAGTTGGCGGCTCCGCGATGTTTTAATTAGAGTTAGTTTAATGTATGTATCTTCAGATGAAAAGTTCATAAATCAAAGCCGGTTTCTAGGTAATTCTAGAGTATCAGCTACCTTAATAGGTACATTATTTTTTACGTCCCATCTTATATAAGGATGTTGTTTAATGAAAATCGTGTGTTTTTAAAACCTGTTGAATTATTTATAATATCTAACCTACTGAAATTTAAAAAAAGAGTGGCCTGAGTTTTATTGTTAGGTTCTTTCTTCGGCGGCTCTACCTATTGCGTTGCGAATTAGGCAGTATAATTATGTAGAAGCAATTAATTGTAAGTTCATAAGCGTTACATTGTGACCTATATGAATAAATATTTTTCATTTTTTCAGTGACAATTATATTAGTTATACATTCATCGAGTAAACATTTATACATGTATATTCCAGTTCATTATTCTACATTTACAACGTCTACATTAATTTTATCGTACTAAATGAAATGTTCCCTTCGGCCGCCATTTTCAGCCAACATTTTACACGTTGCCCACAGCGGTATTTAAATCCTGTTCTCACATGCGATTGGTTTTAACTATGTAAATGCTAAAATGTGGCTACTGAATACTGAATTTATTTCATTGTATCGCCTGAATTCCATTTCACGTAAAAAATTATGACATTATATATTTTTATATATCAACATTAAATTATGTTCATTAGTCTGACATTTTGCTATTGGAATTTCCTGAACATTAAATTTTAATATAACGTTGGGAGCTCTCCCTGCTTTTAACCAAGGATCTAGCCTGGCCTGAACTTTACCAACCACGAGAAGTGTCAGCTACCATGGCGAACACTTCCCTTTTTTAATTTGGACAAAGTTTATGTCGAAAGCCATATGGTTGCCATTCCGAGGTCGATCTCAGGATTCCCGTTTAGACAGAAGGTAGGGCACAGTGTAGTTTTAGCCGGTAGGAGTTCGACATAACATCCATATGGATTTTTACACCTTACAAAAATAAGTTTGGACTTTACACTTGTTTTAAAAGCACCTACCTACTTACACAACTCCATGATAACTCCAGACTGTCGACGTAAGTGATTAAAAAAAACTCGTATGTTTTCCATATTTATACGCTTTATTACCTCAGCACTTACTGCATACGCATACACATTTGCATTTTTACCGGCTTTAAATTTATTACTTAGATGCATGTATAATGTTTTATGTCTGCAATGGCATATAAACTGAAAAAATGTTTTAATCAAGTTTCTACAAGTGTTTCACAATAAAGAAACAAAAAAAAATGAACAAACATCGAAAGTTTGTATGTTGTTAGTAACTGTTACACGCAAAAATTAAAGACTGGATTATAATGAAATTCTACACTCATACTTAAAAATAACAATGAAATTCTAATTAATAAGACATAGGTATGCGGTGCATTTTGTCCCTGAATTTTGGTATCCATATGAGTTTATTCATTCATGTAAAATGGATATTGCTAAATAAAAAGGTACGTCTTTTAGTAAATTTTGTGTGGAATTTCATTGAACTGTTTTTTGTTAATTTTTATAGGTACCTAAAAATATATCTGAAAAGAGCCGAAAGTAAATCTACAAAACCCATTTGCTACGGTATTTTACTTAATATTGAAAGAGAAAAATCCTTTTCTCTATAGAACGTACTAATATTCTTTTATTATCGTTTTGTATAAATACAAGATTATTCCAATCAGTTATGATAATCGTATCGTGATCCGATTATAACTTACAAAGGATTATTTTGTTGGATAATAGCACTGTTCTTTGTAAGCTTTATATTCTATGAACGGGATATTTTTCTGCCAGTTTTTTTTATGACTAGCCTTTACGAGAAATTTAAAAATAAAAAAATAGAGGTAAGCAAGGACTACTCTATCATGATTAATTTCATACTTCGTAATAGGTATTTACTGTAGGTAGATCTATTAATGAGTACGCAGATTACCTACATTATAATAAAACACTCGGAACACTTGTGTTGTAGTTTATTTTTTTGTGAAAAGCCTATATAGATGTGGCCGGGAGTACCGGATAACAAAAACCTTAGCCGCAGCAACCAGTGGCCTGGTCTTACAGTTTTACCTATACTACCCGTTCGCTCTAACTTTGCCGCTGGCGTAGAGGCGTTTACCCTAATTGTTAATTAGACGAAGTAAATTGACAGTTGCTAATGTCACTTCGTCATAGAAAATACACAACATTGTATGAAGAAGTTACATTAGTTGCTGTCAATTTACTTCGTTTAATTAAAAAATCGACTTTAGTATGGAGCCGAGCGGCAAAGTTAGAGCGAACGAGCAGTACTAATATTATTAGCGGACATTACGCGGTTTTACCCACGTAGCTCCTGTTCCCGTAGGAATACGTAAATAAAAAAAAGGCTTCGAAACTAATGGTCCGATTAGATTTTTTTTTATTGTTGGGAAGCTTCATTATCCCCGGGTAACATAGGCTAGATTTTATTTCCGAATTCCCTCGGGAACGGACGCTATGCGGGTGAAAGCACGCGACGTCCGCTAGTAATAAATAATAAAAGAAATATTATTTTACATGACATTTTTGGACAGAAAAGAAATAGGATTCAAATTATTGTTGTCATTTTGTCTCTTACCGGTGGTTCGTTGTAAACCTACAGAGCTGAATTATTCCACCGCCAAATATAATTTATCAGATACCTGACTGAAATACAGCTCAATATTGCCCCGGGGAAACGAATTACAAATCAAACACGGGGTTAAATGAAGGAAATTTACAATGGCCGAAGCTTTCAATTATTCAATTAAATGCTCAGACTATATTTGCCATCATGTAACTTCCTTACTTTGGCTTTGAATTATTTAAGCACTGGGATGGATTTATAGACGGTTAAAGTGAAAATGGTGAATAGAATGTAAAAAAAACGAATAGAAAGTTTATTCGTTTTGAAGTGCGTTTGAAATGTGTGTTTGCAGTTTATTCAAACTAATGCTGTCAGTCTTTCTCTGACTTGAAATTGTCAAATTAAGGACATATCAACGGTGTTTAAGTCAGTTTTCTCTCAGAACTAAGTAATCTCATTTTAGAAGTTCATTTCTAAAGTGGAAAACAAGCTATTAGTGGACCCTTAGCTATAAGCCTACATACAGCATGTTTTAAAATTGTGGTCACAGTTAGCCTATGGACGTATGCAACACAAGAGGCGCTATACACGTGAGGTAGGTAGTGACAACCCACGTTTGAAATAAATTGTTATTTTTTTTGTAATTACGATAGTTTTCATACTAATTGCTATTCAAAACTTATCACTTTATAAATTTTTCAAGCAGCTCACAAGGCCCTCAACTGGGCTTGATGAGTGTCATGTTACTACAACCAGAACTGGCGGCTTAACGTGACTTGTGAAACACGGAAATGCTCGCAAATAAAGGACACTAATTGGTCACATGCTGGTCTTCAAAGCGTAAAGTAAAGTGGATCAAAAACTATAAGAATTTCATTTTAATTTTCTGTAATACAACAACTATAGCTACATTTCACGATAAATCATATCTCTACATCTAAAGATGATATCCTAATCGTAAAATTCTAACAATGACAAACAAATACAAAAACTTTGGAAATAAGCTATTCGTGCAAAAATGTTAAAACACCTTTCAAACTCAAAATTTATTGTAAAATCATTAAAGACTCGTTACACTGGACAAAAACGTTTTATCTCAATTTATTCTCGTTTAAGATAAGATTGTAAAGAAAGTACAAAAAAAAGAATTACAGCTGGCATTGTCTTTGATAGTGAACCCGGAGACTGCTTAATAAAGTGTAGTAATTCTTTTTAGTTTACCATCTACAAGGTTATAAAGTGAACTAGTTAATAATACTTTCATTCTTTGATGAAAATATGCTACTCAGTTGGTAATTTTCAAGACGGTTAATTTATTGCAGCGAAACTTTAATAGCAGTTGGCTAAGGAGTAATTATGTCTGTGATAAATTTGAGAGGGTAAGGGTGGTTCAGCGTTCTAGAAACGTTCACTTTCGATCACCCTGCAGGGCCCAGGGAACATTGTAAAAATAGTGTTCAATCATAGGAGTGTACAGAGGCTAGCAATTTTGGTCCTTTTCTCAATTTAAATTGTTTTTGGTATGTATTTATCCTAAGTTTCGTGCAGGTGCAATGAAATTTTAAATTACAAAAATAAATTTAAACGAATAAAATGGTAATTTAATCACTAAATGCGCACACTCTACATACACTATTGTTGTAATAGTTAAATAAAGGCGCTTAACTCATCTTCTCTTCCAATATTGCAAGATGAAGCAAAATGAACCAAATTCAAATCAGTAAACTTCAGCGAATTTATCGAAATAACAAAAAAGTCCGTTCTACAAACTCCATTCTTAAACCTATAATAATAATTTACGAACATTAATAAGAAAAATAAATGATAAAAGGTCGAGGTTTTAATTGTTACGAATGATCTTTGAGAAATTATTTCATATTTCAATTTCCTTTGAAAAGTTGAGCTTTTAGAAATTCCTCCGCTTTATAAAAAAGGTTTTGAAGTAAATTCGTGTATTTTGCTTTCGGAGTTGGAATTTATGTAGGCCAAAATATGCTAAATGATTGAACGGGAGTAGAATAATTTATGTTAATACACACTCATTTTAGTAGCATCGTAACGGAAAGTAACTTCGGACATTGAACTACATTGATTTCAGCTACCCGCATGGTTTACGTATTATAATTATAAAATATATTGTTCAGGTAGAACAAAAAGTTTCCAGGTCATTTTGTTCAATTTTGTGCCTATATTTTTTGTTTTTATTTTTTAAAATACGATTAGAATAAGGAGTACTGATGATTATACGCCGTGTGTTTCAGTAAAAAATTAATTCTCTAAGGCCCTCAAACGGCGCATACATAAAAATCTTGAGCCGTTTGGGGTCGAAACTTGGACCAAGAAATGATATTCAAAACTCCTTAACGAACTTTATTTATGCTTTTGGTTGACCACAGGTCTACCTACTAAATGGTGAAAGGGTGAATGTGAATATGAATCAGAGACAGTGTAAAAATAAGTTTCAAGATTCAAGAATGGAATGTTATAATTAAGTATGGCTGCATCAGATTAGGCTTTGTTACTTTATCAAGAACATTGCCTTTTAACTTCAAAAGGAAAATGGTAATTACTTTTCTCTACCTGGTGCAATACATTAATACTACATCTGTGTACCCATACGATTTAAGTTGGTAAATTAGTTGGGGGTGACTCCTTCTTCCGAAAGTATCTACTTATATTTATTCAAGATATTGGTCTCATGTATATTATTGATGGGTTATAAATTTAGTGATGGCTGTAGGTGTTAATTAGAACTTCTATACAAATATTGATTGTCATGGAAGCTTGTAACTCTACTACGTCTTAAAAAGTCCCGGTCGATTTTACGTTCCAAGTTGGTTTATGCCAGCTATTTATTTGTTAACCATTTGCAACTATGCTACATGTTTTTGCATACTTTTAAATCTTACTAATATTATAAATGCGAAAGTTTGTGAGTGCGGATGTGTGGATGTTTGTTACTCTTTCACGCTTCTTAAACCGCTGAACGGATCGGGCTAAAATTTGGTACAGAGATACATTATAATCTGGAATAACACATATGCTGCTTTTTATCCCGGGAATAAATTTTACGCGGGTGAAGCTGTGGGCATCAGCTAGTATATTATAAGGTATCATAGACAGTAAGAGGAAAGAGTAAGGTTTACTAAGACGGGGACGACACGCGCTAGCAATGCACGTATTGACCGATGCGGCATCGACCCAGATTTCCTTACGGGGTTGGAAAGTCAATTGGCAGTCGCTTCCAATGATGAAGAACAGGCCGAAAACATATATTATCACAGAATAAACATTAGCACACAACCTAATAATTAAATTAACAAGAAAAAAACCGGCCAAGTGCGAGTTGATCTCGCCCATGAAGGGTTTCGTAGCAGCAAGTAACATAATATAAAAGTTCTAATAGTTCGTTGTAACTTTGATTGATGTTTTAACACGTTCGCAGTGGTAGTGATTTTCTAACCGAAAATTGCGGTTTATGACGTATTAACAAAAAACTACCAGCTCTCTCTCGTTCAAACCAATTTTCGTTGGTAGTACATCATATTTTTTTTTTAGATTTATCATTCTCTTAGTTTAGAAGTTAGAGGGGGGGGGGGGACACACATTTTTCTACTTTGGAAGTGTCTCTTGCGCAGACTATTCATTTTAGGAAAAAAATGATGCTAGAAACCTCAATAGCATTTTTGAAGACCTATCTATAGATACCCCACACGTATGGCTTTGATAAAAGAAAATATTAGTTCCAGTTCTGAGTATGGGGACCCCCAAAATTCACTACTTTTTTTCTAGTTTTATATAAGAATCTTAATGCGGTTGACAGAATACATCTAGTTGCCAAGTTTCAATAGCATAGGTCTTATAGTTTCGGAGATAAATGGCTGTGACACACGGACAGACAGACAGACAGACAGACATGACGAATCTATAAGGGTTCCGTTTTTGCCATTTGGCTACGAAACCCTAAAAACTAGCATAATTTCCAAGTAAGTAGAAACATGACGAACAAATAAAAAAAAGTACTTAACCAACCTTAAGTACTGCATAAAAAGTGAACGCGGATAACCCGTAAGTTACGACATCGTATGTTTTCCGAGGCTTTTAAAGGAAATGTGTCGTTTGTGGAGCCGCCATATTTACTTCGTTATGTCCTTGTTGATTTAATGATAGAGTTACTCACAGGATTTCGCATTATGCAACTATAGTGGAGGGTAATAATTTTTGAAAGAATAATTGTTATTTTCAAATTACCTATGTCAAATTTAGATAGTATAACACGATAGTAGCTCTGTCCGTCTGTTTCGCTTTCATGTTTTAACAACTAAAATGATAATTATTAAATTTGCTATTCAGGTATAATAATGACTGTCATAGGCTACAATTTATTCAAGTTTTGCCACAGGTAAAAGTGCAGGGCGTTTGCTAGTACAGTTCTTTTGAAGTATTTATTCAAACTAATGCTGTCAGTCTTTCTCTGACTTGAAATTGTCAAATTAAGGACATATCAACGGTGTTTAAGTCAGTTTTCTCTCAGAACTAAGTAATCTCATTTTAGAAGTTCATTTCTAAAGTGGAAAACAAGCTATTAGTGGACCCTTAGCTATAAGCCTACATACAGCATGTTTTAAAATTGTGGTCACAGTTAGCCTATGGACGTATGCAACACAAGAGGCGCTATACACGTGAGGTAGGTAGTGACAACCCACGTTTGAAATAAATTGTTATTTTTTTTGTAATTACGATAGTTTTCATACTAATTGCTATTCAAAACTTATCACTTTATAAATTTTTCAAGCAGCTCACAAGGCCCTCAACTGGGCTTGATGAGTGTCATGTTACTACAACCAGAACTGGCGGCTTAACGTGACTTGTGAAACACGGAAATGCTCGCAAATAAAGGACACTAATTGGTCACATGCTGGTCTTCAAAGCGTAAAGTAAAGTGGATCAAAAACTATAAGAATTTCATTTTAATTTTCTGTAATACAACAACTATAGCTACATTTCACGATAAATCATATCTCTACATCTAAAGATGATATCCTAATCGTAAAATTCTAACAATGACAAACAAATACAAAAAGTTTGGAAATAAGCTATTCGTGCAAAAATGTTAAAACACCTTTCAAACTCAAAATTTATTGTAAAATCATTAAAGACTCGTTACACTGGACAAAAACGTTTTATCTCAATTTATTCTCGTTTAAGATAAGATTGTAAAGAAAGTACAAAAAAAAGAATTACAGCTGGCATTGTCTTTGATAGTGAACCCGGAGACTGCTTAATAAAGTGTAGTAATTCTTTTTAGTTTACCATCTACAAGGTTATAAAGTGAACTAGTTAATAATACTTTCATTCTTTGATGAAAATATGCTACTCAGTTGGTAATTTTCAAGACGGTTAATTTATTGCAGCGAAACTTTAATAGCAGTTGGCTAAGGAGTAATTATGTCTGTGATAAATTTGAGAGGGTAAGGGTGGTTCAGCGTTCTAGAAACGTTCACTTTCGATCACCCTGCAGGGCCCAGGGAACATTGTAAAAATAGTGTTCAATCATAGGAGTGTACAGAGGCTAGCAATTTTGGTCCTTTTCTCAATTTAAATTGTTTTTGGTATGTATTTATCCTAAGTTTCGTGCAGGTGCAATGAAATTTTAAATTACAAAAATAAATTTAAACGAATAAAATGGTAATTTAATCACTAAATGCGCACACTCTACATACACTATTGTTGTAATAGTTAAATAAAGGCGCTTAACTCATCTTCTCTTCCAATATTGCAAGATGAAGCAAAATGAACCAAATTCAAATCAGTAAACTTCAGCGAATTTATCGAAATAACAAAAAAGTCCGTTCTACAAACTCCATTCTTAAACCTATAATAATAATTTACGAACATTAATAAGAAAAATAAATGATAAAAGGTCGAGGTTTTAATTGTTACGAATGATCTTTGAGAAATTATTTCATATTTCAATTTCCTTTGAAAAGTTGAGCTTTTAGAAATTCCTCCGCTTTATAAAAAAGGTTTTGAAGTAAATTCGTGTATTTTGCTTTCGGAGTTGGAATTTATGTAGGCCAAAATATGCTAAATGATTGAACGGGAGTAGAATAATTTATGTTAATACACACTCATTTTAGTAGCATCGTAACGGAAAGTAACTTCGGACATTGAACTACATTGATTTCAGCTACCCGCATGGTTTACGTATTATAATTATAAAATATATTGTTCAGGTAGAACAAAAAGTTTCCAGGTCATTTTGTTCAATTTTGTGCCTATATTTTTTGTTTTTATTTTTTAAAATACGATTAGAATAAGGAGTACTGATGATTATACGCCGTGTGTTTCAGTAAAAAATTAATTCTCTAAGGCCCTCAAACGGCGCATACATAAAAATCTTGAGCCGTTTGGGGTCGAAACTTGGACCAAGAAATGATATTCAAAACTCCTTAACGAACTTTATTTATGCTTTTGGTTGACCACAGGTCTACCTACTAAATGGTGAAAGGGTGAATGTGAATATGAATCAGAGACAGTGTAAAAATAAGTTTCAAGATTCAAGAATGGAATGTTATAATTAAGTATGGCTGCATCAGATTAGGCTTTGTTACTTTATCAAGAACATTGCCTTTTAACTTCAAAAGGAAAATGGTAATTACTTTTCTCTACCTGGTGCAATACATTAATACTACATCTGTGTACCCATACGATTTAAGTTGGTAAATTAGTTGGGGGTGACTCCTTCTTCCGAAAGTATCTACTTATATTTATTCAAGATATTGGTCTCATGTATATTATTGATGGGTTATAAATTTAGTGATGGCTGTAGGTGTTAATTAGAACTTCTATACAAATATTGATTGTCATGGAAGCTTGTAACTCTACTACGTCTTAAAAAGTCCCGGTCGATTTTACGTTCCAAGTTGGTTTATGCCAGCTATTTATTTGTTAACCATTTGCAACTATGCTACATGTTTTTGCATACTTTTAAATCTTACTAATATTATAAATGCGAAAGTTTGTGAGTGCGGATGTGTGGATGTTTGTTACTCTTTCACGCTTCTTAAACCGCTGAACGGATCGGGGTAAAATTTGGTACAGAGATACATTATAATCTGGAATAACACATATGCTGCTTTTTATCCCGGGAATAAATTTTACGCGGGTGAAGCTGTGGGCATCAGCTAGTATATTATAAGGTATCATAGACAGTAAGAGGAAAGAGTAAGGTTTACTAAGACGGGGACGACACGCGCTAGCAATGCACGTATTGACCGATGCGGCATCGACCCAGATTTCCTTACGGGGTTGGAAAGTCAATTGGCAGTCGCTTCCAATGATGAAGAACAGGCCGAAAACATATATTATCACAGAATAAACATTAGCACACAACCTAATAATTAAATTAACAAGAAAAAAACCGGCCAAGTGCGAGTTGATCTCGCCCATGAAGGGTTTCGTAGCAGCAAGTAACATAATATAAAAGTTCTAATAGTTCGTTGTAACTTTGATTGATGTTTTAACACGTTCGCAGTGGTAGTGATTTTCTAACCGAAAATTGCGGTTTATGACGTATTAACAAAAAACTACCAGCTCTCTCTCGTTCAAACCAATTTTCGTTGGTAGTACATCATATTTTTTTTTTAGATTTATCATTCTCTTAGTTTAGAAGTTAGAGGGGGGGGGGGGACACACATTTTTCTACTTTGGAAGTGTCTCTTGCGCAGACTATTCATTTTAGGAAAAAAATGATGCTAGAAACCTCAATAGCATTTTTGAAGACCTATCTATAGATACCCCACACGTATGGCTTTGATAAAAGAAAATATTAGTTCCAGTTCTGAGTATGGGGACCCCCAAAATTCACTACTTTTTTTCTAGTTTTATATAAGAATCTTAATGCGGTTGACAGAATACATCTAGTTGCCAAGTTTCAATAGCATAGGTCTTATAGTTTCGGAGATAAATGGCTGTGACACACGGACAGACAGACAGACAGACAGACATGACGAATCTATAAGGGTTCCGTTTTTGCCATTTGGCTACGAAACCCTAAAAACTAGCATAATTTCCAAGTAAGTAGAAACATGACGAACAAATAAAAAAAAGTACTTAACCAACCTTACGTACTGCATAAAAAGTGAACGCGGATAACCCGTAAGTTACGACATCGTATGTTTTCCGAGGCTTTTAAAGGAAATGTGTCGTTTGTGGAGCCGCCATATTTACTTCGTTATGTCCTTGTTGATTTAATGATAGAGTTACTCACAGGATTTCGCATTATGCAACTATAGTGGAGGGTAATAATTTTTGAAAGAATAATTGTTATTTTCAAATTACCTATGTCAAATTTAGATAGTATAACACGATAGTAGCTCTGTCCGTCTGTTTCGCTTTCATGTTTTAACAACTAAAATGATAATTATTAAATTTGCTATTCAGGTATAATAATGACTGTCATAGGCTACAATTTATTCAAGTTTTGCCACAGGTAAAAGTGCAGGGCGTTTGCTAGTACAGTTCTTTTGAAGTACTCTCAAGTACTAACGAGGTCTCCCACACAAATGAATATTCCCTTTTATACAGAACCACAAGAACTCCTCTACTTTATCACTCATTCCCAGTACAAAGGTAACCAGACTGCCTTGTTTTTTACTTGAGTGACGTGTTTGTGACTTGGTCCGAGACGACACAGAAAACATTTTAAAATACCTAGCTAGTGAGAATATTATTTTACAAAATTCGACACAGTATAAAGGAAGATCTTGTGATTTTTGTGTGGTTAGTTTTTGAAATTTTTCAAGCCACCTACTTGGTCTTCAACTTGGTTTTACGATTGTTATTTTACTGACAACCGAATTTGATTTCCAGTTTTCTCTCTATATGCAATGGATCGTTACGCAAAAGTGTTCCCTAAGTCGCCTCTTACGACACCCTCGGGATGAATTAGGGTGACAACATTTTCTGCTATTTTCTGTTGCCCTGTGGCAACAAAATACTTTGTCTATCGCAATATACACAGTTTATATAACAAAGCAGTACAGCAAAGACCAAGTAGTAATCAAACATTTATGAATTGAGATTTCAGTACACAATACCTATACTACTATTTTATAGCCATCGTACGGAGCTTAAAGCAAATATGCAAATGAAATTACCTTATCTCACGCATACACTCATATCGTTCAACGTATGTGCCATTGTTACGCTCAAGCGCTCGTCATTTAGAAGTTTAACCACATGCTATCTTTTTACAGTACCCTGTGATTCCTCTCTCAGTGTGATGAAAAGCCTTTTCATCATAATAAATAAATATGATCGCTTTTATGAATACGTGACTGTTAAAATTGAAATAGTTTGTTTAGTATGTTTACTTAAAAAATACTAAATAAACTATTTTACCTAGGCGAGGCCGCAGTGACGGCCGTGGGTCTGTTTGGAGGCCTGGGACATCCTTCCGAGGGCTTACCCGGGACTCCCAACCATAGGCTGTTGGGCGTAACGTGAGGTTTTTTAGTCGGTAGGAGTCCGGCATAACATCCATGAGGATTTTCCCTCACGTTAAAAAAAAACTATTTCATTATAAAAAGTTTTATTGTGTCTTCCTATAAAGATTGTACTGTTAGATGTACCAACTACTAAATGAAATAGTTATGAGTTGAAATTTTTATTGTAATTGTCAACTTTTTTTACTAGACAAACCCAAATTTGATAACCATACTGAGGTATTTGTTAAAAATATCTAACGCGCCATTTTGTATACATAAATACAGAATTGCCATCAAAACTATAGGTTAAAGGCCAAGTACGCCACACCAGAGGTGTTTGCTGTACAAGACGCAGATTCGTCGCTGCGTCGAATACTGTTCCCACCTTTTTTGGGATGACTTCGCGAAAAACTTGCTAGACGCGCTTGATGCTATGTGGAGACGTACTATGCGAATTATTGATACTCCTAAGGTGACGGAAAACCTCGAGCCTTTGGCGCAGCGAAAGTCAATAGCGTCTTTACCGGCATTCTTACAAATCTATCACGGCGAGTGTTTTGAAGAGCTCTTCAACTTAATCCCACCCTCTTCTTTTCGATCCCGAACAACGCGTGCTGGGCAAAGGTGCCTCTCCTAAATAGTGGAAAGGGTCTGCGCCAGAACTCAGCAATTCAACAGATCGAGGGATTAATTTGTGAACTGAAAGGGGTCTAATTTGAATCACAAAATTTGACCCAAATAATAAACAGCATAAACTAAATTATGCTCTTTAAAAATACTATCACAGTACATAACAAAAACACATTTTGACTTTTAACTACAAACAAGATTGCGGTTCTTACCTTCTTACTTCGTCTAATATAAAACTCATTGCTGTCACGTATGTGGACAATAAAATTTATGACGCCAGTATTTAATTAGAACGACGAAGATTTATGGGTAACAATATAATGTTAGTCAATATCATAAACATGGTCGAGATATTAGCTCGAGTGTATTTGATGGTTACAGTGGACACACCATTTATGTCCAGCTACTAGTATATCTACATTTTTTGTATACATAACCATGGATTGCTATTTAAGGAAATATAAACATATTTTTATGAGGTTTAGTACGGTAGGTAACACGTTTAAGTACATAAATTTTATAATCATTACAAAAAAAAATCTGAGTATTTCTGAGTGAAAACTACCAACTTAATTAAAAACTATTCGTGAAAAAAAACGTCAAAAGTATAATGTATTTAAGTGTTTAAGTAAGCTCGAAGGCTCAAAAACGACCATCTATTTCGAGATGAAAAATGCATTTTCCACACTGTAAAACTCTTTAAGATTGTGGAAAATGCCACATAAATAAAATTATATTGAGTCTGTAATATGTTTAAGTCACAAAATGTGAAGTACGCTATCACACTTGCTGTGAAATTACCTACGAAAATCCTTTTAACTTGGTTGTTTATTTGCAAGGCAACTTCGACTGCTTTTTACCCGAACTTCCGAAGAAAGGAGGTTAATGTTTTTCGAGAGAATGTATGTATGTATCCAATTCTTTGTCACGTACTACAACCTGAACAGCTTGACGGATTTTGACATGCGAGGTGTCATTTGATTCGTCGTGATTGTGTGAGTGACTCCAGGTACATTGAAATTTCTAAAAAATCATAGTTGCAGACTTTTGGCGCTAAAATAAAAACGTTGTTTTTTTTATCCACGCTCTACAGCCTCAACGACTTGACGGATTTTGACATTCAAAGTGTCATTCGATTTGTCGTGATTGTGTGAGTGACACCAGGTATATTAAAATTTCAAAAATATCAAAATGGCAGACTTTTGGCGCTAAAATGTAAAGCTTGATAATTTTTCTTGGACGCTCTACAGCCTAAACTGCTCGACAGATTTAATAAAATGGGGTGTAATAAAATTCCTAACAAAATGAAAATGGCGGACTTTTGGCGTTATAATTATTTGACTGCGATGAACGAAAACTACTGAACCGATTTTGATGCGGTATTATGTGTTTATAAGGTCTTAGACTTAAATTCTTACATTTGTTTGATTGCAATCGGTTGTGTAGAACCTGCACGAAAATTAATAACTCCACTACTAACATAACTAAAAAGTTTCAAATAAACTTAATCATTTCATTATTTCAAGCGAGTAGTGGTTTACAAAATTGTTACTTGTTCCCATAGCTTGATCCTGCCTGCAAATGTTGCCAACAAAGTAAAACAGTAAGTAGCTAAAGAAAATCACAAAAGAAATGTAGAGCTTCTTTTTTACTTTTCAGTTGTATGTTTACTTGGCAGTCGGGTTTTTTATATTCTAAATAATTAAGTTTATTGTACTATATTATTATGGTTAACTTTCTGTGCTTACAACAGAAAAAAAAATGATTCTTGTAAAATGATCTTTTTCGTTGGTGCAATGGAGCAGACAAGTTCTGCAGTGGAAACGCCAACTCGGCAAACTGGAATTATCTTCGTAAGGACCGACGACCTTAAAAACTTCTCAGGGAGAAACAAGATCCCAAAGGTCCTGCCAATTTATTTTCTTTTATACTAGATCTTGATCATTGGTGCGATGGAACAGACAAGTTCTGCAGTGGAGACACCAACTCGGCAAATTGGAATTTTCTCCGTCAGGACCGAGGACCTAAATAGGTCTCAGAGGGAAACAAGATCCAAAATGCCAAAGATCCTGCCAATTTATTTGTGTTTTGGTGAAAATTGGGAGAGCCTAATTTGATTAATTTGCTGTAGGTTCATTTGATTAATTCAATCTCTTGATTTAGTTGACTAAACCAATGAAACTATTTGAGAGCTCTTTCACAAAATCTTAGCAAAAAATCAGTAGGTCTGCAAAATGAACATAAAAATACATTGATTTATCAAGAAAGGAATAATAATAATTGTTGAATATATTCAAAATGTATAGTTAAATATTTTTGAGCAAAATAAAAGCTTGTCGTTATTTATAAAGGATTGATAATAATGTGTAAATATAGTCTGTTAATCAAACTTAAGTCTATAATTCTATCTTAAAATTTTAAGATCTTGAAATAGTTCTCTTTTTCTGTCAACATTTTGTAAAATAGTTCCAAGCAGTACTCCCAACTTGAGATGTTAGCCAAATCTGACTAGATTACATTACTGTAACTTCTACCAAATATGTTATTCATCAATCATTTCAAGACATCACAACTTCTGGGTTACAAGACTAACTAGTCTCATTATCCCTTCTCCGTATCATGACTCGTAATTATCCAAGTCTAGCAAATATATCAGATTAAAGTGAACTTGTATTAAACATACAACGCCATGTAGAATTAGCACTATGCTAACTAAATGACATTGATAAAGTAAATAATTTTCTTAACCACAAACTCCGCGATTGAAATTCTTATACCTCTATTTTCGAAAATACAGTGGTGTACTTTAATAAAATGTAAGAAAAATAGAATAAAGTATTTCTGAAACCTACATATATTCCTAGATAGCAAAATAGTTACAACTGCGAGCTTAACCAAGCGTTGTGTTCTGACGTCTCGTAGAGAGTATCAAAGGAGAAAAACAGGTCCTTTGTAAAAGTAAATTAAATCCTTCTAGCTGGTGAAATGACAGCTCGTAAATCTGCGGGGAGCTGAACGGTAAGCGTATGAGATCGCACAGAAGAAAACACTTTCGGTTGATTAAAATTATAAATGAACTGGATATTTTTCACAAGGTTTAGTGAAATAGGTGAAATTGTTTACAGTTAAAGCCGATTAATGTTTATTTTTTGAAAAGGGCCTTGAACTAAATCTGAATTGTTTCTCCTTTCGTGAAAAAGATGAACATTTTCAGTAACATAAAACACAATAAAGATCAAACTGCTCATTTATAAAATCGTTAAGCATTTTAACCTTGGCATAATCAAGTCCGGAAAATGTTAACAACGTCAAGTGACTCTTTTCAGCCTACATTTCTCTTGGCCGTCAGCCAAGAAGGGAACTCGTAAGGGCCACATTCTTACAATGCGTCTATTCTCAAGACGATCGATATAATAAGGGGTTCACGGAGACTTTAAGTGACATTATCTTGACGCGTGATGGATAAGTGTTTTATTACAGGGCTAAATAAAACTTTATCATAGAGCTACCTTCGTCGCAATGACAAATGAATTACTTTAATTAGAGAACATGACTGTATCTACTTTTTGAATTTATTGCTACGGCGATTTGTAAAATGCCTTGATCGCATTTTTTTTTGTTGTTTCCATATTGTAAAGACGAGGGAAGAAAACAATTCCATGTTCGTAGCTGGTTTCGAAAGATCAGTTACGATAGTGGACCAAAGGGAATTTTCAGATAGCTTTCGAAAATTTACAAGTAGGCAAGTAAGGAAGGTTAAAATCTTTTTATTTACACTAGGAAATAATTTTGAACAGATTAACATTAGAAACACGTAAAGAGTTATCAAAATGACGCTTACTCTTTGGCTTATCTCCTTCATCATCCTAGTTGTTTCGAAACCCTACCCGGATTCAGAATAGGGTATCTGATTTTGTTGACTACTAAAAGCAGCATAAATTCGCTTACTCTTCTAGCATTGTTGCACTTTTTTGCCCTTCACCTTCGAATCAGGAATGGGTGACTTCGACAAAGCCTTTTTGAAGTGAAACTTCTTTATCGGCGTTGGAAAAAAATTTGCGTCACGTCACGTCACGTCACGTCACGATTTTTGGTTACGCGCCATCTTTGTTCTGTTCCCCACCACGGTGGATTCGAATTAAGAGTACTTTATCCAGGGATAGCATGTCATTTAAGGGTTTTTGGACTTTTGGGCTTTTGGACTTTTGGACTTTTGGACTTTTGGACTTTTGGATGGGACATTGGTACTTTGGGTCTTTGGGACTTTGGAACTTTGAGACTTTGGGACTTTTGAACTTTTGAACTTTTGAACTTTGGACTTTTGGATGGGACCTTGGTACTTTGGGTCTTTGGGACTTTGGGACTTTGGGACTTTTGGACTTTTGTACTTTTGGACTTTTGGACTTTTGGACTTTTGGACTTTTGGACTTTTGGACTTTTGGACTTTTGGACTTTTGGACTTTTGGACTTTTGGACTTTTGGACTTTTGGACTTTTGGACTTTTGGACTTTTGGACTTTTGGACTTTTGGACTTTTGGACTTTTGGACTTTTGGACTTTTGGACTTTTGGACTTTTGGACTTTTGGACTTTTGGACTTTTGGACTTTTGAACTTTTGGACTTTTGGACTTTTGGACTTTTGGACTTTTGGACTTTTGGACTTTTGGACTTTTGGACTTTTGGACTTTTGGACTTTTGGACTTTTGGACTTTTGGACTTTTGGACTTTTGGACTTTTGGACTTCTGGACTTTTGGACTTTTGGACTTTTGGCCTTTTGGACTTTTTGGACTTTTAGACTTTGGGACTTTGGGACTTTGGGACTTTGGGACTTTGGGACTTTGGGACTTTGGGACTTTGGGACTTTGTGACTTTGGGACTTTGGGACTTTGGGACTTTGGGACTTTGGGACTTTGGGACTTTGGGACTTTGGGACTTTGGGACTTTGGGACTTTGGGACTTTGGGACTTTGGGACTTTGGGACTTTGGGACTTTGGGACTTTGGGACTTTGGGACTTTGGGACTTTGGGACTTTGGGACTTTGGGACTTTGGGACTTTGGGACTTTGGGACTTTGGGACTTTGGGACTTTGGGACTTTGGGCTTTGGGACTTTTGGACTTTTGGCCCTTGGGACTTTGGGACTTTTGGATGGGATCTTGGTACTTTGGGTCTTTGGGACTTTGGAACTTTGGGACTTTGGGACTTTGGGACTTTGGGACTTTTGGACTTTTGGGCTTTTGGACTTTTGGAAGGGACCTTGGTACTTTGGGTCTTTGGGACTTTTGGACTTTTGGAGTTTTGGACTTTTAGACTTTTAGACTTTGGGACTTTGGGACTTTGGGACTTTGGGACTTTGGGACTTTGGGACTTTGGGACTTTGGGACTTTGGGACTTTGGGACTTTGGGACTTTGGGACCTTGAGACCTTGGGACTTTGGGACTTTGGGACTTTTGGACTTTTGGCATTTTGGACTTTGGACTTTGGACTTTTGGACTTTTGGACTTTTGGACTTTTGGTCTTTTGGACTTTTGGACTTTTGTACTTTTTGACTTAATTTAAGGTGAGGTGAAAATTAAGTTTATGAAGAAGTTTCACTTCTTACGTGTGTACACTAAGTACACGCAATTTTTTTTATTTTAACATGACAGCCTATGGTTGGGAGTCACGGGTAAGCCCTCAGAAGGATGTCCCAGGACTCGACAAAGCATCGTCTTTTACTAGGTACATACTTGCAGGTTCCTAAGACATTGATATTTATAAACTTATAACACTATTGTTTAATTTTAAATTTGAGTTTATGGTTATCGATTTGAACTCAAAAAAGTTATTTTGTTATGCTTTTATTTCATATTTTATTATTATGATTACGAGTAACTATTAAATCTAGATTATCGTTTACTCCAATCATAATTAATGATTACCATCCAATCATGGTTATAAAAAAAAACAAATAACGCCTTTCTCTTTAGATAAATAAATCCTTCGATAAATTTCGAATGACACCATAATAGCCTTACACGAGCGCAATAGCGTCCGTGCATTTGTTTTTGTGTCAAGGGGGTAGTTCAACCTTCATTCACTACATTTTGTAAACGAATAACTGGCTCTGTAATTGCTGAAAAGCCTTGCTATGTCACAATGAAGGTCCGTATTTTTCAATAAAATTGTTATCAATCATATACGCCCACATTTCACCTTATAGGTTCTTATTCTACGTAATAGGTGGTAATGCTATAGCCGCGTTGAATGAAATTGACAGGCACAGATTGTGGCGACCCGCTGTTGATTTGTTTTAACCGCTCGTGATATCTTCAGCTTGTCTTAACCAATGACATGCTACTCCTAACCGGGAACAACGACCTTCAGAGCTTTCCAAAGCACGGAAACTTGCATATGAAATGTTCCTAAGTTACTCACTGCAGAGATCGTTTACATAACACTTCACTATAAATAAATTACAAAAAAGGCACCTATAGAAAAAAAACATAAATAGCTAAATTTAAAAAGGTATAAAAGGTGCCAGCCTCAGATTTGCACAAGTGTAATTATGAAGGAAATTAAATGGGCATTTTAAGTTATTTTCTTTCCTGCAAACCATTTTCTGACAGTTACAAACAACAAAAAATTAATTTGCCACATTGGTGAGCCATTTTCAAATTATGAAAATTAAAATTATAAACTGTTTAGTTTTTTTCAACTTGGAAAATGGACTTATTCTTGTCAGAAACGAGCCGTTCTAACTTATTATTCACAACTTCATTAAATAAAATATGTAAATGCCAAGTCGGTGAACTTTTTATTTGAAAGTGTGTTATTCGTTCATCTGTCTAGGTTGTTACAACTTTAGTTCGAATTATTGAATAGTGATTCTCCTATGTAGTACCCGGTGACTGATTGATTACTATCCCATAAAATAAAAATACATACCAAATTACAGCGTATGATGCCTCTCGGGCGAATAGGTAAATTTGGTATATCTACATACGTAGGTATACCAAATTGTGCCTATTCGTCCGAGAAAGCCCGGTAAAGTATTTAAAATAACCATGCGTCTGTAAGTAGAAATTGTTATCGACGTAAACCCAATTAAGATTATTTTTTGAAAAGCAATTAGTATGCTATCTGTTCATAAATTTTAAATATGGAAAAAGAATTGGTTTCGAGCAGGATTCGAACCTGCGTCTTTGGCGATCCGTGCCGACGCGTTATCCACTCCGCCACCCAGTAAACCCAATTAGTTTGAAAACAATTCTGTAAAAGTATTTTGTTGTTTGGTAAGAATATGTTGTTTACAACATTAGAATTATTTTAAAGTACCATTACAGGTTTATAACTGAGAGAATATTATACCTACCGCGGCTATGTACAATATATAAAGTAAACCATTTAGTTTGCACATAATTAACTTGGTCTCTCGTTGCAGTATCACATTGGTTTCTTTTATAAACGAAGATCCAAGTAAAGGTTAACGAAGTACTGGAATTACTTACGAAGGAAACTTGTTTCATTTAAAGCCGCAATGTAGTTTTAACAAAGAGTTATAGAAGGAACTTATATGTTATTTTTCGTTAAGAAATGTTGTTATTGCTACTATTTTGTGAAAAATTAGGAAGATACTATGTGTGCTTTTAATTTCAGATTTTTTTACATTTAGAATTGAAAATTGCCGATACAAATGCGACTCAACTCTTTCTACTACGCGATGGGCATTTGTAATAGAGGATTTTGATTTGATTCTTTTCATTCCTAAAAACTATAATGTAGTTCAATATATTCCTTCGCTTGAGTGATGGTTTTCAAATATTATGATGTATGTCCAATATTATTTATTATTCTACGCGCCGACAAATTGACCCAGCCATTGGGGGGCATTCTCATAGTCAGTACTATTTTGCTGACAATGGTCTTCTAGTTGGCGGCCTCGCGATGTTTTAATTAGTGTTAGTTTAATGTATGTATCTTCAGATGTAAAGTTCATAAATCAAAGCCGGTTTCTAGGTGATTCTAGAGTAGGTATCAGCTACCTTAATAGGTACATTATTTTTTACGTCCGTTCTTATAAAAGGATGATTTTTAATGAAAATTCGTGTGTTTATAAAACTAAAACACTTTAGTTGTTGAATTATTTATAATACCTAACCTACTGAAATTTAAAAAAGAGTGGCCTGAGTTTTATTGTTAGGTTCTTTTTTCTCCGGCTCTACCTATTGCGTTGCGAATTAGGCAGTATAATGTAGAAGCAACCATTTGGACTTCATAAGCGTTACATTGTGACCTATATGAATAAATATTTTTCATTTTTTCAATGACAATTACATTAGTTATACCTACATTCATCGAGTAAACATTTATACGTGTATATTCCAGTTCATTATTCTACATTTACGACGTGTACATTAATGTGATCGTACTAAATGAAATGTTCCCTTCGGCCGCCATTTTCAGCAAACATTTTACACATGGCCCGCCAGCGGTATATAAATCCTGTTCTCACATGCGATTGGTTTCAACTATGTAAATGCTAAAATGTGGCTACTGAATACTGAACTTATTTCATTGTATCGCCTGAATTCCATTTCACGTAAAAAATGATGACATGATATATTTTTACATATCAACATTAAATTATGTTTTGGACAATGGAGTTTCCTGGACATTAAATTTCAATATTACGTTGGGCCCTCTCCCAGCTTTTAACCAAGGATCTAGCCTGGCCTGAACTTTACCAACCACGAGAAGTGTCAGCTACCATGGCGAACACTTCCCTATTTTAATTTGGACAAAGTTTATGTCGAAAGCTCTGGGGTTGCCCTTCCGAGGTCTAGCTCAGGATTCCCGTTTAGACAGAAGGTAGGGCACAGTGTAGTTTTAGCCGGTAGGAGTTCGACATAACATCCATATGGATTTTCACACCGTACAAAAATAAGCTTGGACTTTACACTTGTTTTAAAAGCACCTACCTACTTACACAACTCTACGATAACTCCAGACTGTCGACGTAAGTGATTAAAAGAAACTCGTATGTTTTCCATATTCATACGCTTTATTACCTCAGCACTTACTGCATACGCATACACATTAGCATTTTTACCGGCTTTAAATTTATTACTTAGATGCATGTATAATGTTTTATGTCTGCAATGGCATATAAATTGAAAAAAGGTTTTAATCAAGTTTCTACAAATGTTTCAGACTAAAGAAACAAAAAAAAATGAACAAACATAAGCACGAAAGTTTGTATGTTGTTACTACCTAACTCTTCTTCTTCCTAACTGTTACACGCGAAAATTAAAGACTGAATTATAATAAAATTCTAATTAATAAGACATAGGTATGCGGTGCATTTTGTCCCTAAATTTTGACATCCATATGAGTTTATTCATTGATGTAAAATGGATATTACAAAATATAAAGACTTTTAGTAAATTTTGTGTGGAATTTCATTGAACTATTTTTTATAATATTTATAAGTACCTAAAAATAAAAATATATCTGAAAAGTGCCGAAAGTAAATCTACAAAACCCATTTGCTACGGTATTTTACTTAATATTGAAAGAGAAAAATCCTTTTCTCTATAGAACGTACTAATATTCTTTTATTATAGTTTTGTATAAAAACAAAATTATTCCAATCAGTTATGATAATCGTATCGTGATCCTATTATAACTTGCAAAGGATTGTTTTGTTGGATAATAGCACTGTTCTTTGGATCTGGTTCTTTCAATGACTTTACATTCTCTGAACGCGATATTTTTCTACTAGCTTTTTTAATGCCTTTACAAGAATTTTTAAATAAAAGGAATAGAGATAAGTAATATCTTAAATAAAGGAATAGAGATAACTATTCTATCATGGTTTATTTTATAACTCATATAAGTATTTACCTATAGTCGGGATTATACCTAATAATTTATACTGTTAGTCTTCTTAAAGTAACGGCTAGTTATACTCGTAGCTACAGTAGTCAATGTCTGCCATAATATTAACTGAGATGTTCTACAAGTGCTCATTGGAAATCTCAATTTAATCGAAATTATAACTAGATGGGGTTGGCGGGTCTGAACGTAGACATTCTCTCGCTGGAGACTATGATGCAAGGCATGAACTCCAGTGGGAGTAAGTGGGACTCCGCTGGGTCCTTCTGAGAGCAGGTCATGCTCGCGAAAGGGGCGGCGGGGAGGGAGCGGGAAAGAACTCTCTCACCCGAGTTCCGCAGTGTGCGGCGGGGGCGCCGCAGAATTGTCTTCGCCCAAGACTACGGCCTCCATGACCAGAGGCTGGAGGACGGTGAGGGGGCTGCTTACCATCCTTACAGAACCAAATCCTTGATGACCGCGTGACGTGAAATACTTGGCCTGGTTCTTTAGTTTTTATGAAAAACAAATTGTTAAAAGAAAATTTTGTTTTACATCCAATATTTCTAAATAAAAGAAATACGATGCAAATTATTGTTGTCATTTCGCGTCTTATCGGAGGTTCGTTGTAAACCTACAAAGCTTAATTATTCCACCGCCAAATATATTTTATCAGATACCTGACTGAAATACAGCTCAATATTGCCCCGGGGAAACGAATTACAAATCAAACACGGGGTTAAATGAAGGAAATTTACAATGGCTGAAGCTTTCAATTATTCAATTGAATGCTCAGACTATATTTGCCATCATGTAACTTCCTTACTTTGGCTTTGAATTATTTAAGCACTGGGATGGATTTATAGACGGTTAAAGTGAAAATGGTAAATAAAATGTTCAAAAACGAATAGAAAGTCCATTCGTTTTGAAGTGTGTTTGTAATGTGAGTGTGCAGTTTATTCAAACGAATGCTGTCAGCCTGTATCTGAATTGAAAATGTCAAATTAAGAACATGATATCAAACAGCATTTTTTCTCTCAGAACTAAGAAAATCATTTTGAAGATTTTTTATACCACTAAGGTGAAAGACAAGCTTTTAGTGGGCAGCATTTTTCTTTCATAGGGGTCATCGTTAGCCTGTGGATGTATGCAACACTAGAGGCTTTACACATGCGCCGCATTACTTGAAATTTTTCAAGCTACCTATAGAGAATTCAACTAGGCTTGACGACTGTCATGTCACTGACGGCAACCTGAACTGACAATGTCGGCTTAACGTGACTTGCGAAGCACGGAAACGCTCGCAAATAAGTGTCACAAAGTGGTCACATGGTGGTATTAATAGCGACACAGATACGTATAAAGTAGATACAAAACTATAAGAATAAAATCGTTATGTTACATTACGACTGGCTCTATGGCGCTGTCGGTGATGATACCGCCTTAAGAGTCTGGGTACTTCTATGCATAATAAATATGTATTTAAAAACTATATAAGTATTAATATCCGTGGTCTGATACCCACAACTCAAGCAGGTTATTCCTAGCTTACTTTGGGATCAGATAGCGTTGTGTCCGTGAATATTTATTTATTATTATTTATACTAGCGGACGTCAAGCAGTTTCACTCTCGTAGCTCCGGCTCCCGTTGGAATCTTACTAATATTATAAATGCGAAAGTTTGTGAGTGTGGATGTTTGTTACTCTTTCACGCTCAAACGGCTGAACGGATGGGGCTGAAATTTGGTACAGAGATACATTATAGTCTGAATTAACACATAGGCTACTTTTTATCCCGGGAGTACGTTCCCATGGGAAGCGGGAAGAAAATTTCACGCTGACATAGCCGCGAGCGCCATCTATCCCATACCTATGTACTTTAAACGTGTCATAAAAGTCACAACAATACCATAAATGCACATTTCAAAGAATGTCTATTATTACCATAAAATTTGTAAAAATAGTTTTTAAGTAGATAAGAAGAAACCTATTGTTTTATCTTTTAACTAGCTGACCCTCGCAACTTTGTTTACGTCACACAAGGTCTGTGAAATTAGAGGTATTTATTAATCATACTCATCAAGTAGCGTGTGAATCTGCCCTGTTTGCTTAATAAAAATAGAGCTTAATGGTTAAGGCTATTCCTCAGTATAGAATTTTCCTCAGTATAAACAATTTACATACAAACACCGGCGTGTTAGAATTTTATTACATGTATCAATGTAATAGACGTAACGTGTATAAACTGACATCAATCAAATGTCATCAATATTCTGAAAAAGAAATTAAAAATAGAGTTCACAAACTCCTTTGAAAATACATACTGTACCTACCTAAACAGCCATCCATAGAAAATAGATGGTATAATGCTGAATACCGCAAAGAACAATCGGCGCGGCATAGAATGGGGCCTATACTGATATCCTGGAGGATTTAAATGATGCCGATGTCCTGTGCCTGCTGAGGCACACACACGCCGTCATGCATGCAGGACAACGTGCAGCACAACGAGCAGGATGAGGCAGCGAATGGCTGGACTGAAATTAAAATCGACAGACGCAAATGATGTGGTGGAGGCACTTATTCACGTACCTCGGGAGTTTCGTGTCAGAAACTGATGGGATAGAAGAGTACCCTACATCATTTCGAGTCTCGCCAAGGCCAGAACAACCTTTACACAGCTACGCCCCGTAGGCACTCGCGAAAATGGTCACGAAGAGTGAAACTCAAAACAAAGTAAACGTTAAAACTGTACTGCTAACTGCTATACGGATGCGAGACATGGAAGGTCACTAAAGACATTTCGCACCAGCTATAAGTCTTCGTCAAACGCTTCCTCCAATGGATCCTCGGTATATACGGGCCCGAGAACATCACGAACGTAAGACTATTGGAACGCTGCAGTGAGACCCCTATCCACCAACAGATCAAACGTCGGAAATGTAGCAGCTGCGCTGGATTGGACACACACTGCAAAGGGACCATGATCACATCATACCAAGGCAAGCCTTACTGAAACTACTGGTAGGGTTTCAAAAACTGTTCGATAGTAAGTAGGTACATTTATTGAGAATGGCTATAGGCTACATAACATAATGCTAAGATTAATAGGAGCGGTGCAGCAATGAGAAATGTTTCGAAAACGGAAAACATTTAATCGTTATAAGAGTATCCGTTGCGCCTCTGCGTAAATGGTTGAAGTTACATAAAAATAATTTATTACAAAATAATTGTTCTTCTTAAAAAGTTCTAAAACAAAATACCTACCTATTTATTTATTTATTCTTTAAGGTTTGGTCACAGTTACATTTTTTTAGAGAATTCTTACATATATGCTATGCTGGACTCTTAAAGACTAAAAACCACACGTATCTTGCTTAACAGCCTACGGTTGGGAGCCCCGGGTAAGCCCTCGGTAGTCAACCCAGAACTTCCAACAGACCTACGGCTACCACTATGGCCTCACCTAGGTGGGTTTGGGTGCTATCTCGCGTTTTTGGGAGGTTTTCGATCACAGTAACGTTAATTATTTCTAAAATAATGAATAGTAGCGATGCGACGGGAGTAAACGCAACGGGGGTAAATGACGGGAAACATGATATCAAAATAATAGCGCTCTTTCTCTCTGTCTCTCTCTTTCTTATGAACGCAAACGAAGTTGCGCGGGTCAGCTAGTATAGCTATAATATAATAAAATATAGCCTGTGTTTCTCAGGGTGAAAATAGCATTATAAATGGTGAAAGAGTTTTTGAAATCGGCACAGTAGTTTAGTTACACACATAAAACATTTTTTTCCTTTTTAAAATTTTCCTTTTTAAAATATTGGTGTAGTAATGAAAAGACTTTCACCAACTTTGACTTATAAGCATAACTCTACGTCTAAAGATAATATCCAAATTATAACATTCTAACGAATCGAATTATTACAGTGACTGATCCTCTGTGCGTAATTCTAAAGCGTAGTAATTCTTTTCAGTTTACCATCTACAAGGTTTCTACAAAAGTTAAAAGATTTTCCTTTTTAAAATATTGGTGTAGTAATGAAAGGACTTTCACCAACTTTGACTTATAAGCATAACTTTACATCTAAAGATAATATCCAACTTGTAACATTCTAACGAATCGAATTATAACAATGTCAAAATTCGTGTAACAATGTTAAATCACCCTTCTTAATTTATTGTAAAATCATTAAAGACTCGTTACACAGGACAAAAACGTTTTATCTCAATTTATTCTCGTTTAAGATGAGATTGTAAAGAAAGTACGAAAAACGAATTATAGCTGGCATTGTCTTTGATAGTGAACCCGGAGACTGCCTAATAAAGCGTAGTAATTCTTTTCAGTTTACCATCTACAAGGTTTCTAAAAAAGTTATAAAGTGAACTAGTTAATAATACTTTCATTCTTTCATGAAAATATGCTACTAAGTTGACAATTTTCAAGACGGTTAATTTATTGCAGCGAAGCTTTAATAGCAGTTGGCTAAGGACTAATTAAGTCTTTGTTATATTTGAAGGGGTTTGAAAATGGCAGTACGGTTTCCGTCACGGTCACTCGACGGGCGATCTTCTTGTGTACCTCACACACCGCTGGGCGGCGGCTATCGAGAGTAAGGGTGAGGCTCTAGCAGTGAGCCTCGACATCTCGAAAGCCTTTGACCAGGTCTTACGAAATTGCCCTCCTATGGACTGCCCGAGAGTTTATGCGGATGGGTGTCCAGCTTTCTGGCCGGTAGAAGCATCAGGGCGGTCGTTGACGGCAGCTGTTCTGACTGCATGGCCATAAACGCTGGAGTACCACAAGGCTCAGTGTTGTCCCCTACTTTGTTTCTGCTGCATATCAATGACATGTTGTCTATTGACGGTATTCATTGTTATGCGGACGACAGTACGGGCGACATTTATTACACGGGCCGTCCTGGTATCTCTCGGGTTGCAGTGGTAGAAAGTCGTGAACAACTTGTGTCTGAAGTCGAGGCTACTCTCACTAGAGTGTCCGATTGGGGTCGACAAAATCTTGTCCAATTCAACCCTACCAAGACACAAGTTTGTGTTTTCACCGCAAAAAAGACCCCATTCACTGTGGCGCCACAATTTCAGGGCACATCTCTCACCATCTCTGAAAGTATAGGGATCCTTGGTGTTGACATCTCCAGTGATGTGCAGTTCCGCAGTCACTTGGAGGGCAAGGCCAAGCTGGCGTCCAGGAAGCTCGGAGTGCTCAGAAGGGCGCGGCGGTACTTTACTGCGGCGCAAACACTGCTTCTTTATAAGTCGCAAGTGCGTCCGCATATGGAGTACTGCTGTCACCTCTGGGCGGGGGCACCCGAATACTAACTTCGTCCATTTGACTCGGTGCAAAGGCGAGCTATGAGAGTTGTCCACGATCTCAGTCTTGCAGGTGGTGTGGAACCTCTTAGTGACAGGAGAGACTTTGCTTCTCTGTGTGTATTCTACCGCCTGTACAACGGTGTGTGCTCTGAAGAATTGCTTGATATGATGCCTACAGCTACATTCTATCATCGCACCGCTCGCCATAGACAGGGTGTTCATCCTCACACGTTGCGTTCGGCTTTCTTCCGCGTACGCTTAGGTTGTGGAATGATCTCAATGCTTCGGTTTTCCTAGACGCCTACAGTATGGGGTTCTTCAAAGGGGACTTTGAAGGTTTTTAATGAGTCGGCAGCGCGATTGTGGCGCCTCTGGTGTTGCGAACGTCCATAGACTGCGGTGACCACCGGTACATCTAGGGGGCCGTATGCTTGTCTGCCACTCTAGTGGTATAAAAAAAAGGGTGCCGCCCCGCTTGTACAACGTTCTGGAAACGTTCACTGCCGATCACCTTACAGAACCCAGGAAATTTTGTAAAAATAGTGTTTACTTACCTATGTAAGAGCCGCATGCAGAAAATTAATGGCTTTTTTCTCAATATGAAGGTGTTCTTTTTGGTATGCACCTACCTATTTTTCCGAAGTGCCATATAATAGTACCTATCAGAATTGAAATGCATCACTTAGACCCTGGATTACACAGGCAAAGGTACGCTTACATACATACATATAAGTACAGATTCTTCTTTATAATGTGTACTCCTTTTGCCATTAAAATCTTTTTATGTCACTAACCCAGTTCACCCAGTAGATATAATTTTATCCTTACACTATTTAAATTTCATGGAAATAATTCATAAAGTTCAAAGTTGCAATGTTGCATTGCACCATAGTAGGTCCGATACAAATATAAACCATTTTAAATTTTATGAGCGTTTCGCCTTCTGTGTTTCGTGTAGGTGCATAATTAATATTAAATGTTATATTATATTTCACAAATAAATGTAAACAAATAAAATGGTAATTTGGCTAATCACATGGTTAAATAAATAGAGACGCTTAACTCGTCTTCGCTTTTAATATTCACTCACCTGTTTATTCAATGATGAGCAAAATGAATACCTGAACTGAATTGAACCAGTAAACTTCAGCGCATTTATCGGAATAACAAAAAAGTCCGTTCAACAAACTCCATTTCTAAACCTATAATAATTACCGAACATTAATAAGAAAAATAAATGGTAAAAGGCCGAGGTTTTAATTGTTACGAATGATCTTTGAGAAATGATTTCATATTTTAATTTCCTTTGAAATGTTGAGCTTTTAGAAATTCCTCCGTTTTATAGAAAAGGTTTTTGGAGTAAATTCGTGTATTTTGCTTTTGAAGTTTGCATTTATGTAGTCCGAATATGCTAAATAACTGACTTTAATACCAGAGATTGAACGGGAGTAAAATAATTGAATGTTAAAACACTCTTTTTAGTAGAATCGTAAAGGAAAGTAACTTTGGTCATGAAACTGCATTGATTGCAACTACTCGCATAAACGGATATGTATTTGATTTCCTTAAATTATAGTCATGTACAGGTACAAAAAAAGCTTGAACCTTTTTTCTAAGACGTCTGTTCGGTTACGTATAACGAAAATGAAAACATTATTAGGTACCTACCTTATTGTCACAATACACAGATTTTGATGTTTTCTGTGATTTGGTCAATTTTGTGTGAATATTTTTGTATATATTTTGTTAAATACGATTAGAATAATGCAGTACTGATGAATACATCAATACTGCATTATTCTAATTTCAAACAAATTTAGAAACTAACTGCGTGTAACAACATGCAGTTTGTTTCTGTAAACAATAAATAAAAAACAAAAATAAACACTCCAGGACCCTCCAACGTCGCAAATTGAGCCGTTTGGGGTCGAAGCTTGTACATGGAACACTAGCACAAAGCTCCTTTGCAAAGCTTTATTTAGACTTTTGGTTGACCACGGGTGTTATGACCAAAATTTTATTTATTTGCCGCAGCTTACTTATGTTCTTGTGCCGGAGACGCAAAGCCGCTATTGTTTTTGACACAATGATGAAAGAATTTTTGATGCATAAATATTTTTTGTATATTTTATATTCGCCTACTAACTTTTCCAATATTTAAAAGTGAACTATAAATTGTAAATAATAATGTTATTAACATAGGAATTTGAAACTTAAAACAAATATTATTCAAAGTTTATACGTAAGTACGATAAAGTCAACAAACAGGTAAGCAAAGTCATAGACTATGTTGGTATGTTTCTTGCGAATAATACTCATGACTTCAGGCACTTATACGGGTAAGCCACTTGTAGTTGGAATGGGTAGTTTAGTTTAGCTAAGTTTGTTATACATTATCTATTCAATAAGTTGCTGAGATAACTTAATCTTACCTATGTTAACTTTACTGGATATATTCTGACACTATGATTTAAAAAATAACAACTTTAGTTCACGTAGACCGTAAGCTTGTCTACCACCTTAATGGGATAAAAAAGGGTCTCAACTATCTCAATTTTGATTCCTTTGAGAGTGTCGTAATACACGGTGGCAACATAAACGACCGTTACTTTTTTGTGCGGTGACTAAGAAGTTGTATTTTTTCACATTCAACGACCATTAGACTTTTTGGTAAGTTTGGCTGTTTTCAACTCGATACCTTCACGCGTTCACGTGATTATGAGTCATAACAGACAGACGTATGGACGGACGGACGGAAAACAAAGTGATCCCAGGGTTCCGTTTTTTTTTTCATTTGAGGCACGGAACCCTAAAAACGTTTACTTTGACTTCACGTATTGTATTTTTATTAAGCACTTTAAAATTACGTAACTGAGTGACCCTCACGTTACCTATCCAACTCACGCTCGACGAAAAAAGATTTTTTATCTCTTTGCGTTCGGATCAAAGCTTATTGAAACACTTTGTAACTTTAAAGCCCAAAAGCGATCAGATAACGATGTTCACTGAAATAGATGCCTTGATATAAACTGAATATTTACATAAAGACTACAAGAAAATTTAAAAGAATCCGGTAGTCTTACTATGTTTAACATTTTCATGATTATAACAAAAAATGATTTATAGTTAACATATTTTATAATACAGGAGAAAGAAAATAGCATACTGTATAAATACTTTCCATCAAGCTTAGACACTAAACTGTATAAATGTAGGTCAAATCATTTTCTATTGTAACGGGAAAATCTTTGCGAATCCCCTAAATAAGTAATTAGCATTTAGAAGAAGTCCTCAAAGCCATATTTTAGTTACATTTAAAGACATACATATACAATCATGCCTATATCTCCAGGAGTGTAAGCGAAGGTAATTTATAAAATCGCACATGTCATGTTTTTTTGTTGGACTTCCGTAATAGGTGGCCAGCTTAAGTCGCTTCTATACAAAAAAGAAACCAACAACCCGCAGGCACAGATTTTACTCATCTAAGTCTACAATATTTGCAGTTCAAGCATTGAAAGACAAGACACAATGATGTTTTAACAACATTGCATCAAATTTAAACCCAAATTACCTTAAAACTAGACTCCTGCTACGTTCCATTGATTTGCTTTTCTCGTAAAGTAACTTCAAAGCTCTCAAAGCTTTTGACGCTATGCATTCCCGATAGGTGCAAAGCAATACCTTGTAACGCTCCGGTGTAAGTTGTAAAAGCGTTTTGCTTTAGCGCGCTACAGACTTCAACTTCATCACGAAACAAACTTCTTTAATATCGAAAATGGAGTATCCATAATACTTCGATCGCTTTTTAAAGACCGGTAACAATATTTAACATCAATATTTCAATGAAAATGCTATGTTTTTCATTAAGAATCGTGTAATTCTTCTACATTTATTGAAAAGCATTCAACTGTTATGATTTTTTTTTTGTGTTACGTACTAAGTACGAAAGACAGCGATCTGGTCCAGATTTGCATAATAGGTACACGATACATATACCTTCTCCGTGTTTTTGACAGTATTTTTCAATCCAAAAGTTGCCTGCAAGAGATTGCTTTCTAGCAACAAGGCTGCCTTCTGTTCATTCATAAATCTGTAATGTAAGTATGTTGTGTATTGCTCACCAGTATTATTTTATTCTATTCAATAAAATCAAACAAGACACCTAGTAGATTATAGCTAATAATGGTTCACTACAAAGTCTCTACTAGATTGTAGGAAAGTCAATAAAGTGATGTAGAGTTCAATCTAGGATTTAATTCCTTCAATACTCCCTCAGCTCCGCATTAGTGTGGCCTTATTAGATTTTCTTGGAATTTTCACAATGAAACGCTTCGTTGGAACATGATAATTTTATTATTATTAATTAACTTATTTGTTTTATTAAACAAGAATGGAATTTCATTAAAGTTTTGCCTTTCGATGTCTTCTGCAGAATTTTTCTTTTTTAACGTTTTAGAAAAAAAATGATTTTGTAGATTTTTTGTTAAACTAGCAACACTCGATAATATGTCGTAATACCTTCGTTTGTCACATGCGTATACTAATAGATGGGATTAGTATCTATAATACCTATGTCACGGACATTGGTTTGATACTTAGACACTCGATTTGACTATCGAACGGATTCACAATTTACTACTACTACTACGAACCACTAGAGCTGACAGGTAGTTATAGAAGAAATCGCGGGCATCAGCTAGTTATGATAAGCTAGTTATGAATACGTAATCGTTAATCTGAATTACAGATTACAAAAGTAATCGTTAATCAATTACTTGTAGTTTCGATTAAATGTAATCGGAGTACATGTAGTCCGATTACATGTAATATAAATTACTTTCAATCAGATTAATTATACGATTATAAAAGTATCGATTGCGCCCATCTCTGGTTATTACTAATCTGGAACGTAAAACGTAGGTAGTAAAATTGTAGTAAGTCTCTAGGGGCGGTTCGAAAAATTGAGCAGTACATGGCCACAAACTGTATTTTCTCGTGACAACACGATAATAGGCTTACAAATAATTGGTATACCGTCACAATACCAGAAATCATAATGCCTTTACTTAAAATGCCCGAGCCCAAAATACCCGAAATCGAAATATCAATATTCAAAAGGCAAATATTTATAATATAAATAATTTAAAATGCCTTACGGTCGAATAACCGAAACCCAAAAAATAAATTTATCAAATACCTTATCCTAAAATGTTCAAACACAAAATACCTTTTTTTTAACATGATTTAAATCCTACATGGATGCTATATATCTGTGAATGGTTAACACCCCGACTCAGAGTATCCCGACTCGGATAGGTAAGGTTAGAAGACTAAGGCGGGAGCGAAGCGAAGCGGAGCTCCCGCCTTAGCCTTCGTGGTTATTTTTTTTATTATTTTTCGTTAGCCCACTGTAGTACTTTTGTAACTCTGAATCAAAGTGTTTTAACATGAGGTAAATCCTACATGGATATTATGCCGGACTCCTACCGACTAAAAACCACACGTATCCTACATAACAGTCACATTGTATTCTATTTTCGGTATTTTAAATTAAGGATATTTGAAAATTTGTAATTTGAATTCTGATATAATAGTTATTTGTATTTTAAATTTAGACATTTTACGGTAAGGTGTACTGAAATAAGGTATTTTGAATGTTAAGGTATTTTGAATTCGGGTATTTTGGTCTAATGCATTTTAAGTAAAGGCATTTTGATTTCTGGTATTTTAATATATAACCCAAATAATTACGTCAAGCCGAATATCTCTTGAGGAAAAATTGATGATTAAAAGCATTTGTAATAACCACCTGATAGTCTTGAAGTCGCGAACATTATGAGATGGTTCAACAGAGATGTCCCAGAAACAGCTTCCTCTCATTTTCGTAATGATTTTGCAATGCATTTGCTAGATGGCCTTGAAACTATGCAACAAGGAGTTCGTCACATTATACCTATATCATAATAACTTTGAGAGCCACTAATGTTCAAAATGGCTGCGCATTTTCTTATATAACTTTTCAACTTCTATCATCAGATGTCCGAAAATATTTCTCATACCATTTAAAGTCAATATGATCTTGATGATGGATGATGATTTGTTTATACTAATGGTCTAATTAATTATATAAAAAATAATGATTGTTATATTCATAAATGTGTTATAATCTAATATTCTTTTTTATACATTTCTTAATCATAAGTTAAAAATGCGACTCTACTGAAAATCCAATTGCTACCACAAACGAAATGCTCTTATTCTTGGTCGAAGGTTAAAAACAATTACCAGGATTCTAACTTCTGTAGATTAGGTTATGTTAGGCTAGAAATGTGACTACAACGCACGAGCCGAGCGAGCGTGCCGCGGCAGCAGTTGTGAAGTGCCAAATCCAAATTCCATACAAAAATTTCATGCAAAATAAAAAAAAGTGTTGCTACTTCCTAGAAAGGGAATTATAGACGTGATAGTATGTATGTATTTAATTAATACAAATATTATGATAAAATTGTCTGTTATACAATAACAACATCATTAATTAAAGTAATATGATCATTGAATGTTATAAAGAAAAAAGTTCATAATAAAAACAAATATGATCACTAACGGTTATGAACTCCGTTGGCAGGGATAAACATGTATGAATAAAAGGTATGAAAACAAAAATTATGAAGAGTGTTCATTATGAGCACAGATCGGTAGTAAGACAAATAGGAGGATTTAAAACTTTATGTAAGCCCATATGGATCCGTAAATATTACATAATAACAATCAGCATTCATAGAACACTACAAGGATATACTTAACCCAAAAATAAATTAGTCACTTATTACCGTCAAAAGAAAGAACTTTACTGCACAAGATTGTGTTGGTTTTTTTTACAAAAAGTTCAGATTACTGTAATTGCGTATATTTTTTTGCACTTAGTTTGCTGGCTTAGTTTCAAAAAGTGTGAACGTGGAAAAGTGAAACCAAAATTGCTCATATATTTTATGAATAATTTCTCGTTGTTTATAGTATTTTGTACCAATATCTAGATTATTTTCATTCAGAAACTTTTATACCAAGAAAAAAATATTTTTAGAGTAAGCCACTCTTATAATAGTACCAATTATGTCATCCACTATTATATTCTACCCCAAAGAGGGTGAATGAAGCAATTACTATGGGATAAAATAAGGGGTTAAAATTTAATAAAATGAGTCACGGGCAAAACAGTAGGCATAGCTAGTATGCCTACTAGTCTTTAGCTCTTGAATTAATATTATGTTTCACTGACTATGATAATTGAATTATAAAATTTTTCTCGGTATAATATACATACAAATAACGAATTTATCGAATAAATTTACAAACTCTTCGAAAGTCCTTTTAGTGAATTACAAAATATTTGTCATTGAATTATACAATAATACAATAATCTTTATTGACATAATAGGGTTACATCATTCTAGTTGGATACCCTGACTCCTGCGCTAGTTAATTAAAACTGTGTTGCAGGAGACAGTGTGTTCCCCTCAACAATAATGGGCATCTTATCGTCATTGTATTAAATGTTACATCTAAGCATTGATTATACAAAATATAGAAATGAAAAAATAATAATAATAATAATAATAATAATAAAATGAATATGTAGTTAAAAAAAAAAGTGAAAGTATATAAAAAAAAATCACAAACGAATCTGAAATCTACATAGTTGCTAGTGTACGCGCGCGTGTGTGTGTGTGTGGGTGTGTGTGTGTGTGTGTGTGTGTGTGTGTGTGTGTGTGTGTGTGTGTGTGTGTGTGTGTGTGTGTGTGTTTTATTATGTATGCGTTTTGTCCTTGATGAGTGGCTCAAAGGTATTTGGCTATTACAAGCTCTTCTACTGCCTCGTAATTTAACGATTTCAGCCATATTGAAATCTCCCTTTTGACATCATTGTTACTCCTTTTGCTACTTTTGTGAAGTTTATTGTATTTGTTATAGACATACGGTGCTAAGAAATTATAGTGTCTCTGGGCAAATTTGGTTTTAAAAAGTGGGACCGGAAACCGTTCAACCCTTTTGTGTTGTACAGGTAGGTTTGGAACTGTTGTTCTGTGGTATTTACGCAGTATTTCGCACACAAATAACTTTCTTACAGATAATACATCTGCACGTTCGTAAACAGCAGTTGTAGGATACCTGTATGGAAGATTAAGAAGAACCTTTAACACCGCTCGTTGGGCCCGCTCCACTTCCATCATGTGAGTTTTTGCAGCACCTCCCCAGGCGCAGATACAATATCTCACAATACACTGGCACAAAGCCCTGTAGGTCTGCATTAAGAGTGAGGCATCAGCAACAGAGCGTAAGGTCTTAAATATGTAAATCAGTCTTCTAATCCTTGTAGTTACTGTGTCTATGTGAATGTTCCATTTCAGTTCGGCATCGATTGTGACACCTAGATATTTTATATGGAATACTTGTGTTAGTGCTGCACAGTCGCAACCATTGGTATCTACTCTCCTATTACACGGGTAGGTATGTATCCTGAGACAGTGCTCATCAGTTGGTTTAGTTACAGTTGATATACTAAAGCAAATGTATTTTGTCTTATTGATATTTAGAGAAAGTAGACTGTTTTCTAACCAAGTAGTTACTTTTGCAATTCCTTTTTCAGCTAGGGCAAACACCTCCTCCCAAGTGGGTGCATGGCATACAATCACTGTATCATCAGCAAACATTATTAGGTCCAGTCCCGACAAAGAAATGCTACTGCACAATTCGTTTACGTAAAGGAGAAACAGGGACGGACCAAGGGTACTTCCCTGAGGAACTCCGTATTTACAAATGGAGTCTTCACTTTCGTGGTCTGCAATCCTGACGCGCTGTGTTCTGTGAGACAAATAGTCATTAAACCAGTCGTAAACAACCCCCCTTATACCAACATTCTCAAGGCGTGTTAACAGAATTGGAATAGAAACAGTATCGAACGCTTTTTGAAGGTCCAGGAAAATCCCCAGACACTTCTCTCTCTTGTCCAGATACGTTACTACAGCAGAGGTCAAAGTAAGTACTGCATCTTCAGTAGATTTTTGTTGCCTGAATCCAAATTGACGATCACTTAACATTTGGTTTTTCTCCAGATATGCCATTAATCTTTTGTTAATAATTTTCTCCAACACCTTTGAAAGTGCTGATAGAAGGGAGATGGGGCGGTAATTTGTGGGATTCTGTTTATCTCCAGATTTAAAAATAGGACAAACTACAGCTCTTTTAAAATTCGCAGGAAAGGTGCCTGTTTCCATGCTCAAATTACACATATAAGCTATAGGTGGGGCAAGTGACGTGACATTACGTTTTAAAATATCTGTTGTAATTTTATCCCACCCAGGAGCACTATGTGATCTTAGTCCTAAAATAATATTTCTCACTTCACATGGATCAGTGAAGTCGTAGAACTCGTAGCTCTACCTACGATATTATATTAGGAGAGGTTTTAGAAACGAGGGTAATCGGTAACCTTATTTAGATAGATCCATCTTATTTATTTATTACTATTGCATTTAAATATCTATAAAAACTTTTACGGTTTTCTTCCAATTTGCAATAATTTTGCAACTGAATTGCTACTACATGTTGCAAGCACCAAAAGGTGTATGGACCTTATAAGTGTATTAAGTAATCTTCGTCAATTTTATTCATTAGCATACTGCCTTAGGTTGGTAATAGGTATCCCCAATGGATTCTTTCAAAGTTTGTTCTTGTCGCTCACATCCAGTAGGCTCCCGCAACGGGCGAGGCTCACTCACTCTGCGGTTTCCGTGGTCGCTACTCGAAACTTGTCGGTCCCATAGGCCGTCAGTTCTACTAGCAAAGTAGAGCTCACCTGTAGGTGAGGGATGGGAAAATTTTAGATCTATGGGAAGGAAATTAACTAAATGATACATTCGACTTTATCAGCTCGAAGATTTACAATGTTATCTAGGCTCAGAAGGTATTTAAAGTTTTGTCAGAATAGTAACTACGAGAAATGCCTGTTCAATATTCACAAGCCTCATAAAGCTGTAGACATACAGATGACAGTAGTTGATAAAACAGCTGTATGATCTCTTCAAACTATAGGACAACCGTGTGACAACAGAAACGTTTGCCGCTGTTACACTTTATAACAGCAGTCAGGAGGGTGACATATTATTCAGTCAAGCAGACTTACTTTACTTTATATTTCATTAAAATAGAATATATTTATACTCGAGAGAAAACGAATGTACGCTAATTACACTGTGCTCGCTCTATGTTTAAATGTCAATTCATGTTTTAACACTGTAATTAGAATAGTTATCTCAGTCTGTTAACTCTACAAGAAATTCCATTTCCATGTAAAACTTCCATTGCTAATTTATTCGCACTGGTGTCACTCCAGTTATTCGCGGTCAAACTCGTGTGACTATTGTGTAATACATTTTGACGTAAGGTAGGGTGCTCAGACCTAGAAAAGGTAGCAGGGAGAAACTAGATGATAAAGGAGCAGCAGCGCGTGCTATGGTTGGTACACTTGGTACAAATTTTGTGAGAGGTGGTGAATATCATTCCATTATGTTTATTCTGCTTACAGTAGACATAATTCAAATCTCCAAATTATGCTATCTGTGTTCTCACCTTTACGTCAGATAAAAGTACCTACACAAAGCAGACACAAAATGGTTAATTGCAGACATAATACTGAAACAATCATAAAACACCGTTGAAGTAAATGGTAGATACATTAAAATATTGCGGTTTTAGTGCTCGTCGTTTAAGCCATGAAACGTGGACGAATTCCATTGTCATAATGTGAGCCATATTAATGTCATTATGAGTTTTATGTTATTTTTAAATTAAAGTAACAGTAGTCTGGTCGACATAATAAAATATTTATTATAAATCTAAAAGTTTGTTTCTTTTTAGGGTTCCGTAGCCGAATGGCAAAAAACGGAACCCTTATAGATTCGTCATGTCTGTCTGTCTGTCCGTCCGTATGTCACAGTTAATTTTCTCCGAAACTATAAGGCCTATGCTGCTGAAACTTTTTTTTTTTTTTGTTTAACGTGAGGGAAAATCCTCATGGATGTTATACCGGACTCCAACCGACTAAAAAACCTCACGTAACGCCCAACAGCCTATGGTTGGGAGCCCCGGGTAAGCCCTCGGAAGGATGTACAAGGACTCCCAACAGACCCACGGCCGCCACTGCGGCCACGCCCAGGGGGTGGTTCGGGTGCTATCCCGCGTCTTTGGGGGTTTCGGGTATGATCCCGCTTCTAAGGGGGGGCGTGCGTGAGTTCCTCACGTCACGCTGCCGTCATGGGCCTGCTCCTGTAAGGACGGTGAGCCGTCTTCTCACCGTCCTCAGGCCCCCGGTCATGGAGGCCGATGGTCCTCGGCGAAGACACGTCGGCGGCGCCCGAGCCTCCGACTGCGAAACTCGGGTGGGAGAGTTCTCTCCCGTTCCCGCCCCGCCGCCTCTTTCACGAGCATGACCTGCTCGCAGAAAGAGGCGGCGCAGTCCCATTTACTCCCGCTGAAGAGCATGGCTCGCACCATGGTCTCGAGCGAGAGAGTGTCCACGTCCAGACCCACCACGAGGACCTGGCGCTGTTGCGCCCACGCTGTGCACTCCACCAGCGTGTGGAGCGCCGTGTCATCGCTGCGATGCTGTTGAAACTTGGTAAGTAGATGTATTCTGTAAACCGCATTAAATGCTACTGAGGTTTCTAACATCGTTTTTTTTGTAAAGTGAATAGTTTGCGCAAGAGACACTTCCAATGTGGAAAAATTAGTGTCCCCCCCCCCCCCCTCCTCTAACTTCTAAACTAAGAAAATGATAAATCTAAAAGAAATAGATGATGTACATTGTCATAAAAATTACCAACTAAAATTGGTTTGAACGAGATCGAGTCAGAAGTTGTTTTTTAATACGTCATATACCTATACCGCAATTTTTGCCTAGAAAAATCAGTACCACTGCGAACGCGTTAAAACATCAATCAAAGTTACAACGAACTACAAGAACCTTTATATTATATTACTTGCTGCTACGAAACCCTTCATGGAAGAGTCCAACTCGCACTTGGCCGGTTTTTTTGTGTTATGCTCGTCAAATTGACGCCGCCAATCTGAGAGCGATATCTAGCGATTGGGAACCACTCCCACAGTCCATAAAACTCCCAATAGTGGTCCTCAAATTGGCGGCCCCGTGATGTGCCTCTTCAAGCGCCGCTTAAAAACCCCGGGGTTGTAGTAGGGCAGGCTATTCAGTTCTAGAGAAACTTTTCCCCACTTTGAAATGACATACATGAGTGGTACCTCTGCCCATGTACAACAAAATATATGGTATTGAAAAAAAGTGCCGAGGATGTCCAGATTCTACTCGTATTTTGTATCTGGTTTGACGGTTCGGAAGAAATATTCCTCATAATACCATTAGGGCTATGTTGTTTTCTACTGTGGCGAGAACATTGAACTATGTATCCATTAAGAGTAAGTTACAGTACTGTGTTTGTGATTATGACCCTTAATTTTAGTAATTACGATGCCTTTAAAATAAATTGTACAAAATGCGGTGTAACTCTTATATTTCTCTCTATATTTAATAGCTTTTTACCCCCGTGTTAATTTACTACTTTCATAAACCGCCATCTGGTAGGTGTTTTAGGCACTTTCACGTTGTTCCAGGTCCAACACCAAAGCGGAAAAAAGCTCGGTTAACCGGCTAGTAAGTATTAATACTAACACACAATGTTCAAAATACTGATCTCCCTGCTTCAATGAAGGATTTATATTCAGGAGTAAGTATAATGCTGATAAATGAGTTAAATCGCATTTGTAATACGAGTCACGTTTTTTTTTCTACATTTTCCTACATCACTGGACTTGACACCGCGGACATGAGCAGAAAATAATGAGTTTCAGAGCTTTGTAGGTAAGTTCACGCCAATCTCCTTTATTTCATGTCATGGTATTACTAGCTCAAGAGTATTTCAGATTTTTAATTTGGCACGCTAGAAGTTTCTATTGGTACTGGCTTCTATGAAAGTTTTCTACTTTATTATGTTGTGTGAAAACGAGCTTTCTTTTAGTTTGCATAATATAATATTGTATCCTAAATTCAACTTATTCTAAAAGAATCAATAATATATTTATTTTCTGTTGGTGTTTTATTTTTTAACGCTTGCAATATAGTGAAATTAAATTATTAAACAGAAAATTATTAAAGGAGCAAATAAGGCTGTTACATGAGTTAGTAAGGATTCTAACCCCTGAGACCGTACAATACTATAAGTACACGATCAGTATCTTGCTTCTGATTAGATTATAAAACTTGTTATGGTATTTATTTCAGCAAAGACTCCTAAATTTGTCATCAAATTTACAAATAAGCTATTGACATATTTATAAAACACAAAGCTTGCCACAAAATAGTTCAGAAGTTTTCTAGACATTTGTGGAATAAGTATATTTGTAAGAACAAGGATCGAGTACACAATGCCCTTTTTAAAAGTTCGTTAAAGCTGCCTCTCCTTTTATCTCATGAAATTACATTTTTCTATTTGGCCCAAAAGGTAGTACAATATAAAACCAGCCAAGTGCAAGTAGGAATTGTGAATGAAGAGATAAGATAAGATAAGAACATTTATTTACACAAGAGATAAGATCATCATGACGAGTTCTGTACCCAAAAAATGACAATTTATTATGTTTTGACGGGAAACCCCCTTAAATATTTCTTTTATTTTTATTTTTTAGTATTTATTGTTAAAGCGACAACAATACATATTACCTGTACATATAATCTTTAAAAATTTCAGCGTTGTCGCTATCACCGTTTATGAGATACAGCCTCGTGACGAACAGACAGACAGACGGAAACCGAAAACCCAATAACAGTGTCCCGTTTTTATCCTTTAAGTAAAGAACCCTAAAAACCTAAGTGATATTATTATTTTAAAAAGTCCTGTCCTGAACGTAGCTCTCCTAATTTAATTAATTCGAGGAAAGAATGAACATTTTGTAATAATGAAATGTACGTTTCTAAGTTTTTTTAAACCATTGAGTTCCCTGACACTAGATAATTATAATTAAATAGTGCTCGTTCTTAAAAAAATACAAGCTAGTCTTTAGTTGAAATAAAATACAAAGGAGTCGTCTAATGACGTCTTTTCAGATCGTGACGATCTTTGTAGAGACTGCAAAGCTTAAGCTATGCAGTAGGTAGGTACTATCATATTGATAACTTGGCTTAAATTTAAAGCGCATGTCATTACGTAGTACTCAGTCCTGCACTTTCCAAATTCCGTCTTCACATAATATAATTTTCCGTGTAGTCGTTCCATCTGGAGGGTAGAAGTCTTACCATACGTTTTCCAGGTAGAAAGCTTGAGGACGGGGGGGCAGCTGCTCACCGACCATACAGAAGCAGGCCCAAGACAACAGCGTGACGTGATAGTTTCGCGCACGCCACACGCCCCAAGAAGCGAACAAACCCCCAAAGTCGTGGGAGCACCCGAACCCCCTAGGCGAAGCCGCAGCCCCGCCGGCTGTAAAAACAAAGCGACATTTAGCGATTGGGGACATCTAACGTTATGGTACTGAGAGGGGTGATCCTTCGTCGTTGTAGGGACCGCGGCACTAGTCCGCCATCTTGTAGCTAGTCGCATTTGGGTTGCACTAGCGAATAGACGTGTGTGACAATAAACGTATTTAGACATCTCTAATCGTTTAACTTAGCACCTCGTTAGTGTGTCCCCTAAACTGGTGACCCGCGACTCACGAACACGCAACAAATAAAATTAGGAGTGCTGAACAATTTAGTCGTGAAAAATAAAAGTAACTGTGATATAGTGAAAATGAACACGCAACAAATTAGGCCCGCCAGCATCACGCCCGCCTACGCAGCGAAAAATGAGGACGGCTTAGCTACCATTTCCATAGCGGCACGAATCCCACAGTTCTGGACAGAATTACCCAGGCTGTGGTTTGCCCAATTCGAGGCGACGATAGCCCCTCAGAAGCAAGGCGAGGACTGCAAATTCCAGCTAGTGATTTCGAAACTCGGCCGGGACGCGCTCCAACAGGTGTCGGACATAGTTTACAACCCACCTGAAAACAACAAATACACAACCCTCAAGGCCAGACTACTTGAGGTATTCGAGGAATCCCCTGAACGACAGTTCCACAAATTGGTAAGCGAACTAGATTTGGGGTCACAAAAGCCGTCGCAGCTACTAAGGAAAATGAAAGAATTGGCTCGCAATTGCCAAGCTAGCGACGAAACGGTGCAAAATATATGGACCTCACGATTGCCCCCAAGCGTTCGGGCAGTACTTGCGGCCAGTCAGGATCAAAAGTTAGCAAACCTGGCACCCATAGCTGACAAAGTCATGGAGAGCATCCAGCATAGCCCCTTGACAACCGAGGCAGCGGCCGTGAGTACCACGCAATCTAGCAGCAATCCAGATATATGCTCACAGATGCAAAGTCTACTAACAGAGATAGCAGAATTACGCAAAGAAGTACGTAGTCGACCTAGAGACAAACCCTACGACAATGGGTACAGGTCCAGAGACAACTCCAGCAGCAAGGATAGGCGTAACAGCAAGCAATGGATACCGCCACAACAAGGCACATTATGCTTCTCCTATTATCGTTTTGGACCAGCGGCAAAGAATTGTAAACAACCGTGCAAATGGAACCAGAACCAGGGAAACGAGTAACGGCGGGTTGCGAAGAGACACGCCAACCTGCGAACTATCGTCTCAGCGTACTAGACAGTAAGAATGCTTTACACTTTTTAATAGATACCGGAGCCAATATCTCCGTTGTTCCTATCTCTAAAGTACATAGTAGTTATAGAAAAAACAAAGTTGATTATAAATTATACGCCGCTAATGGCTCAAACATCCAAACATTTGGTGTTATTAATTTAGAATTAAATTTAAACCTAAGAAGAGCTTTTAAGTGGGACTTCATAATAGCGGATGTGAGTCAACCTATCATAGGTGCTGATTTCCTAAACCACTATAAATTAATTGTAGATGTAAGCTCTCAAAAATTGTTAGATAAGGTAACCAATCTTAAGGTTAATGGATATTTAGTAAACGGCATAGAATCTACACTAAGTACATTTGATACTAAAATTGATTGCTGTAACATTCTCTCTAAATATCCTAACATAACAAAACCATTTAATTTTAAGGCCAGTCCTAAACATAATGTGTACCATTATATAGAAACTACGGGCCCACCGGTCCACGCAAAAGCCCGGCCATTACCTGCTCACCTGTACAACAAGGTAAAACAGGAATTTAAGTGCATGCAGGAAGCCGGCATCTGCAGTCCCTCAAGCAGCGAGTGGGCAAGCCCCCTCCACGTCGTGCCCAAGAAAGACGGAAACATTCGTCCGTGCGGCGACTACAGGAGGCTAAATGCAATAACTAAGCCTGACAGGTACCCGATTCCTAGAATACAGGATTTCACGTTCGGCCTTGCAGGTAAGTCTATTTTTAGCAGAGTAGATGTAAATCGTGCCTTCCACAACATACCCATTCATCCTGACGATGTGGACAAAACAGCCATAATTACCCCATTCGGTTTATGGTCGTTCTCCAGGATGACCTTCGGACTCTGTGGGGCCCCACAGACGTATCAAAGGTTCATGGACAACGTGGTACTAAAAGGCATAGAGCAATTATCATATACTATAAACAATAAGTTAGAAACTTCTCAAATATTTTGTTACCTAGATGACGTAATCATAGCGAGCACATGCTCAGAAATTAATTATAAGCACTTAGAATTATTATTTCAGCGTTTTGACGAGTTCGGATTAACAATTAATCTAGCAAAATGCGAGTTTGGGCAGCCTAAAACCGAGTACCTAGGCTATGAGGTCACCGACAAGGGCATAAAACCTTTAGCCGACAAGGTCAAAGCCATTATGAACTTCCCACGTCCCAAAACTTTGGAGCAACTGCGGAGATTCATAGGGATGGTGAATTTTTATAGGTTACACATACCTCACGCCATCGAACAACAAAAGGAGCTCAATAAATACCTCGCTAAAGCTAAGAAAAAAGATAAGTCTGAGGTCCCATGGACCGACGTAGGGATTGCAGCCTTCGAAAAATGCAAGGAAAGTCTCAAGGACGCAGCAACCCTAGCATATCCACTACCAGACGCGCCCCTAAGCCTCATGACGGACGCATCGGACTCGTGCGTTGGAGCCGTTCTTCAACAATTTACAAATAATTCTTGGATACCATTAGGTTTTTATTCTAAACACTTATCATGTACCCAAGTAAAATATAGTACCTACGACAGGGAACTTTTAGCAATCTACTTGGCCGTGCAACACTTTAGAAATCACATAGAAGGTCGTCCTTTAACTATTTTTACTGACCATAAGCCGTTGACATTCGCATTCAGTAAAAATAATAGTGACAAAGAAATCCCTAGAAGAGTTAGACAGCTTTCGTATATAAGCGAATACTCGACAAACATACAACATATAACAGGGTGCAACAATGTTGTAGCCGACACGTTATCGCGAGTCGAAACAGTAGCCAGTCCTACGACGTTCGATTTCGCAGAAATAAGTGACGCGCAGGAACATGATACCTACATAGCAACTGTGTTGTCGGGACAAAGCGATAACAAGCTAAGTAATGTAACGCTAAAACGATGCGTAATACCGAACTTAAGTAAAACAATTTACTGTGAGGTATCTACTGCCAACATAAGGCCTTATTTACCCGAAAAATTTAGGAAACAGGCATTTGAGGCAATTCACAGTATTAGCCATCCCGGAGTCCGACTATCGCGCCAGCTTGTCGCCCAAAAATATTTTTGGCCAAGCATTAACAAGGACGTAGGACAATGGGCAAAAACGTGCATTAACTGTCAGCGATCAAAGATATCGCGACATACTAGTTCAGAACTAGGCATTTTTCAACCAAGCGAACGTTTCGATCACGTTCACATTGACATAGTAGGACCTCTGCCTACCACCCAACAAGGGTATAGATATCTCATAACTATAATTGATAGGTTTACAAAATGGCCTGAAGCATTTCCGGTGTGTAACATTACAGCGGAAGTAGTCTCAAAAGTGATCTATGAAGGGTGGATCTGCCGCTTTGGCACCCCAAAAAAAATCACTACAGACCAGGGCCGTCAATTTGAAAGTGATTTATTTAAGCATTTAATGACTTTATTAGGCATTAAGAAAACTAGAACCACGCCATACCATCCGCAATGTAACGGCATGATAGAGCGATGGCATCGTAGCATGAAGGCATCCCTCATGGCTAGGTTAAACCATAGTGAGTGGTCAGAGGAGCTACATTCAGTTCTCTTAGGGCTTCGAGCAGCTATCCGCAGCGACACAGGTATCAGCGCAGCACAATTGGTGTATGGCCAAGGTATCCGCCTCCCGGGAGATTTCTATACAGACTCACCAGAGGTAAGCACCAACACGCATATTTACCTACAGCAACTACAGCGGGTGATCAAACAGCTACGGCCCACAACTAAGAGCCATTCGAACACAAGGTCAATATTTGTGCATCCTGACCTGGCCAAGTGCTCCCACGTATTCGTAAGAAACGATATGGTAAGCAGACCCCTCACGCCTCCGTACGAAGGGCCTTACAAAGTCGTTAGTAAGGACGATAAATGGTTTACAGTACAGTTACCTAACAGGCAAAGTCAAATCTCTATAGATAGATTAAAACCTGCATACTTAATGAATAGCACAGAACCCCCTGTGCCACCAGTCATGCCAGCACCAACGCCGCCGGCGTCGGTTAGCACAAGCCAACCGGAAGATATCAATAACTCTTCCTCACAGAACACGGCGCCAGTTCCAAAGTTCTCCCGTGCTGGCAGACAAGTCAAACTTCCCGTCAGATTTAGGTAAGTTATAAAAAACACAATTCATACTTACTTACTCACCTACTCAACTATGTACACACCTCGGACATTTGATCCCCGTCAGCAACTCGCATCCGGTACCCAGTACAATGCGCAATGTTTTAATATACTACAAATTCGTAAGTAATGATAGGGTGAACATGAGTCAACACGCTCAAATCAGTACAATCTTAGTTACACAAGTAACAATGTTTGATAGACTCACATCCGACTATTCATGAACAATACTTACATTATGCATTATGTAACTGAAACATTGTACTAATTATTATACAAGTATGAAAGGGCCATGCGAGTAGCGATTTAAGAATAAAAGGGATATCCGGCGCCGTCATGGCGACGCTGCCGATCACTACGGTGTTGTTGAATTAATTATTGCAGAGCGGGCGTCATGGCGGTCACCATTAATTACATAGTATGAATGAGTATAGGTTAAGAAAAATGTCCCTACTTGTCCACGCAACGTGGACACTGTATTATTGTGCAATCATGTTGCATCAAGTATTTTAATTAATAACAATGATTATTAGCTATTATTTGTCAGTGTATACAAGCGCTACAGCCACATAATGGGCAAAAATCAAAGTAAATTGCAAGATGTTATTATCGCACAAAACGGAGCGAACTCTGCGACCACTAAAGAGATTGCCACAGAGCAAAGATTGGATTATTTAAATATGCTCTCAATCATAATCATTGTAAGTGTGGTACTATTATATTCATATATTTTATACCAGCATTATAAGAAACATACTCAGAAAGTATTTCAAAAACAATTGGACACTACCGCAGCAGCGTTAAGCCAAGCTGCAAACAGTACCAATCAACGCCAATTTATGCAACAAGTGTAATAGAAATAAGGAAATTGTTGTTCGGTATAAAGAAAACACTGTATGTATTATTATACAAATTTTATTTTTTTCTTTCAAATGTACCACTAGATTAAGACTGTTAATTTTGTAACAATGTATAACCTTCTTTTTTTACCATTTTAAATGTATCAAAATTATTAAAAAAGGGGGGGATGAGTGTAGGGACCGCGGCACTAGTCCGCCATCTTGTAGCTAGTCGCATTTGGGTTGCACTAGCGAATAGACGTGTGTGACAATAAACGTATTTAGACATCTCTAATCGTTTAACTTAGCACCTCGTTAGTGTGTCCCCTAAATCGTATTTCCATTTAAGCGGGTCGTCCTTCTTGTATATTTCAACACGGCAATAGGCTACCTAATTATTATATGGAACTTAATAAATGTCCTATGGTGGATTAAGCTAAGAAATGGAGAGATTGTCTTGGCAAACGTCAGGATTTTTTTTTACATGTGTAAATTCGACATTACCGACTTAAAAACCAACACGTTCCCTACGTACTGCCTGCGGTTGTGAGTCCTGTGAAGGCCCTCGGAAGTATATCCCCAGGAGACCCAACAGACCTTGGCTACCACTGGGCGGCGTCAACTTTACGCGCTTAGTATATAAAAAATTAAATTAAAAATTTAAAAAACCCCCGACTCACAAAAAAAGAACAATAAAAAACCTGTAAAAAGGAAAAAATAACTATTATATTATGACCTATCTACCCTAAGTATTGAACCTTTATTATTATTAAAGGTAGCTATATTATTTACGTATTCATATTTTTAACTAACAGTTTGTCTCGTCGGGGACCGCTCACCTAATCGTACGTCAGTCTCTGTTTAGGTATAGAGCGGTCCCCCCGACGAGACAAACTGTCTACTATTATATTAATATGACCTATCTACTGTTAGGGTAGATAGGTCATAATATAATAGTTACTTTTTCCTTTTTACAGGTTTTTTATTGTTCTTTTTTTGTGAGTCGGGGGTTTTTTAAATTTTTAATTTAATTTTTTATTTCATGTTTTTTATAGGGGTTTTTTAATATCAACATACGTATAGTCTATCAACAATTATTCAGTGCTAATGCGAATTGCGCGGAGTGTGGTTATAGAATTAGAAATACATTCCACTCCTCATATCTTTCGAATGGCTAAACCGATTTTCATAAAACTTGCGGTATCGTGATGTATAAGTTATGACCTTTCATTTGATACCCAACACGGGTATATTTGAACACATTCAATTTTTCATCACCACTTTCACCCCTCATATCTTTGAAATGGCTTAACCGATTTTTATAAAACATAGCTAAAAATCGGTTCATCCGTTCGGGAGCTACGATGCCACAGACAGACTTACACACACACACACACACACACACACACACACACACCCACACACACGTCAAACTTATAAATTTTCTAGACATTATCATCTTAATTACTTTATAAACCTTTCCACCACAATGCAGTATAATTTATACAGATACCTATTAAAACTATCTAAATACTTGCAAAAGCTACGTGATAAAACTAATAAAATCGAATTCTCTTGTAAATTATGAGCAGTTATGAGTATGATTTATGTTACTGATGTGGGTACATTATAATACGAGCATTAAGGTGGTTCTGGTCGCGCTTATAAACTGCTTGGTGGGTGTATAAAGATAAAATGGTGTTTAACCAAAAAGGGCGCGGCTAAATTAGTTTACAGAGCTTTTTCTCATACTCGATTATGAATTTATTGACGTATATTGGTTTTTATTGGATAATTTTACTTTTTAAGTAATGGATTTGTTATACTTTCAATTTTTTCCAGTATTTATATCCCTAGTTACTTGTTCAAAATTTAGTTTAGCGACAAAATAAAAGTCGTATTTCTATCCTACAAAAGATTGTCGTACAAGAATAGAATCTAATTTAAAAATAAATCTAAGGAGTATAGTTGCAGTTTGATTGTTGTACAAGAATAGAATCTAATTAAAAAATAATTCTAAGAAGTATAGTTGCAGTTTATAAATCTCAAGCATAATAATAGCAAAAGCTTTGAGCAAAGCATTTTCATCCACGTGGTTTTCTGGCGGATACCACTACTTGGTTAATATTTTACATCATATCTCCTGCCTGCTGGGTAAACCTACTACTGCTGATGCCTGCTGCTACTGGCAATTTGTAATCAGTGTCATCTAATGTGAACTGCTCGCATTGGAATCAAAGATTGTACAGAGCTAGGTGTAATTTATAAATAAATAAAAACAAAGAAGAATGTGTGAGGCTTATAATAATACTAGCTGACCCGCGCAACTTCGTTTGCGCCACATAAGAGAGAGTATTACCTGTTCCCGTCGCATTTACTCCCGTCGCGTTGCGTTTACTCCCGTAGCGTCTCGTCGTTAATATTCAATACTACGTGAGAGAGAGAGAGAGGGAAAGGTTTCTCGTCGCGTGTATTCCCGTGGCATTATTGTAGAAAAAAATTAATTGCCATTAAAATGGTTATTGTGTACCAACCCAAAGATAGACACATGCCATCGCGCAATTATTTTGGAACTTTTTTAAGAGAAACTATTTTGTAGCACATATTTTTCACATAGGTAACTATAAATGGTGTAGTGGGGCCCTACCAACACCTTCGGGGCCCAAGTCAACCTCACGTGCAAGCTCGTGCACCTGCTGAACAACGGACGAGGCTCTGACGGCGGCGGTCCATTTCAACACGGCGATGGGCTCACCACCTGTTACGTGGGACCGAATTGTATACGGTGAAATGTGGGCCGGTATAGGCCTCTGCCTACCCCTTCGGGGATAAAGGCGTGAGTATATGTATGTATGTATGTAACTATAAATATTTACGAAGCACACGCAACGAAGCTCTCAAAAGGAATAACTTTTCCCCCGTTTTTGAAACCTTTACTATTACTGCTCCGCTCCTATTCTTGTAGCCTGATGCTATATAGTCTATGACAGTCCACAATAACGTAGCTTTCTATTGGTGAAAGAATTTTTAAAATCGGTTCAGTAGATCCCGAGATTACCCCTTACAATTTAACAAACACACAAACTTTACTTCTTTATAATATGAGTATAGATAGATGAGTATAGATTGAAATTTATCTCATCCATAACAGTTTCTTTATGCATCACTTCTTGCCACTTCGTAAACAATTTATTCTTGGGAAAAGAGAGAACTTAAGCTTGCGTAGGAAGTTTACGCCCTTATAAATATTTTTATGCATTCCTTTAGCGCACGGATAGAAGTTTATGTGGTATAATTTTATACGTTTCCTTGAATACCTATGTTAAAATATTATACGAACCATGACGATTCTAGTCCTCCCCTTTTTTTTACGTGTGGAAATCCCTCATGGATGTGATCCGGACTCCGACTAAATCACACGTGCCCTCTACCTACCGCCCCGAGCCCCGGGTAAGCCCTCGGAAGGATGTCCCAGGCTTCCAGACAGACGTTAGCTACCTAGGGGTTCGGCTACCATGGCGCGTCTTTGGAAGTTGGTCTGGGTGTTATCCCGCTTCTTGAGCGTGAGGCGAGCATGAAACTATCACACCACGCCTTCAAAGAGAGATCTAGATTCCTTTTCTATTGACTGTTTGAAGTGGCAGTGGGCCGGCCATATCTGCAGAAGAACCGTCGGCCGATTCTAGAGTGGAGAACGCGTCAACGCAAACGTGGGGTAGGACGTCCACCCGCTAGATGGGCCGACGACCTGGTAAAGGTCGCAAGCTGGGACTGGATGCGGAAGGCGCAGAACCGTGTACCGTAAATTGGGAAAGGCCTTTGTCCAGCAGTTGCCGCGATAGGCTGTTTTGATTGATTTTGATTTTGATTGTAATGATATTATTATTATTACGGTCAATGATATTCCTTCGTTTTACTGTAAATATATTTACAAAAAAATCTTGTGACGTTCCTTTATGTACATTGTATGTAATGTAGATCGAAATATTTTATTTGTTTTACTAGACGTTGTTGTTACAATGCTATTTTGTAATACTTTGAAATGTTACCCCTAATTTAGCAGTAAAATGTCAAACTTTGTGCAAGTGCTTGAGAAACAGTAACTTTTCATAGCATCGATATGAATAATAATTTAAACTGAAATATTGAATACAAAATAAAATAGTGTTCTAGGTGAATTTATGATATTACTAACAAATATTTACTATAAAATATTACACACCCACAGTAACATACGTTTTCACATGTTTTTCTTGAAGGGGTAGATAGAGAAGGGAGAATCCAAGATCCGTCGTGAATCCTGGGATATCCTTCGAAGGCTTCTTCACACGTTTACGAGTGTGGCGACCGCCACATAGCGAAGAACAGTTGAAGTCCTGCATCGCGATATGAAAGTTCTCGCAACGAAGTATAGATAAATCTTGAATCGCGATATCAGAATTCTCACGATGATGAATGATATAACCAACAGTCCAACATCAACCGTTGGGCTTCGGCCCGCCAGGCGCGAACACCTAGCCTGGTCGGAGGATCCTCCCTTTGTGTGTTGGAGGAACATTCCCAACCTTTCCTCCACAACGAGATATAGATTTTTGACAGACAGACGGTCGGACGGACAACAACGTGATCCTCTTAAGGTTCTATTTTTTTCCTATGAAGTACGGAACCCTAAAAGGGGTAGGTAGTGCCTCAATCGTATATAAAACCTGCCAAGTGTAAGTCGGACTCGCACTCAGAGATCACGTTTGTTGTAACCCCCCTTTAATCCCCGCTTTTTTCTAATTTTAGCTGTTTTAGCTATCACGTTTCTTGAGATAAAGCCTCGTGATGGACAGGCAGTCTCATGAATAGGGTCCTGTTTTTACCTTTTGAGTATGGAACCCTAAAAAAGTAGAGACACACGTGGCACAAAATACACACATATTTCACAACCTGTAATACGTCGCCAGCGTTGATGAGCCTATTTGCCTTGTTCAAACGCACAGGGGCACGTTCTATCTACATGCTGTTCAAACTAAAAAATTGTGTGCGTGTACCTAACCTTTACGCGCGATTGAAGTAAATAGTAGATTGTACTACTAGTGCATAAAAGAAGCCATTTTATACGAGACGTTTATCCGCCCGAGCCAAAGGCGAGGGTGGATATTAAGTCGAGGATAAAATGGGTTTTATGATCTAGTTATACACTCTGCTTTTCACTTCGATTGCAAGGAAATTTTTAATGTTTCTTAATTTATACAGAACACAGAAAGTACAAATTAAATGTAATAAAAAAAACAAGTTATTTAATAGCGTTTTATTATGTTTGGTTCATAGAGTAACACGATCTTCATGGTACCGTCTCTACGGTCTAGTATGGCCATATTGTTTTAGAAGAAGAAAAAGAACTTTATGCACTAGAGCATAAAATGTTGTTTTAGTCCGCATACACCCAGCATAAACAAAAACTTTACGAGCATAAGTAGTGAAAACTTCTTTGCCATTGACGGCATCAAATGTTATATTAATATGATTCATTCGAATTTTGAAATAATAAGCGCAGAGCAGAAAAAAAAACTGAGTTACTGCCTAGTCGCGCCTAAAGAAGTTTCACTTCAAAAATAGCCGTAATAAAACTAGCTTTTTTTTGCGGTGTATTACCTATCCATTTCGACAAGCACCTGTTTATCGACGTGACTCCATCAAATACGCCTTGTTACAATGTTATGCAAATAGAAGCTATCTCGTCATGAATTTTACAGCGTACTTCGGTACATAGTAAGTTGTCGGCTGGTTGAAACACTGTCGTGACATCGTGGATTGAATTTATTATGTACACAAAGTGCGTGTCTTTTGCAAATCATTGAAATGGCAAATAAACTGTTGTAGCATGTTTCAAGTGAATGTGTATCGGTCATTTACTAGACAGTTATTAATATTTTAAGATAAAGCCAGCCCTGCAAGTGGTTCACCTGCTGACTTACGGACGAGGTTACATCGAAGAAAAAATAACCCGTATCAACCAGTGTGTGAGAGAGAATGATTTAGTTACAATTCATTCATTGTAACTAAATCATTCTCTCAGTATTAAATTGAGTGAGAGCTACGTTCAGCAGTACAGTGTGATAGACCATTGTATAGAACTATAATACTTACCATGTGAACAATCATTGTAGTAATAGTAGATCTAAATCTATGCCTGCGTCCGGAATTGGATTGTTACAGACTGATTAGATTGAAATACATCCCGGTCGCTTCGTTCCACTCAACTCTTGAGAACTTCACTTACTTCGGTCCTCAGTCATTTTTAGGTATTTTTCAAGATAGGTAATACCATTAAATATGAATTAATTTAGGTTATAAGTACCTAGTTAAAATGAAAATAACAGATCTGTTTTAAAGTTTTATTTCTTTGTGATATTAAATAGACGCAAGGATGTAAATAGTAATTGTACAATACACTTATATACTTTTTACATTTACATTAGAGTTATGAGCATTTATATAATAATATTCGTGTATTCATCATAGATATGTACAAGTTTGGTAGGTAAAACACTGTACGATACGCTTTGTCTTGTTAAAGCTAAACTATTGTAGTTTACAATGATAATTAATAATATAGACTTTAGCACACTGGTTGCGTTCTGCGGGAGCGGTAAGGTCGAATAAAAAGGAAGACCGCATTATAATAGTAAACAACATTGGCGGTCCGGGCAATCGGTCGGCGGTCCAACCAATGCGAGCGCAGCAAACTGTCACATTTTGTTCGTTTGTTACAGTCAACAAGATCGCCTCCCGTTGTCCGCCTACCGCCCGAATATCGGTCCTTGCGTTCTTTCCGCTTGTCCGCATTGTTAGATTGTTTAATCTGTACAAAATATTACAGAGACGGGCAATGTTGTTCATACTTAATGCGGTCTGCGTTCTATTTGGCAGGACCGGTGCGCATAGACCGCAGCTTGTGTGGCAAATCCTTAATGGTATTGAAATCATGGACGTATAAAAAAGTCGGACGGGTTCTCGCTAAACAAAAAACTGTGTCCTTTTAACTTAGTCGGTTTTCGTGTACGTATCGTTCGCACGCATACATTCACACATTATGGATTCAGTTCAAGATACTTCTGTAGCTAAAATTCGTCAACACGTAGGCATGCAGCTGTCATTTGAGCTGCCTCAGCTTTTTTTTACTGCGAGTTCCTACCGCATTTTTATATGATCATGAGAGGTGTGACCTCTATCTAATAATTTAAGCTTAGTATAGTTTATGTGCTCATGAAAAAAATATATACGTACGAAATAAATGAACCGTAGCAATATTATGCAGCACACAGAAATAATAATTGTCTATGTACATTATAATAATATTATAATGTTCTTGATCATAATTATTATTACGTTCAAGAACATTTCCACACTAACGATTTTATCAATAAAATTCTCCTTTAATTTTTTAAAATATTACTCTTATACTTGGGATAGATACACGTCTTTACAAGTCAACGGTGCTACCGAATTTAAAAAAAAACACCCCTTTAGCCTTGTTTACCAAAAGCAAGCGTATTGCTTTTGGGGAACAAGGCTTTGAGCTTTAAATTGTGCTTCAGATTTTTTAAACGGAATTGGATGTCGATAAAATAAAAATCCAACCTGTAGAGTGTCTGCCGTCACCACAACTTGTAACTCAAGAGTTACAAGAACCAACAAGATTTTTTTTTGCAGAAAACATGTTTTTTCAATTCACTAGAGGTCGACCACAACTTTCTTTGGAATTGGAGAAAAATGTTCTTGTTTTTGTTGAGCATAGCTTCAATTACACAATATTATTATGTAGATTTGACAATTAAATCTACCTATGGTTCAACATGATTTCTGAATTGTTTTTAATTAATATTGATTGTTTCTTAAAACCTATAATACTCTAACATCAGGCGATGGCTGTATGCTGTGTAACAAGAAACAAAGCAAGTTACTAGGTTAAATTAAAATTTCAGAATTCGCCGTCTTGTCATAACAATCTTCAAATAGCTGCCTGAATGCTTAAAACATTTTTACAAACATGATTTCAAAATATAATTCAGAAGTGTCACTATCATAAAAAAGGTTGCAGATATATTCACAAAGTATTGGCACAAGACAATTTCGACCATTCATAACTTGTGATGAAAACTCAAGAAAATTAGAAACTACACTATCAATGTAATGCATTTACCGAATTATTTTAATTCGTAGACGATTAAAATACAACATTGTTCCTCAGCATTCGACGCGTAAATTCTATATATTAAACAGATATGCTTGTGTACAGATTTCATATTGATGACCTCAAGATATTATAATTGAACTAGCTGACCCGCGCAACTTCGTTTACGGCACATGAGAGTTAGAAAAAGAGAGGTATGGTATTAATATTTTGAGTAATATAATGTTTCCCGTCGCATTTACTCTCGTCGCGCCTAGTCCCGTCGCGTCGCTTATATATAAAATATAAATCGTCGCTTATTATATGTACATGACAGCTGACCTGCGCAACTTCGTTTGCGTCACATGAGCGAGAAAGAGAAAGGTGTAGTATTAATATTTAAGGTGATATAATGTTTCCCTTCGCACTTACTCCCGTCGCGTCGCTTATATTCATTAGAGCTGACCTGCACAACTTCGTTTGCATCACATGAGATTGAGAAGGAGAGAGGTGTGGTATTAATATGTAAAGTGATAAAATGTTTCCCGTTGCATTTACTTCCACCCGTCCTTTTTTTGGTACGGAACTCATGTGTGTCCGACTCGCACTTGGCCGGTTTTTATAGTTCAGTTGATTGGCTACCACTGCAGTCCATGTTTACTTACTCCCGTCACGTCGCTCATACTTCAAAACTTATTAAAAAGCGTTATTGTAAGTGAACCTTAAAAGATAGGCATATGCTGGTGACGTCATTTTTTTGTAACTTTTAAAGGGGAACATTTTCGTAATACAAAACTTTCACGTAACTTTAACCATTTACGCAACGTACGCAGTAGAAGCTCTCAAAAGAAATAAAATTTCCCCGTTCTCGAAACATTATTTATGGCTGCTCCGCTCCTATTCGCATTAGCGCGATTTTATATCGCCATTAGCCATTCTCAATAAATGGACTATTAAACTGTAAAATAATTTTCGAAATGCAACCAGTAGTTTCTGAGATCCTAGGACAAACAAACTCTTCAGTTTTATAATATTGTGAGCGAACCTTAAGAAACAGACAAATTAGGTTATTGTGAGCGAACCTTAAGAGACAGACATATGCTGCCGCGGACTTTTTTTTAGAACTTTTTAAGAGAAACAAAATTGTAATACACAATTTTTACGTATCTTTAACTATTTACGCAGCGTACGCCTCGGAAGCTCTCAGGTGGTAAAAAATATTCCCCGTTTTCAAAACATTATTGATTGCTTCTTCGCCCCTATTCATCTTAGCGTGATGTTATATAGCCTATAGCCATCCTCAATAAATGGACTATCAAACTGTGAAAGAATTTTTGAATTCCAACCAGTAGTTCTTGAGATCCTAGCGTTCAACCATACAAACAAACAAACAAACTCTTCAGCTTTATAATATTAGTATAGATATAAAATTATGCTTTATATATTTTTGGTTCTTATGTACTAATATTTACTATGATTTTATTACTAGAAAATCCATTTGTTTGGATTATAATATGCTATAAATTGTCCGTGAATATTTATTTATTTATACGATTCTTGATAAATGAAGACATTATTCTCACACTGAAGTTAAAACAGGCTATCGCCTTAAAAAAATAATAGTGATCTTATAATGGGGTGTATATAACAAAATTTCTGTGTAATAAAGGTTCCAGAAGGTTCCTTTAAAGCTTTTGACTGATAGAGAGAAGCGATTTCCTCGAGCTACGATAAAAGAACAGGTAATAATGAGTATAATCATTAATTGCTATTAATGTTATTATTTTCTGAATTGATGCTTAACTTGTACGTGCTCAGTGTGCGTAAGGTATGGATGCCCCTTTATTAACACGATACCGATTACAAGATAGGACTAGTACGCATTTCAGTTCAAAATGAAATGAGATAAGGTGTTTTGCATGGGGTCCCAATGCGCATAGATTTTTAAGAATTTGAAAAAGTGTCTAGTAGAATCGAGTGGTGACCCAAGGACTGGCAGTTTTCTCTCTCAGCGAATAGGTATTGCCATTCAAAGGGGGAATGCTGCTAGTCTTTATTCGCACATTTTCCATTCATATTAATCGTAATGTGTCGTGCCAATGAAGAAACTCCCAATTCCAGTCTACTAAAATTACATACAAATGTTTCTACATTAAAATAAAATGTATTTGTTAATTGTATGTGCATCACACGTATTATAAAATTGATGAGGGATAAATCTATAAATAGTGGAGGGAATAATATAGTCTTAGCTTTGAAATGATAATATTCAATTTCAAATATTTAATCATAGTATTTGGAAATATTCCGTGATTTGGATTTAAGGCCTACATTGACATCATCTGTCCACATGGTCCCCAATCAGCAGAGATTCATACATTTAGAAATTAAATGACTAATATATATAGTAAATGATTACAGTTTATCTAACTTATGTAAGTGCTTTCACTATGTTGAACTATTTACAAATTTTAATGTCTAAGAAAAAAAAACATTTTCAATTGACTATCAAATATACATTATTTTGATGTATTTTGTTTGGTATTTTAAACATTGCTTCTGAAAATAATTTAGTACTTAAGTTACTTCTATTTTTGAATGTATTTGGAAATTTGATTATTACTTTATACTGATGCATGATTTATATAAAAAGATAATGAGTTACCTAAGTTCCCTCAAAAGTATCTTAACATGTCTTACACTCTAACACACCATGTGCAGGAAATACATTTCATTGGACCAAAATTCAACCTTCAAATCTTTCACAGATTCTACCACTACACACTATTCTAGTTATTTGCAATAGATTTAGATTTAGTTGCAGTAAAAATTTTTATAAGTAATAATTACACTTATACCTAATACACTACTTACTAAAGTAATCGAAGGAATCTAAGACACTGCAGATTATCATGATACATCATATTTTAAATATACTTAGGTAGACTAATTTACTAAGTGTAAAATTCTTATACACACTTCCAATTATATCAAAAGTGGCACTGTATTATTAATGATAGTAAAGTTATTGTGCAGTCCGTATGCTAAAATGTGGATTAAAAGACTTACATAAGTATATATTATATTACCACTCAATAGACACGGGAGATAAGTCACAAAATATTTATATTTGAATCAATGAAACACTTGACACTATATCTATGGTCCCTCATCAAAATACACACGCACACACACTCACTTATAGAACTTCAGCAGAAAGTCTTTGAAATTCGTTGTAAGCCGAAATCCTTAGTAATACGTACTAGAACACACCATTGTAAAAAAGGGAAAGTTTATAGAAGTCCAGTGCAGCGCGATGCTGTTTCTCAGTCATCGCCTCTCGGACTGTGTGCAGGACTAGGCCAAGGAGGCCTAATTTTTTCCAGCACATATTTGAGCTGGAAATTTGTATGAAAATGCTACAGATACTCATCTATCCGGTCGTAGTCTTCGTCGGGAGGTGAAGGACCAGACACTGAGAGAATTGGCAAGCCAAAGTGTCTTACTGTCTCTACGCTACTGCTGTCGTCGGATTTACTAGCTTCTTCATTAATAGTTGCTTCAACAGGATATTTGTTTCTATATAATCTCTCTGATGAATCACTCATTGCTGTTAATGGAATGTTGTCCGCAGATCTGTAATACACGAATTTTTTGTTAGTAATAGTCATTACAACCCACATTGATAAACATTCTTATCAATTTCTAAATGGCTGCATTATATTAATATTTGCGAATTACACCCTCAAATCAGTCTTACCAAATTCTTCCTTCGACATCGCCAATTGGTTGCGAAGGTCAGATAGCATCGCAGTAAGATAGGACAGTCAACCCTAAACTGCATTGTAAAAAGGCTCGGTAGATGAATTATTATAATCCAGAATATAAGTCTAACCCTTTAGATTCGGATTATGGGGCATACACACAAATGACAAGTGATTTGAAATTATAGTTTTTGAAGAAGTTATTCGAAGCGATCCATGTGGAAATGTGTACAGTGTACACCTCTAAAATGATTCCAAACAATTTTCTTAATCAAAATTTTGATTGTAAAGAAGACCAGAGCTCGTAGGGATAAATTATTATGTCAGGTGTATCATAACACGAGATTCCTACGGACTGAAAGTGTTTTTATTAATGAAGTAATGAATTTTATCTATAACGATGTTACTTACCTGGCTTTACGACATAATTTAGATTGAGAGCCGTGTCTTCTTAGGAACTCTCCAGCATCAAAACCCGGAAAGCCAGCTGGTTCAGCTGACACAAAAATGGCGGAGTTAACTCGAGGACGGGTGCAACGAGCCAGTAATCGCTCTTCACACTCCAAGCTCTGCGTGTGTGTATGCGACCAACGCATATGCTGTAACAACAAGAGAACACTTCGTTGAGACCTTAGTCTAACACATTAAACTTCTAAGCGGTGAGTTAAGACCATGCAGTGGATATGTATAAAGCAGAAGACAGGGCAAAGATACTAAAAAAATGTAAGTGTACTTGAGTTGAAGCAGTGGAAAGATACTATTTTTGCTATTTCAGAATAAGGATAGAATACGATAGGGTTCATAATTACAATACAAAACAACACAGCTCCTAAACAAATAAAGAGAAATAAGTTATTCTTGTTACTAGAATTAAGATTATTCCGGGTACTTAAAATTGTTTAGATGAATTGAGATGACTTGAGATGATGATGAAGTTTTACTTATATTTTAATGATAATGAAAGCGGTCATTACAATAATGTACGTAACAATTAAAATCATACAGTAGAGAATTCAATTAGGGACTAAACTTTGTATTGTAAGTATTAAATTCCAGAAAATATTTTGTTTCATTATCGATTCTTTGTAGATTTGTACACCTGGTTTTGTAATGGCACTGAATTAAAATCTAATGTCATCTTCGCCATCTCTATTATTAATAGTGACTTCATTTCCTATGCCATGTTCAATTTAAAATATTGTACAGAAATACATATGGACAAATTGTTTCGTCTTTTAAATAATCACTGTCATAAAGGAGATGTCCAGAAATGGTTTTTTATTTTCGAAAAAATCCAGCACCGTTGAACCAAATATTTTTGAATAGTGTTACATAGAACTAATATTATATTTTATAAAATGGAATTTTTAGTTTCTGCAATTTTGAGAACACATAATTTTTATTTTCGTCTAATTTTAGGCTGAATACGAACAAAACTTACGTTGCTTTAGCCTAACAAACAAATTAAAAGTTTGACATATTGTCACGCATGACAAGTGGATGACAGTTGTTTCAATGACAGTTCTTGTTTTTGTAAACAGTTATAATTTTTGTTTACTTTGGTAGGATAGAGGGTGAGATTCTTGCAAATATAAAAATAAATTGATTTATTGTGTCATGTTCAGACAAAAATTGTTACCTGCTATTGATTTATCTATGAATAGAGTGCAATATCCAACTAAGTAACGATATTGTTCACATGTAGTGTTTTGAAACTATGAGACTTAAACCGCATCATTGTAATTCTCAATTATGAAGCCGCTTAGCGTGACAACGCATTAATATATGCCAAGTGGTTGTCCTATCTAGTTATTTTATAATATTAAAAATTGATTGTAAGTCTATTAAACGAAAACAAATTATCTACGGTTAATATAATTATTATTTATTCAACATCTTGATTTTCAATATTTTCTCATATTGATATATGGTCTAAAACTGTGCAGGTGGAGAAATGTCATTTTGATCCAAGCCACGGCCACGTTGATGTCGGTATTTTTTTCGCATGATGCGATGACTATATTAACTGATGCCCGCGGGTCTGCCCGCGTCAGTTAATATAATAATATATTTCACCTCCTGAGTAATCCACTCTTTTAGTATTGAGACAAACTGCGGACTCGTGCTAGTAGCTTCGTACTGAAACTGTTGCCTGGCCCGAATAGCTATATTGCAATTTATGCATTAAGCCATGATACTATTGGCCTAAAAAAATAGGAAGTTTATTTGTAGTTACTTTAGTGCAAATAAGAATATAAAGTACTCCCTTTTTTTGTTTTTACGTGAGGGAATATACTCATGGATGTTATGCCGGACTCCTACCGACTAAAAAACTTTACGTAACGCCCAACAGTCTATGGTTGTGAGCCCCGGGTAAGCCCTCGGAAGGATGTCCCAGGACTCCCAACAGACCTGCGGCCGCCGCTGCGGCCTCGCCCAGGGGGTGGTTCGGGTGCTGTCCCGCGTCTTTGGAGGGGTTTCGGGTGTGATCCCGCTTCAAAAGGGGGCGTGCGTGAGTTCGTCACGTCACGCTGCCATCATGGGCTTGCTTCCGTAAGGACGGTGAGCGACCCTCTCACCGTCCTCAGACCCACGGCCATGGAGGCCGATAGTCCTCATGTAAAGTACTCCCTAAGAAAGGAAAGCAAAATAGTAATATACTTACAGTCAGTGTTTTAAAATCGAAATCCAAGTCCGAATCGCAAGTGGTAACAAATAACAGTTGTGAATAAGCCAAGTAGTTAGAGTTATATAAGTCCAAACACTATCAACATCCAATTCACGTGCACAGTCAAAGAATTCGTTGCGATAAGGCAAGTAGTCAAAATAAGTGGAAAATAACGAAACCAGTGAATACGTAAACAGCAAAGCGAGACGCGAATACGCGATATTGACATAATTGACAATTGACATTGACTTTATATGACAGTTCACAGTGATGACAGTCATAATTGCTATTACAAAAAATATATTTGTATTGCCATCCATTTAATTAAAATATCTACTGACATAAAATAACTAGTAGGTTTTCTCTTAAATGCAGGATTTAAAAATTATTATGTAACTAATTCTTGATTCCTAATTTTAGCTACTATTTATCAGTGTAATTTCAGTCATGCTGGATTTTACTTGGAATAAAAAACCAACGTCCGTACAAAAAGTGGACATCTCCTTTATGAAATTTCAAAATACTATTGATTTTTTCAAATCCTCTGTTGGTAGTTCCTGGGATATCCTTCCGACGACTTACCCAGCAATCCCAGTTGTAGGCGGTTACTGTTGTAGTGTAGTATAGTAGTTTTAGCTGGTAGGGAGTCCGGCATTGCCTTTATGAGGATTTCCACACATACAAAATCATAATATCTATCTATACAGGTAATTACATTATATTCAAGTTCCAGCACTGGCCTAACAAAGCTATTATTTGTAACTAACCATCAATCGTGTGTTTCATTATAGGACAAGGAATTTCTATATTTTGAAGAAAATAACTAAGCTTGGTTTGTATAATAAATAGACATTTGTGTAGTCACAACAGATTTGAGTTATCAGCTTTCATCATTTTCAGATTCATCATTTTCCAAAAACTCAACTGAAGATAAAATGTAAATTGCAGAAGTGTGCACAATCTTCATTTTGCATCTTAATCATCTACATGCAGACTATTGAAGTCCATATTAATAACTTTGCTGTTAATGGGATAATATTGTATACCCTTATTTCACATCCTACGATATCAATGTATTGACCTGATTTTTCAAATGGTTGTAATTCTGGAGAAGGGTTTAGACTATTTTTATTTCGGATAAACATTTTTTTTAACTTATTAGGGTAACACTTTTGTATTATAAACGTATTTCACTTTCCCAGTACCTTTGAATAATTTTTCTGAAACTTAAATAATGTTAGTTCGCATTATAACCTCGTGAACATGATACTTGCTTCCCATAGGCGTTAGGGTGATTATCCATTAACGCGCAATGACAATTCACGTAAGTTCACGTAGGTAATGCAGTTTTCTGCTACTTCAGCAACATGTCGGATTTCATCAACCACATCGTAGTCAAAACGTCATGAAGAATTTCGCAACCAAATCAGTCGTATAATAGCATTATATTATACCTGTGTCTATCTTCTCTCAAAGCGCAACTACTGAATGTGGTCGTCTAGTACGAGAACCCCTATGGTAACAAGACGAGTCATTATGTCTTATACTTGTACTGTGTACCGCAGTTGAACAATAAAGTCGTTGAAGTTTGAATCTTATTTACTTTGACTTTATTATTCTCAAATTACCTTTTGAAACTAAACATTAAATAAAATAAAGATGTGCAACAACTTTGCATCAACGAGCGCCTTGTTTAAAACTTAATTTCAAATCTGAATATTGTAAGGAGGTAAATCCTATTTCAAAACAATGCAATTATACACTGCTCATAATTTCATTAACACTGAGCGGGGCAAGTAATTACAAAATTAATTTGGGTATTAATACAGCATTTTGGAGTTTGTGAGAAATTGAATTATCAACTTTCCAGGTTGGGGCAACCTTTGTCAGTTGCGTAACAAGGGTAGAGAGTGAGCTGCATTTGACGTGCATATTGCAACCCACCCCACAGTCACTCGGCTTTTACGTAATTGGACAGGTGCAACAAATCCAGGGATAGCGAACATTTTATTAAAAACGAGTACGGTCACGGTTTATTTTCAATTTTTTTTTATAACTCTACCAATTCTAATAACTGGGATCACAGTTCTTACGCCTAGTTTGCAAAATATTAACGATTTGATCATTCTAATAAATGAAATGAATTTACATTTTATTTTTCCGTACAGAGAATAATAAAAAGTAGGACTAAATATCTATTATTTATTCAAATAAAAAATTACAGTTTTACACAGCACTATTATAAACTTATACTAAGGGATCTAGAGAATGTATTTATCTTCTTTTCTAATATTTAGGCAACCTACATAATGGACAACATCATAACACTTGAACAAACATTTGAGGATCACTTACCTAAATATTTGAGCCTATCGAATATTAGAACCCCAAACCTTTAAGCATTATAAAATCATTATACACGAACACTGCCCGTCCGTTATTGCCCCTGGTATTATCCAACAATTAGTTAACTTTAAGGCAGGTATAAAATGTGCTTATAGAAATATTCGTTCATATTTTGATTGTACTCAGTCTATGTTTTTATTATTTTGTATCAGAATTATTATTTCTACACCTAAACTACCCATTTGTCTTATAATCTATATCTTTCTCTCTTCATCCCAAGGTTGCCTGGCAGAAATTGCTATTTAGCGATAATGCCGCCCTTTGTACAATATCTGCAATTATTTATTTCTGTAAAGTATAACATGGTGTGCAAATAAAGTTTTATTCTATTCTATTCTATGTCCTGCCTGAATCTGATGCCCGCAGCTTCCTCCACCTGAATTTTCTTTCCATTTCTGCACCCCATTGAAACATATTCCAAGAATAAAAAGTCGGATACATTCAGTCAGTACAGCGCGATTGAGTAACAAACATTCAAAAATCTTCAAACATCTTCATAAACTTTTACATTTACTATATTATTAGGATTACACTTAAATTATTAGTGTTGAAACTGTAAACATCCAACGAAACTTTTAAATATTTGAGCTGAAATATGACATTCTTGGAAAAGTTGCTAATGATTCCTTTTGTCCAGGATAGTAGTTGCGGTAAAAGCCACAAAAGCATAAAGGCATTCGGGACGATATAGCTCTGTAGTAATAATTTGTGCTATCTTTTCTCTAAGGTATTACAATTATTTCAGATTGCGAATATGCCAAGTATTTGGGGTATTTTATTAATTACGTTCAACTTTATTTCTCTGTAATTTGTATTATCACATAGATATTAGCTTTAAAGTACACCGCTTAAAGAGTACCTATGCCTTGTCCTACTAATATATTAATATTAATTTTAAAAAAAGTTTTAGCTAAGAAAAGTTGTATACCCCTCCATAATGCAGGTGCTGAACCTTCCCAAAACAAACAGAGTGGAAACATTAAATCCCTTCAATTGATGAACTAAATACTGAAAAAAAAATACTGGTTCTCTGTTTTTGGGAAGTCTTACGATATACGCTAGCTTTATGTTGGTAACTCCACAAAAAAGGCGTACATCTCAATTTCACAATTAAATAGGCAAAGTCTTAAGACGTTAACAATAACATAATTAAACAATTCTAATGTTAAACTTAGTTTTCTGGTTAAAGTTTTATACAATCACTAGCGGTTCCGTGCCACGCTTCGCTGTGACTTTTTTATGGAGGTTTAATGTAACTATGAGAACGAGTAACAAACCAAAGAATGGGCATTTAAAAAAAGTTTAATTTAAAGCCGTAACCAAAATCATAAATCTTTCAGAAAATATAACTAACACCTGAGTCAATAGAAGATTTACTTGAAAAAAAAATTATATCTATACTAATATTTTTTTTTTCTTTATTATTTAAGGAATTTTTATTCATGATGAATATGTCAATTCCATCGTAGCTTATATAGTAAATAGACATATAAAAGGAAAACTTAACAACTAACTCTGATGGGGACCAAATAACTCGAACAGGCTTATAGCCGCTTCGCATCGAGGGGTTGCCAATATGTCATGGAGCATACCTACATTAAGTCTGTTCAGGTTACAAGTCCCAATCAGAGACTCTCGGGCTGCTTCGTAACGTACACATTCCACCAAAATGTGATGTACATCCTCTACCACGCCGCATATTTCGCAGTTTGGGGAGTCTGCATGTCTCATTAAAAATGCAAACTTCTTCAATGGCATGTGTCCGGACCTTAGACGCATTGCTGTAACTAGCAGTTTTCTTCCCAACGTTATGTCTCCAAACCAAGGTACACGAGGGGCTCACATTGTATCGTCTTGTACCATATGCCCTTTTCTCGTGAGCGCTCATTGAAGTACTCTTTCCAATTATTGAACGAGCGGTTTTTGTACTTTGGTAGTAATTCTGTGAAGTGTGGTAAAACAGGGACTAGTGTTCCAGTAACAGATGCGGTTCTCGCCAACTTGTCAGCCTCCTCATTACCTCTAAGACCGATATGTGATGGAACCCATTGCATCTTCAGGTCCGTGCCCTTTAAATTGCTCTCGTGGTACTAATATTATAAAGAGGAAACATTTGTTTTTTTTTGTTTGTTTGTTTGTTTGTAACGAATAGGCTCCGGAACTACTGGACCGATTTAAAAAAATTCTTTCACTGTTGGGAAGCTACACTCTTTGCGGTGAACATAGGCTATATTTTATTCCACTATTTCCACGGGAACGGGAACTACGCGGTTGAAACCGCGTGACGTTCGCTAGTTCTGTATGAATTATAAACTGAACATTGATCGTTCAGTTTTTAGAACATCGTGCGCACCCTTCAAAAAAGTTAATTTTTCTTGATAATTTTTCCCTAACGCACCAAAACTGACCTCTTTTTAGGTGAGTCAAACTTCTCTTATAAAGAACAGAAATCTAGTGGGTACCTACTAAGTACGTTGTATATAATATTTTATTCTGTAGCTGGCAGAATATAATTTAAAATAAAGCGTACAGCGCCATCTATTGTTAAAATCACTTTTAAAGCTGTTTTATTATTGTGGCGAAGATGTTAATGATGCAAAAAGTAGCCTAAAACCGTATACCGTACAGTTTTCAAAGCGTACACATACGCACAGAGCATTTTTATTAGATTAGTCAAGTTTTCCACTATAAATTGCACATAAAAATTTCAACATTAGTGGAACATGCTTTGGTGAGTCTAAGTTATTTTTATCTACACGTCCATCGACGAGTGGCGGGAATATACCAATAAAAGTTCGAGAATATACCAATAAAAATGGTTATATTGATGCGAGGACAATGATAGAGATTTCTCTAAATGCAGGGAATATAAGTAGGAGTTTTGAAAGTAGGTACATGTCCTTGAGGTCAGATTTAATTAAAATTCCAAATTACTAAGTAGCCAAACCCGCCCGATCAGATGCAGAACAATCATTTATTTGGCTCTGGCTGGCTTTTGCAACTTCATTTAATTACAGGCGTTTAGAGGACAAGTATGCAATGGATGTCCCAATTACTTCTTGTTAACTATATTCTCTTTTTTTGCATTGTCATAATCAAATATGATAGATAATGGGTTGTAACCTCTGCCGGTGGTGACAGACAATACTAGTGTCTGCTAGTCACCGACGTTTCCTTGCGATCTATTTCGGCTCACTAGCAGAGTAAGAAGTAACCGTTGAAACATTAATATATATGATCTGAAACGCCTCACTAAACCCATCCCTGTCGACTGTGTATTGTATTATGTATCTAGAGAGCCTGGGACAATGTAAGGTAAAACTCATCGTAGATACTTACAGCACCGATTATCACATCCCTGCATAAATGTATTTTCGGTACTTGGCCATGAGATGACACAATTACACTTAATAATTTAAAAATCCTATAGTGAAATTACTAACATCGGTTACACGAACAATGACGACTAATCATCTTTGTAGAAAGTTTATTTAACATTTTAAATGCGATTAGACTGTGGAAATATAAAATTAAAACACACGTGCATTTTGTGAATTTGGTGTATTTCGTAAACTGAATAAATATTACCTTAAGGGAAAAGGCTCCTACCCTGAGGTAACACAAACATTGATTTTATACCAGTTGAACTTTCGTTTTGGTTCACGGTACTTTCTAAAACACTCTTATCTCTTGAAAGTAACAAAAACATGTGCAATGTGAATTTTAACACCTTTAGAATAAAGGGATAAAGGGACAACATTAAACACATTTATTACATCTAAGTACACAAGTGCTGTATAACTCAACAGTGAATACTCATTGACAAGTAATTATGTGAATTGTGACGTGTTCAATTATCATTTCAAAAGCTGTAGTAGTGCTTCAATCACAACAAAAATACTCAGCATTTATAGCTTGTATAATGAAGTGTTCATTACTCGTTCAAGTCTGTGCAATTGTTACTCTCCGTGTGAGTAGCGTGCGTAGCATATAATACGTGTACAACGCGACTTCTGTAACACACTAGTAAGCGTGTTTCGGCTTACTTGGTGGTCGCAATCGGCACACGGGCATTGGCAGTGGGAGTATGCCCGCGATCTACCGCGGGCAAGGTTCCGCTAGCTACCCAGGTTATGATGTTCGTCTTGGGCCGCATGCAGCAATGCAAATTGGCAGCCGCAGTCGCGGGCACTCCGCCGCGGGTATAGGAAGCAACGGTCGAGGAGACAGCATACATCCTGCGCACGACACCATGTAAGCAACACGCACATTGTGACAATTAGTGCTACCTTTTTCTTGTTCTAGTAAAGACACAGCTAGTTATTGAGGTGAATTTTTAGAATATCTTAAGCTTAAAGTAAAACAATAAAACACATTAGCCACATTTTAATAAAACTATGGAAAGAATCAGTCAAAGTATTCTAGCAGTTGGTCAATATTTGTACCTACCTACAATAATATAGCTAAAAAAGTAAATAGCTAAAAAACACGTGGTGTATGTGCATAGACATAACAGTCATTCTGATGCTTGAAAACTTCACACCAGTCTGGCCATGCTGTAAACTTATCAAGACGCAATACGTTTAAGAGCATGACCGTCTTTGGCGAAACTAGTATCACCAAAGGGAAAAAAGGGTATGATCATTAATTTAATATAGGTACAGACGTCTTCGATCATTTGCATTTAAACTTTTCAATATCAAAAGGGTAAAAATGGGACCTTATTACTGAGACTTCGTTTTGCGCCTGTCTGTCTATCCATCATTATGAGGTTGTATCTCGTGAACCGTGATAGCTAGAAAGTTGAAATTACCAGATAAACCAAACACTTAATCTGTAATCGTTAGAATTCAGTAGGCACATTCTATTAACAGTCAAGAGCCATGAATTCGGGTCACTTAAATAAACCTATAAATCTCGAATCAATCAACAATTAAAATGTATATTAGGTATTTATTTTTGTCGTTAACTCAATTATTTAATATATTTATACGTGTGGCAATCTGTCATGGGTGCTATGCCGGACTCTTACAGACTAGAACCACACAGTTTCCTATCAATGCCTACGGCTGGGAGCCCCAGGTAACCCCTCGGAAGGATTAGCAAAATGTAGTACACAGTAAATAACGTAAAGCAAGCTCCAACTGTATGAGGGGTCACTACGGTTCATTATTACAAATCAATAATGCCTAGTAAACTGATATTAAAGTGTACAAACATGAAACTAAAATCCATTTGTTCGATACCTGGTATTTATTGTTAATCATCAATTACCTACATTTCCTTTAAAAACAAATAGGTTAAATACGGCGCTAGACAACATTAAATGGTATACAAGGTCTTACTTATTATAGTTTAGTTTTAGTTGAACACCTTACTCTATATAGTATTAAAATTTCATCATAAATGTGTTAGGCAAAAACAAATTCAGAGATATCAGAAGGATGTCTTTCAGTTTAGCCTCCTGTTGCATCTTTTACAGGGTACAATATTTCAATTAAAATGTGCCCGAATAAAAGTATAAAATCCATATTAAATTTTCGCAGTGTCATACACGCGCAAAGCATTTCTATTTTTTATTTCTGACAGCTGCTATTAAAATTAGGACTCTGATACTGTTCACCATAGATGCAATTTGCAGTACGTGGTTAACTGGGAATGTGGAAAAATTGTCGTAAAGAAAGTGTTTATCTTTTTATTTTATGGATCTAAGTTAGGTAAGGGACGGGGTTTTAGATTAGATCAGACTTAAGATAAAAATAGGTACTAGGGACAAAAGAAGAAATAACTAGATGGTGCTAACGGCTTCACCTGCATAAATTTTGTTTCCCATTCCCGCTTTCCATGGGAATAATATTCCCTGCATTATATTTTTGATGAAGCTCTGAAGATTCAACGATGCACATACCTAGACGATTCCAATTCTAAATTATCCTATGACAAAGTTAATAATGCATTCAGAGCATGGCTAAAAAGCAAAGCTTTACCACTCTGTTTATAAATTTGAAGTGAAAAATAAGCTTACTAACAAATCAATCGTGAGCAAGTTTGACTTATCCAAGCTGTGGAATCTTTAATCGTTTGAAACTTGGAATTTGTTTTGCAATCTCAGGGGAAAATTGTGACTGTGTTTAAAGATACAGTGTGTAAAATCATGAGTCAATTTAATACATTCGTATAGAAAGACAAAATAAGTTTCCATAAACACGTTTATCATTTAAATTAAATTTATAAAAACATGTTAGATTTATTAATTTAAGTCCCATTTGAAGTAAAATTTTTGTACAACGGTTTTCATGTGTCATGCGGTATTTTAATTACAAAAAACCTCTTCTACGATACTAGCTTATGCTTTGGGATCTTGTCTATATATCTTTCAGCTCTAGCTATGGGCATAGACCAGATATAAATCACTTTGAAATCTCCTGTCTTGGTGGACGCAAATTTAAATTAAATCAGGTCAGCAAACGTAGGCAGAATCAGATGATTGGTTATACTAAAACTTGACCTGCGAAATATTGATATAATTTTGTTCTTTATGTAATCTAGGTCTTTGTCACAAACGGTACACTAACGAATATTGGTTAAATGAGGGAGTTTCTACTGTAATCCATCGGGTTTTTCCATGCATCTCTGGCTTGTCATTCATGCAGAATTCATGCTTTGTCGGATTTATATAAGTATGATAGTTTCCTTTCATTCCATTTCAATATTCATAAAAGTCTTTTGCTATCAATTTTGGGTTAATAGATACACGAGTTACCTCACGTCACATTCTTATTCTATACCACAATTTGTTGTTGGCTGTGTCACCTATCACTTATTTGGCCTAGCAGGCAAAAAATCTATGGGAAGCCATAAACATAAATCTGTAAGCTATCTTTAGTAAGCGGATAGTGATGCCAACCTTGAATAATATGTCCAGTAAAACCACGTATTGTAGAATGTATACTATGGGCTGATTAATCTCACCACTCCGATAATCGTCTTTCACTAATCAGTTCAACATGACTGAACGTCAAAGCAATTAGTTCACTACGTTTGCTATATACCTAGTTATTAGCCTACTATTACGTGCTCAACATTTTGAGTACACAAGCATCTAAACAATGATCTAAATAGCATTCGTGTAGTATAGCTACTTAGTATATTTACTTTAGTAGAAGTTGGCTCTGCTAGAAACTGGCAGGCCTAGAACAAAAAAAAGATCAGCATTATTATAAAATCAGCTGTTATTCAAACCTATAAATAACCCTATAGGCCTTTGTTTCAGACTCTACAGGACTGTATGATCAGGGTCTTTAATTTGTATGTAACTTCGTTATTCGAATAATATTAGAGGTATCGCTCAAATTCTACCATAGTTGACATCTTTGTTATGTAAAATAAACTGAATTTGTTTATGCAAATGTTGCTTTGTGTATTACAGCAACATTTCAATATTTTCTTTTGTACACCACTGATGATATTATGAAGACATACTACCAACGTTGAAAAAAAAACGATGTAGAGTTGATCGTGATATCTCGTGAAATTGAAAATAATGGATGGACGGACAACAAAGTGATCTTTTAAGTGATCTGTTTTCCTTTTAGTTAAAGAACTCCAAAAATTAGAAACATTCATATTATTTGTTCTAAATTTTAATGCCCCATGCTACGACGCGGTTTAAATTATAAGCTTTATGAAACGACTACTCAGACTAAGCTACCGTCAAATTCTACCGTAAAACAGTCAATTTTACCGTAGCAGAGGCTTCGGTTCATCTTGAGCTACGATTATAATTTGGTTCTGACACAATTAAAAAAGTAGACGAGCCCCAGTACATTCTTTTTTTTATCCCTTCCTATTGCAACCATAAATGAATTTTGTTTGTGAAAGTGGCAGTCGTCATGTTTTAATGTTTTATCTCTATCTATTGCAAACAAAAATATGGATTTTGTTCGTAAAATTTGTATTCGTCATGGTTTCGTAAACTATGCTTAGACGTTAGAGTGAAAAAGTTATCTCTGAAGAAAAAGTCATCCTACTATCCTACTAATATTATAAATGTGAAAGTTTGTGAAGATGTTTGGATGTTTGGATGTTTGTTACTCAATCACGCTCTAACGGTTGAATGGATCTGGCTGAAATTTGGTACAGGGATAGAGTATAGTCTGGAATAACACATAGGCTACTTTTTATCCCGGGAAAATGTTCCCACGGGAAGCGGGAACGGGAACCAAATTTCACGCGGGCGAAGCCGCACGCATCAGCTAGTAGTTGATATTTTAAAAATATGAAATCAGCCTATCACTGTAGAATATAAGCGTCCCCCAATTTTCACCATAATCAGCGACTGGCTGGGAGGCACACTACTTCCGTCTATATTTGTGTATACATTACTCCTAGCTAAAAAAACAGTTTAAGCTAAACAGTTTTTAAACCTTAAATATATGTTTTACTGTAAATATATGTTAAGTTTTTGTTAAACGTAACTCCTATATTCCGTGAAACATACAAAGTGCTGTGAAACCAGTTTTTTTACTTAAACCAAATGTTATATTTACAGGAGGTAGTACCTACGAGTACAACAAGCGTTGTTGAAGACATTGACGGCAAACTGACGGACTGTGGTCGTCGTAGCCAATTAACTTTAACACACCAGAGGCGCTACATACGCGCTGCCGACTATAAGATCCTTCTAAGACGCCTTTTGAACCAAATTCAATTTGTACTTCTGTATGCGCAACATTACGCCGCAGTATTACGTTATTCATTACGATCTTTCCACGGGAATTTATATTTTCGCGAATAGAAATTAGCTTATGGTTTTTCTCGAGCTTAATTTTAGCTCTGTTTCAAATTTCATTAGAATTAGTTAGGTGTTTCAGTCATGAAAGCGTTACAGATGTGAGAGAATTAGTCACGTATTATTAGTCGGAATAATCAAAATACTGGCAGATGTTGATACGCCTACGTACTTGTATTTTTTTATGTGAGGGAAAATCCATCATGGATGCTATGCCGGAGTCCTACCGACTAAAAAACCTCACCTAACGCCCAACAGCATATGGTTGGGAGCCCCGGGTAAGCCCTCGGAAGGATGTCCCAGGACCCTACTTACCTACTTGTATAGTTGTCACCCGGCGCGGCGTGAGCAGCTAGGGGCGTCGAAGTCATTTTTTTAAATTATTACTATTAATGTTAATGCAATCGGTTCGCTTTGATTTTAAATTGAATAGATAATAAAACTTGGTAGGTACAGATAAAATTGAAAATGCATTAATGAACAGTTGGCGTGATCGTGCAATTGATGATTGACACCATGATGTACTGAAAAACTAACGTTATAAATTTAAACGAGCTGTATTTGTTTTTTGAAAACATAACTTTGCGGACTATAAATGTAGAAATTATCCTAAAAAACGTTTGCATTATGAGAGCCTTCCATTATTTTTTTTTATTCCGTATTCCGTATGTTGTAATGTTGGCACCAGCATTACACCCAGTGCAAATTTCCACTATCTAGCTATAACGATTCATGAGATACAGCCTGGTGACTGACAAACGGACAGCGGAGTCGTAATAGGGTAACATTTTTTACCCTTGGGTCCGGATCCTTAAAACGAAAGCATTTTTGTTACAATTAGTGAGCAGCATATTTAAATACGTGTGATAGAAAAGCGTTCGAAGTAGCTGCAGTTCAATTGAGAAACAATCTATTTAACTTGATTCTGTATAGTTTTCCCAGTAGTTTTACACCATCTCGGAGAGAGTAGTGGGAACGATGTGTCGGAATCTACGGAGCATTCCTTCACGAGTTATATAATAATCTAGTGCCCATCGTACCTATAAACGTAGTAAGAATATTCTAGAAGTCACTACCCTGTTGCTTAACTGCAATAGATATAATTATATCAATACACAAGAAGTCTCACAATTATTTAAGTTCCAAGTCCATTTCGAGACTTAAATACAAATATTTATAAGTGTAAAAAATTCCATTCATTTCATTATTTAGGAAATTTATTTAAAATAACGAGTTTCGTAATTCAAAATTTTCTGATAATTCAACAAATCACAGAAAAGAAATAAAATAAATCACAGCAGAGATCGATAAAACATTTCAAGTATTATCTTCTTTTAGAACAAAATTCCGTCAGGTTTTTTTCTTGAGCCTTATCGAAACCCTTCTCATTTACCCTAAGCCCTACATTTGCCTGTATCTGCGTCATGACGAAGGAAATGTATTCTGTAAGCTTATCCATTTCAATTCGTGACAGCAATTGAGAGCACGTCACCCTTATGTGGTAATTGAAATAGCTATACGTACCCTACAGGAAACGTTTATAAATAAACATATAAATGGTTCATAGTTTCATTGAATGGTGTAATAAAAAACGATTTTGCCATATGGTTTACTAAATTAAATGATTAGAATTATTAGAAATGGTAAATTGGAAATTGATGATAACATGAAATATTTGCCTTATTTTATTTTTCGTAAAATATGTTTTTCCAACTGAAATATTTGCCTAAATAAAAATTAAAGGGTGCTAATTAAACGACCTTCTTTTTAATAGCATTTTTAGCCTCCGTAAAAATACTTTGCCCCCTAAATTAATAAGTCAACCACAATTAATGAGCGTCAGAATTTATAGATTATAGCCACCAGTTAACCTCTCTATTAGCCACTGTTAATATAATTCAGCATCGTGATTATTTTTAAGCATCTAATTTTGTAACATGCATTCAAACAGTAAGCTTCTAAAATACTAAAAAATGGCATCAAAATGGACATTATTTATTAATATCATAGCTTCTAATTTCCTAATTCAGCATGTTTAAAATGTAACTCGTCCAACATTTATGGATCATCAAAGTTAAGTAAAAATGCCACCAAAAAGCAAATTATGGCCACTAATATTACCTAAATAGCTAGGACCACTTGTAGCCACTAACTCAGTCTTTTGTAGTCTTGAAACGGACTCGCTTGTCCGTTTTACACGGGAACATGGGACAGATTTTCGGGCATAAATGCTTTTATTTATTATTATGTGTTACCTGCAGTCTTTATAATCAGATATTCTATACAATACCGGCAGTCTAAAGCTGTCTACACACCAAAGCCGCCGCCGGCCTTACCCGGCGGGTTCTGCCGCCGGGAAAAACTTTTGAGGCTTTGGGTGTGTAGACAGCTTTAAGAATACCTGCCCCAGACTCCAGATGCCCCTTCGAAGCAATTTAAGAAATGTTTTGAATAAGTATGTGATTGTTCATACTTTGTCTAGTACTGTACAAATTTCCTAGGGATTTCATAGAATACCTGCTGGTCCACCGGTAATGTGTAAGATAAATAGGTCTTGGGTCACCATAAAATTATAAGTAGGTACCGCAAAATTATAAACTATCGAGGAATTATAAATTGTAACATATTGTAAAATATTAAATTTATCTGTAATACATCTGGCGCTCGGCGGCCGCTGCAGCGGCATGCTCGCTTCGCTCGCTCGCCTTCACGCGTTAGTGGTAACTGTTCCAACCTAACCTAACCTTCGCAAGCAGCGAACAACCTGTAGGGACCGCGGCACTAGTCCGCCATCTTGTAGCTAGTCGCATTTGGGTTGCACTAGCGAATAGACGTGTGTGACAATAAACGTACTTAGACATCTCTAATCGTTTGACTTAGCACCTCGCCAGTGTGTCCCCTAAACTGGTGACCCGCGACTCACGAACACGCAACAACATATTTAGGAGTGCTGAACAATTTAGTCGTGAAAAATAAAAGTAACTGTGATAAGTGAAAATGACCACGCAACAAATTACGCCCGCCAGCGTCACGCCCGCCTACGCAGCGAAAAACGAGGACGGCTTAGCTACAATCTCCATAGCGGCACGAATCCCACAGTTCTGGTCAGAACTACCCAGGCTGTGGTTTGCCCAATTCGAGGCGACGATAGCCCCTCAGAAGCAAGGCGAGGACTGCAAATTCCAGCTAGTGATTTCGAAACTCGGCCGGGACGCGCTCCAACAGGTGTCGGACATAGTTTACACCCCACCTGAAAACAACAAATACACAACCCTCAAGGCCAGGCTACTTGAGGTATTCGAGGAATCCCCTGAACGACAGTTCCACAAATTGGTAAGCGAACTAGATTTGGGGTCACAAAAGCCGTCGCAGCTTCTAAGGAAAATGAAAGAATTGGCTCGCAATTGCCAAGCTAGCGACGAAACGGTGCAAAATATATGGACCTCACGATTGCCCCCAAGCGTTCGGGCAGTACTTGCGGCCAGTCAGGATCAAAAGTTAGCAAACCTGGCACCCATAGCTGACAAAGTCATGGAGAGCATCCAGCATAGCCCCTTGACAACCGAGGCAGCGGCCGTAAGTACCACGCAATCTAGCAGCAATCCAGATATATGCTCGCAGATGCAAAGTCTACTAACAGAGATAGCAGAATTACGCAAAGAAGTACGTAGTCGACCTAGAGACAAACCCTACGACAATGGGTACAGGTCCAGAGACAACTCCAGCAGCAAGGATAGGCGTAACAGCAAGCAATGGATACCGCCACAACAAGGCACATTATGCTTCTCCCATTATCGTTTTGGACCAGCGGCAAAGAATTGTAAACAACCGTGCAAATGGAACCAGAACCAGGGAAACGAGTAACGGCGGGTTGCGAAGAGACACGCCAACCTGCGAACTATCGTCTCAGCGTACTAGACAGTAAGAATGCTCTACACTTTTTAATAGATACCGGAGCCAATATCTCCGTTGTTCCTATCTCTAAAGTACATAGTAGTTATAGAAAAAACAAAGTTGATTATAAATTATACGCCGCTAATGGCTCAAACATCCAAACATTTGGTGTTATAAATTTAGAATTAAATTTAAACCTAAGAAGAGCTTTTAAGTGGGACTTCATAATAGCGGATGTGAGTCAACCTATCATAGGTGCTGATTTCCTAAACCACTATAAATTAATTGTAGATGTAAGCTCTCAAAAATTGTTAGATAAGGTAACCAACCTTAAGGTTAATGGATATTTAGTAAACGGCATAGAATCTACACTAAGTACATTTGATACTAAAATTGATTGCTGTAACATTCTCTCTAAATATCCTAACATAACAAAACCATTTAATTTTAAGGCCAGTCCTAAACATAATGTGTACCATTATATAGAAACTACGGGCCCACCGGTCCACGCAAAAGCCCGGCCATTACCTGCTCACCTGTACAACAAGGTAAAACAGGAATTTAAGTGCATGCAGGAAGCCGGCATCTGCAGTCCCTCAAGCAGCGAGTGGGCAAGCCCCCTCCACGTCGTGCCCAAGAAAGACGGAAACATTCGTCCGTGCGGCGACTACAGGAGGCTAAATGCAATAACTAAGCCTGACAGGTACCCGATTCCTAGAATACAGGACTTCACGTTCGGCCTTGCAGGTAAGTCTATTTTTAGCAGAGTAGATGTAAATCGTGCCTTCCACAACATACCCATTCATCCTGACGATGTGGACAAAACAGCCATAATTACCCCATTCGGTTTATGGTCGTTCTCCAGGATGACCTTCGGACTCTGTGGGGCCCCACAGACGTATCAAAGGTTCATGGACAACGTGGTACTAAAAGGCATTGAGCAATTATCATATACTATAAATAATAAGTTAGAAACTTCTCAAATATTTTGTTACCTAGATGACGTAATCATAGCGAGCACATGCTCAGAAATTAATTATAAACACTGTATGTATATTATACAAATTTTATTTTTTTCTTTCAAATGTACCACTAGTTTAAGACTGTTAATTTTGTAACATTGTATAACCTTCTTTTTTTTACCATTTTAAATGTATCAAAATTATTAAAAAAGGGGGGGATGAGTGTAGGGACCGCGGCACTAGTCCGCCATCTTGTAGCTAGTCGCATTTGGGTTGCACTAGCGAATAGACGTGTGTGACAATAAACGTACTTAGACATCTCTAATCGTTTGACTTAGCACCTCGCCAGTGTGTCCCCTAAAAACCCTTCCATACTCTCGTTATTTCATACATTGCCTTGCCTGCAAGTATCAGGTATTCTCTATAATGCCTAGACATCATACAGATTTCGGTCGGTGACATTATGTGTGCATGTAATACAGATTATGGAACTAAAGACAGATACCAAACAAAGAAGTGAGACCAAGAATTCAAATTCTTAACCCAAATGTAAGTAACGAGTAATTTCTCATTAATCGTAAATTTATGACGACATTCAAGATATGCAATTCTAGAGAGTCTATAATGTACTCAATTCTGAGTTTAGTATTTGCTTTTTTAACCTCACTCTCTTGTTTGGTAAGCGTAATCTGTCTTTAGTTACAAGGTGATATCAAATAACGGTCTCTGATTGATGCTAATGGCCGGTCGCTGTCGTCCTGTGCACTCGCGTCTAGCCTTACAGTGGCTATTTTCACGAAAAAAGAATATGATATATCTATTTTACACGCTAAGTTATAAAAACTGATGTTGTCTGTGGAGGCTTAAATTATATTTTTTTGAGGCTCTGGTTTTGAAGCTATAAAATATAAAATGGTGATTACATGTAAAATATGTGGCTGAATTAGTAAATTAGGTGTTAATATATTATTACGGAGGACAAGTTAAAATAATTGTTGATCTTTATTTGATGATTATAATGGAATGTTTAGGTGACGTTTTAAAGAGGACGAATTAGTATCTTAGAGGCTATATCATTTTTGCGTGGCTTAGTTGTTAAATGAGAGGCTAAATGCCGTGGCCGAGAAAAACTTTTGAGGCTCGGTTTATTATATCCCAAAATTAAATGATCTACATTATCAATAACATTAACACTCGCTTAATAACCTAGAGTTTATTTTCCTACATGGATTACTTTATCTACATTCGTAAGGTATTCCACAACATCGTTCCGAGGGCTTACCCGGGACTCTCGGCCATAGACTGTTGTAAGACATTGTGTGGTTTTAGTCGGTAGGAGTCCATAGAATCCATGTAGGATTTCCACACGTTCAAGTTCGTCGTGAGCACGGGAATGAAAACATTATAGAGTAGGTAAGTATTGGAAGCTTTGAATAAGGTAAGGTTATCTACATACTTGCAGTTTTTTGTCAGATATAAAATATGAATATAGTTGTTTGTTAGTTAATTGAGTTAGTTTGTAAATGACGCTGTCATATAATTTACCGTTAATAAATATCATAACAGTGATTTTTACTGGAAATGATATTGACATAAATTATGTCTCAGACCCAACGGATCTCGTACCTTCATCTACGTTGTGCCTACGGAAATATGCAGAAATATGTACAATTAAGGTTCTTAAAAAAAGTTTTTTTTAATTAAAGGAAATGTAAAATTCAACTGACCAGCGCAAATATTTCTCTGCGTGCAGTACTTGAAACGAATTAAATTCGGTGAAATTCGGGCAACAATTTTAACACAAAAGACGTATTATTCACCGAAATACTCGGTACTTATATTAAAACGCGATTAATTGAAGAGAATTCGGCTGAACCTTTCAAGTCTGAAGGGGTCAGGTCAGCATCAGGTCAGATATATATAAGGTAAATTAATTTACCTTCCATGAATCACGTCATCTGAATAAATAAACCGCCCGAGTAAATAGTTGTCTTTGGCACAATCCCTTAGATAATATCAAGGGAATAAAGACCAGTAATAAAATGGTACTAAAGTTTAGCGAACTAATGAGTAGTGGTACTGAGTAGAATTTGGTGAAATGTTCGAAGAAAATTGAAGCCTTGAAGATTGCCTTAAGATAAAATGAAGGATTTTAGATTAAAAATTGTAACGTACATTTATTGTTAAAAATAACAGAGAAACATAATTATTACATATCTACATATTTACATTATTACTATCTGAACTAAACCTAAATAAGGCCCCCGTGGCATTGTGCCCAAAAGACCATTGCAGCATTCTCCCTTTGAATAGACATACCTATTCGCTGAGCGAGAAAACTGCCAGCCCTTGGGTCACCAGTTGACTCCACTAGGCGTTTTTCAAATTCTTGAGAAATATTGCGCATTTTTAGGGTTCCGTAGCCGAATGGCAAAAAACGGAACCCTTATAGATTCGTCATGTCTGTCTGTCTGTCTGTCCGTCCGTCCGTGTGTCACAGCCATTTTTCTCCGAAACTATAAGACCTATGCCGTTGAAACTTGGTAAGTAGATGTATTCTGTGAACCGCATTAAGATTTTTATATAAAACTAGAAAAAAGCAGGAAATTTTGGGGGTCCCCATACTCAGAACTGAAACTGAAAATTTTTTTTTTCGTCTTCTAACCCATACGTGTGGGGTATCTATAGATAGGTCTTCAAAAATGCTATTAAGGTTCCTAACATATTTTTTTTCTAAACTGAATAGTTTGCGTAAGAGACACTTGGAAAGTGGAAAAAAATGTGTCCCCCCCTCTAACTTCTAAACTAAGAGAATGATAAATTTAAAAAAAATATGTAATATACATTGCCATAAAAACTACCAACGAAAATTGGTTTGAACGAGATCGAGTTGGTAGTTTTTTGGTAATACGTCATAAACAGCAATTTTCGCCTGTAAAAATCATTACCACTGCGAACGTGTTGAAACATCAATCAAAGTTACAACGAACTACAAAAACTTTTATATTATGTTACTTGCTGCTAAGGAACCCTTCATGGGCGAGTCCAGCTCGCACTTGGCCGGTTTTTATTTTAGATTAAATGAACCAAATAATAGAAAGCAAACGACTAATGCAATATTAACTTATTTGACAAAACTGATAATTATGGAACGAGAGAAAATCTAATAATACTCGAAGTAATACTTATAATTTTTTATATATTTTGTATAATGTAAGTAAGAAAGCAATACTTCGGTCATAAAAGAAATTATATTTGTAAAAATATGACTGCCAATACAACTAAAATGCTTTAAAGGTAGCCAATATTTTATCGAACTCTACCAGAGTTACTGCTTGCGACCTTCTTTAGGTCGTCAGTCCATCTGGCTGGATGCGGAAAGCACCCTGTATTATGGCGTATATTGGGAGAGGCTTACGTCCAGAAGTGTTTACTGTAAATCAAGATACAATGACATTAAGAAATTACCAAATTTTGTGCATTATAAACTTCCTAATATGATTTTCTTTATCTAAACTAATATCATAAAGAGGAAAGATTTCATTGTTTGTTTGCATCGAACAGGCTCCGAAACTACTGGACCGATTTCAAAATTTTTTTCACTGTTGGGAAGCTACACTTTTTGCGGTGAACATAGGTTATATTTTATTCCCGTATTCCCTGTTTCCCACAGGAATGGGAACTAAGCGGTTGAAACCTCGTGACGTCCGCTAGTTGTACAATAAATTATTCACTGCTTTCAGGATATGATGAAACAACTGGTAGCTGAAACTTTAGCCTAAAAGATAATATGTATAGGTATTTTATAATGGCATGTATTTAAATCGATATCTGTTTATTCCCTTTTTCCGAACAAAATATTTCAAAGTTAAACCAAAAATACTGACTTGCACACTAATTATGCACACTAAATAAACCAAATTCATTATACTGTTTAATGGTATTTGCAGAACTGTTTTACTGAACGAATAACTATTATCAGAATAGTATATCTAAAAATTCCATTGTTCAACAAAAATATTAAAACTTTTTTAAGGAAATCTATCGCCTAATTTACTTTTAGGAACATCGCTTATTCTAAGTAAAACCTCAATTTAATTAGTCACCTCTACAAAATTAAATTTTTTTGATCAAAAAAATAAAAGTTTAACCTAACCTAACCTATTCCGTTATAATATAGTACTATTTAGAGTGCAAGTTAGTATTTTTGATATGCAATTCGTATTTCTGTTTCACAAATCATATTTTCGATGTACGAACCACATTTTTGGTGTGAATTCGATTAAAAAGGTCATCTCGTTCTGAGTAATATTTAAGTTTTTTAAGTAGGACATGTTTAGTTAATCAACTAGTTTTTTTGCACAGCATTTAATTTTCTGGTTTGCATTCAGTAAATTAGTGGAGTTACCTAGTGTGCAGAAAAATTAAACAGAGGTGCATTTAAAAATATCCCTTTTATAATACCTTCTTTAAAACAAAGACTTCTATTTAAACTGAGGTAGACGCGCCGTACTCTAACAAACGAGATTTCAAAAGCAATCCTCCAACACACACATCGCTAAGACTACACTCACTTATAAATAATATTTACGTAATTGTCACCACAATAGCAATATACGAATACGTAGAGGGAGAATATACCTAGAGAAGACATTAAATAATCTTAGTCATGAGTGAAAGTGACGCATATATAATATTTACACAAGAGTAAGCGAGACAGACGCCACATTTTTTGTCTCGCGTTCCGTATGCGCTTTTATTTGTTTGGAACCTCTTTCGTTGGCCCCAAACAAAAAGGTGTTCGACAGTATTTTTTCGAAAAATTGGTGATTGTGACTTATTTGTGAAGTTAGAAGTTGTTTAGAGTTCTTAAAAGTGTAAAATATAACTTAATAATGGGGCGTTGTTGTGTTATGGACTGTAAAAATCGCCCAGAACGGAAAACTCCGAACATAACATTTAATCGGTGTGTAAGCATATATGCTGTTTTGTATGTATTTACTGATATAGTTTACTTCGTAGATTAGTATTCACTATCTTTGCGCCTTAATTTACATACTTTTAAGTATATTTCTAGAATTTTTTTTTTGTATTATCCGACATATTTATGTAGCACATATACATTAAGACGGTCATGTTGTCTAGGGGTCTATCACCAATGTCAGTAATCGTGGCAGTGTGACCAGTGTTTGGTAAAGTTTACCCAACAATATTCAAACTTTTAATTTATAGCTATCGTTTTATTTACTTTCAGGTTTCCAGAGGATATAACTATGAGAGTTTTATGGATTCAAGCAACAGGCAGAAAACATTGGCAACCTGACAAGAATGCTCGGATTTGTTCTAAACATTTTGAATCCTGTTGTTTTGTTGCCAGTTCTTCTCAAGCGGGCTGCGTTCCGAACTGGTGGTACTAACTTTTTTTGTATTCATGGACGTGTCGCAAGTGCCTATGTATTAGAAATGCGAAATTTTGAGTTTTTATTTCCCACGTAAAAGGTGGTGAGCCAATTGCCCGCAGTTGAAATTTTTCAAGCCGCCCATATAAGGCCTTCAACTTGGCTTAAGGATTGTCATTTTACTGACAACCGGGTGAGATATGTGATTATAAACTTTCAAACAGACACACCTGGACTACAAGAGTAGCCTATGTCTTAATCTCTCTGTATCTTCTTTATATGAATTTACCTATTTCTCAGGTAAAAACATTTGGCGTGAGTGGGTAACACTGATGTCATAATAGCGCTATCTCATAGGGTATACGCCGATGACTTCTCTAGGTATATTCTCCCTCTACGTACGAATAGAACAAGAGTAGGTAAAAGAGAAGGCGTATGGACTCCGATTGCAAGCCAAGTACCTACTCTCAAAGTTTTGACTTATAACAGTGCGAGCAACGCTGCTAATTAGCTGTGTCGTCTATTATCAATACCCGCCAGATCCATTTTTATCACAAAATAAAAAAATATGTTCTATGGTTAAATTTTCTTAAAATCTATGGTTTCCATTAATCAATTCATATCAAATCCTGTTACATCCCTAGTAAATTAAGGTTAAAAATCGTTTTTAGTATCAAATTCCGCCAGATCCTTGCATTTTAAGGTTCGTTCGCCGCCAGATCCAAATTGACCAATCAGAGCAAAGTATTATGACGAAGAACTGTCATGGCATCGTTAGCGTCAGTATGGCCGCCCGTGCATTTTTATGTGGATTTTGTGCTGTGTTTTTTGTGAATTATATTAAAAACTAGCTGAACCCGCAACTTCGTTTACATCACATAAGGTGTATGAAAGGAGAGGAATTTCTTCAGCAGACTCATCAAGCAGCGTGTGAAACTGCCCTGTTTGCTTAATCATAAAAGAGCTTAAAGATTAAGCTCTTTTATGATTAAGCCAACACTCTAGTTTAGATTTACCCATTTTTAAATTCTTATGTCTATGTACGATTTTTTGAAGCGATATAATTTTTTTATTTATAAACCGATTGACATAAAATAAACGCTAAATGTTAAGTGGAGCAAACTTCAACACAATAAAGAAAACCGGTTAAGCGGTTACTGAGATTAGCGTGCACAAACGTACAGACAAACAGACAAAAATTCTAAAAATCATTGTTTTGGGTTCTATTGCGTTCATAAAGCCCCCCTATAATATTTTTTCTTATTTATCTTCCATGTACAGACAGCGACATGTTACGATTTTATTATATGTATTGATTGATGATGATGATGTATTGATTAAGCCAATACGCCAGTTTAGATTTACACTCTCATTCAAAGAAATAGCTTACCATTAAAATGTTAAACATATCTGATTCTTAAAAGTGTTATTACTTTTTTTATTTATGAACCGATTGACATGAAATAAACGTTAAATGTTAAGTGGAGCAAACCTCAACACAATACAAAAACCGCATTGCAATCGGTTAAGCGGTTACTGAGATTAGCGTGCACAACCGTACAGACAAACAGACATACAGACAAACAGACAAAAATTCTAAAAATCATTGTTTTGGGTTCTATTGCGTTCATAAAGCCCCCCTATAATATTTTTCTTATTTATCTTCCACGTACAGACAGCGACCTGTTACGATTTTATTATATGTATTGATTGATTGATATTGATATTGATATTGATGTATTGATTAAGCCAACACGCCAGTTTAGATTTACACCCTCATTCAAAGAAACCGCTACAATTAAAATTTTAAACATATCTGATTCTTAAAAGTGTTATTACTTTTTTATTTATAAACCGATTGACATGAAATAAACGCTAAAAGTTAAGTGGAGCAAACCTCAACACAATAAAAAAAAAACGGATTGCAATCGGTTAAGCGGTTACTAAGATTAGCGTGCACAACCGTACAGACAAGCAGACATACAGACATACAGACAAACAGACAAAAATTCTAAAAATCATTGTTTTGGGTTCTATTGCGTTCATAAAGCCCCCCTATAATATTTTTCTTATTTATCTTCCATGTACAGACAGCGACCTGTTACGATTTTATTATATGTATTGATTGATTGATATTGATATTGATGTATTGATTAAGCCAACACGCCAGTTTAGATTTACACCCTCATTCAAAGAAACCGCTACAATTAAAATTTTAAACATATCTGATTCTTAAAAGTGTTATTACTTTTTTATTTATACACCGATTGACATGAAATAAACGCTAAATGTTAAGTGGAGCAAATCTTAACACAATAAAAAAAACCGCATTGCAATCGGTTAAGCGGTTACTGAGATTAGCGTGCACAACCGTACAGACAAACAGACATACAGACATACAGACAAACAGACAAAAATTCTAAAAATCATTGTTTTGGGTTCAATTGCGGTTATAAAGCCCCCCTATAATATTTTTTCTTATTTATCTTCCATGTACAGACAGCGACCTGTTACGATTATATTATTTGTATTGATTGATGTATTGATTAGGCCAACACGCCAGTTTAGATTTACACCCTCATTCAAAGAAACCGCTACAATAAAAATTTTAAACATATCTGATTCTTAAAAGTGTTATTACTTTTTTATTCATAAACCGATTGACATGAAATAAACGCTAAAAGTTAAGTGGAGCAAACCTCAACACAATAAAAAAAACCGCATTGCAATCGGTTCAGCGGCTACTGAGATTAGCGTGCACAACCGTACAGACAAACAGACATACAGACAAACAGACAAAAATTCTAAAAATCATTGTTTTGGGTTCTATTGCGTTCATAAAGCCCCCCTATAATATTTTTCTTATTTATCTTCCATGTCTGTACATGGAAGATAATAATCATCGTAACAGGTCGCTGTCTGTACAGCGACCTGTTACGATTTTATTATATGTATTGATTGATTGATGTATTGATTAGGCCAACACGCCAGTTTAGATTTACACCCTCATTCAAAGAAACCGCTACATTAAAATTTTAAACATATCTGATTCTTAAAAGTGTTATTACTTTTTATTTATAAACCGATTGACATGAAATAAACGCTAAATGTTAAGTGGAGCAAATCTCAACACAATAAAAAAACCGCATTGCAATCGGTTAAGCGGTTACTGAGATTAGCGTGCACAACCGTACAGACAAACAGACATACAGACAAACAGACAAAAATTCTAAAAACCATTGTTTTGGGTTCTATTGCGTTCATAGAGCCCCCCTATAATATTTTTCTTATTTATCTTCCATGTACAGACAGCGACCTGTTACGATTTTATTATATGTATTGATAATGGCTTATTTACCAAAAAATAAATAGTAAAAGTTCCCCCTAACCAGGCAAGGTAGTGAGGTGTAGACAGAGAAAACTGGAAAAGAGAAAGAGACCGTCGAAATTTGTAAGTTGATATTTCATTGATATTGCTAGACAGGTTGTTACAGTTCTGAGTCAAAATGTACCTTGGTACCGAAGTGTATTTTCATTCAAAAATTCGATTACATTTAAAATAAATACATTTGTAAGATTAAGTGAATCAGTGATTAGATTACATTGAGGTTAGTTTGTCAACCTCCGTGGTATAATTGACTGCCGCTCAGAGGTCCCAGATTCGATTTCCGGTCAGTGCAAATAACATAATTATGCTGTTAGCACTTGTCTAGGTGTTTCTATGTATATTACGTATGCATTTATAAAAAAATATATACATTCGTGTATCACTTTTCTAGATTCCATAACAAAAGCTATGAAATAGCTTAATTTGCGCTACATATTTCTGTCTCAAAATATTTATGTGTTTAAATTATTATTAATATTTGACAATATTTTTTTCAGATACGCTCCTAAATCCTTCCCGCAACCACCACAGTGCAATAATAAAAAAATACAACTTTTCATTGCTCGACATTAAAGATGCAAGACATTGCTCGAATGCACCGTAATTTCTATAATTTGCAAAATAAACTTGATCAAGATAATTTTATAAAATAAAAAATAAATAAAATAAATAATAAACAGTAAATAGTTTTATTTATTTATTACTGCTTTATTTATATTTTCACTCATTATTCATAAATTTCTAGATTGGAGTTTGTAATACTTAAGCCAGGGTCACTACTGCCCCTCTTTTAGAACAGCCTGTATATAAGAAAGTGAATGTCCAAAATCCAATAAGTTGAGTAACAAAATCCGTCAGATCCATAATTCAATATCAAGCTGACTAACAAACTCCGTCAGATCCTTAATTCAATATCAATGTCCGTTACATCTATATTTTCACCTTCAGTTTAGTTGTATAATTTTAAATCTAAAAATAATTTTACTTAGACTAGTAAAAAATTTAAAAAAGTAATTTTACTTAAAATGTACAAAATGGTATGTCATTTGTAACTGTAATAGAGACAAAAAGTCGTTTATTGTAAAATCGACCATTTTGGATCTGGCGGGTTTTGATACTAGACGACACAGCTCAGTTTATAGGTTTCAAAGATCGGTGCGTAGGGCATGTCTACCTCAGTTTATATAGAAGTCTTTGCTTTAAAATGGCATTTACATAAAATACTATATTCCTAAATAAGTAATTTTCTTTGCCTATTTGTTAGACGCCCTACTAAAACGATACTTGGGTTTGGGATACTTTCATGAATTGACCTTAATTTGATTTGCTTTAGTCACGCCAGCGCCACCTCGAACTAACGAGTTAAAGGTGGAGTAAAATTTCATTCTTGCTATATAACTTATTTAAAAATACCTGAAGTTCAAGGGCCAGTATAATTAAACATTTTCTTTGCAGGGGTGATATTGAGTAGATAAGAGTGTTATTTCAATGTCAAGGAACAATTATAAAATATCTTACAGTTTTTTTTCATCACTGTTGTTTAAAATATTACATTGCAAGAACGTTTTTATTTATTAACACTTTTAACAAACATATAGCTCAACTTGTCACTGATAATCATTGGAACGTTTTCATCAGAGTTTCGAACATAAAACTTGAACATTTAGGATCATAACATCTATATTATCTTTTAATTTTTTCTTTTTTCTACATAATTTACAGAACACACTGTGGTTATGAACATAGTAGTCTGGTAAAAATAGACCTGACTGATGCTCCAATATTTTAACGTTAGTCTTAACAATAAAATGTATATAACTATCTTCATTTAAAATCTTTTCAAGTTCTTATACAAAACATAAAAAATCTCGTATATTCAACGTCATCTAAAAAGTGTCGATGAATCAAAATATATCGGCACTCAATTCGTTTATTGTGGTAATCGACGGATCATGCCGAAATCGGATGGTTACGATCAAATCTTTCAGATTACCAACGCTTTCGCTTAAGCTATTTGAGTACGAAATGAGATTCAGTATTCGATAGAGCGATCACATTCGTCCTTGACTAAGCACTAACATTTTTAAGAGGTCAAAGTTTATGTATTCATTTTGAATTTATATTAAAACACTAGCTGACGTCACGCGGTTTCACCCGCGTAGTTCCCATTCCCGTGGGAATATGGGAATTAAATATAGCCTTTGTTCACCGCAAAGAGTGTAGCTTCCCAACAGTGAAAGAATTTTTCAAATCGGTCCAGTAGTTCCGGAGCCTATTCGTTGCAAACAAACAAACAAAAAAACAAATCTTTCCTCTTTATAATATTAGTATAGATTATAATTAACTAACATATATAATTGTTACTCAGTGCTCTGGATTTAGATTACAAATGCCGTTTAATATATAAACGGCCTTTGTTACGAACAAAGTGTTCCCTAATACACTTCCTTGAAGAATGCCAAAATCGGTGTTCTCCAGATCATTGCTTTGCTACTGTAGTAGTAGCAAAGCAGTGATCTAGAAAGCACCGATTTACGAAGCCTCTATTAAATGATTTGTGATGAAATATAAAAATGGATTTTCAGTTGTTATTTCTCAACGTGCGGTCCGATTTCAAATATTGGTTTAGTATTGAAAATGTAGAACTGCAAGGATTGTTCCACAGAAGTTCAAATATTGAGGTTCTGTAGTTCAGAACTTAGAAACATCTCAACCTTCGCTGAACCTAGATTTTAGGGGGTTACTTCGAATGTAAGGGTCACTCTAAGCTGGCGTGTTAGCTTAGTCATAAAGAGCTTAATGATTAAGAATATTGTAAAATAGTTCAGTTCACGCCGAAAGTTAGCTAGTTATTCTATAAAAGAAAAATATAATTACATTTAGAACAAAATGTTTAAAACGCTAGGAAAGGCTGATAAGTATGATCAAGGTACCCTTATTGTTTCACTCATACATAAAAAACTCTGATAAAACTAAGTTGCATACCAATAATTTTTAGTTGTTTTCCACAAATTCAATCTATTTTATATGCAATTTCACACAGAAGATAGAATTTACGATTTATTTATAACTTAATATAAAATGGTAGGTAAAAATATAAATATTGATTGAAATCACGTATCTAGATTAACTCAATAAAAACGTGCTAAAGAAAATGGTTGCGGTTATTGAAGAAGAAGGACTAGGAATGAAAAATGTTTAGTGAAATAGACCAATCAATTGTTATTATAACATTTTGCAGTCGCAAGCAATCAATTGTTATAGCTTAATATTGATCCTTATTGTAGGTCTATATCGTATTTGCACTAATTTTTTAAAGCCGTAGTTTGTTTATTTTTATTGATCACCATTACCTATGAAACTACGCGAATTCAATATTCTTATATTTAATGTTCTTTAAATAAACTCTGCGATAGCTTAGCAATAAGCATTTATGATTACGTCGTTTAAGTTGCTGTATATCTATACTTATAATAAAACTGTTGAGGGTCGAGAGTCTGTACATGGAAGATATTTTGAAAATTTTAATTGGAGGGCGTTCTCTAATCGATACTGCAGCCGAAAATGTAATTTAAACTTTTCATGTCTGTCTGTATGTCTGTCTGTCTGTCTGTATCCCGAATAAGTATCACGCCAAAACTACTGAACCGATTTAAATGATACTTGGTACACTTGAAGCTTATAGTCCGAGGAAGGTTCTAGGATACTTTTGATTCAGATATTTTGCGTGGTTCCTTTGTGAGAGGGGATAAAAGACAAAATGGTTTTTTAGTTGTAACTTCCCAATGCGAAGTCCGATTCCAAAAAAAAATTAGTGTTATAAAGGGAGTACCTTAAGGATGGTTACACACAAGTTTCAATGTTGAGGGTTTTGTAGTTCAGGAATTAGAGGCATGTTAACTTTGCAAAACCTAGATTTCAAGGATTGAATGATGTATGGATAAATCTAAACTGGCGTGTTGGTTTTATCATAAAAGAGCTCAGTGATTAAGGATATTGTAAAATAATTCAGTCGCGCAATCGCGCCGAATGCGTGAACTGAATTGTTTTAGAATGGACTTAATCTTTAAGCTCTTTTATGAGCAAACAGCGCAGTTTCATAGGATCCCATGAGCCGTTGAAAAAATACCTGTCTTTTTATTCTATCTTATGTGGCGTAAACGAAGTTGCGAGGGTCCGCTAGTCATTAAATAAAGTAAGTATACCGACATCAAAAAGATAAGAGCCAAAAATTTGCGGAGTATTCATTTTATTTTCAACAGACCAATTATTTTGACCTTGCATGAGGGATTACAAAGAAGCATTAATTACTCGCTGTAAAATTCAAAAGCTCTCTGTATTAATAACAAATTCTAAGCATCAAATCTTAAGCTGGTGCATATTTTCACAGTCGTTAATTCTCAAGTTATTTCTCTCGTTTGTTTTAATTATTTTCAAAAGGCAAAATACGGCACTGTGTAATATTAGTACGAGTATTTCAGTTATCATAGACTAGCCGACGTCATGCGCTTTAACCCGATAGTTCCCGTTTCCGTGGGAGTATGCGAATAAAATATAATCTATGTTTCCCGGGGATAGTGTAGCTTCCCAACAGTAAAATATTTTTTCAGGAGGGTTCAGTAGTTTTGTAGCCTATTCAATGCATAACAAACAATTAAATCTTTCCTCTTTATAAAATACTAGCGGACGTCACGCGGTTTCATCCGCGTAACTCCCGTGCCCGTAGGAATATGGGAATAAAATTAAGTATAATGTTACTCAGTGTGAATGTAGCTTTCCAATGGTGAAAGAATTTTTGAAATCGGCACAGTAGTTTTTGGGTTTATTCATTACAGACATACACAGACACAAAAATACAAACTTTTCCTCTTTGTTATATTAGTGTAGAAGACCCACTTAGTACTATTATTTATACATAATATACTATCTTAACTTATAAGGCTTGAGAAATATCTTCTGAACTTGTTCACATCATTAAGAACACGTCAACATCTTTCAAAACTTCGCCTACAAGACATTGGTAAATGTATTCAATGAAAATTACAAGTTCAATGTATCCCGGCTTCCAGACATTAATCCCTGTGCAGTAACAAGAAGTTTTGTATTGATTCTTTTATTTATACCACTAAGGTGATAGACGATGCTGAAAAGTGTTCTCCGTAACATTCATGTTTGCAACATTCGCTGTGACAACCCTGAAAATCCTTAGTCTAAGACCGTTTTTTACGCGTGGAATTCTTCACTGATGCTGCGCCGGTCTCATACGAATGGAATGCTCCAAGACACAAGCATAGAGTCGTAGCACTGCACGGCTGCATACAGGGTGGAATTTAAAGACGGTAGTTGGAGGTAAAGTACCATTAATATTGATAATGGCATGTTTTGCTAAAAGGAAACATTCTTTTATTTTCAAAGTTAAGTAAAACTGCATTTAAAGATTTTTTAAAAATCACCTCCTTGAGCCAGAAATCGAACCTGGGAGATGTGAAAAAAAAAAGCATCCTGTATTTTATGATAGCAACCGAAAGAGTCTTTTATCAGGAAAATTTTCTTTTAATAAACATAGTATCTTAAATTTAATGAAGATCAAGTAAAATATGTTTTTATTGTAAAGCTTACTCAGTATCTAAAGAAAAAAAAACAGTCTAATTGAGAACCTCCCACTTTTTTTTGAAGTTGGTTGGTTAAGTGACCAGAACGAATATTCACATTCACAGAAACTAGAACTTTTTTTTAACCAACTTCTAAAATAAAAGGAGGGGATTCTCAATTAGACTGTTTCTTTTCTTTAGATAGCAAGTAAACTTTAAAATAAAAACATATTTTACTTGATCTTTCTTTAATTTAAAATACTATGTTGTTCAAAAGAAATTGTTCCTTATTAAAGACTCTTTTGCTTGGTATCATAAAAAACAGGATAATTTCACATCTCCCAGGTTCGATTCCCGGCTCAAGCAGGTGATTTTTCAAAAATCTTTAAATGGAGGTTTACTTACTTTTGAAAATAAAGGAATGTTTCTTTTCAGCAAAACTTGCTATTATCAATGTTAGGGTACTTTACCTCCAACTACTGTCTTTAAATTCCAGTCTGTATATAGATAGATAGATACTCTTTATTGTACAGCATAACTCAAAAATAGGCAGCGAAATTAACACACAACTAAAATTACAATGTTGTACAATTGGCGGCCTTATCACAATTTGTGATTTCTGCCAGGCAACCATTGGATGGACTAAAGTTCATTAGTAATGAAACCTATTTATAACCTATATCTATATATTTCGAATTTGGGGGAATGTTTGGCTCATGCTACTGGCCAGGCTCATTAAATTTACATTCGATATAATGCCGTTTAGATTCACGTAAAAATAGCCTTTAGAATATAACATAAGTAGTAAGTAGTATAATTTTTTGCAGAGCTTCAAATCGTTTTGCTGAAGTAATAATTCATTAGAAGTGTCCGGCAGAAAGGGATATTATTTAATGCATATAAATGTGTAACATAAAAAAATCTGCATTTGAAAAATAATGTTTGACGTACATGAGCTTTCTAAACGACTGAATAATTAAACTTTGAAATCAGTTTTTGTACCTGGCCGGAATTCCAATTTAAATCTAGCACGCTTTTCAATATAGCTTCCGTGAACAAAACGCGTTTGAAGCTGATATCACTTGAACCTTAGCCAAGTTTTGTGTCAGAAGTTCTAAACTAGACAGAAATTTGTCTTTAACATAAGGTGAATTTTGAATTACCAGAATTCTCATATCAATTTTACAATATACCAGAAATATTATTACATTATTTCAATTTTAAAAAGAAATACTATAACAAATTTTGATAAAATTATGAGAATTTAATTATTATATTTTTATTTAATGTTTTTTATTAAACCACTTTTAGCTAAAATGTCATTTCTGAGTACAACAGTCTACTTTGTTTTTCCATCTTCACGCCAAATCCCTTGTGGGGTAGGCAGAAAAAACCGAGCGCCACACGACGCGACGCGGTCCATACACACCTCACTTACTTCTTCAACTTAAAATTTTCTTTTCAGGCATGCACGTCGGTTCCTTCGGCTCTTGACACCACCTTCTGCTAACACACGATTAATTTGGTCATGGTAGGTATGTCGTGGCCTTCCCTGACTCCTACATCTATCCACTTTCGCGTTGTATATCTGTTTTGGCGTTCTTTCATCTCCCATTCGCTCCACATGCCCGAACCATCGTAGCATGCCCTTCCTAACTTTAACACCGACAGTCTCTTCCAGATCAACTCTCTTTCTTACATCTTTATTCCGAACGCGATCTACGAGCGTTACTCCGCAGATTTTGCGTAGCATCTCGACCGCGTTTAATCTACTTTCATGCGTACTCTGCCATACCCAACTCTCGCTTCCATACGTTAGCGTAGGTATCAGCACCGCACTGTGTGCTGCGAGCTGGGCCTTTTGCCTAAACTTTTGGTACCCAACAGTTTGCCTAACGCTCCAATTACACTATTGCCCGCAGTTACCCTCCTTTCTACACCAGTGGTGTACCGTCCATCCCTGCTATGCACATTCAAGATATACAAATTCATCCACCTGTTCCAGCACTACATCATTTACAGTTGTCCTGGCATTCGTTCTGTCCTCTTCTTCTATATTTTTGCCAAACTATTTTCAAAAACATTATTATCTACCTTAAGTTCTAATAAAATATATCATAGGCGGTTTTAAAAATTATAAACAATAGTCAAACACGACCTTACGAATCTCATAAATGCGAAATTTGTGTGTGAGTGTGGATGAGTTGATGTTTGTTACTCTTTCAAGCTCTAACAGATAAAATACAGGATCTGGCTAAAATTTTGTAAAGCGATAGAAATCTGGTTTCCAATGGGATGCAGGAAAACACGGGAAGGGAGTCATGAGCGCCATCTAGTACTAAATGAAACACAAAACAACAAACATAATACGCAAAAGTGGACAACTTGTAATTATGTGGTCATTATACTGAGTAAACTGAGTTCATATACTCAAGCCAGCACTTTAGATCCTTAAACTGTTTAAGAAACTATACCTTACATACATGGCTTGCCATTTTGCTGTAATAATGATGACGCACAAGGTACTTTTACAGCCCATTACTGTCGACCGAAAACACCAATAAACTTAGCTAAGGATTAAGTGGCCAGCTCTGCGAAGTATCCTATTCCACTCGGTTATCGCACCTGGACTAACAAAGTTACCCTCTGGAACTAAACTGTTTTTGTTTCTCTACACCTATTATATTATTTGAAATGCCATTTTGCAAATAAATTATTCGAAGTTTAAATATTTTCTATGTATGAGTAATAAGTTTAACGATATTTAAGATAAGTATGTACCTACATAGAAAGTGTTCATTATAAATTATCTATGATTATAACTTTATTGGTTTTGTATCTTTGCTGAGCTTATCAGTGTAAATTAATACTAAAATAATTATCAAATGCAAGTCGACAATTGGTATTTTTAAAGTTGGTTATAATTTTTACCCAAGAACGAACTATAAATTTTATAGCGAAATTTAAAACTCTTAGGTATCATTTATTTCTTGCAAACTACAAACGCAAGTAAGTGGGTATAAAACAAGCATTCATGTCAAATAAAAATATTGAAGCCCATCACGACACACGAGGTCTATCTGCCTACTCCTTCAGGGATAAAGGCGTGACTATATGTATGTAAATGTATAAAAGAAGAGAGTCGAGAGAAAAAAAATCTGACGAACTGTAAGTTAATGATAATTATATCATGCGATACTTACTTGATAACTAAAGTTTCAGAAAGTTATAATTGACGATAGCATTAATGTTAAACTTTGTTGTGTAACTTTCTAATTAATTATAGACTTCAGTTAACTTCACTTGGTATTTGATAGTGGCATGACCTATTTTCAGGTAATAATAGTCCCTAGATCAATATATAATACATTTAGTATAGGTCAACCGTGTTCCGAATTCGTCTGAACTGTCGTGTCGAGTTTCCATTTTCGGATGAATTTCGTTAGTCGCCTGGATATAGGAATATAGATGTAACTATGTAATGCTAAACTTATCAAGTATGTTCAACATTGATTAGAGTGCAACCAGTGTATAGATTGTAAGATGAAACCTTTTATATTTTAGTGCCGCCCACAATGAAGATATGTGATCGAACTTTATTACTCACTTTACTTAAATTTAGACATCATTTATGTCACTTTTCCGAAGAGAAGTATCATAAAATATAACTTTAAAACAATGTCGAAGGTTGTAGGTAGGCACCGGACGAAGACCTTGTATTTTAAAAAGCATTGTATCGCTAGAATTGCCAATAAACTAAGTTTAAATAAAAATAGTGGTGTCAAAGTATATGATAACAGTATTGTTTTAAAACAAAATTCTTTTTAATATTAAGAATTAAATAGTAAAAAGGCCTGTTGATAAAGATTTAGATAAAAACTAAAGTAATATTTCTATAAATAATTTGTATACTTAGTAACTCTGTACTTGTTACCTTGAGCTCCCAGACATATAAAATTTAATATGAATGTGAGTAGTTCTTTGATTCGTAATTAGAACTTGCTCGTATTTGAAACTTAAGCGTTTTATGACTAGATTAACACTTTGCTCGTGGAAATTATGTTTTAAATTCATAAAACTTTCTAAAAGATAAAATTAACAACATGAAATAGAATGTCATTGCACCATTTCAAATGTAGTTGGTGAATAACTTTTAAAGGATGCCCCAAGTAGTGTGTCTTGTAATAAAAGACAAGATGCAATCACAAAATATCTCAAAATAAAACTATTTATGATAGGTACTGATGATACCCAAAACTCGCTATGATTACTACAGACGTTTTATACCAGCACAAATAAAAAATAGAACCTTCAAATCACGCCAGGCCAATGTAAGGGTCACGTCTGCCAATTTACATCCCACTCTCCTTGATTTTATTATTTCATGAATCGAGAAGCTTTTGTGCAATATAGGGTCGTATAAAACACGTTTTATAACTGAGTTTATCGCATTCCTAAAGTGGTAAAGATGGTATCCACAACGTGATTGTAAAACCTATCATGTTTTCCTAACGGCCACTAAAAGTTCAGTATTTCCGTCTCCGCTAAAAGGAATTGTAATAAGAATAATGTTTTATCCACCATTTTATGTTTCGGACTGTACCGACAGATTTTAGTAGCCATAATGGATTCAACGAGTTTATATCAAACGGGTATTTTTATAGAAGGCCTTGTATTAGTAAAGGGGATATTTAGATGGGTGTGTTAGTAGCTAATATGTTATATAAACACGCATGCTTCAGTATATTCCACTGCCACAAAGCTAAAATCATAGCAAAGCTAAATTCATGACACAGAGTCAATCTTTTATTCAATAGATATAGAGGTCTCACTATAAAAATTTGGTGTCAGTCTTTGGTAAACATTTCAAGAGTGGTATGATCTATAATTAAAAGAATTAACCATACTATAACTAACTGAGTATGAATAATTGCATCGAGGTGCACTGTTACTCAGTGAAAATATTTTTTCAAGCTGTCACAATTTGATCAATTGCAGTACTTGTGATCTTTTTAGTATTTGAGGTAGTTTACTGTATTTTCAATGTTTTGAGACAGTAACAAGTAAAACGATCAGTGCAGAGTGTCATAAAAATTGAATCGAATCGAACCAGTCGAATTATTATATTAATCATTTTATACCACAAGACTTTTATATTCAGAACAGTCTACCATTCCGTTTATGTCAAGTCAGTCCTAATAAAACAGTCTGACCTACGTAAATGTTTTAACACCAGTTTCTATCAACTTTATAAAGATATTGCCGCTCGTAACAAACTCAAAGAAGGTGGTAGTCATAAAATTGGTTTTGTCCGTCGCGTCTACACTCTATAAAATGAATACGACCACTTCGGGAAAAGTTTCACAAGCGAGTTCTTGGTAAAGAATCTTTTACGTACTTTACAAAGTAACTTTTACAGGATCTTGGTTACATACTGATTAAAAATAGATACGGTTAAGCCAAGAAAATGGAAGAAAAATAATTAAAGGTTTCGTTATACACGATATAGATTAAATATCTACAGCCTGATAATTTTATATTCATTCTGTATTTTATTTTTCATTCGTTCAAATAACACAGTGCAACTGATAAAATCACGAAGGCTTAATAAATGAAAAAACATGTTATTTCTGTAATTTTTAAAATGAAATGAATTTTGATTGTTGTGGAGATACTGGACATTATTATTACTTTATGACCTACATGAATATTGATATTTTAATATGAATTTGAATATAATTATGTAGATATTACAAACGTGTCTAAAAGAATACGTTTGAGATTTTTCGAATCGCCATTGAATGAGAATTTAATTTTTATTTACTTTAGTATATATATAATAATAGTAAGCAGTGGTTTGAACCCTTAAATTCTCTGTACGTATCATAACAGTACACAATAAAACCTTTGCTGAATTCAAACAGCATTCAGAAAGTATAAAGTGCAAAAGGTAGGAAGGGTCTCACATAGCAAACGATCAATTGTTGAACTTTTTGGGTTGGGTATTTCGTTTGATGGGCCCACAATCGCCATCAGAGTAATGCGTTTCTTTATATGAGGTACAAATTTTACTCTTGAATATTATTAACGCTATAGATAAATATTATAACTACCTCGTTCCAGTTTCGAACCTTTGACGGAATATTATAAATCTAAAAAGGTTAAATATATTTGTTACATCTTAGGAATTGCAATCAAGGTTAGGATATAAAAAATAAAAATCTGCCTGAAACAGTTTTCCAAGAACACGCAGAAAGCTTTTAAGGTTATCACGCAAAATGAAAGCCTACCTTACTGCAAAAATTAAATGCTAAATGTTTTCAAGGTACAATAAAATTCTTTGCTGTAGGATTTGCCACGACCTTCAAAGAACGTAGTTCTGCATTGCGGTTAGATATAACGATGTTATACTGCACCATAAGACTATTCAAGTGAAGCTCTTTGTAGTCAATGATACAGTTAAGATTGTATAATTTGATATCGTTTCTTCAGTATCGTACGATAGAACGTAGATAATTATTTTCTAAGTAGTGATTGTAGGCTTTAAAAGCCTAAACTGAAAACGGATTGCAGTTCTAGATTTCTATTTTAAAGTTACATGCTATCTCCAGTTGTTTGCGAAAACAGTTATGTATGTCAGCTAGTTATTTACGGTTCTAAAATATGGCCGGTGCTTGAGCAACAGAGATGTAAGCAGAATATATTATGGAGATCACTGCAACATGCAGTAAATGCACATAGTAACGTGGAGAGGTCACGTGTGAAACACTGGATTTTGTTCCGTTTCATAAGCTGAGATTCTTTCTGATGGGTCTATCATATGTGTCGACTAACTCAATTGGTGACAAATACTCATGATGTGGTCATGACACCTTCACAAGGTTTCAGCAACAGAAGTAAATTCAAGAGAAGAAACTTGGCGTTGTGTAAGACGCATAGCGACTGAGTAAAGACTTATATATACACAGGGGAGAAAGGATTGCAGAAAAATAAGTCCCACGTTCTAAAAACGATTGATGGTGCGATAATAATGAACAGAGTCGTACGTGCCTACTTCAAATTTACTAATATTTTTAAAAACAATGCAATCATTTGTAGGAGAAAATAGAATTCAATTCTCTAGTTGTAGCATTTGTTTTCTTTAGATGCAACAGTGTCTGGTTGAGGGCTTGACAGTTCATCATTGAACGTGTGAGGACGCCCTAATCAATTCATCGCTTTTCTTACTTTATTATCTGTAGTTGTCTTTGCTGACGAAGTGACATAAGTGTCTATGGCACCTCATGAATTGCTTTGGAAAACCGGTTTTTGGAAGAAGCATTTCGAGAATATTCCCAGAGCTACGATATAATAAGAGACCTGCTTTGGAGTAGTTCGAGTCTTTTCTTTGCTCTGTACCTCGAATCATTGTTGGCTCAAGCAATAGTATTCTACCTCGCCATAACCTCTAACAGGTTATGATAAAGTTGCTACATCTCTTCTTGCTACATTCTACCCAGGAAACTGGTAAGTAACCTTTTCTTTTTGCAAAGCATTTCACTCTTCGTCTGTCGCGTTGTCAGCAACTTATTTCGTGTTTTATTTCACGACAGGGTCGTATAGTAAGGGCTAAAAGCGGCCATAGCGGTGATAGGAGCCACACCCTAAAAATACGTGGACTGCACGAGCAAGGGGCATTTGAGGGAAGCCTGCCGTCTCCACCTGGCATTACAAGCAGCTGGTGTCGCTCTCACCTCAACACGAAGTCCAGTACCCTAATACTTATCCCATTGTGTAGTGTTTCTGCTTAAATATTATAACCTGTAATTCCTGCCCACGCCTAGGTAAATCACTTAAGTAGTACCTGCTAGTGTGTATATAGGATCTACTCTAAGTATAACTAGTCTATATGTATGTCTATTAATGTATAACTTCTTCCTATTGTCTCTGTAGCTCAGTGAACCTAAAATATATGTGTGTACACCTCTCTCTGCATTGTTTTCGTTAGAGCCCTAACCTACCCATGCACACATGCTGGGAACTCTGAGCAAAGGCGCCCTGGGAAAGAGTCCTCTGCAAGCTCCCTCTGAGTAAGTTGGTTAGTAACTTACAGACGAATAAAGTGGTTACATAGTTACACCGCGATACGTAATTAATTACATTGTTAGGTCACAAAGAAATTTTTAGACAATATTACTCTATTGAAGCATAAAATTGTGCGATTTCGGTAAGGTAGATGTTCGAGTACGGTATGTGACAGCCAAAATTGATTTCCTAGTAGGGACTTGTTTTGCATTTGATGTATACAAAGAACTTATCCATTTCCATTTTCTTTAGACAGTCACATTCGATGTCACGTTTTGTATTGAATAATATCAAGCTTCGTACCTATATTTTTACACATCTTGTGACAGTGAAAAGAAGTTTGAGAAAGAAGAATTGCCAAATTAATTAAAATCAGGTGAATAATATCACGAATAAAAAAAGGGTTTAATTGTGAAATCAGTCCTTCTATAAGATACAATAAATTACGGTAAATAAAAATCTTTTCTTTGAAAGTACCTTTTAAATATTAAATATTCGAAATACCGCCGACGACCTCGTTTTGTGTTAAAAAAGTATTTCATTGCACTTCGAGTCAAGTACCTATAAATTCATTGAGTTGCAAATCAGTTCAGCAATGCTATTTCGAATGGAAATTATGAAATGTAGACCCTGAGTCTGCGGTGAGCTGTCAAATTCACATACAAAATTTAATATCTCACTACAAACTCCACTACGAAATTTTAAAATCCTCATAACGTAAGTTTAAGTAGGTATCTAGTTATAGTAAGACGCTTGAACCATCCAAACACAATTTATAACAAGTCAAAGAAATAATTGTTTTCGAAAACATGCTTTGACTACGAACATTTCTTACTTCTTTGAGTAAGATTGTAGTTATATTACTGACTGAAAGTAATGTCACAGTACTGAATACATTGAACCAAAAAGTGTTTAGCAATTTCTTATATGCCGTTCCCGGGCGACCAGCAATGTATTTGAAATGGAAAGAACTTTTTAAACCCAAGCATGATGAGTAAAAAGTCACTTAAGTTTATTCAAAAGAACTAATGAAATTATTCCTTGAAATAATTATTTTCATTAATTTGGAAGGTATTATCTAGTTTAAAGAAAGATAAGAAACAGTGCTAAACTAATTATTATGAAGATACATAAAAGATAAAACCCGAGTCAAACTTCTGGGTCTATTTTATATAAGAAAGAATATTTTAAAGCAATTTTGCAGTCAATATAATTATGTGAAAAAGAATGCTATTTATAACCCAGACCCGAAGCCCGAGTGTAACTTCTTACAAATAAAATATAATTTTTTGTTTTTTTTTTGCGATATGAGAGATAAACGAACAAAGACATAAAAACAATATTATCAAATTTATAAGGAAATTAATTTGTAAGGAAATGGTTTAATGAGTCATTCGATAATGCGTTAAATAACTCATTAACGCACACAAATATCGCAAGTTCGCATAACTGATTTCTAATATTGACTGCAAAATTGTTGCTAAAGTTATAATTGGAAATGGAAAAGTTTTATAAACCATATTTACAGAACACGCTGAAGGTGCGGAATGAGCCCCGCACGTGCCTCCTGCCTGTGCAGCGGCTAATGCACTGGTTCCCGGCACCTGTGAAGTAAACATAATACGTTGAACGTAATGTTCAGATTTGTCAAATAATCTGCTCATACTTTCCACATCTCATATTTTACGATTACATCCAAAGTCGACGCATAAATCAGGAGTCCTTATTCTGACTCTTACTTCCTACAATTATCAAAACCTATAAATAAGCAGGTATATCATCCTTTACGACATTAAGTTTCAACGGTTTACAGTCACAATTAACAAAATGATCACTGTACAACGTGATCATACCTGTGATAACGACTGTCATGTGGCTTATATGTTGTACTTGCTCCTTGCCTTGCTCGCTACCAAGCAAAGAACAATCCCAAAATTGTTTTAAAGATTCAGAACCATATTTAAGGGGTTCAATCAGGATAAACTGTAACTGTCGCCCCTTCGTCAGTCAGGAATATAGCAAAATCAATGTTATCCGACGCGTCAAGTACAAATCCTATATTCAACATGAATAAAAACCCGAAACCGTAAACTCGATACGTCTATGCAATTGTCGTGGTATCTAAATTACAGGACAACACTAGATAAATGTGACACAACCACACAATATTTTACATAATTTACTAAATGATATATCGGACTTGTTTGTAATGTTCCTCTATTTCATAATTATTTGCTTCTTCATCACATTCACTGACTGCAATTTTATTTTATTAAATATGTTTCATCTCACCTTTAACTGCTCCTGTTTATAGTCTGGCTGGTATGGCAGCAACATCCTAATTTTTCCCCATCTATTGAAAAACAGCACGATCGCTCCGATCCACACGATCAGTACAAGTACTACGATAGCAATCTCGACGCCACGTACCTGTTTGAAACACAATCAGAAATTAAATTTCTATCATACTAATCAAACCACAATATGATTTGAGAAATTTCTAATTATGTAGGTATCCAATTAAGGAATATAAAACTTTTTATCGCTCTTGAGCAGGACTCAAAATATTCATATTAAAACTTAAGACTCTGTAAGCTTGTAAATTGTACTAATTGCTTTTAAAATAATTTCTAATCAAAAGCGTTATTTATGTCAAAACGAAATCATGCCCTAATATTGTAAGTAATAAAAATATAAAATGACTTTTTATTTTACTTGTGTATTATAAATTGTGGATAGTTACATCTTTAAAACTATCAAAATCTTGTGATATTCTATCAAATTCCATTAAAGTAAATACTGAAGTGGTGGCAACTCAACATTTCTGTTTACAAGTGGTTAATTGCAATGTTAAAGCTTCAAAACTTTATATAACCATAAATCACAAATAAATAGCTATAGACTACAAACACTAGCATGTTATGATTTTGTTTAAATGAAGTGTGATTCCACTATAAGCTATATTTGAATAAAACTGTCGTTGAATAAATCACATAAAATAAATCTTTGAAACAAGAGCAGAATAAAGATGTTCTTTAAATTCATGATTCTTGAATTTATATACTTAAAACCCATGTCGATATATGTGTCGATAAAATTATACAAACAAAGCCAAAAATCCAATTAATTATTCTAAGTGCAGAAAAGAGGGCCCTTAATTAAAAAATAAACAGGGTCTGATTGGCGCAAATGTACTTGAAGACGATCTAATGAATGATAAAACAAAGATCTCATCTACCCAAATATTATAAGAAAGCTGAATTGCAAATTTTGTATGGAATTAGTTATAAAGCTAATTATACTAAGTTAATATTCTTTTATCAAACTGTCTGATAGGAGTTTTATTGAACAGTTTGTTACTTGTGGTTTGAAGGGTATTTGAGTGAGGACTATGAACATTATAAATTGATCAGACCTCCTTGTAGGCGACGCAAAGCGGTGTCAGATCTATTCTGTATTTCTCTTCCATTAACGTCCTTCTTTCTCCTTCAACTTTATTTGTATTTGTGTAAACGTCTTTTTGTGAGTAAAATAAATAAAAATACATTACCGTTGGAAACGTAGGCGACACATCAGGCATAGCCGTCCCCCCATCTTGCTGTGGCGAAGTTCGCGGCTGCTCTGTACAAACACGATATTTGCATTAATGATAGATTGTTAGGTCTGGAGAAATTGTTTATTGTTTGATGGCATCGGGTGTGGATTAGTTAGTAACGCTATTATACCGATATAAATCAAATTCTCTTAGTTAGTAACACATAACTTTGGTAATACGTTACCATGTAAGGTTACGAATTATTTATAGTTTTGATGGATGAACCAAAGCTCATAGAAGCATTTCATAACGGGACAATCCATAAAAACTTGGGTGTTAAACATCCAGGACGATCTGTAGTCGTCTGTCTTTTAATTCAGTGAAAAGACGCTAAGAAAAGTTTCAGATAATTAGAAATTGAAACTATACCCCATCGATTGTAAAGTGCGAGATCATAAGTATATACAATACTGCGAATACATGTTCACCAACCAGGACTCTGGTAAGACTTTTCTTTTTAACATTCTTACTTACTTGCATGTTACGAAGAAAATACGCCATACCAGAGTCCCGGCCACGTAAATATAAAAAAAATTGTATTTCAAGGGTTTCGTACCCAAAGAAAACCTATACAGAGACGTTGGCCTTAGTCCGTCTGTCATCACGGAACCTGAGATACACTTAGGAACCGTGTTAGCTAGAGAGCTGAAATTATCACAGATGTATCTACATTTAATCCTAGCTAAAACAACTACACAGAGAAAAAATATTTAATAGAAGCAACGTGATTTTCTATTGATTTTTTTAGGTAACCCTCTTTGCACGAGTTTGACTCGTACTTGGTCGGTTTTTTTTTTCCATAAATATCTAAGCTAGTTTAAGCAATGTTGGCTATGTCTATTTGAAAAGTTGAAATCAAATTACCTAGCGCTGTCGGTACTCTAGTTTATTTTATAAATGAGAACATTTTGCTTTATGTGAAGTTTGAAATTGTACTATTTTAGAATAATTGATTTATTTTTAACTACATAATGTCCGTGGTTTCACTTGAGTGTTATTTCATACCCGTTCCCGCTTCTCATCAGAGCTTATTCCCGGGATAAAAATCCTAGATCTGCCTCCAGACTGTAATCTATCGCTGTACCAAATTTCAGCCAGATCTGTTAAGCTGTTAGAGCGTGAAAGAGAAACAAACATCTTCACACACATTTATAGCATTAAGCAGGATTTTTCTATTAAAAACCAAGTGAATGTTCTAGACAAATGGGCCCAGTTTATAGGTTAAAGTAGAAATAGTGGTTAAAAATGACAAATGTCTAAAATCGATCATCGATCTTTTGCACCACTTATTTTTCATTTCATTCTTTTGTTTTAATAGTACTTGAAACATAATTCTAAGCAAAATATAATACTTAGGTATTATATTAATATATTTTTATCATAAAATTTATTACACCTATAGTAAAACTATAAAATTTACAATTATATTTTACGATCATTTATAGACACGTCTAAAACGCGAATGTACAAGTAAACAGAAATCAACATCGTTTATGCACATCGCTACACTACAAAATACTTACTGCAAGAAGACCTACTAAACTAAATGTCGTTTCCAATTTTAGAAATCGGTCAGAGCACTCTGCCGTGTACTTTGCACTCGATGGGAGGGAGTATTTCGCGGAACCTATTTCTGTTTAAATTACTGGTACTAAAGCAATCAAAAGTACAAAGGCATGTTTGATTGCGTTTTGGGTGTCTCCTCCAGCAAAGGTTAATAACATAAGGCATTAATAATTGTATCAGATTGCTGATTTATGAGATGACTCTGAAACTATGATAAAACAGATAAATATCAAAAGAAAATTAAAATATCTAAAACTTTATTGACTACTAGTAGACGTCACGCGGTTTCACCCGCGCAGCTCCCGTTCCCGTGGGAGTACGGGAATAAAATATAGCCTATGTTCATCAGCGATACTTTTTCTTTCCAACAATGAAAGAATTTTTGAAATCGGTTCAGTAGTTTTGGAGCCTATTCGATGCAAACAAACAATCAAATCTTTCCGCTTTATAATATCAGTATAGATAAAATATTGTCAGTTAGACAATATAAATTTGTATTTAAATTAAAAATATCTTACTGCCTAATTGCTAGTGCCTAATGAAAGCTCTCTGGCATCGAAAACGATTACTCATACTTGAAATATGGTTGTCAATATCTTGCTTGGGATATGAGGTCCCATGTACTATGTAAATGTTTGAATAGTTGCTAATCTGTTGTGAAATCCCCCAAAACGCTTTAACATGGCATGTTCGATAAGACATGACTGAGTAGACTAATTTACAAACCCACTGACATGATCTGATAGTCAGATCGTAAGTGCGTTAAATAACTGTGGAACTTTCTTACATAACCACATAACGCCATCTAGTAGGCACCTATATCTTTATCGAGCATGATTAAAAATAACGATAACAGGCATCATCACTATATAAATTGTATTTTAAGTTATGATGTGGCTTGTATCAAAAGAAGCTGAATTTCTTCAGCAAAACGCATCTCTAAGACACACAATTACTTTTACGATATTGGTGTAAGTGTAATCGCTAAGATCGAAGACATCTCATCAAACTCTAAATACGAGTTCTTCGGGAATCCAAAATAAACACACGGCGTGACTTATCACCATTACTAGCTATTCCCATAACAAATTATTCCATACAACGAAAACTGCTGACTGCGAATGTCATGACGGAACATTGTTGCTCATAGCAGCCGTCGAGCTGCAAAACTAACCTCGTGCTACCTAATCCTTCGCACAGTAACGCTTGAAAATTTTCATATTTCACAACCAGTAAGTAAAAAAATATCCTATATCAAGTAGCATGGTTTTAGGTGATTAAATAACTTATCTATACATACAATACATACAAATGAATAAAATTGGAGTGTCTGTTTGTAATATTAAAATAAATATATTTTTAATTTTTTTGTCTGTCTGTCTGTTTGTTCCGGCTAATCTCTGAAACGGCTGGACCGATTTGGGCAGAATTTTCACTGGCAGATAGCTTATGTAATAAGGAGTAACTAAGGCTACTTTTATTTTATAAAAGTAGCCTTAGTTACTCCTATTTTTTTTATTTTAGAAAAAAATGCCAAAAATCCAAAAAAACTAAATAATCAATTTTTTTTTATTACATTCCACGCGGCGAAGTCGCGGGCGCAGCTAGTATTTTATAAAATTGACAAAATACTATATATTCTACACGGATATCAAACGAATTCGTCGTCATGTGTAATACATTCAAAATTATTATTAAAGCTGCAAATAAAACTCTGATCACGAAACCAAACTGTTGAAAACAGTTAAAACGTTTTCCACGTAAATGGTCCCAAATCGCATTAAGGGCTGAGGTTCATTAAGATCCGATTTAAAAACCGGGATAAATCGATTCAACGGGTCTGGGAAAAAGTTGTATTTGATTATATCTCAATTTTAAACGTTAAGAGAGGTATTTATCGCTTAGTCCTGTCTAGATAAGAATTCAGATTGCTCAGGTACGCCGCAGGATGTAGGTGCTGAAGATAGAAACACGATAATACAATTATAAAAAAAGGAAGTAAAATCAAATAAATACCATCGCAAAACGATGAATAAACCATTTCACACGAAGCTCTGACAAGTCTCTATTTTACTAGAATAGTGGAAATATCTGAGAATAGTAATAGTAACAAAACACGAGTTGCTTGTAATGAGGATGAAGTAACGATTTTAACAATCATCAGAATACGCCATTAGGGAATGAAGTACAAAGCTAATGCAGTTATGCATCCGGCGGCACGGTTGGGTAAATGAACTGGTTGGAGAGGTGCCAAAACATACTAAATATAGGTACATATATTTATTAATGCCAATGTTCTTAGACCTAATTATAGTACTAAATTCATGAAGTGGACCGTAATAAGACTTACAGTATCTTATGATGACACTGTACTAAAGAAACTGTTCGTATCTACGTTGATGAATGTGATCTAAAACGAAGTACGAGTATCATGGGTTTAATTCGGTCGGGCGAATGACTGGTATTATAAATTATTATGTAGGCAAAATGGTATGACGCGTCTGAAAGGATGTGTCGTGTGTTTCCATCTAGCTATTGTCCTTGAGTTTTCGTTGAGTGAATATAGGAAAACATGAGGAACCTACTGATTATCATTATTATTCGATTAGTGTAATTGATTGAATACCTATCGCATGGAGTGGAGATTGCATTGCTCAATTTCTCACAAAACATGGTAGCTTTGAGAGTAAACTGCTATCCTATAATTATGTGAATTACCAATTCTGTCAACTAATTCAACACCGGATTGTAAATATCAGCAAAACTACGATCAGGTGACAGTGTAGTACCTATGACTTAATGTTTACCGAAGAAGTATACCTAGTATTTCTATATGCAAAAAAAGGTGTTTCAAAAATTAAAAAAATATTGTCAGTACTCAATTTACATAATGAGAGTGCACAATACCGGGGCTCTGTTATAAATCCGTCGGGATTACAATTACGCACGCTTGCCACGTTACCGGTAAATTATACACTGAATAAGTAAACAATTGACACAAGCGCTATTAACTAGTATACATTTTGAATGTTTGGTAATTACTGCTGAATTTTCACTACATACCTACGTTTTCAGTAAGTAAGTGAGCCACCTTGAAATTCATCGCGACCTTTTGGTGGCAACACGGTGCTTTGGGTGCAGTGCAACCACTAAATAATAAGCGTGTGGCTCGTGATTTTCAAACGAGGGCAAACTATCCACTAAAGCTTCAAAAATGGGTATATATATAATAATAGCAGGGCATAAAGCATCCCACGGCAACTGCTGTTAAGCCGTGTAGAGAAATATAAATATCCCAAAGTAAGTTAACTTTATTTGAACCCGTTAGTTTAAAGTCTCGCTGTCTCGGTTCGCTCTCCTATTCCTGGCTATTGCTATAGTAATGACGCCATTGACGCATATCATGTTTCTATTTACTCTTTGATAAAGGGACATCATGGCACAGTCATATTTTTAATACGCTTTTATTAGGTCGTCGTGTATGTAACTAACAATGTATTAATATAAAGACACTAATTTAACCGTCTTCCAAGGATCGTAGCGTCATGAAAATTGGCAGATGTATGTAGTTCTGATGACAATACAATAATATAGTACTGTCAAACTGATATGATGATGGAGTCGGAAGATAGGTACAGAAAACACGTGGAATCTAAGGTAGCTAATTTAACCAGCTTCCAAAGATCGTAGGGTCATGAAAATTGGCAGCTGTATGTAGTTCTGATGACAATACAATAATATGGTACTGTCAAACTGATATGATGATGGAGCCGGAAGATAGGCACTGAAACTTCGATGGAAAAAGTGGAATCTAAGGTAGCTTATTTAACCAGCTTCCAAGGATCGTAGCGTCATGAAAATTGGCAGATGTATGTAGTTCTGATGACAATACAATAATATAGTACTGTCAAACTGATATGATGATGGAGCCGGAAGATAGGTACTGAAAACAAGTGGAATCTAAGGTAGCTAATTTAACCAGCTTCCAAGGATCGTAGGGTCACGAAAATTGGCAGCTGTATGTAGTTCTGATGACAATATAATAATATGGTACTATCGAACTGATCTGATGATGGAGCGGAAAGATATGTACTGGAACTTCGTGATGGAATATCGTATTATATCTGTTTTTGGATTCGTCAGAAAAGTCTTGTAATGAACTTTGACCAGGCTTAGGTTTCGGGGTTTTAACAAACCTTTTTTTAATTGACTTGTAAAACTATGCAATGGAATCTCACGTAACTAATTTAACCATCTTTCAAGGATCGTAGCGTCATGAAAATTGGCAGATGTTTGTAGTTCTGATAACAATACAATAATATGGTAGGTACTGTCAAACTGATCTGATGATGGAGTCGTTAGAAATGAACTGTAACTTTATGATTAAACATCGTATCATAGCTGTGTTTGGATTTGTTAGAAAAGTCTTGTGATGAACTTTGACCACGATTAGGGTTTAAGGTTATAACAAACTTGTTATATATTGAAGTTAATATTGAGTGTAAATATTGACATAGGTAGGTACCTATACATATATATAGACATACATTTTATGCAGGTGCTTAAAATGTATGTGTATTAGAGTAATGATGAAATATTTTCACATTAGTCGAACTCAGTCAAGACACCATGTAATACAGAAATCCCTACTAATATTATAAATGCGAAAGTAACTCTGTCTGTCGTTCTGTTACGTTTTCACGCCTAAACCACTGAACCAATTTTGATGAAATTTGTTATAAAGATAGTTTAAGTTTAAGGGAAGGACATAGGCTACTTTTAAACTGACTGCGCAAAAGGAGGGTAATGATTTTATGCGATAACAACTTCTACGCCGATGAAGCCGCAGGGAACAGCTAGTAAAGGTATAAATGTGGTGACTAAATAGTATAAAATAAATAAATGGTTTAAAAACCCTAGAAAAATACGCTTTTATAATGCACGAAAAAAGCAAAAATAAATTATGGATCGTTCAAGTTGCCTCTATTTCTAGGCTGAAGTGTAAACTATGTGCTTTTAGTTATACTATTTGATTGTAAAAGCGTGGGGCGCTGGAACAAGAAAGACTTTTGTGTAAGCATATTCCTATTAATACTAATCCTTTTATAATAAAAATCCTGGCGAAAGCTGCATGAGGTCGCACAAGAGTATACCGTTTATGCTGCCAAAGGTAACGCCTCTTCTTTCAGGCAATTAAGTAGATACATGAGGGGAATACGTTAACAGTGGCAAAATGTAGAGTTCTTGTTCGAGAACGAGATATCTTTGGTTAAATCTGATAACCCGCTTAGGGATATATGCGTTTGTATTCTTGTTACATGATTACTACATACTGTACTAAATTTCTCGGAATGCTGAAACTTTAAGGATCTACCTATGAATTATCTAATAGAGATCCGTAACGGTAATAGGTTTGCTCCTATTACGCGGGCGTCACTGAAAACTGGCAAAAGTGGGTGTTGAAAATGCGTAGGCGTGATTAACTACTTTACTTTTCAAGTAAGTGTGTTATGCATTTCAATTAAGGCCTATCATCGTTAATACATTTCCGAAATATAAAATTATATTACTAATAGTAAAAGTCACAATAGATATATAATAGCGTAAATTAATAGTTTAAAAACACGAGAAAAACACGCTTTTATAAATGTGACCTTATCTTTAATCTGCCAAGACATCATGCAGCTTCCGCCAGGAAAGTCTTTCCTGTCCCAGTGCCCCACGCTTTTGCAGTCAAATATTATAACTAAAAGCACATAGTTTACACTTCAGCCTAGAAATAGAGGCAACTTGAACGATCCATAATTTATTTTTGCTTTTTTCGTGCATTATAAAAGCGTATTTTTCTAGGGTTTTTTAAACCATTTATTTATTTTTTTATGGGAGCGTGTAAAGCACACTAACCCCTTGGGATATATAGCGTGAATGTTAACAATGCAAACTTGTCTTGACCATGTTTAAAAAAAGTTAAAACGCACCTGTTGCATGTCGACGTCGCGTGTGTACTGAATACCATGTCTAAATAATAGGTTGATGACTCGTCCATTACGTGAAATTACATTATTACAATTACGAAGGTTATTCACAAAGGTGGTGCTTTTGATGGAATTACTTGGGGAAGGGCTTGTGGATGTGGTCATGCTCTTACAAATAGCAAATGATATTAATATCCATCCATGATCAATATTCACGAACCTTTTAACCTTTAACATTTTTATTCATCGTATTCGTCTAAAAATAGGAACCTTATCATTCTTTGATTTTAAGAAAGTTTACCAGTCAAGAATTTTCAGTGAGTAGGCTTATTTTGGGGACGCTCTCAAATTGTTCTCTTACTTAACCATGCTTTCATCCCGGCTATTGTACGTTAGTCCCTTCAAATCTTTTTCCTATACTCTAGCGAATTACTACCAACGAGGACGACTTAATTTAATTTACTGTCTGGCTGCCGATCAATACAGTATCTACTGTGAATTGTACTGAATATTCATCGAATATAATATTGAATTCATTGACTTTCTTAAAAAAATATCTACAAATTCTGTTTAAGTCTTTGTTTTTTATTTGGGATCAGATAGCGTTGTGTGAAATGTCCGTGAATATTTATTTATTTAATTTATTTTTAATATTTTCTATTGAAAGTTCAATCCCTAATCAAATATTACAGATACTAGCTAGACCAACCGCATCTCACTAATACTAATGCTTTGGTTGCATGTTAAAGCTTCCATATTAGTATTTGACACGCGAAATATCACTGTGAGAGTTGACTACAGTTTACTTTGTTCAGTAATATTCCTGTTGCCATAATGTGTGATTATGTTCGTCGTTATCTGAGCTTCATTATCTCGGTTGTTGTGTTTTATATAATTTCATAAATTGACTACCTGCCTTTCTTATTCATTTAACGTGAGGAAAATCCGTCGTCATTGATGTTATGTCGGACCCTTACCACTTAAAAACCACAAGTTCACTACCCTGCCTACGGTCGGGAGCCCCGGGTACGCTATACAGCGGTTTACTAATAGTCATTTTTATGCTTTAGTTGAGGAACTCCGGTTAGTCACTACTAGCCGGGGTTCCACAACTAAAACATAAAAACTGGAGCACTCTCCACACTCTCTTAAAAACAAGTGTTGTGACAGTTTCGTTGGGAAACAACCAAGAAGGCATTAGTTCTGCTATTTATTTATTATTATCACAAGCTTTTAGTCATTCCGCTATCGTGGACAGGCCAGTTATTGCCACCCTGCTGTTCTTCCCTGCTTTGGGTCAGGGATACGGCCTAATAACTGAGATCAGCACAAATTATAGGTACTGTAAATTATGGTTTAAGGTAAAAGCACATTATACACGCACCACACTCAACCCACTTGTATGAAGATCTATGGACCCTCGTATATCTAGGCGCATACAAACGAAATAAATTTAAATTTATTTTACGGCCATTAGCTGCCAGAATAAAGCCGCCATATAAGTAGTCCGATTTATTTTGACTATTATATTATTTAAACTGTATATTTACATACAATGTCAATGAAATAATTACAATTAATAAATTAAAAGTAGTCACATTAATTAAAATAATTTTATCAACTACCTATTCAAAAAACCCGCCCCTGACCGCTTCCGGCGCAAAAGTGCCCATTACACTTGCTGCGTTTCCACGCTGGATTGCAATGGCCAGCCTTTGCACCAAGAATGATCCTGACCGAGAGTCACACACAACTGTATATTGATGGCACTTGATGAAACTTTCTGTACATATTCAATAGCTTTGCTTTTCAATATTATTTGACTATGTTTAAAATTTTATAGTGTTTTTTTTTATACCACTAAGGTGGCAGACAAGCATACGGCCCACCAGAAGGACTGGTGGTCACCGCAGCCTATGAACGGTTGCAACACCAGAGGCGCCACACTCGCGCTGCCGACCCTGTAAAAACCTTTTTAGACCCCTTTTGAAGAACCCCATACTGTAGGCGTTTGGGAAAACCGAGGCAGGAAGATCATTCCACAACCTAAGAGTGCGCGGAAGAAAATCCCTATCGGATCTAACCGTGCTCGAACGCTTCGGACGTAGGGTGTGAGGATAAAATCCCAGTCTATGGCGAGCGGTGCGATGATAGAACGTAGTGTCTCCATATAGCTAATTATCTACATATAGTTTGAATTTGAAAGTTCGTTTGGTATTAAGTTCAGATGTAGGTACTAGACAATTCATCGTATAAATATGAAGAAATACAATACAGTATTAATGTTACATTCACATTATTTACCTACCTACGTATATGCGTACCATGTACTTCCCATCACAGTTTATTTAGGACTACAAATGTTTATTGTAATAACATAACCTACATTAAATTCATAGTACCGTTTTGCATTCAGAAATAATAAAACAAACAAGTAACCAGGTACGGCTTAAACAAATACTGCATATTATGGCAGGTTAACTACATACCTACTATTATTTTGTAGTACCTATTAAGCTATTGCATAGCTTCTATCGCGGGCCTTGCGTGGAGACCGAATCCAGAAATTGTGTCACGAAAACGAATCACACTCTCGGCTACCTTCGGCCACGTTCGTGTATCTCGTCTCGCACTTCATACATTTTTTGTTTACGACAATTATGAACTCTGCAGTCGTTATATATTATGTCAAATAATCCAAAAATTGATGCTTGTACCCAGAATCGATCTTGCGCCTTCTGCGTACCGATCCGCGTCTTAACCACTTGACCAAAGTTGAACTAAGAGTGTTGGTCGAATTAAGAGTTCTTAATGTGAAATGACAATTTCGATGCTGTCAATTACATTAGGTGCTGTCAATTTACTTCGTCTAAATAAAAATTCGACTATAGGTGTATAGGTCAAGTATTGTATTCTCTTTGGTATAGGTATTCATCATCTATGTACAACAGTGAACTGTACTCGTATAATTTGTGTAAAAAGTGTTTTAAATATGAATAAACAAAGTGCATTTATTAATGAAGAAAGTCACGAAAAATAGTGAAAGAAAATGAGTGAGTACTCTATATACATACATTTTATTATTATTATCACCAATGCAGTATTATTTTTTGTTTTGTTAATTTATATATAATACTGCTATAAAGATAACCAAACCCGGGAGTACGTTCCCATGGGAAGCGGGAAGAAAATTTCACGCTGACGTAGCCACGAGCGCCATCTATCCCATACCTATGTAATTTAAACGTGTCATAAAAGTCACAACAATACCATAAATGCACATTTCAAATAATTAATCTATTATTACCATAAAATTTGTAAAAATAGTTTTTAAGTAGATAAGAAGAAACCTATTGTTTTATCTTTTAACTAGCTGACCCTCGCAACTTTGTTTACGTCACACAAGGTCTATGAAATTAGAGGTATTTATTAGTCATACTCATCAAGTAGCGTGTGAATTTGCCCTGTTTGCTTAATCAAATTAGAGCTTAATGGTTAAAGCTATTCCTCAGTATAGAATTTTCCTCAGTATAAACAATTTACATACAAACACGTGTTAGAATTTTATTACATGTATCAATGTAGTAGACGTAACGTCTATAAAATGACATCAATCAAATGTCATCAATATTCTGAAAAAGAAATTAAAAATAGAGTTCACAAACTCTTTTGAAAATACATACTGTACCTACCTTAGAGGATCTTTATGAAGATAACAGGATAGTTAACAACCATCCATAGAAAATAGATGGTATAATGCTGAATACCGCAAAGAACAATCGGCGCGGCATAGAATGGGGCCTATACTGATATCCTGGAGGATTTAAATGATGCCGATGTCCTGTGCCTGCTGAGGCACACACACGCCGTCATGCATGTCTGCAGGACAACGTGCAGGACAACGAGCAGGATGACGCAGCGAATGGCTGGACTGAAATTAAAATCGACAGACGCAAGAGATGTGGTGGATGCACTAATTCACGTACCTCAGGAGTGTCGTGTCAGAAACTGATGGGATAGAGGAGTACCCTACATCATTTCGAGTCTCGCCAAGGCCAGAACAAACTTTACACACAGCTGCGCCCCGTAGGCAGTTGCGAAAATGGACACGAAGAGTGAAACTCAAAACAAAGTAAACGTTAAAACTGTACTGCTAACTGCTATACGGATGCAAGACATGGAAGGTCACTAAAGACATTTCGCACCAGCTACCAGCTATAAGTCTTCGTCAAACGCTGCCTCCAATGGATCCTCGGTACATACGGGCCCGAGAACATCACGAACGTAAGACTATTGGAACGCTGCAGTGAGACCCCTATCCACCAACAGATCAAACGTCGGAAGTGTAGCTGCTGCGCTGGATTGGACACACACTGCAAAGGGACCATGATCACATCATACCAAGGCAAGCCTTACTGAAACTACTGGTAGGGTTTCAAAAACTGTTCGATAGTAAGTAGGTACATTTATTGATAGTGGCTATAGGCTACATAACATAATGCTAAGATTAATAGGAGCGGTGCAGCAATGAGGAATGTTTCGAAAACGGAAAACATTTCATCGTTATAAGAGTATCCGTTGCGCCTCTGCGTAAATGGTTGAAGTTACATAAAAATAATTTATTACAAAATAATTGTTCTTCTTAAAAAGTTCTAAAACAAAATACCTATTAAGCTATTGCATAGCTTCTATCGCGTGCCTTGCGTGGAGACCGAATCCAGAAGTTGTGTCACGAAAATAAATCACACTCTCGGCTACCCTCGGCCACGCTCGGCCACGTTCGTGTATCTCGCACTTCATATACCAACGTATACACGTGAGCGTTTGCATAACGTGTACCTATGTATATGAAGTGAAGTACGGTGAAGTGGGGTGGGCTGAGGTGTGTAGGGTGGGGTGAAGTGAAGTGGGGGTGTGGTGAGGTGAATTGGTGTGAGGTGGGGTGGGGTGGGGTGGGGTGAGGTTAGGTGGAGTGGAATTTTGGCCTTTTGGACTTTGGCCCTTGGGACTTTTGGACTTTTGGCCTTTTGGACTTTAGGACTTTTGGACTTTTGGACTTTTGTACTTTTGGACTTTTGGCCTTTTGGGCTTTTGGACTTTTGGAATTTGGTTTTTTGGACTTTTGGACTTTTGAACTTTTGGACTTTTGGACTTTTGGACTTTAGGACTTTTGGACTTTTGGACTTTTGGACTTTGGATTTTTGGAATTTTAGACTTTTGGACTTTTGGGACTTTTGGGACATCTGGGACTTTTGGGACTTTTGGGACTTTTGGGACTTTCCAAAAGTCCAAAAGTCCAAAAGTCCAAAAGTCCAAAAGTCCAAAAGTCCAAAAGTCCAAAAGTCCAAAAGTCCAAAAGACCAAAAGTCCAACAGTCCAAAAGTCCAAAAGTCCAAAAGGCCAAAAGTCCAAAAGTCCAAAAGTCCCAAGGGCCAAAGTCCAAAAGGCCAAAAGCCCAAATGTCCACAGTCAAGTAGGTACTTGGTACTTTACTTTGTTGAACATAGGCCTTAAAATCTTACTTCTTACTAATATTATAAATGCGAAAGTTTGTGGGTGTGGATGTTTGTTACTCTTTCATGCTCAAACCGCTGAACGGATCGGGCTGAAATTTGGTACAGAGATACATTATAGTCTGGAATAACACATAGGCTACCTTTTATCCCGGGAATAACTTCCCGCGGTAAGAAATTTTACGCGGGCGATGCTGCGGGCATCAGCTAGTATTCTTATATAGAAATAATTATACTAGCATAGTTGGTAAAAAATGCTATGTAATAGCTTTACCGCGGCAGTCCCCGAGTGCCACACGTCTTTTTTTTGTTTGCTGAACTGTTTGCTGAACGGATGCTCACAGCTTCTATTATTAGCGTCTCTCCAATCCTACCTGGATTCGGAGTCTGAGGTTCTTATGAGTATCTGGAACAGAACCTCAAATCATCTTTCTCAAGATCTTTAGTTGTTTCTAGTGTACCCAGGCTTTACTCTAGTGGTATACAATTATTTTCTTCTTGAATCCCTTATCCATTGATGAAAACTACTAAGGTTAGGTTAGCCTCTACCCGGCACGTGTTATTCGAGATCGAAAAGGAGAGCTTCCACAAAGTGTTAAGGTGTCGTTAGGTAAGTTAACGTGTCTTGCAAATCAACAGAATGCTCGTAAATGCTAATGTCACAAACGATCATCTATTTCGAGACTGATCTTAGTGCGCGCTGCTTAAAGCAGTATTCATTTACAGAACATTGAGCAAGCGGGAGTCGGGACTAATTTACTATGAGGCTATGACCGTTAAGTATGAAATAAAATATTATTTATAATTCAGTTGTCACACATATAGTCATGCCTTTATCCCGAAGGGGTAGGCAGAGGCATAGTATACGACCACATTTCAACTTATAATTATATGTCACACGAAATAGGTGGTGAGCCTATTGCCGTGTTGAAATGGACAGACGCAGGTGGTGACGACACGCAGTTGAAATTTTTCAAGCCGACAATAAGACCTTCAATTTAGCTTAGCGGTTGTCATTTTACTGACAACCCGCAGGCTTATTACGTATGTTGCAATAGGCAAGCGATAGCGATAATCTCGCGGAAATCGTGCGGTAATCGCTGTTTGTTGACTGTTTCGTATTACGTATCAACGATCGTTTTGCCATAGCCAACTAGCGACGGTGCTGCCTCTGTAGGACAATCAGTAAATTAAAAAGTGCATTTGTGCTATACTGCGGCAGCCATCTGGCGATAATTTCGTATTACGTATCGTTTTTGACAACCTCCAGGCAGCGATTTCGATATTTTATTAGTGTATGTGTGTACTGAGAGACCACTTTCATTTTTTGCGGATTTTTGCATTTTAACTAACAATAGTGCTGCAAACACGTGTTCGGACGCGCTGTCTAACCGATCACTAAGCTTTACAAATATTTTCGCAAATTTTACTATGCACTATTGTTAGTTAAACTGCAAAAATCCGAAAAAATAAAAGTGGTCTCTCAGCACACACATACACTAATGAAATGCCCAACAGATGTGACAGTTCCCAGTTTTCAGTGATCGCCACGTAATTGTTTATGGCGCTAGTTTCGTAGTGATAAGTGCGACGTAGCGATTAGCGAACGATTCACTATAGAACTTAACGTAATACCATTTTTTTCGCCACCAGCGATAAATCGTGCGATGATTGCGCAATGATTGCGCGATTATCGCTGATCGCTGTTTTATACGTAATCAGCCTGCCGGCTTCATTTCGAGTTTTCCTTCGCTACGCAACAGATCGTTATTAAAAATTAGATTAGAAAGTATTCCCTCAGTGGCCTCTTACGTCACCCTCGGGATGTATCGGGGTATTAGGGGCCCTGTCGCTATACGGGACTCAATAACTGTCACCACACGAGACAGTTTCAGCTGTCACATCTAAATAAAACAGTTTAAATGGAAATAATAATGTATTTCGATTCGTTCTCGATTCAAGTCTGAATAATAAAATATTTAGGTGGACATTCTCAACATTATTTGAAGTAAAGAGAAATGTAAGTATTCATGATATGTTTATAAAGATAGTTTGTAAGGCTCCAGATTGCTGTAGGCTACTTTATAAAACTACTTGTTTACATTTTATCCCGGAACAACTTCTCACTAATCAATTTTTATCAAAGTGAAGTCGCGGACATTCTCTGGTTATGCAGGAGCCTTTCCCTTGGATCACATCATCCAATGGTAAAAACATTGTGAAAATTTGTTTGGTAGTTTTGAGTAAGAAACAGTCATCGTGGAAAGCTTTATTTTGAGAACGAAGTTATTTCGGAGAACGGTATGTAATAGACAAAGTAAGTAGGTACATGTAGTTGTTTCACGTGACTGCCAACGCCCTAGGTTCCCGCTTATAATGTAGGTCACCTGAAAGATGGTTCGTGACCTAATACCCCAGGTACTACCATAATAGATAGTCTTAAATAGAAATATAAAGGTTTTTTCAGGATAATCTCTATTGTACCTACCATATTTTTTCTAATTTGATTCGAATTAGAGGAATATTTTATAGAAAATAAACTAACCAACTACGCGGAACCGGATTCCGATTTTTTTATTTGCAAGTGTTTATTCAGAGTGATTCAAAATCTAGCGTTGAAGACGTCAGAGAAACAGGGTGAGGTTATTGTGCGAGGTTTCTGTAGGATAGCTTAGTTTCAAGGTATCTGCTAGTTTCTGAATATCAGTTACTAATTTCCACACAGATATTGCTTTGCTATTATATACAGATATTGCTATCGGGTTAAGATTTACTTGCAAAATAGACGGTGTTTATCCTAACCAAGAGATTGTAAAATATTACAGATCATAATATGCTAAATTATGAAACCGTCGCAAAAACCTATTAAAATTGGTAGATGCGGTTCTGTAGGGATTTTCTTTTTTTACATTTTAGCGGTGGGGGAAGCCTTTTTTTTTTTTTTTTTAACGTGAGGGAAAATCCTCGTAGGATGCTATGCCGGACTCTTACCGACTAAAAAACCTCACGTAACGCCCAACAGCCTATGGTTGAGAGCCCCGGGTAAGCCCTCAGGAAGGATGTCCCGTGACTCCCAACAGACCCACGGCCGCCAATGCGGCCTCGCCCAGGGGGTGGTTCGGGTGCAATCCCGCGTCTATGGGGGGTTTCGGGTGTGACCCCGCTTCTAAGGGGGGGCGTGCGTGAGTGCTCACGTCACGCTGCCGTCATGGGCCTGCTTCTGTAAGGACGGTGAGCGGCCCTCTCACCGTCCTCAGACCCCCGGTCATGGAGGCCGATAGTCCTCGGCGAAGACACGTCGGCGGCGCCCAGGGCGCCGACTGCGGAACTCGGGTGGGAGAGTTCTCTCCCGCACCCGGCCCGCCGCCTCCTTCGCGAGCATGACCTGCTCGCAGAAAGAGGCGGCGCAGTCCCACTTACTCCCGCTGGAGAGCATGGCTCGCACCATGGCCTCAAGCGAGAGAGTGTCCCCGCCCAGACCCACTACAGTGGGGGGGGAAGCCTAACTTTTCATCCTCCAACATGTCATGGATATAAAATATAGGTATAACTCTGCATATTATATTGCTTAATGATAATTTTGCTGGCTTAAGTGGCCATGCGGGATGCATGAAGACAAAAAACACTAAAGCGTGTCAAATTTACAAAAGGGGTATTCAGTGAACACTACAGATATTCATTTTCTTAATCTGACAATTTGGAATTGACGCAGGCACACAGTGTCTGATTTTTACCATAAAAAATCTACCACGCTCAAGTAAGTGCTCCTTCACACTAGCGTAGGCGTTCGATGGACGTATGCGCGGCGTAGACGCGACGTATACGCGACGTATACGCGGCGCATACGCCGCGCTAGCGTCACACAATTTCGTTGGCGTTTTGGTATCATCGTTAACAAAATAAATACTGACCAGGAAACACTATTGATGGCTTTACTTTTAAAAAAGAAGACTTGCGAACGAATAAAATTTTGTTCGTGGTTCGGGAAAGACCTTCCGGGCTGCGCCTCGGGACCCTATGCTATTTTTTTTTATTTATTTATTTATTTAACAATTTATGTACACACATGTATTACAATAGAGATGTAGTTAGGAAAAAAGAGTACAATGGCACTGCTTATTTCTTTAAGAAATCTCCTCCAGCAGGCCGGCGAGAGGAGAGCATGACAATGATATAGTTGAAAAAGGTAGAAGTGTGTGAAAAAAGACTAGTTAAAACAAGCGATCATACATACTTGAGAAACAAATACTTACATACACATACACACATAATATATACACATATACATAAATATAAATATATAAATACCTAATCTTATTAAATATAAAAAGTTACATTAGAATTACGGATTTATGTTATATACTTAAATAGGAGAAATGACGACATTAGCAGTTAAAAGTGGTTGAGAGATAGTGTTCACGGACTTTTTTCTTGAAACTTGCAACCGTATTAACACTTCTAATATTTGGTGGCAAGCAATTCCACAACCTAACCGCATGTGCCGTGAAGGAATAAGAATAGAAGTCAGATTTGTGGGGTGGGACTTTAAGGATGGAGCGAAGGTGCGTCCTGCAGGGAGCTTCAGGAGAACGTAGTAATGAGAATCGCTCCCTCAGGTATGACGGGGATTTTGGGTTGTGCAGTATATTGAAGAGGAGACAGAGTATCCGAGTGTTCCTGTGAAGACGGATTGGGAGCCACTTGAGCTTTTGGCGAAAATGTGAAACATGGTCATACTTCCTGAGGTTAAAAATAAAACGAATGCATAAATTCTGCAGCCTCTCAAGTTTGTCTAGCAGCTCCTCTGTGGCATCTAAGTAGCAGGCATCAGCGTAGTCTATAATGGGCTTAATAAGAGTTTGTGCAAGAGTGATCTTAATCTTCAAGGGCAGGAAAGTCTGGAGGCATTTCAGAGAGTGGAAGGTGAAGTGTACCTTCTTGCTGACCTCGTTGACATGAGCTCTCCAGGATAGATTTTCATCTATTATGATTCCCAAATTTTTGACCTTGGTGGTGTAGGCAATGTTATCTCCATCCAAGAGAACAGGCGGCAGCGCTACCAAATCAACTTTACCCTTCATATACTTACTACCTATTAAAATGGCCTGTGATTTCTTAGGATTAATAAGCAAACCAACCGACTTAGCCCAGTTGCTAATACAAGCCAAGTCATGATTCATACTTGCTACACCTGATGCAACCGCACACACACTGAAATGATGATACAGCTGTAAGTCGTCTGCATAGAGATGGAAGTTACAGGAAATTAAAGTAGTGACAGAATTAATAAAGATAGAGAATAAAAGAGGAGAGATGTAGCGTAAATCATAGATTTGCTGTAATTATTTTATTAGGCGCTATTAAGCGTAGGTATAATGGTTATACTTAGGTCGGTATAAGGGGTGTGTCCTTAATAGTGTCATAGTAGGGATAGTTGATGGAAGGAGATATGGTGGGATGTAAGCTATATATAAGCGTGCGCATTAGTAGAATAGGAAAAATCAGGAACTAACTAACTTTTTTATTTTACTTCATACTGTCGAAGAAAATTTACATCAAAGTAAATGATTCTATGAAATATATTTCCACTGAAATAATCAGTGAGTGGCTTAATAGCCCAAGTATTTAACTAAATTTTTATATGTGAAAACGGAAGCTCTGGTAAGCATCAACGTCATAAATTTTATTAAGTAAATTAATCGTGGGTAATTTTTATGTAAAAAAGTATATTTTAAGTAAATTTATTTTATCAGGCAGGCGTTTGTGAAATTTAGAAAAGGGGGTAATGTTCTTTGTATATTAAATGTTTTAAAATGGGGTTAAAAATAATAGTAAGGGAAAGTTTAGGGAAATCTATGGTTGAAGAGGGTGTATATAAAATATATTGTTTGTTCTTTTCAGAATGAGCTTCCAAGTTTATATTTAAAAAAATCCCCTGCTTATACCCGTAAGCAACTAATATTGAAAATATAGGAGTAATTATCTATTGTTACGTCATATTATTCCTGAAGGAAGGAAATCCCATCCCTGAAGGAAGAATTCGGATGAGTACCTAGTTTTTAAGATAGATTTAAATTTATTTTGTGAAATCGCAATAAAGGCAGTTATATATGTAATCGTTGCGTTATTGACTTCAGGACAAATTATATACCCTTACCTAAACTACTGAACCGCCTGGGAACTCCTGGGATCACTCTGGACTTCCTAGAAGCGTGTCATGGCGCCCGAACTTAAGTAATTGTCCTGGTAGTTGATAACGTGTGATTAATATCTACAGATTTGTTAGGTCTAGTGACCCGTAATTAAAATTTACAGTTTAATTTGTTGCCCGCTAGCAGGTAGCCTCCCCCGAAATTCGTGCTACTTCAAGGATTAGACGCCCTTGGCCTATGCTAGTCTGGATGCCCGAAATTTGATCATTTTATTTTGCATTTTACATAATTTTTTTTGGCTAAACGGGTATTCCGAAATTGGAAAATTCTCAACATCATTTTTATTAACGTAGCTTGTCCCCAAATTTAATTACAGTTATTTTATTTTATTTCAAACTGTAATTGTAGTATATCTTTTATTATATTGTTGGCTTATAGTCATATTCATATTTTGTATTGTTCATCATAAGGAAAAAATTCTACCCTCATTGTTTTTAATATTCCTTGTAATAAATTTAACGCAAAAAATATACCCACATTAATAAAATTGTACGAACCTTCTTGTAGAAGTAAAATTGTTGTTAATGTTTTAAAGATATCTAATGCAAACCAGTCACGGTAGGTTTTGATTTATATAATTTGTGTATTGTTTCAGGAAAATCTGAATGATATTGTAGTTCTATGTGAATAGAGAAAGTGATTTGTGTCTTAAAAATTGTGAGTGATTCGGTGCTTACCAGAGCCGTTTAATATGAATATTATTAAAATTAGGTATTTCTTGCTAAGTAAAAATCAATTAACTTGTGAAGTAGTTATTCGCGGTTATGAGCCGGTTTCTACAGTAATAGTAGGGGGTTCTTTAAAAAGGGTCGTAAAATGGTTTTACAGGGTCGGCAGCATGAGTTTGTCGCCTATGGTGAGGCAAATGTTCATAGGCTGCGGTAACCGCCAGTCCTTCTGGTGGGCCGTATGCTTGTCTGCCACCTTCATAAAATTATGTCTTTTCTAGATCGATAGCCACCGTAGTAATATAATTTGTTGGGATAGGTAACAAATATTCATCATTAAAATCATTCCAATAATGCTGTATAACAGTTAGTAATACGAATATTCCAACTTAATAATTACAAAGAATAATTAATTATAATCCTCATAAAATAATTCAATAATTTAACATTGTAGCTAAAAATAGTCAAAGTAAATCGTAGTATGATTTTATTTTTCTCATAATTATGGGTAGTTATGAATATCATGTGAATATCGTTAGGCTGCTTACAGACTGCATTTCATCACGCTATTATAATTCCATAAGCGTAAGGACAGGATACGGTTTTAATGAATAATGTTGAGATTTAGTGTAAAATAAAGCTAAATTCTCTTGTGTATAAGAATTGCGTCATCATGTGATTGTATTGATGACACAAGTATGCATGAGTGTTTTATGAGCGTGAAATGTATGAGGATGTATGAATGTATGAAAGGGATGAATATGAGAGTATGAAAGGCACATTATTCAAAGGAATGGGTGAGTCCGGTGAATTATGTAAATTTTAAATAGTCAGTAGGTGCTTTGCATATATAAAAAAAAATTTCTCTCCCCTATTCTAAAAAAAAAAAAGAAAAAAAAAAAAAAATTTTTTACATCTCTATCAAGTTAAATTAAAGTAAGTAAGACAAGAATAGCAATGTCAGGTCAATTATTTAAAAATGAGTGTTAATTTTCTTTTGGATGTTGTCGCGGACAGTCAAACATACACGAGAAATTTAAGTCAGTGTGTAAATTTATGAGGGTACCTCGAAATATTGTTAAGCTTGAGGTCACATTGTGAATTCATTGTCATGTTATGTGAAAGTTGTGTACGTGCCGTGAGTTTATAAAATTACAAAGTATTAAGAATTACAAAGTTATGAAAGTTTTATGCACATGCATTATGTTAATAGTGATGCATACGTTTTGAAAACGTTATTACATATTGGATTTGGATTTCAGTGAAATGTTAAGGTTGGTAAATGTGATTTTTTTTCTGGGTTGTTTGTATATTTTTGGTTGGAATTCTGGTAGGATGATTCTGTAGGTGTATTCAGTGCTATATTTCTGTTTCTTGGTTTTTTGTAGTAAATACTGCCACTCGGAAGCGGTAAGCTTGCCCTCGCAGATTTACGTGGTACTATAGGAAGCTCTTAAAGGCTTGCTTATCATATGCAAATATATTGCATTCAGTTATATAGACATATACAATGTTATTACATCGTTGTATATGTTGTTATATAAATTTTCTTCTCTGAGACGGTTATAGAAATCTCAGTCTTCAATTTAAGCCATATTCTATATTACATTCAGGCGGTTCGTATTACCTGGATTTCTTAATATTAAGCCTTAAATACGTCTTTTCTTCAATCTATCTTGTGAACACCATCAGAGTTACTCTATTGGAATATTTAAATTATTTATTTTTGGGAGACATTATCTAAGTAATACAGTTGTTATAGATTGATTGTTATATACTAATTCAATCTTTTTTAAATTGAATTAGTGTTCTTAAATTTTGTCTATAGGGACAAAATTTTCTCTTGGGGAGGGGATATTGTAGCGTAAATCATAGATTTGCTGTAATTATTTTATTAGGCGCTATTAAGCGTAGGTATAATGGTTATACTTAGGTCGGTATAAGGGGTGTGTCCTTAATAGTGTCATAGTAGGGATAGTTGATGGAAGGAGATATGGTGGGATGTAAGCTATATATAAGCGTGCGCATTAGTAGAATAGGAAAAATCAGGAACTAACTAAATTTTTTATTTTACTTCATACTGTCGAAGAAAATTTACATCAAAGTAAATGATTCTATGAAATATATTTCCACTGAAATAATCAGTGAGTGGCTTAATAGCCCAAGTATTTAACTAAATTTTTATATGTGAAAACGGAAGCTCTGGTAAGCATCAACGTCATAAATTTTATTAAGTAAATTAATCGTGGGTAATTTTTATGTAAAAAAGTATATTTTAAGTAAATTTATTTTATCAGGCAGGCGTTTGTGAAATTTAGAAAAGGGGGTAATGTTCTTTGTATATTAAATGTTTTAAAATGGGGTTAAAAATAATAGTAAGGGAAAGTTTAGGGAAATCTATGGTTGAAGAGGGTGTATATAAAATATATTGTTTGTTCTTTTCAGAATGAGCTTCCAAGTTTATATTTAAAAAAATCCCCTGCTTATACCCGTAAGCAACTAATATTGAAAATATAGGAGTAATTATCTATTGTTACGTCATATTATTCCTGAAGGAAGGAAATCCCATCCCTGAAGGAAGAATTCGGATGAGTACCTAGTTTTTAAGATAGATTTAAATTTATTTTGTGAAATCGCAATAAAGGCAGTTATATATGTAATCGTTGCGTTATTGACTTCAGGACAAATTATATACCCTTACCTAAACTACTGAACCGCCTGGGAACTCCTGGGATCACTCTGGACTTCCTAGAAGCGTGTCAGAGAGAACACCACCCTGAGGTACGCCCGCAACGAGTTGGCACCAGTCTGAGGACTTTTGCTCCAAATGAACGCACTGCGAGCGCCCTCGAAGATAAGAACTGAACCAAGAAATAGAAGAATTAGAAATATTGATTAACTTCAGTGTACCCAGCAGCATATCAAAGTCGACTGCATTGAAAGCGCTACTGAAGTCCAATAGTGTTAATAGAGTGAGTTCTTTCCTTTCCATAGCCCAGCGTATATCATCAGTCACTTTGACGAGAGCTGTAACTGTGCTATGTCCCTCACGGAATCCCGATTGGGTTGGGCTAAGTAAGTTGTTGGTGGAAAGGAAGAAGGAAAGCTGTCTATGTACAATATGCTCAAGAACTTTTGAAAGGTACGGGAGAATGGAAATTGGACGAAAGTCAGTAAATAAAGATGGTTTAGAAGTTTTAGGCAAAGGGATAACAAATGCCTGCTTCCAGGATTCTGGAAAGGAGCCAGAGGAAAGGGAATAATTGAAAATGTGTGTTAAAATCGGGATTATAGTAGGAAGTATAGGTAGGATCATTCTTGAGCATATATTGTCGTTGCCGGTAGCAGTAGAAGAAATAGACAAAAAAGATTTCTTGACCTCAGCTTCAGATACTGGATTGAAATAGAATGGAGATATCTGTGGAACAGGTTTAGCCGAGAGGGTCGTCAGCGTCATATGTTTAGCACCCACATCCAAGGTAACTGGCGTTAGGGCGAAGTGACTATTTAAGGCATCGATATCTATATCACTCATGTCATTAACGGGTGACCTCCCTATTCCAGCAGATTTGAGAAATCTCCAAGTATCAGAAGAGCTACTATTAGAGAGGGATTTGTGGAAATGGTGCCTCTTTGCATCTCTACACATGCGACTACAGCGATTACGCAGAGTCTTAAATGCAAGTAAATTTTGCTCTGATGAACAGTGCTTATAGCGCCTTTTCGCTTTGTCCCTGCGTGCCATGAGTTGTTTTATGGAATCATTTAGCCAAGGTGCAGGATTATGCCTGATCTTGACTTTTCTGACTGGGGCGTGTCGATCGTATAGCTGCAGTATATTTGTAGTGAATATACTAACCATTTGGTTAATGTCAATAGAGTCGAAAACCGGCGTCCAATCAATGGACTCAACGTCCCCCCGCAACGCCTCCAGATCCATGCCCTTGAAGTTACGAAGAAGTCGTGTTTGAACCACACGTTTCGGAGGACGAATACGATATGATAAATATATAAGGTCATGATAGGAAAAGGGAGCAGTAAGCTGACCATGCGTGTCAACGTCATCATGGGTCGAAACAATGATGAGGTCAATTAAGGTGGGACTGCAATTAGGGAAATGATGAGTAACAGAAAGAGGTAAAGGAGTTAAATTGTATGAAGACAGAATAGATAAAAGCTTACGTGCCGGGCTATCGCCCCTCAGCAAGCAGTTGTTGAAGTCGCCCATCAAGACTACGTGATTATAGGAGAGAGAGATATCATGTAAAAGAGTATCAAAGGAGTTGTGATAGGCAATATTCTCATTAGGATTGTAGAATACTCCAAGAAGAACCTTAGTATGCATTAAAGATATTTCAAGAAAGAGATGTTCTGCAGATTCAGAGTAAAGAGAAGGAGATGCACTGAGAACTTTATAAGGAATGTTAGCACGTAAATATATTGCTACACCTCCACATTTCTTTTCCGTTCGGTCATTGCGTATCAGTACAAAGCCAGGAAGTGAGAATTGTGTAGATAATAGAGAAGGTTTAAAAAAGGATTCAGAAATTAGTACAGCATCGAGGTCGGAGTCGCTAAAAGATGCCAGAACGTCGGAATAATGAAAAGGAACACTCTGAGCATTAATGTGAACAAGGTTGAGGTTTTTAGGGTAATGGGAAAATATAGAGGATAAGTGGCCATGCAAAGTTAGTGCTGCTGTGGGATTATTGTCGTCCGCGCTGAAAAAACTATCGGAAGAAGAGGAACAAGAAAAAAAGCTTGTATTAATGAGATCGTTGTCCATCAAAACTAAAGTATATAAAAAAAGGTTATAAGTATATAAATATGAATATTATATAATTAAATAAAATAACAGATACTAATAAAATAACCTAGTTCAATCTACTCACTCTTGCTCGCTGACAGTGGTGGAAATTTTGACAAGGAAACATTTAACATAATTTGAACAAAGGTCGTGTAAAAGATAGGCCATAAAAAAAAAAAACAAGGAAACATTCACAAGTACAGTTTTACAACCATTAGCATTAAAAAAAAAAAAACAAATTTCTGTTAACATAAGTAACCGCTGCGATACTCACACCATCCATTCACATGAATGTATGCAGTTGTGTAGTAAAGAAAAATATTATTAAAAAGCCATAATAAATTTCCACTCGAAACGCACACGATGTCAGTGGGCGTCCACCCTTAGCGGCTGAAGCCAAAGGCCTTACAATAAATATTAAAAAAAAAAAAAAAAACAAAAAAGAAATTGATGACAGCTGACGGACGGGTGACAGATGACAGGCTTGTCATAACATAACATTCATGTAAAATGGAAACTGTTGTGCATATGTACCGGTTTCACTTTCAGTTAGTAATTAATTATTAAATATTTTAAAATGTAGGTATCGGCAAATCAGTAAAGTGTCACAAGATATTGATGCGAAGTATCAAACAAGTGCAAAAAATACACAACAGGTGTGCGAACACGAACGGTTACGATAGCTACACGACATCAACCGAAGTAGTTACACTCGGCGTCTAGTTGACTTGTTAGGTCTTATAGCAGTAGTCTTCAAAGAGGAGTTGTTCGATGTTATTGTAGCATCAGGCATTGGAGATTTGACAGGCTCAATAACGCTGCGAGGAAACAGCTTGATAATGGCCTCAAGCTCAGTTTTACATTCTACTTTGTGGCGAGCCTTGTCAGGCGTCAAAATAACAATCTTCCCCTCCGCCGACCAGCAGCTTTTTACACCAAAGTGTTGCCTAGCAGCAGTAAATATGTGGTGGCGCATCTTAGTCAGGAATTCGGATACTGTTACATTGGTACCCTTTAAAGCAGTCTTGTTGTCCCAAATTATGTGTCGATGTTCCACATTATGAAATCTGACCAACACAGGCCTGGTCTTACCACGAGCACCGCCTAACCTGTGGCAAACCTTGATGTGCTCAGTACCAAATTCTGACAGCTTCATATCTACTGTGATGACCCGGTGTATCACCTCATGCAAGTTCTCATTAGGGACCTCACCAAGGCCATGGAAAAGCAACACCTTCCTCCTCATAGCAGTTTCGTGGCGATCCAACCCCAGTGTAAGGAGCTCTAGTTGTGCTTTAATTTTAGTGAAAGCCTGCCAAAACAAGTTTTTAAAATTATGGAACTCACGTGTTAGTGAATCAATATCACTTGGCACTGCTACGTTTGCTGGTGCAATCTTGTCCAGCCTTTCATCAAATCCCTTCATCTGGGTGGCAAAAAAGTTCTGCAGATCTTCTAGGCCAACAGCTGATTTAGCATCCATGATGTATTGAAAACCAAACAGCCAATAATGTTGAACTGGGTGATGAGATAGTATGTGACAGCAAGCACAGGTGGGTTTTAGACTAAATTGAATATACTACACATATATTTGATTAATTTAACTAATTAAAATTATTAAATAATGTACAGAGCAAAATTAATGAGTATGTATAGTACAACTACCCAACACTAGATCTTTCATTAATTACATAATCGATTTCTTTCATTAATTACATAATAATTAAAGCGATGCATACGAAAATACATGCTAATTTGCAATCCAACATGGCCGCCGCCGCGCCGTATTTACAAAATTTCATGATGGGTATCGTTTTAGGGGTTTTTAGTATGCTGAGTACGAATTGTATGACGATTTTGAAAACCAATATGGCCGCCGCGCTGTATTTACGAAATTTCATGATGGGTATCGTTTTATGAGTTTTTAAGTCTGCTGACTACGAATATCATGATATTTGAATTCCCACTCAGCATATAAAGTCAATTTACACTCCCCAAAAAACTTATCGCATAGTTTCATTTCCTAAAAGAATCTTTAGCAAATTTATATTTCGCATTTTAATTGCTTCGACAAATAACATCTTGCTCAATTTTTATTAAGTCAAATCTACTCTTAAGATAATTATTTTCTAGTAGCAGTAATTTCCATGACGAGGATAAGTCGCTCGTGAACAGGATTGTACACGATCCCCCAGTAATGCGGCGTATGCGTCGCGTATACGTCGCGATGCCGTCGCGTATCCGCCGCGCATACGTCCATCGTACGCCTACGCTGGAAAATCGCTAGTGTGAAGGCGCACTTACTGCCAAAGTTCCTATACCAGTTACTATGAGTCGGGTTTTATAAAGAAATAATATATACTAGTAGTTATAGGAATGGCCGAATCGAGTAACCTCTTTTTTCTTTGAAGTCGGTTAAATAAGCAGATTAAATTGCTAACTACGATTCTAAATCAGAGTTTTCAATAAATAATTACTAAAAATAAAATCTGTTAACTTACCCAGCGTGCGGAAGACAATAGGCCTACTTCTGTATCTCCGACCGCCCCACAGGGCAGCGACTGTGACTGAATACTGGGTGTCAGCGAGCAAACCGTTCAGCACAACGGCGTCCTGGTTGCCAGCCACCGACAGCACGACTCTGTAACTAACGTACAATGAGTCAATTTCGTAGAATTCCAATTACAAGCTAGTTGACAATGAGACCACATTTAAGAAGATCTTTTGAGCAACGCGTGTTTCATTGCGTTTCCCTAACTGGGTTGAGAGTCAGAAGACAGTCGCTCTGGAAAATATTGCTACTAGTTAGTAAATGTGGTTTCATTTTAAAGAAATCAGAAGTAAGAAGAATATTTGGATGTAATAGAACAGGATCTATAGGACGTGCAGTTTAGATATGAACAGAATCTTAATATAGATTTCAAGAAAGTCCGGTATCTTTGACATAATATTGTGGAATTAGGATCTACTTTCTACACTTAAGGACTTGAATGTAGTTATCGTGCTTATAAAATATAACAAATTACTTAGTAATAAAGTTTTGAGTGTCCCAAAAGTTTTAAATTCAGCAAGTTTTTAAATGATTTAAAATCAGATCCTGTCCAAAAATTACGCCATAGTTTTAATACACCTGAATTAGTCGAGTACGACATAAATAATGATTATTATGCTTATGATTTATATCGATTTATAATTTATCAACAAAGATATAGAAGAAACCCCTACGTAACTATTAACTTAGTTTTACTGCTGCTTAAATTTACACTGGTATACAAAGAAGTGAAATTCCCTTTGCTCAACACCTTTCTACCGTGATATTTGCCCATTATCTCTCGATACGTATACAACAGTATTGTGTGAAACTCTATCAAAACAAATTAGGGTTGCCCCAAGACAACAAAGCCTACCATACTTTCCTCAGGAAATTTATCGGTAATTGAACTTCCGTGAAACACCCCTTCCAATTTCTCTGTATTCGAAGCAAGTTTTTGGTTTTTATGTTCCATTGTGTTGATTGTATTATAGTTACACGGAAAATCGATTGAAATATTTTGTGTAAAAGCTATTGATTCATAAATTGATAGCTAGTGCGTTCCTTATCAATGTAGAATAAAAATATTATTATTATACGAAAAGCATGATAATATAATTATATGTAGCTAAAAAAAAATTATAACAAAAAAGATTTTACATATCTACCTACTTAAAAAAAAACAAAAAAAAAACAATATTACTTAAAAAGATAATAAAGGTATTATACTTAATTAAGATTTAACAACATAATTGAAAACACAGACCTTTATTAGTATTTTAAATTTATTTTAATTTCTATTTAGTTTCTAAAACCAGATGCAGATTCAATTAACAACTGCTTACTTTACCAGACATAAATTGTATAGCAAAATTTTATTTAACCCCAAATTAAAGTCAGATGTCAAAATACAATAATTTACCTGAGCATTACAAGCACCAGGCGTCTTAAACTTTATCTCATAACTGCGTGGTTCCAGCTATATTAATCAACTCATAATGCGAAGTCCGGGCCCGCATACCCTGACCAAAATTCATAAACTCTATTCAGACCAAAGTTAAAAGTTCAGATTTAGACAACTTCGTTAAACTCGTGAATCTCAAAGTCAATAATAAAAATTCTATTCAGTCAAGTCAGAATTTAGATTACTTCGGGTCAGTTTATTATGTAAGCAAGCAAATATGTACTCCTAATGCATTTTTTTTAGGTCCTACTTGAGAATTTGTGTTATACAATTGTAGTATTTCTTTTAGATTTTCTTAGAGAAATAAGTAAATATTTTAATTTCTGATTAAATTACAATCCCTCAATCATCCATCAACCCGCAACATTTTTTTTTTATTCAGTGGGATATAATTAAGTAATATAAGGTTCTTATGTAAAAAGGAAAAGGAAGTTTAACCGAAACGGCTTTTTTTTTACCGTGAGGAAAGTCCTACATGGATGCTACCGACTAAAAACCATACGTAACAGCGTACCTAACAGCCTACGGTTAAGAGCCCCGGCCAAGCCCTCGGAAGGATACCCCAGGACCCCCAACTGCTTAGCGCTCGTTCAGACATGCGGGAATCGCGCGTTTACGAAGCGGTAACCGCGCGGTTATGTCTGAACGATTACTAACTAACTCATATAAATAAGACTCGCGCGATTTTAGAATCGCATGGAAATCGCGAGGTTCCCGCCGTGTCTGAACTAGCGCTTACTTACGTACTTTGTTCCTTTTTATGCCTAACGGCTTTACGCATTAATTATTATTACTCTTAAGCATTACATTCGTTAACGCAATCGAGTAAAAATACTTAAAAGCCTATTCACTAAATGAATAGAAAACAAATGTGATTCTTTGTCGTTCTTTGTTACAAAACCGCCCGTGCATGAGTCCGCATCGCACTTGGCCATTTTTTTTTTGTAATTATTAATTAATTACATTATTATTTCAAACTTTTCAAAATACTGTAAATTTCATGGAACGATAACACAACAAGAAGAGTCTACAAATTACGGGTACGCACATACATTTTCCCTGAGTTCTTAATTACTTCCCGCCCTATTTTAGAAAGCAGTGCCAAAATATTAATTGTAGCGCCATATTTTATTCAAAATGGCTACGAAAGAACTTTGAAATGGCATCCATACCTGTGTATATTAACTTTAATCGCGTTAGCAGATGTAAAGGATATGGCTTCATTTTAGCTAAATGTTGGATAATAATTTAGCGGGTTTAGAAATCTGACAGAAATTTTCAGTTCCAACCACACTAATTACAGTATATCTAAGCATAAAATACAACGCTGTTATATTTAATATACAGAAAAAACTTGGTTCAACGTCAAAAGTCGGTGTTCAAGCTTACAGCCAAAAATAAAACTTCAACATTATTTTACCATACATTTACTGAGAGAATAATAATAATAAAGTTATTTTATTTCAGATCGACTAAGATCCAATAACAAATTTACTACGTTAGAAATTGGATGTGATTGCACGGGGTAAAGTGCTATCAGGCTTTTAACTAACTTTTAAACATCATCGTGTAGCCTTTGAAGATTATTATTCGACGCCATATTGTAAAGATAACTTAATTGAAATGAATATTGTGAAAATGAAAATTTTGTTTGTCATTGTTGAAATTTACACCAAAACCTTTTGCAAGGATACCATTTTCCATTTAGGGAGAATAGTAACCTCAATTATTTTATAAACTTCTTATTCAATCAATCAAATCAACCTATGACATTCCACTGCTAAGCTCTCCTAAGTCCCACCACAATGCACGGTACTGCGCTTCTCGCACAGAACTGGGGTCGGTTTCTTTTCTGTGTGCTTTCATTATAATAGGAAGAAACAATGATTGTTGTGAGGGTTATTGACCTTACTGTACCACACTCTGGTCAGACGTGTTGGTACAGGGTTTCGTTTCTCCACGACCGTGACCTCGTCTGGTATTCGGCAGGTGACGCGGGTTTGGACCCCGGTGTTGGTAGGTCTCCATCGCAACCAATTTTCTTGTATTATAAGAAGGATTACATTATATAATCTATACTAAGTTATAAAGAGGAAAGATTTGTTCTTTGTTTTTTTTCTTTGTTTGTTTGTAACGAATAGGCTCCGGAACTACTAGACAGATTTCAAAAATTCTTTCACAGCTGGAAAGCTACACTATTTGCAGTGAACATAGGCTATATATTTTAGTCCCGTATTTCCACGGGAACGGGAACAACGCGGGTGAAACCGCATGACCTCCGCTAGTTTATAATAAATCGAACTCAGCTCGCAAGAAGTCAAGTCGGGCATCTTAACCGTTAAATCGCCACTTTATCATCAATAAATTAATGGTTTAAAAAACCCTAGAAAAATACGCTTTTATAATGCACGAAAAAATCCAAAAATAAATTATGGATCGTTCAAGTTGCTCTATTTCTGGGCTGAAGTGTAAACTATGTGCTTTTAGTTATAATATTTCATTATAAAAGCGTGGGGCGCTGGAACAGGAAAGACTTTCCTGGCGGAAGCTGCATGATGTCTTGTCAGATTAAGGATAAGGTCAAATTCATAAAAGCGTGTTTTTCTCGTGTTTTTAAACTATTAATTTACACTGTCACGCTTTTATACATCTATTGTGACTTTTACTATTATTAATATCATTTTAAATTTTGGAAATGTATTTACGATGATAGGCTTTCATTGAAATACATAACATACTTACTTGAAAAGTAAAGTAGTTAATCACGCCTACGCATTTTCAACACCCATTTTGCCAGTTTTTCGTGACGCCCGCGTAATAGGAGCAAACCTATTACCGTTACGAATCTCTATTAGATAATTCATTGTTAGGTCCTTAAAGTTTCGGCACTCCGAGATATTTAGTATAATATGTAGTGATCACGTAATAGGAATACAAACGCATATATCCCCAAGCGGGTTTTAAACGGTAACCAAAGATATCTTGTTCTCGAACAAAAACTCTACATTTTGCCAATGTTAACGAATTCCCCTCATGAATCTACTAAATTGCCTGAAAGATAAGGCGTTCCCTTTGGCAGCATAAACGTTATGCTCTTGTGCGACCTCATGCAGCTTTCGTCAGGATTTTTATTATAACGGGTGTTTTTTTTAGAGGTATAGAACTTTAAGTTGGCATAACTGTTTTAACTGGCGGTATTATTATCAGCTGTAAAGTGATTTATGTTTAGTTTGGTTGGGCATTTCAACATGAATAGACTGAAGCCTGAACAACGCTTCCAAATTGTGCAAATTTATTTTGAAAATATTGGTTCTGTCCGTAATGCGTATCGTGATTTTCATAAGCGAATTTTGTTTAGCGGTGCCGCTCACTTTTGGTTGAATGGATACGTCAATAAACAAAACTGCCATATTTGGGGTGAAGATGATCCTCAAGTGTATGTTGAGACACCGTTACATCCAGAAAAACTGACTGTGTGGTGTGCTTTATAGGCTGGTGAAATAATTGGTCCGTACTTCTTTAGAAACGATGCTGACCAGAACGTTACAGTCAATTGTGACTGCTATAGAGCGATGATTACTGACTTTTTTGTTCATCAATTGAACAACCATGATGTGCTGTAGTAGTGGTTTCAACAAGACGGCACAACATGTCACATAGCTCGTGCCACAATTGATTTATTGAAGGAAACGTTTGGTTACCGCATAGTTTCGCGTTTTGGACAAGTGGATTGGCCTCCAGGGTCGTGCGATTTTACGCCACTTGACTATTTTCTGTGGAGATATGTGAAGTCGCTCGTCTACGCCGATAAGCCCGAAACGATTGACCACTTGGAGGACAACATTCGGCGCGTTATTGTCGATATACGGCCAAAAATGTTGGGAAAGTCATCGAAAATTGGACCTCTAGATTAGACTACGTCCGAGCCAGCCGTGGCGGTTATTTGCCAGAAATCATATTTTAATTATAATGCCAGAAGATTTCCTTTCGAATAAAGTCGTTTTCATATCAATAAAAACAATCACCTTCGTTTTATTCCATTTCAAAGTTCTATACCTCTAAAAAAAACACCCTTTATAAGGATTAGTATTAATAGGAATATGCTTACAAAAAAGTCTTTCTTGTTCCAGCACCCCACGCTTTTATAATCAAATATTATAACTAAAAGCACATAGTTTACACTTCAGCCCAGAAATAGAGGCAACTTGAACGATCCATAATTTATTTTTGGATTTTTTCGTGCATTATAAAAGCGTATTTTTCTAGGGTTTTTTAAACCATTTGTTTATTTTATACTTTTTAGTCACAACATTTATACCTTAACTAGATGTGCCCTGCGGCTTCATCCGCGTAGAAGTCGTTATAGCTTTAAATCATTACCCTACTTTCGCGCAGTCAGTTAAAAAGTAACCTATGCCCTTCTCTTAAACTCAAACTATCTTTATAACAAATTTCATCAAAATCGGTTTAGTGGTTTAGGCATGAAAACGTAACAGACAGACAGACAGAGTTACTTTCGCATTTATAATATTAGAAGGGATTTCTATATTACATGGTGTTTTGTCTGAGTTCGACTAATGTGAAAATATTTCATTATTACTCTGATACATATACATTTTGTGCATACCTATGTCAATATTTACACTCAATATTTTTTACACTCAATATTAACTTCAATATATAACAGGTTTGTTATAACCTTAAACCCTAATCGTGGTCTAAGCTCATTACACGACTTTTCCAACAAATCCAAACACAGCTATGATACGATGTTCAATCATGAAGTTACAGTTCATATCTTACGACTCCATCATCAGATCAGTTTGACAGCACCGTATTATTGTATTGTTATCAGAACTACAAACATCTGCCAATTTTCATGACGCTACGATCCTTGGAAGATGCTTAAATTAGTTCCATTGCATAGTTTTACAAGTCAATTAAAAAAAGGTTTGTTATAACCTTGAAACCTAAGCCTGGTCAAAGTTCATTACAAGACTTTTCTGACGAATCCAAAAACAGATATAATACGATATTCCATCATGAAGTTCCAGTGCATATCTTCCGGCTCCATCATCAGATCAGTTCGACAGTACCATATTATTGTATTGTCATCGGAACTACATACAGCTGCCAATTTTCATGACGCTACGATCCTTGGAAGCTTGTTAAATTAGCTACCTTAGATTCCACTTTTTCCATCGAAGTTTCAGTGCCTATCTTCCGGCTCCATCATCATATCAGTTTGACAGTACCATATTATTGTATTGTCGTCAGAACTACATACAGCTGCCAATTTTCATGACTCTACGATCCTTGGAAGCTGGTTAAATTAGCTACCTTTGATTCCACATGTTTTCTGTGCATATCTTCCGGCTCCATCATCATATCAGTTTGACAGTACCATATTATAGTATTGTCATCAGAACTACATACATCTGCCAATTTTCATAGCGCTACAATCCTTGGAAGATGGTTAAATTAGTATCCTTAAATTCCACTTTTTCCATCGAAGTTTCAGTGCCTATCTTTCGGCTCCATCATCATATCAGTTTGACAGTACCATATTATTGTATTGTCATCAGAACTACATACAACTGCCAATTTTCATGACCCTACGATCCTTGGAAGCTGGTTAAATTAGCTACCTTAGATTCCACTGGTTTTCTGTGCCTATCTTCCGGCTCCATCATCATATCAGTTTGACAGTACCATATTATTGTATTGTCATCAGAACTACATACATCTGCCAATTTTCATGACGCTACGATCCTTGGAAGATGGTTAAATTAGTATCCTTAGATTCCATTACATTGTTAGTTACATACACGACGACCTAATAAAAGCTTATTAAAAATACACGCCTTGATAAAAAATATACTTATTTAAATATGAATTCTAAACTTAAATATTTAAGTACGTCATCTCTTTTTGCAAGTATAAAGTTTACCATCATTACCGTAAAGCTACATAATTTATGAAGTTTTTCTATAACATGTCATCAATATTTAAGTAGGGTTCACCAGTAAATGAAGAGTATTTATTGAAATATCTCTTGCTAGCGTAAGGGTCTAATTCGGATGTGAGAAATGTGACAGGGGTCTGAATAAGTGTTGTTGCTCAGGGCCCACGGCCTCTGTATATGCGTCAACTCCTTTGTTAGGACGTAAAATACCTACAAGGTTGTCTCGATGTCAAGTCGCTTAAAATGGGCAAGAGTTGTCACACAAACTTTTTATTTTAGATTAGACAAAGACTTTCGCTTTTGTTTGTTGATATGCAAAAATGGTACCTATGTGCTATTTTAAAATTAATTATGGCATAATAGTTGTAGGTACCTACCTACCTCAGGTATTCTGTTTTAAATGTTATACCTACATCGTCATTTAAACTGCGAATATTTTGAAACAAACCACTCGTTTGTATATTTATTTGAACTATCTACTTTTCGATTTTACTTTATAACAGTTACAAGAATTCAAATAATATGTTCTCCATCGAAGAATATGGCAGCAAGTTTACCTACATTAAAATTTAAATTTTTGGGAAAAATGTATGTTGTTGTCAAAAACATCGCAGACAAACTCTTAACCACAAGATTAATCTCAAAAGAAATGTGTCAAGATTTTATTCACCGTAGTCAGGAAAAGCGAGCTAGTTTGCATTCATTATCATAACCTCTTTAAGTGGCTTTTCCTCTTTCAGTTTTGCACTATCGACTCGCAAATGATGAATATTCAAGTCTGTGGTGTTCAGATTTAAATATTGAATATTTTATCTAGAGCTGCCACTGATTTCGGAAATTGAATTATTTAAGACACGGACTTATTTAAAAATTGGCTGACTGAATTGCTAAATTGTTTTAGAATAGACATTTAATCTTTAAGCTCTTTTATGATTAATAAAACTATAATTAAATGAATCTCCTAGGACTCTGGTGATGTAAACGAAGTTGCGATGGTCAGCTATCTATACATATAATAAAACTGTAGAGGGTCGAAAATCTGTACATAAAAAATATTTTGAAAATTTTAAAATTTGAAGAATATTGTAAATTTTGAATACAACGCAAATGCAAAAAAAATGCGCTGCATTTTTTCTGCTTTACGTCAGGTATACTAAACTCTTGACTTTTAGCGGAATGCTGGCGAGACTTCTCCCCAACAAGATGGGACCGGGCAGTGTCTGCCGCCACCTATACTATACGGTGGCGTGCTGCGCTCGAAAGCGCTATATGGAGCACCAGTTTGGGCGGACGCTCTCAGTCTCCCCAACAAGACTCTGCTGCGACGCCCGCAACGAGCCATAGCGCAGAGAATGGCTCGAGCGTATCGCACCATATCATTTGAGGCGGCGTGTCTGATTGCTGGCAGTCTGCCTTGGGACCTTGAGGCTGAAGTTCTGGCAGAAATCTACAGGCGAAATGCTTTGGTGCGTCTAAACGGCAACCAACCATCTTCGGAAGAGATCGAGAGCTGGCGTGCAGAAGCGCGCGATGATCTCTTCCATAAATGGCGCACCAGGCTCGAGAGCCCGGTGGTAAGTGTCGAGCTCGTTTCAGCCATTCGGCCTATTCTGAGGTCCTGGGTGGAAAGGCGGCACGGTTCCCCAACCTACCACCTCACACAGCTCCTGACGGGGCACGGATGTTTTGGTAAATATCTATGCGAGGTGGTAGGCATCGAGTATGACACAACGTGCCGTCACTGCTAGGATGGCGTCGTGGATACAGCGCTGCACACGCTCTCCTTGTGTACTGAGTGGAGTAGCGAACGCGCTGCTCTAGAGGCTCAAATTGGCCCTGTCGTTTCGCTATCTACCATAGCTTCCGCTATGCTGGTCAGCGAAGAAAATTGGTTCGCCGTCGCCGCCTTTGCCGAGGCAGTCTTGACGGCAAAGAGAGAAGCGCTGCGAGTGCGAGAGATGAGTGGTCTCACACTTCCACCTCGCCAACCTCGCACGCGTGGTCGTCGACGGCAGCTTTATGCCAGCCGTGCGACTGACTAAGGTGCGCCCCTCGTGTTCCGGGGTCACAGTCAGTGCAGTTTCGGGGGGTAATTTCTAGACCCCCCAGTGTGGAGCCTATCGCAGGCAACGCTTGTTGGGTTGCAGAAGTTGAACGCTTGCCTTACCTGTAACCCAACAATAGCGACGTGAAGGAACACTCCAGGGTTTTAGTGGGTATACCAATGTTTGGGGAGCCCCACATAACCACTCTGTTCATATACAGGTGGTATCCACAAAAGATTTCCCTGGACAAACAAAAAAAAAAAAAAAAAAAATTATTTAACATGAACAATTAGTATCTATCAAAGCAATGTAATTATTTTAAGTTTTCTTATTTTGTTGATTTCATATTAGAATCTTACGATTTTGCAATGTATTTTGATGTCCTGGGACATCCTTCCGAGGGCTTACCCGGGGCTCCCAACCGTAGGCTGTTGGGCGTTACGTGAGATTTTTTAGTCGGTAGGAGTCCGGCATAGCATCCATGAAAGATTTTCCCTCGCGTTAAAAAAAAAGGAGCAATTGAATGAAACATTGAACGCTATAGTCAGTTGTGAGAAAAAATGAGCGTTCTTGAAATTCCCATTTAAGATCAATTTCGGCTATAAGAATGCAGGTTAAAAAACTGGTCCCAGTTGCCACTTTTATTCAGGTGGGCCACAGAGGTACTAGTCTGCCACTTAAGTAGTTCAAAAAATTAAATAATGAACAAACTACAGATCACGGAGTTTAAGTCGCTTTTTTACTTTCATATTTCAAAATTTTAATATTTCTTACTTTTTGATTTATGGATAATCGATTAAGAATGTGGCTCCTAAAAACATTTTACTATTACTACTACTATGTAAGAAAAATAATACAACTGTAATAAATGAGCGTACTTCGAAAGCAATACGTATGCAGCATCAGTCTATGGAATTTACTGAACGGAAAACTTGTATGTACTTTATCTCGTCTACCTGCATCAAATTCAGTGATTCACTGAAGCGTAATGGGGCTGAAATACGGGCGTTTCGTATTATGTAATGTATTACCTGCTATTGTTGTTATACCGGAGAGAAATCTGTTTATTAAACAAGTATTATAGCCTAGCCAGCGTACAGAGGGGGAGACGTTTAACATCAATAACTACAAAGTGAGGGCAAGTTGCATGACGATAAGTGTTTATTTTTTTTTATCTCACAAGATGATCTAATAATTTTATAGATTTCTTCAAAAGACTAAGTATACTTTAAAATTGGTAGATAACTTTTATAAATAGTTAAGACCAAAATGTTTTAGAAAGCATTTATAGAAAACTAAGACAAACAAGCACACAGAAATGAAAAGGCTTTCGTAAATCTAAAATCATTATTAACCACTGGATTGTTTTTGTTGAAAATGAGCCACACTGTTTATTTTTTTTTTTATATTTCATCAAATCAGTGGGTACATCTTAGATTTGCGAAACTCTCGATAGTATAATATCCAAACCAAATTCTTACATTGACTGTGAAGGTTTGTATGTGACGTCATATTTTTGTACAACGTCCGCAGCAATTGACCAAGACACCCTAACTGTGGTGGGAGTCAAAAATGTCACAGTTAAATTTTCCGGGACACCGGGGCCCATTGGACCTGAAACAAAAAGAAAATGCCTGTTATTTTCACAGTTTTACAAACTTTTTTATTTTGATATTTTGCTATTGTTAAGGTACCGGTTAATATGAATTCTTTGATATAAAATCGTCTTCATCTTTGAATTTATCATCACATTACTGCTCTAGTAAGAGGAGCGATACTCATAAAAACTTATGAAATACTGTTGAGTGAGTTAAAGTTTGTTTACCAGGTTAAAAATTTAAAATTCTGTCTATTAATTTCTGTTTATTAATTCTGCCTCTTTGGCGCAGTCGGTAGTGATACCGCCTGCGGCGCTGGAGGTCGTGGGTTCGATTCCCACCGGAGACAAATATTTGTGTGACCCATAAATATTTGTTTCAAGAGTCTGGGTGTTTCTATGTATAATATGTATGTATTTAAAAAGTATATAAGTATTAATATCCGTGGTCTGATACCCATAACACAAGCGGGTTATTCCTAGCTTACGTTGGGATCAGATTCGTTGTGTGAAATGTCCGTGAATATTTCCCTCTTCCCTTCGGACCGCGAAAGCGTAAAGACGTGAACCTATGTTGCAATATTTAATTATTTCAAAAAAATATTTAATTAATCATACCGTAAATGTGATAAGAAGAAAGAAAGAAAATGTGTTTATTTGTGATCACAACGCACATAAAAAACTGATAACAAACTGATTAACAAAATTAATAAATATCTGACCCCGCATTAAAAAGCCCAAACTTTAAATATTTCTTATTTTTGATCATTTTACATATAAAAATAAACAACAAAAAAATGTATTCAAAATTATTAAAAAGCTATCTCTAAACAGTATAAACATCCACAGTATGCAAGTGTAACTCAATGCCAGAAGGACCAATAAACCAAAAATCCTTCCATTCTTAGGGTATTGCATGTTTATTTGTTTACTTAATCCTATCTCAATAAGCCGCCCAATATTCAAAATACCTACAACGAACATAAAACTGGAAAAAAGTTTAACATTGTAAAGCGCACCCGGACAGTCACATACCATCAGATTCAACACTGCAATTTGTTGTCTGTTACAGATACAATAATAAAGATCACAGAACCAACCATGTGTGCCCCGGCTGTCTGTACATAATACCAATAATGTGAATTTAGCACACTTCAAAACAAACTCTCCGCAAGCAGTACCATGCTCATGTACATAAACACTGTAAATACTATAATAATATGTAAACAACCCTGTGAATATAGTATAATATTTTGATGTAAAATAATTGCAAGTAGTACCACACATTTTAACTCTGTAAATATAATTTACAAATAACTTCACAACTTTTGCAAACTTAGGGCATTCCAAAGCAAAATCATTACAAGTAGTAACATGTATGAAAACTCTGTTAATATTATATTTTGTTTGAGATTCTTTTTGCCTACCACAAATGCCAATAACACATATCACTGTATAGATACTGTAAATATTTCTCTGTATGTATTCTGTAACAGAACTATTCTCTGTGCTACTAATATAAACTAAACTAAATATCAAGGTATGAAAGAACCCAACCACATCACAATAAAACTTTAATGAAACAATGAGAAACAACTTAATCATCAACAGTATTGGCAAAATTCTTGCCAAAAACACGCTCCAGGTCAGCTTCCGAACGGATGGCATGGGTACGCTTACCATCAGCTTCCTTTGTCAGTATTCTGCCCCGCCTTGTCCATGTATATTTCCAACCCAACCGTGTGGCAGTCTGACGTGTGAGGAAAAACATCTGCTTGTTGGCCCAGATACACTACCAGGCGCACATAACGCGCGTGACGTGAACAGACTACGGCAGACAAAGTGACAACAGTGACCGCATCAGTTTTGTGCGTAACGCTAGAACTCGAACAGTACTAAAAGTGAAAGTGTTTCCATTTGTTGGCTGGCGCAACTTAAAGGCGGAAGCGGTAGCGGGAAAAATATAAAGGTCTGGTAAAAGATTAAATTTTTTTGTGACTGTCAACTGTTTTCGTTCTTCTCATTAATAGTGACCTTTTAGGATGCCGAAAGTACAACGCTCACCACTGGGAAATAAAACACTAAGTGCATCCGATCCAAACGTTGGTAAGACTGAGACTTCCAACATAGATCAGTTTGGTGACAGTACGCCTCCGAACTACGTTCAACATAGGCACAAGAGACCTCGAGAACATGGATTTGAAGAAGAGTTGCAAGATTTTAAAAATGAAATTAAAAATATGATTTCATCTTTGTTTGCGGTTCAAAAAGCTGAGCTGGAAAAGATTGCATCGACACAACTTGAAATAAAGCAGACCAACACCAATATAGAAAGCAGCATTGCATTCCTGGCAGCATAAAACGAAGGACTTAAGAAAAAGATTGAAACGCTCGAAATTCAAACAAGGAAAGACAGAGACCAAATTATTATCTTGGAAGACCAAATTGAGATTCTACAGCGGGAGCATCGTAAAACAAATATTGAAATTAAAAATATGCCAAAATTGCCTGTAGAAACTAGAGACGACTTGGCGAACATGGTGGTATGCCTGTCGAAAACCCTGAATTATGACATGAAGAAGGAAGATATTAGGGATATATACAGAGTGAAGGAGAGGAACAGCTCTAAAAAAACAAATACACCAATTGTTGTTGAGTTATCATCAACGATTTTAAAAACAGAAATTGTAAAAGCGACAAAGGTTTTTAATATCAAGAACAGGGAAAGCTGCGGGCTAAGCATCTGGGAGCCACCAAAGAGGAAGAAACCGCCTTGTTCATATCCGAGCAGCTCACTGCTAAGGGAGCTCGACTTCACTTTGTTGCCCGGGATCTTGCAAAATCAAAAGAATACAAGTTCTGCTGGACTGCCTATGGAAGCGAGTCGCAGGTACATAACCTAATGCAAGCATGACTATTTCAATATGGTTCTTTTTGTGGTTTGATTGTCCTTTTTCGAGAGGTTTCTCTGTTTTTATTTTTTGTTAAACACGGCATTTCTGATAAATTATTTTACACACAATTTTCTTGCATAATACTCCTTTTGCATCGCAACATCAACAAATTCCGGAATTTTTATGAGTTTTCTTTGAATGGCTCACTATTGGTGCTCAACAATTATCGACACCTTTCTTACACATGCAATGGCTTACACTTCTTACACCCACATAGCAACACTAGTATACACACATATAAACTATTCTTGTACGGTGTTTTGATTTATTTTTATCAACAATTCGTGATAAAAATATACCGTTTACTGATGTATAAACAAATTACACCTAAGGCTGTATGCATTGTTGTATTGAAATGTATGGAGAGCACTCATTATCGGTACAATAATGGATAATAACATGGTAAATATGAACGAAATAGACCGAATACAAACTGGCCAATCTAAAACCTGCCGCATTGATGTTAATTTTCTAAAGCAACCCGTGCAGAAGTTATATTTTACAATAATCTCACAAAACATTATAAGTATTTACAAAAATTTTGACGACTTCCTAATTCTATTTTCACAATTTAAATTTGATACTGATCTTCTAACAATGAGTGAGTGCAGAATTAATCCAAATAAACCAATACCTCAATTACAAAATTATACTCACTTTTCTACTACGAGACATGTTAATCATTGCGATGGTGTTGTAGTATATATAAAAAACAACCGTAAATGTAAAGTTACAGAAATAAATATAAAACATGCATCTTGTCTGCAAGTTACTACGGGTAACCTAGCTGTACTATGTCTTTATCGCTCTCCATCTAACTCTAACGCTGAAAATTTTATTAGTTCTTTGAATACTCATTTACATACTATAAAGACACAAAACAATATTATAATAACTGGTGATATAAACATAAATTTAATACTGAAACCGAATGAACTATCACAGGAACGGACAAACAGGCTATCTTACATAAATATGCTCGCCATGCATGGTCTACTCCCAGGCCATACACTGCCTACTAGAGATGGTAGTTGTATTGATCACTTCATACTAAAACTAAATGGAGTTACTGAAAAGGCTTCTATTACGGTTCTGGAGTCAACTATTACTGATCATAGAATGATATTCCTAAAACTGTCTCACACCAATATAGCAAATCTCAACTACCCGAGAACTAAAACTATAATTAATATGGAAGAGGCTATTACAAGCCTAAAGGAATGTAATTTAGCAAGTATGTTACACTATGATGATCCTATACTACTAGCGAATTCATTAATAAATGTTCTGATAGAGTGTACTTTGTCAAACACAGTTATAAAGGCCATTTCGAATAAAGAGAGACTTATCAAACCCTGGATTACCCAGGGCATAGTTAGGTGTATCCGAAACAGAAACAATATGCAGGCAAAGCTTCGTATTGACCCCCATAACGAGATCCTAAAAATTACGTACAAGAGGTATAGGAATTACTGCAACGGACTTATAAAGAAAGTTAAACAAAAATATGAAAGAGATCAACTGTCTAAAAATAAAAACAATATGAAAAGCTTGTGGAAAACCATAAATAATACTTGTCGTAATCCCCCTAAAACACAAAATTTTGAACTATTAAAGAATAGCACATCCCCCTTAGATTCTGTTAATTTCGTAAACGATTATTTCATAAATATTGGAAAAAGCTTGGCTGAAAAGATCAATTCGGGTACAATCTCAGAACACGATAATGATAAAGATAGTGAAACAAGTTCCCAGCTGTCGTCTTTTGTACTTTTGGAAACAGACCCTGAAGAAGTCCGCTTAACCTTAATGGGCCTTAAGACAGACAGTGCCCCTGGTTGTGATAATATAAGTACCAAATTTTTAAAATATGCTAATGAGATAATTGTGCCCATAATCACACATCTAACCAATCTGTGCTTCCGAAAAGGAATATTTCCACCAGCACTTTTTTTTTTTTTTTTTTTTTCTTTTTTATTAAGAACAATGTTCTTAATAATTAATTACAATCTAGCCGTTATATAAGTTTATGGCTAATAAGTAATTTACATCTAACTTAATTTACTAGGTATACTGTTTTCAAAACTAAGATTCATGTTCATTGCACTTTCTTAGAGTCTGTTAAGTATGAAAACACTTTGTTCACGTGTTCTATATTATAGCACTATCACTAATATTTGTTCACTACACTAATTCAAAAGGCTTAGTTCGTTTTAATCGTCTCACTATGTCCGTGGTATCAAGCAATTGGATCGCTTCGATATTCACATGGTGTAGGAGTCTGCGTTCGTGGGCTGCAGCAGACTTCTGTATGGTTTGGTAGACAGTATCCACGTTGAGATCACGGTGGAGGTCGTCATTTCGTACGTACCAAGGCGCATTGACGATTGCCCTTAGTATTTTGTTTTGGTATCGCTGTATTATGTCTACGTTGGTTGGTTTAGTACAGCCCCAGAGTTGTATACCGTACTTCCAGATAGGCATCAATGTAAGCTTATATATTAGTAGCTTATTATGAATTGACAGACTAGAGTTTCTGCCTAGTAACCAATGCATACTTTTGTATCGAAAGTCCAGCTCTTGCCTTTTCTTTTTAACGTGAGCTTTCCACCGAAGTTTGGCATCAAGCGTCATGCCCAGATATTTTGCTGTGTTTGCGTGTGGCACTTGTAGGCCATTTATAAATATGGGATGGTACTCATGTTTTTTATTTGAGAAGTCAATGTGTAAGGACTTTGATTCATTTAACTTTATTTGCCATTTATGTGCCCAGTCATAAATTTTCGTAACAGCCGCTTGAACTTTCCTAACGGCTTCTTTGTGGCTCGACCCTGTAGCCATAATAGCAGTGTCGTCAGCAAAAGTAGCGATTGTATTTTGTTGTGTTTCTGGTATATCGTAGGTGTATAGCAGGTAGAGAATTGGACCTAATACACTCCCTTGTGGTACCCCTGCTTCAATTGTGTTAAGCTCAGAATACGCATCTTCTTGTCGTATTCTGAATGCTCTGTTGGTGACGTAAGATGTTAATATGTCTGAAAAAGCTTTTGGCAGCGTTTTTTTTAGTTTATATATTAGTCCTTCGTGCCAGACTTTGTCGAAAGCTTGTGCTACATCTAAGAATACTGTACTACAAACTTTTTTACCTTCTAAAGCTTTCTCAATGTTATTCGTTATCCTATGAACCTGGTCTATAGTAGAGTGGTTTTCTCGAAATCCAAATTGGTGGTTTGGTATTAAATTATTCTTGCTAATAATTGGTTTCAACCGCTTTAATAAGAGCTTTTCAAAAAGCTTAGAGATCATAGGCAGCAAGGAAATAGGCCGGTATGAAGTTGCTTCATGAGGTGGCTTGCCAGGTTTAGCGATCATGATGACTTCAGCGACCTTCCATGCCTCGGGTACATATTTTAACACAAAGATGGCATTAATAATCTTTGTGATTTTAATGATGGCTTTCTGTGGCAATTGTTTTAAAATTTCCCCTGTGATCAGATCATATCCTGGCGATTTTTTAGAGCTAATGTTATTTTTAATTTCTTTCATCACTTCCTTTGGCGTGACGAGTTTAATTCTTTGATCCTCTAATACGTTGAGACACGTGAGGTTTTCTGTCTGGTGTCTGTATGGTTGAAAATTTTTTGCAAGATGCTGTGCAAATCTGTGTGCTTTTTGCTCGTTGTTTATTGCCCATTTTCCATTGTCGTCCCTAATAGGAGGAATTTGTGTCACTGGCCTTTTGAGTTTCTTGGTCACTTTCCATAGGGAGTAATCTGTTGTGTGGTCACCAGTTAGCTGCTGTAAATTATTCCTTAAGCATTCATCGTTAAACTGTTGAATTTTTTTCTTTAAGATTTTGCTAATATTATTAAGTAAAGTTTTGTCTTTGGGATATCTGGTCTGTTGCCATCTTTTTCTCTGCTTCCTTTTTTCTGTTAGTAATGTAATTATTTCCTTGGGATAAGTGTTACCCTTGTACTTGGCTCTTAGTGATGGCGAATTATTCCATGCACATTGCTGAATATTCACGGTCAACTTATTAGTTTCTAAGTCGAGATTGTGTAATTTTAAGGGCACATTTAAATCTATAGTTTTTTCTAATTCTAATCTAAAGCTTTCCCAGTCTGTATGCTTATTTGATAGTGTCAAATGGGAATTTCTGAGTAAAATTTTATTACTTAATCTTAATACTATCGGAGAATGATCCGAGTTCATGTGACTGTTTTCCTCAATACATAAAAAATTACTTGATATATTTTTAAATACGAAGAAGTCTATAAGGTCAGGTACTTTATTCCTATCAGTTGGCCAGTACGTTGGTTTTCCTGTACTTATTGTTTCACACCGCATCTCTTTAATCGCACTTAGTAGTTGTCTTCCTTTTGTCGTAGTTAACCTGGACCCCCAGTACTTATTCTTAGCATTAAAATCACCTCCCAGTATGAACCTGGATCCGAGGAGGTCAAAGAGATGCTTATATTGTTCTGTTACTATTTTGTGCCTTGGGGGACAGTAAATAGAAGCGACGACCACAGGGCCGAATTTGGTTTCGATAGATACCGCCATGGATTGCATGTGAGGTGCTTCATATCTATTATATTCATAGTGGATAAAATTTTTCTTGATAATAACCGCACTACCTCCTCTAGCAGTATTGTCCGGGTGGAGTGAGTTATATATTTTGTATCCTCTAAATTTAATGTGAGACTGTTTAGTGAAGTGCGTTTCAGATATCAAGCACACGTCAATGTTTTCTGTATCTAAGACTAACTGCAACTCATTTTGGTGTTGAAGTAATCCATTAGAGTTCCATGCCATAATTTTGAGACTGTTATTCATGGTTGTTTTGTGGGGCAGCTATTTTAACGCTGGATTCTAGTTTATCTAGTCTTCGATCGAATGAGGATATATATTTTAAAATTTGACTAAGCTTGTCTTCTATGCTCGATGGCTGTAATGATTTCTTGCTTACATGCGCATAGGAAGCTTTGTTTGTAGTCAGTATACTAGTGGTTGCGGGGGGCATTGGCACTTTTCCTAGTTGCCTGAACATTAGAGTTGTTCTTAGGGGTAGGCTGTTGTGTGATCGCCTTTTTATTTAGGGTTTTATTCTTTAACATCCACCAGCACTAAAGCCAGCAATTGTAACGCCTGTATGTAAGAGTGGTGACAGAGAAGACGTATCCAATTACCGCCCCATATCTGTCCTTACAGCTATCTCGAAGGTTCTCGAAAAATTAATAAATAAAAGACTTTTAAACTATCTTCAGAATTTTAACCTATTGTCAGACTCTCAATTTGGATTTAGGGGAGATCTTTCTACCGAAGATGCAGTGATATCGCTTGCAACTTATATTATTGTTAATGAAGTGGACAAAGGTAATAAATGTATTACAGTGTTTCTTGACCTAAAAAAGGCTTTTGACACAGTCTCTGTCCCAATTTTGATACGCAGATTGGAAACCGTTGGCATAAGGGGAACACCACTTGCATTACTCGCTGACTATCTTAGAGGACGTACATAAGCGGTCAAAATAGGATCACACATCAGTGAACAATCTGAAGTGATGTATGGTGTTCCGCAGGGTAGTGTCTTGGGGCCAACGTTGTTTCTAATTTACATAAACAATCTATGCAGTATGAACATCTATCACGGAAAAGTATACGCTTATGCAGATGACACGGCTGTGGTATTTACTGGAAATACGTGTGAATCGGTGCGACTTTGTACAGAATTGGGCCTAGCTAAAATAGAAAAGGGGTTAAGAAGCAACTTGTTGACACTAAATATAGACAAGTTGAATTATATATATTTCACTAAATATAGTAGCACTTAACCATCTAGCAATCTCGACTTAAAAATACAAAATTGTAATTTTAAAGAAAACTGCTCATGTAGCGTCATAAACAAAGTCCCTCACACTAAATATCTAGGAGTCGTAGTTGATCAAAAAATATCCTGGCATGATCACCTGGAACTAGTAATGTCTAGAGGTCGAAAACTGATATGGACTTTTAAAAAACTAAGACACATCGCTGACAAGGATCTTTTAAAACAAATTTATATTTCGCTAGCCCAGTCACTACAAACTTACTGCATCCCGGTCTGGGGTGGTGCAACCAAAACTAAGTTCTTAGAGCTAGAGCGAGTTCAAAGATCCTTGCTAAAAGTAATGTGGTTTAAACCCTTCAGGTATTCGACCACTACCCTTTATGCTTCCTGCGGTCTTCTTACTGTCCGACAACTATTTATTCTGTGCACATTACTGAGATTACACAAATCCCTGAAATATGATGTAAACAAAGAAAAAAGGAGGCGCAAACATACTGTCGCTCCAGTACATAGATGTCTTACAGCATATGCAGGTAGACAATTTCAAAAACAATCTGCTAGACTTTACAATAAAATGAATAAAAAGTTGAATATATACGTCAAAACTAAATATGATTGTAAAAAGGCACTAACAAATTTACTGAAAACATGGGACTATGCTGAAACTGAAGCTTTCATAAGCTAACACGGCAAGCACAACAAGTATACTTACGCACACACACGCACACACACACACACACACACACACACACACACACACGCGCGCACACACACACACACACACAAACACACACGCACACACACACACACACATACGCACACACACACAAACACACATGCGTGTACACTACTCACGCATGTCTTATAATAATTAAACTGAATACTTACGTATGTAATTTTTAGTTAAGTATTTTATTGCAATTTGTGATTGTGTACGATTTTGCGGGATATCATCATTGTATAAGTTAAAAAATTGTCTATTGTTATGGAAGAGCGGGATCTCCTAACACAAGTGCATATGCACTTAAAAGGAGCTCCCAATCAAAAACACTGTTTTGTAATTCTATAAGATAGCAATAAAAGTTTATTATTTATTATTATGTAGATAGCGCTACAACACGTTTCTCTCGAGCAAGAGAGAAACGGCAAAACTACCTCGGCGAGGTCAGCAACAGTCGGCCTAGGCATCAGGGCGATTGGGAAAGAAACCGGCGGACTATTCGGGCATTATCGAGCAAGACAGCCCTCTGCATCTTAGCCGTCACCGATCTACCACTAATCCCGAGCTTCTCAAGGTGGTTTGAGAGGCTCTTTGGGATCAAACCATTGACTGAAATAACAACCGGTATTATTTCTGTGGACACCACCCTCCACATGTCGGTAACCTCATGCGCCAAGTCCAGATACTTCCTTTTCTTATCTGCTTCGGCTCGTATGAGGTTCTCGTCATAGGGGATGGTGATATCCACAAGAAACACCCGAGACTCTGACCGGTCCATCAGCACGATATCTGGCTTATTCGCTAGAATAGTCCTGTCCGTAATGACGGACCGGTCCCAGTAGAGCTTTGCACGGTCGTTTTCGAGTACGGCTTCCGGCAGGTACTTGTAGTATGGCAACCTTTGACCGATGAGGCCGTACTTAAGGGCGAGCTCTTGATGAACTATCTTGGCTGCTTGGTTATGCCTGCGCAGATACTCAGTGTTGGCAAGCATGGAACAACCAGAGGTTATGTGTCTGAGGGATTCCCCGGGTTGGCGACACAGGCGACAGATATCCGCTGTCCCATCCCTCAGGATGTACCTCCTGTAGTTGTTCGTCTTGACAACCTGGTCCTGTATCGCACAGACAAAACCTTCGGTTTCCCCAAAGAGGTCACCGAAACGCAGCCAGTGCACAGACGCTTCACGGTTCACGTGCGGCTCATGAAGAGCTTGGTAAAAGCGTCCATGCAGCTCTTTACCCTTCTACACGGCCTCACGCTCAGAGGTACCAAGCGCCGTCGGAGCACGCCACCCGATTTTGGCCAAGGATAACGGAGTCAGTCCTTTATCGCATTCTTTGACCTCTCCGTGAAGCACACCATCCGTCCTCGACAGGAAATAGTTCCTGAGATTGCACACCTCGCGATTATGCATGACCTTGGTACTAAGCAGACCTCGGCCACCACACTTTATTATTATTATTATTTATTATTATTTTATTATTATTATTATTTATTTATTTATTTATAAAAGTTTGTGATTTTCTTAGACGACTATTATAATACCATTTCTAGACAAAATATATACCCTATGCAACGAACTTTGTTTAAGACCCGTGATACCCTCGATCGTATATTATTGTAGCCCTCGTTCAACATGCTAATAGGGCTTATACTTGGATAATACTACTAAAAGTTTAAGGTAACTTGTGAAACTAAAACAAAAGGCAGGTCTGTTCATCAATATTTTCATAGGTCGAAGCCAAAAGGCTCATCCGGCTAGATAAGTTAATTATTTAAGTACTAGTTTGCAATACATTTTATAACTATTAACGGGATATTTACCATGTAACGTTTTTATTGAGTATCCGATATTTCACTAGTTTGCAAGTTGTTGTGTGCTCAAATTACAATATTACATGCAAAACAATGTAGTACATAGAAACTAGGCTTAGAACCATAATCACTTAGATCTTAGTACAAGTTCTTAGCGAAATCTTTCTTATCTTTGGGTTTGCGTGTGTTCTTATTTCAAACTCTTGTAAGCATTGAAATTGTACCGGTTATTTCTGGCCTAAGCAGTGAACGCAACATAGAAATACTGAAATTCCAGACTCATTCTTGTCTTGTAACTAGGTAGGTATGCACTTTTGCGACAAAAATTCATCGCATATCTCATCCTAGATCGTGACATTTTCATAAATTGTTTTGTTGAACGCCTGCATTTTAGAACTTTACTACTTTCCCTTATTTACAACTTTCGAACCTAAATTTTACTGTTGATAAGGCAATTATGATAATCTAGTTTATCACACAGGTTTTCCGTGCTTCTCCTTATAATATAATTGATCTACCAAATCGCAGATCATGACAGGTTTGGACGTGGAAGTTTTCTCGGGGAGACCATGATGCGAGCCATGATCTGCAGCGGGAGTAAGTGGGACGACGCCGCTGCGTCTATCTGCGAGCAGGTCATACTCGTGAAAGAGGCTGTGGAGAGGAAACGGAAGAAAATTCTCCCACCCGATTTCAGCGGTTTTCGCCCAACACTACCTTCCTTCATGGGGCCTGGGACGACTGGAAAGTTGCCCTCGGTCTTCAAAGACTTTTTCAAAGCCTATGTAGCTCTACCAAAATTCTATAAAATTAATACATTTGGAAACAAACGTGGCCACGTTTTTTAGAAAAATAATAGTTAAAGAAATGGGTACAGACCTGCGTTGACAATGCGCAACAACAACCAGAGCGCGAGAGCGACGGCGGCAAATTGCGCGGGCGGCGCGCGCCGCATGTCGCGCCCACCCCACCTCTCATGCCATACCGTTTCTGAAACAACAGTTACTGTTCAGTTTTTACAAAATGCTTACAATTTTATCGAATGAATATAAGTGAAAAACAGCGAATGAAAAACTTTGGTCATAAGGTTTTCCGCATTTGTCGTAAGTAGATCTTAAATAATGCGTACAATTTTCTTATTTGCATACCAGTTACTCACAGTTATGACATGCAACTTTAAGTATTTATCAAAATGTCAAAGATTTTATCGAATAAAGTAATGTCACAAGGTAAGAGCATAAACCATTGTACCAACACACTATAGAAGAGGAAGATTAAATCGAAATCACTCCAGTCGCAGAACGGGTATGAGTCTACAAAAAACATTTTTTCAAACCTTTCACGATCTGTAAGTTGACGTAATTCATGTCAGGTCGCAATCCTACCTAGGTAGTGCGACCTGACATGAATATAAAATTCAAAGAGATATTTATACCGATAACAAGGGGTCAAATCCTGACATAAAAATTGCGAAACTGTCAATAAAATTATGTGATTCATCTTACTTATAACCGTTAGGTCACTTTAAATGCTAAAGGTTTTACGACAAGTGCCATAAACGTTAAAAATAAAACTCTTTTAGGGCAAATGGATATCGCCAACTTAGCGTAGGAAGTTACCCATTTATAATGTAAGCGATCAAATTAAATATGCTTACACTATGTATTCCTAAGTGCACATTCAAGTCGCTAATGTTGTAATATTAATGGTGGTATATTGGATTCAGCCACAAAGCTAGGAATACTTATACGGTGCGGAGTCGCGCCTTGGGGGTACAATTACATTTCATGGTCTGTGACTTCTGAAATGGAAATAATAAGTTCTTACCGTGCAAATTTATGGTTTGAAATTTAATTCTAATAACCTTTTAGGGAAGATTTAAGTTTAGTAAGCGATGTAATAGCCTGTAAAACATAAAGCTTATTATTTGTACTGTGACGCAAGTGCAATAACTTTTTGTGTGCGTTACAACTAGCGCAATAATTAATGGATCCCTTATAACTTTTTTTCAATCAAAACTAAACATTGTGCTTAGTTTTCTCACTTGTTGGAAGAACTCTTACTTATTGACAAACTAGGGTTTGGCAGACTCTGCGAAGTTTAAAGTTCAAAACTGAGACAGTCACTTTCAAGGATTTAGAAATATACAAAAATCACATTTGTCCTTACCAACCTATCAAAGTGGACATTTTCGAGTAGAGTTAATTTGGATATGTTGATATAAATTCTCACTATCAAGATGTCATCATCATATTCATCACAATAATTCGACTGGCAAGACGTACATAATGTTAAAATTAACGAACCTTCAATAATAAACCAAGGGACAAGACACCTTCTCCGCAATATTAGATTAAACTTAAAAATTTTTAGCACTTACAAGAGAAACAAAAAGTTTGTTAATACCACTTCAAACAACATTTAAAATCTCACTTCGCTTTATTCACCCATCAAAACTATGTGAAACAAGAAAGCAATCAGGGCAAAAGAAACGTACAAACGACGTAGATACAATACCCTAGCAAAATAAAGGGCCAAATTGGGATATTTGTCCTATACAATACTTGATTACGTGACCATAATAGATTAAACTTAAAAATTTTTAGCACTTACAAGAGAAACAAAAAGTTTGTTAATACCACTTCAAACAACATTTAAAATCTCACTTCGCTTTATTCACCCATCAAAACTATGTGAAACAAGAAAGCAATCAGGGCAAAAGAAACGTACAAACGACGTAGATACAATACCCTAGTAAAATAAAGGGCCAAATTGGGATATTTGTCCTATACAATACTTGATTACGTGACCATAATAGATTAAACTTAAAAATTTTTAGCACTTACAAGAGAAACAAAAAGTTTGTTAATACCACTTCAAACAACATTTAAAATCTCACTTCGCTTTATTCACCCATCAAAACTATGTGAAACAAGAAAGCAATCAGGGCAAAAGAAACGTACAAACGACGTAGATACAATACCCTAGCAAAATAAAGGGCCAAATTGGGATATTTGTCCTATTCAATACTTGATTACGTGACCATATGTGATTACGTATACCTTGTTAGGTGCGATAGTAGGCGGGAAGCAATTAACTTGACATTTCAATATGCAGTGTAATTGAAACGCCAACGGCTTACAGCTGTTGACTAATGCAGTTAAATGAAAGACATAATGGTAACGCGCGCTAGTGAATTAATTGGGAATGTGAAATGGACGCTGGCGTAATAAAGTTAGTGTACAAACTGTGTCACTTTAGCGTGAAATTGAAGAGAATGAGCTTACGTTTTGGAGTAGGGATGTATACGAGTACAAGCCCTTCTGCCGCGTATTTTCAAGAACATATTAAATACAGACGAAACCTCTGAAACTTCGAATGAACATAAAGATGAAGCGCTTATAGCCTCGCGGACTCATTGTTCTGTAAATGATCACTGCCAGCAAGGAACATTTACTATGGCCGGTTATGGATGGGTGATCACCACGTGACCACTTTGCGACATATATTTACGAGCGTTTCTGTGCTTTGGAAGGCACGTTAAGCAGTTGGTACCGGATGTTAGTAAAATTACAGTCGTTAAGCCTGTCAACTAAGCCAAGTTGAATGCCTTATGGGCGGCTTGGAAAATTTCAACTATGGGTCGTCATAACCTGTGCCCAAATCCGCAGCGCGTGTTTAGCGCCTATGGTGTTGCAAACGTTCATAGGCTACGGTACCCAACGTTCCGGTGGGCCGTAAGCTTGTCTGCCACCCACAGCCACAGTGTAAAAAAACCACAGTTCGCTTTTACACAAACACCTGTAAACAGGCAGTAAATGTAAATATTCTAGTCATCATAAATGCTGCATGTGACTAAATATTCGTTTATTTTAAAGTTAACGTCCTCTCAGCCGATGCAACTGTTGAGATCCTAAAGATTGTCACACACAACGTTGGGTCTTGAGACTGCCCACATCCAGAAAAGTATAGGTACCTCGATTACTGGACAAATTGTCAAACACTCTATGTTAAAAGATTGTCATCAGGCATTGTTAAAATTTTCGTATAAGGTAGGTGTTCTTTGTTAGAAATGGGTCTAGACACAACGTTAAATTCTCTCGTCAGAGCCTTAGAAAGCACACGAGAAAATCAATCTAATGAAGTAAATAGTTTTCGGACTCTCAACAAACTAATTCAATGACTATTTAATGAACTGAGCAAATTTATTTGTTTGGATTGCGTGAACTTCCAGAGAAGGTACTATTAGCGAAATTCGGTAGGTACCGTAACCTCACGTTCGTGTCTTTAATTATACCATTGTTATGTCCTTAATGAAGAATAATTTATTGTTTTAGCACGAATAACTTGCAAATAAAACTAAAGTAATTTGTGTCTAAGGTTAGTGTTAGTGTACTATTTATATCATCTTTGGTTCTTGTAAAAACCAAAATCATTGTCAATGAGCACGTCAAGTCCGGACCAATTTATAATATGTTAAAGGATCAAAGCTTGGGTTGTACAGGAGTATACCTTACCTACCTTGGGCAGTTTATTACGCTTGAGAAAAAGAAATCGCCTGAAACACTGATCTTTGGAACAGGCTATGCTAGGAGTAACTTTGAGGGTTAAACTCAGATGGAGGTTATCCAGTAGAAAAATTGGATAAACGATTTCTGGAGTGGCAACTGTGATCGGCGAAGACTATCAGCCTCCATGACCGGGGGCCTGAGGATGGTGAACGGGCTGCTCACCGTCCTTATAGAAGCAGGCCCATGACGGCAGCGTGACGTGAGGGATTCGCGCTCGCCTCCTTATGATGCGGGATGTCACCCGAAAACCCCCAATGACGCGGGATTGCACCCGAACCACCCCTAGGCGAGGCCGCAGTAGTAGCCGTAGGTCAGTTGGGAGTCCTCGGACATCCTTCCGAGGGCTTACCCGGAACTCCCAACCGTAGGCTGGAGTCCGTCATAGCCTCCATGAAGAATTTTCCCTCTCGAAAAAAAAACATGGCAACTGTGACTTAGTAAACGTAGGATAAGACGTTCACCCGATATGGACCGACTATCTTAAAAATATCGCTGGTGGAGACTGTATGCGAAAAGTACAAGACCGTTCGATGTGACGTGAATTGCAGGAGGCCTACCTCCAGTAGTGGACTGTCAAAGGCTGATTTGATTGCACTGTCTATACTGCTTTTAGCCATGCTCGATATTGAATTCATAGTTCTTATTTACCAGAAGTGCTGATCACGGGACTATAAATTCGGTAACGTCATACAATAGTAGAGAAAGTTACTGTGATAGTAGCTACTCCTATACATTACTCAGCAATTACGTCACAGTTTTATAGTGTTTACCAAGAACTGATGGTCTTAATCTCATTGGATGAATATTGCATTATTTCAACATCAATAGGTATATAGTCTCGACCTAGAATGTCAAATATACTTGGTGTAAGTAACACAATGTGTCTGTAGCTGGAAAAAAACTAATGACTGAACTTTGATTAGTAAAGTTGTTGAAGAGACGTGCCAGAACATTGTCAGGTTTCAAAAGTGATTAATTACGGGAGTCTGATGTGACGAAATTGAATATCTATAAGCTGAACTAATTGATATCAAATTCTATACTAATATTATAAAGGAAAGAGATTTAATTGTTTGTAATAGACGAACTATAAATTTACTGAACTGATTTTAAAATATCTTTCGCCATTAGAAAGCTGATTAGCTAACGTCATACAATAGTAGAGAAAGTTACTGTGATAGTAGCTACTCCTATACATTACTCAGCAATTACGTCACAGTTTTATAGTGTTTACCAAGAACTGATGGTCTTAATCTCATTGGATGAATATTGCATTATTTCAACATCAATAGGTATATAGTCTCGACCTAGAATGTCAAATATACTTGGTGTAAGTAACACAATGTGTCTGTAGCTGGAAAACAACTAATGACTGAACTTTGATTAGTAAAGTTGTTGAAGAGACGTGCCAGAACATTGTCAGGTTTCAAAAGTGATTAATTACGGGAGTCTGATGTGACGAAATTGAATATCTATAAGCTGAACTAATTGATATCAAATTCTATACTAATATTATAAAGAAAAGAGATTTAATTGTTTGTAATAGACGAACTATAAATTTACTGAACTGATTTTAAAATATCTTTCGCCATTAGAAAGCTGATTAGCTATATACTGAACGGGAACTACCCGAGTGAAACCGCGTGACGTCCTCTAGTATAAAAATACTTTTCTATTTCATTGTATGTACACACATGTATGAGTTACGTAGTCGCTACCTACGGATTTGTGGAGTCACGGGTAAAGCCAAATGGGCATAGCTAGTTTTACATAATATGCCTAGAACTATTTCAATTTATCAACGCCGTTCCAGCCATCAATGTGGTGTGATTAGGTTTATACAAACTTTGGATGGATTGGAGTTCTATGATTGATTGGAAATTATAATGGAACTAGTGGCGGCAGTAATTTATCCGCCTGATTATTTATTAATTAACGCACAAATGTTAGGATAATTGTGATATGAATTGAATTTTAACAATGCAGCTGTACGTTTACAAAATAAATGTTAATTATGTTTTGTTAAATTAATTTCTTTTTTAACACAAGAAGCTCTGAGTTTACAATAAAACTCTGTAGAATTTACCGAGCGCACTACTGACCCCTTAAAACCTTCAAAAGCCTCTTTTGGAGAAGCTTATAGATGTTTGAAATATTTGAAAAGTCAGGCAATTGCCTTACTTTTCATACATGCTACTATAGATAATTTCATAGAAATTATTTTTTAAATTTATATAAGATCTGCTGTTTTTGACAACTGTGATGCATGTGAACAAATTAAAGCCTACTGTTAAATAAAATATAACGTTTTGAATACAATATATCATGCAGTTCTGTATAAAATACACAATTTTCAACGTAGCGTTTCCATGGAGTTTTAAAAGTCACTAGGGAAATTAGCAGATGACATTTTCCGTAGCTCGCGTTCGAATTATTGTTTGCCCTAAGAGAAGTATACAACTGATGGATCACATCAATTAATTTGTATTTGTATTTGACTAACTAAAAGGCCTATGACGTCACGTTGTCACTACATTTAAAGTTTTCTCTCGAGCTTTAATTCCAAATCATGGATAATTATTTACTCAAACAATATCACAGTTGAATTAGGTTGGCGCCCTACAAAATTACGCATAGGCTTAAGAAAAAGTTTCCTTAAAAGAAAATGGTTTGATAGCAAATGGCTTTGTTCATTTTTAGGGTTTCGTAGCCAAATGGCAAAACGGAACCCTTATAGATTCGTCATGTCTGTCTGTCTGTCTGTCCGTCTGTCTGTCCGTCTGTCTGTCCGTCTGTCTGTCCGTCCGTGTGTCACAGCCACTTTTCTCCGAAACGATAAGGCCTATGAGATTGAAACTTGGTAACTAGATGTATTCTGTGAACCGCATTAAGATTCTTATGTAAAACTAGAAAAAAAGCAGTAAAATTTGGGGGTCCCCATACTCAGAACTGAAACTCAAATTTTTTTTTCATCAAAACCATACGTGTAGCGTATCTGTAGATAGGTCTTCAAAAATGCTATTGAGGTATTTAACATCATATTTTTCTAAACTGAATAGTTTGCGCAAGAGTCACTTCCAAAGTGGAAAAATGTGTCCCCCCCCCCCCCCTCTAACTTCTAAACTAAGAGAATGATAAATCTAAAAAGAAAATATGATGTACATTGCCATAAAAACTATCAACGAAAATTGGTTTGAACGAGATAGAGCTGGTAGTTTTTTTTTTTTTTAAAAATCACTACCACTTCGAACGTGTTAAAACATCAATCAAAGTTACAACGAACTATAAGAACTTTTATAATAGGTTACTTGCTGCTACGAAACCCTTCATGGGCGAATCCTAATCGCACTTGGCCGGTTTTTTAAAAGAATGTTTTTTGAGGTTTCTATGATTTGTCACAATTGATTAAAGTATTATATTATAGTTTACACTACTGAATAAAAAAATCCTGGGAAATCCATCCGAGAGCTTACCCGGGGTTCCCAACCGTAGGCAGAAGGTCTGGAACGAGTGTTTTTTATTCGGTAAGAGTCTGGCATAGCATCCATGACGGATGGACCACACGTTAATAAAAAAAATCCAAATAAAATTTATTTAATTTAATTACTAAGTTATATAAGTGCACAAATAGCGTAAAAAGTTCGTGTTACGCTAAGCGAGCTTATAATAAGAAGGAGCTAGCAGATTGGGGGTTCCGCGTTGTTCATACTCTGGAATAAATTGTATTCATAATTATTATGTTTAGTACCTAGTATGAACTATCTTTGAATAAGTTCATTGACAACGATGTATCAAAGTTATAATTGGGTACCTAAACTCTATCATTTATAGTCTTGATTGTTGGCACTTGGTGGAACTTGTAATAACACATTATGCACCTTTGCTTTCTCACTTGTACTTTATTCCACTATTTTTAAGATTATTTCGTATAACCTAACCGGTTTCGCTTCACAGCATTCTCAAAGGTAACTCAACTGTTTATACACTTACGTGTATAAGTACGAAACGTAAGTGTATAAACAGTTGACTTACCTTTGAGAACGCTGTGAAACGAAACCGGTTAGGTTATACCAAAGATAATATAATAGTATTACATACCTACAGATCGGCAACGCCCTGCCTCCCACCTGAGTAAGCTTCCCCATCCCCCCACCAAAATTAATGTGTCGATTCCCGTGTCAGTACTTGAGAGAGTGTCACTGCGTTGCATTACGTATTACCAAAGATTAAATAATAGTTACTACGTAAGTATTACTACCTATACCTACGTACTTTGTGCTATTGCTTTGATTTATAGATAGTTCGCAAAATGATTAGATATTGTGCCGTATATGGATGTCTGTCAACCAGTCAAGATAAAAGCAGAAGACTTTTTTCATTTCCTAAGAATATTATAAAGTAAATTCAAAATAACGATAACAGTAATCAATAACATTGTAACGACGTAACTTTCAAAAAGGGTGATTGATCTAACGGTATCGGTATCGGATCTAGGTACCTAAGTACTAATAAATACCAATAAATTACATTACAACTTACAGTACCCACCTGTTCATTTCTTTTTGTGTATGAATAATATAAGTTTAATGCTATGTGATCTAGATAGACAATCTTTCTTCTATCTATACAGGGTGAATTTTTCAAAAGGGATTGGATGGCCAAATCCGAAACTATAAGGAATAACGAAAAATGCTCAAAGGAGTCACGAGCCCGATTTTGATGAAACTTAAAACCTCATCATTAGATTTTTGAAAAACCAATAATCCTAGCTGGGAATCGAATCCATTGATTTTGAAAAAAAAAACATACCCTATATTATTACACCATACGATAGTATTGCTATTAAGGATCATATTCTGGGAAGTAATGGTATACGGCAAACTACAGGAAAGAGCTCATCTTTAACAAAATACATTTTATTTTTCTTACGTTGACTGATTAATTTTTTTTTTTTTTTTTTTTTTATAAAAATTAGTTTATTACCAGATAGTACATACAATAATGTTCGAAATTGTTCAAAATCTTTGCAATACATAGCTGGATTCGAAACCTCAAGGAATAATTAAGGAATATTATTGATTCCGTTGAGAATATTCTCTAAAAAAAACATTCTGAGCATAATTTAAAACACGGAATAGTTACGATGATTTCTGGGATTTCGAACGAAACAAATTATGATACAAAATTTAGGTACATGAAATATGCATTCTATTAAAATTCCAAATGTTCCTTAAATTTGGCGTATATCATTACTTTGCAAAATTTGATCCTTAACAGCGACTCTATCGTATGGGGTAATAATAAAGGATGTGTTTTTTTTTTCAAAATCAACAAGTTCTATTCCCAGCTAGGATTATGAGTTTTTCAAAAATCTAATGATGAGGTTTTAAGTTTCATCAAAATCGGGCTCGTGACTCCTTTCAGCATTTTTCTCTATTCCTTATAGTTTCGGATTTGGCCATCCAATCCCTTTTCAAAAATTCACCCTGTATATAAAAATGTTCTGTGCGTATGTGTAGGTACGCTTTAAAAACTCAAAATTTGGCACGCTATTACAACAGGTTTCTGAGATAGTTTTAGGCAAAGACGTATCATATATAGACATGTTATACACGAACATTGCGGCTTTCAAAAACAGCTAAACTTTTATACATTTGAAAAAAGAATTCTATAAATTATCTGTGGTAGCATGCATGAAGTCCATATCAGAGGAATGTGGGTAAAAAGGGAAACTTGAATTTCACTTACTGAGACATAATATGGTTAATGTATTTAGGGGTAGGTAAAGTACGTAATATTTAAATTTATAAAATGTTAATGTAGTTTATCGGATTAGTAATTATTAACGTAATTTAAGTCATAAAATAAAAATATAACAATATCATATAGAAACATTTATTTAATAAGTAATAATTTAGTACAGCCTAGTAAGTACCTAATCCAAATATTTGTAATAATCTTAATATATTATTATTAGATATATGTTTCATTACTTTTTTTAGAAATATATAGGTATACCTAAATAAAAAAAAAATTCAAATAGCAAAATAAAACATTAGTACAAATTCTCCCCGACATCCCCTTACGGGGCGCGGGCGCCAAACCACAGACTATAGAGTACATTTTACTTGTACATAACGAATATGCTTGCCGCCATTTTATCGATCCGAGAAAATTAAATAAAATTATTATTTCAATTGTACTTACGCATGAAATGACACGTTTTTATATTGAACAGTTGCTGTGTAGCTTGTGTATCATCTGAAGATACATGAAGGCATGTTTTTTTCGAGTTTTCTTTACTAACAGAATTTAAAACAGTGCTAATAGAACTTTCGCTAACCCTACAGCCGCGTCACAGATTTTCAGGTAATTACCTTCTTTACGTGTTGCCATTTTCAAGTGCCTATAACGTATCTTTAGTTTTTATATCATTGGTTTTAGGTAACTTTTTTTTTCATTTTTATATAATCCAAGCAACAAGAATAAAACAGCTGTAAAAAGTGATTTTTCGTATTTATGGCGCTTTTCGCTTTTTTTTTTTAAATTATGTTGTGCCAGCTACAGAACAAAATATTATAAACAGCCTACCTAATATCAGTATTATCAATACATATAAACAATGTATTTTTAAAAAGATAACATCGATATACGGCCTACTTGCATTCAGAGTACCCATGTTAGAAGGTTAGGTTCTACCTAACCTTCTAACATGGGTACTCCTAACATGGGTACCCATGTTAGAAGGTTTCAAATTGTTCTGCAAGGGCTACTATACAGTTGACGATTATTTGATTCATAAGGAAGCCTGGAAATGATCTGCTTGCTCTTCTCGCGGAGTTTTAGTTTAAAGTACTATTGTAAATATGTAGTGCACAAAAAGAATAGCCCGCCGAGTTTCTTGCCAGTTCTTCTCAAGTGGGCCGCGTTCCGAACTGGTGGTAGTATTTGCTTTGTATTCATTGACGTGTCGCAAGTGCCTATGTATTAGGATTATGCGAAATAAATATAAGAAAAAAAAATATCCCGTCAACCGTTATAAAATTTTATCACCGTTTCAAAACACATTTCAAAATTTACTTTTGAAAGTTACGAGTAAAACTAATTCAATACTGTGTGTTTAGGTAACTAACCCACAGTGCCTTAGGTAGGTAAGGATAAATTCACGCATTAATATTAAGCCAACTATATAATTCCTTGAGAACTGTGGTAGTCAAGACCACCTGTCGCTTACAATAATTAAAAAATAATGATCGTTTCACCAATAACTTCGTAGGTAGCAACTAACTGCCGATCGTAAATTACTTGCTTATTTAATTTCTTTTTAATGTTTAAGCCCGTGCAAGAAGTAGTTTTTAAATTATTGATACAAATTTCTTTCCGTTACTTAATAAAAGCTGCAGAAAATATTTATAAGTCCTAACTTAAGTGGTGGGTCCCAAAATAGATAAGGTGGTGAAAATTAAAAATAAATAAATAATTCCTCAATTGCATCTACTTTATTCGTCACTCAGAAGCTTTACTTCATACTTTATTTCGGCAATACTTAATAGAATTCCAAGCTAAAAATGAACTATAAGTTACAGAATATTGGAGTCAGAAATAAAGCCACTGGTATAAAAACTGTAATTTACATCCAACTATGACCTATTAAAAGCCTTAGTGACCTAGATTTGAGCAAGTTGAAGGTAAACAAACACAGTACATTACTTGACAAGTCAGACAACAGTCCCCGATCTATAAATACACGTCGGTCTGCATGGCCGTCTATTAGAATGTATTAGATGTTTATAAATGGTTTCACTCCAATGAGTTGAGTCATAAAGCTTGCAGTATTTAAAGTAAGAATGTGCTTCTCTTTTATTTGTTGACTGAAATACTTTGATATTTCATTGATGTTGGTATAGCTTCTCCCGTTTTTGGGAAGATTTTTTTGTATTTAGCATTAGCTCGCTAAATCGATGTCGCCCGCCTAATGGATATTTTTTTTAAACTGTACAAAACCAACACTTTCATATTTACGTAGACCCCGTAGCAAGTTGAAATAATATGAAATTTTACGAGGAAGTATAATATACATTATTTGTATCCAAACGTAAATAATTTGGGGTTCAACTGGGATAGTCAACATTAGGATTTACTAATGTTGTTTTGGATGTTTTTATTGTTGTCAAAAAAGATTAGGTACTACCATAGATTTAGAAAGCGAAAAATTCAAAATCTGTGATTATTACGAAATAAAAAATTACGAAAGTTGCACGGAATATTTAATAAATTTCCAAGCAGGAGGGAGACCAAAGCAAATTGTAATCGCCTTTTGACAAACCTGTCAGTCGTCAATCAAATGAACAAAACCAGATACAAAAATATGGTGCATATTATTTTAGTATCTGGTTACGTCAGTAAGATACAATACCAGATTTTAAACGAGACAGCCAAAAATAAACTCGGCAAATGCACAGCACTATAGCTTTTTCCTTTTATTTTGTGTTAAATTTAGACACCTCGCACATACTCGCCACCTACCGTATGCGGAAAATTATAAACATGAGCAAACACATTTAGTGATGTATGTCTGAAAGTTTTGCAACAAGAAACCGTAAGTATATTTTACCTTCTTGGGGTTCCTTTTTTCACAGATTATGTGTGTATGTTGCCAATGTTACAATAATTACTAAATACAGAAAAAAATAAGTACTCTTTAACAATAGTGATTTTAGTCGATTTTTGGTACGGAACCCTACGTGTACGATTCTGACTCGCACGTATTTTTAAATAGGTAAGAATATTTTAATAATCTGTCAATCCCATTAATTAGCACAGCGTGCAGGCAGCGTAAGGCACTCATTTCCCTGTTGGGAGTCCTGGGACATCCTTCCAAGGGCCTACCCGGAGCTCCCAACCATAGGCTGTTGGGCGTTACGTGAGTCCGGCATAACATCCACGAGGATTTTCCTTCACGTTAAACAAAAAAAAAGCCACTCATTTCCAAACATTTATGAAAAAGCCTTCATATATCTTGCTATTGCTATGAAAAGCTTGTACATTAGTTGGGTAAACGGATTTAGAACTTTTCCATTAACGATGAAGAGAATTCCTGATGGCGACGTAATGGATAAATACTTCAAGATGTGCTTATCTGCCTAAGTGCCGTAACACTACCAGTGAAATAAACAAGGTATTGTTAGGATCCATACCTAATAGTTAACACGGGAACATAAATTATTGAGATTATGGGAGGACTATTATTATGAACCGTGATAATTGGACAGTTGAAGTTTTCACAGTTGATGTACTTCTATTGCAGTTATATCAACAAATACTTACTACGGTACTAAAATAGAATGAAAATATGGCGGGTCCCATACAACAAACGTGATTTTTGTGACGTAGTTTGGAATGGTATGGTACCCTTTGACTCGCATTTTTTTATGTAGGTACTACTGCCATAGTGTAGTGTAAAAAAATGTGGACGATCGAGAAAATAATGCTATTTATAGAGTTTTAATAGATGCAGGCTTGCATTTTGGTGTTCCTATTTTTAGAGTTTTATCAGGCAACCTCGCATTTGGTGCCCCAACCAATAAATATTACCAAAAACTTACATGACAAAATTTAAGTCTTAAAAAGTTATCTAAATTTTCAAAAGATGAATGGACTGAAAAGCTATTTGTACTTGTAGTCTGATTGCTAGAACCGTGGATTACCTTACATCTTAGATCATCTAACCACAGGATGGGCCTTACTTAAGCATTGTTTTCTGCCAAGTCAATAGACCATTTGGTCTTTTAGCTTCATATTTTTTATTTTTATTTATTTAATCATGAACAATATAAATTGTGTCTGATATAGGTAATATATGATGATTCATTTAAACTATACTTATGCTATACAATTCATCAGAATAATTTCAACAAAATATCAACACATCATATTAACATTGATAGAATTTACATGCAAAACAAAAAAAAAATAATAATAATAACAGAATTCATAATTTCAATGTCACAAACAAACAAAAGAACAAAAATTACAACCACGGTCAGCTAGGAATTTATAATGTCACATAATAAAATAATATTTACCTACAACTTATTTCAAATAGTTCAATGTCAATAATACCAGTGTAGAAGTCAATTAGAAGTTTATTTGATTGTCATGAAATCCGACACAGAATACAAGCACGATTCCAATAAAAGGGCCCTTAATTTATTCCTAAAAGTATTTCTCTTGTGCACTAATATTTTTAGGTGGTTAGGTAACTTGTTAAACATTACTACTGCCTGATATTTCGAACAATGCTTTACTATTTCCAATTTAGGAATTATGGTATTTTTAACAGCCATTCTTCGCGTATTTTCTCTTTCTTGGCGCTCAGTTTGTGACTCATATTTATTTAAATATTTTGCGAAGTCGCTTAATATAACCATTATGTACAGGCTAGGCACCGTTAATATATTTAATTTTATAAAGTGCTCTCTGCACGATTCATATTGTGGAATTTTAACGATAGTTCTAATAGCACGCTTTTGCAAAATAAACGCTCTTTCTATATTATAATTGTAGCTATTTCCCCAGTGCATAACGCTGTACCTGATCCTGGATTCAACAAGCGCGTAGTAAACAGTTTTGAGTTGATTGATATTTAATTCATCTCTAAGACTCCTAAGTGCGAAACACGCTGATGATATTGAAGCATCTATGGCATCAAGCTCTTGTTTCCAATTTAATTGCGAGTCTATGTTTACGCCTAAAAATTTTGCATTTTTCACGGGTTCAATTTTATTGCCATTCAATTCCAAATTTATTTGTTCATTATTTTTAGCAGTAGTTTTAAATAATATAATGTTTGTTTTGCTGGAATTCAATATTAAATTATTTGCTATAAACCATTTATATAACCTGTCCATATAATTATTTGCCTTAATTTTTAAGTTGTCCAATTGGTTTTCCCCTACTATTATATTTGTATCATCTGCAAATACAACAAGTTTCGCGTCAGGCTGGTAGTTATTCATATAGTCAATTAAATCATTTGTAAATATTATATATAAAATAGGACCTAATATCGACCCTTGAGGCACACCACGTTTTATATTTTGGATTTTAGAATTATATACCGCTTCGCGTTTATTTTCGTCAACATTTTTTATTTCAACACACATGCGCCTATTTCTCAAGTAAGAAGCTAACAGTTTTTTGTGCGTTACCCCTAACTCCATAATATTCCAATTTGGCAAGTAGTAGCTCGTAGTCAATTGTGTCAAAAGCAGAGGAGAGATCCACAAATATCCCCACCACTCTTAACTTTTAATTTAATTTACTGACCACGTCATTTACCAATGTGTTTATTGCATCTGAAGTACCAACACCTTTTTGATAGCCAAACTGCCTTAAGTTTATAATTCTATTCCTATTGAAATGTCTCATGATTTGAGACTTAATCACTTTTTCAAAGAGTTTTGAAAGTGTTGGTAGCAAGGATATAGGTCGGTAATTTTTTAATTCAGATTTTGATCCCTTTTTATGTATTGGAATAATTTTTGCCAATTTCAATTGATCGGGGAAAATGCACTCCTCTATGCAATTATTAAAGAACGCTGAAAGCGGATGAGCTAATATATCTATATTATCCTTTAGTACTGAAATTGGTATGTCATCGTAACCGCAAGAAGTTTTATTTCCATTTTGCAAACCAATTTTCTAATTTCATGAGGTGTTGTTAATTCAAAGGTTAAAAGCTGGTCTATTTGTGTTATGGACTCTTGCAATAAAGACAAAGCCAGGCTTTTATGGTTACCCTCTGTGGTTGCCTTATACACGAAGTGATCGGCGAACTTATTGGCTATTTCAGCTGGATCTGTAATGACTTTATTTTCGATTTTAAGTAAAATTGGTTTTATGTGCCTATTTTGTACCTTCTTTGTACATTGATTTACAAGTCTCCATGTTTCTTTTGGGATATTTTTGGCTTTATGTAGATGTTTAGAAATAGATAACTTTTTGCTTGTATTACAACTTTCCTATAAATTCTTATGTACTGTCTTTTATAATTAGCTAGGGTAACATTCCTAGGGGTACCTGTACATAAGACTCTTTTCATTTTACTAGATATTCTGACGCCTTTGGTAATCCATTTAATTGTATTGTTTTTCTTTGAATTAATTTTCAGTGTCTTTTTCTTGAAGCAGTTACGAAATATTTTTCTAAAAGTGTTCAAAAAATTATTTATACCCATGTTGACAAGTATTTTGTTTGTAATGTGTGTCCTAAACACTGCGTTACATTTCTTAGTAATTGTTCTTTTTCTGATAAATAATGTATTTTCAGAATTTGTGGAGTGTCTACTAATTTTATCTAAAACAACGTTACAGAGCAGTCCTCCATGACCATCCCCTAGTGTAACGTTGTGAAACAACGGGTGCAAATAGGGGTTTAACATTAGGGGTTTAAAATGAAAACTTAGATCAATAAATGAAAGCGCCATCTACCGAGTAAGGGTCGCAACGACGGAAGCCATAGTCATATAGGCGGTCTTGACGATTGAGTAGTTTCGAGTGGTGCCACTAGAGGCGCTATTTCATTAATATATAAAGCGTTGCGTCAAAGGCAGGAGCACCGCCAGATTAATATTTAAAATAGCTCACGGACGTATAAGTGTCATTGGAAATTGTGAGAAATACAAAAGTTTGAAAATCATCGTTTATATCATCGTAAATATCATCGTAAATATTTGTCAAGTATAAGGAGCAAATAGCTCTAGACAGAAGACCCCATCATTGGGTGAGTTAAATTAATTATTATAAATCTAGATTTTTAAACAGTGAAAATTAACGGCTGTTGGTCAACCCTGTTATGGGAGGGTAGATTACAGGGGTGTGAAAAAAAGGTCTCTGTAAACTTAATATATAGACAAACATTGTAAGGCAACCGACTCCTAAATGGTTTAACCGGGGTCGGCTGTCTTAGCAATGGGCGGGAAAAAAGGGTTCCAGCTAACCCGTCTTCTGGAACATTCCAGGGTCCACCCTACGGGTTCAAGATATCCACCTTACGGGTTGTGAAAGTACACCCTTCGGGTTCTACGAGAGAAGCAATCCACCCTGCGGGTTGAGAACACCGTGCCAGCCAAAGTTGTGGACGGCACGGCTACGTCACGGACTGCCTCAGACTTCAGAACCACCAAGATAAGTCGAACCCTGCGAAGGCCTTCGGAAACCATAATTGCTGCCCGAAATTATCACGACCCCGAGTTCTTTCCTTATATTTAAATAAATTATTACTTTCAAATTCTAAACGTCACCTCTTCTCATTTCTCTCTTCTTCCTGAAAGCCATAAGCTTTTCACTAGCCCATTGTGGTCTAAATAACACCCTTCTATGCTATCTTCACCAATATTGGTTAATATATTGTCTAACCCTGAGCGAATCTCATTTCGAATGAAAGTTATACTATTAATTAAATATTTAAAATTGTAACAAGTCAATAAGTTTAAAAATATATTTTTTTGATTACTGTCAATACAAACGTCAATATTAAAATCTCCACAGATTAAACATTTTTTATCCATAAAATGGTCTAATAATTTTTCTAAACTCGAAATAAAACTATCGAAGTTACTGTCATATGGGGTTCTATAACAACAAATAATATTCAAACCCGTGTCTAAATCTTTAACACCACAAACTTCAAAATAATCTATTTTATACAATTTTTCAATTGAATCAATATTTTCGCTTGACCTATTTTTATGGGCAAGGATTAAACTGCCACCTCTTTTTTTCTTTACCCTTGCATTATAAGAAATCAGATTATATTCCGAAAATTTAAAGATTGGAGCTGACACGGAATTCAGAAAATGCTCCGTTATACACAAATAATCAAAACAATAGTTAAAATTGTCAAGGTATATCTCAAATTCATGTTTCTTATTGCTTATTCCACACAAATTTTGGTGAAAAATATTTATGTTATTTATCTCAGGTACACTTATATCCCTACCGACAAGACCTTCCATAGCATTATTATTTACGAAAAAACTTACCGTCTAAAGTTTGAGTAGCAGTACTTCTAGTTGACTTCTTTTCCGGTTGTATAAGGGAAATATTTTCTATGTAATTGGCATACTTAATTTTATACTGTACTCGCAGTATTTCCCTGTAGATTAATTTACAAGCTTCATGTTGGTTAAGGTAACGACTTCTTTTAGCATAGAAGTCGTTATTCAGTGATACAAAACTTGAGTTTATACAATTACTACAAATAAATCTCAATACGCGATTCACATTAAATACATTGAGGTGTCTGTTATAGTATATTTTGCCAACAAGAACATTTGTGTTGTTTAACAGTTGCAAGGTAGAATACAAAGAACTCGAAATACTAAGAGGGTTAGCATCGCATGATCCTGCCATTATTAAAATAAAGTTCGATTTCGTAAAATTCTAACACATTGCTTCACATGAGCTTAGTATTTGATACAGAGTCGCATGTGGTTTGATAAAAGCTGTAACTTTAAACGAGTCTCCAATAAGTTTTTGTAATTTTTCTCGCATCTTGCAACCAGATTGATCCGCGAATATTGCAATTCTATGCTGTTGTACGGACATCTCCTGTAGCGGTTTATTAACATTATTATACTGTATATCGGGCTTCTCTGTCTGCCCCTCAATCTCTGCAACTGAGTGACTATTATCTGTTTGTGTTTGGATACGACAATCCATCACAAAATCAAGAGATTTAAGCTGTTCCTTATTTCTTTTACCTGGGGTAGTGGAAGTGGTTTCACATAGCTTGTTTTTATTTACGTTTCTAACCCGTCCTTGATATTGAGGAGAATAGAATATCTTTGACTTCTGTGGAGAATCAGTCGTATCCATGCCCAACGATTTGTAGTTTTTTATCGTGTTTTCATAGTACTTTACTTTATTTCTTAACGATTGATTTTCTTTAGACAGATTATTTATTTCTGTATTGGCTGATTGTAGATCCAACCTGAGTTTATTTATTTCTGCATTAATTAAGTCATCCTTAGTACTTTCCGAAGTGGGTAAACTTTGATATGACGTGTCGTCCACTTCAAACTCCGATTCACTTTCATTCAAACTAAGTTTTCTTTGTTTTCTGTGAGTGATATTGTTATCTTCCATTTTTGTACTAATTGGAATGAATGAGCACACAAAAAGAACTTTTCAGCGATACCGGTATTTGAACCGACGACCTCGTTAGCCCCATCCGATGTGTGTTCGTCCCAAGCTATGACATACGTTACGTCATAAGCGTAAATAGTGATATAGTTCCTAGTGCAGGAATTTTGGTCAGTATGTGTCAATGATAGCGAGATGTGTCCAACTAAAACTAGATGTCACTAGTTCCTTTATACTAAAAACTGCTATTTAAACTTTTTTCTCAACGGTGTTTTCAAATACTTTGAGTGCCGTACATTAACAAATTAACATTATTTTTTCACTGTATATAGTTTTTAACACTTCTTGTTGTATCCTTTGATAATTAGACGGCTCCAATATATATTTTTAATTTCCTTTTTCGAATTAGTTGAGGTTTGTTAGCATCTTACTTTTTACACAGTTATCTTGTTTATATTAAAATATTTTTGTTGGAAAACACTGTCACTAGGAACTTATAGCATAAGGTGAAGTTTAAACACTATTTTTACTGTTATTGAACTTTAAAACTATTTTTATATAAATTTTATCAACAGAGCAGATGTTACTTGTTTGGCGACAGCGCCATCTGATATGTCATAAAAAGCACTGTACATCAGTACATCATTTTATATGATTAAACTAGTACATTTTTCATTGTAGTTGACTGTACAATAAAAAATAACACAACAGCCATTACGCGTTTGTCGATTAATACATTTTTAAATATAATGAAATTTTATGTCTTTGTGTTTCCCCCTTCACCCGCTATAAAAACTAGCAGAATATTTTTGTATGCGGCGGTTCGCAAAGGCTAGTCCCGTGATATATGGTCTAAGCCTTACGTCGAAGTGTTGGGAGAATTTTCATTAAATATAAAAAAATAATATCACGTTCCGACTATGTATAAAGCTTGATAAAACTTTTGTTTATTCAACAGATGCTAACGAATTGAATATTTAAGCAACAAAATCAAAAAAGAATGAAGTAGGTATGCAAAAAGGCATAAAACTTCTGGCATAAGGTTTTAATGTAGCGCCCAAAAAGGGTGACTTTACTTGTTGGCATCCATGTAGACTGCAGATGTAATCCAAAATTAAGGTCCTTATCGCCCTATGCCCACAGATTTTTTAATATTTTGAAAAAGCGCCTAGATGAGTCGACTGGTGACCCAAGGGCTGGTAGTATTCTCTCTTGCCATTCAAATGGGTAACGCTGCTAGTCTTTTAGGCACAAAGTTTCCATATCCCAAGGGAATGGGAACCACACGGGTGAAACCGTGTAGGTAAATATAAAATGTAATACTTATCGTACTTGGTCAACGGTCCGCACCTCTGTTAAGAATTTGAACCACTGCTGCACTGGATTAAATTCTTCCAGTGTCTTCCCAGCCCTGTCTTCCTTTCCTATTCCTAGAATTTAGAATTAAAAGACGTGTGGCGGCACTCGGGGACTGCCGCGGTAAAGCCATCTAGCTAAATTTTTTATCAACTATGCTAGTATATTATTTCTATATAAGAATACTAGCTGATGCCCGCAGCTTCGCCCGCGTAAAATTTGTTCCCGCGGGAAGTTATTCCCGGGATAAAAGGTAGCCTATGTGTTATTCCAGACTATAATGTATCTCTGTACCAAATTTCAGCCCGATCCGTTCAGCGGTTTGAGCGTGAAAGAGTAACAAACATCCACACTCACAAACTTTAGCATTTATAATATTACTAGCTGACCCGCGCAACTTCGTTTGTTCAAAAAATTATTTATACCCATGTTGACAAGTATTTTTTTTGTAATGTGTGTCCTAAACACTGCGTTACATTTCTTAGTAATTGTTCTTTTTCTGATAAATAATGTATTTTCAGAATTTGTGGAGTGTCTACTAATTTTATCTAAAACAACGTTACAGAGCAGTCCTCCATGACCATCCCCTAGCCCATTGTGGTCTACATAACACCCTTCTATGCTATCTTCACCAATATTGGTTAATATATTGTCTAACCCTGAGCGAATCTCATTTCGAATGAAAGTTATACTATTAATTAAATATTTAAAATTGTAACAAGTCAATAAGTTTAAAAATATATTTTTTTGATTACTGTCAATACAAACGTCAATATTAAAATCTCCACAGATTAAACATTTTTTATCCATAAAATGGTCTAATAATTTTTCTAAACTCGAAATAAAACTATCGAAGTTACTGTCATATGGGGTTCTATAACAACAAATAATATTCAAACCCGTGTCTAAATCTTTAACACCACAAACTTCAAAATAATCTATTTTATACAATTTTTCAATTGAATCAATATTTTCGCTTGACCTATTTTTATGGGCAAGGATTAAACTGCCACCTCTTTTTTTCTTTACCCTTGCATTATAAGAAATCAGATTATATTCCGAAAATTGAAAGATTGGAGCTGACACGGAATTCAGAAAATGCTCCGTTATACACAAATAATCAAAACAATAGTTAAAATTGTCAAGGTATATCTCAAATTCATGTTTCTTATTGCTTATTCCACACAAATTTTGGTGAAAAATATTTATGTTATTTATCTCAGGTACACTTATATCCCTACCGACAAGACCTTCCATAGCATTATTATTTACGAAAAAACTCACCGTCTAAAGTTTGAGTAGCAGTACTTCTAGTTGACTTCTTTTCCGGTTGTATAAGGGAAATATTTTCTATGTAATTGGCATACTTAATTTTATACTGTACTCGCAGTATTTCCCTGTAGATTAATTTACAAGCTTCATGTTGGTTAAGGTAACGACTTCTTTTAGCATAGAAGTCGTTATTCAGTGATACAAAACTTGAGTTTATACAATTACTACAAATAAATCTCAATACGCGATTCACATTAAATACATTGAGGTGTCTGTTATAGTATATTTTGCCAACAAGAACATTTGTGTTGTTTAACAGTTGCAAGGTAGAATACAAAGAACTCGAAATACTAAGAGGGTTAGCATCGCATGATCCTGCCATTATTAAAATAAAGTCCGATTTCGTAAAATTCTTACACATTGCTTCACATGAGCTTAGTATTTGATACAGAGTCGCATGTGGTTTGATAAAAGCTGTAACTTTAAACGAGTCTCCAATAAGTTTTTGTAATTTTTCTCGCATCTTGCAACCAGATTGATCCGCGAATATTGCAATTCTATGCTGTTGTACGGACATCTCCTGTAGCGGTTTATTAACATTATTAAACTGTATATCGGGCTTCTCTGTCTGCCCCTCAATCTCTGCAACTGAGTGACTATTATCTGTTTGTGTTTGGATACGACAATCCGACACAAAATCAAGAGATTTAAGCTGTTCCTTATTTCTTTTACCTGGGGTAGTGGAAGTGGTTTCACATAGCTTGTTTTTATTTACGTTTCTAACCCGTCCTTGATATTGAGGAGAATAGAATATCTTTGACTTCTGTGGAGAATCAGTCGTATCCATGCCCAACGATTTGTAGTTTTTTATCGTGTTTTCATAGTACTTTACTTTATTTCTTAACGATTGATTTTCTTTAGACAGATTATTTATTTCTGTATTGGCTGATTGTAGATCCAACCTGAGTTTATTTATTTCTGCATTAATTAAGTCATCCTTAGTACTTTCCGAAGTGGGTAAACTTTGATATGACGTGTCGTCCACTTCAAACTCCGATTCACTTTCATTCAAACTAAGTTTTCTTTGTTTTCTGTGAGTGATATTGTTATCTTCCATTTTTGTACTAATTGGAATGAATGAGCACACAAAAAGAACTTTTCAGCGATACCGGTATTTGAACCGACGACCTCGTTAGCCCCGTCCGATGTGTGTTCGTCCCAAGCTATGACATACGTTACGTCATAAGCGTAAATAGTGATATAGTTCCTAGTGCAGGAATTTTGGTCAGTATGTGTCAATGATAGCGAGATGTGTCCAACTAAAACTAGATGTCACTAGTTCCTTTATACTAAAAACTGCTATTTAAACTTTTTTCTCAACGGTGTTTTCAAATACTTTGAGTGCCGTACATTAACAAATTAACATTATTTTTTCACTGTATATAGTTTTTAACACTTCTTGTTGTATCCTTTGATAATTAGACGGCTCCAATATATATTTTTAATTTCCTTTTTCGAATTAGTTGAGGTTTGTTAGCATCTTACTTTTTACACAGTTATCTTGTTTATATTAAAATATTTTTGTTGGAAAACACTGTCACTAGGAACTTATAGCATAAGGTGAAGTTTAAACACTATTTTTACTGTTATTGAACTTTAAAACTATTTTTATATAAATTTTATCAACAGAGCAGATGTTACTTGTTTGGCGACAGCGCCATCTGATATGTCATAAAAAGCACTGAACATCATTTTATATGATTAAACTAGTACATTTTTCATTGTAGTTGACTGTACAATAAAAAATAACACAACAGCCATTACGCGTTTGTCGATTAATACATTTTTAAATATAATGAAATTTTATATGTCTTTGTGTTTCCCCCTTCACCCGCTATAAAAACTAGCAGAATATTTTTGTATGCGGTGGTTCGCAAAGGCTAGTCCCGTGATATATGGTCTAAGCCTTACGTCGAAGTGTTGGGAGAATTTTCATTAAATATAAAAAAATAATATCACGTTCCGACTATGTATAAAGCTTGATAAAACTTTTGTTTATTCAACAGATGCTAACGAATTGAATATTTAAGCAACAAAATCAAAAAAGAATGAAGTAGGTATGCAAAAAGGCATAAAACTTCTGGCATAAGGTTTTAATGTAGCGCCCAAAAAGGGTGACTTTACTTGTTGGCATCCATGTAGACTGCAGATGTAATCCAAAATTAAGGTCCTTATCGCCCTATGCCCACAGATTTTTTAATATTTTGAAAAAGCGCCTAGATGAGTCGACTGGTGACCCAAGGGCTGGTAGTTTTCTCTCTTGCCATTCAAATGGGTAACGCTGCTAGTCTTTTAGGCACAAAGTTTCCATATCCCAAGGGAATGGGAACCACACGGGTGAAACCGTGTAAATATAAAATGTAATACTTATCGTACTTGGTCAACGGTCCGCACCTCTGTTAAGAATTTGAACCACTGCTGCACTGGATTAAATTCTTCCAGTGTCTTCCCAGCCCTGTCTTCCTTTCCTATTCCTAGAATTTAGAATTAAAAGACGTGTGGCGGCACTCGGGGACTGCCGCGGTAAAGCCATCTAGCTAAATTTTTTATCAACTATGCTAGTATATTATTTCTATATAAGAATACTAGCTGATGCCCGCAGCTTCGCCCGCGTAAAATTTGTTCCCGCGGGAAGTTATTCCCGGGATAAAAGGTAGCCTATGTGTTATTCCAGACTATAATGTATCTCTGTACCAAATTTCAGCCCGATCCGTTCAGCGGTTTGAGCGTGAAAGAGTAACAAACATCCACACTCACAAACTTTCGCATTTATAATATTACTAGCTGACCCGCGCAACTTCGTTTGCGTAATAAATGAAGAACCGCTCGATCGATTTTGTGCAAACTTCACATAAACCATCAACTAAATAGTCCGAACAAAGCCTAAACATTTGGTTTGGATAGGTGAGCCCGTTCTTGAGTTATAAAATTACAACGAAAAGTGGCATTGATTTTTATATAATATAGATTAGTAAGATTTTAAGGCCTATGTTCAACAAAGTAAAGTACCAAATACCTACTTGACTGTGGACATTTGGGCTTTTGGACTTTTGAACTTTTGGACTTTTGTACTTTAGAACTTTGGATACCTACTTGACTGTGGACATTTGGGCTTTTGGACTTTTGGACTTTTGAACTTTTGGACTTTTGCACTTTAGAACTTTTGGACTTTTGAACCTTTGGACTTTTGGACTTTGGACTTTGGACTTTGGACTTTGGACTTTTGGACTTTTGGACTTTTGTACTTTTGGACTTTTGTACTTTTGGACTTTTGGACCTTTGGACTTTTGGGACTTTTGGGACCTTAGGGACCTTTGGTACCTTTGGGACTTTTGGGACTTTTGGACTTTTGGGACTTTTGGGACTTTCGAGACCTTTGGGACCTTTGGGACTTTTGGGACTTTTGGGACTTTTGGACTTTTGGACTTTTAGACTTTTGGGACTTTTGGGACTTTTGAGACTTTTGGGACTTTTAGGACTTTTGGGACTTTTGGGACTTTTGGGTCTTTTGGGACTTTTGGGACTTTTGGAACTTTTGGGACTTTTGGGACTTTTGGGACTTTTGGGACTTTTGTCACTTTTAGGACTTTTGGGACTTTTGGGTCTTTTGGGACTTTTGGGACTTTTGGGACTTTTGGGACTTTTGGCACTATTGGGACTTTTGGGACTTTTGGGACTTTTGGGACTTTTGGAACTTTTGGCACTATTGGGACTTTTGGGACTTTTGGGACTTTTGGGACTTTTGGGACTTTTGGGACTTTTGGGTCTTTTGGGACTTTTGGGACTTTTGGATCTTTTGGACTTTTGGGACTTTTGATACTTTTGGCACTATTGGGACTTTTGGGACTTTTGGGACTTTTGGCACTATTGGGACTTTTGGGTCTTTTGGGACTTTTGGGACTATTGGGACTTTTGGGATTTTTGGGTGTTTGGCGCCCGGATCCGGTGTTTGCATATTTTGGCAAAATAACCGAGCCGTCCCCTTTTCTAAATTCTTCATAACTTTGATTACATTTATTTTTCCATATTCCCAACCGTTTTTAACTACACTCTTCCAAAATAAAGAAATGATAGTGATTCAGCGTGTTGAACTTAAGGAGAATTGTACATCCGGTTAAGACTTTAATACAGATAGTGTCAGAGAATTATGTGATTAGAAAAATAATGCCTGGGGTAACGAAGTTTTTGATTGTTTGTCGTTATATTGTTTGCTGAAGGAGCAAAATATCACAAAGACTACTATTAATTTATTTGTGAAACCTTATAAATTTGTTTGTGTGTTTTGGGTAACTGACAGTTACCCAAAACTTCAGAAAGCTCGATGCCTAGAGCTATCCTTTTTTTATATTTAGCTCGCCAAAATGATGCCGCCGCCTAATGGAAAGCAACGACATCTAACGATTGGGGGCCACTTTCACAGTCTGTAATACCGTAGACAGTAGTCCTCAAGTTGGCGGCCCTATGATGTGCCTCTTCACGTTCCGCTTGAGGAACCCGGGATTGTTAAAGGAGGAAAACACGTGCTCTGGCAGGTCGTTTCAGGTTTTTATGTTTCGACAGAGAAACGATCTTTTGAATCGTTGAGTTCTAGCGAAGATTCTCAACTTTTTTTCATCTCTTAATATTATCCTTGTTGCAGAGATTGTGCGAACACGAAATTTTTGATTACATAGACGGAAGTACAGATACTAAGTTTGCCCACAATGACATACTCAGTGACGAACGAACGGTCACGTGGAATAGCTTTAGTTTCTATATTTTTTGTGCGTGTAGTTCATAAGCGGTTGGAATTATGTAAAAGTGTTTAGAACCAAAGTTATTAACAATTTATAAGCTTTCATTTTAACTTAGCATATTTTTGCTACAAAGCCGATTTTGGGATATTACTGGAGAGCTTTTTCTGGTACGCTTTAGAGATGATGGGACTATTAGTTTGTATTGTTAAGAAACAGCTTAGATCCACGTACTCTACAACTGCTTTCTTGACTGGACTAGGGGGCTCCCATCCTATTCATAAAACATGATTTTTAAAATAAAACTTCTTTAGGCGCGACTAGGGAGTAACTCAGATTTTTTTTCTGACGGAAGTAACGCTTACTATTCGAACTTTGAATAGCGGAAACTACACATTATTTTTTTACGCGTGGAAATCCTACATGGATGCTATGCCGGACTCCTACCGATTAAAACCACACGATTTCTTACAACTGTCTGATACCGGGAGTCCTGGGTAAGCCCTCGGAAGGATGTCCCAGGGTGGACTATTATCATAACTTTATGAATTTAGTTTTAGTCTCGGAAGTTTACTGTTTTTTTTTAATCTTTACTTTTCTATAAAGTTGTTCGTATAAGCGGTATCGTTTTTAATTTTACACTTCATTAATACTTCATGTTGAAATAAAAAAAGAAAGCAAGTTATACTGGTTTACTCAATCCGGCCGGATCCGGTCGCCCCCGGCCGGATTTGCGAAATCCGGTACGGATCCGGCCGGATCCAAAAGGACACCGGATTGCAATCCCTATATGCAATAGCTTAAAAATAAGGTATTAGGGAAAAATTGCAACTTGATACCTTTGCATAACAAGGGCAATTCTCTTATAAACTGTAAAAAAACCTAAAATCTTAGGTATACATTATGCTTAAGTTATGAATAATTTCGCCAGGTAATTTCATAAAATAAACCCCTAATGAGAAATTAACGTAGATACTAATTGCTTTAAAATTATATCGTTAAGATAGATTCGTTAAACAAAGAAATGAATTAAGTTACATAAAAATTATTAAGTCTGCAAATTAAACAAAATCAACTTATGAAATAGCCTTTATTGTTTATTCAAGACTTCAGGTAAATGAGTGAGTCGTTGTAGTACCTACGGTCTACATAGGTATATACAGTCACACCTGTTTCCCCGGAAGGCTAGACAGAGGCATAGTATACGCTCAAATTTCACCTTATAGTTTTTCGTCCCTCTGGTGATCCTACTGCCGTGTTGAAACGAAAAAGCGCAAGTTGTGACGACGCACTGTTGAAATATTTCAAACCACCTCAACTCGGCTCAACGTCTGCCAGTTAAGCCAAGTTGAGGTAGTGCGCCTTCCAGAACACGAAAATGCTTGCAACCGGAATGTCACAAGGTGGTCACGTAGTGATCACCCATCAATGGATCATCCACAACGAAAAGTGGTTTGCTGCAATGATCGTTTACAGAACACTGAGTCAGCCGGGCTATGAACGCTTCTTTTTGTGCCTGTAGCAAATTTATTATCATCAGTATTTTTAATTTAATTTATTTCAGTTCATTCAAATTTCATAAGTCGGTATTCACGTCTCGGTAGGCACGATATAGGCTTATCTTAATTAGCTATAAACAAATGTTTTGCTTGTTAAAAGCTTTCTATTTAAAACTTCAAAATTAACTCAAGTGCCCTTGAGACAAACAATTATAAACAGACCAAAAGCTTATAATTTCTATTAAATACTTGGATTTTAAACAAAGAGATTATATAAACCGCAAATATTAAACTTTTCTTGTACACGAAAACTTATATTTCTTTGTTTGAAAAGTTCATTACTCTACTACAAACAAGACTTCGAAATTTGAATAAGTATCGAATTTTCACTGATATCGAACTTTTTTGACAAGATAATCCACTTTCCGTTAAAACTTTTAAAATTTCTTTGTGTAGATAAAACACTGTCGAATGAAAGAAACACAGAAAATATAGTAAAGATTATTCACACTTATTTATATGAAAAGTCAAAAATAAACCAGTGAACCGATTTTGATGAATTTGATGCAGAGATAGAATGAAGCTTGGGAAAGAATTAGGTATTTTATATCCCGAAAACAATTGTTTGTGGTGACCATTACGGGAAAACCTCGCCTTAAGTGGTACTTATATTTGAAACTATACGGTATTAAGAGTCTTGTAGACGCGGATTATGAAAAAATACGTATTTGAGACATAATACATAAAATTGCCTATGTACGACGAACTATAATATTGATTCTTCTGCTTATTTGTTAGTGAGGCTTCCTAATACTTGTGAAGAGCATTATACGTTATAATCCTTGCTTAGAAATTTTCCTTAACCTTAACATGTTAAACATAAATATTTTGAACAAATCATCTTACCGAAGTTTTAAGTCAGGTTATTTTTTAGAAGTGTGGTCTAGCAACACATATTTATTTTGCTAAATTGAACTATTTTCTGGCTGGAGACGAGACACGGTGCTCTCTTTTATCGGTTGTCACAGATACTTACCGGGCACGGAAGCATCGGTAAGTATCAGTGGCAAATACACCGGGAAACCTCGGCCGAGTGCCAGTACTGCGAGGAGCGTAGTGAGGCACAGCAGTGGAGTGCACGGCGTGGGCGCAACAGTGCCAGGTCCGCGTGGCAGGTTTGGACGTGGACACTCTCTCGCTAAAGTCCATGGAGCGAGCCATGATCTCCAGCGAGAGTAAGTAGGACCGTGCTGCCTCTTTCTGCGAGTAGGTCATGCTGGTGAAGGCGGCGGGAGCGCCACCGACATGTCTTCTCCCAAGACTATCGGTCTCCATGACCGGGGGCCTGAGGACGGTGAGAGGGCAGCTCACTATCCTTACAGAAGCAGGCCCAAGACGACAGCGTGACGTGAGAGATTTACTCAGGGAGGGCCCCTAAGAAGCGGGATAACACCCGAAAAATCCCCCAAAGACGCGGGATAGCACGCGAACCCCCCCTAGGTGAGGTCGCCGTGGTAGCCGTAGGTCTGTTGGGAGTCCTGGGGTATCCTTCCGAGGGCTTATCCGGGGCTACCAACCGCAGGCTTTTAGCAGGACACGTGAGGTTTTTAGTCGGTAGGAGTCCATGAGGATTTTTCCTCACGTATAAAAGGACTATTTCCCAAAATGAAGATTTATTTTTCATACGTTTACGCAAGGGTTTTGAAGATGGCCAAGTGGGTAAACGTAGGTAAAACTATCTATAATAATCTAAAAAGTTCGAGTTCCGAAGTTATAAGCTCTTCTAATTTAGGACCCATTCAGAAAGGGTCCTTCAAAACTTCAACCCAAAGGGTGCGAAATGTGATGGGTACTTAAATATCACGCGGGCGTTACTGGGGGCGTACGCTAGTCCTTTATAAAAATAAGAGCAAAAAGCAATACAATTTGTGTTTGAACAACAAAAGGCGTATACTAGTTTCAACAATATCTTTACCATACAAAGCCACTAGCAAAATAACTGTTATTCTGCAGCCACAAAAGAAATCTGAACCCCTGTACGACTGTATTTCAACATATTTCAAAAGCAAATTGAAAACGGCAGTCGTAACACTCGTACAAAGAACTTACCAAAAGAAAGTCATACTTTAAGGCAAATAATCTGACTTCAGTTTCGTACGTAATTATTTTCTGTGAATATTTTGTTCTGATTTCATATTATCATATAGGTACGGTTTCCAATTACTTGCTTGACAAAACGGCAGTCGTAACACTCGTACAAAGAACTTACCAAAAGAAAGTCATACTTTAAGGCAAATAATCTGACTTCAGTTTCGTACGTAATTATTTTCTGTGAATATTTTGTTCTGATTTCATATTATCTTAAAGGTACGGTTTCCAATTACTCGAATAATTCAATTGGTTTTCATTTTCGGGTAGATCGTAATTTTGTGAAAAATATAAATATTTCAACACATTTATCTATTCTCTTTCACAAGATGGTGCGATTCAGCAGTTGTCTATGAAGCGGTAGTGTAGTTAAAAGTATTAATTAGTACATAATTTCTCCCTACTATTATTTCATTCACGTTGCGTATGCCACTGGCATTCCTTAGTAAGTAATGGTAATAATGTCCATCACACAAAATTCGACTTTATGATAATTTATATTTTACTAATTTACATAGGCTCTTATTACATTATTCTGTCCAAATTAGTTACGATTACATTCTTCAAAAACTCGTTTATAATTCAATCAAAAATCAAAAGTTTCCGAACCTTTCAATAATTATTAGTTTTCTTAAGAAAATGAACATCAACTGTCCAATCAAATCAAATTCTCAATCTTTGAGAGTTTTAAACTTTTCGAGAGGAATCATTTTTCCTAATAACATTTACTTTATTTTTTCTTTGAGTAATATGCGGGCATACTGTTCTGTCCATGTTTGAGATGTTGTGACAGTATGCCTTATAACATAACGCTTGAACAAATTTTAATTTTATGTCTATTCAAAATAATAGTGATGTATTTTTAGAATCAAGCCGCAACTTTAATTATTATCTCGTTAGACCACAATAAGTATAAGTTGTATCTCGAGCATTACAATCACATAATAAGTACCTAGGTATAGTTATTTAAAATACAATTTCAGCTCATTATGAAGTAAATATTCACCCAAACCATGGCGTACATTTTGATGCGTTAATAAATAATGCCGTCATCAAATAGCACATATGTTTTCGATAAAATTTATACGAAAAAATACTCGTGTATTTTGATGATACCTACCAAATAAATGTGAGTCATTTCTTTTTACGAGCCCTAATCGTTATAGTCCTAATAAATGAATATAAATTGCTGGAATGTTAAAGAACGATCAGTATCATTTAGAATTTCTAAGTTGAAATATTTTCTAGTATTTACTAGAAAATTATTACAACTATATTATTACTAGAACTTTGAAAACAAATTTAAGATAGAATTTTTTTTCTATCATAAATTTGTTTTCAAAGTTGGCATGCTCAACTTAATTACATTGGTTGTTGAGAACAAACAGAGGTGCCACATCCACAATCTGGAAATCCAGAGATGGTCGCATTTGAGGCTTGTTGAAGTAGAGGGCCTATTTTATAAAGGCTGCCTATATTTATGAAGGCTAAGCCGAGTTTCGTTGTTATTCTGAAAGTAGCCGGGTGCGCGAGTAAACCGCCAATTAACAATAACTTATTCACTCTTTTTCAGTGATATATTTAAAATTTTATATCTCTACGTCTCAGCTTACCATTCGCTTGGTATTTATATAATACGCAAAAAAATCTCGTTATGTTTCGCAAACTCATTGAGCTTTCAACTACCCATTTACGAATAACTAAATATTCAAAGCTCTCAAAGAACGCTGAAACACATCTAAGCTAATAAAATACGTACGTACCTACTAAATTAATATAAACCTTAACAGAAAAGTTTCTGGCAAAGAAACGTTTACTTTTACTTTAACAGATGAATTTCTTAAAATGGCAGCCCTAGATTATGATCTTTGCTACAAATCCCTACCAATATCTAAATGCTAAAGTAACTCTATCTGTCTGTTACGCTTTCACGGCTGAACTACAGAATCATTTCACGTTAAATTTGGTACAGAGATAGAATAGAGCTTAGTAAAGATATAAATGATCTATACAATATAACTGTTGAGGGTCGAGAGTCTGTACATGGAAGATATTTTAAAAAAATTAATTGTAGGTCGTTCTTGAATCGATACTGAAGCCAAAAATGTAATTTAACTTTTTCATATCTGTCTGTCTGTATCCCGAATAAGGGTCCGTTCACACAGACCAGCTCGGAGAGCAGAGCAGATTCTTATCACGTTGAAAACAGAGCTTTTATAATTTGAAGTAAGGTTTATTCTTGCATGTGCACTGCTTTTGTCAGTAAGAATGCTTGAACGCGCTTGGTGTGAAATAATAAGAGGAGCTGACCGGCTCCGATCGCGTACTTTTCTCGTTCGCGCAGCCGTTCGGCTCCGATTTCCTGCTCTTTCTTGCTCGCGCAGCCGATCGGCTCCAATTGCATGATCTTTCTAGCTCGCGCAGCCGATCGGCTCCGATTGCGTGCGCGCTGCCCCACTCCGACCGCCGTTTCGATAGCACAATTTAAACAGAACAGTTGTGTGCACTTATACGAAAACATGACTGATGAAAAATTAATAAACTTCTTCATCGGAGCTATCTAAAACTATGTTCCGAAAAGCACCCGTTAACACCGAAAACAAAACTTGGAATACTGGTACTGCCTTTGTAGTGAATCGATGCACTCGATGAATCCGACTGGAGGCGAGCGCATCCGACCGGCTCCAAGCGCATACGACCGGCTCCGAGCGCATCCGACCGGCTCCGAGCGCATCCGCTTTCAGCCGGTCTGTGTGAAATAGTTGGCGGCTCCGCTCCGACCAACTCCGAGCGTATACGATCCGGTCTGTGTGAAAAGAAAAGTGCGCGCCGATGCTCTCCGAGCCGGTCTGTGTGAACGGACCCTTAGTATTACGCCGAAACTACTGAATCGATTGGAAAGATGCTTGGTACAATCCGAGGAAGGTGAATCCGAATCCAAATATGATCCGAGGAAGGTTCTAGGATATTTTTATTCCCGATAATTTGCATGGTTCCTTTGGGCGAAGGGATGAAAAGCAAAATGGTCTTTAGTTAAAACTTCTCAATGCGTGGTCCGATTCCAAAATGTTTTTCAGTGTCACAAAGGGAGGTCTTCAAAGATTGTTTTACACAATTTCATTGTTGAGAATTTTGTAGTTCAGGAATAAGAGACATCTCAACTTTTGCAAAACCTAAAATTCAAGGGTTCCTTTGAATGTAAGGGTAAATCGGTTTTAGAAACTGGTTTTAGAATAGACTTAAACTATAATCTCTTTTTTATTAAGCAAACAGGGCAATTTCACACGCTGCTTGAGAAGAAATACCTGTCCTTTCATAGACCTATTGTGACCTCAACGAAGTTGCGAGGGTCAGCTAATAATCAGTATCTTCCTATGAGTAAAAGTTAAGGAAACAACTCACAAGGCAGGCAGAGCCGCGAGCGTTCGCCTTACCAAGAAAAATAGACAACAATTTCATGAGTACTAACTCGTAAATGAATGTAATTAAGTTCAAAGATGAATATTTCTCTTGTTCATCCAATAATAAGAATTTACGAGCGTTTTTAAGTACGTGCTCGAAATGTTACCGTTTTGTTTTTATCTTTTGCACATTATTTCGTTTATTTAAGTACTCCCTGTTCTGTTGACTTATCAAGGCTGTACTTTAACGCTTAGCTTTTTATAACAGTCTTAAGAGGACGTATGACGCCAAATAGACTATTATCTTGATCTAGATCTCAGGACTCCTGAGGTCTAATGAACTAACATTACAACACAAGCAACTTCACTTCATGAACTAAAGATCTACTAGCCTGAAAACACGATTACTAAAAAAAACCTCGATACTTTTAATTTTTGAAAACACGTCGTTTTAGTTAAACTTTAGGCTGGATCTCTATAATTATCTATTATTTGGATATTATTTTTAATGTATAAGAAAGACAATACTAAAAACTTCATTTACACTAGTCGGTTTTTTTAATATTTATAATAGTTTTCTTTTTATCCGTAATTATCTGTTTTTTAGCTTTCATATCATTTCGCTAAACGCGCTTCAAACTCTCTCTCTCTTTCTTTCCTCGCGAAATCTGTATGCGCTATCCTTTACCGATTACGTTTAGTCTGGCTGCGCGCCTTGTAGGAAGCGGACCTATGCCCGATTGCGTCACACAATGCTCAATTACGACATCGATAGATCAATTAAAAAGCTTTTGAATTCCTGAAGTTTGGGGGGGGGGGGCTGTAGGTGCATAAAATCTTAATTTGTGTAAATAATAAATGTCACTAATTATAAAAGTTATATATATAAAGACCAAAAAATTACTAAAAAGAAACCAATTTTCTTTGGTAGATTTTATGACAATGTACATTATATATATTTTTTAGATTTATCATTCTCTTAGTTTAGAAGTTAGAGGAGGGGGGGGGGGGACACATTTTTCCACTTTGGAAGTGTCTCTTGCGCAAACTATTCACTTTAGAAAAAAAATATGTTATAAACCTCAATAGCATTTTTGGGGACCTATCTATTGATACCCCACACGTATGGGTTTGATGAAAAAAAAAATTTGAGTTTTAGTTCTGAGTATGGGGACTCCAAATTTAACTGCTTTTTTTCTCGTTTTATACAAAAACTCTTGATGCGGTTCACAGAATACATCTACTTACCAAGTTTCAACAGCATAGGCCTTATAGTTTCGGAGAAAAGTGGCTGTGACACACGGACGGACAGACATGCCAAATAGAAAAAACGGAACCCTTATAGATTCGTCATGTCTATGACGAATCTATGAGGGTTCCGTTTTTGCCATTTGGCTACGGAACCCTAAAAATGTCATACAAAACCCAGAAACCGCCACCCCCACTACGGGTATACTACGCCAAATCGAATGCCAAATAATCGAACATCCAAATACTCGAACGTTCAAAATATAGAACTTTTAATTTATTGTACATTGATATTGTAATCTTCGATATTTTGAACGTTCGATATATTGAACGTTCGATATATTGAACGTTCGATATTTTGAACGTTCGATTATTTGTCATTCGATTTGGCGTAGTATACCCGCCACGTCACTACTAGGAGTGCGAGCGAGTCGGTGCCGGAAGTAATTGCACGGAACATAAAACAATGGAGTCGGCTAATTCAAGTACAAATTTAAAGACAGTGTAAGTATTTTAAAAAATCTTTAAAATATAACACTGTCTTTAGGCATTCGATTTAATAGTAGAAAATTGCCGGTGATATTTTCAAAACAAATTTATTGTTTAAAAATACTTGTTGATTCACATAAAAGAATAGTCATTTTATTGAAGGTACTAATTAAAGAAAAATGAGTTTTTACTGAATGATGATGCTGTTGGGCGCAACAGCGCTAGGTCCTTGTGGTGGGTCTGGACGTGGACACTCTCTCGCTCGAGACCATGGTGCGAGCCATGCTCTCCAGCGGGAGTAAGTGGGACTGCGCCGCCTCTCTCTGCGAGCAGGTTATGCTCTTGAAAGAGGCGGTGGGGCGGGTACGGGAGAAAACTTTCCCACCCGAGTTCCGCTGTTGGTGCCTAGGCATCGGCGATATGTCTTCGCCGAGGACTAACGGCCTCCATGACCGTGGGCCTGAGGATGGCGAGAGGGCTACTCACTGTCCTTACAGAATCAGGCCCATGACGGCAGCGTGACGTGAGAAGTTCACGCACGCCCTTAGAAGCGGGATCACACCCGAAACCCCCCAAAGACGCGGTTCTAAGCTGACCATACGTCCCGTTTTGAACGGGACTGTCCCGTTTCTCGGTCCCTTGTCCCGTTGTCCCCAAACACAGCTTCGGGACGCTAAATTGTCCCGTTTTCCGAAACATTGCGATTTTTTTTTAAATTTGGTTGCTTTTAGGACATCAGTGGTCGGGGAATTTAGAGTCAGTCCGTGTTTTCACTACTTACACTATTGTTTTGTTTTTGTGTAAAATTCGTGAAGTAGTTTAGTGGTAAACTGATAACTAAATGGAAGTTTTTTTTTCTTTGGAATTTTACGAATGCCGAAACTCAAGTGTTCAATTAATGTCAACATACAAGCAAAGTAACCATTTATTGAGCAAACGACCAATTATTACCTATGGTGCCGTGCTGTGAAAACTTACAGTGGGGCTAGTCCATACCCTTAAAGTTGCGCATTAAGCAACCGTCTCCATCAGAGAACCAAAGTGGTCGAGATAGTTTGCAGAGTCTGCGTTTTGAAGTGGTGGTGGGCTTAGCTATATTATGTAGAATAACTGATGGCCGAACGAGGAAACGAGTTTTTGAGCTCGCAGCTTGGTAAACGTGGGGTAGGACGACGGACGACCCCTCCGCCAGATGGGCCGACGATCTAGAAAAGGTCGCTGGCTGGGACTGAATGCGGGAGGACCGTGTATTGTGGCGTAGATTGGGAGAAGCCTACGGCCAGGAGTGGACTGCTGATTTGATGCTATCAAAAACAAAGGTACTAAAATCAGACTAAAAGGAGATATAGGAAAATACGTCGTGGAGGATCGAAAGAAAAAAAAACGCACGTGCATTCTGTGCCCAAGAAGGTTGACAAGACCGACCCGGTCAATTACAGGCTTATAGTAGTCCCTTTAAATGAAAGGTGATGGAGCGTGTCAACAATACACAGCTCGGTGGGACCTTGAGGAACACGACCTGCTCAGTGACCGGCAGTACGAAAAACCTTGTGTCTGAAATAGAGAGTACTCTCACCAGAGTGTCCGATTTCGGTAAACAAAATCTTGTTTACCGAAAGAGACCGACTGGCATTTCAACCCTGCCAAGACACAAGTTTGAGTATTCACCGCAAAAAAAAACCGATTTACTGTAGCGCAAACACGGCTACTATGCAAGTCGCAAGTGCGGCCACACCAGGAGTACTGCTGTCACCTTTGGACGGGGGCACCTGAATATCAGTTTTGACCGGTCGACTCGGTGCAAAAGCAAGCCGTGAGAGAGTTGTCAAGGATCCCATGCTTGTAGGTGGTGTGAAACCTCTTCGCGACAGGAGAGACAGACTATGTGCGTGGTCTACCGCCTGTACAATGATTTGTGCTCTGAAGAATTGTTTAATATGATGCCCACGGCTACTTTCTATTATCGCACCGCTCGCCATAGACATTGTGTTCGTCCTCACACTTTGCTTGTCACCTTAGTGCTATAAAAGGGGGCGGTAAAGGGGACAGGGGGGGGACCTTTTTGCCAACAGTTTTTTTTGCCGTTTTTGGTACGGAATCCTTTGTGCGCAAATCCGACTCGCACTTGGCCTGTTGTTTCTATTTAATGAAATTATGTTTATTTTAATTGTTAACCTGCTAACTGGGGTATTAAAACGTATGTCCCGTTTTGAGATCAAAAATAAATGGTCAGTTTATATAGCACCCGAACCGCCCCCTGGGCGAGGCCGCAATTGTGGCCGTAGGTCTATTAGAAGTCCTGGAACATCCTTCCGAGGGCTTACCCGGGGCTCCCAACCATAGGCTGTTGGGCGTTACGTGAGGTTTTTCAGTCGGTAGGAGTCCGACATAGCACTCAATGATGGATTTTATCTCACGTTAAAAAAAATAGTATTATTAGTATCTTTTTCGGCATTCAGTCTTTTCAAGAAGTGGAGGCACTGGCGAGTGCGTGTCCCTCTCGGAGACTTTGAAAGGATAAAGAGTGGAAAACTGGAAGATGAAAGCGTAAGGAGTATGTATGTAGGCTTAGTCAGTGAAAGGCTTGCAAACTCGAGCTTTTCCGACTTAGATATGGATGAATGCTGGAATATTATGAAAGAAAGTATAGTAGATAGTGCAAAAGAAGCATGTGGGAGTGCAAAGAGACATGAACATTCGAAAGGTGATGCCTGGTGGGATGCAGACGTTCAATCCTGCGTAGCAAGAAAGAAGAAAGCGTGTTTGGATTACGTCTCATCTCATCATCTTGCCAGGATTTGGGATTGATGGTGCGCTGCTTCGTGCCGTGTAGTCTACATATGTGGGATGTACGGCATGTGTGCGGGTGGGCGGCAGCCTGTCTCCCTGGTCTGACGTCAACATTGGCGTCAGAGAGGGTTGCGTGCTGTCAGCCCTGCTGTTTGTCCTGTACCTGAACGATTGTCTTAAGAGAGTAAGATCGATGAATGTTGGATTGCGAATGGGTGACTTACTTGTGAATGTGAACTGTTTGCTGTATGCAGATGATGCCGTGCTCATAGCCGAACCGCCATCAGAACTACAGTCTCTAGTCACAGCGATGAAAGATGATAGTCTAATGAGAGACTTACATTTGAACGCGACTAAAACGAAAGTGATGGTACTCGAAAGAGAAGAGGCCAGAACGAATGCCAGGATAACTGTAAATGATGTAGTGCTAGAACAGGTGGATAAGTTTGTATATCTTGAATGTGCATTAAGCAGGGATGGACGGTACACCACTGATGTAGAAAGGAGGGTAACTACGGGAAATAGAGTGAATGGAGCGTTAGGCAAACTTTTGGGTACCAAAACCCTAAGTCAAAAGGCCCAGCTCGCAGTACACAGTGCGGTGCTGATACCTACGCTAATGTATGGAAGCGAGAGTTAGGTATGGCAGGAAACGCATGAAAGTAGAATAAACGCGGTCGAGATGCGTGCGCTACGCAAAATCTGCGGAGTAACGCTCGCAGATCGCGTTCGGAATGAAGATGTAAGAAAGAGAGTTGGTCTGGAAGAGAGTGTCGGTGTTAAAGTAAGGAAGGACATGCTACGATGGTTCGGGCATGTGGAGCGAATGGGAGATGAAAGAATGACAAAACAGATATACAACGCGAAAGTGGATGGACGTAGGAGTCGGGGAAGGCCACGACACACCTACCACGACCAAATTAATCGTGTGTTAGTTGAAGGCGGTGTCAAGAGCCGAAGGAACCGACGTGCATACATGAAAAGAAAAATGAAAGTTGAAGAAGCAAGTGAGGTGTGTATGGACCGTGCCGTGTGGCGCTCGGTTCTTTCTGCCTACCCCGCAAGGGATTTGGCGTGAAGGTAGATAGATAGATAGTATCTTTTTCATCATTGTTCTTTTACAGTAAAAAAGTAAAAAAGGATTATTCATTCTTCATAATTCGCCTTGATGCGGTGGTGCATTCGGTAGTATAACCGATGGCCGTGCTGAGGCCCTGATTTTATTCTGGGGTCGGGCCGAATATTCGTGTGATCCACAAAATGATGTTTCGGAGTTTGGGTGCTCGATAGTCCGTTTGTTGAGGAAGGTTTATAACATTACACTTCAACGAATAGGAGCAACTATGAATAAAGTTTCGAAAACGGGAAAATTTATTCCTTTTGAGAGCAAAAGGAATAAATTTTCCCGTTTTCGAAACTTTATTCATAGTTGCTCCTATATATATATATATATATATATATATATATATATATATACGTTGCGTGCGCTAAGTAAATATAATTAAAGTTACATAAAAATTGTGAATTGCGAAATTGTTCATTTTAAAGTTCTATAAAAATTCTCCTCCTATTTTTATAAGTAGTATAATACGGTCAATTTTTAAAAAAATAAAACCAAAAACCGAGTAAAACTATTCACACAAATATCTACTCCATTCTATTCATTGTTCGCCAGTGCGTTGTGCACCGCCCCTACTTGCGTTGCTATCATAATCTGTCACCGGCTGACGCGGCGCCGCGTGAATGTGGCGCGCGATCTGTAGCAAAGGGGCGCGGGGGTGGCGGCAGTGAATCATGCGATTTGGTTAGGGTCAGGCAAGCTCTTAAATAATATGTTAAAGATTAATGTAATACCTACAGATAATATTTAAAAAAGGAATGATTTGTGTAGGTAGTTCCAAATTGAACCGTTTACTTCTTCTTTTGTTATCACTTCACTTACTTATCTTTATTTAATAGATTTTGTTGTTAGGAAATATTAATAAGCAATTGATTTTTATATATATAGATTTATGATTTCGTAGGTTTTCCTTCTACCTTACTCCAGAGCAAAAAGTTATATCTATAGCTGTGTCTTTTTAACCGACTTCAAAAAAAGGAGGAGGTTCTCAATTCGTCTGTATGTATTTTTTTTATGTATGTTAAGCGATAATTCCGTCAATTATAGACGGATTTCAAAAATTTTTTTTTGTTGAATGGGGGTTACTTCTGAGGTGTTCCCATTTTCACCAGGTCAGGATCTGATGAAGGGATCTAGGAGAAAACGAGGGCAACCACCGAAAATTGTAGGGACAACTAGTGTGCTTGTTAACTTTTTAATTAAGTGCTTTAATGTTCTACACTTTAATGAAGGTATGGCGTTGATCTGATGATAGAGTCGAAAGACAGTCGAGGGCATTCCTAAACAATTTACAGCAGTTATCTTGTTTTTGGGCTTGATTGATTTGTATTGATGAGAACTTTACACCTAGATTGATAGATCCAACTTCAAAAAAAAAAGAAAGGTCTCAATGTTTTATGTATGTTCACCGTCAATTATAGACGGATTTCAATTTTTTTGTTGAATAGGGTTTACTTCTGAGGTGGTCCCATTATAACCAGGTTAGGATCTGATGATGGAATCCTGGAGAAATCGAGGGCAACCACCGAAAATTATAGGCACAACTAGTGCGTTTGTTAACTTTTTAATTCAGTGCTTTAATGTACTACCATTAATATAGGTCTGGAGTCGATCTGATGATGGAACCAAAAGAGATTCGAGGGAATTCCTTAACTATTTACAGCAGCTACCTTGTGTTGGGGCTTGATTAATTTGTATTGATGAGAACTTTCACCTAGATAGATATATTTTTCGGTTCACCCGTAACTTAAAATAATGAATAATACCTCACTAAACCTATGAATTTACTTGGCGCCGACTTCAATATGATATTGAAAAAAAAATCAGATAAATCAAAATACATATTACTTTGTGCTAAGTAAATTTTATTTTTCAGGATCTTGGAAGTCGGTTGTATTTTTTATTGAAAAATTTTTTTCTTACTCTTGTAGGGACATAACACAGGGCATACATAACTCGTTTACTTTACTCATAATTATGAATGTGCTCTGTATTAGTTCTAAGCATAAACAAAAGTTCGCTGTGGTGTGGTGTTACCAATACACGCTGTACAACCGTGATAATGTATAGATGAAAGTTTCTATCAGGTATTTTATTAGGTGATTTCCACAAACACACACACACACACACAAACACACTATTTAGGTAATTCTTATATTGATTCTAAACTCCTAATTTCTTTTTTATACCACCAAGGTGGCAGACAAGCGTGCGGCCCACCAGATGTGCCGGTGGTCACCGCTGCCTATGGACGTTTGCAACACTGGAGGCGCTACACTCGCGCAGCCGACCCTGTAAAAACCTTCTAAGACCCCTTTCGAAGATCCCCATGCGTGTTTGGGGAAACCGAGACAGGGAGGTCATTCCAAAACCTAAGCGTGCGCGGGAGAAAGCCCTTATCGGATCTAACCGTGCTCGAACGCTCCGGACCAATGTGTGAGGATGAACACCCTGTCTGTGGCGGGCGGTGCGATGATAGAACGTAGCCGTGGGCATCATATCAAACAATTCTTCACAGCACAAACCATTGTACAGGCGGTAGAACACGCACAAGGAGGTAAAGTCTCTCCTGTCGCGAAGAGGTTCCACACCACCTGCAAGCATAGGATCGTTGACCACTCCCATGGCTCGCCTTTGCACCGAGTCGAACGGAAGAAGCTGATATTCAGTTGCCCCCGCCCAGAGGTGACAGCCCAGAGGTACTCAATGTGCGGCCGCAAGTGCGGCCTTATACAGAAGCAGTGTTTGCGCCGCAGTAAAGTACCGCCGCGTCCTGTTCACCGCAAGCCTGTCCAACACGCCAAGCACACCGAGCTTCTTGGACGCCAGCTTCGCCTTATTCTCCAAATGACTTTGGAACTGAAAGTCACTGAAGATGTCAACACCAATGATGCCCATGCTGTCAGAGATGGAGAGAGTTGTGCCCTGAAATTGTGGCGCTACAGTAAAATGAGGCTTTCTTTGCGGTCAATTCACAAATTTGTGTCTTAGTAGGATTGAATTGAACAAGATTTTGTTTTCTACAACCGGACACTCTTGTGAGAGTAGTCCTGATTTCAGATACAAGTTGTTTACGGCTTTCTTCCACTGCAGCCCGAGAGATACTCGGGCGGCCCGTGTAGCAAGTGTCGCCCGTACTGTCGTGCGCATAACAATGAATGCCGTCAATAGACAACATGTCATTGATATGCAGCAGATGCCTAATAATACTTACATCTGAGACTAATCCAATTAAAAAGTAACCAGCTATTAATAAAGTAAATTTTCAAACAAGTCAAAATAAGGAAATCGTTTCGTAAAATAATTATATTTATAATAACCTTTTTGGAAAAGTTCCAGATTCAGCAAACTTTTAAATTTATTGTGGAGTGGACTTCTAATTTAATTGCGGAGTTTGTTCTAAAAGCTTTTAACTTATACCAGTTGGTATAAATCGTTGACCTTGGGTAGCTGACTAAGGTTAACAACAATATTGCAACAGGCAGCGTCACAAATTTTAACAAAGTTTGATTTTATTCTTTGAACAAAATGTAGCAGACTGGTCAGAAAGCTGCAGTTACTATATTTATTTATCACTAGCGGACGTCACGCGGTTTCACCCGCGTAGTTCCCGTTCCCGTGGGAATTCGGGAATAAAATATGGCCTATGTTCACCGCAAAGAGTGTAGCTTCCCAACAGTGAAAGAATTTTTCAAATCGGTCCAGTAGTTGCGAAGCCTATTCGTTACAAACAAACAATAACAAATTTTTCCTCTTCATAATATTAGTATAGACTAGCGGACGTCACGCGGTTTAACTTACGTAGATTCCGTTCCCGTGGGAATACAGGAATAAAAGTATAGCCAATGTCACTCAGGAATAACGTAGCTTCCCAACAGTGAAAGAATTTTCAAATCGGTTTAGTAGTTTCCGAGCCTATCAAATGCATACCAACAATACAATCGTTAATCTGTATAATAATAGTGTAGATTTGTCATACTTCTGAGTCACTTGAGGGCCGTCTACAAGAGTGAGAGAATCATAGTAATATTATTGACATGGCACGTATTTCTATATAATCTTTCGTCGCCTTTTCCTATTCCATATAATCTTTTTCAACACCCTTGCTCATAAAGTGGTTTTTATCACATGGCTTTTACACTCATAAACCATGGTATTAAACACTTGTGCTTTTTTTTCTTTATCGCACTAGTGTTTTATTTCATATTCCTACAAATTAAGTTGGTACCTCGCTGAAAGATATTATTTATGCATTCTATTTGCTCTTAATTTAACTGGGTTATAGTTTTATTTTTAAATCTCTGAAAAAGTATTGACTTAGATACGTTTCGTTTTAACATTATGACTAAAAATAACACAATTTTTGTAAAAAATAAGAAGTGTACCATCTTGAATATGATAAATTTTCAACAACTTATTTACTTTAATTAATAATTCAACGTGAAACTAATTTATAAATACATAAAAAATAATTTTTTAACATTTAGCGCTTTGGCTGTTTAGCTCCAACGGCTAACATCCCGCGCGCAGAAAAAAAAAATCAGCGTGGAGCGCGCCTTTTTGACAAACTTTCCGTCTGTGAGTCTGTGCTGTGAGGCGTGAGCATTGTATACTTGAGTATGAATAATTATAAAATTTGTTGTTTTACTCGTAAGTGTGTTGAAAAACGTCGTATGACACACGTGAGGTTTGGTCATTACACTCTCGGTTTCCTTGCAGCCCTCGCCTTCAGCTCGGGCTGTGCAATATCACCTCGAGTGTAATGACCAACATACCTCACTTGTACACTCGAGGTGATATTGCACAGCCCGAGCCGAAGGCGAGGGCTGCAAGAAAACCGAGAGTGTAATGACCAAACCTCACGTGTGTCATACGACGTTTTTCAACACACTTACGAGTAAAAAAACTTAATTTTATAATTATTCATACTCAAATAAACAATGCTCACAGCACACACGGAAAAAAGTTTGTCAAAAAGGCGCGCTCCGCGCTGATATTATTTTTTCTGGGCGCGCGATGTCAGCTGTTGGATTGTAGGCACGAATAATTACGCTAAACAGTCAAAACGCAAAATGTAAAAAATCCCATTTTTATGTATTTATAAATTAGTTTCACGTTGAATTATTAATTAAAGTAAATAAGTTGTTTATAATTTATTATATTCAAGGTGGTACACTTCTTATTTTTTACAAAAGCTGTGTTATTTTTAGTAACGAAACGTATCTAAGTCAATACTTTTTTCCGAGATTTAAAAATAAAACTATAACCCAGTTAAGTTAAGAGCAACTAGAATGCATAACTAATGTCTTTCAGCGAGGTACAAACTTAATTTGATGGAATATAAAATAAAACACTAGTGCGATAAAGAGAAATAAAGCACAAGTGTTTAATACCGTGGTTTATGAGTGTAAAAGCCATGTGATAAAAAAAGCATGAAAAAATTTATGAGCAAGGGTGTTGAAAAAGATTATAAAAGGCCATAGTCAGTTGTTCCAACGAGTGAGCACATTTGAAGATATTAAAAGATACTGCTATGTTTAAACTGTAACTCCATTTACGTGGCTAAGAAGTGTTTTTTAATTTTTTTAATAGCTACCTATTTATATTCGAGTTAACGGTTTACTCATGTAAATAACCTGAAAATGTTTCAATAGCTAGTTGTTTTACCGAGCTAGACAGCAATGTCTGTTCATTGCACCTTGCACCGGACCTTTGATATCAAAAGCGCAAATTAAAACGTAATCAGGAAAGCCATCTCTCACAGACAGGTAATTTGAAACAAAGATTTGTGAACTAAGTTTCAGAAAGCTGTAGGTATATGTTACCTAGATGGAACCACGCGGCTCGGATTCTGTCCCCAAGGGAACTTACTCCCGGGACAAAAGTAGCCCATGGTATTTCAGATAATCTATCCCCGTACCAAATTTCAGCCAAATCCGGTTAGCCGTTAGAGCGTAAAGTGTAATAAACATTCTGACATCTTGTTACACAATATTACACGTCCACTTATTTACACTCACATAAACTTTGTAATATTAGTAGTAAGAATATCATATAATATTGATAATATAGCCCGTGTGGCGACGGGAAAGAGTACAAAATGTCGCCATCACAATTTATGCCGAGGGTGTCATAAGGGGCGACTACAGGAACACTTTCGCAAATTCATTCGCGATCCATTGCGTTTAGAAGAAAAATTCGAAGTAAAACCCTCTATGCCTCTGCCTACCCCTATGGGATATAGGCGTGACTTATATAATGTGTGTATAAGATAAGGTAATTAGGCTTGAGCAGCTAGCGATAACTCGTGATGTCCCTGTTGGTTGGCTAATACTTAAGTACAGTTAACACTAGTGTGCTAAGTGGTGCCAAAGTTACGATTCTTTATATACATTTATTTCTAAGGTCCGCGTTCTTTCCGCCATAATCTACACCGATATTAATATGATAATTGTCGCTACATAACACTAAAATTCTTAATTATGTTACTTCATAAATATCAAAAGGATAACACATACCGTGGACCTTATCTCCAAAGCCAGACGCAATTTCACCTAGAAAATATCTAGACAGTAATAACTAATTTATCATCCGTCTTTGAGGTTGAAATATTTTATAATTTAAGAGTTATTAAATACATGTCACATGGTTTCACCCTCGTAGTTCCCGTTCCCATGGGAATACGGGAATAAAATATAGCATATGTCGCCCATGGATAGTATAGCTCATTAGCTCCCCAACAGTTTAAGAATTTTTAAATCGGTTCAGTTTCGGAGCTTATTTAATGCAAACAAAGAAATAATTAAACCTTTCCCCTTCATAATATTAGTATAGATATAGAAGATTATTTATCTCATGCATTACGTAGGTATATTGCCAACCTTTTGGTAATAAGATAACAAATTTATTCTCTATTTTGAAATATAAATGGAAACAATAATGTAATTACTTTTTTTTACAATGGCGGACCTGATGCCTAACGCTTTTTCTTTCAGTCAGCCTAGGTAAATACAGATACTCGTATTGAAATTAGACGTTAAAATTTCCTTTCAGCGTTTTTATAGAAAAAAAAATCAGAGAAATACAGGAAATAATGAAATTCGTATTAATATTATAAATGCCAAAGTTTGTGAGCTCTGATGTGTGTTTCAAGATATTACGCCTGAACGGATCTGGCTGATATTTACATAATACATAATAATTTATACAATGTTACATTATTAGTACTATGTCAATGGGACGTAAAATGTGTTCGGGTTCTGTTGTTAGGCATTTTGACGTCTAGCTCATTTTAGGAAAGTGGATGGCTTACAAAACGACAAATAAACGAAGCTTAAAGTATGAGTGGAGATCGTAAAGAACACGATTGACAAAATAGCGTTATTTTATATTATGATAGAATAGAATAGAATAGAATAAACTTTATTGTACACCAATATAAAACATACAGAAAAGAAAGACATTACAAATTTTATAAATGTACAGAGGGCGGCCTTATCGCTAAAAAGCAATCTCTTACAGGCAACCATTGGATGGAAAAGACTGTTAAGAATCACAGGATATAGGTGGTCATTAGTGTAAAGAGATCAGATGTAATTTACTAATACACGTCATTTTGAAAGTTTAAACGTTCCACGTCATCAACACATACATGTCAATAAAAATAAATAAAACATAATATACATACACAAATACATACATACACAAAATACATACATACACAACTACATACATACATAAGAACATATAAATATATACATATATATTCAAATAGGTACGAGTACATTCATAGATTCTATAATGATAAATCATGTTCTTTAACTAGTCTTTTAAAAACGTTTAAAGATTGCGCACGCCTTATGTTTATGGGTAAGGCATTCCACAACCGTACAGCTTGTACTGTAAAGGATTTATCATAAAAAGATGTGGAATGTCTAGGAATTTCTAATTCCAGTGATACTGATGACCTTAGAGATCTCAAATGTGTGTCATTAAGATACTTAAAACGTTCTTTTAGATAAGCGGGAGTAAAGGGATTAAAGAGAGTGCTATAAAGCATAGAAAGAATATGAGTGTTCCGACGAAGACGAATTGGGAGCCACTCATGATTAGGTTATAGTAGTTGAAAATTTGCTGTGAAAACGCGAAGGGAATTTAAACAAAACTATATTACACTAGCGGACGTCACGCGGTTTCACTCGCATAGTTTCCGTTCCCGTGGAAATACGGGAATAAAATATACCCCTATGTTCACCGCAAAGAGTGTAGCTTCCCAACAGTGAAATAATTTTTCAAATCGGTCCAGTAGTTCTTTAGTTTATTCGTTACATATACAAAAATACAAATCTTTCCTCTTTATAATATTAGTATAGATTCAAAATTTAATACGAATAATGTCAGCTTGTGGTCAGGTTTTGTACTCTTATATCAAGTCTTACTGGAATCTGATATATCATATCAAATTAACTTATGGCGGTCCAAATTTCGCCACAATACACGGTACTGCGCCTTTCGCATCCATTCACTTCCCATGACCTTCTTCAGGTTGTCGGTCTATCTGGTGGGGGGTCGTCCTACCATACGCGTACCAATTCGCGGTGATACTGATAATAATTACATGTAAACCAAATACTGATAATATATGTAAATCAAATATTAATAATCAAAACTAAACTGATTAAGTGTAGGTATATCGTTTACCTCCAGTGATCGATGGCGATCGATGGCACCTGATTCTGTGATGGTGATATTTACCATAATACCTTTCTAAGTCTATGCAAAGGACGTAGACAATCTAATTCCCCCGTTTTGATTTCATCTACAAAGTGAGCTTTGGCAAAATATATACTTGCAAGTGAATGACATCACAAGCAGGCGTTTAGTATAAAATGAATTTGTAGCTTAAAAGCTTTTTATAACAAGATTTTATCCGCTGAAAGATGATAAGAGATCACCAAATATATTTATGTTACAAGTTGATTCCATTAAACATAAAATAAATCCCGCGTATGAAGATGCTGGTGACTGGATTATCAAAAATTAACCAACAAATTACTGTTTTACCACAATATTAATAATTCCAATGTGATTGAATATGAACCTGAAAGATATTATTTTATACCACTCAAGAGACAAACAAGCACCTGATCGAAAGTGGTCACCTTAGCTGAACGTTTACAAAACCAGAGGTACTACATTCGACTGCTGATCCAAAACCGTTGCAAATTTTGATATATTTTCTTACTAACGGTGCTAGTAAAAAGTTAGCAAAAATAATCTGTTCTCGAATTAACACCTAATCGTACTTCAACCAATCAATTTGCCCCGCGATTTCCATAAAACAACTCTATTATGAAAATGGTTCTACCTTAACTAAAGGATAATAGCAGTCGGGCTTTCAATATCCCTTGTTCGAGAGAAAAGGGCAAATTGAGTTGTTAACCCTTGGTCAAGGGTGTCAATTGGAATACTTATTGCTCAATCTGAACGTAGTAGTAGTAAACCCTATTACAATCAAGGGTTATGTAGTAATAGGTAATGGTGGACCTGTTTATTGCTCTGACGGCTTATTGGTACGTTTTAGTAAGATGATGCTGGTTTAGTATACCTACCTGCGTATTTTACTTATAAAAACCGGCCAAGTGCGAGTTGGACTCGCCTATGAAGGGTTTCGTAGCAGCAAGTAACATAATATTAAAGTTCTCATAGTTGGTTGTAACTTTGATTGATGTTTTAACACGTTCGCAGTGGTAGTGATTTTTCTAACCGAAAATTGTGGTTTATGACGAATTAAAAAAAAGCTACCAGCTCTATCTCGTTCAAACCAATTTTCGTTGGTAGTTTTTATGGCAATGTACTTCATATATTCTTTTTAGATTTATCATTCTCTTAGTTTAGAAGTTAGAGGGGGGGGACACACATTTTTCCACTTTGGAAGTGTCTCTTGCGCAAACTATTCACTTTAGAAAAAAATTATGTAAGAAACCTCAATAGCATTTTTGAAGACCAATCTATAGATGGTTGGACGTATGGTTTTGATGAAAAAAAAATTTTAAGTTTTAGTTCTGAGTATGGGGACCCCCAAAATTTACTGCTTTTTTTCTAATTTTATATAAGAATCTTAATGCGGTTTACAGAATACATCTAGTTACCAAGTTTCAATATCATAGGCCTTGTAGTTTCGGAGAAAAATGGCTGTGACACACGGACGGACAGACAGACGGACAGACAGACAGACAGACAGAAAGACAGACATGACGAATCCATAAGGGTTCCGTTTTTGCCATTTGGCTACGTAACCCTAAAAATGTATTGATGTTTGCAAAACCCAAGAACGGCTGATTTAATGGTTTTGAAATATCTGTATTAGATCAAGAAGGGTTTAATTATAAAATTAAAATATCAATTGGTACCACAGTATTTGATTCAAAGGTGTTATGTAGATTGTCGTATCAGCTAGTTTATACCTTTTGAGGCAATATAATTATATGAACAGAAAAGAAGTCCAAATATTATTGAACACTTATAGCTTATACACAGCTCTCTCAATAAAAAAATTAGTAGTATTTGACAAGATTCCGCACATTCTTGTTGCGCGCGGATTATCCCGTACAGTTTACATGACGTCACGAGCCAGGTTCGCAGATATTTTCGCCGTGTTGTACATATATTAAACACACTAGCTGACCCCGCAACATCGTTTACGTCACATAAGGTGTTTGAAAGGAGAGATATTTCTTCATCAGAATTACTCTTTGGGCTACGGAACCCTAATAACTATACTGATTCAATCGTTTTTAGTAAAACAGATTGAGACAGAGGTGAGAGATAAGACCAGAAAGAGAAATGTGCAAGTTATTTGTTATTCAGCCATACTTTGTTATTAAAATAATTGATTATGGCGAATAAACCTCAACACAAAATATTAAATTTGTGAAAATGTTAATAGTAAGAACGTTAATATAATACTCGTATTATTTTCAAACACTTTTAGTACAATCTACGTAACATAGGGTACTTGTTATGAAATTGCAAATAGTCTGAGCATAAGTCGTTTCTAAGCGCCATTCGCAAGCGCTCATGCATACAGAAAAGGTCTTGTAAAGCAGCGAGAACTCCTTACAAGGGGACGAGAAATGAAAAACATAAAATCCCATATTGTAGGAGAAATGTTTAATATTTTCTTAACTATCTTTCCCTTCGTCTTTTTATTTAGTACTAGCGATCCGCCCCGGCTTCGCACGGGTGCAATACTGATACTAAATACATATAAACCTTCCTCTTCAATCACTCTATCTATTAAAAAAACCACATCAAAATCCGTTGCGTAGTTTTAAAGATTTAAGCATACATAGGGATATAGGGACAGAGAAAGCGACTTTGTTTTATACTATGTAGTGATTTTCATTGTGATTCATCAGCTTTGCAGATGATAAATATATGATTATGATTGTGTGTGTGTACGTATGATTAATCGCAAAGTGTTGATAAATATTTCTTAGATTTCTTACGAAGATCCTTTAATTTAACTCTCTCTTCTCTCTCTTTAACTCCGAGAACTTGGAATCCTAATGTTAATACGAGCATAGCAGTAAGCACTAAGTAACGAAATGTGTGATCAACGATCTACAACTTCGATCAACAATATTGTTGATCGAAGTTGTTGATCTTTGATCAAAGATGTGATACAACTGATCTGTCTGGACCATTTTGGTATACTACAAAGTTTTCAACAACGCAATGGAAATTACCGGAATGTAAAGCTAACATGAAATGAGATGTAGCGTAGGTACCTAATTTCACTCTAAACTGTCGCAAAGACATTAAAGGAATATACAAATAATGAGTAAATAATGCAATTTTCCTATTCATTCGAATTCACAACGGAGCTGGGACGACGCAATTTCAAAATTAACTTTTGACTCCTTTTTAAACGACAGCCTAGACCCAGATCGTGCTAGATTATTGGCGCTCAGCAGAAAGGAATCCGGTGATTGGCAAACCGGACACTTTGAGAATGGCAGTTGGCCTGAACCTTAATTCCGTGAGAGATGTGTCGGGTGCTAGTCTGGGATGCCACTTGTGTAGACACTTTGGCCCCGTCCCATCTTTCTAGAACTAAAGAAAAAGCCAGCGCAGCAGCGGAAGCGGTAGAAAACAAAAAAAAAAGTATAAGGGTCTCGGCTGGTCTTACAATTTTATTCCAGTCGGTGTCAAGACCCTAGGTCCATTATAGAGTCCCAATGCACATAAATTACTTAAAATTTTGAAGAAGCGTCTTGTGGAAACGACTAGTGACCTAAGGGCTGGCAGTTATTTCTCCCAACGAATAGGCATCGCCGTTCAAAAGGGAAATGCTGCCAGTTTTTTTCGGCACAATGCCACGGGGGCCTTATTTAGATTTAGTTTAGTTTTATACAAATTATAAATAGTTATTATGCTTCATTGTAACATTTACCTAATATTTTATTGAATGAAGTTATTTTATTAGGAATAATATATTAAAATAAGAGCCTGGAACGTTAATCCGAAACTCGTTTGTTCGTAGAAATAGTTTTCGTAATCAATCTTACCAGAATAGTTTCGATATCATAGTATATTTGGATTTCCAATGTGGGTCAAGTAATATTCAGTCATACCTGAGCATTTGGTACAGTAGCTCGAGTAATATTCAACCTTATCTGAATGCATAGTAGTCTATGAATAATAATAAGATTAGAAATATGAATTATTTCGTCATGGGATCTTCCTATTCGTTTTTCATCTTCTTTTTATGGAGATAACTTATCAAAGTTGTATCAGCAGTGACTTCATGTTAAGTATTTATATCATCAATTTAGACTGAAGAGCTCACTAAACATCTTGCAGTGTATAGATAAATGATAATGATAACTAGTATAACCTTATTTGTGGCAACTTATAGTGGGAAAAAGGACTGTACAAAACATGATCGTTACAGTTCTTTCCAATAGAATATTCAATCAGGCTCACTTCGACTAACAGGGAATCGTTAGTTATTTTTCTATCGTTATGAATTACTGTACCACGATGGTTAATAAATGTTTTATTACCAAACTGTCCTTTTCTTCACCATCACCCCGTTGGTTAGTCAAAAGATTCACCCACATACACGAAAGAAATAATAAAATAAAAGTAAATTTATTCCCTTTGAAAAAAAAAAAATGTTTTGTGACTCCACTGGTGTTTCGGAAAAGCTACAGACTGAGAAGAACACCCCAAGAAACACAGTCCAGCAATGTGAGACTGACTTGACCTCGGATGATCTTAGTTAAGCCCGGTTGCACCTATCTGACATCAGATCCGTAGCAAGGTCTTCAGATACAACCAAAACGCTCAAACAATTATGATAAGAAACTTTTTCTCAACGCAAACAACTTTCAAATATAAATTAGTTCTGTAACAGTTCCCGAGTTTGGTAAACTAACTCAATATTTTTCGTTGGAATTGAAAAAATGATGTATGAGTTTCAGATGAATGTTACACACTGTTCTGTTTGCACGTGTGTCTGGCTCGAGATTGATTTGTCAAAGCTCACCAGGCACCTAATCCAAACTTCTATACTTACTAGGTAATATACCATAGAGGTGTATTTTTGTCCCATTTTTACGTAAAAAAGAACCAATGGATTGACGTTATTGCAATTTTATATTACTTATATTTTGTAGCTCTGGTGAAAAATGTTTTAAAAGTTGGCGGCGCAGGCTACGTTGTTTTTCGTAAGTTATCATTTTTACATATATACAACTTATATTTACTATACACTTTTACAAGAAAAATAAACAAGAATAAAAAGAAATATAAATTATGTTTCATCAACACGGTACTGAAACGATAGAAGAGAACATATTAAGTTCATATCATTGTGGGGAATCAATCTAGTTACTAGATTGACAGATACTCCCCAAGAGACAAAACCCATGAGCTAAAATATAAAACTAAATCCAAATCGTTCTATAAACCACGGAAAAATGAGTGATACTAAGAAAAAATGTATAAAATTGTGGGTACTTGATTGCAAATCATGCTCTTTGTGACTTGAACTTTATATAACATTCAAAGTGATAAACTACCTCTTATGTCAAGTATGATTTTTTCCCTCTTGTAAAGAGAATTTTATTCTTGTAAAGAGATTGTCATAAATCAAAGAAAAGAAAGAATTTTTCAAATCGATTCTGTACTTTTGGAGCCTATTTAATGCAAACAAACAAACAATAAAACAATCAAATCCTGTCTCTTTATAATATTAGTGGACGCCCATGGTTTCACCCGCGAAGCTCCCGTTCTTGTGAGAATTCGGGAATAAAGGATAACTTTTTTTAATTTAACGTTTGGGAAAATCCTTCATAGATGCTATGCCGGACTCCTACCGACTAAAAACCTCACGTTACGCCCAACAGCCTATGGTTGGGAGCCCCGGGTAAACCCTCGGAAGGATGTCCCAGGACTCCCAACAGATAAAATAGTATAACCTATGTATGTCAACCGGAGACAGTGTCTTCCCAACAAAATAAGAATTTTTCAAATCAATTCAGTAGTTTCAGAACCTTGAAAATGCATACAAACAAACAATCAAATTTCATTAACAGAATAAAAGTGTTTATTCCAGCAAAATTCAATAATAAAATCGCTTCAAGTCATTTATAGTAGCTCGTCTGAACGTCGACTATCTATGAATATTGATCGCGAAGACAAATAATGACCCAAGAACATTGAACTCGTAAATTGTAGACTTTGATTTGCTTTGCGCCATGTGGTAGCTGACTGTTAAATTATTTATACCCCCATTTTCATTGGTACATCGACATGTCATTTAAATATCTATAATGTCTTGCACGATTTGAGTTCGTCAAGCTTCTTTCTGTCAGTAACGAGAGCGCTTTAAAATAAAGATACCATTGTTTTTTTTTTTTTGCAAAAGGAAAATCCTACATGGATGCTATACCGGACTCCTACCGACTAAAAACCACACGTATCCTTCCTAACAGCCTACGGTTTAAAGCCCCGGGTAAGCCCTCGTAAGAATACCCATGGACTAGTATCTATCAATCTAGTAACTTGATTGATTCGCCACAATGATTATGAACTTAATATGTTGAAATCATATTCAAGTCAAAGATAATTTTTAAAAGACTCAATCATAAATTTAGTGTTAAAAAATATTTGGTCCCGAGCAGGACTAGTCAGGGTCTTCTGGTTTGCCGGATATATTCAAGTCATTTTCTGGCTCTCACTCGTTTTTATTTTGATTAGCTATACTGTACATTTTTATACGTTGAGTAAAAAAAAATAATTTACTGTTTAAAAAAGTCTTTATGACTCTTCAGACCTTCTAAAATAAATACTAAGAATCGATCCCTAGCATTTCTGTGATATAAAAGATTATGACGTGATGACGTCAAACAACTGTGTTATGTCAAGAAGCCTCCCAGGTCATTTTAAGAAGCTTGGAATAGTGGCAAAGCTGAATGAGCTGAAATGTAAAAAAAACTGTGTTGCTCAGCAATACCCGGGTAAGATTATCTTGCTCAGCAATACCCGGATAAGATTATCCGGGTATTGCTGAGCAACACAGTTTTTTTTACATTTCAGCTCATTCAGCTTTGCCACTATTCCAAGCTTCTCAAAATGACCTGGGAGGCTTCTTGACATAACACAGTTGTTTGACGTCATCACGTCATAATCTTTTATATCACAGAAATGTTAGGGATCGATTCTTAGTATTTATTTTAGAAGGTCTGAAGAGTCATAAAGACTTTTTTGACTCGGAAGTGGAATCGAACAGATGTTCGATTCCACTTCCGAGTACCCTGATGCCTTGACCAACTGTTGCTAACTTGAATGAGGCTTTTTCGTTACATACACGTAATGCCAATCATCGGTTTGATCCCAAATAGTCTCTCAACCCCTTGGAGAGTTTGTTGGCTACCCTCCCAATCGCCCTCCCAAACACCCCGGCTCAATACTAACTACGGCAACAAGTGGCATATAAAAGTGAGTACCTACAAGTTGTTATAATGGGACTAGTTGATATTATCTATTAACACAGGCTCAATCTGTCAATCAGCATTCACATTTATGTGGTTTGGCTCAGATCCCGCCCAATATCTCAATGTGAGGTCCCTTTTCCATTAACCGTCCATGACAAAAGATGATACGGATAAGTGACACCCCAAATGTGGTAACATCGCAACGTTAAATAAATAAAAGTCAATACACGCTTCCTATCCACTATTGGTCAAACCTTACAAATTAGGCCAACCTAATCAAGCTACCCGGTATACTCTATTTCCGAACAGATCGATTAGGCCGACCTATTGCACTAAATACAATGTGACTTTTATAAGTTGGCCTAAAAATAATAAAACATTTGGTAGGGTTGGCGCGGTCGAGTATCAAAAATGCATGGCAACGATCACGCGAGCCAAGAATACGTACAGTCGGAAAAAAAACCATAAGCATTTTTTCCTAGAATGTAACAGTCGATAACTGTGTAATTATAGAGAAATTACGTATGATATATGGAGTGTTTGACTTATTTAGTAGGTTCGAGTAAATTAATTCGGGTCGTCGTATTGCTACGCCGAAATTGATTTCAAGGATTATGTTCAATGATTTCGTGTAAATAAATAATATAAATCACTGTAAGTACACAGGGATAATTTTCAATGATTCCGTGTAAATAAATCTAAAAACTATTCTACTTCCTACTAATATTATAAATGTGAAAGTTTGTGAAGATGTTTGGATGTTTGTTACTCAATGACGTTCTAAGGGATTGGGCTGAAATTTGGTACTGAGATAGGTTTTAGTCTGGAATAACACATAGGCTTTCATGATAATGTTTTCCACGGGAAGCGGGAACGGGTTCCAAATTTCACGCGGGCGAAGCCGCGAACATCATCTTGTAAGTCTATCTCTTTCAAGTGGAATAGAATAAAATATTTTCTTTAAACCTAATAGACTTAATTTCATCAATGTCAAAAGCGTCTAAGTTAAAATGTTTTAATACAATTTGGAAAATCAAAGACACTTAGCTTATTTTGCAATAAATTTCGAATACTTACTTGTAAAATAATATCTAGTCTGGAGAGTATAAAAATGAATTAAAAAAGTGGTCTTAATAAAATTATTGAGTAAGCACATCATAAATATGTAGCCGTAAATCTTATGTTTTACTTTTTAAAAGGTGTAAGCTTTCTAAAATCATTTTATGTTGAAACATACTTTTTGTAAAAACATAATTATTAATGTTCCCTGAAGATTGTCTAGGTTTCTACTTTGCTATTATTAATGAAACCTGAGACCTTAAATGAGGCCATCAAAATTCGACAGTACTTAGTTATTTAAAACAATAATTTTACGAGTATTTGCGTTTATAAATTCCTAATGGATGCTACTGACTTTTATCTTCTTCTGTTATGAACTTTTATCGACTAAAACTACACAGTGGTATGGACCATTACCCACGGCCGGGAGATCCGGGAGTGCCCTCGGAAGACCATTCAATAAATTTTCTTAAAAAGGTATGAAGTTTTTGTTTCACATGTATGTATATGGATTTGCATAATTTTAAAGAAACTTGTTTAATTTCATTTACAGTGCACGGCATCTAACTTGGCAAGATTTTGCAGTGAGCGGAGCACTTTTTGGAGTGAGTGGAGCACTTTTGTGTGCCTTGAAGTTTACGATGCGCGAACTTACTCCCACTACTCCAAAACCTTTCCAAGTTAGATGCCGTGCACTGTACGCTGTAGAAAAACTGAATTTAACAGCTTTAAGTGAATGGTACTGGTTATATTTTTTTTAAATCTCATATAATATGAAAGCAACCTCACAAATTCGACATTATCACAGACCCAAAATGTCGTCGGTAACCCAGAGTCCTTATAAGAGACCACTTGTGAAATACTTGTCTCTGAAGGACGTTCTGCGCAGTGCTTTGCTTGCGGTTCGTCGCTGTTGTATAATACTGAATAATTTTATTATTCAGTAAATATGAGACAAAATTTTCATGAGATGCATTTTTCTTTACTGAAAGTTTTTTCACTTCGTTATATTTTTATTGTTTGCTTCATGTTTGGATGTATATTATTTTATTGTTCTTTGTTAGTAGTGCAGATTCAGAAGCAGTGCCCCGCTTGCTCAGTGTACCATAAACGAACACTGTGTTACGCTTCTTACTATATTCGTGCGTTAGAAGATACGTTATACACGAAGTCTTTGTATGTTTTTTGGGAATTCAAAAGAAATGCCAGAGAAAAAATGAAGACCACTTTATGCTGGCAAATATTTTACTGTTTAAGTAATTTTGTCTTGGATAAGCAATTGGAAATAAAACCCCCGCCTGACGTGTGCATAATTTACTATGCGTTTGTGATGACTTAATTACATTATATTATAAAGACTAAAAATATACCTACAATAGAGACCGCAATATCATTTCTACGGCTTATAATTATAATAGTTTAACAGTATATGACGGTCACAGTATGCAAATATGACGCATGCCTGATAAGGCAATATAGGTTAGTTACTTTCAAGTGCTATTTACATGAATCTCATATTAAAGTTTAACCCATTAGCAAATTACGAGTAAGCAACCAAAACCGTTGAATACCGGGTGTGGTCATGGCGAAAAGAAGGAAAACTCGTAGCATAAGATTGCTGACTAGACTGTTTGGTACCTACTAAAACAGTCAGTGTGGTACATCTTACAAAATTATTGAACTTTTACAACAATAGATGGTGACAAAACAGAGGAGTCTACGTTCAGCAGTGGACTTCCGCTGATTTGATTGAGGTATGTATAAGTCAAACGTAAATGATCTTTCAATCATTAGCCGTCATGGCGCACGTGGAAGGACGGTTTCAATTCAATTTCTTTATTTATTGTTTATATTATTAATATTACATGTGGTTATGTGGGATCATATTAAACACCTAGTAAGTATATCCGTAACTATAGACCACGTATTGCAGTAGGCGAACTATAACGTAATTAAAAATTTAAAAGGGTCGGTAAAGACCTTTCTTTTTTTCAAATTTTCCTTTCTTCCACAATGACCTCTTCTTTACTTGTTATGAGGTTCATATCTTACAGGTGAGGTTGACTTAAACTACGACGATATTGCTTTGGGCTGAATTCCAAAAAAATATAGCTAAGAATATTACTAGGAATATGAAGGCAATCCTACTACTTTTAATTTCAAATAAGAAACAGTAGAACCCAGTTTTCCCACTAGATTATGTAAAATACTCCAAGTGTTATCAAAGATTCTAGCCATTTCGTGATATTATGCAAACACAGTTTTCCAACTGACTAAAGTAAAACCAAGGCTTGCATAGAAATACTCTATTTTACTGGAAGTATGTAGTTGAGATATATTCCATTTGTTAGCTTTAAATATTCAGATATTAGCCATAGATAGCGAATTTAAATTTATATAATGCAAAAATAACCACCTTGAAAACCCAAACTCTTACTTATACTCGGGACACAATGGCACAAAATCCATCATAGAACTGTGATAAAGTAGGTGGAAGGAGATGGACCTCACCACACACCCTTGCTTCGTCAAACCTGACGCATGACAGGCAAGGGTAACCTCAACTAATAACAGGGACATGACGAACCAAACTCCTGAAGGAAGTCTTTTCGTCCATCAATTTACGACAGGTAATACATACCTTGCAAAATGTTACTCGTAGTAATCTATGCTAATTTATCCATACTAATTTATAAAGAGAAACTAAAATTGTTTGTTTGTTTGTTTGCATCGAATAGGCTCCGAAACTACTGAATCGATGTAAAAAATTCTTTCACTGTTAGGAAGCTACACTATCCCCGGGTGATATAGGCTATATTTTATTCCTATATTTTCGCGGGTGAAACCTCGTGACGTCCGCTAGTATACCATATACTCCGCTATACAACCGTACGTACGGCACATACGTACAGTAAGTCGATAGGTACGTGTTTCGCCTACATACTAGGCATCCTCAAGACCCTGACTAAAAAACTTACCCTGATATTATACGCTACGTTAATAATATCTCCTTATTCAAAAATCTTTTTGTTATAAAATACTTAAGTAAACTAAACTTCCGAACCAAGATTGAAATATCATATCGACTTACATTCAACAAACTGCCAAAGGCACAAGTCTCAAGTTTGTTTCTGTTCTTACCTAATGGAGCAGAAAATGTTTGCACGTTTTCAATATTATTTAATAATCTTCATGTTTTATGCTGAGGCCATCTTTCGACTTACCAAAGAAAGTCTTTGACTAAAATTTATAATAGAATATTAGATATATAAATTACTTATAATTATTTATTATTAGACATTGTGCTGTTGCTTAAATTCTGAGAGGCCTACGTTCAGCAGTGGACTGCCGTAGGCTGATTTGATTGCTCTAGTTAGCATATTAGTTACGATATTTTTGATGGTATTGATTGACGTTGATTCAAGTACGGTCACAAACCTTATTTTGTTCACAACAAACTTAAAATGTGCTTTGACACATAAACAATATTAGCACTAAATATCTTTAGGTTGTTGTACGATATATCGTCGTAGTGTGTCCCAAATTTAAGATCATGACTCTACCGCAAGGTAAATTTGAAAATTATTCTCTACGAATAATTAATAATAATAATAATAATAACCCCCCCGGGGGATCACCTTGTCGTGGTGGGGGGGCTTACGGGTATTAGGTACTGGACCAATAGGTATTGACATCTAACCATAATTATAATCACCTACCTTTACAGGTATTTGGTACTGGACTCTAAATATTTACAACTGTTTTAATTGATCACCTACCCAAACTAACGATCCCAAACCCTTTAAATGGAGAAAAATGGAAAAGAAAACAAAGGTATATAATTTACGGCCGCTTCCCGGGGGCCGCCGGGGCGTACCTGGAGCTGACGCTGGGTGCCACAGCATGCGAAAAGTTGGCGACGGGGGACTGAGTAGGCGGGTTCCCCTCGAAAAATATGTTACAGCCAAACCATCATTATCACCCTCATCTACTTCATCTTCGCAACATTCATTATTTTCAAATATTCCTTCATCAACATCAAGTCACAGTTTTTCCCTCTCACAAAACACATCACCATCGTCCTTAGGTACAAGACGTACCACTAGGTCATCGACTGTCGGAAAGCTGACACAAACGAATCCAAGATCATCAAGCACAAATTCAGTTACAAGTAGTATACTGCAGGAGGATGTTGCACAGGAAGCGAACTCAGTCGCTAACCCAGTGCCCACCACCAGCAGTTCAAGTACGCGAATTAAATGGAGCCAAGAAATGAATGAATTCATCCTACGTACTTATTATCAATTAACATTAATGGAAACCGATATAAAAGGATACCTACCTTTACTACATACAAAATTTCTAGAAAAATTCCCGGAAAGGCAAAATGTTAATAGGCAACGAATAGGTGACCAACGAAGAGCCATTATAAACCGGAGACTGCTACCACAAAATGTAATTAATAAAATAGTTCAGAAGTAAATCAAGAACTTCAGAATCTTCACGCTCATGATACACAAAACTCATTAACTCGAAACACTCACCAATCACACAATAGAATCTCCAGTCCGCACACAAACACATCCTTACATTCACAACAAAGAATATCATGGACGAAGGAGTTAAACGAAGGTATTATGAAATCCTATTACAGAGTAACTATGTTAGAACATAACCGTACAGGATACAGGCAAGCAATGCACCAAGATTTTATTTCACATTTTCCAACTCTATCACATATTACTGAGCAAAGAGTAGCCGATCAGAGAAGACTTCTTATTCTTAATAAATACTTTGACGAAGATGCGTTAAGAAACTTAAAAGAGGAAGTCTCTGAGGAGGGATCGTCTGCCTGCATACACGACGTTACTACAAACCCAGACATGAACGCAATCACTAACACATATGACACCACACAAACATATGAATGTCCTGAGCTAGTATCAATAAATACTATCACATCCCATACATCACATATAGAAGAACATAATCCCCCAGAAAGAAATCACACTACTCTCCTAAATACAGCCTACAAATCATCCATAAGTCCTCAACAGATAGAAGATAAATTTTGCGAAACTCTGCACCGATTCCAACATACAGACCCAACCACCCGGCCTTACATACCCAAAATAAAACCATCAAAAAAATTTGCAAATATAGTCCATTGCTTGAACACAGATATTCTTCCTAAACACATATCTAAAGAAGATAGTTTCCTAACAACACAAACTGTAGTGTATTCCGCTGCATACACCGCGGCAGTATGTAATGGAATAAAAATAAATAACACAATTACAACTAACAATTCATCAAACATACATCGTAACCGGATCCCAGCATGGCAAAAAAGGCTAGAAAACAGAATTTCAACACTACGAAAACATATAGGGAGAATGACCCAATACGCTCGGGGAAATAGAAGTGAAAGGCTTATTGGGCATGTACAGGACATCAAAAACACATATAAAATACACTCAAGACACGAAGAACCCAATCTAACAGACGATGAATTTTTAGACACATTAAAACAGAAACTCAATGCTGCTTCCAATAGACTTAAAAGATATCTTAATTGCACCCTGCGAAAGAAACAAAATTCCCAGTTCACATCTAATGAAAAACAGTTCTACAGGTCACTCGTAAAACAACCACCACACACTCAAAACTTACCTAACATAACCTCCTCACCATTAGAATTACACAGGTTTTGGTCCAACATATGGGCCACACCGATAGAACATAATCGTGAAGCTGATTGGATTAATGAAGACTCTATTGCCATCAACATAGCTGAAGAAATGGAATTCGAATTTGTACCCGTGGAAACTTTTATGAAAGTACTCAAGAAGACACACAATTGGAAGGCACCTGGCAGCGATCATATACAAAATTATTGGTATAAGAAATTTACCACCATACATCCCATACTTCACAATCACTTAAACACTTTTATCAAGTCTCCTAATAGTATACCGAGCTACATCATGCAAGGCGTAACATACATGATCCCTAAAGACTCCGACTTACAAAATCCTGCCAAGTATCGACCCATCACCTGCCTCCAAACATTTTATAAAATAGTAACTGCGTGTATTGCCGAGTTAGTAGATAGTCACATTACAAACAACAACATACTTGCGGAAGAGCAAAAAGGATGCCGAAAGAGAAGTCAGGGATGCAAAGAACAACTTCTAATAGACAATATAGCAATGAAAAAAGCACTCAAACAAAAAAAGGATGTTACCACTAATGTACATTGATTACCAGAAAGCATTTGACTCAGTCCCGCACAGCTGGCTTATTCAAATACTACATACTTATAAAATAAATCCCACACTTATCACTTTCTTAGAACAGGTCATGCAGAAATGGCGCACTAAGCTAAAAGTTGTATCTGGTACCAATCATACTGAGACACCGGATATACCAATACGCCGTGGTATTTTTCAAGGAGATGCACTTAGCCCTCTTTGGTTCTGTCTAGCTCTAAATCCACTTTCACATTTGTTAAACTCTACCAACCACGGACTCACAATTTCTACTGAGAACACTAGCGCACCTCTTACACATCTACTCTACATGGACGACATAAAACTATACAGTAACACTACTCATTCGCTCTATCAACTAGCTGACATAACTCAAAAGTTCTCAGAAGATATACGCATGCAGTTTGGGGTTGATAAGTGTAAAACTTTCGCAATCATAAAAGGACGGATTTCTCCAAATAGCTATCCACTGGAGTCAGGAGTTGCCATTGAACCACTTAACGAAAATGAATCATATAAATACCTAGGATTCCAGCAATCGAGACAAATCCATCAGAATGAAACGAAAGCTGATTTAAGACTAAGATTTAAATACAGGATTAATTTATTACTCAAGTCTCACCTTACCTCTCGCAATTTAGTAAAAGCCATAAACACTTTTGCAGTTCCGGTCCTCACATATTCTTTTGGTGTTATAAACTGGTCACAGTCAGAGCTGCAAAACCTTCAGCGAATGATCAACACCTCGCTCACAGCCCACCGCAAACATCACCCTAGATCCTGCCTCCAAAGACTTACACTTTCTCGACAGGATGGTGGCAGGGGTATCATAGACATCACTAACATGCACAATAGACAAATCACGACACTTAGACAATATTTTTCGCGCAAGTCCGAAGTTTCAGCCCTACATAAAGCAATAGTTAACGCTGACAAAAAACTAACTGCACTTAACCTCCACGACAATAGTACTCAACGAAATGAAAAAATCATAGATAAAAATCAAAAGATTGCGCTTTGGGAGCAAAAGTCTTTACATGGTAGACACTTCTCTGATCTTCAGCAGCCACATGTCGATAAAAGCGCATCGAACTCATGGCTGCTGAGTGGAGAACTCTTCCCGGAAACGGAGGCATTTATGTTGGCTATACAAGACCAGGTCATAGAAACCCGTAACTACAAAAAATTTATATACCACACACCAAATTTAGCTACAGACATGTGCCGTCGCTGCTACAGCAGCTCTGAAACCATTCAACATATCACAGGAGCTTGTAAATCTATAGTACAATCTGATTACAAACACCGCCATGACCAAGTTGCTGCAATAGTTCATATGAATTTAGCTTTTAAATACAAATTGATATCGCAAATAGTTCCCTACTACAAATATACTCCTGAGACAATTCTAGAAAATGAAAATGTGAAAATTTACTGGGACAGAACAATAATTACAGACAAGACAGTACATTTCAATAGACCGGATTTAACATTATTAGACAAGATTAACCAATCAGTTCACCTAATCGATGTAGCTATTTGCAATACCCATAACCTCCAAAAAACCCACACGGAAAAGATGTCCAAATACACAGACCTTGCAATAGAAATTAAATCACAGTGGCGAGTTAATACAGTAACTACAATACCAGTCATACTTTCCACCACCGGGGTCATACCATATACACTCCACACTAGTATCAATACACTAAACCTGCACTCGAACATCTACAGACTTCTACAAAAAGCGACAATTTTAAACACATGCAGAATAGTGCGCAAATTTCTGTCCTTCAATTAAATACATTATTTAAATACTAAAGCACTTGGCTTAGGCCCGTGCAAAATGTACCTCTTCGGAGAGTTTTCAAAATGAAAGAAAGATAATAATAATAATAATAAACATAAAAAAAAATTGTCATCTTTGTCAACATTTAGCTCAACAGTTTTAATTAATTTTTGGTATAAATACACATATTTACAGCAAGATTCTCATATAATATTATACAAAACAGATCAATAGTGCATATTTTATTAAATTATGGACAAATTATCGAAGAAAATGAAAAACGTAAAATTTCAGCATAGAGAACGATTTGAAGCCTGTGACAGAAGTTGTCAAGGCATACATAATACGATTTAAAATGGATTTGAAATCAGATACATAATAAAATAAATGTTGACAAGATCCAAAACACGAGCAGCACGCCTAACACCTCCGGACTCATCACTCAGCTCCGCCTCTCTTTCTCTTGAATGTGTTCCAGCGCCAAGGGGAATCGCAGAGGCGTCGAGTTCATCGTCAAGTGATGAGTATTTCTCTCCGCCGACGTCGCCAACACCCGTACGTCGGCCGGGGAGAGGCCGGCCACCGTCTCGCTTGGGACCCCGAGGCCCACCGGCTTCGAATAGGGCCCCCGCCTCCGGTGGTGATGTGCACCGCATGCGATGGTCTAATTCATTGAATGAGAACGTCATGCGGGCATATTTCATGGCTACAGAGGGGGGAATTAACCTCACTGCGTATCGTGTGAGATTGCTACCTCTGTTTCAGGAACTTGAACCATCAGTCAACGTGTCAGCGCAGCGTCTATCGGATCAAGTGCGGGCCATACAACGATGTCATCTGTTGGATGCTACCGTACTTGAGAGGCTACGTTCGGACGTGTGTAGCAGTCTTGGTCCACCATCAACATCATCGCTACCTGAGACACAAACTTCAGCTCCTGTTATACAATTAAATAACGGTAGCGATGATGTGATGAATACCAGTGCTACAAACGTAAGTACCCATTACAATGAACAGTTATTAAGGAGTGCTTTGGAGTGTGCCATGCGAGAATATCGATCTATGCCAGCACAATTTAGGCCACGTCTGCCACGTTTGCCCACACATAGAAAAAATATAGCTCTAGTGTGTGCCCTGGATTCGCTATTATCGGCTTATTTCGATAATAGCGAAGATCTCACTGATACACACTCAGTTCTGTATTGCGGAGCCGTTGCAGCTTGTCGTATAGCAAATGTTACATTTCTGAATGATAACATTGTTATACGACCTAAACCAGAAGTGCCGGCTTGGCAAGTTAGAATTGAGCGTCGTATTTCTGAGACTAGGGCACTCATTGGCAAGCTTATTTGCTTCAGGTCGGGTAATACCCGCCCCAGAGTCATGCGATTTGTGACCCGGGCATTCTCGGGGACTAACATCAGACCACGAGATTTTATGGCCCGAGTCACAGAACGCATAGACTACCTACCTGAAGCAGAAAATTTATGCGTGGGCAAATCGTGTACGTAGATACAAAAAAAGAGTAGATCGGTATTCTCAAAATCGCACATTCCAGAGAGACAAAAGATGGGTCTACAGAGATTGGGAGCGTCCTGACTCAGGTGGGAACAAGGTGCATCGACCAGATGATGATGCCACTACTTCATTCTGGCGCAACATCTGGTCGATGCCCGTTGGTCACACTGAGGGTGGTTGGATGCGAGATGTTGAACGTTTATGTGAGCCCATTAGAATCATGGAGCCAATAACTATAACACCAAATAATGTTTCTAGTGCAGTCCGTCTACTGCCGAATTGGAAGTCGGCGGGGCCAGACGGATTGCACAACTTTTGGCTCAAATGGTTTAAGAGCTCACATGAACGTTTGGCATCTCAATTCGAATCATGCCTAGAGTCAGGGTCGTTGCCAGATTTCGCCACTACTGGTGTGACCCATCTTTTGTTTAAGTCTGGTAGTGCCACTGATCCTAAAAATTATAGACCAATCACGTGTCTTCCTACCATTTATAAACTTCTAACATCTATTCTGAGAGGGAAAATATCGTCGCACTTAATTGACAATTCCATCTTGTCTACCGCTCAGAATGGATGTAGAAGTGGGTCTCGTGGCACTAAAGAGCTCCTAATAATTGATATGGCCATTAGCCAACAGACACGCCGTAACCGCAAGAACCTGGCGACATGTTGGATAGACTACAGGAAAGCTTTTGACTCCGTGCCGCATACATGGCTTTTGAGGGTACTGGAGTTGTACAAAATTGATACAACTCTATGTGCCTTCATTAAGGCATGTATGGGTCAATGGAAGACGGTCTTGTGCTATCCAGGATGTCGACAGGCTTGTGGGAATAGCGTGCCTATAAGGATTGAGCGGGGTATATTCCAGGGTGACAGTCTCAGTCCATTATGGTTTTGCCTAGCCCTGAATCCTCTGAGCACTATCTTAGAGAATTCAGGGTTAGGCTATCGGTTGCGAAAAGATGGCCAAGTTATATCCCACCTCCTTTACATGGATGACTTGAAGCTATTTGCATCCAACAAGCTGCAACTGACGGAATTACTAAAGATAACAGAAGTTTTTAGTAATTCTATCAGGATGGAGTTTGGTGTTGACAAATGTGCGGTCATGCATGTACATAGAGGCGGGATAATAGAATCTGAAGGTGTAGAACTTTCAGATTCTACACAACTTGGATGTCTTTCCGCGACCGAAACATATAAATACCTGGGTATGTCGCAGGCGTTAGGCATCTGCGAAGTTGGTATGAAACAATCGTTGAAGGAGCGCTTCTTTGGCCGCTTGAAAAAAGTACTAAAAAGTCTTTTATCAGGTGGTAACAAGGTGCGCGCCTATAACGATTGGGTCATGCCAGTTTTGATGTACTCCTTTGGCATACTCAGGTGGACTCAGACGGAACTTGAAGCCCTGGATAGGAAAGTCCGTACGTTACTCACCACGTACCGAATGCATCATCCGCGTTCATCAGTGATGAGGTTGTACATACCGCGGAAGTGCGGGGGTCGTGGTTTACTTAATGCCAAGACCCTCCATAACCGTGAGGTGTGCAACCTCAGGGAATATTTCCTTCACGCTGACGCGGATGTGCATCGTGAAGTGGTTGCAGTTGACAACGGACTTACCCCGCTTGCTCTGGCTAAAGAGAATTGGCATAAACCTGTGATACAGAGTCTCAATGATCGTAAGGATATATGGATGAGAAAGGAGTTGCATGGTCGGTTTTATCGGGCCCTACATAGGCCAGATATAGATTTAATATCTTCTGTATCCTGGCTGCGATTCGGTGACCTCTTCGGAGAAACCGAAGGTTTTGTTTTTGCAATTACTGATGAAGTGGTGATGACTAATAATTACCGAAAGTATATCCTAAAGGATGGTACGGTTGACATATGTCGGGCATGTCACCGTCCCGGAGAATCCCTTAGGCATATTATTTCCGGTTGTTCTAGTCTAGCCAATAGTGAGTATTTGCATAGACACAATCAAGTAGCTAGGATTATCCATCAACAACTTGCTTTAAAGTATAACCTTATAGAATCAGAGGTACCGTATTATAGATATGTGCCTGACCCAGTTCTCGAAAGTGACCATATCACTTTGTACTGGGACCGATCTATTATCACTGACAGGACTATTATTGCAAATAGACCTGACATAGTGATAATAGATCGGCTAGAGCGCCTTGCAATATTGATATCACTATTCCACATGACGACAATCTCGTGAAGGCTGAGATAGATAAACAAGCTAAGTATTTGGACTTGGCCCACGAGATTGTGGACATGTGGAGTATTGACTCAGCTATGATTGTGCCGATAGTGATCTCTGTGCATGGACTAATAGCCAAAAGCCTCGACCAACACCTTAAGAGGCTTGCGGTGGGCAGTTGGGTCAAGGGCTTGATGCAGAAGGCGGTTCTTCTAAACACGGCACGTATTGTGAGGAGGTTCCTGTCTCTGAAGTCCTGACCACCGGTAGCTTGGTCCCTGTACCCGATGCCGGTGGGGTACTATTTTTTATATTTTTAAATGTATATTTTTTATATGTATATTTAAAAATGTAATTTATATGTTGTATTTTAAAATAAAGAGAAATAATAATAATATTCACGGACATCTCACACAACGCTATCTGATCCCAAAGTAAGCTAGGAATAACCTGCTTGTGTTATGGGTATCAGACCACGGATATTAATACTTATATACTTTTAAATACATACATATTATACATAGAAACACCCAGACTATTGAGACAAACATTTATGGGTCACACAAATATTTGTCTTCGGTGGGAATCGAACCCACGACCTCCAGCGCCGCAGGCGGTATCACTACCGACTGCGCCATAGAGGCAGTCAAAAAAAATAGTGACTTTGGATGCCAGTGATACAATGCCAAGATGCAGTTCTTAATTGTGGCTAATTTTTTTAAGTATCATGAATAAGTGGCGACTACGATTTAGAAAAATTGCACGTACTTTGCCACATGTTTACAGCAATAAATCAATGTAGAAATTAACAGATTTAGGCACAACCAAGTTGTACCCACCAGTAGTTTTACTATTTGCCCGAAGGACTTTCCAAAGTCTTGAAACTTCAACTTCAAAAATAAAATTCCTTCTAGTAGGTACTGCCTCGGGATTAACACTTTCACGTTTATTTCAATCTCTGCTAAGAGATTCAAAAACTTTCATTGTTTTACTTTCGAAGCCCTCAAGTCATTTTCTTGCCCTTTTGATATAATTGGCAGTCATGTAGAAGTAATTCATAGTAATTTTTGGCTACTCGCTTGGCTTGAGCCTCGAAAATTTCGGTAGGATCCCGTCGTACCCATTATAATTATTACTTACTTGTATAGAGAATAGGATGTGGTACCTATTCATTTATGTAGTAAACTAGATATCCCTCACAGATGCGAATTCAATACTTCTCGTTAAGCTATTGATGTCAATTCACCACACAACTAGGAAAGCTAGTAATTTGAACTCCGTAGTCATCTACGTAATTTTGATCTAGTCAATGCTATTCAAATATAAAACCTTATACAGACTAGATAATTCAACTTTTATATCTTTTCAAAACCGGTATAAGTTGGAAAATTAAAAAAAAGCTTTGATTCTGAGACGCCCCAAGAAGCGAGATAACAACCGAACCAACATCCAAGAAGCGGGATTGTACCCCATTGGCCGTCGTGGTAGCCAAAGTCTTTCGTGAGTCTTGGGGCATCCTTTCTAGAGCTACGGTGAGTACGCGTGTATCTTGCCAACGGTTGCAGCAAACATTTTTTTTTATTGAGTTCGTCACTACAAGGTACTAAAATAGTACTAAAATAGTACTCAAAAAAAATCAATTTTTAAAAATATACCTACACGTTTTTAATGAATTCTCGTGCTTACCTATTTTTACTGTTACAAATAGCTGACATATACTTTATTCCTGGGTACAAGTTCCTGTGGGATACAGGTACGAAAAAACTTAAAAAATCAGCGCTAATTTGTTCAGCAACAAACTTTCCTATCATAGAATCGGCTAGTAGACTTCCTGAGTGCATCAAAAAGCTTTGCTTTAACAAATTAATTAAACAGCACTTCCTGATGTAGCGAAGCAACTTCTCGCAAATGTAATAGGTATGTTGCTGAAGCTTGTTCTAGACTCATGTTAACTAATTACTAGTTCTAGAACCATATAAAAGTTTTGTAACAATGGCACTTTCTTTTATTAGGTCTTAACTTTCTTTAACAACTGCTCTTCAGATTGAACTTAATTTTATTTGTACCCATGCGAATAACTCACTGTGTGAAATAGAGTGTACATAAATTAGTCGACATGTCTCCTTGCCGCGACCTCTCCTTGGGACCTGGAAGTGAGAGCCCTTGCGTCATTGTTTATGAGGGGCAAAGAGGCGCTAGAGCGAGGAAATAGGCTTGCATTTCAAGAAACCAAAACCCAGCGGTCCTAGCTCCGCCAGAAAGTCATGGAGACTGGGAAGGTGCGATTTGATCAACCAAGATGGAAAGCAACAATCGGGGCAATCACGCCGATCATGGATTCGTCAAAGAGGAGAGGAGCAACGGCTACCTCTCCTACCAGTTGTAACAGATGTTTACAGGGCACCGTCGTGCTTTGATAAGTGTATCTGTGGCAAATACACTAAGAGACCACTGCCGAATATCTCGTCGACATTTTCTTGCTGGAGACCATGGTGCAAGCCATGTAATTCTGCGAGAAGGTTATGCCCGTAAAGGGGTGGAGGGGAGGGAGAGGGAGATAACTCTCCCACCAGAGTTGCAAAGTCTGCGGCGAGGGCGCCGTAGTCTTATTTTTGCCCGAGACTATCGACCTCCATGACCGGAGACCTGAGGACGGCGATGGGCTATTCGCTGTCCTTACAGAAGCATGTCTTAGACAACAGCGTGACGTGAGATTAAAGCAAGTGAGGCCGCGGTGGTAGCCAAAGTTTGTCAGGAATCCTGAGACATCCTTCCGAGAGCTTTTCCGGAGCTCCCAGCCGTAGGCAGTTGTAGAGCCTCGTGTGGTTTTAGTCGGTAGAAGTCCGGCATAGCATCCATTAGGGGTTTTTACACGTAAAAAAAGGTAAAGTTTCTTACTTTGCAAATACAAAAAAATACATATAAAACTACGAGTATATCACTAAGGGAGATTAAATGGCATTCTATTATCGTATCGTTAATCAACCTTGACTAAAAATAGAGCGGTCCTTTTATCGATTAAAAAACTATCGCAGTATCATGGTTATTAACTTGTAGGTAATTATTTTAACGGTAAAATTAGAGCAATAAGAAATACGTCGAATATTTTGTTGTTTATACTGGGTTAAAATAGTTCCTTGTTCAAAAAATTACAAAAGGAACCATAAATAGGTATGTTTACCTTTTTAATTTCATAATCGAAATTTATTTTAGGTCTTTTTTTATAAAAGAAACTTTATTAATATCTATAATTGCTAAGGATTGCACCGTGTAATAAAGATGCCACTGGCTGATTTGAATAGAATCAAAAGTACATAAAGCAATAATCATAGCAAATCAATTTTAGTCGATAAAGTAGATTAAAAAAATAATAAATTTAGCCCCTGATTTATTAAGATGAAAAACCATTCCTTAATGGATGTCTACGATGTAGGAGAGTTATTTTTTAGGTTTCTAAGTGCACGTTTCAGCTGGAAATTAATAGCCGTGGGAGTCACCCTGTAATTTTATTAACATACTTAAATAGTAGTCATTTGCAAACACTAAGCGTGAAATATGTTGGGATGTGTGGTACTCAATCACGCAATAATTTTCTTGCACTGATAATGCACGTCTTTGTATTTGCTCCGTAACGACAACATCATGGGCCGAAGGGATCTGGCTGATATTTCGTAAAGTCATGTAATATCCTGGGGTATCCTTCCAAGGGCTTACCAGGAGCTCTCAACCGTAGGCTGTTAAGTTGGAAAGTTTTTAGTCGGTAGGAGTCCGGCATAGCATCCCTGTAGGATTTTCCTCACGTAAAAATAAAGCTTGAAATAACATCTAGGCTACTTTTTATCCATGAAATATGTTCCCATGGGAAGCGGGAACGGAAACCGAATTCCACGCAGGTAAAGCCGCGATCGCCACCTAGTTAATCATAATCCCCCTTATAAAGTGTGTATGATGATTTTATTTGACATATTTCCAAAACCAAACATATTTTTATACTTAACGAAGCTCCTTGGATTTTACGAGCTCAGAGCACTCCTGCTGAGTAGCGGCCTAATTAGCTTTAAGCTGAAGCTTTTGACTATGAGGCAGTTTTTGTATTAAGTACGTACTTAATACTTATTTTCACGACAAGCATGCGAAGTTGTTAAAACTTTTGAGGTCGCACTTGTAAGAGTATTTTGAAGTACCTACGTACAGATTTTTGTTAGACACGTACAGTAAAAGACCGCAAGTTAAATTGGTTTATTAATTCTTGCAGGTAAGTATAAATTTTCAAAAGAATAGTCAGTCAGATGTGCGGATTTAAATATTTTTTTCATCGATTTCATTCCACTGTGTGTAAAATGAGTTCGCACAGTTGTTGCAAATTTCTTCATGAAAAAACTGAAGAAGCAGCGCCACTTTACTCTCCACTGACTCCAAATCGTATTGAAATCGTACCCAAGGATCCTCAATTACTGAGCGCTAGAACCAGGAATGACGCTTTTTTATACTACTAAGGTGGCAGAAAAGCATATAACCCACCTAATGGAAAGTGGTCAACGCGGCCTATGGACGGTTGCAACACCAAAAGCGCTGACCCTGTAAAACTTTCTAAGACCCCCTTTAAAGAACCTCATACTGTAGGCGTCAGGGAAAAGGGAGATCATATATGCCGCGATCTAAGCGTACTCGGAAGATCGGAAGAAAGCTAAAAAAATTAAAAACGTACACTTGCAATCATGAAAAAATCATTCTACGCTTTAATCAGTGTCGACTGTGGCAATGAGAAACAGTAATCTTCTACAAAACTTCAACAGTTGTTCAGTTCGCAAGAAAATTAAATGAACTAACGAACGTAGATTCAATCGGAAACCAGATAAAATGTTCGCTAAGTCCGGGTCAACAGATATAATCACGTTCCAAGTTGGTGTTAATAATATTGCTTTTCTTGGGATATTTATTGTTGACGATTAAGACTGGAAGCATTTCAAGAAAGCGAAGAAAGCAAATCTTGCTTTTAATTGGTATTTTCTAAACCCACATTCATCATCATTGAGATTTCAAAAACGTTGCCTTTTGATGGTGTGGTCCGTTTCACTCCTATTATTTATTGCTTTACACGGCCTACTCTGGCCAGTATTGTTACTTTAAAAAAAGTACGTAGTGGGCGATAGTACTAATATGAAACCTTGTAACTATAAGCTCCGACAAATATTTGCACAAATTTTTACTTATCACAGATAATTACAGTACATCATACAATAAACATAACTAGGTACCTTTTTCTATTAAGACCAAGTCCAAACAATAATTCTTCCAAAAATATCTAACTCATACAATCAACACGTAATAAATACCTTTTAGCACCATGCGTTACTAAAATCAGATGTGTGTTTCTTCCTCATGTTTGATATTACTTGGCATCTAGCCAAGCCACAATGAAACAAAAAATCTGTGTCAATCAGAAATACATGGACTTTCAAAACATACCTAGTGAAAACAATGTCCGGAAATGTAAAGAAAACCTGTATAAAAATTTATGGACTTTAATTGAAGTTTCCTAGACTGGAGTTCCGCAAAATTTCATAACATTCAACCCCCTGAGGCTGCTTTTGATTTGCCAAAAATCGTACGAGTACACTGCGTTTCCGTTCCAATTTGTATTGCGGCGCAAAAAGCCACATCGTGCAATAATACTTATTACACTACACTAATAACTTTACTCTTTGCGTGGTATAAAGTACCGCCGCCGCGCCGGTAACGAAATTTTGGTCTAGTAAATCAAATTGTAACAAAAAAGAGTAGTGAAAGAAATTTTTCCTTATTATTCAGCGCTCGACTATTACACGTGTATAAAAGAATATAAGAATGTATTAGGTACACAATTGTTACAAAATTGCTCTCAGTTAAATCACGCCTATATACCTACTCGATAGGGTAGGCAGAAACAACACACATATAGTTTGCTAATACTTTTAGATGGCCCGTCGTGACTAACACCCTATTGGTGTTAGTCATTGCCGATGTCGGGCGCTGCTATGTAGAAGAAAATCTATAACTATTCTGAAACTCCAACCAACTTTCCAACAGTCAGAACAGCTGATGTCACACATCCACAAACACAATCTCTGTAATCCGAGCATTCGCGTCGATCATTAAATTCAAAACAAAACATCACAAATCACTGAATAAGAAATGAAATTTTTCATAAATTATAAAGTTTTCGGTACAAGAATAGTCTCATAAATTCAGCGAAATAGTTTTGAATAATAAAACAGCACCGTCAAAACTTTTCAACATCTGCATTTAGTCACAAAACAAATACCTGCTGTTTAAAATTTCCGGTCGGAATCAAACTGCGGAGTGGCTACCGTAAATAACATCAAGATAGAGATCGCACGACAAACACATTCATACAAATGAAATGTGGTTCGTGTCGTGATCGATATGCTTTTTCTATATGTTTATAAAACTACGTGAAATTAAAAGTATGAAAAGTATAACGCATGAAGTATGTATGGTAGTGTAACCGCCTGCCTTGCTGAGGTCCTGGGTTAGATTCCCGGGTCGATCCAAATATTTGTGTGATTCACAAATGTTTGTTTAGGAGTTTGGGTGTTTTCTATGATGTATAATAACCTTCGAAATATATAAGTATGTCTATCAGTCGTCTAAATCCCATAGCACAAGCTTAAAGCTTTGATTGGGCTGGATGATGTTGAATGGGAATGTCTAACAATATTTTATTTATTTATTTTATAAGTGTAGCTTATGATGCAATTATAAGACATCGGTGGTCAGCAACTTTACATTTTACATACTAAGCAACCTAAACTGTCAAATTTGTTCGATGAGATACAAACATTATAGAATTGTCGTATTTTAGTTAATTTGGAACCGTTTACATAGCTTTAAGTTCCCGAACACATGCTACTGTCGATAGAATCTGGGTGTGTAAGATAATGTAACGTAATAGTTAAAATTTAGGCCATAAATTATGAAACTAAAATGAAATCTGTCAGTGTACATAGGCTTTATAATGCTTACTTCAGTTGAAAGTAGACCAACTCAGAAATGTACTATGTAATAAATCCTACCTAGCACCTGAGCGATACGCTGTTGACCTGTTTTATTTTAATTGTATTTTAAATTTCTGTTAACGGTAAAAGACGATTTCTTTTTTTTGTTTTCATTAGTAACAATTTTCTTGTCTAAGTTTAAACTTTCTTTTCAAAATACTCTTAAAGGACAATGCATCTAATCTTTATCCCCATATTTGTAACATGTAGAATTGTAGATAGTTGAAAGTGACCAACCCATAAATACATTGCGCATTCTCTACGTAACACGACGTTTGACCACTGCAATCATAAAGCCATTTGCTAGCACTTGTAAAACACACATTTGCCTGCAATCTTAACAGTACGCCTTGCATTGCAAATAGCACTACTGCGACGCGACGACAAACGAGTTCGCAGAGAGATGTGTTGACAGAATGGATTATGGAGCGGAGCGGTCAAAGTAATTTGTGGCTTTATTTGCATGTTTGTGATTCTGGTTTATACCTAGTCGTAGTCCTTTGTTTGTGTACAAGCGCTGCGTAGTCTAGCTGCCGTCATTCTCCAGATGTGTGATTCGGAAGTCATGTTAAGTCGTCTGACCCGATCATAGTGACATAGGCTTTAAGACAAGTAGAAGACCCACGGGCGGGTTAAAAAATTAAACAGTTGGCAACGCAAGGGTATCACCACTGGTGTTGCAAACGTCCATGGACTACGGTTACCACTTTTCATCAGGTAGTAGAAATTATCAGGAGAGTAAAGTAGCCTGTCTGCTTTCTCAGTAGTATAAAAAAGAGATCCACGATTCATCAACAATTCGAGCGCACTACAGTCAATGTTTACCACAAACGAATTGTAGGTCGAATAGAAATTCTCAAGGAAAAGTATAATAAGTCTACCATCCAGATTGTTAGTAATGTGCAATGTCCTGCTTTAAAACGTGACATTTAGTCGACACGTGTTTGGCCTTTGCACGAGGCATCCTTAAGATTGCTTGGCAGCAGGTATAAAATAGAATTGAAACGCAGTTTGGAAGATACTTTGGTAGATTCAAAATATTATATTGTTAGAAGAACTAGTCTTCCAGTCGTGACCTTCCCGAGCCCCGAGAAGTAATCTTGAATGTTTTGTATTATTTGGGATATTTTCTGTATTCTTTTTGCCATTTGCGCAATTTTAGTCTTGAATCTATAACTAGTATCCACTGACTAGTATAATATAATAATGTGGTCTAAAATAACACTGTGCGATCATAACCACTTGTTATTAATATTTTGTAACTGTTGAAATAAGATTAGTTTTATAACCTCTCTATGGCATCATGTCTTTAGATAATACATACATACATACATACATATGGTCACGTCTTTATCTCCGAAGGGGTAGGCAGAGGGATATTATATGCCCACACTTCACCTTTGTATAATTTGTCCCACGTAATAGGTGGTGAGCCGTATTGCCGTGTTTAAATGGACAGGCTTTTAGATAATATCCCAAAATATTAGGAGACATTCAATTCTAGTACTGAAATCATTATCAGGATCGCCATTATCACGAATATTGATGCACAGTGAAGTAAACATAACACGATAAACAGTTCACTATTAAAGCCCGCCTTTGAGCTAAGCGCGATTGAAATTGCGATCAAACCATGTAACAGTATTACCGGAGGTTTCATCGTATTAGGGCCGCACGTTTATAAGTTTAGTGCAAATCAGGTCCAAAGATTAAATAAAATGTTAGAAGCGTTAAATGAATCTGATTCTACATTTAATAAGGCATTCTATTTAAATAGTGTCATTTCTATTTTATATAAATAACGAGCTGTCACTGTCTATAGGTACTTCTAGACTAATATTATAAGGAGGAAAAAATTGTCTTTTGTGTGTTTGTTTGTAATGAATAAACCCAAAAAACCACTGCGCCGATTTGAAAAATTCTTTCACTGTTGGGAAGTTACACACACTATTCCCGGGTGACATGGGCTATATTTTATTACCGTATTCTCGCGGGAACGGGAACAAAGCGGGTGAAACCGCGTGGCATCTACTCCTGGCTTAATAAGTGTGAGAGAAATTTTAAAATCGCTGGATTAGTTCCAGAGTTTATCGATTAGAAATTTAAGAAAAATTTCCGCCGAGATCAGGGTTTTGGATACAATGAAAATTTACGTTCATATTGTGATACTTTTTAGAGAAAGCCATCTACGAAGAAATTCTTGTGACTTGTATACTTGATGCAAAAGTTTAAATTATATTCTAGGTGAAGTCCCTAGCTGAGGCCGCAGTGGTAGCCGTAGGTCTGTTGGGAGTCCTGGGGTATCCTTCCGAGGGCTTACCCGTAGCTCCCAACCGTAGGCTCGTAGCAGGACACGTGAAGTTTTTTAGTCGGTAGGAGACCGGCATAACATCCATGAGGATTTTCCCTCACGTAAAACAAAGAAAGGGGTAAAGTTGCGGGGCATAAGCTGGTCAATTTTCTATTTTTAAGTAATAAAACTATGTCAAAGCCCGTCAACATTTATAAATTCAAAACTAAACTATATAACAGGTTTAGATCGAATTTTCAATAAGTATCATGTTTTTGTAGATGGTTGGTAAAATAGTAGCATGTTAGTAAGTCAGAATGAACTCGTCAAGTTTCGTTGGAGCCAACCCTGAAATACTCGTAAACAAGCGGCCATCTTGAGCCCACTAATTGTCTATTAAGTATATTAAGCTATTGTCTGACTTTACATTTCCTTTTACAGATTACATTTAACGAAGAAAATTAAAAACCACTGCCTTTGAAATATGCTTACTCTGGTTCATCTTGAAAAATAATAAATTAAAAAATATCTGAAGCTTTTCCATTGAGGTTGCTTTCAAATAATGATGTTCCATGAGGTAGTTAGTGACGTAACTCGTTTCACTACTATGGCTTTTAAAAACTTGATGTCAACTGGTTTTGGTCTATCTGTGCAAAATAACCAATTAGCACCACCAGAGATGCTTCAGCCCTCTATTCTACAACAAACCTTCCAATAATCTATGCAGGTACCAGTTTAGTCTTTACAATTTGAAGTCAACAAATTCAAACACGAAACAGCAAACAATTTAATATTAAAATATTTTTCATTGTGGTGATAATTTTTAGCGATAAACAACGTAGAACCCCTATTAAGATGGAGGTCAGCGACTTTCTCTCGAAATATCTTAGGCATTAGCGTTAATTGATCGTTAGCTTTATTATATTAACGCTTTCCATGCACTAAGTGCCATACCGATTGTATTGTTACAGATCCTATCGTAATAACTTCGGTAGACAAGGAGCAATAGTGTTCTAACATATACGAATATAGAGAGATTTATATACAGAATGTAAATTCGACAAATTGAAAACTGCCCAACAATACGTGCCATGTTACTACGAACAATTCAAATGTTCAAATGGACTATGCTGGTCTCTACACAAACACTGCAGTGCGTAGAGAGAACATTTGGGTCGTATCATGGCAATGCCTGACATGTGTGTCTAATTGAAACCGCTGCGGCCTGCCTCTGTGGGGCTTTTGAGTAACAAATTCAAACAAAACGTCTGCCTAAAATAATATAGAAATTGCGCAGTCGCAGTGCTTTTAAATGTATTACTATTTAATTTACCTAAAAATAAGATAAATATTACTGGTAGATAGATAATAGTATTTACCGATAATTTTTCTATTCAACACCGCAATAAAGCACAGCATCTATTACAAGGGAATAAATTCCGAGCAAATTACTACAGTCGTAACTACCCAGGAGCGCACCCGGACAGTGTCCGGGGAATCGCTTGCCATGTCTCGGCATGGCGACCCCCGCCAGGGTTCATCCCTGGTGGTATATGGGAGGGGTCACCATACTTTAGGCCCAGGGGTGTGCCTTAAAACCACCCCCAGTGACGCGGAGGTCGCGTCAACCCGTGCTGGCTCGGAGATGGAGTCGGCGGTCGACAGGGGTACCGAAACCGAGGGTGCCATCGAGGGTAACCATGCCGACGTGAAAAGGAAGAGACCCAGGTCGAGCGGCGAAGGCCTGTTCCGTAGGCCTGGGTCGGAGTCATCCACAAGTGAGGAGGATCTCCCTCGGAAGGTTGTGGCTACCACCGCGGGTAGAGGTCGGAAGACCGACCTCTACAGAGCGAAAGGGAGTAGAGTAACAGCAGAGCCGCCGGCGATTGTGCCCCCGCTGCCAAGCGGGAAGGTCACGGAGGTGCCGGCGGCTAAAGAAATCATGGCGGCTCTTGCCCGCATTTCTGGCGCCGTAAAGGGTGCCAAGAATGTGGCCGGGAAGAAGAGGGTTGTGGCGGACGCGGTCACAGGCGCCGCCAAAGCGTTGGAGGAGCTCCTCGAGAGGAGTGTCTCCAAGGAGGAGGGGAAGCTCCGGGCTCGGGTTGCGGGCCTGGAGGCGGAGCTTGCCGACTCCCGTAAGCAGCAGCAGCTGATGCGGGAGGAGGTTGACAAGCTGACGCAGCTGGTCCAGGGGGCCGGGGAAGCTCGGGGTGTAAAAGCCCCCGCTCCCCGTGCACCACCCAAGACGACACCTTCGATGGTCCAGCTGCTGGAGGCCATCGAGCGACGCCTCGGCGTCCTGGAGGACCGGGCATACCGCCCACCGCTGGCGGCTCCCGTCGGCGCGTCATACGCGACGACGGCTGCACCCAACGGGACTGGTCCCAAGCCGAGGGCCTCCGCCCCCTCCGCCCCCAAGAAGACGACACCTGGGGGAAGTGGCAACCCCGCTTCCCCAACAGCCAGCGCTCCTGCTGCACCCCAGACTACCTCAAATGAGGGGGTCTGGGAGGTGGTAGGAGCCAAGAAGAAGGCGACTAAGGCCGCCAAAAAGGCGGCGAAGGCCGCCAAGAAGGCGGCAAAAGTCGCCGCTAAAGCGGCAAAGGCGGCAAGGGCCGCCGCGACGAAGGCGCCGAAGAGGCTCCGCGCTCCCCGCTCCACTGCCGTCGTCATTACGGTGACGACAGAGGGCAAGGCGAAGGGCGTGGGGTACGCCGAGGTACTGAGGCAGGCGAAAGCCTCAGTTGACCTCAAGGCCCTCGAGATTGAGGGAGGGCTTCGGTGCAAGGTGACGCGCACCGGAGCACGCCTCCTCGAGGTCTCCGGCGCCACCAGCGGCCCCAAAGCGGATGCCTTAGCGGCGAAGCTGCGGGAGTCGCTAAATACGGGCGATGTCCGCGTGTCCAGACCCAACAAATGCGCCGCGCTGCGCATTTCGGGTCTGGATGACGCGGCCACGACGGACGAGCTTATCTCCGCCGTCGTGGAGGCGAGCGGCTGTCCCCGTGATCAGGTGAGGTCAGGCGAAATCCGCTTTGGCCCCACCGGTCACGGGTCGGCAGTCGTGAGCTGCCCCGTCGCGGCGGCCCAGAAAGTGGCGGACGGACGAAGCCTCCTTATTGGGGGCTTCTTGAGGGCGCAGGTGCATCTCCTGCAGCCCCGCGAAGCCAGGTGCTATAGGTGCCTGGTCGTGGGGCATGTGGGGGTGCAGTGTGCGGCGGAAGTCATCGTAGGCGACCGGTGCTTCCGCTGTAGTCAGCCCGGTCACAAGGCTCTTGCCTGTGACGCCCCGCCGCGGTGTTATAAATGCGTGGCGGAGGGCAAGGAGGCCGACCACCGGGCGGGCAGCAAGTCCTGCGCTGCCTCAAGGCCGAGGCCCCGTCCGTCCGCACGGGGGGCTGAGAGTGAGGTGGCACGCCCGCGGCAGGGTGCGGAAATGGACGTCCATTAATGGACACCCATATCCGCATCCTGCAGGTGAATTTGAACCACTGCACTGGTGCTCAGGACCTTCTGTACCAGAGCATCAGGCAGTGGTCCATTAACATCGCAGTCGTCGCCGAGCCGTATTGGGTTCACCCGGGAAGCCCGGTGGATCTGGACGGCGTGGCGACTATTTTTGGGGGGACCGGCGCGGACGACTCGCGCCTGGCGGTCATCGCTAGGGGTCCGGGTTGTGTCGCGGCGGAATACGAGGGTGTGGCTGTCGTGGCCGTTTACATTTCGCCGAGCCTCGACCAGCATCAGTTCGAGCTATGGCTCCCTGAGCTGGACGTCGTCCTCGCTGCATGCCGGCCTCGCCCTGTCCTGGTCCTGGGAGACTTCAATGCCTGGTCGCAGGCTTGGGGCTCCCGGGAAACCAGAGACAGGGGGAGGAAACTGGAGGACTGGGTCACAACACGTGGCCTAGTCATCCTGAACCGGGGGAATGTCGCAACCTGGACGCGGCGGGGGCTCAGCTCGGTCATAGACGTCTCGTTTGCGACCCCTGAGCTCGCCCGCCGTGTCCAGGGATGGCGCGTGGTGGAGGAGGAGGAGACGTTGTCAGATCACCGATATATTCGGTTCGACGTCTCCCCTCCACCAAACCTGCCGCCAGCAATTGCGAATCCCCCGGAACCGCGTTGGGCACTTCATCGCCTTGATCGGGAGGCTCTCCTGGAGGCGGCCATCGTGCAGGCCTGGATTCCGTCAGCGGATAGGCCTGCCGATGTTGATACCGAGGTGGAGTGGTTCGGGAGAGCCATGTCGCACATCTGCGATGCGGCGATGCCCAGGGCTAGGCCCAGGCCGGCAAGGAAACAGGTGTACTGGTGGACGCCGGAAATCGCGCAGTTGCGCGCGGAGTGCGTTACCGCGCGCCGCCGGTACACCAGGTTCCGCCGGAGGCGTCGTCGCCCAGACGATGCGGCAGCCCGAGAGACGGAGCTCTACGATGGGTACAAGGAGGCCAAGAGGGCCCTCCAGACGGCCATCAAGCGGTCCAAAAAGCTGGGCCGCGATGAGCTGATGGAGACTCTGGAGCGGAACCCGTGGGGGCGCCCGTACCTTATGGTAAGGGGCAAATTACGCCCTAAGGCGCCCCCACTGACTCAGAGTCTCCAGCCGGAGCGGCTGGAGGAGGTCCTGGACTCCTTGTTCCCGTCGAGAGCGGAGGAACATATTTCTCCGCGCATGGCTCCGTCTCAGGCGCCCAACGCGGAAGGCAGCGAGAACGACGTGCCCGTAGTCACCGAGGGTGAGTTAGGGGCGGCTGTACTGCGGCTTAAAGCCCGCAGAAACACCGCCCCTGGACCCGACGGCATTCCAGGCCGAGCGTGGGTCCTGGCTCTCGAAGAGATTGGGCCTCGACTAATTGGGCTCTTTAGCGCATGCCTCGAGAAAGGCCAGTTTCCCAAGGTCTGGAAGACAGGGAAACTGGTCTTGATTCGAAAGGCGGGGCGGCCGGCGAATTCCCCATCAGGGTACCGGCCGATCGTGTTGCTCGACGAGGTGTGCAAGCTCTTTGAGCGCATTATTGCACAACGCCTCGTCGGGCACCTCACACGCGTGGGGCCTGATCTGGCGGACAGCCAATTTGGCTTCCGTCAGGGACGCTCCACCGTGGACGCGATCATGCGTATTAGAGGCCTGACGGAGGAAGCAGTCTCACAGGGTGAGGTGGTGGTGGCGGTGTCTCTCGACATCGCCAACGCATTCAACACCTTGCCCTGGAGCTGCGTCAGGGAGGCGCTTATCTATCATGGAGTGCCTCCCTACCTCCGTCGAATTGTCGGGGCTTATCTCTCCGAGAGAGCCATAACTTACCCGAGCTGGCTAGGGCCGGGTCGGCGAGATGTGTCGTGCGGTGTTCCACAGGGATCGGTTTTAGGGCCGCTCCTGTGGAACATCGGCTACGACTGGGTGCTGCGTGGTCCGTTGCTCAGAGGGGTCGGCGTAACGTGTTACGCCGACGACACCCTCGTCACGGCGCGGGGAGCAACGCACCGTGCCGCAGCACTTAAGGCCACGGCAGGGGTTGCTCAGGTCGTGGGTCGGATTCGGCGGCTGGGTCTTGAGGTCGCCCTTCACAAATCCGAGGCTCTGTGCTTCCACGGACCTCGGATGGGGCCACCTGCGGGATCCAGCCTACAGGTGGGGGGCGTCAGCATCGGCATCGAGCCCTCGATGAAGTATCTGGGGCTCGTACTCGATGGCCGGTGGAACTTCGGACATCATTTCCGAAGTTTGGTCCCAAAACTGAGGGGAGCATCGGCCGCACTCGCGCGGCTGATGCCCAACATCAGGGGACCCAACGCTCCCTACAGGAGGCTGTACCTGGGGATCGTGCGAAGCATGGCCCTGTACGGGGCTCCCGTATGGGCGGAGACCCTGACGGCCAGCAATGAGGCTAGACTGATGAGCCCGCAGAGAGTGATGGCCGTCAGGGTGATAAGAGGATACCGCACGATCTCCGGTGAGGCGGCATGTCTCCTAGCCGGGACCCCTCCATGGGACCTGGAAGCGAGAGCCCTTGCGTCACTGTTCAGATGGCGCAAGGAGGCGCTGGAGCGGGGCCAAAGGCCTGCGTCTCGAGAAATCGAGGCCCAGCGGACCCTGCTCCACCAGGAAACCCTGGAGACATGGAAGATGCGACTTGAGCAACCAAAGGGGGGATTCGCCACAATCGCGGCCGTCAGACCGGTCATGGACGAGTGGCTGGAGAGAAGACACGGTGCTCTCTCCTACCGGTTGACACAGATGCTTGCCGGGCACGGTAGCTTCGGTAGGTATCTGTGGCGAAAACACCGGGAAACCACGGCCGAATGTCAGCACTGCGAGGACCGCAGCGATGACACGGCGCTCCACACGCTGGTGGAGTGCACGGCGTGGACACAACAGCGACAGGTCCTCGTAGTGGGTCTGGGCGTGGACACTCTCTCGCTTGAGGCCATGGTGCGAGCCATGCTCTCCGGCGGGAGTAAGTGGGACTGCGCCGCCTCTTTCTGCGAGCAGGTCATGCTCGCGAAGGAGGCGGCGGGCCGGGTGCGGGAGAGAACTCTCCCACCCGAGTTCCGCAGTCGGCGCCCTGGGCGCCGCCGACGTGTCTTCGCCGAGGACTATCGGCCTCCATGACCGGGGGTCTGAGGACGGTGAGAGGGCCGCTCACCGTCCTTACAGAAGCAGGCCCATGACGGCAGCGTGACGTGAGCACTCACGCACGCCCCCCCTTAGAAGCGGGGTCACACCCGAAACCCCCCATAGACGCGGGATTGCACCCGAACCACCCCCTGGGCGAGGCCGCATTGGCGGCCGTAGGTCTGTTGGGAGTCACGGGACATCCTTCCTGAGGGCTTACCCGGGGCTCTCAACAATAGGCTGTTGGGCGTTACGTGAGGTTTTTTAGTCGGTAAGAGTCCGGCATAGCATCCTACGAGGATTTTCCCTCACGTAAAAAAAAAAAAAAAAAAAAAAAAAAAAGGGAATAAATTCCGCTGCCTCCTTTTAGGATAGAGCCACTACAATTATGTTTGTGGGTAGCAGTATTAAAGTCAGCCAAGTGCATGTCGTGCCACATATGTTTCCGTAAATGTTATTTTTGTACAATATTATTACACCTACGTACCTACATACCTATTGTCAATCTGGTAAAACCAATACTGTAATAGCTTTCTGCTAATTTTTTTTATAAAATTCTACTGACTATAATAATAATAACAGTCTACATTACAGGAGCGTTTCTTTGGCCGCCTGAAAAAAGTATTAAAAAGTCTTTTCTCAGGCGGTAACAAGCTGCGCGCCTTTAATGGGTGGGTCATGCCAGTCCTAATGTACTCTTTTGGTATACTCAGATGGACTCAGACTGAACTCGATAAAATTGATAGAAGAGTAAGAACACTGTTGACTGCATTCCGGATGCATCATCCCCGATCATCTGTAATGAGGTTGTATATTCCGCGGCAATGTGGGGGTCGTGGCTTTTTAAATACTAAGACCCTCCATAACCGCGAGGTATACAACCTTAGGGAATTATTTCTGAAAACAGACACCAATATGCACCGTAATGTGGTCGCAGTGGACACGGGACTCACCCCGCTTGCTATGGGCAGAGAGAACTGGCGCAAACCTGTAGTACTTAGTACTGAAGATCGCAAGGAGGTATGGAAAAGCAAGCAGCTACATGGTCGTTTTTATCGGGCCTTAAATGGACCTGACATTGATTTTAAAGCGTCCGTATCTTGGCTACAGTTCGGTAATCTTTTTGAAGAAACCGAAGGTTTTGTCTTTGCCATAATGGACGAAGTTGTCATGACGAAGAACTACCGGAAGCATATTCTGAAGGATGGTACAATTGACATCTGTCGGGCATGTCATTGTCCCGGAGAATCACTTAGACATATTGTTTCTGGTTGTTCTCGTCTTGCCAATGGAGAATATTTGCACAGACATAACCAAGTGGCCAAGATTATACATCAGCAGCTTGCTCTTAAATACCATCTTGTAGATCTTGAAGTGCCATACTACAAATATGTGCCCGACCCAGTTCTCGAAGATGGTCAGGTCACTTTGTATTGGGATCGATCTATCATCACTGACAGGACTATTGTTGCCAATAAGCCTGATATAGTGGTGATAGATCGATTGGAACGCCTCGCAAAATATCAGCATTCCTCATGATGACAACCTCTTTAAAGCAGAAAACGAAAAAGAAATTTAATATTTGGATTTGGCTCATGAGGTTGTTGACATGTGGCATGTTGATTCGGCAATTATTGTTCCAATTATCGTTTCGGTCCACGGTTTGATGGCAAAGAGCCTCGATAACCATCTGAAGAGGCTCTCGTTAGACGGCTGGATCAAGGGCCTGATACAGAAGGCAGTACTTCTTGACACGGCACGCATTGTGAGGAGGTTCCTGTCTCTAAAGCCCTAACCACCGGTAGCTTGGTCCCTGCACCCGATGCCGGTGGGACACTATTTTTTTAATATTTTTAAATAGATTTTTATTTTTGTAAGTATTATTTATTTAAAAATGTAAGACAATATGTTAAGAATAAAGAATAAATGGAATAACAGTCTATATATATGAACAGTATCCTGACCCATTCGACTCGGAACAAACACGAGTTAAGAGGGTTTATACCCAGTTATGAGGGTTTAAAAGCATAATACCCAATTGTACTACAACTGTACATCGCTTATCATGGGTGTCATAAATGAGTAAAATAACATACAGTACCAAATGGGAGATATGACAGTTTAGAATCATAATGATACGGATGGTTATTACTTACCAAAAAGTTTTCACGTCCAATTTCGGGGGTATAAATAATAGCTGAATGTACATCAAAGTAAATTTATTTCCTACAAAATTGTCGAATTAACACAAGTCTACTAGCCTCGCATTTTTCGCCCAAGTTTTCTTCAGTCAATTACCCCCAAAACATTAACGGCATGTTTGTGATTTAATGCTGTTACGAACATTAACTTAACACATTTATCACGAAGTTACAAATTAATAAAAACGGTATTAGAATATGAAAGCAATTTGGATCTCAGCAGTTTTAGAACGCTATTATTATAGCTGGTTTTCTTATCGTCTGCAGTTATAAACATAAAAGATAATAATATGGTTGTTAGTTTTATTTCAATCCCTTTGCTTGACTAATAGGAAGTGAGTTTTTATGACTGTTGGGTTGTTAAAAGGCTCAGGCTAGGGGTGAATACGTCTAGCTGACGATCCTTAGAGAAGTTTAACAAAATAATATAAAAATGTTATGTTACTTATAGTATATAGATCAAACTATATCGTCTATCTATACAGTATTAGGTATAAGCATTTTTCTAATGATTTCCTAATTCTATGAGAGTTTACAATCGATTTGTGGCAAAAGAAGCTGTTTTGTCATTACGGGTCCCCTTTCATGACCGTTTTTCGAACTCAAATCACTGTTGTCGAATGAAACCACATATCAGATTTAAAATAGCCCTTCATAATTGATTTTTAATATTTACGATTCTACCAATTGTACCGTATAATTGTTCGCACAACTTTCAACGCCTACCTTACATATTAATACTAATAAGCTTTCTTTTGAAGCAAAGATAGCCCATGTCTTTGCCCAGATTAACCTCTCTCTATCTTATAGCCAAATTTCATTAAGACCCAAATAAACATGCAAACAAACAAACAAAAATACTTTTGCATTTATGTATAAGGGTCATGTAAATGAATGCGGTCTTATCATTTTGTCCATTAGTTCGTCCTTACTTCCCTCACATTGCAAAGAATCCTCACATTTCCATGATTTTTAATGTCTTATAAATCTAGAGAGTGACAGTTGCTTTTATTCTGCGGAAAACATCTATGCCCCACGGGAAAACCCGTTTTCTGGATATATATTTTCTACATATCGAGCCTTTTTGTTTAGTTCCATTATTGGTTTTTTAATATTTACTTATTTCCCATCGAAGTGAAGTGACTTAGGATTAAAATTAAATTAAAATGGTGCTAGAGCCAACTCTCGTCAATTTACTGCTTGTTATTGACAACTGTAACAGACCTAATTTTAACATTATTGTATCATTATGTAAACATAGCATTAAGTGTTAATACTATGTTTACCTAGATGTCGCCCTCACTGTTTTCTAAATCGCGCTATCAAGATTCTCCATAAGGGAATGACCTTCCCGTGTATAATTTTATTTTGGTGGAATCAAGACTGCCACTCGCAGCGCACCTAAGGGCTACATCCTACTTGGAATAGTCGCTAAGAACACTGCTCGGAGTGACCTCTATGGTTCCCTTTTTGGATTAGAGAACCGATTTTATAAGGGATTGGTTCTGTATTCATTTTATGTATATTTTGGACGAGAATAAAATAGTCAAGCCTTCTCTCCGTGTTTCTTGTGACAAAATCAAGCTTCAAACCTCCTGCTACACAACATTATTAATTCGATATTGTAAGACTTGAAAATTGATAAAAAAACAGCAGAATACAAGTATAGACAAAACCCTCTAAAACATGGTGACCGATAAATCAAATTTATTTTTTTTAAACCACTGTGAGGAATTCCATTCTACTAAGACTTCTATAATAGTTCTTTGTATAAAATTCGTACAAATTTAAAAAAAATACCGAAGTAGGTACAATTAAATACGCTTCTTTGCAGCGAATCTCGTGGTAGCTTTTAAAATAACAACACAAACAGATGGTTGTTATTGTTCATTTTTATCTTCATTTAAAATAAAACAACAAGAGCACTACAAAAAACTTCTTTCTTTCGTGCAATGTACTCCGAATATTACTGTAATGGTACAATGAAGTATTTTGTTATTCCATTTTGATAAAACTTTTCTCTAATCAAGAATATCAATCCAGGTACCTCATTTGAGTACTGGGGTCTTTAGATTGGCTGAAATAGTTTATAATCTACCTGTCAAAACATCTATATAAACCTATGTTATGGATGAAATGATTAATCGACAATATAATCACTACGTTCACACCATATAATATATTATTAATATATTATATTATATGGTGAGAACGTAGTAATTATATTCGTTGAGAACAAAGCAAAGTAATGTGTTCATCGGACTAAGTGCTTAAACAATACATGTTTTTCCTTTATGAGGTCCTAGTTAAAATAAGTTTTATCAAATCACTGTAGAAACATCTTTTGATTCACCGAAGACACAATTTCAAACACGAGCTCAGTGAATTATGTAACTCAAAACAAAATCGCAATAGACTCATTGGGTATAAAAATACCCGAGCAAACCATTCGCAGGTTGATACCCGCCAAATGTAATTGGGACGAGCTATATCTGGACTAATCTGGGTTTTGCGGGAACATAACGAGATTGTTAGGGTGACTTACACATTCGCTGAATATTCAGATCGGGAAATGATTTGTCGAACGCTTAATCGGAAACCGTTACCTAGGATAGATTGCTATGTGACCCTAGAAGCTGCTGATGCGCTGCTGTGGTTCTTCCCTACTTATGTGGTTTACCAACGCGGGATTTAGTGGTTAAATTGTTTGAACCATAAATGTTTGTTTTGATGATATAGAATGGAATGGGTGTTTCCATGTATGATAAGTATGTATTTAAAGTATAGGTATATGTATTGATATCCGTGGTCTGATACCCATAACACAAGCAGGTTATTTCTAGCTTACTTTGGGATCAGATAGCGTTGTGTGAAAATTTCCGAGTAAAGCTGGGAGTTCCACAACATGTCCTCCCGGTCTGCGAGGTATCTATTTTTTACATTTAAATATTTAAAAAAATGAGAGCTACGTGAACGATTTAATCTTTCTACTAAATTATTTCTCTAATAAATCAGTGTGTTTAATAAAACAAAGTATACCATTTTCTGATAAATCGATAAAATTGACAAATACATTAAGTATTTGTCATGGTAAGGTTGTTGACATCATTAACAACAATGACAAATTCGTACGCATTTGTCATGTTGAAAACTATGTCCAGCTTTTAATTGATATGTAATTAACCACGATTCAGGGTCGTGTATACAGCATAAAAACATCAAACATCATTATTGTACTGTTCTATACATTTAAGCACCAAATATTCTATTCTACTAATATTATAAATGTGAAAGTTTATGAAGATGTTTGTTTCTCAATCACGCTCTAACGACTTAACGGATCGGATTGAAATTGGTTACCGGACGCTAAACGGATAAGTAGGGACTGTGCATGATAATTATAGAGCGAAGTTATAAAACTGCTAGATCCATTTTGATAAACTTTCCTGAACATATTCTTCATAATTTCCAAAAACCATAATATCTTTATGGAGTCAGATTAAGTATGTATCAGTAAATTAGATATGATACGACCCTGAAATAAATAAATAAAAGTTTATTGCAAAACTACAGCATCATTTCTACACTGATCTTACGAATGTAAAAAACCTACTTAATTACTTACAGCTAAAGCCACCTCCACCTTAACACATTATTCTTAATGTGGCCTACCATTATCCATTTATATCATACTAGCTGAGCGTTTTCGTTAAAAGCTCCCAGAATCCTTATTTTTTTCCGACCTATTCAACTAATATTCAATGTAAACCAAAACTCAACAAATTATATACGAAAACCTTACTCGAGAACCACTCTATCCATTGGTGATCTCAGTATGAAACTCCACGCAGTAGTTTTTAAGTTTATCGCGAACAGACAGACAGACAGATGCGGCGGGGGACTTTGTTTTATAATATGTAGTGATTGTCATAATTCTTAGAACTCCAAAATCTGAAGGTATGAATTGTAGTAATAAGGGTTAAATTTTTCGTGATTTTACAGGCTAATTTCTAATTATATTTCAGAAAAAAAAAATCTGTTCCTGTGACATCACTTATTTACCAGAGAACTAGTAGTAGGTATAGGAAATTACCTAAAATAAAAAAAAACAGATAGACAGATAATAAAATCTTAAGTGGCTTCATAGAGTTCGTCTTCTCTTGCACTTTGTAAGCTACTTTTGGGAATTCTAAACAGAAACTTTAATTTTAATTTTGTTTAAATATTCTCAATGCTCAAGTCCAATTAATTTATATTTCGTCAAACAAAGAATTTCATTCAACAGTGTTTAGCTACTTCAATATTCTCAGAGCTTATTATAATTCTCTCGAAGGACATTACTACGAAATGAAAAGTACTATTTAAAGTAAATTTGCTTGCTAAGTATAATAAAAGTAAAAATATTTTAAAATCTATTCTATAAATACAGTATACAGATGGAAAAGTTCAGTGATTTATTGCTCTCGTATTATAAAGAGTTAAGATTTGTTTGTTTACGATCGATAAACATTGAAACCTGCCAGTAATTGAAAAAAAATGTTGTGCTGAAGACATTTTTTAAATTAATTGTGGACATTATCGTACAACATCATCTAGTCCAAATTAAGCTATTATAATAAACTTGTGCTATGGGATCTATACGACTGATTTGCATACTTATATATTTCCAAATACATACATACCTACATAGAAACCCCAAACTCCGAAACAAACATCGGTGGATCACACATATATTTGGACCAACCCGGGAAACATACCGGTTACACTAGGTACTAATATGCGCCACCAAGGCAGTCAAATAAACTTTATGTTACTTCAGTTACGTCCCTAGGCACGGAGTGGACCCGTTTGGGCGAAGACCCTGACGGCCATCAATGTGGCTAGATTGCTGAGCCCACAGAGGTAGATTGCCGTCAGCAATCAAAACAATTTGGTTGCAAAGGGGGGATTCGCCACAATCACGGCCGTCAGACCGGTCACGGACGAGTGGCTGGAGAGGAGACACGATGCTCTCTCTTACCGGTTATGACAGATACTTACTGGGCACGGTAGCTTCGGTAGGTATCTGTGGCAAAGACACCGGGAAGTCAGCACTGCGAGGACCGCAGCGATGACACAGCGCTCCACACGCTGGTTGAGTGCACGGTGGACGCTTCTTTCAGCGAGCACTCTCCCACCCGAGTTCCGCAGTCGGCGGCTTGGGCGCCGCCTACGTGTCTACGCCGCTGACGTGTCTACGCCGAAGACTATCGGCCTCCACGACCGGGGGCCTGAGGACGGTGAGAGGGCTGCTCACTGTCCTTACAGAAGCAGGCCCATGACGGCAGCGTGACGTGATGGATTCACGCACGCCCCCTCCCCCCTTAGAAGCGGGATCACACCCGAAACCCCCCAAAGACGCGGGATAGCACCCGAACCACCCCCTAGGCCCTAGGCGAGGCCGCAGTGGCGGCCGTGGGCCTGTTGGGAGTCCTGGGACATCTCTTCTCTGTTGGGCGTTACGTGAGATTTTTTAGTCGGTATGAGTCCGGCATAACATCTATGAGGATTTTCCCTCACTTTAAAAAAAAGGAACGGAGTGGAATATTTCTATGCAGTAGTGAAAATACAGGCATGTGTGTAAATGGGGACCAAAGTATAAGTACATAGCATGTCACGAACTCTATATTGGAGCACAATTATTATTATTTTTTACAAGTAGTAATCCACTTATACTTGATAGGTACATTGTGAGGCACACCCAGCACCTAATCGTGTTGGCACTGGGAATACCTAGAGAACGATCCTTCAGGGATGCAAATCCGGACTCCTGCCAACTAAAAACCACATGTATCCTACAAAGGTTCAGAGGAACGCTTAATAATCACACGGACACGAACGTAAGTTACGATCCGTCGTTCCACACAGTTCAATAAAAGTAGTAATCCACTTATACTTGATAGGTACATTGTGAGGCACACCCAGCACCTGATCGTATTGGCACTGGGAATACCTAGAGAACGATCCTTCAGGGATGCAAATCCGGACTCCTGCCAACTAAAAACCACATGTATCCTACAAAGGTTCAGAGTCCCGGGTAAGCCCTCGGAAGAATACCCCAGAACTCACAGTTCTGCCCTAAAAGAGATGTTTTGGAACCTGTTAAACAAAAAACATTAGCAAACAACTAGTAACTTATATTATAGTGCAGGTGTATCATTTATCATTGTCGATTATTACAATAATTACACAAAACCTTTAAGGTGGGTCTACGCTAGACGAACCGAGCACGAGCGGAGCACAAGCGGAACCCTTCTCGGTTTCGTCGTTCGCGGTGCCAAGTGTGGACGTGCAACGAACCTACAACGATCACTGTCCTCGAACGTAGTTTTCCGCAGTGAGCTCGCGGCTCTTGGCGAATATGGATGATATTAATAATATTGCAGCAGTCGCTGCTGTTGCCGCGATTATTATAGCAGTGGTCAGCAAAAATAGAAAAAGGCCTAGACGATGGGGATCTACAAATATATATAAAATGAGATCCAATCAACAAAATTTAGATTTGCTAACCATTTTGAGAGGTCAAGAAGCAACTGGCCAATTTAAGAACTTTCTTCGAATGACATCGACAAACTTTGAGAATCTACTACGACTGGACCGCACATTGCGAAAATATCTTATATAAAATATCTATAATTCTTGGGATATACGAGACCATGCATCAATCTTCTTATTTTTTTTATAGTAATCCTCATGTTTGGGTTCCATATCAATGGATTATTTTGATATAATTCAATTAATTGCACGGAAGCATCTTCGGTCCTCGTTTCCATGATGTTCGGCTCGAGCAACCAACGTCTGTCACTAAACACGTCCACGAGCGCACTGCGAGCGCGAAGCAAATCCCTTTGTGTTCGTCAAAAAACCGACAACAGACGGAACGCAGCCGAGCACGAACGAAATGCTCGCAGCGCGCTCGTTCGAGGCTTGTATGTCGGTCCACACTATACGAATTGTGTTCGGCTCGTGCTCCGCTCGTGCTCGGTTCGTCTAGCGTAGACCGACCTTTATAACACACGTTTGGTTTAAGGTGTGACAGTGTAAGGGTACATGCGTCATAATGACGTCATCATAATTAGGTAAAGTTACAAATGAAAGTTTACACAAACGAACACATGTGCCTTGTATTCCTAAGGGATACATTACACTCCCTCATATCTCTAATTAATGAAAATTTCTTCCAATAATAGGTGGATAACACATTCATAGGTAAGGTACCTTTGGTGCTAAGTATTTAGACACTATAATATTATGAAGAACGAGACCAAAGGGAATCCAGTATTTTGGAATATAGATTTATATTTATTTTAGGGTCGGCCACGAATGGTAATTTTTCATCAGGTGGAGCGTAAGCTTGTATGCCAATTTTGTAGAATTAAAAGGGATGTAACTAAGTACCTACAAAAATAAGTACATATTTTACAGTTTCGTCTACTTTATAAAGCTGACCGAAGTCCATACAGCGCTCATCCCCAGAATATATTATATAATAAACACATAACATCATAATGATCACGCTTTTTATACCCGAAGGAGTAGGTAGAAGCTATGTGCCCACATTTCACCTTTCGATATTGTCCCACGTAATAGATGGTGCGCCGTATTGCCGTATTGAATTGGACAGAAGCAGGTTGTGACTGCCCACTATTAAAACTTTTAAGCCGCCCATAAAGGCCTTCCATTTGGCTCAACGACTACCATTTTACTAACAACCGGGACTAAGGGCTTAACATGCCTTCGAAGCAGGGTAACCCTCACAATTAAATGTCACAAATTGGTCACGTAGTGGTCACCTATCCAAGGACCGGCCATAGTAAATGTTGATTATTGCAGTAATCGTTGACAGAACACTGAGTACGCGACGCCACGAGCGCTTCAGTTACATTTTATATTCATACATTTAGTCACGCCTTTATTCATACATTTAGTCACGCCTCTGATTACCCCCTTCGGGGAAGGGGGTAATCAGAGGCATATTATATGCCCACATTGTACCTTTTTTTTGGAGTTTTTCCCACGTAATAGGCGGTAAGCCGTATTGCCGTGTTGAAATGGCGCAGGTTGTGACTGCCTGCTGTCGAAATTTTTCGACGACTGCTATAATTAGCGACTGCTGGTAACGACTGCCATTTTACTTAACGTGCCTTCCGAAGCATGGAAACGCTCAAATAAATGTCACAAAGTGCACATGATTTTCACTACGACTGGCCATTGTGAAAGTTGCTTACTGTAGTGATCGTTTACAGAACACTGGGTCCGGAGGGCCACGCGCGCTTCTTTTTAAAGTTACAATTTAAAGAACTTAATATAGTTAGTACAAGTAAATGATTCTAAATTTAACCTTAACGCGTAACTTGCGTGTTTACACGTAATTTTTACGGCTACCTCTGGGGGTCATAATGTTATACGGAACATAACTATGACATACAAATTTATATATTATAAATTGCCAGGATGTGTATTCACTTCCAAACGCACGCAAGACATGTCATGATGAAGACTACTTCTATATCATCATGACATGTCTTGCGTGCGTTTAAAGATACTATCTTAAAGTATACATTAGTACTAACTAATGTATACTTTAAGATGGTATCTGTATACTATAGGGATACGTATACTTTTTATACGTGTTGATTTTCTCATGGATGCTATGCCTGACTGGTGCCTTTCAATCTGCCTACGCCCGAAGGCCTCGGAATGCCCTCCGAAGAATAACCCCATGGCTTCAAAACCGTGAGAACATCTCTTTTCCCTGAAATTGCAAGTAGGCCAATTCTATATACCCACGTGGTATTTCAAATGTATATTTGTCTTTCGACCAGGTACGCTAAATTCGGCTAATATTGTGCAATGGGATTTTCACACAATTGATAAACATTCTTGTATATTTCCAAACATACAAAATATATTCAGCAACAGAAACATGCTCATAGAGATACAAATACGAGCAAACATTTTGAAATTATTCACTGTACTGTAAATGTAAACATCGTGTTTTACTTATTATTTAAACTAGTAATCATTACGGAAATTACATATTTACATACGAGAACAAACACAACATCTGCTGTCTCTTACCTGTATATACTTGTCGAAGTGAGGCATTCGTTTGTTTGGAGTCTCTTACTCGTAGATAATTTTCAATTATGAAAATCTGATTAATAAGTTATCAATTTAATGAAACTATTATTGGTCTACTCCACGGAACTGAAATACGACTAGCTACTTTTATAGACTAGAGTATGTGTATGCAATTATATAAAAAAACGAATCCTTGTTAATTTCACGTGATGTTGAATGGCAGCAATTTGACACAGTTTCGATATGGTACTCGTCCTATTTAAGTCCGACTAGCTAGACTGTCATGGTGGTATGACTTGTCATGTTTTGGCAGTTTATAGGACGCTTAATTTATACGCCGAGAAACCACGGCTCAGTGCAAGCACTGCGAGGAACGCAGAGCGGACACAGCGCTCTACACATTAGTGAAGTACACAGCGTGGGCGCAATAGCGCCAGGTCCTCGTGGCAGGTCTGGATGTGGACATTCTCTCGCTGGATACCATGGTGCTCCAGTGAAATAAATCTCTAAGTAAAGATTTTTCACACGTTAAAAAAAAATGGGTGCTTAACTTGCCTCTACCTCAGTCTGTTTGGGCCTTTAGGTTAGCAACATACCCTTAAATTGTTTTAACTCTCTATTATGATATTCTCTTACTTTAAATGAAATTAAAACTTTAAAACCCATTGGGCGCAACCTTTTGAGCTATTACTTTTTAGGTATTCGTAAAGCTTACCACATTTTGATATACAAACTAATAAACAATATCCAATATTTATATGCTAGGAACAAAACACTTCACATACATCAGCCCAGCCTAAATCAATATATCGGGTATATCCTATGATCCGATTGCCGCCTATTGCCATTTCTTTTTCCCTGTTATTGTAAAACTCTCGCAGAGAATTGCGACTTCAAAGCCTTGGTACAACGAGTAACTGATACGCTGTAAAGTTCGTAATTGGATATCAATGATAAAAAACTGGTCTACTACCAATTAGGGCTAACACGATCATACGCCTACACGGGTGTTGAGAATTGTTAGCTTTTATTATTCATCTCATAGACCATTTATTATAATTGGAATTAAATAATTCAATTTTGCCAAATAAATTCATAGAAAATACCATGTAGAAATATATAACTCTGCCCATACTGTAAAAATTACCGGGTGGACTCCACCATCTATAAACGTCCAGCCGAAACCCGTACCTACGTCTAGAATGATGTTCAGGATAAATAACCGTATAATTTAGGCGCTTATGTCGAAAGGATTTTCCAAAATTCTATATCTAAACGGGTTGAAATAGAATGCCTAAATTTCTGGAAGGCTGAGTTGCGGGCTCCACTATATTTTGAGTTTATATATTTATTTAAGACTAGCTGATGCCCGCAGCTTCACCCGCGTAAAATTTGTTCTTCCCGTGGGAACTTATTCCCGGGATAAAAAGTATCCTATGTGTTATTCCAGACTATAATGTATCTCTGTACCAAATTTCAGCCCGATCCGTTCAGCCGTTTGAGCGTGAAAGAGTAACAAACATCCACACTCACAATCTTTCGCATTTATAATATTAGTAGGAAGTAAGATTTTCGTCATCGTTTCTCTTAATTATACGCAAATGGTTTTGTTCCCAGTGAATTACATTACAAAATAAAATCATTCAATCTTAATAGGATATTAAAAAATCTTTATTCATATAGGTCACAAAGTAACACTTAAGAACCTCAATCTGATTGCTTCAACATTTACATTTCTGCCAGATTCGTAACGCAATAGGTAGAGCTGAAGAGTGAAAAACCTGGCAATGAAGCTCACGGCCGTTCCTTTTCTTTTTTTTTGTAATTATAATAGGGAATTACAATTCATTTAACAATGGTATAGTTTTTTAAACACGTAACTTAACTACATTTATATAAATACAACTTAGAAAACGTCACTCGGGCAGAAGTAAGTTCTCATTGATGACAACTTTGGCTCTTGGCTAATATTTCAACGCCAGTCTAGGTACAGATACTTTTAGCGGCTGAATAGATTGGTCTCGGTTTAAATATTTATTTTGACCTAGGCATCACTCTAAAATAAATTTTTAATTCCTTAATTCAACTCTACGAGACAATCAAAGTTCGAAGTATGTTGCGACTAAATCCGTCATTAAAGATAAGTAGCATAAAAATCAATTTTGCTTTAACAAAACGTGGTTTTATAGAAATAAAAGCGTGGTCAGTTATAGCGCTCGTGCCATTAAGTATACAACTTCAGACTCCTCATTTAATGGCTTTTTTAGTGTATGGTCATAAATACGCCTGTGTTTATATACTCTTAATAATTTTATTGCTTTAAAGTCTTACTAAACCGTGTTTTGATTTCACAATTTCAGATAAATCTCTTGAAATTCAGCTCGAGCTTTACAATTTAATGGGTAAAATACATACCTTAAGAAAAATAGAGATTTCAGATCACGTTTTTTAATCTGTTTTATAAGATAAAAAGAAATGTCAATGCCAATTATTTTATTTGTAAGCTTGATTTGAAGTGAAAATTCCTTTGGGTGTGTTGAGCTATTTGTGTAGAAGAATCTTTTAAATTCGCGTCACTGACATTTTTATTTCTTTTTTTCTTGCGGATCATGGATGCTGTACTGGACTTCACATACTAATGACGCATTGCGAAGCAGAATGACACTGACATACATCAACACATGCTTCAAATATCACTTTAATAGATGTTGTACACGATAGATATTTTTTTAACAGACTCCAATAAAGGAGGAGGTTACTCAATTCGACCGTTTTTAGGGTTTCGTAGCCAAATGGCAAAAACGGAACCCTTATAGATTCGTCATGTCTGTCTGTCTGTCTGTCTGTCTGTCTGTCCGTCCGTGTGTCACAGCCATTTTTCTCCGAAACTATAAGGCCTATGCCATTGAAACTTGGTAACTAGATGTATTCTGTGAACCGCATTAAGAATCTTATATAAAACTAGAAAAAAAGTAGTAAATTTTGGGGGTCCCCATACTCAGAACTGAAACTCAAATATTTTTTTTTCATCAAAGCCATACGTGTGGGGTATTTATAGATAGTTCTTCAAAAATGCTATTGAGGTTCCTAACATAATTTTTTTCTAAAATGAATAGTTTGCGCAAGAGACACTTCCAAAGTGGAAAAATGTGTGTCCCCCCCCCTCTAACTTCTAAACTAAGAGAATGATAAATCTAAAAAAAATATATGATGTACATTGCCATAAAAACTACCAACGAAAATTAGTTCGAACGAGATAGAGCTGGTAGTTTTTTTTTAAATCGTCATAAACCGCAATTTTCGGTTAGAAAAATCACTACCACTGCGAACGTATTTATGTTACTTGCTGCTACGAAACCCTTCATGGGCGAGTCCAACTCGCACTTGGCCGGTTTATTTATGTTAGTTCGCGCAGAACTCCGTCGTATATGGACCGATTTAAAAAAAAATTGTTTGTAAATAGATACTCCCAAGGTGGTCCCATTACAAGGAAGTCAGGATCTGATGTTATTTTAAACTATCGCGGTTTTAAAATAGCATCAGATCCTGACTTCTTTCTTCTTTCTTCGTTAAACTAAATTTAATTTTTCAGTTTTTAGTTTGGTTTGAAGTTGGTATTTTTGTTTTCATTATTTTTAGTGACGGGTAGACTGAAAATCTATCTATCTAGGTGTTAAGTCCTCGACAATAGAAATTAATCAAGCCCAAACACAAGGTAACTGCTGTATATCGTTAGGGAATTCTCTCTACTGTCTTTCATCTCCATCATCAGGTCTACTGATGATGGAGATGACGAAAGACCTAGATAGATAGATTTTCAGTCTACCGGTCACTAAAAATATGAACAAAAAATACCGACATCAAACCAAACTAAAAACTGAAAAATAAAATTTACTTAACACAAAGTTAGATACCGCGAAAGATAGATAGAAAGTAAGAAAAAACCGCGATAGTTTAAAAATAACAAAGTTAGAATATTCTGATTTATCATTAAAAATAATACTGCATTCGGTGCCAATGTGACTATGAGAGAGATTAATAATGGCTGCCTAAGCCTACGTATTTTTACTGGACACCAATTTCAGTATTATATTTTATGATATCTGATAAATCAGAAAGTATATTCTGATTTATCAGATATCATGAAATGTTGGTGACCAACTTTGTGCTAAGTAAATTTTATTTTGCAGTTTTTATTTTGGAATGAGGTTGGTTTTTTTTTGTTATTTTTTTTATTTAAAAGAGGTAAAATCCTATCAGTTCGTGTCACCGACATGCCTTTACTTCTGTAGGCAGTGTCTATGACCAATTGACCACCTTTTCTTTTATATTTGAAATTGGGTCACCCTCACACAAAATTTAAAATTTACATTTTCCTTATTTAAAAAACACTCCCACACACGAATATCTTCATCATTTACTTACACGCGAGCTACGTACTAAATTATATCGATTTCGTTAGCTGACCCGTCCCTGAGCTACCAACAGTATTGTATTTAGACATATAAACAAGTCACCTCGGTCGATCAATAGCAATCAGTTACGAGTCACCCGATGTGTGTTCGAGACTTCATACTGACCTGTCGGTGAATGACGCTCCCAAATTATAGGCTAAAGACTAAGCAATGTTTATTTATTCTTATTAAAAACTTACTGTGTACGTGCATGTTTTGTTTGTACTTAATGTGTTATAAACTGGCAATAGGCTTACCATCTAGTACACAATCCTGGGGTCGTCCTCCCAACCGTAGGCATTAGGGAACATGTGGTTTTTAGTCGGTGGAAGTTCGGCATATCATCCATGTAGGATATTCTTCACGTGGATAAAAAAATCTGTTACACAAAGGGGATCAAATCTAAAAGCTTTTTTTAATTGTGGAAATCCCTCTTGGATGCTATGCCAGACTCTTACCAACAAAAACCACACGTGCCCTTACATTAACTACGGTTGGTCTATAGAAAGAGACATACTAGACATCCACTTCGCACCAGTTGCATCCGGTCCTATGTAGTGGTGAGACTTACCACATTGGAACAGACGTAGACACGTTGTGGTTACTAGACCACTGACTGTGAAGACTATCGTGTTTCTAGTCGCCAAGATCAACAATATAACTTGCCTTTCAAAGTAAACAGATAAAATATAAAGTAAAACTGAATATATAATCTTGTCATAAATGATTCATAAAGGAAAAAGGTTATATCGCCATTAATAATTAAATCTGAGTTATTTTTCGTAATGATTCAAAGCAATCAATAAATTATTTTATATGATGACTCAAAGCAATCAATAGGTTATTAAAATTTGCTGTTGACTAAAGCTAGGTCGTCATAATTTATTCAAGCAATAGTTACATTATTGAAGACTTTATAATATTGATATTGAAAATTTTAACATTTTTTCAGGGTTCTGGCAGTAAGAAGCAAAGAGCTACGAACTAGTGCGTGAATGTAAATTGGTTCACGAGAAAAGAAAGACTGCTATTTAGCTCGCTGTTCAGCTTAAAAGAGAGATTGAATGCGATACAGATCTTAGTATGATCTCTTAACTCTAAGAAAAACTGTCTTTTGAAGTAAAACTTCTATAGGAGCGACTAGGGAGTTATTCAGATTTTTTTTCTGACGAAAGTAACGCTTACTATTTGAATTTTGAATAGCGGAAACGAACTATTCAAAATTCGAATGAATGATATTAATATCTATTATACATTTGATGCCGTCAATGGCAAAGAAGTTTTTTACTCCCTTATGGCGATACTGTTTTCCGCCGAAGACAGTGTGGATTTAATAAGTGTTTGTGCGGTCCACACCTAATAAAAGGCAAAGAAGTATTGCTTCAATCGCGCGTAAAGGTTATACGCACACACTTATTTTTTTCAGTAAAATGTTAAAATACTTCAAGTAACTTAGTTGTAAGTAGCTTAATCCAACTAATAACTCACCTTCCGTTCTTGTTTTCAATAAGGTTTAGTTGTGTTGAACAAAACTCACCTGTAACAAAATAAACTAATAAATAGATAAAAGGCTTATTTTAGAACGTAGTTCAAATTTCATTTTCCATAAATAAAAAAAAAACATTTTAATATTTTTAAATTTCTTTATACCAATAAGGTGGCAGACAAGCGTACAGTCCACAAGGTGGACTAGGTGGTCACCGTAGCCTTAACATATCTTTAGGCAGGATATATTATGAAGAAACAGATCAAAATCAAATAACGTTTTGCGGCATCCCACGTAGGACACGAACTAGTCATGCCACTAACAACATTCATTCTACATCACGTAGCTTTCCTCCTCAGGGACACACACTTATCCAAAAGGCCGTTGATAAATATGAGTAGTCATTAAACAGTTTCACTTATCTTATATTTCGTAGCTTCTAATTAGTAAAGACTTCCGTAACTTTATACTAATACGTTACATTTTTACTACATTTTGTAGTAAACTCTATTTAAAACATTTACAAACTATGTTATGTAATAGTTACAGGTTTGAAACATTTTGTAGCCTTCTTATTGAAATAGCATCAGGTTTGCTACATGCATATACTTTTATATATCAGTTATAATTTTACTACATACTGTAAACACTGCCTTTTACTTAAAACAGCTACAGCTTTGTTACATATTTATTTTGTTAAGTAGCAATTACAATTTTGCTACAATCCGTAGCCTTCTACTTGAAACAGATCCAGATTTGCTACATTATTCTCATTTTGATACGTAATACATGCACGTCTGCTACAATCCGTAGCCTTCTACTTAAAACAGCTACAGCTTTACAATTTTGCTTCATTTCGTAGCCTTCTACTTGAAACAGCTACAGCTATGCTACAAATTCTAACTCTGATATGTAGCAGTTACACTTGCTACATTCCGTAGCCTACTACTTGGAACAGCTACAGCTTTTCTTATTTTGTTTTTTAATTGTTAAAAATTGGATACATTCTGTAGCCTTCTACTTAAAACAACTATAGTTTTGGTATGATCATTCTTATGTAGTTATGTAGGTAGTTACTATTATGCTATATTTCGTAGCCTTCTACTTGAAACAGCTGCAGTTACGCTAGATTCTTCTCATATTATTTATTCTTTGCCATAATGATGGAAATAATTGTGACAATCAGTGATGAAAAAAATTGGACTTGCATAAAATTTGGCATATCGATACTTTGTTTAGGCTCAGTTATCCAGTCACAGGTCTATCCAAAGAAGACATATAATTATTACTTGTACTAGCTGTTCCCCGCGGCTTCGACCGCGTAGAAGTCGTTATCGCTTAAGAGTCATTATATCGTAAAATCACGAGACCCTCCTTTTGTGCAGTCGTTTGAAAAGTAGCCTATGTCCTTCCCAGGACCTCGAACTATTCCTTTACCAAATTTCATCTCAATGGCTCCAGCCGTTTAGGCGTGAAAGCGTAACAGACGGACAGACAGAGTTACTTTCACATATTATTATTTGTAAAAGTTATATGTTTGAACTGCAGAACTTGTGTTTATGGGCGTGTACCTCCTGTCCTAGCACTTGTATATTTGGGTCCGATTACAAAAGATTTCTCTTGTATACTGCCCGTTAAAAGCCATCAGGAGGGTGACATCAATTAAAAATGTAAATAAAAAACACGAAATTTCAAAATCTTTGTTAATCTTTTCATTTTCATTTTACCTGGTGACCAGTAACACAGGTAATTTATTACCTAATTCAGGCACCAGAGATCCACAACCAAATTATCTTGTAATTATGTAAATATAAGAAAATTTAATCCAATTTTTGGTTGTTGGTAAATAAAGAATTTATTTATTTAATTTATTTAAAATTGTATACCTAAATCATAAATTTTATGATCAGTTAGCATACTAATTTTCAAAATTAATCTTAATGTTCGGACAGGTTTCATCATAAATCGAATGAATATTGATGCAATTCTATACATTCGTGCCGTGTAACTTTCTAAAAAGTACCGGTAGATGGCGCCTACGTCGCCCCAAGACGTTTATAAGGTGGAAAATTTGGTTGGTTCCGAGTAGGTTTCGGTGGCTCAGTGGTTAAGCATCTTGCACGGAATGCGATAATCTTAATGTATAAATCATATTGATATTGGCAAACACAACATCATATAATATGTACTTCAGTAGGTATATCCGAAATATCAACAGAGTATCAATCGATATCACTAGAAAGTAAAGCACAAGAATATCAATGTGACATCGCTCCATTACTTACGGTATGAGTAAGCGCTAATGACTATAGTGTTGAGTCATTAAAAGTGAATTTCCACGAAAAAAGGCAAAATAAAATAATATTCTACCTACGTACCTATTTATTTTATTTTACCTAATCACTATTTTCTGTCAACGGAATTTCTAAATTAGTACTATAAGTCTTTAGTAATTATACATAACTAGCTGACCCGCGCAACTTCGTTTGCGTGATAAATGAAGAACCGCTCGACCGATTTTGTGCAAACTTCACATGAACCATCTACTAAATAGTCCGAACAAAGCCTAAACATTTGGTTTGGATAGGTGAGCCCGTTCTTGAGTTATAAAATTAAAACGAAAAGTGGCATTGATTTTTATATATATAGATATATTTGCCTGCAATAGGTTTAAGTATTGAACGATGGACAGAGAACTGACACAAACGCAGGATTAGAAGGTAAAGTCAGTTTTTGTAGTTAGTAAAAGACAAAGCGATTGCCATTTATTATCTGCTCTCTTTTGCTCTCTCCTTCATAACGTCACGCAAAGATTAAATAAAGTAAATGATATCTCATAAAACTATCAAAGGCAAAGGCATTAAAATTATATTGAGTGATAGAACCAAAAAGTTGGCAACGAGGATATATAGGTATGCACTTCTTGGCACTGCAGATGAGGATACATTATTATAGTAGCGTTTGACCCTTCCTCAAAACAACAAAAATAAAACATTACCACTATTTCATATTCATAAAATGTCTTCAGACAGTCCTTAATTAGCTAGATAGACATGTATTTTTCTGCGGTGTCATGAGTTTTCGCATGGGGATAGAAACACGGACGCTTGAAAATTGAACAGGAAATTCTGTTATGCTCTGTCAGCGGCGGAAATTGTTTTACAGGGACTGTTGACTACAAGTGATTTACTAGGTAGTATAAGACCATCGTTTCATCTTAATAAGTTCTTTACGGGAAAAGTTCAATCTGAAATTTGAAGCAGATTTAGTACCGGTAATCAGACTCATTTGCTGTGCTAGACAGCGAACTAACCTGTAAAGGTAAAATAACAAGTGTCGACTTAACCTTCACATTGGAATATTACTGATTAAACAATCTGGAGAGTTCGTTACCTACTTAATTATCTTTCCTTCATCCTTTTCTTAAGGGCTCCGGAGACGATCAATGCGACTTGATAAGTCTCATGTGGACATACACATCAATGTACACATACGTACAAAGAAAGCACGCACACTTGAAGCTACTTTCAAACCATCTGAGGTTTATTGATGCCAAGTTATTGATCGTCTCCGGGATCCGTTAGAGGAGTTTGATTAGTCATTTCTCCGTTATAATTAGTTAAGGCCAACTTTGACAGACAGTTCGTTAGGATTGACGGATCGAGGGTGTGTGGTGGGTTTATCTCTCCTTTCCTACCTTATGTTACGTTTGTAAAAACGCTTTGACATTAATTCATCGCCATTTAAGTATAGGTAATCACATACAATATTGTACAAAATTACATTCACATACGAGCGTCCACATGTATCACTACTGCGCTATACGGCATTCAATCGAAGTTTTGTTGAAGCCGAATAATTATTGGGTCGGTATATTCAATCGACATTTATAATAATTTATTCACAGGATCGATTGTGTGGGTTGTTTTTTGGTTGCGACCTTTAATATACCAGCTACTTTGTAGGTTTATAAAATACTTTTGAAAACTAGTGTAAGTAGGAGTTTATATAAAAGACCAAAAGTAAAACGGGAACTAAAACGACTACTGGTATTCTAGACAACTATAATAATCACTACACATACAATATCAAGGGTAGTTTCTCGTTCCCCGCTCCCACTCTATTCCCTCCCCCAGATTCCGTACACAACAGCGTAATCCAAAAGGAATGCAATTTGTAGATATATTTTTATTTATTTGCCGGTTTAAATGGTAGAATATCACTAAAGAATGTGATTACTTACATTTTACGTACCTACCGTATCATGGGTACTTATAGCTTGTAAGCTCGCTCCGTATTATTGAGGCTTTACCTCAATAATACGGAGCGAGCTTACAAGCTATAAGTGCCGTGTCATTGAGCTTTTTACAATCTGCTTTTGGCTATCTCACTGTAAATCACTCGCTAGCTTTCAAATTCGCCAACTTGCAGCTTGTAAACGCACTCCTCATCGAGGCTTTAATGAGAATGTTAAGGTGTGTCCTAAAATTTAGGATGAATGACATTTTTTTTTAAATGTGCCAAAGCAAATTAGATTGGTATCCTCTATTTGACCGCCAGTCTCTTCGTAAAATAAAGGTTGATGGGTTTCACAGCTGCAAACGAAATTATACTCATCAAATTCCAATTTTATTGGCGGTAAAAGCACGCGTGTGAGAGCTTAATGGATAATCCTTATACCTACTAAATACGTTTTGAATAAAATTTTAAATTATTGGATACTGTAACTCTTGAGTCTTCTTTCTATCTCGAATTAAACATTTCTCCATTTACGTTCAAACTTAATTTAAGTAAATAATGACTCACTTAACTTAAGTTTTAACCTAAAGGGAAAAATATAAAGTGCTTGTTGCATTAAACATTTTAAAATATTGTCTGAAGATGGATGATCGTTTAAGACATTCCCATTAATAATTGCAAACATTTCCGTACCATGGCCTGTTTCTATCGGTTTCGATACGACAATGGCGTCGAAAATCACGAAATCAAATAAAGATTTAAACTAAATATCTAAGTTCTTATTTGCACTGAAATTAATACATGTGTACAAAATAATCCAAAAACAAAATACAAATAACATCTCCCCAAACACTGCTCATAAAAACATAAAATATTTTTCTCCAATGGCAAATCCAATGTTATGAATCCAATTTTCCAAAAAAGTTCAGGTTTATGTGTAATGGCCTAAATTTCCGTAGGGACAACTGTATTATCTGTGATCCGGGATAATACTTTGAAGGCTGGAAGGTACAGGGACTTAAGAGAATGGACATTAACACTGTTCCTGTCATACAAAGTGTAATGGTCGGACAGACGACTTTTATTTGAAGGGTGAGTCGTGACCGGTAATGGATGACGCACGGACCGTGTAGGTAGGTACACGTTTTAGGTTAATCTCTTATTTATTTTTGGTTCAATTTTACTCTTAATACGGAGAGAGTGTAGGTACTGCATGTCATTTTATCTAATACACAAAAATTTCAGTGTACAAAAAATACCTCGCGTTGGAACGCGGCCCCGTGTGGGGCAACAGGAAAGGGTACAAAATGTCGCCACCCCAATTAATCCCAAAAGTTTCAAAATGACAGTCGTTAAGCCAAGTTGAAGAAAATTTTCAACTGCTGGTCGTCACGACATGCGCCTGTCCATTTCAACACGGCAATGGGCTGTGTTAAAATGGACAGTTCGACAATAATCACCACCTATAATATAACGTGGGACATAAAACTATAAGGTGCAACTTGGGCATATACTACCTGCTACTGCCTTCGCCTACCGCTTCGGGAATAAAGGCATGACTAAAATGTATTTTAGTATTTAGACTAAAATTGCCGTAGGGACCATTTATATGTCTAACTGCAACGTAACGGGGACGTTTATGCCCATGACAAACTTCAAACAAAAACTTCAACCTCCTTAGGGGTCAAATTTACCGTAGACCCTACAAGTTTTGTAGGTGTAGGGGCTTAGGCTGGGCATTGACAGATGAGTAAGTCAGTATATTTATTTTATTAGGGTCTAAATTGACTCTATACTTTCCTCTATCCCTCCCTTACCGCTTCTTTCTCTTCAGAGTGAAGGTAGAATAATATTCTCCACTGCCGAGTCCAGTCTAAATGCATTTGTCTCAGATTTGGCTATAATGAAAACTACCAGATGTCACGCGGTTTCCCCCGCGTAGTTCCCGTTCCCGTCGGAAAACGGGAATATATAATGCCTATGTCACTCGGGGACAGTGTAGCATCCCAACTGTGAAAAAAAAAAAAGTCGGTTTAGTAGTTCCGGAGCCCAAATAATCAAACATACAAACGAACAAAATAATCAATTATTTCCTCTTAGTACTATTCTTAGTAAAGATTACAATATTGGAATAGATGACTGTCATTGGATCTCTCAACTAGATATAGATAGACCATCTAGGTAGAATGTGTAAGTAAGAAGAGAGTAGAAGTTCTTAATGGAATTAATTTAAATAATTATTTATTTGCCGGTTTAAATGGTAGAATATCACTAAAGAATGTGATTACTTACATTTTACGTACCTACCGTATCATGGGTACTTATAGCTTGTAAGCTCGCTCCGTATTATTGAGGCTTTACCTCAATAATACGGAGCGAGCTTACAAGCTATAAGTGCCGTGTCATTGAGCTTTTTACAATCTGCTTTTGGCTATCTCACTGTAAATCACTCGCTAGCTTTCAAATTCGCCAACTTGCAGCTTGTAAACGCACTCCTCATCGAGGCTTTAATGAGAATGTTAAGGTGTGTCCTAAAATTTAGGATGAATGACATTTTTTTTTAAATGTGCCAAAGCAAATTAGATTGGTATCCTCTATTTGACCGCCAGTCTCTTCGTAAAATAAAGGTTGATGGGTTTCACAGCTGCAAACGAAATTATACTCATCAAATTCCAATTTTATTGGCGGTAAAAGCACGCGTGTGAGAGCTTAATGGATAATCCTTATACCTACTAAATACGTTTTGAATAAAATTTTAAATTATTGGATACTGTAACTCTTGAGTCTTCTTTCTATCTCGAATTAAACATTTCTCCATTTACGTTCAAACTTAATTTAAGTAAATAATGACTCACTTAACTTAAGTTTTAACCTAAAGGGAAAAATATAAAGTGCTTGTTGCATTAAACATTTTAAAATATTGTCTGAAGATGGATGATCGTTTAAGACATTCCCATTAATAATTGCAAACATTTCCGTACCATGGCCTGTTTCTATCGGTTTCGATACGACAATGGCGTCGAAAATCACGAAATCAAATAAAGATTTAAACTAAATATCTAAGTTCTTATTTGCACTGAAATTAATACATGTGTACAAAATAATCCAAAAACAAAATACAAATAACATCTCCCCAAACACTGCTCATAAAAACATAAAATATTTTTCTCCAATGGCAAATCCAATGTTATGAATCCAATTTTCCAAAAAAGTTCAGGTTTATGTGTAATGGCCTAAATTTCCGTAGGGACAACTGTATTATCTGTGATCCGGGATAATACTTTGAAGGCTGGAAGGTACAGGGACTTAAGAGAATGGACATTAACACTGTTCCTGTCATACAAAGTGTAATGGTCGGACAGACGACTTTTATTTGAAGGGTGAGTCGTGACCGGTAATGGATGACGCACGGACCGTGTAGGTAGGTACACGTTTTAGGTTAATCTCTTATTTATTTTTGGTTCAATTTTACTCTTAATACGGAGAGAGTGTAGGTACTGCATGTCATTTTATCTAATACACAAAAATTTCAGTGTACAAAAAATACCTCGCGTTGGAACGCGGCCCCGTGTGGGGCAACAGGAAAGGGTACAAAATGTCGCCACCCCAATTAATCCCAAAAGTTTCAAAATGACAGTCGTTAAGCCAAGTTGAAGAAAATTTTCAACTGCTGGTCGTCACGACATGCGCCTGTCCATTTCAACACGGCAATGGGCTGTGTTAAAATGGACAGTTCGACAATAATCACCACCTATAATATAACGTGGGACATAAAACTATAAGGTGCAACTTGGGCATATACTACCTGCTACTGCCTTCGCCTACCGCTTCGGGAATAAAGGCATGACTAAAATGTATTTTAGTATTTAGACTAAAATTGCCGTAGGGACCATTTATATGTCTAACTGCAACGTAACGGGGACGTTTATGCCCATGACAAACTTCAAACAAAAACTTCAACCTCCTTAGGGGTCAAATTTACCGTAGACCCTACAAGTTTTGTAGGTGTAGGGGCTTAGGCTGGGCATTGACAGATGAGTAAGTCAGTATATTTATTTTATTAGGGTCTAAATTGACTCTATACTTTCCTCTATCCCTCCCTTACCGCTTCTTTCTCTTCAGAGTGAAGGTAGAATAATATTCTCCACTGTCGAGTCCAGTCTAAATGCATTTGTCTCAGATTTGGCTATAATGAAAACTACCAGATGTCACGCGGTTTCCCCCGCGTAGTTCCCGTTCCCGTCGGAAAACGGGAATATATAATGCCTATGTCACTCGGGGACAGTGTAGCATCCCAACTGTGAAAAAAAAAAAAGTCGGTTTAGTAGTTCCGGAGCCCAAATAATCAAACATACAAACGAACAAAATAATCAATTATTTCCTCTTAGTACTATTCTTAGTAAAGATTACAATATTGGAATAGATGACTGTCATTGGATCTCTCAACTAGATATAGATAGACCATCTAGGTAGAATGTGTAAGTAAGAAGAGAGTAGAAGTTCTTAATGGTGACTTAAGTTATAACTGAAACTAGACTCAAGAGAAGTAATATAAGTTTACACAGTACATGAATTTTTGAAAACCTTCTTGCCCAAAGCATTTACCATGGTCAATAAATACGTCAAACTATAACATGGGTACAGTTAGATAAGTTTGGCTGTAACACACAAATTTCATCAAGAAAACGGCCCTTATGGCTCCTTTGGGAGATGGCGGGACTTTCTTTCCACAAAAGTAAGAGTCGAGTCACACCACACATCTATGTCAGTATATTGTTATCATCAAAATACGCATCAACTGGGGAGTAGTAGGAAAAATTGTGTTTCTACGTAATACGTAATCATGTTCGTGATTTTCTGCTTTTATTTTCGTTACTAAGCTAGAAATGTATCGCATATTCATTTACATTGCCAGCAGAGAGGTCCTTTGTTGTGAAAATATTCAGCAAAGGGAATAGCCTGGACAACAAATGAAAGAAGTAATTTGAAGCATTGTTTTTTATTCTATGCAACCAGTCTTCTGAGAACGACATTCAATCTGTAATGATACAAAAGAATTCATGTCCCATATTTGTAAGTGGGCATAAAGGTACCCCTTTTAAAACAGTTATAGGTAAGACTTCACCCCATCATCAGAGTGACAGTGAGATAAGCATGTAGGACTTTAACTGACTAAAACCACTCTTAGCTTCGTAGGTATAGGTGTTCAAAATACAGGTCAACCCTCAAAAAGCAATCGTCGGGCCTCTTACCAGCATTAGCTCCCATCCTTAAAAGTGTTCGTGGTATTTGAAGAACACCTTCTCTTTTCACTACAGAGAAATAATAAAAGTTCCAGTAGCACTCCGGGAGTGGCAACAGACTCGAGGTCCAGTTTTGAGGTATCAGTAAGCATAGCGAGTACCACATTTTTTGTTTTGTTTCTCAGCACAAAATGGCATTAAGCCACAGTTTATATAATATTTTTATTCAGTTTAATTAGTTCACATCATTACTGACTAAATCGCTCTAAGAAGTATTTATTGGATTCAAAAATATGTCGTTATTCTCAATGTGTACCGAGCTTAAGTTCGGATTATACTCCAGAGTGTATCAACTTCATACACATCATTCCCACAACGATCTCACGGATGACCATCCTAAAAATTAAGTTACTCGTTCCTTTGTAACTGCTCGCTTGTTCCAAAAGTTGGATATTGGTACTGAAAATAACCCACAAGTTTGTTTTGAACAAACCTAAATTTACTGTATGACCAATTGTTACATAATCTTGTAGAGCAAAGTTCCGTCGGTAACCCACGTTGCTTTTTGCATAATCTACAAATTAGGATTCAAAATACGGTTATGACTTTCAGGTACCTACTTTTATTTATCATCAGGCTATGCATTTTAATTAGGCATGTATTTCAATCGATATCTATATATTCCATTTTATACTTTTGATTGACGGCATTTGGTGAATCTTGCTATACACATTGAATAACAACACGTGTTTTCTTCCGCGACCAGAAGGACCGATGGTCACCGCAGCCTATGAACGTTTGCAACACCAGAGGCGCCACACTCGCGCTGCCGACCCTGTAAAAACCTTCTTAGACCCCTTTTGAAGAACCCCATACTGTAGGCGTTTGGGAAAACCGAGGCAGGAAGATCATTCCACAACCTAAGCGTGCGCGGAAGAAAACCCCTACCGGATCTAACCGTGCTCAAACGCTCCGGACGTAGGGTGTGAGGATGAAATCCCTGTCTATGGCGAGCGGTGCGATGATAGAAGGTAGCCGTGGGCATCATGTCAAACAATTCCTCAGAACACATACCATTGTACAGGCGGTAGAACACGCATAAGGAGGCATAGTCTCTCCTGTCGCGAAGAGGTTCCACACCACCTGTCAGTACAGGATCGTTGACAACTCTCACAGCTCGCCTCTGCACCGAGTCAAATGGGCGAAGCTGATATTCAGGTGCCCCCGCCCAGAGGTGACAGCAGTACTCCATGTGTGGCCGCACTTGCGACTTATAGAGAAGCAGTGTTTGCGCCGCAGTAAAGTACCGCCGCGCCCTGTTGAGCACACCGAGCTTCTTGGACGCCAGCCTGGCCTTCGATTTCAGACACAAGCTGTTCACGACTTTCTTCCACTGCGTCCCGAGAGATACCGGAGCGGCCTGTGTAACAAGTGTCCCCTGTACTGTCGTCTGCATAACAATGTACGTGTACTGTTGTGTAAATACAATATTTATTTCGTAAGACTCACCAGTTTCGCCTCATGGATCACAAATATTACCCCCAAATAGGTACGTACACTACCTAAATACTACACTCAAATATTGTGTAACATAATGTTTTTGCATATACTATGAAAAAAAGTAGTTATGACGAAAGCATACACCAATACAAACCAAAAAACCAAGTATGGGTGATACGGGCGTTCAAAGCATGTCGAGGGCGAAATATATCAGATTGTTGACGTCTCCTTGGACATTGTCGTCCAATAGCATTGCTAACAGTTTTTTTTTTCATAACCTTCATAATGCATCGTAGACTTATGACAATCTAGGTAGATAGTGCCCGCTGCTTCACTTGCATGGAATTTTACTCGCGTATGTAAAACGCCATGATAACTTATTTCGAAGATAATAAAAATAGGTAAAAAAACTTTTTAATTTAAACGGTTTTATGTTAAACATACATTGCAATGTTTAAGATAAATGTACTAAAAACCCAAAAATAATAAAATAGATACAGTCGTGGGAATTATAAACATATGCATAGACTAGACTAAAATAAAACCGTGGGGCACGTCAATTGTCTACAAATTATCGACTTAATGTGCGATAGAAGAATCGTTTAATTCGTCGTTAGGCAGTTGGCCCGCAGACGGTGAGGAAATTACTCACTATTTTCTTGCTCATGGAAATTCCAATAGTTATACACTCCATGTAAATAAAAGAAATGTTTCAACTAGTTTATCGTTGGACATTCACACTGCTGGCTGGCGAGGAATGCTCGTAGTTTGTCTTTAATCGACAAAACATATGATAAAAGTACTACTCGCTCATATGAAACCGCGAAAACTCGCTTATAATCGAGCTTGCTAGCTTGTTTCCACATTCTAGCCGTACTTATCACACGCCCATCGTTTTTGGTTGAACAACTGCCTAATTATAGTGTAACATTACAAAATAAACATTAATATTAATAATAAATAAAACAAACGGGGTGAGCTAAAAAACCGTTTAAAAACTAATTTATATGTTATTTCAAAATATAATGTATTTCTGTGCCAAATTCTAACCAGAGCCTTTAGAGTGAGAAAGAGTAAAAACCAAATACATTGAAACATCATTACACATTTACAAACTATCGCTATTAGTGAAAATTAAAAAAAAAATGACGTATAGTGTTTTCTCAAAATTTTCATGAAGTTTCATCATTGGATAAAAGAATTCATTACTTTACAATTTCATTGAGTCTACGTATTGGAACATGGAAAAGGCGGACTGGGTTATTATAAGCGTATAATACGAGGCACAATTCCAATCGCAACGTAATTGAGTTCTCTTACAGAAAAAAATACATTATTCGTTTCTACATTTACCGATGTAAAATAGAAATAAGAACCATGAAGAGATTGTTATCAAAGACTTGATACTTCAAAGCATTTGCATCTGTGTCGTAATTCTCGTACAAATATTCTTATTTTTTATTTTTTTATCTTTACTCAGTATGAAAATTTATACCGCCTCACTGGCGCCTTGAGTAGTGTAACCGATTGCCGCACTGAGGTCCTAGGTTCGATTTCCGGATCAGTCCAAATATTTTAGTGCTCCACAAATGTTTGTTACGGAGTTCGGGTTGTTTTGGGTGTTATAATTTTAAGTATGTTTGTCAATCGTCTAGATACCATAAAGCACAAGCTTATATATTATGATGTTGTGTGAGAATGTCCAACAACATTTATTAATATTTACATAGCACAGTTCGCACTTCGCACCCCTTCTGCTGCAGCGGAAGAGGCCAGCATAAGGAAAAGGAATAAATATACCGAGTTGGAGCCGTAGTACTACTTCGTGCCTGTAGCGGTGGAGACCCTGGGGCGCTGGAGGAAGGGGGGCAAAGATTTTGTAAGGGATATAGGACATGTGCTCACAGAGACGACGGGTGACTCTCGGCCCGGATCATTTTTGGCGCAAAGGCGGGCCATTGGAATCCAGCGTGGAAACGCAGCAAGTGTGATGGGCACCTTTGCGCCGGGAGAGGCGGTTTTTTTGAGTTGGTAGTTTGTAAGATTTTATTATGTTAATGTGAATTTTTATAACGAATTGATTTTATAATTACTTATTGAATAAAAAAACTCAATCAAGCTATTAAGTATTAATACAAGAAATAGAACTTTTCTTATCTTAATATGATAAGAATTAAGTTCTATTTTTTTACATACATACATATCATCACGCCTGTTTCCCATCGGGGTAGGCAGAGACTATGGCTTTCCACTTGCTACGATCCTGGCATACCACTTTCGCTTCTTCTACTTTCATAAGTGCTTTCATACACGCTCGCCGGTTAAGGGTACTCTTGACCTGGCCTTTTTCCAGCAGGTCATCAATTTGGTTACCATGCGTACGCCGAGGATGACCCCTACCAGCTTGCCCATTCATTCTCGCCTTATAGATCTGTTTAGTCAGTCCATTTTCATCCATCCTCTCAACATGTCCAAACCATCTAAGCATCCCTTTTTCTATCTTTGTCACTACATCTTCAGTTATACCACATTGTTTTCTAATCAAGCTATTCCTTTCTTTGTCCATCAATTTTACTCCAGCTATACTTCGCAGACTTCTCATTTCCACTGCATTAATTTTACTTTCATGCTTCTTCTGCCACACCCAACTTTCACTACCATACATAAGTGTGGGGATAAGCACACCCCTATGCACAGCCACTCTCGCCTTCTTAGACACGTTTTGACTGCTCATAAAGGTATGCATCGCCCCATTCACTTGATTTCCTGCCAAAACTCTTCTCTCAATATCCTGGTCACACTTTCCATCCCTCGTAAATTTTGAACCCAGGTATACAAATTCTTTCACCTGTTCCACTCTTTGCCCTTCGATAATAATAGGGCAATTCGTCATACATTTCTCTCTTTCAAAAACCATTACTTTAGTCTTACTTACATTCACTTTCATTCCTCTACCTTTCAGCGCCTCATGCATAATATTAACCATCAACTGCAACTCCTCCGCCGATGCAGCTAAGATCACCTGATCGTCAGCATATAGGAGGCATTTGATGGTCAGCTCGTTCAGTTTTATACCACACGCACTCTCTTGCAATTCTTTCAAACAACTGTCCATGTACAGGTTAAACAGCCACGATCTATTTTTTTAATATTTCATTAAACAAAATTACATATTAATAAATGTTGTCGGACATATATATACACCCTTTTTAAAGCACACATATAATACTCGTATCTACATAAAAAAACGCATCAATTTTAGCATCTAAACCTCATGGTAAAATCTCCAAAAATATTAAAATACTTTCATAATAATATTACCCTTGTAGCGTATGTGGAATTTTACCCCACAAGCGTGCGATAAGCTTCTCAATCTTTTTGAGACAATAAAACCGCGACTGAACGAATAAATGCTCTGAATTTCAACAACGCCAATAAAAGACTTAGTCGGCATCAAAGGATATTACAAAGTAAATTATCTGCCTAGTTACATCACATAATAAGGTACTGTGGAGAATAATGACATTTTTGTATTAAATTATAGCGTACGCTTGGGACACCGTCCCTGTGACATACAGTTTAGCTATGATATAGAATTTGTATGAAATATTGATCTAACTACTTGGTTTGACATGGGAATATCATTTTTCATGGCAAAGAAAACTGAAAATTGTGCTGCATGGGAATTGTAAAACAGAATAAAAAAAGGATAGAGATTGAATAGAAAACTCCCTCTTAACTGTAAACTCTTTCTCAGGTATTTTGTGAATTGGGACTCATGGAAATGTATGTGCCCTAAAAACATTATAAATATTGTAAGTAGGTACCTATTCGCATATTCATCAACAGCAACTCAACACCAACAACGTGTTTCTACATTCGCGACATTTTCTTTACCATACCAAACGCTCATGAAAATTAATTTAGTCCGCGGTTCACGATACCCGAGTTCGAAAATATTTTTACAGGCATTTGCATGTAAAAACCGCAAATATATTCACACGCTCTACAAGCGTGAACGTGACAGCTACCAGTAGAAATATGTATAATGTTTATTTAGTACTTATTATTTATGCAGAAGTTTTTGATACATTACGCTTCAGCTGTTCAACACGAAGGTGTTGAATATCTGAATAAACGAGAATATGTTGTACTAGAAAAACGCCAACACTTCGCTTCGATTTAAATTTCAAAATAAATAAATAATATAAAAAAAAATCCCTTTGAAATTTAAAAAAAGAATATTTAGGTTCGTCAAAATTTTTGTGACTCTACCGGTGCGGTGGTTTGGAAATGCTACAGACTTAGAAGAACCAAGAAACTCAGTCCGGTCCCTCACAAAATTCATCTTAGTATCTAATACAGTTTATTTTTAACCTACTTCAAAAAATTAAGGAGGTTCACAATTCGCCTGTGTGTTTTTTTTATGTATGTTAACCGTATGGACGGATTTCAGTTTTTTTTTCTTTTGTTCAATAGTGTTTACTTCTGAGGTGGTCCCATTTTCACCAGGTCAGGATCTGATAATGGGATCCAGAAGAAATCGAGGGCAACCACCGAAAATTGTAGTGGCAACCAACTAGTGCGTTTGTTAACTTTTTGATCAAGTGCTTAAATGTACTACAATTTAATAAAGTCTGGAGTAGATCTGATGATGGAACCGAAAGACAGTCGAGGGAATTCCTTAACGATTTACAGCAGTTACCTTGTGTTTGGGCTTGATTGGTTTGTATTGATGAGAACTTTAAACCTAGACACATATATTTTTTGCTCCACCCGTCAATTAAAATATTGAAAAAAAAAATTAATAAATAATTGAACCCACTTCAAACATATCCTGAAAAATAAAATTTACTTAGCACAAATTAATATGTATTTTCATTTATCAGATTTTATTCAATATAATATTGAAGTTGGTGCCATTAATAATACCTACCTAAACCTATGGGTTTATTTGGCTCCGACTTTAATATGACATTGAATAGAATGTGATAAATCAAAATACTTATTACTTTGTGCTAAGTAAATTTAATTTTTCAGGATATGTTGGAAGCCGGGTCTATTTTTTGTTAATTTTTATTTATAAAGAAAGGAGCAATTCGTGTCACTGCCAGGCAGCCTTGTCTTCTAAAAAGACTTTAATGCTATAATAAGCTTTCTGGCACAATTTAAATTCTATATGGTTTTTAAATTTATTAACTGTCAAACTTGTTATGGCTGTCGGCAATGTATTGTACATTCGAATACAATTGCCCGCAAAAGAATTGCTTATTTTATGAAGCCTAAATCTAGGTACCTACAGCCAATTTATTCTTATTTCTTAAGTTTAGTTTACTTTATTATGGATATCACTATTTTTAATAAATTTAAGTACTGTTATTTTTATGAGTATATCATACATTTTCACATAATGTACTGTGAATACACAGTAAGGATGTTGATATCCCTAAACTTTTAAATGAAAAAAAATGAGACATTATGAAAATTCACTTGTACTATTCCACTTTCATTTAAATTTGAAAAATACCTGACCAGGTATTTTTCAAATTAAATACCTGACCAGGTATTTATCAAATTAAAATAAAAGTGGAATAGTACAAGTGAATTTTCATAATGTATTATAACAAGTTCCATCAAGTGCCAACAATCGAAAGTATAACGGATATGAAAAAAAAAATAGTTTTTAATCATATTTTTCGTAGTTTTATACCAAAATATATTATGTAATACACTTATAATTTGTAGCACCAAGAGATAACGTAGCTTTCTAAAGGTGCAAGAATTTTTGAAATCGACGTCCTATTTTCCGACATGCACAAAAAGATGAGAAAAGATAATTTAGAAGTTTAGTTACGTAATATGAATAAAAGTAATTGGATTAATATATTACCTTTTGAATAAAAAAGTTATTTTTAATGAGCAACAAGCTAAAATTATGTAAGTCACGCTATGTATTGACACGCAACGTTAGGTATTAATTACTTATTTTATGAATTTTAGCTCTGTAAGTTTAATATTGAACTGAGGTTGAACAGAGTTCAACTACCTTCAAGTTCAGGTAGAAACAGTTAATATTTTTGACGTGTGTTTCCGGCCATTCATATAAAACAACATTTAGGAATGTGAAAAAAATACATATTTTCACGTTTTTTTTTACGTATTTTAAAAGCTTATCATTAATAATATCGATATTGATTTCGATAAACCATAAAAAAGGTCTATGATTGAATTATGAACCATTTAAAAATGATAAAATTTGAAATTCGACCATGCGACTCTAAACGCTCGACATTGGTTACTATGGCTGTGACGTCACGATGTTGTCCGTATCCAATAATTCAATCACTGTAATACGTACCTAACTGTTACTACAACTACTATGTTAAGATGACGTCACACACGCTCGGATTTGTCCAGGAGTTGTCGCCGTGTTTTTGGACGGTGGTTGTACTTGACTCATTATAGAATTTTTGAATTTTTGTGTACTTTTGAAATATTGCAACAATTATAAAAACAAAAATAGTTTTGTTATGAAAGTTATATATATGATCTTTTCATTTATCACAAGAAAAAAAAAGAAAGAAAAATTACATTCCAATTGACTTATACCCGATTGAACCGTACTATAGTCAAGGTTGAAAAAAAAAAGAAAAAAAAAAATAACGGAAAAAAAAGTTTGTTAGATAAATCCGCACCACTGTTATCGTTGAAAAAAAAAGTCCAAATCAAAAGAGGGTTATCACTTTAACGAGGAATACACTAGCATTCCTCGTTAAAGTGATAGCCTTAAACGGTTAACCCTTTATGGCTATCACTTTAACGAGGAATACTAGTGTATTCCTCGTTAACCCTATTTTCATTATATTTTGATACACTAGTATTCCTCCTTAAAGTGATAACCCTATTTTATTTGGACTATTCCTGGTTAAAGTGATAACCCTATTTTGATTTGAACCCTATTTTTTTCGCAACTTTTAAAAATTATCATCTTTGCCCACAATTTAACATACTTCTTCTTCTCAGTCGTTGCACTCTTAACAGAGTGGTCCTGGTCAACACGTTGAAGTGTTTGCGGCAGATGTAACTTGACTCACGATCTCTCGCCATTTCTCTCGGCTAGCGGACATCCTCGTGCACCCATGTAAGGGCCCTCCCACCAACGCTTTAACCTGGTCGGTCCATCGCATCGGTGATCGTCCTCGCGGCCTGGTACGCTCTTTTCTGCCCTGCACAACAAGGCGCTCCACAGAATCATCACTCCGCCTGGAGACGTGTCCGAACAGTTTTAGTATACGAGTTTGAAGCAAGTTTGATAAACGCTGTGTAATGCCGAGCTCGTGTAGTATCGAGGCATTGGTGCGAAATTCTGTCCACGATACTCGCAGCATTCTCCTCCAGCACCACATTTCCAGAGCATCTATCCTCTTCTTTTCTTTTCCTCGCATCGTCCTTGTCTCCGCTGCGTATAAAAATATGGGGAATATAAAAATGTTCGCACAAGCCGGATCTTAGTAGCTGTGGTAATGTGATTATTCCTCCAAATGATTTTCATTTTGTCCATAAAGGTTCTCGTTATTGCCATACTCCTTTTCACCTCACCCTCCCATCCACCGTTATTTGAGATTAAAGCTCCCAAGTATACGTAGGTAGGTACTACATCGCAGTTCATAATCTGGGTTATTTCAGGCGAGTTGTCGTTAGCACGGTCGACAATCAAAACTTTTGTTTTTCTGCGGTTTATTCTCAGTCTAAAGGCAGGACTCACACGTTCCATTCTTAGAAGCAACTCCTCCAAGTGGTCCAGACTGGAGGCAAAAAGGGTAGTATCATCGGCGTATCGCAAATTGTTAATTTTATATCCGCCAACCGAGACACCTCCCGTCCAATTTTCCAATTTAACATACACAGAATCAGAATAGTTTATTTGCTAGAAACATGGTTAAATAAAGTTGACAATTACAATTAGGTGGATCCAGCATCTTTTGTCATTTGTCATATTTATCATCAGCTTATTATGTTAACGACCACCGTCTGACCTGACGTTACTGTTCTTTCGATTCGAAGTACACCTGCCTATTATAGGGCCTCGTCAACCTCGTTCAACAGGTTCACCAATTTCAGGTGTAGCTAGCTTCAAATTCGAAGATCTTGATGGACACCCTTAAATAATTTAATGTAAACTGCGGAACAATGTGAATGAAGAAGAATGTGACAATAGAATACTTAAATTTTTGAAAATGATTTGCAGCGTATTGGTTACGAGATTAATACGTCACTAATAAATTTAAAATATGGTAATAAGAATTAGTTTCGAGCAGGATTCGAACCTCCGTCTTCTCGCATACCGAGCGACGCCTTTATCAACTCTATTTTTCAAATATTTCCACATTTAAAATTTATGATTAAGTTAGCATACTTATTGCTTTTCAAAAATGATCAATACTTCTTTAATTTAATTGAATACTCATTGTATGCCATGAAAATATAGTAGAGTAATAAATCTAGAACATATTAGCCTGAAAAAGATTATATTTAGACGGTTGCCATTTCAAATTGTACAGTAACGCACAAACGTAATTTAACCTATTTTATTTTTAGCTGTATTAACACAAAGTATTTTATTAAGGAATTGTTAAACCAAAAACACCACACAATATTGATATTTTTAGAAGAAAATAAGTTTGTCTTCTCTTGCAAAAACCGTCAATATGTCAACCCTACGCTAGTCTTTGTTTCGAACACTTACACTGTTGTATCGAAGAGCTATACTGTTCTTTGAGATATAGATCTATACTAATTGTTTGTAACTGAAAATAAACTACACAAAGCAGACATAGAGACAAGCAGACATTCATAGTCTTTTCGTTGCTAAAACCGTAATTAATGTTCGGTTAATTACCCATCTGGATATTTTATTTTTCAAATGCAATCCTATTTGCTAATTTCAGGTTAGTACGCGGTTTTGGGTACAACAATATACACAAATACAAAAACATACAAATACCTACGATTTTTGAACAATAAACCCCCATTCGTGTGGATAATTTCCTTTTCCACAGTAATTGGACGTTTAACAAATTGGCTACTAAATAACAAAAGGAAAAAGTTTTTCGTTGGGATCTACCATTATCAAAATTAAAGCATTGGAATCTAGAAGTATGTTGTTTGCCCTAATTATCGTGTTACTGTTCCTAACGGGTCAATTCTGGCTTTTAGTACGACTAAGGCTTTAATATGCAAATTGAATTTACGTAGCCACGTTTTGGGGCTAATTTTGTATATCATGAGTTCATGACATACACGTGAGCGGCTATTTACATAATGTGAAAGAGCTTGCTACCACACTTCAACATCATTATACCGAGTTATTAAATTGTAATCAGAACTTTGTGGGTCATAGGTATTTTTACTTTGCTGCCATCCGGTCTAAGGACTATGTTGTACGTATTTCTGTAATATTACAGAGTGTTTCTTTTAAAAGTTCTGTTAGTTTCTTCTGAAGAGTCAAGAAAGCCTTGCGTGTAAATACACTTAAGTAGTTGACTATTTAGTATCATTTAATTATACAGATCTGTATGTTATTAATTTAATACTGACTAGTGATCATTTCGTGTACCTACCGCTGGGTGACGACTATGGAGAGTAAGAGTAAGGCAGATGGGTATCCAGCTTTCTGGGTGGTAGAAGCAATAATCAAGCGTTGACGCCTTTATCCCCGAAGAGGTAGTCTATCTATTCTATACCAATATTATAAAGGGGAAAGATTTTCATTGATTGTTTGCATTGAATGGACTCTAAAACTACTGAACCGATTTAAAAACTCTTTCACAGCATTGAAGCTACACCTTCCCTGGGTGACATAGGATATATTTTTTTCCCGTGTTTCCACGGGAACGGGATCTACGCGGGTGAAACCGCGTGACGTCCGCTAGTAGATTAATCGTCAACCAAAGTTTAATGAAATGCATTCAAAGTTCATTGCAATATTCGATCGCTAGAAGTCATTGTATGAAAACTCATTCCACATTCAACAGTTCCCAGATTTATCAAACAAGGCAAATGCTTACACAATGTGGGTATGCAATCAAACTTGCTCTGAATGTTTCAAATAACATTTTAAACATGTAGATATTCAAGTTACTAACATGCAGAGTTCTAGTTACTCCCCATACATTGTGTTGTGGATATTACATTTAATAGGTATAAGTTTACTCCTGTTGTCTATTAAGTCTGCAAAACAGTTTAACTAGATCAGTTTAACTTAAACTAGATCATTAATGTTTGGCAAAAGGTAACCACAGTTCAAATGCCCAAAGTTGTTGCCCAATGGAATTATTTAAATGTAGTTTAAACTTGTTGCTAACAAGGAACTTAATTTACCTAATTATGGCCAGATTGGCCACGTGACGAGTAAAGTCACTATGGGATTCAGAAGCGGTCTTGCAGGACAGGTTACTTTTTGTCTTAATTCGTATAAGCCCTATGAATATCTACTTCTTCTATCGTATCAATAATTCTTTTTTATTTTCTTCCAAATAATGTTGGCATAAAACTTTGCCATCTCAACGGATCTGTCGGTGGCGTTAATAAGATCGACCTCAGAGCAGGATGTAGGACAAAGGGGACAAGTAAGTGCGACATGGACTACAAGGAAGCGCCTCAGTCACATGCGGCTAAGTCCAGATCTCGCATTCCCCACCTACATAGGTTTTGTCTAGACCCGTAGACCGGCCATCGATATCTACTAATAAACGTAGATATCGATGGAGTTGTGTCGTATTCGATAATACAAGTGAGTATACCTATTTCAATCATTCGTTCATTCATTTGTGATCTGATGTCAGCGAATAGTCTGTGAGTAGTGGATATTATTCATGAGTAGTTGCGAGAATGGCGTTTGAACCGTACGGATCAAATCTATGAATAGATGAGCAGTCTTCTTTATTTTTGAAGAATTTGATGTGATTCTTTCATCAGAGACGTTGAGCTATGAAATCGATAACTTACAATAACTATTTTGTAATGAGCATATTATACATATAAGCTGTTTCCTCGTATTTTCATTCACTTTACAAAAGTGAGCTGAAACAACATGCCTTTTATTTCTTACGACTATAAAACAAACCACAAAATCAAAGCTCTCCCTATTAAATAGAGTAGGTAATCATTGAATAGAAGCTCTCGGAAGCCGTAGTAACGGCGCCCATATATTTTCGAGATTAGATTACGTAAAGTTATGTCCCAGAAAGAGGATACAATAATTCTATCACGCTTACTAGATAGCTACAAGGGCTTAACAATAGGTTTTAGATACAAAATATAAAAGAATATCAAACTCGTTGTAGTAAGGTCGCAAGATGAAGGTAGATTTTGATTACCTTAAATACTCAGCTAGTATACATAGTAATTTAAATTTGCGACGTCAAAAGCTCTAGTAGGTTGTTACGTGGTTGAAGATGGGACTATTGTATTCGTCAAAAACCTTTTCGGGCGCAATGTGTTCGTAATAAATACTAATTACATACGAATCCGTAATCATCCTGCGTACATACGATGCCATGACGATCGATCAATTAAATAGAAATAAAAGGGTTTGTTACGTGTGGAAATTCTCATGGTTGCTAGGCCGGACTCAGACCAACAAATCCACAAAGTGGCTTACAATCTGCCTACGGCGGAGGGTTCCGGTTGCGCCATCGGATATACAAACCAGCACTACGTAGTTAATTGAAGGATACACGATTATTTTTAAAAGGGGTTGTTAAAGGCTTTTGTATTAGTCGGCAGCGCGAGAGTTTCATTTTAGCCAGATCCATTCATCCGTTATATAGTTATTATAGCGTGATTGAGTAACAAACACCCAAAATTTCCCTGTGTCCACTAAAATCCATTAAAAAGATCTCCCTTTCTCGCATTTTATAACATTGATAGGATCAACAAAAGTTCATACTGTAATTTTGTTATGTTTTAAAAGAAATGTAGCTAAACGTTACTACTCATATATCCCTTTTAAGAAGGTTACAAAGAAACACGTCCAAAACACTCTACTCAACAATAATTATTTCCTTATTATCTTGCCGTAATCGAGACCTTGAGGTAATTTAGACACTGCTCGTTCGGTAATACAGGTTCACTCGCTACACGCATATACAATAGTAAATCCAAAATTGATAAAGTTCTATTTATCACCAGTTTTTGGTAACGCTATGGTCCTAGTTGGTTTATAGGTACAGGTGCATCAGCAGTTCTAATGACACCGACAAAGCCTGTACCCGATACAGCTAGTATGGTACAAAACTGGTCAGATGGTCACCTCACAGACTTTCAACACGACAACAACAAACATAGTCACCGCCGACATGTAATTACTGTTAGTGCCATGATATGTTTATAATTATTTCAACTCAGTTATTTTGATATACGAGTAGACACTGTACAGTGACGATTCCCCAGTGCACGAGACTTTGTAAAAAAGTGGAACATAGATCGTGGTCATCGATAACCCCATGTTGGTACAAATTATTCATTGGAGTAATTAAAAAATAAAGCTCTTATTGATATTAATAACAGCTTTGGTACACATTTATTATCATTTATTTTCGTTATATTTGTTTCTGTAGATGTTAACTAGAATTTTATTAATAATGTCACCTAAGTTTTCGTCACATTGGCGAAGTCTTACTCAGTTTAATTGATTTTGTTTTTAATACGCTTTTATTAGGTCGTCGTCGTGTATGTAACTAACAATGTAATGGAATCTAAGGAAACTAATTTAACCATCTTCCAAGAATCGTAGCGTCATGAAAATTGGCAGATGTATGTAGTTCTGATGACAATACAATAATATGGTACTGTCAAACTGATATGATGATGGAGCCGGACGATAGGCACTGAAACTTCGATGGAAAAAGTGGAATCTAAGGTAGCTAATTTTACCAGTTTCCAAGGATCGTAGCGTCATGAAAATTGGCAGCTGTATGTAGTTCTGATGACAATACAATAATATGGTACTGTCAAACTGATCTGATGATGGAGCCAGAAGATATGCACTGGAACTTCATGATGGAATATCGTATTATATCTGTTTTTCAGTTTAATTGATTTTGTTTTTAATACGCTTTTATTAGGTCGTCGTCGTGTATGTAACTAACAATGTAATGGAATCTAAGGAAACTAATTTAACCATCTTCCAAGAATCGTAGCGTCATGAAAATTGGCAGATGTATGTAGTTCTGATGACAATACAATAATATGGTACTGTCAAACTGATATGATGATGGAGCCGGACGATAGGCACTGAAACTTCGATGGAAAAAGTGGAATCTAAGGTAGCTAATTTTACCAGTTTCCAAGGATCGTAGCGTCATGAAAATTGGCAGCTGTATGTAGTTCTGATGACAATACAATAATATGGTACTGTCAAACTGATCTGATGATGGAGCCAGAAGATATGCACTGGAACTTCATGATAGAATATCGTATTATATCTGTTTTTGGATTCGTCAGAAAAGTCTTGTAATGAACTTTGACCAGGCTTAGGTTTCAAGGTTATAATAACCCTTTTTTTAATTGACTTGTAAAACTATGCAATGGAATCTCAGGTAACTAGTTTAACCATGTTCCAAGGATCGTAGCGTCATGAAAATTGGCAGATATTTGTAGTTCTGATAACGATACAATAATATGGTGCTGTCAAACTGATCTGATGTTGGAGTCATAAGATATGAACTGTAACTTCATGATTGAACATCGTATCATAGCTGTGTTTGGATTTGTTAGAAAAGTCGTGTAATGAACTTTGACTACGATTAGGGTTTAAGATTATAACAAACCTGTTACATATTGAAGTTAATATTGAGTGTAAATATTGACATAGGTACCTGCATAAAATGTATATGTATTAGAGTAATAATGAAATATTTTCACATTAGTCGAACTCAGACAAAACACCATGTAATACAGAAATCCCTACTAATATTATAAATGCGAAAGTAACTCTGTCTGTCTGTCTGTTACGTTTTCACGCCTAAACCACTGAACGGAACCTTTTGATGAAATTTGTTAAAAAGATAGTTTGAGTTTAAAGGGAAGGACATAGGCTACTTTTTAACTGACTGCGCGAAAGGAGGGTAATAATTTTATGCGATAACGACTTCTACGCGGATGAAGCCGCAGGGAACAGCTAGTAAAGGTATAAATGTTGTGACTAAAAAGTCTAAAATAAATAAATGGTTTCAAAACCATAGAAAACTACGCTTTTATATTGCACAAAAAAACCAAAAATAAATTATGGTTCGTTGAATTTGCCTCTATTTCTGGGCTGAAGTGTAAACTATGTGCTTTTAGTTATAATATTTGATTGTAAAAGCGTGGGGCGCTAGAACAAGAAATACTTTTTTGTAAGCAAATTCCTATTAATACTAATCCTTGTATAATAAAAATCCTGGCGAAAGCTGCATAAGGTCGCACAAGAGCATTACGTTTATGCTGCCATAGGAAACGCCTCTTCTTTCAGGCAATTAAGTAGATACATGAGTAATAGTTTAAAAACACGAGAAAAACACGCTTTTATAAATGTGACCTTATCCTATTAATCTGACAAGATATCATTCAGTTTCCGCCAGGAAAGTCTTTACTGTTCCAGCGCCCCACGCTTTTACAATCAAATATTATAACTAAAAGCACATAGTTTACACTTCAGCCCAGAAATAGAGGCAAATTGAACGATCCATAATTTATTTTTGGTTTTTTCGTGCAATATAAAAGCGTATTTTTCTATGGTTTTTAAACCATTTATTTATTTTTTATTTGTTATTTAATCGAATTCAACTCAATCATTTATTTTTCCAGAATTTTAAGTGGCCATTCATTCTCACTCTTCTACTCACCACTACGTAGACGAAATCTAAAGGTGAAATGTGAGCATAATATGCCTCAGCATACCCTTGCGGAGATAAATGGCGTGATCAAAATAAGTGTACCTATGTATGTATATCATTATTATAAAACTAACATACTTAATTTTACAAAATTTCATTTTCGTGGTATTCCTACGTATTAATAAAAATAAATATAGGTTTAGTTCAATCCGTTCAGAGGTTAAATCTATGCAGGATGTAAAAAAATCCTCTAACAGCTAACACCATTAAAAAATTAGGCACTTTAGAACAACTCCTTAAAAGACATTACGTTTTTCATCCTATTGCTTCTTTATTAATCATTTGGTAATTACCAGGCCCGAAACGCTTAAATCATTAATCAGTTCTTATAATTAGTCTTTAAAGCCTTTCTCTTTTCTTCTAACCCAATTCTGAGACAAAACGACAAACAATTATACACATTGGACGCTTTATAATTGAGTTTAAAATTTTGCTTAAACATCTTCAGCAAAACAGACTGCGTCACAAAACTGAATTAATTACTTGAAAGTAGATAAGTAATGTAATTAGGTTTTTTTTTTTTTTTTTTTTTTTTTCTGACGCGGGGAACGCATTTACGCGCCTTCATCCCAGCTTCAGGGGCAGCTGGGATGGTGTGTGGGACTCCCGACCCGGTCCGGGATGGACCGTCCCACCCACTAAACCCCGCGGTGTTCCTCCTCACCCTTTAGCCGGGCCGAGGGATATCAAAAGATTATTCACGTCGACCCGGCTAGGGGCGCCCCGTTAATTCGGAGCTCTCCTCGGGGGAGCCAGATGGGCGGCTCCCCAAAGCTCTCTAAGGAGCTGAAAAAACCACGCCTGCACCGCTCTCGAGCGCCCCTCTGTCATAGAGGAGTCAGAGAGCGGCTGGCGCAGGCGTGCGCTAATGGGCACCCCCGGAACACGGGGAAGGTGCCCACCGCCATGTGACCGTTGGAGGGCGGGGTCCCCCAACCTTACGCCCTCGGTCATGAAACAATCGGGGGACGTGCGCTAGCTCCTAGCGCAGGCGCCCCCAAACTGCATGACAGGGCGGGAGCATTTACCCAAACTCCCGCCCTTCCATGCAGTGCCTCTCATACTTCGCTACTATCGCCTCGCCAGCAAATGTGGTGGAGCGACAGCAGCAACACGATACAATCGGGGGCGCGCAGTGAACTCCTTACTGCGCCGCCCCCGAACTGCACGGCGAAGCGGGAGTATTTTCCATTACTCCCGCTCCCCCGCGCCTCCCTCTTTGCCGCCATCACCTCGTCAACTGACTAGGCAATAGCGGCCCAGCACTGCTGCTGCCGACCGTGTTGCTACTCACGGCCGGCAGCAACACACACCACCGAGCACCCCACAGGTGGGCTGCTCCCGCCTCGGCCGGAATTTGCCAGAGTAGCACCACTCCCCCACAGAGGAAGGGGAGTGGTCGCTACTCCGTTGCCCAGGATGCACCACGAGGAGGACCCGACCCATTGGGGTCCCGAAGATGTTCGCAGGACCCCGCATCCCAATGTAATTAGGTTGTAGTAGAAGTAAACAATGGCGGTTTGTGCTATGCAGTTCTTACTTGGACGGAAATATTAATATTCTTGTTATTTTTTTTTTTTTTTTTTTTTTTTATACCACTAAGGTGGCAGACAAGCATACGGCCCACCAGATGTACCGGTGGTCACCGCAGCCTATGGACGTTTGCAACACCAGAAGCGCCACACTCGCGCTGCCGACCCTGTAAAAACCTTCTAAGACCCCTCTTGAAGAACCCCATACTGTAGGCGTTTGGGAAAACCGAGGCAGGGAGATCATTCCACAACCTAAGCGTGCGCGGTAGAAAGCCCCTATCGGATCTAACCGTGCTCGAGCGCTCCGGATGCAACATGTGAGGATGAACACCCTGTCTGTGGCGAGCGGTGCGATGATAGAATGTAGCCGTAGGCATCATGTCAAACAATTCCTCAGAGCACAAACCGTTATACAGCCGGTAGAATACACACAGAGAAGCAAAGTCTCTCCTGTCACTAAGAGGTTCCACATAACCTGCAAGTATGGGATCGCCGACAACTCTCATAGCACGCCTTTGCACCGAGTCAAAAGGATGAAGCTGGTATTCAGGTGCCCCCGCCCAGAGGTGACAGCAGTACTCCATGTGCGGCCGCACTTGCGACTTGTAGAGAAGCAGTGTTTGAGCCGCAGTAAAGTACCGCCGCGCCCTACTGAGCACTCCGAGCTTCTTGGACGCCAGCCTGGCCTTGTCCTCCAAATGACTTCGGAACTGAACGACATTGGAGATCTCAACACCAAGGATCCCTATACTTTCGGAGATGGTGAGTGACGTGCCCTGAAATTGTGGCGCCACAGTAAATGGGGTTTTCTTAGCAGTGAATACACATACTTGAGTCTTGGTGGGGTTGAATTGGACAAGATTTTGTCTTCCCCAATCGGACACTCTAGAGAGAGTAGCCTCGATTTCGGACACAAGTTTTTCACGACTTTCCTCCACTACAGCTCGAGAGATACCGGGACGGCCCGTGTAACATGTGTCACCCGTACTGTCGTCTGCATAACAATGAATGCCGTCAATGGACAACATGTCATTGATATGCAGCAGAAACAAAGTGGGGGACAACACTGAGCCTTGTGGTACTCCAGCGTTTATGGCCATGCATTCAGAACAGCTGCCGTCAACAACGGCCCTGATGCTTCTACCGGCCAGAAAGCTGGACACCCATCCACATAAATTCTCGGGCAATCCATAGGAGGGCAATTTCGTTAGAAGACCACGGTGCCAGACCCGGTCAAAAGCTTTAGAGATGTCAAGGCTCACTGCTAGAGCCTCGCCTTTGCTCTCAATAGCCGCCGCCCATCGGTGTGTGAGGTACACGAGAAGATCGCCTGTCGAGCGACCGTGACGGAAACCATACTGTCGATCACTGAGCAGGTCGTGTTCCTCAAGGTACCTCAGGAGCTGTGCATTAATTACACGCTCCATCACCTTTGATAATAGGGAGGTGACAGCTATAGGCCTGTAATTGGCCGGGTCGGTCCTGTCACCTTTCTTGGGCACAGGATGCACGTAAGCGGTCTTCCACGACGCCGGGACTTTTTTCATGGAGTAGGAAAGCGTGAAAAGACGTGTAAGTACCGGACACAACTCCGCACCACACCGCTTAAGCACCACCGCGGGAATGCCGTCCGGCCCACTCGACTTATGCACGTCAAGGGTATGAAGCTCCCGCCTGACATCCCGCTGCCTGAATTTAATTTCTGGCATTGAAGTGCCACACCAGGGGACGTCAGGCGGCAGCGCACCTCCATCGTTCATGGTCGAGTTGGAGGCAAAGATAGAGCCCAAAAGGTCGGCTTTCTCCTTGGCACTCTGGGCCAGACTACCGTCCCGTTTCTGCAGGGGTGGTAATCCTGACCGACAGAAGTTTCCCTCGGCAGCTTTGGCAAGCGACCAGAATTCACGACTTCCAGAAGGGTAGCCGGCTAGTCGCTCACCAATTCTGCCGACGAAATCGAACTTTGCCCTGGCAATTGCTCGTTTGCTGGCCCTCGAGGCGTCATTCAGCTTGCGTTTCACTTCAGATATGTTAGGATCAGAATTTTTGCGAGCCGTGGTCCAAGCCCTGTAGACAGACTCTTTCAGCTTTCTAGCTTCTCTGCAAGACCGATTAAACCACGGTCGCTTTTTTTCCCCTGCAGGGATCCAGCGGTTAGAAATGTAGCCTTCCATACCTGCCAAGATCCCCTCAGCAACTGCTGCAGAGCAGGTGTCCAGATCGTCTGATGTGAAGCAAAGCCGCCTCCACGGGTACGATGCAAAGAACTCACGCAGTCCATCCCAGTCTGCCGACTTATAGTGCCACACATGTCGCCACTCCTTGGGCCGGCGTGGTTCCGGCCTTGCTAGTGGCACTCGCGCCCGAACAACACAGTGATCTGATGAGCCAAGAGGCGCATCCACTGAAACAGTATATCCGTCCGGACGCGTAGTCAGCAGCAGGTCCAGCAACGAACTCTTTTCGTTCTCCCGGTCCGGTATTCTCGTGTGAGATTTGACCAATTGGGAGAACCCATAGGTCAGGGCAAATTCATGAGCAGCTTTCCCCGCAAAGTTAGTGATCCGAGAACCTAACCAGTCAACGTGGTGACCATTGAAGTCTCCCATAATCACTATCTCTGCGGAGGGATACCGCTCAATGACTTTGTCAGTCGATCTTTGCAGGTGTTCAAAGAGACGGACCGTGTCCGCGTCACCGCTATGAGACCTGTAAATGCACGCGTAGATCCGAGTGTGGCCCCCGTGATCCACGCGCGCCCACAATACTGACAGGTCCCTGTCTTCCAGGCCCTTGAGACGGCGACAGCAGATATCATCCCGGACGAACATGCATACCCCAGCCTGTGCCTTGAAGTTAGCCTCAAGCTTATAGCCGGGGTACATCAAGTAGGATGTATCAACCGGACATGAAATCTTCGTCTCCGTCAGGAAAAACAAATTAGGCTGCTTAGTTTCCAAGTGGTTGTGGATTGCGTTAATGTTGGAGTGCATTCCCCTGATGTTGCATAAATCCACAACAAGTGTGGACTTCGACGAAACCGCTGTGGATACCTTATTCTTTGTTTTTCTTGCCATGATTGTGAAATAAAAGGGGATATAAGAAGGTAGGGGGTGCCTAGGTACCGGTGGCGCAAGAGACTAAGCGAGCCTCATATTCTCCAAAGGCAGGCACAGGTAATGCGGTGTACTGTCACGGCGCACGGAAGGGCCCCCGGTCCCCCCCCGATGCGATGGCCGCGTCCACTCCGGTATCCTTCTCCGGCACGACCACAGCACCAGGGACTTTTCACAAGCTGCTGGTTCAGCCTCCTGGGGCGGAGATTAAGTAATCCCCAGGTTCGGGTCCCGTACAGCCTGCGGGCGGTCAGCGGTCAACCGTTTCACCGGGTCTCCCTGACCGCCGTACCAATACTCCGCGCCTATGCCAGCCAATAGAGACAGTTGAGACTCTGGTCTCACCGTCACCGGTACAAAGTAACCCCAATGAGCACTGGGACCCTGCTCACCGACGGAGAACATAACCCAGCATGGAGCCAGGTTACTATTACCGCGGTCTTCTGCAGGGTGGAGGTACTGCCCCAGGCGGGCTGCTCAACGAACGGAGTACCGTTATGCCCTTCCTCCTAATGTGGGCTTTTTCGTTAATCCCTAAGATACTGAATCTTAGGAATCTACTTGAAAAAGCCACTACTGTACCCTCAGGGTGTAACGTTAGCTCCATGAGAAGTAACGCATATCCCCTAAACCCCGAGGGGAAATATTAAAGGGTTATGTATATTAAAGGGTTTCACCAACATCTGTTTTAAGTATTTTTACCAATAAAGTGACAAAGTAGCGAAAGCCTGCTATCCGTTTCTGTGGGAAATTTTAAAAGTCTTTTTTAAGAGATGGCAACGTATTACAGCGACGTAATGAACATTAAACATTTTTTATTAGGCATTTTGAAGTGACTTTGGGCCTTGGGCCGGCCACATTAGCAGAACAACCGGCCGATGGAGCAAACGAGCTCTGGAGTGGAGACCGCGAGTTGGCAAACGTAGGGTAGGACGTCCACCCTCCAGATGGACCGATTACGCCACAACACACGGTCCTGCGCCTTCCGCATCCAGTCCCAGCCTGCAACTTTTTCTAAGTCTAGACATCTGATAAACATGCTTTTATATTACACACACATACACATGTACAAACGCGCACGAGCGCGCCCACACTTCCTCACAAACATCCATACACCGTAGAAAAGTAAATAATTTGTACCTACTAGTAATAATAATTTATAATATTTTAATTTAATTGCATGCTCTCAATTTGTTAGTTGATTTGTTTTCTTTATTGCGCATTGAAATGTTACCTGTTTTAAGTGATACTGTGATTATTGCTGGAACTTATAGCACAGGTATATCCTATTTAACTACCCTGCTGTTATTATTATTATTATCTTTATTAACCTTAAACACAATTTACATAGTTATTCCTTATTTCTATTTAAATTACTGTACATTAGTATTACATTTTTTTTTTTACCATATTCACTAGAAGAAAGGACTTTACCTATCAACCCCACACTAGGGCGAGCCTGTCTCGTGGAGTTTTTATGTGGTATTACCAGTTTGATTTTAAAATTACAGATTAGCTCTAACTTGATTTCATATTACATACCTATATAGTAATTTTTTTTTTAATTAAATTTTGAATTACATAAAAATTGTTTGTAACATTAGATTATATTATTGAATTAAATAAATTATTAAATTAAATTGTTAGTCATATGATTTATACAATAAAAAAGAGAACATCGAATAATTATAGCTGTAGTTATAGTCAGCTGCTTATTATTTACGTGCGTTTCGTGGGTTGTGCATTTACTGTACGTTGATGATATGTGTGTATATGTGTTTCTGTATGTGTGTGTAAATGTGTTTGTGTATGTATGTGTATGTGTTCGGGTAGTGAAGAGTGTGTGGATGTATGAGTACAAGCATGTGTTGCAATCTAAGAGAGCACCTTGAGAAGATTTTCAGATTCAAAATACGACTGTGGTAGGAGCCATTTGCGGACCATGGTTTTGACTTCACTTGTTCTAGATCTTTTTATGTTAAACACTTTTGCTACCTTGTTATACATATAAATTAGCTTAAATTCTTGCATCTTCTGTGCAAACTTAGTTTTGGTTATGACTGGAGGACACCTAAAAACCCTACGCTCCCAGAGTCGAGGATATTCAGATGACTGTATAACAATCCTGTGTTGCTTTATGATCAGTTTTTGTCGCACGTTTAGTGTTGAAGCCTCCGTGTACAGATTTTCGGTGGGGAACCAAAATGGTTTTCTGAACATAACCTTCAAAACCGATCTTTGCGCTCGCTCAACGAGTAGCATGGCAGAAGTGTCGACTCCACCCCACACTGTCAGGCAGTAGCTCAGTATCGACTCACACAACGCCGTGTACACCAGTCGCAGTATCCTTATGTCGGCTGAGCTACGTAACAGCTTCATAATGTAAATCAGCTTTCTGGCACGTTTTGCAACTAATTCTATATGGGGCCTGAAACAGAGTCTACTATCAATTACAACACCCAGATATCTGACATTCTCCACCATTTGGATCGATCTGCAGGTACAGACTCGAGGGTCACAGCCTGCCGAGTGAATCTTAATTGTGTAGGATTGTGGAGGCGCTGATGCCTTACTTTTGTAAAAGCATATGTAGTTCGTTTTACCAGTATTTAATGAAAGCAAGTTATAGTCCAACCAATGTTTCAGCCTCTCCAAAGTACTCTGCGCATTTTCATGTACAGATGCCCAAGAATCACCATGCAACAGAATGGCAGTGTCGTCCGCATAGCAAATGGTTTCCGCTTTTGGTGCAATTGTTCTATGGATATCATTCATGTAGATTACAAACAGCGTTGGACCCAGAACACTTCCCTGCGGAACCCCAAAAGTAATGCCTGCTTGAGCGCTGACATAATCTGATACCTTCACACACTGCCGTCTGTTAGTTAAATACGTCTCAAACCATTTCAGTGGCAATCCTCTTACACCAACAAATTCCAGTTTTTTAAGCAGAATTGGAATTGACACTGTGTCAAACGCCTTCGTGAGGTCTACAAAGACTCCCAGACACTTTTTACCGTTATCCAAGTATGCTGTCACCAGTTTGGTAAGGAGACTCACTGCATCTTCTGTAGATTTTCCGCGTCGGAAGCCAAACTGATTCTCAGATATAAGTCCGTGAGCTTCAAGGTAGGACATAAGGCGTTTATTTACGATTTTTTCTAGAATTTTAGAAAATGTTCCTAAAAGTGACATAGGTCTGTAGTTCTCAGGGACTTGTTTGGGACCGTTTTTATGTATAGGCGTAACTTGAGCCTCTTTCCATTTGTCAGGAAACACACCCGAGCTCAGACTTAGATTAATAATGTGAGTTAGTGGTCCTACAATTTCCTTTTGGATTCCTTTGATTAATCGCGGTGAGAGATTGTCTATTCCGGGTGCGCTATCACTTTTCAGATTGGAAATGAATGTATTCACTTCACAAACATCAGTTGGTTGCATGAAGAAAGTGGTGGCAGCTCGCTCTCCTAATTTATGTTTTTGTGCTACAGTTTCATGGGTTTCGTCTAAGGAGATCAGAATTTGGGTTGCAAGTTTTTTACCAACAGTGGAAAAGTATTCGTTGGTGTCATCAACAGACGCCTGCGGGGTGGATTTAAATTTTAGTAGTTCACTGTTATACTTTTGATTACCACTTTGCTCAGTGATATCTTTTATAGTTTTCCATAAGCTCCTTGAATCGTTTTTATTTTGTTCCAGTTTTCGACTATCATAATCTCGCTTTGTTTTATGAATTAAATTTGTAAGAAAGTTCCTATAGCGTGTGTAAATAAGTTTTTTAAACTTATCGTCTGGACTTTTTTTGGATATCTTATGTAGTTTGTCTCTATGATTCATGCATCTTATGAGACCTGGGGTGATCCAAGGCTTACATATATACTTAGAACGGCTAATTTTTTTATCTGAAGTGTGCTTCTTTATTGCACTGCGTAAAGTTAAATGAAATGCATTAGTTGCCTTATTGACATCCTGTTCGGCCAGCACTTCGTTCCAGTCATTACTTTTGAGTTCTTTTATTAGTTCGGGAATGTCAATTCTACTCATTTTACGCTGCAAGTTGTCTCTATTAACTGGAATCACCATGTTGTATCCCATCATTACCATTCGGTGATCAGTAATGTCTACGTCGCAAATAAGGCCAATAGCATCCTCGTGCCGCGATTTGAGAAAGATGTGATCAAGACACCTGTGTAATCTGGTTGGCCCTGATATTACCTGTTTTAGCCCATGTTCAGACATAAGGTATGAATATTCAGATACAGCACTGTCTGATAGGTCCAACAGATTTATGTTTATATCCCCAGTCACCATTATTGTTGAAAACTTGACAAGGGACTTAATAATTTTATCAAGCGAAAAAATAAAGGTGTCAGTTTGTCTATGTGATGGAGAACGATAGATGGCTATGAGAGCCACTTCACCGGGGAGTTCAATCACGAGACTTTCAGCTTCTAGAATTTCTGGCTCCGAAATGGATGAGTTCCAGCAATCCCTGATGTAGGTTACAACTCCTCCACATTTGTTTAGATTATTTACTGTAGAATAAGCCTTATAGCCGATTAATTGTCTGACTATTGGGTTAGTTGCCAGGTGGCACTCGGTAAGAATGATGACATCATAGTTTATGTTAAGTCTTTTTAGCGCAATGCAGAAAGCATCGAAATTTGTTTGCATACCTCTTATGTTGAAAGTCAACACCTTTAGATTATAGTTACTGTGCAAAAAATTCTGACATAATTCCAGTCTATCGAGTTCTAGACACTCAAAGTTTGTAATTTTATCTATTTCATTAGAAAGAAAAGCTGCCATTCATGTTTTACGATACAATTTTCTTGGTAATAGCGAATGGGTGTAACGTGTCAAGAACTCGACGAGGTGCGAATGAAATACTGCTGGGAATTTTAACATGGAATTGGTACGAATCTTTGTTTTTAATACGTAATAGCAGTAAGCCAAGTATACCGCCGCAGGCACAAGCTGTGACCCTTTAGAGACAGTAAATGACATATCAATGTTGATGACTCCTCTGAGACATTCATGTTGTAGTTCGTTGTGTATGTAAGTATGAGTGATGTAGTTGTGTAGAGTGTAAATGTTCTTTGTGCAAGTAATTGATAGTGTGTCCAGCAATGTAACTGATATTCGATTAATGACTTTTATAATGATGATATTATATAAGGAACGAAAGTAATACGTGCACGATTTGTAACAATGCATTAAATTGTGACAAAGAAAAAAGTACGAAAGCAACTGCGCACATAAGTATTGTAAACATAGCATACATTTAAAAAAGTTAGTATTAATCTAAGTAAAGCTTTTGGGTGCATAGACAGCTGACATTCCATTTTGTTTATTCGCATGCCTGAGGGAGTCCGATCTTCTCATCAAGGTCGCCAGGTGTTCTAACAGGGATAGCAGGTTGTTTTTCAGCTTTTCGTACGTATATAGTACCGTTTCGCACCCAACAGAAACGAAAGCGATGCAGTTCCGCACGCTTTCGAGCCTCACGAAATAACTCTTTATTTCCTTTGGACAAGCGTTCGTTGATGTAAACATTTGTGGCAGTGCCCTTGATTAAATCCTCCGAAGTAAGCGGACGTCTACTTTTCGCCGCTTTCAAGATATTAGTGCGTATAGTACGGCGGGTGAGTCTCAGCACAATGGGCCGTGGTTTTTCTGTCAGGCTAGTCCTACGTTTACCAGTTCGATATACCTCGTCTATGTCAGCCTCAGATAACTGTACTCCTATCTTTCGTGCGGTTAACAATGTGATATGTAGGAGGTTTTCATTATTTTCCTCAGGAATACCCATTATTTCTAACTCAGATTTCATGTCACCCTGTTCAAAATTGAGTAGCTTTGTTTGAAGTGCACTGATGGATTCTTTTAACATTAAAATCTCGTTATCCTTACAGCGTATTTGATTGTTTAAGAGCTCAAACTTCTGGTTGAGTGTGTCAGACACGTTAGATAATTTTGAGCCGATATCTATGTTTTGCTGCCTTAGGTCACTTATCTCCTCACGCAAAAGGCGTATTTCCGTCAGTAGTAACGAGGTTTCGGACTCCGCCATACTGATATCTGATGGGCTTTCTCTTCGCGGGCGCTTTTGACGAACAGATGCGGTAGTGAAATCCGGTGAGTTTGAGAGTGCCTTCTGCATGTCTGGTTCGGATTGAACATGCGCGATGTTTATATTAGTGGCTCATATTTACTGGCAGATTTCGGTGGGGTACGTTTAACGTTAGGCATAGTTTATGTAAAATATCCGAAACAAATAACAAAATGAGTGGTATGAGGCCGGATTCGAACCCGCTACCTCTGACACGGGAAGCGGAACACTAACCAATGCGCCACAGCTACATGCAATTAGTTCTTCAAATAGGTGATTACAATATTGTTTAGTGATATTTCAAAACTGGGCGGCCACTCGTAACTCGGAACCTGATTGTTGTTGCTAATGGGGTCAAAGTCCAGTCTTTTGTTCACAATACACTGTTTTGACCAGTTTTTGAATTTCTAAAAAACTTTAGCACAGTTTTTTGTGATTTGCACTTATATTCACGAAATAATTCCGTTAATTATTTATACCGTTCGATGGGGCAAACGGTGGTGGGTTTTTTGTTATATTTTTATAGTCACAATAAGCACTTTATTTACACTTTATAACTATTTTAAACGGAGCCAATAAGTAACACGTATGTATCTGTTTATTCGTTTATACCCACTAACTACCGGCAGAACAAACTTACATGAAATGGTAAAACTGTACTTGGAACCTATGCTTTTATAACGAACAGTTATGTATGTGGCAATGAAATAAATAAATAAAAATAGATTCTTAAAAAAAAATTCTTAAGTCGTACCGATTTTAGATGGAAAACCCAAACTTCGAAACAGACAAATTGAATCACACAAATATCAATTGACGACGTTGCATATACGTACCACTGTGCCACTGATGAACTGTGCTAAAATGAACTAAGATGTTTAAGTATTAGCACTGAATAACAAGACAATGCCCATAATCTTGGTATGCATTGACTTCATAAAGTTATTACGTCGTAAGAAACAGGCCCCTTACCTATTTCTAAAGATAGTAGAATATAATCTTGTTACTCGTACTCCGCTTCTGTTTGAATAAATGTTATCAAATATTTTCTTAGCGATGGTAGGTATAGCTTAGAATGCATATTTAGATTCAGTTTAGTACTGCATTGAATTAAAAATGTATAAAAAGCAATGCAAACAACCTCTGCATGCATTGATTTGTTATTATTACGTCGTAAGGAACAGGCTATGGAGCGCAGCTAACTGTCTTCGCATTGAGAACTTCAAACAAGACTTTTAGTATACTCATAAATTCTGTTGCGTTTGAGACATAACCGCTCGTAAAGATGTCAATTTGAGTCATGGAAGATTGCATAAATTGTGCCAAAAAGGTAAATAAATCAATACTGATATGAACGGAGAGAAAATTATGCCGAATAATCTGTTTTTAATAAGTTCTGGCTGTGCCCCAAGACTTAGCTTGTATCATACGAACTGACCCCGTAGCCTGTGATTAAAATTAATATATGGAAATACTTACGAGCATTATAAAACATCCGAACAAATCCCCAAAGATGTGGGATAACACCCGGAACCCCTAGGTAAGGCCGCAGAGGTAGCCAAGATCTGTTGGGAATCCGGGGGATATCCTTCCGAGGGCTTACCTGGGGCTCCCAACCGTAGGCAGTAGGTACTACCGTGTTGGTTTTAAGTCGGTAAGAGTCCGGCATAGTAACCATGAAAAAAAAAGACAAGCATTATAAAATAATGGGAAAGTCAGTAATTATAGATGTGTATGTTTTTGTGTTGTGTTACACTAACCATAGCCGTACGAGCTTTAATAGCTCATCAGATCTCACAAAAATTTTGGTACAGGGATAGAATATAGTCTGAAATAGCACATAGCCTACTTTTTATCCCTGTAATAAGTTCCCATGGAATGCTCGAGAAAAGAAGATTGCAACAAGTACTTTGTTTGTGAATTTTTACGAATTATTTTCCTTTTAGTAACAAAAGTGTCAACAAAGTGCTTAATTTATACTTCACTCAATAAATTGCGAGAGATAAAAGTATTACTTTTTAAAAATCAATTGGTCAAATATAATAGAATAGAACCGGAGATGCAGGAAATTTCTTAAATGTTGGAAGGATATTGGCAAATCGAACAAAAGCAAAGCTTTCAAACATTTAAATATTATTGATTTTTCAATCAGCACTTTTAGACCGTGTCCAATTTTGATAGGAGTATCAAGAAAAATACGTTCAATTTCTTTTCCATCACGATGAAAGAGAATTTAATGTACCTTTATGATCGAATAAGGTAATTTTTGTCTAGTTTTTTAAATATATTGTGGAACTGACGTTTAGCGTGAGTGACAAGTGCGAGTCGGACTCCATGACGCTGGATTTCGTACCAAAAAACAAGGAAACATTTTTAAATTTCAATATTTATTTTATCTTTCCGTTTTTAATATTTGCTTTTTCAACGGCAACAACTGAAGCGCTCGCTCCTTCTGAGGGCTTACCGGGGCTCCCAACCGTAGGCTGTTAGGTAGGATATGTGAGGTTTTTTAGTCAGTAGGAGTCCGGCATAGCACCCATAAGCATTTTCCCTCAAATTAAAAAAAAAGTAAAACGATCGCAGTTTCTAGCTGAGTGTTCTGTAAACGATAACTAAGTTAGTGTTTTTACTCTATGATCTATGATCCTGAGATGGGTCACAGTCGTGGTTTTTTCATTAATGAACATTTCCTAGCATTTAGGTTAGAGGCTTATGGAATGCTTAAAATTTTTCAACAGCAGGTCGAAACAACCTACGCCTGTCTTTTTCTTTTTTTTTGCCACCACATGGAAGAAAACTGCTACTAGCAAATTGTCCGTATAATGGTCCGGATAAACCCTTCACGGAAAAATGCGTGACTTCGTGTCAATGTATCATGACAGAACTTCGAATTTTTCGACTTACTACAGTATTTTAATTCAATGAATAATACAATCGTAAAATTGGTAACCTGTAATTTCAACAACCTGCCGTTCAGTAAACGTTGAATTTCACGTACATAAAAGCAATAATTTACTCTAAGTAGTACAACGAATCCATAATTTATAATTCATGAACCCAAAATGTCACGAATATTGTGAAATTGTTCCTGATATGAATATAATGGGAAGTTTAGTTGGTTTGGTTATCCTCATCTTTCTGAATAAAATCGTAAAAAAGATTGAACGACTGACATTGTAAATATTTTCATATATTATTTTTCATCAAAATAGATAGATTAGGTACAAAATTATGTTACATAAATCGGTGTGGTAGTTCGTTTTTTGGTACATTATGACGCTGCCTTCATGATGTATCAAGAAACAGAACGCAAGTATGAATTGAAGTGAATAGTTCCTGCCATTCACGCGAAAAAATAATTTCGAAAATAGTCTAACTTTAAAAATGGAACATAGACGTAAAAGCGTCCAAGTAGTTTAGGAGCTGCCTCTTAACTACCTACTTGTGGTATTGAGCCGATGTTGATGAGTTTTTCTGTAAAAGATCACCATCATCTGAGCATTAGTTCCAATGGCATAAGAATTGCTCACTGTCGTTTATTGAGAGTATATTTTCACTATTTAAAATTCTTGTGATTTCAGAACAACAGTCTCCTGTCCTGTCAAATTCAAATAAAGAAGGAAAGAAAGAAAAATCTCTATAATTTCAAAGGTATTTAAAGGAGTGTGGGATTTAACTTTTCAATTAAAGAATATTTAGCAGTGAACCTTCGCGTTCAACGTTCATGTAAATTATATTGCGCACAAACTGCAGAAGTGTAGTCTGGCCATAAGTGCAAAGATTACATGGGACAGAAAAGTCTGTTCACTATCTATATCAAGTAGTGATTGAAATGAAAATGTAGGGTCTTTTTTATTAAATAGGGTACATTATACATACTTTATTGTTCTACATTTTATGATATGCATTTTTATCAATAGGTAAGTACCGACTTCATCAATGCATACTCCGATCTCCTATTTTGAAGTTCGAACCCATTCATCAGATCAGTCGTTTGGGCAATGTATAGGTCTAACTTAAACTAGTTATGTTACTATACACAACTAGTTATATTGCTAACCTTTTATGAATTTTGTTTCAAAATTAGATTTTTTAAGAATAACATACACATACATAAAAGTGTTATTTAAAATACGTGATTTTTATGCTATAAGCAAATTTTCTTTATTTATAAAAATTAATAAACTTTGTGGTAGTTAATATTAAATTTTCTTTAATAGGTGATGGAGATAGAAGAAACTTAATTCCAGAACTTACGCCGTCAACGATATGAACTAAATGAAGGACGAACAAACTTTTTATATAGATAGCTACAATCTACATGTTAAAAGACAATATTATATCGACAGTGTCCTGTAAGTAGACGGCGTTCGTTCAAACGATTTTATATGACCTTGATAAACTTCGATGGAACAATTGAAATATTTTACTAACGTATAGAATAGTCTGGAGGCTCGTAATGAAATATACGACGAATGTCCATCAATATTTTGTATTTTTTTATATCTATAATAGGTATTTTCATAATAGCTAAGTATTCAAAAATGATAAGAAATTCAACAAATTTTAATACGGCGTACAATCATACCGTTTTTCATGAAACCCAAAAAAGTACCTATGTAGAATATCATTTAAACCGCAAACTAAATAGAATATGTAAACAAAACTTAACACTTACCTCTCAAAATAATCTGCAGGATGACCGCCCAAGAGTCTTTATAAGCGCTCACTTCAAAAAACTTATTAACCACTGAAAAAAGTCGCGATCAAACAGTTCACATTTATAATAAAAATCCATTTGCTTCCACAGTTCCACTACACGTTTAATTACAAACGTACAGGATGTTTCAAAAGAAGTTTCAAGCTTCACGCCTTCGCTTTTTGGCTTGGTATTAAAAATTTACGTTGAGAACATGCGACGCGGTTTCACGGGCGTGTAGACGTGTAGCCGTCTCGAACTGAACTGCGGGAGTGACGTATAAAGGCAGCTACAGACTGGTAGATGACATTTCCATAGTATCTACTACGCTACGGTTAAAATGTAAACAAAATTTTCCTGTAACGAGTGCGTAGTAGTTAGGGTGCCGGATTGTATGCTTTGAGAGTTTATCGTGCACTGAGGTGATAACACACAGCTGAGGTGGAAGTACCAAAAATGGCTAACTTCCTAAGATTTTCTACTTTTAACAGGTCATATACCTATATTAAACAATAAGGATCTTGATTAGGGTTTCTTTTTCTTTGAAGGTTGTTTTTTTATTTATTCACACAACAGTAATTTTACAATATTTCAATGTAAATTGCCACAAACACAAACCTCTAAGGGTTTGTCTGTGTGTTGGCGAGTCGTTCATTTGTTTACATTATGTATATTGACACCACACATGCCACTATAACCATAACTAAACATACACAGAATAGTTTTCGATGTAATAACGTTTTGATTAATTTAAAACTTTTCGAACCCTCCAAATATAATGCTTGCAATTTATTGTCTTGTTTAATAAGAAAATTTGATATCCAATACTCCGCAACTCTTGTTCCATACATGTTTTTATATTTAGGTAGACTGTATTTATTTTTATGTGTCATATTTCTTAGATAGTTAGGTCTCCTTTTTTTGTTTATTAAAGGGATTATGAACAGTAGTCGCTGCAACAAAAGTTTTACGTAATAATCACTTCATCTATACTCTATACTAATATTATAAAGAGGAAAGATTTGTTTTTTTGTTTGTTTGTTTGTAACGAATAGGCTCCGGAACCACAAGACCGATTTGAAAAATTCTTTCACTGTTGGAAAGCTACACTCTTTGCGGTGAACGGCTATATTTTATTCCCGTCCCACAGGAACGGGAACTACGCGGGTAAAACCGCGTGACGTCCGCTAGTCATTCATAAGTATAGTATTTTTGCGCATGAAGAGTTTTTTATGTGTACATTAACTTCTTATTAGAAAACAGTAGTAAACTTTTTGATACTGAAGAAGTTTGAGGTTTATAAGAGAAACTAGCTGCCCCGCGCAACTTCGTTTACGCCACATCAAAAAACTCATGGGATCTTTTGAAACTGCCCGTTTGCTTTATCATAAAAGAGCTTAAAGATTAAGTCCATTCTAAAATAATTCAGTCCCCGCAGATAAAATCTTTACATTCAAAGGAATCCTTGAATTCTAGGTTTAGCGAAAGTTGAGATGTCTCTAATTTCTGAACCACAAAACCCTCAATAAAAACTTGTGTGGAGCAATGTTTAAAGTACTCCCTTTCCCACACTAAAAAAATATTTGAAATCGGACTACGCAGTGAGAACTTACAGCTGAAAAAAGTATCTTTCATCCCCTCTCCTGAAGGAACCGCGCAAAACATCGGGATCAAAAGTATCTTAGAACCTTCTTTGGATCATAAGCTCAGATTGTGCCAAGTATCATTCAAATAGATTCAGTAGTTTCGGCGTGATACTAATTCGGGATACAGACAGACAGACAGACAGTCATGAAAATTTTAAATTACATTTTCGGCTTCAGTATTGAATAGAGAACGCCCTACAATTAAAATTTTAAAATATCTTCCATGTACTCGGTACCTCTCGACCCTTAACAGTTTTATTAAAAGTATAGATTAAAATTATGGAAATGCGAGACAGAAGTAAGCGATCAAATTTTCTTCACGACACAGAAATATTATGTATGTATGAATATGAATTCATTAGTTGTTCGATAAAGATTTATGTGATTCTTAATAAAATAAAATAAAAATGTTCTATTAGTTTTTAAGTCTTTTTTTAAGAATACTGTATGTACCTACTCGTGTACAATAAAGAGTTATCTATCTTTATATGTGGCACGTCAGCTTAAGGCATCATTATGATTTCCCATGTCATCGGTTTGAACTTACGAGTACTAAGGTAAATAAAAAACAACGCAAAACATATTCCTCGACTGTCTATGAGCACCAGTTTACCCATTATAGATATTTCCCTTACATTCGGTGATACAGGAGTCCTGAAATATTATCATAACATAACCCAGTTACATTGTAAGTTCTTCGAAGGTAGATAAGCATGATTGTGAAGTAATATAATGAAAGACAAGCGTTGGACAATCATTGTATACCACCGCAGTTGCGTAACAGGAACGACTTGACAGGTATTGTTTCCTTTCTTTGACCAGGGACTGGGCATTCAATGAAAATATGGGTGAAATATGTAGCATACATTACTGAAAGGACTTTATTCATACATACGTAATATTCACGACTTTATCCCCGAAGGGGTTGGTCGAGGTATGGTACTGATACGCCAACATTTTATATTAAAGTTTTTAGCTCCACGTAGTCGGTGGTGAGCCTATTGCCTTGTTGAAATGGACAGGCGTAGTCGTCACAAAGGCCATAAGGCCTACAACTCGAGTTAATGACTGCCATGTTATACTGATAACGGCTTACCATGACATCAGAAGCACGGAAAAGCTCACTAATAAAATGACGTCACAAAGAGGTCACGTGGTGGTCACCTATACGAATGGCAGAAAACACTGAGTCAGCGGAGCTACGAAAACTTCAAAGAATTATACATATAGGCAGATTTTTAAATTATAAAAACCAAAATGTACTATCATTTATTTACATATTTGAGTTTCCGATTTACAAAGTAAATGTTGTGGAATATAGTAGGTACTAGTGGAATTATTGGAGTGAAACTTCTGCTCTGAAGTCACCATTTTATGCGCCAGTTTTAGCCACAGAAATATAGCCCAAAATAACCTCAGGTAGTTTTGACTACAACATAAAGTATTTAGTGCACCAGACAGCAGTTTACGACAGTTATGTAGAAAGCCATGATGACGAACAGCTTAGGACCAATTTCTCACAGTGGTAACCCACTGTTATAAGCAACATTCAGAATCTTGACAAGTCCTTAGTTATCACCTGAAGCTACAATTGGAATGACAAGGTTTACGTGTGTGGTCAGAACAAGGTTACCAAACAGTCTACTACGAAAAGCAGACACTATTAATATGCCATTTACATCTAGACTTAGGCAGCTACAACACAGCCCATGACAGTCCAGATAATAGCTTTATCAAAATCACACAGTTTTCTGTAAAATGTTTGATAAAGCCCTGATATCCCCCGAACCCTATTATGTAATCCTTTAATTTGTTACTCTTGTAAGCTCTGAATTTATGGGAAACTCTACACATAATGGGATAAATTTATCACTCAATAAACAGCAATTCATTTTTTACACAAAAAAGTACCTAAACACGACAAAACCCGCGACAAATTACTCTGGCAACGAGAATGTTTGAAATTACGATTTCCGAGTTAAATAACTTATTAACCCTTTTGCAGCAGAGCGTGAAGATATGTGGCAGGACGGAACAATAATATTGAGGGTATACGGTCCAGGGAAATTCGGAACAATAAATTAAAATAAATAAAAAATGAAGCTATGTGCTGAGTGTAATTTTTATTCATGCTTAGAGGATGTTTTATGAATTTTGTAGGATTTCTATAACTAAATTCGTTGTGACTGCGAGTTTATAAGTTGTATTGGTCGATTTATTTTATTTACTAGGTCAAGTATTCTAATTTGTTAGTAGAAAATGCATAAAAACGTTACTCAAGTTTGTCGGCATAAATAGTCGATAAAATCCACTAACACAAGTTGTTGATTCTATGAAAACTAAATGGTAGGGAAATCAGTACCCATTTTTTAAATCTTTTACGTTGTAAAGTGCTCTTGTGGATCCCTACCACATCAGTAGTGATGTTTCGGAATCTGATGAACTAGGTACTGTGGCATATTGGTGATTTTATAATATCGAATGTATGAAAATAACACCAAATTACAGTTACACCAACAATCATGTTGGTATTCTGCTGAGGAGATCAATAGCCTTAATATTCATTCGAAAAGCTTCCCTCTTGACCTCGGTAACTCTGAATGTCAATAACCGATACGACACGCGAATCGCAGATTTGGATAAGTTGTCGAAGCCAAACCGAAATATTACAAATGATTAAGAATAAGGACTGAAGGGCCACCCCAAAGCTTCCTGTCTATTTTTCTTCATGGAGACTGGAAAATATTGTGTATTCTACGCTCATTTTTTTGAAATGGTTTATTGAATACTTTCAGTTTTGGTCATCTACGTATTGAAAGGCTTTTTGGCGTTATTATCTATCTACAGATTACATTTGTCATTACAGTTAGATGATGTTAAGAAAGCTTTAGAGAATGTTTAAAACATCCCAGATCTATAAACAAAATCCACTCTGTACCAAGATCTGACTACCAGTCTCGCTCCGCTTCATTCGGTCGCCGACGTTTAGAACGAAGTCTGAGTAGGCTCGACTTTTGACCGTGACCCTTATGTTAAGGCTCTTCAAGCTCCGCTTTTATAGAAATCGAGGCGCCTATATAGCTGTACTTAGACACCCTTGTAAGTGTGGAGAAACCTGAGGACAATTTGTAGTCTCCTAGATCTTGAAATTGGAACTCGATTTCCACCTTACCCTGGGTAAATAACATCTGCGTTCCTAAACGACTTAGTGAAATTCACACGGTGTTTGTCAACCCTGATGATGAGACCATCGATCATTCAAGACTTGCTCATAAATCATTTATTATTCAACTCAATTCAAGAGTCTTTCCTTTTACTTTTAAAAGTTATACATTTTAACCCCTCTCTATAAAATAGCGTGCAGAGGGGCTTATGGCGAGACTTGTGTCTGTAATCTGTGACTCTGTTGCATTAAACTATGTCACTATGATACGTGAATCATCTGTTCAAAGTTTGAAATAAAACAAAAATGACAACGTCAATCGGATTGAACTTTCACAATTAATAAAACGTAGTGATTATATTCTCTTTGAATAAACGTTTTAGAGAGGGGCAGTCGGGTGAGACCGTCTCACGGCTTCTTGTTTATGAATGCATAACATTCATAAATATCTAAAGATACACTGGTATAAGTTTCAGTTTCGCAACTCCAATGTTTAATACCCACTACGGCTGTTACATTAACGACCCCATCCTTTACAAGAGGTACACATTTTCAGTAATCCCCTGAAGCTACGGGATGTACCGGACATTTGTGAAACTTATTTTATGTGACAAAGTTTGCGTGCAGTTCGACTAGTTTGTAACTACTACCGTCATAAGTTTTTGTTGAGAAGTACTACAACGAAAGTTTGTTCGTAGATTGCTCGTCGTTTCGTACACAGAATATAAGTTTGGAGTTTTTTATCTCTATTAGACGGTCGCGACACCCAGAAATGTTACACTCGTAGCGCTTCAAACCGTTCTCGCCTTGTTGAAAGTGCAGAACATTGAAAGAGACAGGTTGTGGCTGCTGTTGAAATTTTGCAAAATATTTGTGTCCATTTCGATTGCTCGGCCAATATGTCGTAGAAAAAAGAAACTTATGTCAGCATTTCGAAGGAATTCGTAGAAAACGAACAGTGAAAACCGCAAATTCGAAGAGTCAATATTTAGAAAGTTATAAGGGTTTAACCGTGGCCGCGCAGTCCGCATGAATTCAACTGCGCGGCCACCAGTTCTCTTGAACGGAGCTACGTACAAGTCTAATTCTTTTTGCTAATCACTGACACGATTTCGAAGAAAATGTAGATTATAAAAATAAAGCCCTACTATTTGAACTTCACGACATACGGCACTCCAAAGTTATGGCCGCGCAGTCCGCACAATGCGAACCGCGCGGCCACGGTTTTTCTTAAATGGAGCTTAAACGGAGCTTAGTAGAAGTCCCATTCTTTTTGCTAATTACAGATACCATTTCGAAGAATATGTAGACAGTATGAATAAAGCCTCAAATTAAGAACTAAATGACGTATAGAACTTAAAACCTATAATCGAAGGAAAAAATAGGGTGACCAAGATTTATAGTGTGTGAATCCAGGCTTTTTACTATTTTAATATCATAGTGTAAATATATTTATATAGCAAGTAGCTTTTCTTGTAAAAAGAGCTACTGATTGTTTCAATTGAATTCCAATTCAATTCAATTGAGAATTAGTGATTCGAATTAGTCTTACGAAAATGTGCTTGTAAGCTTTTAAGTAAAATAGGTTTATTAAAAAGAAAACATATTTGCTGGCGATTGGCAATCATTCATTCTACATGGCGCTGTGTGAAATAGATATTCCACTACATTTAATATTGGTTTTTGGTGCAGGACCTCCTCACTCCCATAGTTCAACAATCCCAACCACAGCAACCACCAAGAGGAAACAAACCTTAGCAAATCACCACGACGATAACGAACTGCCCAACCCAAAGAAGACAAATGGACGGGACGATAATTCGCCTGATGGCATTTGTAACTTTTTCTAAGATGAAGCGGTCCACAACTATTCTGAGCATTTTCCGTACTTATTTATATAAGGTGTTATTTACTAACTAGAAGTATTCTTCTATAAATGTAGGTATTAAAATGTCGTTTATAAAAAAAGTAAAGTAAGTAGGTACATATAAGTAAAGTATTGACTTTCGATTACATTACATTAATTAAGTACTATACGTAAAAACACCATACAGTACCTCATTACCTACCAACTTAAATATTGGGTAAAAAATATTAGTATTGCGGAAATACCTTACTTGATATTGTTATTGTCCAGACTACCAACGTTATAGGTTAAACGCAAAGTTTATATTACTTGAATAGTGGTATTTAAATTCAATTTACGTAAAACTAAAGCATTTGAAATTAAATCAGCAATTAAAAATGGTCGAAAACAAGGACGTATCATAGCTATACACATCGACATCGCGACTTTAAAAAACAAATAAACTTTATAAATTTGAAAAAAGAATTCTATAAATTATCTGTAGTAGCATGCATGAAGTAAACATATTTGCTGGCGAAAGAAAAAAAGTCAATATCAGAGGAACGTGGAGTAAAAAGGAAACTTGAATTTCACTTACTGAGACATATGATTACCTACTTAATGTGTTTACGGGTAAAAAGTAATAATTAAATTTATAAAATGTTAGTGCTGTTTATCGGATTAGTAATAACTGGCGTAATTTAAGTCATAAAATAACAATAACAATATGTACCTATATAACAATACCTATATAACAATATGTACCTATATTGTGATCATCACCATTTACTGAAATATAAATCAATCGATGAGTGTTTTTTTTCTTATCTTTGACTGCCTCTGTGGCACAGTCTGTAGAGATACCGCCTGCGGCGCTGGAGGTCGTGGGTTCGATTCCCACCGGAGACAAATATTTGTGTGACCCATAAATGTTTGTCTCAAGAGTCTGGGTGTATCTATGTATAATATGTATGTATTTAAAAGTATATAAGTATTAATATCCGTGGTGGATCGTGGATACCCATAACACAAGCAGGTTATTCCTAGCTTACTTTGAGATCAGATAGCGTTGTGTGAGATGTCCGTGAATATTTATTTATTTATATCCTAGAAGTAAACTTCTCTATTCAAATTCAAACCAAGGGACTACAACTATTTGCTTTTTACGATTAAAAGTATAGCAATATACGTGACATTAAAAAGTCTTATTAACCGACTTCAAAAAAGAGGAGGTTCTCAATTCGTACGCTATGTTTTTTTTATGTATAAGTATTACGCGATAGCGGCGCCGATTTTGATTTTTTTTTGTTTGAATGAGGTTACTTCTGAGGTGGTCCCATATCCAGGGTATCAAGATCTGATGCTGGGATCCAGGAGAAATCGAGGGCAACCACCGAAAACAATAGAACCGACTTCATACAAATCCTTAAAAATAAAATATACCTAGCACATAGTGATATGTATTTTGATTTATCAGATTTTATTCAATTTAATATGGAAGTTGTTGCCATTAATAATACCTACCTACCTATACCTATGGGTTTACTTGGCGCCGACTTCAATATGATATTGAATAAAATCTGGTAAATCAAAATAATAACTTTGTGCTAGGTAAATATTTTAAAGGATTTGTATCAATTCGGTTCAATTTTTTTTTTGGGAATATCTCGTCGACGCAACGTAAATCATGGTCACCCTTCTTTTAACTCGAGTTACAGGGTTTAAGGTCTGTAACTCGTGATTTTCAAGCATTAGAACTTCATTCATGATATCTACATATTCTTCGAAATCGTATCAATGATTAGCAAAAATAATGAGACCTCTACCAAATTCTGTTTAAGCTCCACTTTAAGAAACACGTGGCCGCGCGGTTCGCCCTTACGTCAGTGCTGTAGAACGAGAAGTTCAAACTTTAGGGCTATATTTTTCAAATCTACTTTTTCTTCGAAATCGTATCAGTGATTAGCAAAAAGAATTAGACTTCTACAATGCTCCGTTAATGAGAACTGGTGGCCGCGCGGTTCGCTTTATGCGGACTGCGCGGCCATAACTTTGGAGTGCCGTATGTCGTGAAGTTCAAATAGTAGGGCTTTATTTTTATAATCTACATTTTCTTCGAAATCGTGTCAGTGATTAGCAAAAAGAATTAGACTTGTACGTAGCTCCGTTCAAGAGAACTGGTGGCCGCGCAGTTGAATTCATGCGGACTGCGCGGCCACGGTTAAACCCTTATAACTTTCTAAATATTGACTCTTCGAATTTGCGGTTTTCACTGTTCGTTTTCTACGAATTCCTTCGAAATGCTGACATAAGTTTCTTTTTTCTACGACATATTGGCCGAGCAATCGAAATGGACACAAATATTTTTATTGTACAGTACATACCTCTAGTTCCAGGATACCATTGAATTTAAATGTTTAGACTGTTTAGTCGAATCTGAATTAAAAGATTCAATCTATTCTTATAAATTCATATAAATCGATTGCTTGTAAAAACACCGGTACAAGAGAACATCGCCCACCATTTTCCCCAGTCTACTCGTTACCACGACTATTGCAACATAGCCCAAACGACGAAAGATGAGCAAAGTTTGATTTGTAAACGCGAATAAGACCCGATATCTATGATTAATAATATTCATTACTTGTCTTCTGAATGTGAAAGACAAACTTATATTACAATCACCATTGTAATATAAGTTACTTAGCTTACTTTGGGATCAGATAGCGTTGTGTGAAATGTCCGTGAATATTTATTTATTTATTATTTATTTATTTATTGTAATACCTCGTGGCAAATAATAACATTAAGATTTTGCAAAAAAAAAGGCATGAAACATTCGTTTGACGTAATTCTATTCTTTAGTTGCCAAATCAATGTCAAAGGGTAAACAGGCATCTAGGTGACGCAAAGAGGTCCTTTCAAAGCACTCAAGTGGATCTTGTGAGATAGGGACTGACAATTCCACGTACGTGCTTCCCTCAGGCGATATAGAAAAAAGAAAGTGCGTAATACTCGGACAGATACTCCACTGAAGAATTTGTTCTTATATCTTGAATTTGTCTGATAAGAAATGAAAATAAACGGTAAAAGAATAAAATCTGTACATTAAAACGTAATTTTAAAAATCTTATTTAAATATATGAAAAGCCTTCAGAGAAATATGTGTGACGTACGATTAAAAGTTATATCTGTCTGCTTATCTTTCATTAAGGTGTATTCGAGTCATTACTGAGATCTGAGAGTGGGAAATAAATGTACCAATACCTCCACGAGTAATAGGAGAATTAGATCAAAGATCTGGCTGAGTGTAATAAACAGGGATCATGTAGATTAGTGACTCTACTGGATATTTTCAAGACCTTGCGAAGTGCAGGGTGATGAATAAATAAATAAAATAAATAAATATTCACTGACATTTCACACAACGCTATCTGATCCCAAAGTAAGCTAGGAATAACCTGCTAGTGTTATGGGTATCAGACCACCGATATTAGTACTTACATACTCTTAAATACTCTTAAAAACATACATATTATACATAGAAACACCCAGACTCTTAAGACAAACATTTATGGGTCACACAAATATTTGTCTCCGGGAATCGAACCCACGACCTCCAGCGCCGCAGTCGGTATCACTACCGACTGCGCCACAGAGGCAGAATAGCATAAAACTGACTCGATTATTATATATTTCAAACATTTAGATATACCTTGATAAACTATTTAAGAAACGAAGTTACGGTTATCAACTAATTTTAAGTATATTCTCCTCCGTAACAAGTTTTATTAAATTTGTAATTCTAATAAGTATCTAGTAATAAAGATGGATAACCGATTGGCCAATTCAACTTACTAACGTACCTATTTATTTTTTGGCACCGTGTGGTTTTAGCTGGTAGGCTTCCGAAATAACATCCATAGGGATTTTGACACACGTAAAAAACATGGTAAACGGTAAACGTTAAGAGCTTGCCTGACCCTAACCAAATCGCATGATTCACTGCCGCTACCCCCGCGCCCCTTTGCTACAGATCGCGCACCATATTCACGCGGCGCCGCGTCAGTCGACTCAGTCGGTGACAGATTATGATAGTAACGCAAATAGGGGCGGATCACAACGCACTGGCGAACAATGAATAGAATGGAGTTGATATTTGTGTGAATAGTTTTACTCGGTTTTTAGTTTTACTTTTTTTAAAAATTGACCGTATTATACTACTTATAAAAATAGGAGGAGAATTTTTATAGAACTTTAAAATGAACAATTTCGCAATTCACAATTTTTATGTAACTTTAATTATATTTACTCAGCGCACGCAACGTATACTCTCAAAAGGAATAAATTTTCCCCTTTTTCGAAACTTTATTCATAGTTGCTCCTATTCGTTGAAGTGTAATGTTATAAACCTTCCTCAACAAACGAACTATCGAGCACCCAAACTCCGAAACATCATTTTGTCCAGACTGACTTTTGTCTGACCCCAGAATAAAATCAGGGCCTCAGCGCGGCCATCGGTTATACTACCGAATGCACCACCGCATCAAGGCGAATTATGAAGAACGAATAATCATTTTTTACTGTATAAGAACAATGATGAAAAAGATACTATCCATCTATCTACCTTCACGCCAAATCCCTTGCGGGGTAGGCAGAAAGAACCGAGCGCCTCACGGTACGGTCCATACACACCTCACTTGCTTCTTCAACTTTCATTTTTCTTTTCATGCATGCACGTCGGTTCCTTCGGCTCTTGGCACCACCTTCAACTAACACACGATTAATTTGGTCGTGGTAGGTGTGTCGTGGCCTTCCCCGACTCCTACGTCCATCCACTTTCGCGTTGTGTATCTGTTTTGTCATTCTTTCATCACCCATTCGCTCCACATGCCCGAACCATCGTAGCATGTCCTTCCTTACTTTAACACCGACACTCTCTTCCAGACCAACTCTCTTTCTTACATCTTCATTCCGAACGCGATCTGCGAGCGTTACTCCGCAGATTTTGCGTAGCGCGCGCATCTCGACCGCGTTTATTCTACTTTCATGCGTTTCCTGCCATACCTAACTCTCGCTTCCATACATTAGCGTAGGTATCAGCACCGCACTGTGTACTGCGAGCTGGGCCTTTTGACTTAGGGTTTTGGTACCCAAAAGTTTTCCTAACGCTCCATTCACTCTATTTCCCGCAGTTACCCTCCTTTCTACATCAGTGGTCCATCTCTGCTTAATGCACATCCAAGATATACAAACTTATCTACCTGTTCCAGCACTACATCATTTACAGTTATCCTTGCATTCTTTCTGTCCTCTTCTCTTTCGAATACCGTCACTTTCGTTTTAGTCGCGCTCAAATGTAAGCCTCTCATTAGACTATCATCTTTCATCGCTGTGACTAGAGACTGTAGTTTTGATGGCGATTCGGCTATGAGCACGGCATCATCTGCATACAGCAAACAGTTCACATTCACAAGTAAGTCACCCATTCGCAATCCAACATTCATCGATCTTTCTCTCTTAAGACAATCGTCCAGGTACAGGACAAACAGCAGGGCCGACAGCACGCAACCCTGTTTGACGCCAATGTTGACGTCAGACCAGGGAGACAGGCTGCCGCCCACCCGCACACATGCCGTACATCCCACATATGTAGACTTCACGGCACGAAACAGCGCACTATCAATCCCAAATCCTGGCAAGATGATGAGATGACACATAATCCAAACACGCTTTCTTCTTTCTTGCTACGCAGGATTGAACCTCTGCATCCCACCAGGCATCACCTTTCGAATGTCCATGTCTCTTTGCACTCCCACATGCTTCTTTTGCACTATCCACTATACTTTCTTTCATAATATTCCAGCATTCATCCACATCTAAGTCGGAAAGGCTCGCGTTTGCAAGCCTTTCACTGACTAAGCCTACATACATACTCCTTACGCTTTCATCTTCCAGTTTTTAACTCTTTATCCTATCAAAGTCTCCGAGAGGGACACGCACTCGCCAGTGCCTCCACTTCTTGAAAAGACTGAATAAAGAGAAAGAGACTAATAATACAATTTTTTTTAACTTGAGATAAAATCCATCATGAGTGCTATGCCGGACTCCTACCGACTAAAAAATGTAACGCCCAACAGCCTATGGTTGGGAGCCCCGGGTAAACCCTCGGAAAGATGTTCCAGGACTTCTAACAGACCTACGGCCACAATTGCGGCCTCGCCCAGGGGGCGGTTCGGGTGCTATACCGCGTCTTTGGGGGGTTTCGGGTGTGATCCCGCTTCTAAGGGCGTGCGTGAACTTTTCACGTCACGCTGCCATCATGGGCCTGCTTCTGTAAGGACGGTGAGTAGCCCTCTCGCCGTCCTCAGGCCCACGGTCATGGTGGCCGATAGTCAGTAAATAATATGATACTCATTGTAATCTGTTAATGAAGTGTAATTTTTAAATATTGTATTATTTTTTAACGTTGTGTTATTGTTGTTAAATATTGTATGTCGAAATGACAGAACATGGCCGAGCATGAAAATTTTGCTTAACACCATCAATTTGTACCCATGTTGCACAATAAAGTATTTGAAGTTTGAAGTCTTCGCCCAACTGCGGAACTCGGGTGGAAAAGTTTTCTCCCGTACCCGCCCCACCGCCTCTTTCAAGAGCATAACCTGCTCGCAGAGAGAGGCGGCGCAGTCCCACTTACTCCCGCCGGAGATCGTGGCTTGCACCATGGTCTCGAGCGAGAGAGTGTCTACGTCCAGACCCACTACAAGGACCTAGCGCTGTTGCGTCCACTACACCAACGTGTGGAGCGCTGTGTCATCGCAGCGGTCCTCGCACTGCTGGCACTCGGCCGTGGTTTCCCGGTGTCTTCGTCACAGATACCTACCGAAGCTACCGTGCCCGGTAAGTATCTGTGACAACCGGTAGGAGAGAGTACCGTGTCTCCTCTCCAGCAACCCGTCCATGACCGGAATTATCTATGAAAAATTAGAAATGACTACATTAGGCCGATAGAAACTACAGCTAATAAGAACAGTGCATGGCTTTAATCAGTTCAAGTCTGACACGTTTATAATGTCTTTTAGGTCCAGGGGTAATGGGGCTCATATAAATAACGTATTTTCAAAAGTATTTTTTGATACATTGCTGTTTGTTAGGAATCAGGGTTGCTCTTTCTTTTCACATCACTGAGCTTTAATAACCACGTCAATTTCTCTTAGAGGCATGTTTCGTGAATGTCTGGGATCCAACAATTTAGCCAGTATGGATACAATCGAGATAAGAAGACTTAGAGTTTGAGAACCATGAAACCTTCCTATAATATCTGGTTTCGTTTATTTCGTTCTATTTTATGGGGCGATTTTCACCTGACCAGGTAGCAATTAAACATTCTTTCCTATGACTAATATTAAATAAAATTGCCGTCATTCAAACAAATTCTTCAAAGGCATTTTATATTGCCTCTTGGGTATTGAATTTCTTTCCCGCCAAAAAGTTATCCAAATTCTGGAAATAGTAGTGGTCTGTATAGCAAGGTCTGGTGCGTTTGGCGGATGACGGAGAGCTTCCAACCTCAGTTCTTGCAACTTGGGGACCGTCTGCAGTTTGAGGTCGCGCATTGTCGTGCAGGAGCAGCGAAGACGAGCGATTGATCAATGCTGTGCCAGCTTCTCCATCATTGTGATCAGTTCTTCACAGAACACATCTGCATCAATGCTCACCCCGTTTAGTAAAAAGCTGTGATGAATCACACCGGCGCGCTAGACCACCAAACAGTGACCATCACTTTTCTAGGGGTAAGTTTTCGTTTAGGGCATTGTTCGTCTTAAATTCGTCATTGTCGACCAAAGTCTTCGGGCGACCAGGCGGTGCGTTGGATTGTAGTGTTAGCTCCGTAAACGTCGTAGATGTTGCGTGCCGCTTGTGCCACGTTGCTGCCACGACGATTCTCATATTTCATAACTAGCGGACGTCACGCGGTTTCACCCGCGTAGTTCCCGTTCCCGTGGGAATACGGGAATAAAATATAGCCTATGTTCACCACAAAGGGTGTAGCATCCCAACAAAGAAAGCATTTTTCAAATCGGTCTAGTAGTTCCGGAGCCTATTCGTTACAAACAAACAAACAAACAAAAAAACAAATCTTTCCTCTTAGTATAGATTCCTCGAATTTTTAACGTATCCACGATGACGAAAAAGATTGAAATGCGATGAAAACGTCACACTTATCAATAAACAAATGACTAATTTCGGAAAATGAATTCTATGTTTTTAAAATAAATTAATTTGAAATTAGAATTCTTAGCCAAACAAAAAATATTTTGATTTGAAATGGCCAGTACTGCAGAACGGCAATTTCAGAGGTAAAGACTTATTATTTGATTGTCCTCAAACCTGCCAAAACCATTGGTGTTTTTTAATTAACAACGAATTCCCCGTTATTATCTTTCAAGAATAGTATCTTTTTAAATTTTTACAGCATCATCGTTTTTTTTTGTTTAACGTGGGGGAAAATCCTCATGGATGTTATGTCGGACTCCTACCGACTAAAAAACGTCACGTAACGCCCAACAGCCTATGGGTGTGAGGCCCTCAGAAGGATGTCCCAGGACTCCCAACAGACCCACGGCCGCCACTGCGGCCTCGCCCAGGGGCTGGTTCGAGTGCTATCCCGCGTCTTTGGGGGTTTCGGGTGTAATCCCGCTTCTAAGGGGGGGCGTGCGTGAGTTCCTCACGTCACTCTGCCGTCATGGGCCTGCTTCTGTAAGGACGGTGAGCCGCCCTCTCACCGTACTCAGGCCCCCGGTCATGGAGGCCGATAGTCCTCGGCGAAGACACGTCGACGGCGCGGGCGCCCAGGCCGCCGACGGCGGAACTTAGGTGGGAGAGTTCTCTCCCGTTCCCGCCCCGCCGTCTCTTTCACGAGCATAACCTGCTCGCAGAAAGAGGCGGCGCAGTTCTACTTACTCCCGCTGGAGAGCATTCCTCGCACCATGCTCTCGAGCGAGAGAGTGTCCACGTCCAGACCCACCACGAGAACCTGGCGCTGTTGCGCCCAACAGCATCATCATTCAGTAAAAACTCATTTTTCTTTCATTAGTAGCTTCAATAAAATGATTATTCTTTTATGTGAATCAACAAGTATTTTTGAAACAATAAATTTCTTTTGAAAATACCTATCACCGGCAATTTTCTACTATTAAATCGAAAGTCTAAAGACAGTGTTATATTTTACAGATTTTTTTTAAAAATACTCACACTGTCTTTTTTGGACTTGAATTAGCCGACTCCATTGTTTTATGTTCCGTGCAATTACTTTCGGCACCGACTCGCCCGCACTCCTAGTAGTGGCGGTTTCTGGGTTTTGTATGACAATTTTAGGGTTCCGTAGCCAAATGGCAAAGTATGACAATTTTAGGGTTCCGTAGCCAAATGGCAAAAACGGAACCCTTATAGATTCGTCCTGTCTGTCTATCTGTCTGTCTGTCCGTCCGTGTGTCACAGCCACTTTTCTCCGAAACTATAAGGCCTATGCTGGTAAAACTTGGTAAGTAGATGTATTCTGTGAACCGCATCAAGATTTTTGTATAAAACGAGAAAAAAAGCAGTTAATTTTGGGGATCCCATACTCAGAACTGATACTCAAAATTTTTATTTTCATCAAACCCATACGTGTGGGGTATCAATAGATAGGTCTCCAAAAATGCTATTGAGGTTTATAACATATTTTTTTTCTAAAGTGAATAGTTTGCGCAAGAGACAAAAATGTGTCCCCCCCCCCCCCTCCCTCTAACTTCTAAACTAAGAGAATGATAAATCTAAAAAATATATATAATGTACATTGTGATAAAATCTACCAAAGAAAATTGGTTTGAACGAAATCAAGATGGTAGTTTTTTTTTAAAACGTCATATACCGCAATTTTCGCCGAGAAAAATCACTACCACTGCGAACATCAATGAAAGTTACAATGAACTACACGAACTTTTATATTATGTTACTTGCTGCTACGGAACCCTTCATGGGCGAGTTCAACTCTCACTTGGCCGGTTTATTATTATTGTTCCTAGAAAGCGTCCAGTTCAATTAGGCAACCTATCGAGCTTGGGGAGGTAAGACAGCAGTCGCTCTCAACTTTGCCAATGCTTCCTGGCAGCCAATAAAAGCTGCGTCTGGTTTGAAATATGGTTGGACTCGAAGGCAACTGGGCAGATGCTAATATGCAGATAAGGTCTGGGCCCCATGAAGATCTTCTAGGCCCAGGCCGACGTCACTTGAAGCAGTGCAGGTGCTGACCAACGAACGAGGTCCTGGTACAGGCATTCCGTAACGCCATTGGGAACTTAGATGATTCTCGGTGGCAACAATATCGAGGAGATGATATGCCAAATCATACCGACCTAGTCCACACAAAAGTAACACCCAGTTTCTACAAGCCATCGTGAAGAAGCTAAGTAAGATGAAGAAAATTTACATCGGATAGTAAACAATCAATACGGTTCTTAGCTTTTTATTTCTCTCATTCTACGAGCGAAAAACGTTTTTTATGTTCCTTTTTAGTTATTTTTTTGGTCTTTATATTTATAACTTTTATAATTAGTTACATTTATTATTTACACAAATTAAGATTTTATGCACCTACAGCCACCGCCCCCCCCCCCCCCCCCTCCAGCTTACTTCAGGAATTCAAAAGTTTTTTAATCGATCTATCGATGTCGTAATTGAGCATTGTGTGACGCAATCGGGCATAGGTCCGCTTCCTACAAGGCGCGCAGCCAGACTAATCGTAATCGGTAGAGGATAGCGCATAGAGATTTCGTGAGGAAAGAAAGAGAGAGAAGGTTTGGAGCGCGTTTAGCGAAATGATATGAAAGCTAAAAAACAGATAATTACAGATAAAAAGAAAACTATTGTAAATATTAAAAAAACCGACTAGTGTAAATGAAGTTTTCAGTATTGTCTTTCTTATACATTAAAAATAATATCTAAATAATAGACAATTATAGAGATCCAGCCTAAAGTTTAACTAAAACGAGGTGTTTTTAAAAATGAAAAGTATCGAGGTTTTTTTTAGTAATCGTGTTTTCAGGCTAGTAGATCTTTAGTTCATGAACTGAAGTTGCTTGTGTTGTAATGTTAGTTCATCAGACCTCACGAGTCCTGAGATTTAGATCAAGATAATAGTCTTTTTGGCGTCATACGTCCTCTTAAGCCAAATAGTTGGCCTTAGGTTAGCTGTAACTTGCCCCTGTCTATTTCAAAATGATAATATGCTTGCCACGTGGGACAAAAATATAGCTGGTAAAATTTGCTGTTTCTGAAAAACCGTGTAATATGTGTGTACTTGTGTAAGTGTGTTGAGCAGTGGACTGCCCTAGACTGATTCGATAAGTTGATCGATTATGTTGATTTTTCAATATGCTTACACATATCAATAAACAAAACTATTTCAGATCTTTCCTGTACAAGAACTACATAAGGTAGCCATTATATTGAACTAGAAAGCAATTCATTCAAATTCACTATAGCCTTTTGCACTCAGATAAAAAGGGTATCTAATAATGATAAAAGGTATTGACCATACGAACATGCCAGTGTTGAAAATACAATGCAAACTACTTTCACAAATTAAACTGATCAAACAAGTGGTCATCATCCTATACGAAGTATTAGCACTCTTTACATAGAAAATCTTTTTTTTTTTTTTCATATGAAAATCCCTCATAGATACTATGCCGGACTCTTACCGACTAAAACTAGACGTTGCCCTACTACTGCCTAGGGCTGAGTGCCCCGGGTAAGTCCTCGGAAGTGTCCTAGGACATATCGAATACATTTATTTTGATGCATGGAATCCGGTGTGCTGTTTCTACACTTGCACTTTCTGGTAGTTACAACCTTGAGATCATCCTCATCGAAATCGAACTAGCACTTTTTACATCTTTGACGTTTGACACATGATTTCTACAATTTATATTCTAAGGGCGAGGCCGCACTTGCGGTTATCGCGGCGGTTTCTAACCTCAAAATGTCAAAACATTGACTTGATTTCATTGATTTTGACAGTTTGATGACATTTTGAGGTTAGAAACCGCCGCAGAAAAACGCAAATGCGGCCTCGCACTAATAGTAGCATATTCCGTCTATGAAGTCATCAATTGAGATGTCAAAATTAATATTCCAACTTTATTTTTAAACTATCGCGGTTTTTAACACTCATACTTATAGAATTCGGGACTTCACGCGAATAATGGGTCTATAAGTATGAATATTCCAATTATAGTTTTTTTAAGTTATTTAAGTACTACCGTTTTTGAGTCCAACCCTGCCTGATCTGGCAATAATGTAATCATGTCATGTTTTGACAATCGTTGTATAAGATAGATGAGTAGAAAAAAATTGTATGACAAATCCCCTCCGGCCGTTGTCATTGAATTTTTTACTATCCTGAGTAGGTATGAAAATAAACTATCATAAAGAAGTTGTTTGGTTGTATTTGGCGATTGTAAGAACACTGTATGACTCCTGGATACTGAAATATAATCAGGGTAAATATTCAATTGCAAGTAACTATGGATGTATAGGATCAAATGTGTTTGTTTACATTTTTGCGAAAAGCTATTGAAATACAGTATACCTACCTAAGTACCTACTGTACTACCGTATTATATATAACTCGGCTCTTAAATTTCAAACGTAATTCTCAAGTTCTGATTTATTAAGACACTAGCGACTCGCCCCGGCTTCGCACGTGTGCAATGCTGATACTAAATACACTACAGAAAAACTGTGAACTTTGAAGCATTGTGGACCCCAAAACCCCAGAATACGAAGAAAATTTTCATGTTGTCGTACTAAAGACCATAGTTGCTTATATGAATAGGTGAGACCTATATACTTTGATACTGAACTGAGAAATTGAACCAAATAAAATTTTCCCCCAAAATTTTTTTATTTTCATTCCCTTTTAGGCATGAATGAGTCATTTTATGGAAAAGTTATAGTACTAAATGTTAATAAGCACTATATTTCCTATTCAAACGTAGACATCTTAGATTGTATGTCCACCGCCTATTTTAAAATCTGGACAAGTGTGCGGCCGGCCAGTACCGCCACAAATGCTGCGTCCCGCAATTTTTTAATCTGTAATATCTTCGAAAATATTCATTTAAATCATTATGGTGTAAAGGGCCATATACATCTATATTAAATAAACAATTTATTTAAGTTATTTAATTGGATAAGGATTCATTCTGTATCGGTTAAAATCGCTTCGAAAATTAGCCATTATTTCTCGTAAAAAGTAAATGACAAAAAAATGTTATTATGGGATATCTAATAGAGATAGACATATACCATCGCGGAATTTTCTGTAGACCTTTTCAATGTGTTCAAATACTTAGTACATTATTTTGATAAATCTCGTAGGGTTGAGCCTGCGTTTGCAATGTAAGCTGAAAAAATTTAATTATTTACGACATCACATTTGAAACCTCAAAATTAACAGTATTTCTCCACTATTAAATGGATGTTTTTATACATATAAACCTTCCTCTTTAATCACTTTATCTATTTAAAAAAACCGCATCAAAATCCGTTGCGTAGTTTTAAAGATTTAAGCATACAAAGGGACATAGGGACAGAAAAAGCGACTTTGTTTTATACTATGTAGTGATGATGATGACTCATCGTTTCAGAGTTGTTAAGAGTCTCGTGTCACATCATTATACTCATGACTCATGTGCGTTCCGGACCAAGTATACCGGATATTTGACAGGCAATGGCGTTGAATTACTTGTCCAAAGATACCATATTATGATCCCTATAACGCCCGGCAACTTGTAATAATTATTGAAATCAAGAAGTGGTTCATAAACCTGGCAAAGTAGGAAATTAGAAATAAGTATAAATGACTAAATTACTTTAATGATAAGTAACTACTAATTACAAACGTATATTGCTATTATTTTTCACTTATATTCTTCATATCCAAAAACACAAAGTTTCATTTCTCCAAAGCTTACTGCTGTCCTAACTTTGACTGAAACAAAAAGATTCAACTTAAATTAGGCAGTTCATAGACAGCAGTCTGTCTCTCCAACACTACACATTTACCCCAATTTGAAAATCGTGTTAATTCATTGATTTTTAGTAAGAAAGAAGGACAAACAAGCTGGATCATTGGTATGATATGGTTTATCACTTATAAGTCAATTGACTTGACAAGTCTCGCGTGCTTGATCGTTCACCGCTTACACTTGACGCTACTTTCATACGATCTGAGATTGACGTTTTGCCACACTTGTCTAGTCACTTGATCGTCTCTAGACTCATCCAACAAAAACAAACAAAACAGAATAGGTTATTTGTTTACAAAATAAAATCACTTACATCGATTCCAGCATGAATAGCAATCACCATTTCTTTCTCGTTAGCACCGATTATAATGTGAGCCTTTCCATCGTCGTGTACAGCAATCTTCCTCCCAGTGCACTCTGTTCCATTATTTTCGCCAGTAATTATATCACAATACATACCGCTTTCAAGGGAAGTCTAGAAAAAAAACAAATTTAAACTATCTACGCATTGACTTTTGTGTAGGACAAGAATGGTCCTTGAAAGTTCTAGGTGATCTATTGGAGTATTGTGTAACTATACACATACATTACATCGTTAGGTATTTTAAGGAATGCGGGGACCTACTAACATGTTTGGGACCCCTTCTCGTGGTGCATTCTGAGTAATGGAGTGGCGACCACTCCCCTTCCTCTGTTGGGGAGTTGGCACCCACGGTTAATTCCGGTCAAGGCGTGAGGTGCCCACCTGTGGGTTGCTCTGTGATGTGTGTCGCTGCCGGCCGTGGTTAGTAATATGACCAATAGTGATGGGCCGATACCTTGATTTTTAATCGACTTCAAACAAGGAGGAAGTTACTTAATTCGACAGTTTAAATATAAGATTTGTATTACATTAGTACTATGATATGAGGCGCTGAGAGCATAAGTGGATCAACCTCAAAACAATAAATCTGAGATAGAGGGGTCTAATGACTTTAACATTTAAACAAAGTTAAATAGCAAGAAATTCAGGAGGAAGGTTTGTATCTTTATTGTTGCATTTTGATGGAATTAAAGAACAGTGAAACTGTAATGTAAGGGTTATCGTATATTTTCATATAAGTTATTATTTATATTTATTTTGTGGGTTGGACCACTTTTGCATTTATCTATTTAGTAGGTTGACCTTCTTTTCATGTGAATGTTATAGAGACATTTTCGTAAATAAAACTGTTTTTAATTAATAAAAAACATTTTTTTGTTTGTGTATTTTATGTGTATGTTGCCTATGTTTTTTTTTATACCACCAAGGTGGCAGACAAGCATACGGCCCACCACATGTACCGGTGGTCACTGCTGCTTATGGACGTTTGCAACCCTGTAAAAACGTTCTTAGACCCCTTATGAAGAACCTTATACTGTGTAGGCGTTTGGGAAACCCGAGGCAGGGAGATCATTCCACAATCTAAGCGTACGCGGGAGAAAGCCCCTACCGGATCGAACCGTGCTCAAACGCTCCAGACGCAAAGTGTGAGGATGAACTCCCTGTCTGTGGCGAGCGGTGCGGTGGTAGAACGTAGCCGTGGGCATCATATCAAACAATTCTTCAGAGCACAAACCATTGTACAGGTGGTAGAACACGCACAAGGAGGCAAAGTCTCTCCTGTCGTGAAGAGGTTCCACACCACCTGCAAGCATAGGATCGTTGACCACTCTCATGGCTCGCCTTTGTATATATATTAATAAACTAGCTGACCCGCGCAACTTCGTTTGCGGCACATGAGAGTTAGAAAAAGAGAGGTATGGTATTATTGGTATTCATATTTTGAGTAATATAATGTTTCCCGTCGCATTTACTCTCGTCGCGCCTAGTCTCGTCGCGTCGCTTAGGTAGGTATATACATTAGAGCTGACCCGCACAACTTCGTTTGCGTCACATGAGCGAGAAAGAGAGAGGTGTAGTATTAATATTTTAGGTAATATAATGTTTCCCTTTGCATTTAGTCCCGCCGCGTCGCATAGATTCTTTAGAGCTGACCCCCACAACTTGATTTGCATCACATGAGATTGAGAAGGAGGCATGGTATTAATATGTAAAGTAATATAATGTTTCCCGTTGCATTTACTTCCACCCGTCCTTTTTTTTGGTACGGAACTCATGTGTGTCCGACTCGCACTTGGCCGGTTTTTATCGTTCAGTTGATTGGCTACCACTGCAGACCACGTTTACCTACTAACGTCGCGTCCCTCATCGAAATTTATTAAAAGGGGTTATTGTAAGTGAACCTTAAAAGATAGGCATATGCTGTTGGCGTCATTTTCGTTATAACTTTTAAAGGGGAACATTTTTGTAATACAAAATTTTCACGTAACTTTAACCATTTACGCAACGTACGCAGTGGAAGCTCTCAAAAGAAAGAAATTTTCCCCGTTCTCGAAACATTATTTATGGCTGCTCAGCTCCTATTCGCATTAGCGTGATTTTATATCGCCATTAGCCATCCTCAATAAATGGACTATTAAACTGTAAAATAATTTTCGAAATGCAACCAGTAGTTTCTGAGATCCTAGGACAAACAAACTCTTCAGATTTATAATATTGTGAGCGAACCTTAAGAAACAGACAAATTAGGTTATTGTGAGCGAACCTTAAGAGATAGACATATGCTGCAGCGGACTTTTTTTTAGAACTTTTTAAGAGAAACAATATTGTAATACTCAATATTTACGTATCTTCAACTATTTACGCAGCGTACGCCTCGGAAGCTCTATGACAGTAAAAAATATTCCCCGTTTTCGAAACATTATTGATTGCTGCTTCGCCCCTATTCATCTTAGCGTGATGTTATATAGCCTATAGCCATCCTCAATAAATGGACTATCAAACTGTCAAAGCATTTTTGAAATCCAACCAGTAGTTCCTGAGATCCTAGCGTTCAACCATACAAACAACCAAACAAACAAACAAACAAACAAACTAACTCTTCAGCTTTATAATATTAGTATAGATATAATTAATAAATAAGTGTATTTTAAGTATACATTCAAAGAAACTGTTAAAAACCAAATAATACTTTGAGGTTGTACCACTGCTTTGGCGCGCTTTCTACAAACTCATATTAGAAAAGTGGGCTAACCCTCTTGGCCCATTTTTCTTTTGTACAGATTACTAATTTTCAATGGTGCATAAATAGTTTGTAACAACGCCATCTCTTAGAATAAGTGGGAAGGTTGGTTGATCCACTTTTCTCTTGAAGTAGATGCAATTTTGCACCCTTTAAACAAGTAATCTAAATTATCGTTTTTTGTGGGTTGGCCCACTTATGTTCTCAACGCCTGATATTACACCTACCTGTAGATGCTCATCCAGATCTGTAATATCATTATTAAAAGCTATAAAAGCTACGGCTCCTCTGCAGAATGCGATCTGGTTACCACCATTGTCCCACCAATCCGTGATCTCTCCATTTCCAGCTACATTTCTGAATCCCACCATGTTATAGATTTGTTTCCAACGGTGTTCACAAATCCATCCTCTGCCGCAACTGCCGTTCTGAATAAACACATCATTGTTATGATAATAGAAAAAAAATGCCTATTTTATTTCTGTAAGTATCGAGTATGATAGAAATACAGAACACCAGCAGATCGACTTTCAGTATCACACAAATATATACTTCAAGTGGTAATAAAATGTAACAATTAAGTACGTACCTAAGTACTTACTACATATACGTGTATGAATTTTAACTTTCACTAAAATTGTTTTTACTTTTACTAATTAGTGTATATTTCCGATGCCGAGTAACCTCACAAAGTTCTAAGAGTTCATTTGGGGACATCTTACGTAAGCAATGATTTACCTACTAAAAGTTAATGGGGGAATTAAAAGATATTCACAATAAATACTAACTTCAATGAAATACTTACAGGTTTAATTTTAGGAGAAATTATATGGCCACTACTATCCATCGGAGGGCCCGCATCAACATTATGGAAGTCAAAGCTACTCATTATCCGAGGATTGCCGTAAGGGTAGGCCAACAAAAACGCGACAGCAGCCACATAGTTCCTCTGTAGCTTATAAGTGAGAATCTGTCTATCAGCACCAAGTTCTCTTTGATTCACATGACTATCAATGAAAGTAACAGCATTTTCAGACTCGATAATATCCCAGGAAGGAATACTTGCTAGAGTATTTAGCTGAATAAGCCCATGGAAAGCTCTAGACAATTCCAGTCCAAATTTGTACTCTGTAACTGCGCCGATGGAGGTGTAATCATTACTAGTTATGATTTCTCCACCAAAATCAGCCACATCATGATAGATATAAGGCCGAGCTTCAGATGGGAACCCATATGACGTATTCAGATTGTCCAGATTATCGTATATTAACTCAAGGTCCGAAGGCCACATGTGTTTTGCTGAATCAATCCTGAAAATAAGTAAACAATAGGTATGTCAATAATCCGTATCATTAAAAGTTTCAATGCCAGGTGCGTGTGATTGTTTGCGGCATAATATATTTAAATTTGGTAAAGAGATTCGGATACAATTTGTAAATCGGGTCAAGTAGTACCTAGCAAAAAATCCTAAATCTATGGGTCAGATACCTGTTTACTTTTTATTGGAATTTTGTGTCGGAGATTTTCCAAACTTATTTATTTTTCAACCAACTCCAATAAAGGAGAAGATTCTCAATTCGTCTGTATGTTTTTTTATATATTATAGACGATTTTTTTTTCTTTTGTTGAATAAGTTTACTCCTGAGATGGTCCTATTTTCACCGGGTCAGGATCTGATGATGAGATCCAGGAGAAATCGAGGGTAACCACCAAAAATTGTAGGGACACCTAGTGCGTTTGTTAACTTCTTAATTAAGTGCTTTAATGAGTCGATCTGATGATAGAGTCGAAATTCAGTCGAGGGAATTCCTTAACAATTTACAGCAGTTATCTTGTGCTTGGACTTGATTGATTTGTATTGATGAGAACTTTACACCTATATAGATAGATTTTTCCGTCCATCCGTCACTTGAAATAATGAAAAATAAAATGTTAACAAAAATAAAACCGACTTTTAACAAACTGAAAAATAAAATTTACTTAGCACAAAGTAATATGTATTTTGAATAATCAAATTTTATTAAGTAGAATATTGAAGACGGTGCCATATTACATACTACACTACTAACATAGTACCTACCAAAAACGATGGGTTTACTTGGCACCCACTTCAATATGATACTATCAAAATAAATATTACTTTGTGCAAAGTTTTTTTTGTCAGTTTTTGTTTGAAGTTGGTTTTATTTTCGTAATTTTGTTTTATTAATTCGTTACCTGAATCCAGCAACGCCCATACCAATGAGACGGTTCATGTACTGTATAATTCTACTCCGCACATAATCATTACCTTGGTTTAAGTCTTTAAGACCATTAAGTTCGCAGTTTCGCAACTGTAAATAGAAATATGATATTTTTACAGTAGCTCTGAAAATAACTACCTTTTTATGCCTAACTTCTGCTGACACAGGAAATTTGTTTGATCGAAAATTATGAAAAAAAAATACCGGCTAAATGCGAGTCGGACTCGCAAATAGAGGTTTGTTGTGTGGGAGCCCCACTATATTTTTTCTGATTTTTATGTTTTATATTACAGCGCTACAGCGCGGGGTCAAGAAGCGCTCGTGGCCCCGCGGACTCAGTGTTCTGTAAACGATCACTGCGCTCGTGGCCCCGCGGACTCAGTGTTCTGTAAACGATCACTGCGCTCGTGGCCCCGCGGACTCATTGTTCTGTAAAAGATCACTGCGCTCGTGGCTCCGCGGACTCAGTGTTCTGTAAACGATCACTGCAGTAAAGCAACTTTCACTATGGCCGGTCCATGGATGGGTGACCATCCATGTGATCACTTTGTGACATTTATTTGAGCGTTTCCGTGCTTCGGAAGGCACGTTAAGCCGTTGGTCCCGGTTGCCAGTAAAATGGCAGTCGTTAAGCTTAGTTGAAGGCTTTATTTCAACAGCAGGCAGTCACAACCTGCCCCTGTCCATTTAAACACGGCAATACGGGTCACCACCTATTACGTGGGACAAATTATACAAAGGTGAAATGTGGGCATATTATATGCCTCTGCCTACCCCTTCGGGGATAAAGGCGTGACCATATGTATGTATGTATATTACAGCGGCATTATGTATACAACATCTGTGAAAATTTCAGCTCTCTAGCTGTCACGGTTCTTGAGATACAGCCTCATGACGGACAGAAAGATAGACAGAATGACTAAACCCTAAAAAACGGAACCCTAAAAACCATCCTTCGGGCACGGATTCCTTAAAACTATCATGTCTCTCAAGTAGGAACAAAAATTCTATTAAAACTTCGTTTGTCTTTTCTTGAACAGATAAAACAAATACTTACAAAAACATTATTCATGTACCTAAGCTTTGAAGTATTCGGGTAGAAAAGACCCCAATGATTGAACAAAGACTTTTCGAGATCTCTTCCCCTCCCCTTCCTATTAATATTGTGAATGTAAAAGTTTGTATACATGTTTTGTTACTCAATCACACTTTAACCCTTTTTTGGTATACAAATATTTGATACAGAAATGTTTTTACCCGACCTCCGAAGCAAGGAGGGTAATGTTTTTCGAGACTATGGTATGTATGGCCATTTCTTGGTCACGCCCTACAACCTGAACGGCTTGATTGATTTTGACATGCGAGGTGCCATTTGATTTGTAGTGATTGTGCGAGTGACACCAGGTGTAATAAAATTCTAGAAAATCAAAACGTTTTTACATTTTTTAACCGACTTCAAAAAAAGGAGGAGGTTCTCAATTCGTCTGTATGTATTTTTTTTATGTATGTTAAGCGATATTTCCGTCAATAATAGACGGATTTCAAAATTTCTTTTTTTGTTGAATAGGGTTTACTTCTGAGGTGGTCCCATTTTCACCAAGTCAGGATGTGATGATGGGATCCAGGAGAAAACGAGGGCAACCACCGAAAATTGTAGGGACAACTAGTGCGCTTGTTAACTTTATAATTAAGTGCTTTAATGTTCTACATTTTAATGAAGGTCTGGAGTAGTTCTGATGATAGAGTCGAAAGACAGTCGAGGACATTCCTTAACAATTTACAGCAGTTACCTTGTGTTTGGGCTTGATTGATTTGTATTGATGAGAACTTTACACTTAGATTGATAGATCCGACTTTAAAAAAAAGGAAGTTCTCAATGTTTTATGCATGTTCACCGATATTTCGTCAATTATAGACGAATTTCAAATCTGCTTTTTGTTGGATAGAGTTCACTGCTGAGGTGGTCCCAATTTCACCAAGTCAGGATGTGATGATGGGATCCAGGAGAAAACGAGGGCAACCACCGAAAATTGTAGGGACAACTAGTGCGCTTGTTAACTTTATAATTAAGTGCTTTAATGTTCTACAATTTAATGAATGTCTGGAGTCGATCTGATGATGGAATCGAAAGACAGTCGAGGGAATTCCTTAACGATTTACAGCAGCTACCTTGTGTTTGGGCTTGATTGATTTGTATCGATGAGAACTTTCACCTAGATAGATATATTTTTCGATTCACCCGTCACTTAAAATGATGAAAAAAAATTTTTAATAAAAAATAAAACCGACTTCAAGCAAATCCTGAAAAATAAAACTTACTTAGCACAAAGTAATATGTATTTTGATTTATCATATTTAATTCAATATAATATTGAAGTTGGTACCATCAATATAATACCTACATAAAACTATGGGTTTACTTGGCGCCGACTTCAATATGATATTGAATAAAATCTGATAAATCAAAATACATATTACTTTGTGCTAAGTAAATTTTATTTTTCAGGATTTGCTTGAAGTCGGTTTTATTTTTTATTGAAATTTTTTTTCAGTTGTATTTTTACTTTGCAGACGGTTTTTTGGTTTTCTTAATAATAAATTTCGTGTTTATATGTGGATCCGCATGAATGCTATACCGGACTCTTACCGACTAAAACCACACAGTGCCTTACTCCCGGTAGACTTTATCAACCATCGAAGCCTCGCCTAGGGACTCAAGTGCTATACCGCATCGCCGAGGATTAATTCGAGTGTTATTCCACGTCTTAAGGCGTGAATCGTGTGTGAAACTCTCTCGTCACAACACTAAAATCGGTTACAAGAAAATTTCACCCCCAAACACAATATTAGCCAATAATCACTCATTGCCTTGACCCAATATAGTTCAAAAGTAAAACTAGAAACTCACCCTCCGGGGGCAGCACCTGTAATCATATTTCGAGATGACACAAAACGGCCAGTGAAAATCGTAGCTGCTGTAAGGTACAGCAGGATAGCTCCATAGCGTGAAATTTATTTTACTACCGCCAGTTCCATAGTTATTTTTCCATTTGCTTGTCATGTGGTTAATGACTGCATCTACGTAGATCCTGAAATATAGACAAAAATCTATAATATTAAGTCATTATGTCTGTTCTTCATATACATACCTACTTATCTGTAGTTTAATCGGTTTTGTTTAATCTGTCACATAAAATTACAAGTACAAGTAGTATAAAGACATCCACACCTACAGGATGTCTGGCTGGATGTTCCTTACTTTATACTGTGACTAAAAGATGCTCGCAGCTTCGCCCGCGTGAAATTCGGTACCCGTTCCCACTTCCCGTGGAAACATTTTCCCAGGATAAAAATATGTTTCAGACTATAAGCTATCTCTGTACCAAATTTCAGCCCAAACCGTTAAGCCGTTAGAGCGTGACTGAGTAACAAATATTCAAACATCTAAACATCCAAACATCTTCACAAACTTACTCATTTATAATATTAGTAGGATTATAGTCTGGATTTTTAAACTACTTTTTATCATAGGCAGCTGGAATGGGAACTAAATTCCATTCGGGCGAAGCCGCTGGCGTCAGCTAGTTAACAATACATGGATAAAAAACAAACTGACCTGACGTCATTGGTATTGCATTTCCGCACCATGTTCATGAATTGCTTTTCATTGCCTGAACGAGAGATCAGGCGATACGATACAGGTTGATATCGTTCCCACCACGGGCGTTTCTTTTCCCAGATCATCAAGTTTTCATTGGGTGGTGAAACCTATGAAATTGAAAACTACTTTTTGGATGGAAATGAATAAAACTTGACTTAGTAGTCAAGTTTTTTAGTTAGGTTATATAGGTTTAAAAATAACCCTTTATTAGTAAGTACTCCTAGTGGAGTACTCACTAATAAAGGGTTATTTTTAAACCCGTAAGAGGCTAGTGTACTAAAAAAATATAGTGTAAAATTCAGGATTTTAGACTTTGAACAAATTTAGTCTATTGATACTAATGACTTTCTTAATATTTTTCTCAGAATACAGAACAATCTGTTTATTCTGAGACTTTTTCCTTACGAATTATAAAACACAGTACCATATACCTCTGTACCTGTCCTTACGTAAAGCAGTGAGTTCAAGACTACATAACGTATTTTTTTCATATGGGTTTCACTAATGAGTAGTGATTCATACACACATACATAATAGTCACGCCATTATCCCTAAAGGGGTAGAGGCATACTATATGCCTACATTTCACCATATAGTTTTAATGTTCACCACATAGTGTTGCACCATATAGTGTTGAAATGGACAGGCGCAGGTCGCCGCAACCCGCAGTGCAATTTTTCAAAGCTGCCCATAATTCCTTCAACTTGGCTTAACGATTGTCATTTTACAGACAACCGGGTTTCATTTCGAGATTTCCATCTCTACGCAATGGATCGTTTTGCGAAAGTGTTTGTCGCCTCTTACGACAACCTCGCGGTGGCAACATTTTGTACTCTTACCCGTCGCTACACGGGACCCTGTCGCCACACGCCACACGGATGATTCAAGAGAAACGCGTATAATACACCTTTATACCTACTGCATGTGAAACTGAAAATTTTTTATGTCAAAAACTTACCTGAACTCCACCGAATCCTCTAGGACCTAGAAACTTCTCGCACTCGGAGCCTATATCCTTCCATTTCCATTCAAAAAGATGAACTATGCTATTGCGTCCCTCGGCATAGTTAGAATGTTTATACTTATTTGATTTAGACTCGCTTGTAGGCAAAATTACACACACCATCAGTAGAATAAGGATGCGTCTTAGCATTTTATAGTAAAAACTCATTTTCTCAAAGGAATATTCACAGTGATTTAAAAAATTCGTGTAAATGAAGCAATGTTGGATACCTTACTGGTTTTCTACGTTACTGGTATTCCATTATAAATGCAAATTTCTAAAAACAATTCACTGCCGTCAATAAACGGTTGTTATTGATATCATTCAAAAGGTCCTCTCTAAATAAAAATATTTTTAGAATGAGATCTGTCACTACTATAGTTCCAAGAGCCGGAAATAACATTAGAACAATAGGAAAGATACCGAATGATGAAACTAGGTGAATTATAAAAGAAATTGATAATATTTGGCGTTAAACGTGGTCTTTAGAATTCCTCTTTCAGTAGTACGGTCAGAGGTGATCAAAGAAAATAGAGATTATGAGAAATGCGTATTTTCTACCCCAATACAAATTTAAGAAGAGTGTTGCCGAGAGATAATCTAAGCATGTTGAGGAATTTTTCAGTTGTTATTATTAGAATAGGTAAGTTTAAAGTTGGAACCATTATGATCAGTTCAGTGTGGTAAAATGGTGTGGACACGAGTCTGAAGTCTTGCAGTGGCGAAGGAAGCGGCGGCCGCTGCAGTTCGCAGGGCAGCGGCCGCGAGCGGACGAAGGAGGCCACGCACGCTCGTTTACCAAACAATATTAAAGGTATCAACCTCAGCGCTGGTGTAAACTTTACTTACTTACCTACGAGCGCAACCAACTAGGTGTGTTGACCTAGGTCATAATTATGTTGAAACAAAGACGTAGGTAGAGAAAGTCACAACCGATCCACTACACGCAAACATGTAGTGGATCGCCTTTATGAGTTCATCTCTTTTTTAATATAGATATGGTGTCAGAAAAGCATACGATCCACCTGTTCACAAGTGGACTTTGGACGTTAGCAACACCAGAAGCACTACACTCGCACTGTTTACCCTGCAAAAACCTTTTAAGACTTCTTTTAAAGAAGACCTCCAGAACATAATCAAACTCCGACTGTAAATGTTCTTGGTCGCAGAGGTTTTTAACTTTACATACAAACATACATATAGTCACGCTTTTATCCCAGAAGGGGTAGGTAGAGGCATAGTATACGCCCACATTTCACCTTATAGTTTTGTCCCACGTAATAGGTGGTGAGCCTATTGCCGGGTTGAATTGGACAGGCGTAGGTCACCGCGACCCGCAGTTGAAATTTTTAGAGCCACCCATATGGCATTCAATTAGGCTTAACGATTGTCATTTTGCTTAGTCTTTTTTTTTAACGTGAGGGAATATCTTCATGGATGTTATGCCGGACTCCTACCGACTAAAAAACCTCACGTTACGCCTATGGTTGGGAGTACCGGGTAAGCCCTGTCCCAGGACATTTTGCTTTATCTAATGATTGTCATAGCAATTAATATTACGACTTTATTAAATAAAATTTCTTATGTCAAAAATATCCACAGACAATATCTGAGGTGCTTCCCTGTGTACCTAGGTCCCATAATACTTTTGGAAACTATATTTATGAAGGTAGTCGCATATACAATAAGGGTTTTCTAACAGTGGGTCTGTAACACAGCAGGAAAGCGGGTGGCACCCGGTGCAGTCATGTGAGTGAACACCCGGGTTGAAATCCCACTGGAAACACTGTAACTTCCCCCCCTCCCCCCCCCCCCCCCAAGACGCGGGATAGCAAAAAAAAGGTGAGGCCGCAGTGGCAGTCGTATGTCTGTTTGCAGTCCTGGGGTATCCTTCCGAGGGCTTACCCGGGGCTCCCAACCGTAGGCTGTTAGCAGGACACGTGAGGTTTTTAAATCGGTAGTAGTCCAGCGTAACATCCATGACAATTTTCCCACACAACAAAAAAAAAGGAATTAGCTAAAAGTAAAATAAAAGACGTGCTAAGTTGCCAATGTCTTTAATTTAAAGATATAGGAATGTTGGGTCCCTAGTTTTTCTCCAAAATACAGGATCTTCATATTCTGGACTGTAACAAAATGTTAAGTATTAAAATATTATAATGAATAAATTAAGCAAACCACATATCAGAGCTCTTTAAATTATATCATAAAAAGTTAAATACATTTTAGGAACAGACATTTTGAAAATAATGGTCCTAAGTTAGTAAATAGTGGATGAGGATAAAAAGGTGTAGTTCCGTGTAAATGAAAGTAAGTATAAGTTAAATACTATAAAAGTGAGTTCCTTGATAATACTGCACAGTACTGTAACAGGACTAGATCTATGTATGTGCCATCGGAACCGAGTGGCCTTTTTTCACTATTAAATAAAATTTATAAGAATAAATCTGTTCTTCTTCTCTACTTAATGTCAAAGTTACATTACAGTTACGTGTGTGTCCTTCATCTGCATTATTTTGTAGGTAGTCTTAGCTCAAATAATCATCAACTGAGTGGATCACTTACTTCAGAGCCGACGTGTATTGCCAGCATTACGTCGTACTCATTGGCGCCCACACTGATCTGTGCTCTGCCGTCATTGCCTACGGTAATCGTCTTGCCGGTGCAGTTACTACCGTTCTTCTGGCCAGAAATTACGTCACAGTAAGATCCAGCAGGTAGGCAGGTCTGTAAAACATGTTAAAATAACATTTATTACATACTTCATAGTCACGCCTTTATCCGCGAAGGAATCAGTATATGCTGTGGCATATTATATGCCCACATTTTACAATTCCCAAGCTACAGGTGATGAACTTATTGCCTTGTTGAAATGGACAGGCGTAGGCTGTGACTACCTGCTGTTGAAGCCATAAGACTCCCATTTTACTTGCTACCAGAACCAACGACTTAACACAATGTGAAACCGAATCGATCGTAAATGGAAGTGCCACAAAGCGGTTCGCAGTGGAGTGGTAATTTACAAAACACCGAGTTAGCAGTGCTTTTTTCTGCAATGCCTTTATAATATTTGCAATAATTACGAGTTTCTAAATTACCTGCAAAGTCTGGTTCAGATCCCAATAATCGATGTTAAACGCGACAAATCCTCGTCCGCCTCTGCAGAAAGCAATCTGATTGCTACCATTATCCCACCAGTCATTAAGGCCTGTATTCCCGACAGCGTTTCTGAAGGCCACCATACTGTAAATTTGACGCCAACGATGCTCGCAAATCCAGCCGTTACCGCAAGTGCCATCCTGTAAAAATGACAATTTTAAACTGGTGTTATTAATGTAATATGTACTGTTTTGTTATTTATCAGTGAAACATGCAATAATGAAATTACATTAAAGGTTTAATACGGCCATCTGAAGACGTGAACTGGTTGCTGTTCTTACAGAAGTCGGCTCAAGACAGTAATGTGACAAGAAAGCACAAATAGCCGAACACCTAAACCAACTCCAAAGAAGCCGGAAAGCACTCAAACCGTAGTCTAAGTCTGTCGATAATTCGACTGGGACATCATACCGAGGAGTTATCAGGGGTGCTTGGTGCTAGATAGAGAGTAACCGTAGGGCTGTGTCCGTATTCCACACCTTTAAAAAATAAGGCTTATTACCTTCGTAATCAGATATCTCTAATCTACTAGTTACTTACGTCAGTAAATCCTCATTAGTGTATATTTTCAAAATCTATATTCTACCATAATTAATAAAAAAGATTTTAGATATTATATTTTTTATTTATTTATTTATTTTATTTATTAGTTTTGTACACACAACTAAGAAAAGATAAATATAACAAGGAACATTATACAAGGCACTACTTATTTCTACAGAAATCTCTTCCAGTAGGCCTGAGAGAGGAGATGTAAAGAGGAAATAAAGTAAACAAGTGTGTGCAGGTTAATAAACATACATAAACGATAACAGCATATATATACTTTAATACATACATATCATTAAAATACATACACCATTTAAATAAAATTAGTTGCATAATAACTTAATGATTATATCAATATAATAATATATAAGAAAAGAAAACAAGAAAGAGGAAAAAAAAAATGTTATGGTAAAGAAAAAGGTAGTGTTCTTTTACTTTCTTTTTGAAGAGCGAAATAGTTTGGCAAGATTGTATCCTCGGTGGAAGAGAGTTCCACAATCTTACTGCATGAACGGTGAAGGAGTAACAGTAGAAATTAGTTTTGTGGGAAGGCATAGAAAGAAGATGTTTTAGATATGTCCGACACAAAGTATCTGGAGCATGCCTGTAAGAGAAACGCTCCCTTAGATAGGAAGGATATAAGCGATTGTGAAGGATATTAAATAGCACACACAATATACGAGTATTCCTGCGAAGACGGATTGGGAGCCACCTGAGTTTCTTGCGAAATTCTGAGACATGATCGTACTTGCGAAGATTGAAAATGAATCATATACTTTTTTTCATTACTATTTATTCAATAGCTCCTCTGTAGCATCCAAATAGCAAGAGTCCGCGTAGTCAATAATGGGTTGAATTAACGTTTGAGCAAGCGTGATCTTTACATCCACAGGCAAATACGGCTGTAGATATTTGAGGGAGTGGAAAGTGTAGTAGACCTTTTTGCTGACCTCCCCAACATAAGCGTTCCAGGACAAATTAGAACTAAAGATAATGCCAAGGTTTTTGGCTGTCTCGGTATAAGAAATTGGGACCGCATCATTTTGACTTCAAGCTCATCGACTGTAATGAAGTTGAATTCATGAAAGAGGAGAGCGAGAGAGATCTAACAGAGTGCGAGATTTAACATACGGGTCAAGTGATATAGGAGATAGCCAGAAATGCTTATCACTCAAGTTAATGTCGTGACAATTGATAGGGGGAGACTTGCCGATTCCGTTAGCTTTGAGAAATTTCGATACATCGGAGGAGTTACGGGTATCAAGACTACGTCTGTACATTCGATTTGCCCTATTTCTCCTAGCCATAGCGTCCTTGATGACGGTTGTAATCCAGGGCGCTGAAATGTGCTTCAATTTACAACGGCGTTTAGGTGCTTGTCGATCGTAACGTGCAGTTAAAATATTGTTGAAGTTCAGAACTTTTTCGTCAATGGTCTCACCAGCAACAACAGATGACCAGTCAATTACTTCTGCATCTCGCCTCAATTACTCCAAAGGGATGCCTTTGAAGTTGCAAATAACAGAGAATTGTGGCTTACACTTAGGGGGGCGAATAGACAAAGATAATTAGATTAGGTCGTGGTGGGAAAAACAGGCAGGTAGTTGACCATGAGTGGCAACAAGATCAGGAGAGGAAACTATAATTAAATCGAGAAGAGAAGCAGGAAAGTTAGGGGAATGGTGCGTAGCAGATAAGGGTAAGATATGCAAATTAAGTGAGGACACAAGAGATAGCAAGGAATGAGAAAGTTTATCATTTTTAATCAAACAAATATTGATATCACCCATTATGTCCACGTTGCTGTAAGGAGGGACGCAGATCGTTAAGCAATAAGTCTAGTGAGTCAAAGTAGTTAATGTGAAGGTCAGGACTATAAAATACACCCAATAACATTTTGCTATGCTGCACTGTAATCTCCAAAAAGAGTTGCTCCGCTGAATGACTATAAATCAAAGGAGAAGCACTTAAAATTTAAAAGCAATATCCTCACGCAGATTAATAGCCACCCCTCTGCGACCCTTGTCAGTCCTGTCATTGCTTATAAGGACAAAGCCAGGAATTCCAAAAAGCAGCGGCGGATGAGACGATTTAAGGAATGATTCGGAGCCCAATACAGCATCAAGACGGTCACTGCTAAAGGATGCCAGAAGATCAGGGTGATGGAATGGAATACTCTGTGCATTGATATGAACTACGTTAAAATTTTTAACAAAGTTGGAATAGATAGAAGAAAGCTGATCATGCAAAGTAAGGGATGCAGAATTAACGTTGCCAACACGGATAAAACTCTTTTTAATTTTGGAGGCATCCAATATGCCTGCAATTAAGTTAAATGCAGAAAAAATAACCAATCACTGAAGAGGATATTGAATTTATAACTCTCGTAATATACTTACAGAATTGATAGAAGGAGATATAATGTTGCCACTGTGATCCATCGGTGGTCCGGCTTCAGTGTTAATGAAGTCAAAACTACTCATTATTTGAGGTTCGCCATATGGATGAGCCAAGGTAAATGCGACGGCACCCTTATAAGCTCGGGCTCTTTTATAAGATAGAATGTCACCACCACCTCCATGTCCTCTTTGGTTATCATGATTATCAACAAAAGTCAGAGCATCGGCAGACTCAAGAAAACCCCAGGCAGGTCCCCAATTTACAAGCCATCTTAGTTGATTATTTCCCAAGAAAGCACTGGAGAGCTCCAATCCAAATTTAAATTCTGTAACAACACCAAGTGGAGTGTATTCATGTTTGCTGATTGCTTCTTGACCAAGGTCGATAACTTCTTGATAGATGTAAGGGCGAGCACCACCGGGGAAACCGTGATCAGTATTCAAGTTACGTAGACGGTCAAAGATGATCCTAAGATCACCAGGCCACATGTGTTTCGCTGCGTCAATCCTAAAATAATTTAATGAATTAAGATATCAACTTAAATAAAATTAGAATAAAAAATACTTAAAGCATTACATTATTTTAATATTATATAGGTACCTGAAACCAGCCACACCGAGGTCAATAAGATGGTTCATGTATTCTACGATCTTACCACGAACATATTCTGTGCCCTGGTTCAAGTCTTTTAGACCACCAAGTTCACAGTTACGGACCTGCAATGCAAAAATATTTATTTAATAAAAAATAAATAAAATAAAATCAATTTAATTCAGGTCAAGATACCCATAATAATGCAATACAAATTATCAAATTAATAAAACAATAAATCACTAAGTCTTCAACAGTCAATATCATTACATAAGTCATACAATACATTTAATAAGTCAATAAATTTAGAAATTCGTCATGTATAACCATTGATCAAATTTAAATATAAACAATGTCAAATAAAATAAATTACAATAATAATAAACAGAAATAAAATGAGCCAATAAAATACCAATAAAGTACAAAACCATGTCAGTAAGTAATCATGTCACGTCAGTCAAAAAATTCAAGTCAAGTCAATATTTCCTCTCCGGGAGCGGCACAGAGATATGTCTCTCGCAGCAATGCCGGAGGTAAGGGCAGTCCATCCTAGCCGATATCATTTGTAGGATGCTGTTGGAGCTGGCTCGCACCCTGGCCACCAAAGACGCTGCCCGCGTGCGCATAGTAGCATGAAAGCAAGCGGTACGAGCGTCCGCGAACATCCCCGAGGCACTACAGGATCGAGGCAGCCCCATCAACATCCTAAACGCATTATTGTACAGGACGCGCAAGTCACTGTATTTTCTTTTGTTATAATAAGCCCACAGGCTGCACGTGTAAAGGGTTGTACAATATGCTCGAAAGAGGGTAATATGTCTAAAGATAAAATTCATTAATCAATCAACACCTGATCACCATTTGAACCCGTAGTTCTTTTGTATCATTTCAATCTTTTATTTAAAATAGTATTTTAACTAGATAATACTACCTACCATAAATTATGTACGGCATTAAAATTTGATATTATTTTTACTTCATGACGTCTTTTTTTTTCGATTCGTGGCGATCTTTTAGGTAATGTTTTTAATACTCACTCGTACGGGATCGTTGCCATAATCACTGTCTTGGATGTAACATTGAGGCCAATTAAAGTCGTTTCTACCGTAGGGCACACCGGGGAAGTGCCATTCTCCAAAATTGGCTGTGCTGCCACCTGTACCGACGTTTTCATTCCATCTACCCGTCATATGATTGATAATTGCATCTACGTAGATTCTGTGAAAAATACATCAGAGCATTTTAATCACCCGCTTTTGTAAATTCACATGATTGAAATGAGATTTGAATAGAATTTTCATTCAATATCCTTAATGCTAGTCTTCAAATATATTATTATCTTCTAAAGTCACACTAAGACGTCAATTTTAAGTTCCAGATAGAATTTGAATTAAGTACAAACACTTAGAAGTATCTAAGCTTTTGTAAATGCAGAACCAACAAAAATCTACTTTTACAATATAATCGAACCCAGTACTCGTATGTTATTGACTAATTCATAAAATCGGACTTTTCTCGAAAAGATATTGCAAGAATTTGCTTTGTCTTTGCTTTTAACATTGTTTTGTTGTATGTTTGTCTGCCATTGTAGACTAAAAGTTGATCAAATCAAAAACACACACCTGACACCAACGTCGTTGCACCTTCGCACCATACTGGCAAACTGCTGTTCATTACCGGAGCGAGTGATCAATCGGTATGATATTGGCTGGTAACGTTCCCACCATGGGCGGTTCATGGTCCAGATCACTAGATTTTCACTAGGCGGAGAAATCTAAAAATAGAGGTAACTTTGATCCAAGATTATTCACTAGCATAACTATTTTACTGACAGTGCTTGTAGGACATATATTTTATACACATCGCTATCTTGCCCAAAATAAGCTAATAATATAAGCCTGTGCTATGAGGATATAGGCAATTGGATTATATTTCTAAATAAATACATCGTATAAACTCCGAAACAAGCATTTGTGGATCACGCCCTACCCGCAAATCAAAACCCTCTAAGCTCTCAGATATATTGATGTATTGATATGTAGGTATTTTAAATTTACATTGAAACTACAAAAATGTAAATAGGTATTTTATAATCATCATATATCAGGGTACAAGTGAGATTATTCACAGTGGGAAGAAGCACCATACTTGACACTGTGTAATCTTTATCACTTGATTGGATCAACACATCATCTCATTGATGTTCTATTATCAAAACTTGATGTGAACGACAGTCAAAAGATAACGCCCTGAATATAAAAACATAATTATTGGTCTTGTGTAGTTATGGAATACTTTGTAGTAATCTATATATCGCACGCTTAGATAAAGACTAACACAACTCAAAATGTCACTTTTTTCAGGAAGCGAAAAAAACGTTTAACTCTATTTGTAGTTATTTTTTTGGAAAACTTTAAATGTATGATTTTGTAAATATAAAATTAATTATGTCATTGGTTAACGGTTTGTCATGAAATAGCACAATGACCTTAATAATCTAATTTTTTGAGTTAGCCTAGTAATCATGACTAAATATTTTTTCAATTATTTTACTAACTCAAATTGTGGTGATGTTACTGAAAATGTTTTAATGAATGAAGTGTTATTCTGTTTATTTTCTATCAAATCTATATCCATATTAGTAGTGTACCTATACCTAATTATAATGTTATTGCATTCTTGAATAAAAAACAGTACTGTTACTAGAAAAATTATTATATTTATTAATTATTTAAATTATAAACAAATAAAGATAACAAAGAATCATATTTTTATGTAAAATTTCACACTTCACATACACGGTGATTTGATCACCAAAGTAACTTAATTTATTATAATCAGACTTTGAAAATGATAATTTATAATAGTATCTACTTATGTACTCCTTGACAGACGGGTTGTTTTTCTATCATCAAGGTACCTGGTTCCCTCGTTGGTAGGTAAAATGAAATGCTGATCAGCATCAGAGTCATCAAAATCGCTACATTCACTCTTATTCGGTGAAATATTAGTACGATGGTCTCACCTCGGTACTGGTAGACGGTGCTAGTAATAGGTTTTCGTTATTTTCTAACTCCTCATTGTCGTTATTTAATGTTTCCTGATTTCCTCAGACGGTTTGTTACTCAAAGAAGGCGTTGTTACCGTTTTTTGCAGGCCTAACTGAACATCGGTGCTCGCAGGTTCGGTTAGGTTAGTAGGCAACGCTTTTTCTAACTTTAGAAGACCACGACACTTCATATTCTCCAAATAAAATTGACTCATTTGAATTACATCACAAAGACTATACCAACTAAAAAAAACCTTTATAATCCAAGCAACATCCGTTTTAGTTGTATTTTTTCCCTCACTGTCAAAAATACAACATCAACGCAAAATAATCCTGAAATCAAAAAATGAATAGCTTTTATTACTTTGGAATAAGAGCGAATTTTATTTTAACCACAAATACTCAACCAACTAAAACAATCTAAATTTATTTCAACACTATCAAATTATTTTCAGTTACGTAAATAAAAATACTTACATTGGTTCATCAATATTACAGTAAGTCGAAATAGTGAGATTATCGTCACAAAAAATATCAAATTCAGTCACTAATACTAGACTAATTCAAAATAATTCCCAGTAATTCAGTGCAGTGAATAACGAATAATAAACTAATTCGAAATACTCGAGTCTTTGTGTGCTCGGGGTATGTGGGTGCCAAATCGGTAACACTCACATAAAGGGCCGTCAACTTATTATTATTTGTCTTTTTAATATAGGTGTCTTTGGAGTTTGTGCAGTTTACTACGCAGATTCCTATAATAAAAATAAAAATCCAAAAGTATAGGGATCCTTGGCGTTGACATCTCCAGTGACGTTCAGTTCCGTAGTCATTTGGAGGACAAGGCTAAGCTGGCGTCCAAGAAGCTAGGTGTGCTCAACAGGGCGTGGCGGTACTTCACTGCTGCGCAAACACTGCTTCTGTATAAGTCGCAAGTGCGGCCGCACATGGAGTACTGCTGTCACCTTTGGGCGGGGGCACCTGAATATCAGCTTCGTCCATTTGACTCGGTGCAAAGACGTGCTGTAAGAGTTGTCAACGATCCTATACTTACAAATGGTGTGGAACCTCTTCGCGACAGGAGAGACTTTGCCTCCTTATGCGTGTTCTACCGACTGTACAATGGTGTGTGCTCTGAGGAATTGTTTGATATGATGCCCACGGCTACGTTCTATCACCGCACCGCTCGCCACAGACAGGGAGTTCATCCTCACACTCTGCGTCCGGAGCGTTCCAGCACGGTTAGATCTGATAGGGGTTTTCTTCCGCGCACGCTTAGGTTGTGGAATGATCTCCCTGCCTCGGTTTTCCCAAACGCCTACAGTATGGGGTTCTTCAAAAGGGGTCTTAGAAGGTTTTTGCAGGGTCGGCAGCGCGAGTGTGGCGCCTTTGGTGTTGCAAACGTTCATAGGCTGCGGTGACCACCGGTCCTTCTGGTGGGCCGTATGCTTGTCTGCCACCTTAGTGGTATAAAAAAAAAAAAAAAAAAAAAATTGTAATAACTCGATTTTGAATTATTTTGATTTGTGTTAGTCTTTATCTCGGTGTGCGATATTATATAAATACTAGCTTTTGTCCCGCGACTTCGCGAGCGAGGTGATCTTAACTGATAACAATCGACTTTGACCTGTCCAATGCATAGAGCTTCTAGTCAAACATAGGTCAAGCTGTATTAGCATTTCTGCTGAACCGATTTTGATGAAACATACAGTGATAATTAAGTTGACAAAATACCTACAAAATCCTTATAATACAATTATGATCAAGCTACTTAATTGTGCTCCAACCCCGAACAAAATAAACAAACAGACACGAAGAAAAAAAAAGATTATGGATTGGGATTGTCGGTTTTTTTTTAATATATTTATCTTGAGTCTACCGTCACAGCTATTTTTACAATTTTATAATAGTAGAGAAGAGAAGAGATTTTCTACTAATATCATTGATATTTTTTTAAGATAAACTATAAATTTAAGGAACACTACAGTTTACATGAAAGAAATCTTACCTGGACACCACCAAATCCTCTTGGCGCCAAAAACCTCTCACATTCAGCAGCGATGTCATCCCACTTCCACTCGAACAGATGCACCATTGTGGTACGTCCAGGTGCATAATAAGGATTCTTGTAAGCCGAGGCTAGGCCGACGGCCAAAATAAGAAGGATGAACCGCATCATCCTAGAACAGAAAGAAATTGATAAAGGTAACGAAGAAAATGAGATTTAAAAAAATATTCACGGACATCTCACACAACGCTATCTGATCCCAAAGTAAGCTAGGAATAACCTGCTTGTGTTATGGGTATCAGACCGCGGATATTAATACTTATATACTTTTAAATACATACATATTATACATAGAAACACCCAGACTCTTGAGACAAACATTTATGGGTCACACAAATATTTGTCTCCGGTGGGCATCGAACCCACGACCTCCAGCGCCGCAGGCGGTATCACTACCGACTGCGCCACAGAGGCAGTCAAAAAAGATAAATGAACTGGCAGGAAATTTATAAACAGAAGATACATACATACAACATACTATATACGTGTGTTATATTTCCACGACTCCACCCGTATTTTAAAGCAATTAGCATGCAAACTTTTTCTTTTAAATTTTATAAATAGAAATAGTCGACTTGGTTCAGACGGTTAGAACTTGACCCTGCGACCTATCCTAAACAGTGCTATGCTCTTCGAACAGAGTTACTGAACCGTACTGACACAAGTAGAAAATGTTTACCGTACTATTAACGCCATAACTTACCTATATCTATAATAATTGCTATAAAAAAATTGGTTTCCCACCAGAAATTTTACACCGAATTTGAACTCGTTGAAGGCCTAACAGAAGCTGGAATGTCTTTCTTTTAAAATCAATCAATTATTATATATCTTTAAGTCTAATCAATCACTGGCACTCACCTTCACAGTTTATGGCACACTGCCTACTGTAACTAGATCTACACTTATCATGATTCGATACTTATATACAAATCGATAAAACATATTATTTTGTTCCTATCGCTTAATTAATATAAATCCTGATATGCAATCAAAAAGATCGATTTACTGAAAAGATATTTCATTGGAAGTGCCGAAAATACTTTTCCGCCAAATAGGTAGTAGTCCACTCAACAAATGACTGAATGGGAGGTGTAGCGTGCGTTAGCTGGCACCTAAGCGATTTCTTCAGAAAGTTGTTCAGGGTGCTTAGGGAGTAAACATACTAAAAGTCCCCGCGCCTAGGGGGGGAGCCGGAGGGAGGGGAGGGGTTTAAAGTTCCCATTTTTAGGTTTTTCGCTAATATCTTCAAATCGGTGAGTCGTAGAGAAAAAGTATCTCCTGTGCTATTAAAGCTTATAAAATTACCTGCAACTTTTGTATTAACACTTTTGCCGAAATCTTACCCATTTTCGAGGTATACGTTCCGAAAAAGTGAACATTTTCGAAAAAACGAGTTTTATTGATCATCAGCTCCTGAGTGCTATTTGGTTCGCGATTTTTCGGAATAAAAAGAAGTCTATATGTTAATCCAGGACATAATCTATCTATCTACCAAATTTCATCCAAATCGGTTCAGCCGTTGAGCTATAATCTAGGTATTTTATAGATAACATAAGCTGGGAGTACCTCCAAGCGGTGAAGGCGGTAACAGTTTGATATCGCGTTTTCAATCAAAAGCGGGTAACGCGAGTGGAAGTGGGTTGTTAAATTTCTTTCCTTATTTCCGATGTCCACTGTCGTAGAAAACGCGATCTCACTGGCCAAAACTCCCATTATCACCCATGCCTTGGGGCTTATGTTATTGTTATTGATTATATTTTCAATTTGTTTGGCACGGTGGCCTACCCGGTAACGCAGGGGAGCAGCCAAAACGATTCTTTTATTCATTAACGTGGTTAGTTACGCTTAGGTTATCCGCAATGAGTGTTAATAAGTGTCCTGTTTGTGAAAAGGACGTATTTAAAGGGAGTAACGACGTATCCGAGTTGAAACAAAAAGGAATATTAGGTCTCATTAAAGCTAGTCAAGAACGAAAAGATAACAAGCATCAAATTTTCCGTGACTTGACATCCCTTTTGATTCACACCAATTGTCGTAAAAATTACACCCGAGCCCAAACAATAAAAAAAGATATAAGGGATGCATCCACACCAAAGGGAGAGGCAGGGCCGTCTCAGCTCAGGTCTTCAGCTCCCCAGTTCGACTTTAAGACTAATTGTTTATTTTGTGGACAGTATAGAAAGGCAGAAACCAAAACGCCTTTGAGTAAAAGGAGAATGGTACATGCAGTTGAAACTGACTTTTCAATAGCGTATCAGGGAGGCTTGTTCTATGAGGTCGGATTCATGGGGTAACGCTGTTCTTGGTCGCTTGTCCTGCATTAACGACCTTGTTGCTAAGGGGGCACCGCTTCCAATCGTTCACGAGATCAGTGGCAAATATTAAGCCTGACTTCAGTTCCCTCCCACCAACTGAGAACGCAGCTAAACAGCATTCAAGACGCACCTACCACCAAGTGCAACTATGGCTCGGAAATGAGCTGCCTCCTCTAGAGTGGGGATAGAAACATGTAGGAGACAGACTGGTGCCAATAGCAACCGAAGATTTGCCAGCACCGGAGGTTCTACTCAAAACAATATTTTGCCGCTGCACCAAAGGTTGTGGTAGTGGCAAATGCGGATGTCGGAAAGAAATGTTAAATTGTTCTGCGGCGTGTCTTCACTGCCAAGGGAAATGTCTCAACAGCGTGCCTATTGACGAACACGATGGTGAAGATGACCTAGAGTCCCTTCATCAGGAACCATCTATTGAGGATGTGTATACGTTGGAAAAAGAACACTTATCAGGACCCTCACGGCCTAAACGAATGAAGACTTAAATTGCATATATCTAATATCAGGCACCTTCTAGACGAGCAGGTACCACTTTAGTCCTTATCGTCGCTTGCCATTAAGCGCGATTAAGGCCAAATGTTAACGTATCAAATGTAAAAAATATATATAAATAGATAAAAATGTTTGATAACTCAATGGCTGAACCGATTTGGATGAAATTTGGTAGGTAGATAAATTAGGACTTGTATTAACATATAGGCTACTTTTTATTCCAAAAAAAAACACGAACCAAATTGCAGGCAGGAGCTGATGATCAATAAAAATCGTTTTTTCGAAAATGTTCTCTTTTTCGGAACGTTTACCTCGAAAATGGGTAGGATTTCGGCAAAAGCGTGAATTCAAAAGTTGTAGGTAATTTTAAAAGCTTTAATTGCACAGGAGATACCTTTTCTCTACGACTCACCGATTTGAAGATATTAGCGAAAAACCTAAAAATGGGAACTTTAAACCCCTCCCCCTTCTCTGGCTCCCCCCCTAGGCGCGGGGACTTTTAGTATGTATACTCCCTAAGCACCCTGAACAACTTTCTGAAGAAATTTCTTAGGTGCCAGCTAACGCACGCTACACTCCTTTGTTGAGTGGACTATAGGTATTAAATTTACAGAGCAAATAGGCTTTCGCTAACTTGAAAGGGCAGGCAACGGAAGGAGTTGCGATTTGTAATAACGTCAGGCACTAAAAGTCACGATAATTATTTTAGCAATATCAAACTCTGTTTATCAAAATTTTAGCAAATAAAGGAAGTAAAGTTTTTTTTTTAAATAGTCGCGTCGACAAATTGTTACATATATGTGTCCTTTATTCTAGGTATGCCAATGAATAAGAGCAATAATATGAACATATTTTATCTGAAAAGTTTATTTGATACGGGTAGACTTTTAATTGAAACATTTTAATTTCTTTCACCTGCCGTAAGGTTTTTTGTGATATTTTGCGACAGTGAATGACAAGACAACCTAATGACTTTAAACAATGGCATCAAAAACAAACTGGTAAAAAACCGACCAAGTGCTTGTCAGACTCGCGCACGGATATCCGTGTTCTTGCCACTACCAATGTGCCTGTGCTCCTAGAGCCAAACAGCGTTTTCAGGGACGATGGAAGAATTTGGAAAAGGGCCTGGTAGAGTCGACTGGTTACCCAAGGGGTTGCAGTTTTCTCGCTCGGTGAATAGGTATTGTAATTCAAAGGGGGAACGCCGCTAGTCTTGCACAATGGCCTTATTTAGGATTAGTTCAGATAGTAACAATGTAAATTGTTTATACATATGCAATTATTATATTTCACTGTAATTTTTAACCATTTATTTTATTGTGAAGGACAACCGCAGATTTCCGATGATACAGTACGCATAATGTTTCTCGCTCGGGTTCAATCTATCGATAAAACCCAGTCGGATTACACCAAAACAATCGTTAAATTGTTAATCGAACAATTACAAGAAAATCCGCAGGTACAGCTGAGTCATGTATTAGTCTTCTTAATACATTCGATGATTATACTGTTTTATAAAGCAAGCGGAAACCACATTGAGGCAAGAACTCGAAGATGAACAGAAAAAATATAATTTTAATGTCAAACTCCATTTAAACTCACAGGTTTTGATCAAACTTATAGTAAGTGAAGTGGCCACTGTTTATGAAAATTTCCTTAGTATAATATCCACTGATCTGTATTATTACCACAATAATAATAATACAGATTATAATACAGATAATACAGATACAGTGGTAATAATACAGATCACTGATATCCACTGATCTGTATTATTACCACAATAATAATAATACAGATAACAGATACCTTACAGGCTTAATGCCTATGGCGATTGTATAGGGGGCCCATCTAGTGAGTTGGCGAGTCACCGTCTGCCAATGTTTTGATAATAAGATATTAAAATGGCAGACGCCGTTTTCATCCATAGCATAAGTAAAATAGTCCATTTAACCCCCAACACAATAGCCCATTTTTAATTAGCATATTTTCCAATAGTTTAGCTCCCATTGCGGACGGTTCATTACCGTTCTTCTACATAAGGCGGGCGTGAATCGTCTTCAGTGGGGGTCCCATATCCCCTTACATTAAAATTCTCAAAGGGCCTCTGCGTGTTGGACCAATATGTCCCCATGTAAGCCTACCAAAAGACCGGGTATCTTCGTAATAAAAAAAAGAAGGTACCCGAGAAAGATACAGATAATAATACAGATAATACAGATACAGTGGTAATAATACAGATCAGTGATAATATCACAATACAAAGAGAATAAACTTAATTATTAAGAATACATAAAACACGACTGCAAAGTAAAAATACAACTGAAAAGCAAAAAACAAGCTCTACATTTCTTTTGTAATTTTCTTTAGCTACTTACTGTTTTACTTTGTCGGCAACACTTGCCAGCAGAAACAACTATGTCAAGCGAGTGGTGGTTTACAAAATAGCTATATGTTTCCATAGCTTGTTCCTGCCTACAAAATTGCCGACAAAGTAAAACAGTAAGTAGCTAAAGAAAATGTAGAGCTTATTTTTTGCTTTTCAGTTGTATTTTTACTTTGCAGTCGGGTTTTTTGTATTCTTAATAATTAAGTTTATTTAAAACTATTTAGTTATCTTAGAAGTGGAGTTATTATTTTTTGTGTAGTGAAGGGACTTCACCGAAATTTAACCTTAATTATTATATTTTTGGTAATATTTCTGGTTCTACTCAACCGATTGCAATCAAATAAATGTAAGACTTAAGTCTGACTAAGACCTTATAAGCAAATAAAACCGCATCGAAATAGGTTCAGTAGTTTATGCGTCCATCGCAGTCAAATAATTATAGCGCAAAAATCCGCCATTTTGATTCTTTATGAATTTTATTATACCTGGTGTCACTCACACAATTACGATGAGTCAAATGACACCTTGCGTGTCAAAATCCCTAAAGCCGTTCAGGCTGTAGAGCGTCCAAAAAAAATTTCAATGTTTTCATTTTAGCGCCAAAAGTCTGCCATTTAGATTTTTTTTTAAATTAGTATACCTGGTGTCACTCACACAATTACGACAAATCAAATGACACCTCGCATGTCAAAATCCGTCAAGCTGTTCAGGCTGTAGGACGTGACAAAGAATTGAACATACCTACATACATACATAGTCTCGAAAAACAATACCCTCCTTGCTTCTGCAGTTCGGGTAAAAAAAGTGTGTGTCAGAATGGCGTGAATGGTGTCTGAATAGTCACAAAACTAGGACCAAAAAACTGTACCTAAACTGTACTAAACTGTACCTATGTTAAAAAAAACTGTACCTCAAGCAATTCTATATAAATAGAAAAAAATATGGACACGCCATTCTGACGTCAGGTTGGCGCGCATAGTCGTGTATCGCCCCAACGTGTGGAAACTATGTTCTGGAACATATATCAATAAACTGTACCTAAACTGTACCTCATAAAACTGCTATTAAAAAAATTAAAATCACACGTGATATCTGTCAAATCAAGAACAAAAATTTGTTAGGGTTTTGAAAATCACACGACTTGCACTACACATTATAATACAATTCTGGTCTTTTTGCGTATACTTCTACCTGTTCTCACCTCTAGACGTTTCGGCTATATTGCAACAGCCAGCCGTGGTCAATTTTTTGTTCTTGATTTGACAGATTTCACGTGTGATTTTCATTTTTTCTCCACATGGAATCAGGTAGTTAAAATCGCGTAGTATTCGTTCAGACATAGTGAGTGTAGTGCGTCGCAACCCTAATGAGTGTTAACAAAAATCTTTATGCTGGGTACGAGAGCACAGCGCCCGCTGCTTTCCTCAGTCTACTCGTGACCACGGCTATAGTCGAAACGTCTAGAGGTGAAAACAGGTAGAAGTATACGCAAAAAAGACCAGAATTATATTATAATGTGTAGTACAAATCGTGTGAGTTTCAAAACCTTAGCTAATTTTTATTCTTGATTTGACAGATATCACGTGTGATTTTAATTTTTTTAATAGCAGTTTTATGAGGTACAGTTTAGGTACAGTTTATTGATATATGTTCCAGAACATAGTTTCCACACGTTGGGGCGATACACGACTATGCGCGCCAACCTGACGTCAGAATGGCGTGTCCATATTTTTTTCTATTTATATAGAATTGCTTGAGGTACAGTTTTTTTTAACATAGGTACAGTTTAGTACAGTTTAGGTACAGTTTTTTGGTCCTAGTTTTGTGACTATTCAGACACCATTCACGCCATTCTGACACACACGGTCTACTGAATTTCTTTCCTATTCAAATCCAAAAACCAAGGAATGTGCAAGCGCCGTCAACAGTATGCCATTAGCATCTATAGAGCTTGCTCTTGTAATTCACTGACGCTGTTCAAAATTCTTCCATTGACCCCTTTTTACTTTTGAATGTGAAACACACCACAGTCTGAGCTTACGATGATCTTTCATGATTGTATGAGGTCAGGATACAAGTATTCCCTAGGAAGCAAAACATTGGCACCACAGACATAGACGCCAAGCCTTATAAGTCCTCCACATTCACACGAGAATCTCGCCAAGAACCATCATTGTATCCGTATTCAGATAACAAGGCGAGAACTTGCAAATCATATCCACATTCACGTCTTTCATACTTTTCTCTTGTTCTCGCGAGATTCTCATGTAAATGTGTGGCGCCCATTATAACGAGTTTAAACTTAGGTAATTAAGAACAAATGGGTCTACTAAAAACAGAATCTTGTTCACATGCTAAAATGTTTCTAGAATTTTCCCGATAACATTGCCAAGGGATTTGGTCAAGACTGTGTGACCTTGTGATATGTAAAGTTTTATTCCTTACTAACTTCATAAAAATAAAACTTTTTACTTAGAAATAGTGGGTTGCGTCACAAGGGAGTAAAATAAATATGACGGCAACAGTGATCTTTTAAATCTAACGTTGAGTCCTGAAGCCTTAAACTCGATGTCATCGGCAAGCGGGGCGACAGCAATATTGTGGCAAGAGTGCGGCGCCAAAATGTCTACACGAGCAGTAAACGCACCTAACGCGGTTTGCTTGTGTGCGAGCGCAGCGGTGCCGCCATAAGTGCAAGCCACACCGCCAGCATCCGGACTAGGCTCCGGGAAGACAATTTTTTTACAACTGAATCACACTCTGTTTTTCGTTCCCCTCGTAGTGCAAATTTATTAAATAACATTTTATATTTTTACAAAGCAACGGTACTTAATTGATTCTGAAATGTTTGTAAGTGAAAATAAATTCGATTTTGGTAAGTACCCATTTCTATTCATTTGAGGTTTTAAACAAGCATACGGCCCGCCTGATCGAATGATTAATGTTGGCCCTAATTTGAAATGGACATACGATTCGTTCCAATCAGAGAGTATAGTTATATGAATGTCCTTTATTTTGGTCATCAAAAATGCAGCACCAGTACTCCAGGGTACAAGACAGTTGACTGCAAAAATTACAATAAGCAGGAAATTAAGGAATAAGAAATGCATAACCTTATTGTCTCATTATAATTTAATATGTACAAAAAGATAACCAAGGTGTACCAAAATACATTATTTAGTATTACTGAAATAAAATAAAGTGCAAATCACTTCTTTATTTGTAGGAAGGGTTGATTCAATCAAATGTTGAAATGTTATTCCCATACTATTATTATCCTCAAATGTTTTTTATTTTTCAGCTCAAATGTGTAAATTAAGTCAAATATATTTAAATGAATAAAATTGCTATTATCGAAACAATTTTTTGATTTTCTATGTCTATAATTTGAAGTTCATGCCCAATCAGCTCTATCAGATCATAGATACATCTGCTCAAACAATCCTCTCTATTTACAGCCTTGACTGTAACAAAACACATAGCATTATTATCTACGAAAATGATTGATAGTAAGTAAGCAAATAGGCAAAGAGATAAGATTTCAATGTTAAAATAGTACCAGATGGCACCCACGGCTCCTATTATGACTAGAACTTAAGCCCGACATCCACCAAAGCGAAGAAGAGATTAGATTTGACAGAAACAAAAATCGACCAAGTACGTCCCGACGTGCGCTAGCGTATCGTACCAAAAACGACAAAAATATCACGTTTGTTGTAGGAACGCCATAAATTTATACTTTTTTTTTTCGGTTTTAGTGTAATACATCATCCATTACAATTTCAGCTCTCGGTAACTGAGATACAGCCTCGTGATGAACAGACAGATAGACAGACGGACCGCGAAGTCTCACAAATAGGGTTCCGTTTGGATACGGAACCCTAAAGACATGTTTTCTATGCTTTGGTTGATATCGGCCCTAACCATTTCAAAACATCAATTTTCTGTCGAACCAAAAAAACTTGGAACGACCTGCCATCGCATGTATTTCCCTCCTTTAATAACCCCGGATTCATCAACTGGCGCTGGAAGAGACACATTATGGGCCGCTAACTTGAAGATCACAGTCAATAGTCTTGAAGACTGTGAGAGTGGCCTCCCAATCGCTACATGGCTTTCCAAGAGGCGATATTAGCAATACTGAGTTCTAGAACATTCTTCTTTATGACTTGGAAGAAAATATTGTAAATGTATATTTTAACATAGATCGCTCCTATGAAACAAAGATCGATATCAATTTCTCTATTAGCTGTAAGTATTGTAAACTAAGAATAAGAAACATTATTAGAAAGAACGGATTACTTACTTCAGGGCCTACGTGTATAGCCAACATCATATCGTACTCATTGGCTCCGACACTGATCTGAGCCCTTCCATCATTGCCTACTGTAATTCTTTTACCGGTACAGTTACTACCGTTCCTCTGACCAGAGATCACATCACAATAGGCTCCAGCTGGAAGACAGGTCTGTAGAAAAGAAAAATAATTGATATCTCTTACACTAAACACAATTAGAATGTTTATCAGACTATAACAATTACCTGCAAAGTCTGATTGAGATCCCAAATTTCGTTGTTAAAAGCGACAAATCCTCGTCCACCTCTGCAGAAGGCAATCTGATTACCGCCATTATCCCACCAGTCGTTGAGTCCAGTATTTGCAACAGTGTTTCTGAACGCCACCATACTGAAAATTTGACGCCAGCGGTGTTCGCAAACCCACCCATTGCCACAACTGCCATCCTGCATCGAAAATGTTCAATTAAAACTGTGCAATATGCAAACAGGCACATTGTCTTTAGAGTATTCAGTTACAAGAACTACCCTTCTACTCAACTCATAACAAATTATGTAAGGTCATAAGAAGTAATTAATAACTACTTACAGAATTTATAGAAGGAGAAATAATATTGCCGCTACTATCCATCGGTGGTCCAGCTTCAGTATTGGTGAAGGCAAAACTGCTCATTACCTGTGCACTGCCATAGGGATGAGCCAACATGAATGCATTAGCACCCCTATATCTCTTTGGCGATTTGTAGGTCAAAATATTACCGCCAGCACCATGTCCTCTTTGGTTGTCATGATTATCCACAAAGATAAGAGAATCGCCTGACGCAAGGAAACCCCAAGCAGGTCCCCAGTTTACAAGCCATCTTAGTTGATTACCCCCCAAGAAAGCTCTGGAAAGTTCCATTCCGAATAAAAATTCTGTTACAGCACCGATTGGGGTGTACTCATGTTTACTGACTGCTTCACTACCTAGATCGATAACTTCTTGGTAGATGTATGGGCGAGCACCACTGGGGAAGCCGTGAGCAGTATTCAAATTACGTAGACGGTCGTAGATAATCCTAAGATCACCAGGCCACATGTGTTTTGCTGCGTCAATCCTTAAAAAAATTAAAAATACGTGTACCATTTATGCTGCTCTTTAAAAGTTAATAATTGAAATAAAAAGCAAATTTTTCGGTGATGGTATTAATTCGGTACCTGAATCCAGCAACACCCAAATCGATGAGTCGGTTCATGAAATTTACGATCATAGCACGAACATGCTCGACTCCTTGGTTCAAATCTTTGAGACTACTGAGTTCACAATTGCGAACCTGGAATTTAGTTTGTGACATTTAAAAACCAAGCTTATTATTTAAAAATAAAAAACCTAATCTTCTCTGAATGGAACTCACTCTTGTTGGGTTATTGCCGTAATCACTTGGATTAATGACGCAGTGAGGGAAATTGAAATCGTTGCGACCATAAGGTACCGCTGGATAGTGCCATTGTCCAAAGTTGGCTGTACTTCCAGCTGTTCCGACATTCTCATTCCAGGTACCTGTCATGTGGTTGATAATGGCGTCGACATAGATTCTGTGAAAAATGGATACACGTGTTAGATATTTGTGAAAATACGGGCTGCCCCGTATTTTTGGGTTCTATGTACATCAGGGCAACCAATTGTAAAGTAACGTATTTAGGGCTAAATGTTCTACACGTTCTTCATCAGGGGTATCCCGTATGTATAAATTATTATTTTATCGACAACAGTGACGCGGTAACAACATTTTTATATTGTGAACAGCATACAAAGATTTTACCAAGTTAATTTCATATTTTAACGATATGCATAATATATCTATTTTGTGATTTATCTTTCGAAAATTGTGCAAACCCACCTGACACCAACGTTGTTGCACCTTCGCACCATATTAGTGAACTGCTGTTCATTACCGGAGCGAGTGATCAATCTGTATGATATTGGCTGGTAACGTTCCCACCAGGGACGGTTCATAGCCCAGATTATCAAATTTTCATTTGGTGGTGAAATCTATAAAATTAAGATAGTAAATGTAGTATTACTTATAGGCTTTCGCCTTATCCGTAAGCCACGTAAAATTTTAAAAATACTTCTATAAAAAATGATGATCAGTAATCACGTAGCCGCCGAAAAGGAGTTTTTTGTGCGTACGTAGGTTCGATATCCATTATCCTTTAATGAACTTTTGAAATACAAAGAAATTGACGCAGTAAACTGGGTTCATGTCCACTTAATAACAATGGCTAACAATTGTTACATTGCTGTCCCATTTCGAGAAAATAAAACGGTACCAGAATCTCAAAAATTAACTCTTAGGTACATCATTTAGCAGACGAGGTCATCTTCCAATTCGAAGATTTCAATGACCTATTGCCCTGAGCTTCTGTAATAAGAAATAGGTACCTATTCAAATTTTACTTTACCTGAACACCGCCATATCCTCTTGGCCCCAAAAACCTCTCACATTCGGCGGCGATGTCGTCCCACTTCCACTCAAACAGATGCACCATAGTGGTACGTCCGGATGCATAGTGAGGATTTTTGTAAGCCGAGGCTAGGCCAACGGCCAAAATCAGAAGGAAGAATCTCATCATCCTAAAAATCAAAATTTTATTACGGCAAAGAAGAAAGGGCAACAAGAAAATTTGCAAGAGATGTATTAAGAGGATCTACTGCTGAGTTTCGTATCGTCACTTAATGTAAACTAAGTTAACGACTTGATATTGTTGAGAATGATTTCATGATTTCGATGTACCTAAATGAAATTTCGATTGTGTCTTTGGTATAATAATTATAGAGTATTGTAACCAGTTGCATCTATAAAGTGCGTGCGAAGAATCCCCCTGCATCGTCATTTCAGCAGGTTCTTGTGTTTGTAATATTTCAATTATACGACGGTTAAAATTGCGTGCACCTAAAATCATTTATCATGGAAAACCGTGTGAATGAATGTGACTGTTGCATGCGATGTTTTATGCTCACTGTATCTCCACTATTACAGATCGCTGTGCGTGAGAAACAAATATCTGGTAACGTCACATCTATTTCATCTTGGCAGAAGGAGTAGAATCAAGTATTGTCTGTATAAGTCCGTTTGCATACGGATCTCTCGGCGTTGGGATTCATGGAAAGTAGCAATTTTCGCCAATGAGAGCATTGTGGGAGACACATAGTTTAATTCGTGGGGGTTATTTTAAATATACTAGGTATGAACTTTCACTCACCTTCTCAATTGTTACCACTAACACCGCCACTGGATTTACTTATCAGGGTTTGACACTTTTATACAAATAGATAAAATTATATATTTATTTTCTTGATATCCGTAATCGCAATCAATATAAATCCTGATAAACTATTTAATAACATCGATTAATCAAAACTGAAATTTATTGACATTATCATTACTTAATTATCTATTATTTTTCCTTTTGCGAGAATGTGTAAACAAAATATTCCACGAGGTGTAATTTTACGAGCTAGTTAGGTACTCGTATTAGTCTCAACACCTTTCGATAGACAAGCTATCATAGATGTGTTTGTGGATGTATGAAATTTGATAAAAGATATTTCTCATCTGGTTATCAGACGGGTGAAGGTCGCTCTTCAGCGTCTCCTCTACTATTAAACAACATTGATATTGAGGTTTAGTTGACTAACACGATATGCATGAAATATCCCTGCCCCAATGAAATCTCAAACCCATAAAATCCAAGATTCGCGTTGCGTGTTCAGTTTTAGGCTCAGTCATCATAGGAGTACGTCCAAATTGTGGGAAACTCTTGTGCATTTACTAACTCTTTCGAAACTGTAGAATTGAGGTTTATAAATATAATGCTAATAATGAGAGTGTGTGGAGTAACAGAATATAGCGTTCATCTGGTGTGGAGTAGCAGAATATAGAGTTCATCTGATATACTTTTATACGCACAATCCTTTGATCAGTGAGATAATCTGACCTAACAGGGCACCGCTCAACTGCTATATTGACATTCGACGGTTCTTATCATAATAGTTCAATTGTTCTTCGCCGGAGGGTGTGACTAGTCACCATTTTATACTACTAAGATCTTAGATCAAGAATAACAACTAGATTACGGGTCGCGAACAAAATGAAAGTTAAAAAGTGTCGCAAGTTGATACGTAGTTAAACCTACATTCTATTTATTAGCAATCTTAAATAAATAATTCAAGACTGTATCACATTTAACGTAAAATGTACCTTAAAGTTATTATTCGTAAGCATAAAATACCATGCCACTGATATATTAGTTAAGTCGTTTTGTTCCATACGTTTGTATTATTCAATGTCGGCCCATTGTCGCCAGTTCAAACATGGATGTAGTGAGCCGTCAGTGTAGTGAGCCGTCTTCTATAGGTGCCGGATTTCTCGTGTCGATATTACATCTAGTTGTTATTTATGATCTAAGACTAAGATGCTAATCAAAGCAATTTTAGTAAGTGAGTGAAGCTCTTATTCTCAATGCACTGAATTTGGTATAAATTTCCTGAGGCTTAATGTGTTGTAAATAGTTTTTCTATTTTTCCAAATAAAATTTGCTTACCTCGTAGTGTCTGTCGTTTTAAGAGAAATATAATGGAGATGTGATAACTACACAAGCTATTCTAGTAACTTGTCACACTTCTTTTCTAATGGAATAGGCCAAAAAATGCCGTGAACTAATTAATCTAACGTTTAAAACTTATTATGGCTCATACTGAATTTAAATCGATAAGCGCCATCTGATGGTCACTTATTATACTGAAATCTTAAAATTATTTTTTTAAATTCATGATTAATCAAGTATTTGTTTACACGATTGTGTGTAAAAAAAATCAAAATAATTTACCCAATTGCCTGGACATACTAAAAATTATAAAACTCATCAATTTCTATGTTTTTATGTCCTAACTATCCACCTATTTTTACGATCTTTCCCAAATAAGTATCACGCCCAAACTACTGAACCAAATTGAATGATACTTGGTACATTCCGAGCTTATAGTCCGAGGAAGGTTCTAGGATACTTTTGATCCCGATATCTTGCGCGGTTGTCCCGGGAGAGGGAATGAAAGACAAAATGGGTTTTCAGTTGTAAGTTCTCAACGCGTGGTCCGATTTCAAATATTTTTTTAGTGTTATAAAGGGAGTACTATACGGATTGTTCCACACAAGTTTCAATATTGAGAGTTATGTAGTTCAGAAATTAGAGGCATCTCCACTTTCGCTAAACCTATTATTCAAGTATTCCTTTGAATGTAAGAGTCATTCTAAACTGGCGTGTTTACTTAGTCATAAAAAAACTTAAAGATTAACGGTATTGTAAAATAATTCAGTTTTTAGAATAGACTGAATCTTTAAGTTCTTTTCTGATTTAGCAAACAGGGCAGTTTCACAAGCTCCTAGGCGTCTGATGAAGAAATACCTCTCCTTTCATAGACCTTAAGTGACGTAAACGAAGTTGCGAGGGTCAGATTCGTGGCTGCTTTTTGGTAATTTAATTCTAAAATCCGATGCAGTGGCAGGACCGACAAAAGGGCGCAGTCCGTTGTGGGGATGCTCCGCCGTTTATTAACTAGGTGTAGATAGGTCCGTAGGGTCGGCAGCGCGAGTGTAGTTCCTCTGGTGTAGCAAACGTCCATAGGCTACGGTTACGGTGACCACTGGTACATCTGGTGGGCCGTATGCTTGTCTGCCACCTTAGTGGTATAAAAAAAGGTATTTTTCAAACTCCCCAATTTGAAAATTTTGAATCGTTTAGACTACGTTCAATATTATCAATTGTTATTTTAACTACCTTCACATGGCGACCCTGCAGAAAGGTTCCTCATATGTTTTACTTATCTACCTTTATTTTTCTTACATTATGGTGACAGAGTAATAATTAAAATGTTAGAAGTGTTCCAGATATTTATAAGATGCGTCGCAACTACAACTACAGAAATCACCTAATCTAGCCAACAAAACATCCTTTTGTGTCAGTAGTACCATTGACCAGAACCTAAGTTTCATCAGCATCACACTTGTGCGTCACTTGATGTCTTAATAGTTCTATTCAGTCTCCAAGGTTGCTCTTGTTTGTTACAAGAGCAACCTTCGTGACAGGAAATATAGTATTTTGATTAGATATCAATTTATTATCATTGTTTTCGATCTGAGAGCCTTAGAAATTTAAGAATTTCTTTATCACCAAGATCTTATACATTATCAATAAATCGATTTCGAATCGCTTCACAGCTGGAGTAAATAACACTGAAATTATCTTTGTTTTAATCAACTCTATCTATGAAATTAGTCTTATCATCATCTTATATTTTTATACAAAGTTGGGTTTCTGAATATGTATTTAATTTATTATAGTATTAAAATGTAATATAAGCGCTCGTGGCCCCGCGGACTCAGTGTTCTGTAAACGATCACTGGAGTAAGCAACTTTCACTATGGCCGGTCCATGGATGGTTGACCATCCATGTGATCACTTTGTGACATTTATTTGAGCGTTTCCGTGCTTCGGAAGGCACGTTAAGCCGTTGGTCCCGGTTGCCAGTAAAATGGCAATCGTTAAGCTAAGTTGAAGGCTTTATTTCAACAGCAGGCAGTCACAACCTGCGCCTGTCCATTTAAACACGGCAATACGGCTCACCACCTATTACGTGGGACAAATTATACAAAAGGTGAAATGTGGGCATATAATATGCCTCTGCCTACCCCTTCGGGGATAAAGGCGTGACCATATGTATGTATGTATGTATTAAAATGTATGTACGAGTATGTAGTAAAATTATTTTATTTTATTTTGTATCTCGGACCTTTTTATCAAAATGCTTTCTACTCCGATGTCCACTTTCCTGCTAAAGCGTCTCCAGTTCTACAATATGAATGACAGTGAGACTAAAACATGCACTTCTTTTTTAAGATGGTACCAACATAAAAATTGGGAATAATATTTCTCATGACATTATCCAGAAAAAATATGAACTATCATATAACCTACTTACGATGATATTTTTTCCACTACACGTTCACACTAAGACGCAAAATCACAGTACCGCACACAAGCGTCCCTCACGATTTACTATTTCATGACTCAAATAGTAAAATCTATAAATGTACATCAGCGATAAAAGTAAAATAACTTATCAAGAGTCGTGTACGGTCATCGACATACTGTAATAATCAAAGAGCAATCGCATCGTCTTGAACTCTAGATCATTATCTAGAGTGATGAGTTTTGTTAATTCGAAAACTAAAATCCTACGGGAATAATAATTTTGTTACTGGATATTGTAATAGTTTTTATTACTTGTAGAATTGTTTCAACCTGCATATAACTGTAAAAAAGTATTTTTTCCTCTACTTGTCGATTTGAATTTGCTGATTTCCACTTGTACACTTTTTCATCGGTGACACTTGTCCTAGAAGTTATCGCTAAAAAGTTAAAAAAAAAATACTATTTCTGCTTGAATAATAATTTATTAAAATCACAGTCATAATGATGTGGCACATTACAAATATTTGCATGATTACAAAAGTGAATTATGGGCATTAACACCTTACTTTAAAAGAACATACATTACATATAGAATACTGCTGCATCCACGTGAATTTGATGTCTGCTTATTGTTCTATAGATACTATTAGTTCATCCATATAACATACTGTAGTTGGTACGATAATAATAATAACATTTTATTTATTTAGGTATTTTATTTACAATTTCAAAACAGTCTTCAGTTTAGTCTTCATCCGGTAAAGGAACTCCATATGTCGTACAGCATTCTTAAATTCTCGACTGTAACAAATAAAAATATTATGTAGATGATTTCAATCTGGTATTATCTATTTACAAAATGATATCTCTCAATAATTACTTGATACTAATTTATTTTTGTTGTTTTGTACAAGTAGATAACTAATCGTAATTATGTTTACTTACTTCTGGACCGACATGGATAGCCAGCATCATATCATAATCATTGGCTCCTACAGATATTTGAGCTCTTCCATCATTGCCTACATTAACTGTCTTGCCAGTGCAGCTGTTGCCAACCTTCGCCCCAGAAATGACATCGCAGTAGCTACCCGCAGGAAGACAGGTCTGGAAGAAAAGGTTGAAGTTAATACATGATCTCATTTTTATTGACAGACTCCATTTATTAATTATGCAATGTTTTTGTTAATTCATTTGTATGTCTAGAGTTTATTATTGTATTTTTCTTTGCTTGTTTATTAACAAAATGATTTCTTGATGATTGTTCTGTTCCCGTTTCCCATGGTAATTTCTTCCCGGAATAAAAAGTTATATGTTATTTCTGTTGTGTTATATGGGTAATATAAACCTTTATGTTATTCCTACTATAATCTACCTTTGTACTAATTTCAGCCAGTTTCGTTTAGCTGTTAGACCGTGATTGAATAACAAACTTCTAAACATATTATAACATTATAATTTCTAATATAAGTAGCATTCTGACTAATCTTTAAATCTATAATGAACAAAAGCTGTTTATTATTGGTAAGACAAATAATACTTACTTGTAAAACTTGATTGAGATTCCAATAATCTCTATTAAAGGCAATAAATGCTCGACCACCTCTGCAGAACGCAATTTGATTACTGCCATTATCCCACCAATCGTTTAGTCCTGTATCGCCAGCGACATTTCTAAAGGCTACCATACTGTATATCTGACGCCAACGATGCTCGCAAACCCATCCATTGCCGCAAGTGTTATCCTTAAAAAGTCAAATTATGTAATTAATATTGAGCTATATAATGATAGCTTTAAATATTCCTAAAAGATAATGTCAAAAGCTTTTAAATAAAGTCAAGGGAGACTGTATCATTTTTTATAACTTAAGTACTTGCAAACATGCTAAAACTAATTTTACACAGTTTGAAAATTTTCAGTTTATTATAATGGCCCTCACAAATTTAATCGTTATCGAGTAGGGTAACATACCAATGTCTTGCTAAGACTTTTTGGAAAGCCTTACTTTTTTAATTTTATATTTAATTCCGTTAAATTTGAAAATGATTGATGAAAGAAAATGTTCCTATCAAAGTTTGAAGTAGTAATAGATATGAAGTACGTACAGAATTGATTGATGGTGATATAATATTTCCCTGGAAATCCATCGGTGGTCCAGCTTCAGTGTCAATAAAGTCGAAACTGCTCATTATCTGAGCAATACCATAAGGATGTGCCAACAAGAACGCAGTGGCACCTTTGTAGTCCCTTGCTTGTTTGTAAGTCAAAATATTTCCACCAGCACCATGACCTCTCTGATTATCATGATTATCGATAAAGATAAGAGCATCGTGTGATGCAAGAAGACCCCAGTCAGGGCCCCAGCTATTCAGCCATCTAAGTTGATTGCCACCTTCAAAAGCTCTAGAGAGTTCCAATCCACATTTGAATTCGGTTATATCACCAATATGAAGGTATTCATCACGACTGATAGCTTCTCCACCAAAGTCGATAACTTCATGATACATGTAAGGACGAGCACCAGAAGGAAATCCGTGGTCTGTATTTAGATTATGTAAGCGATCAAAGATTACTTCGAGATCGCGGGGCCACATATGTTTTGCAGCGTCGATTCTGGAGAATAAAGTATATTTAATATTTCATGCTTTCTGTAAGTATACATAAATTACTCATTAGATATTGTTTTAAGCAGTTATGTAACTTTGTAAGTACCTACCTGAATCCAGCCACACCTAAGTCAATGACATGGTTCATATAATTCACAAGCATGTCACGCACGTGTTCCTTGCTTTGATCTAAATCTTTGAGACCAGCAAGTTCACAGTTACGTACCTGTAATAAAGTAGCGATAAGTACTTGGTACAGTAAATAAATTTAGTTCTATTCCAAAATTATCAGAACTAGCACTGATTTGCAAGATATAAATCTATACTAATATTATTAAGAGGAAAGATTTGTTTTTTTGTTTGTTTGTAACGAATAGGCTCCGGAACTACTGGACCGATTTAAAAAAATTCGTTCACTGTTGGGAAGCTACACTCTTTGCGGTGAACATAGGCTAAATTTATTCCCGTATTCCCACGGGAATGTTAACTACGCGGGTGAAACCGCGTGACGTCCGCTAGTAATAAATAAATATTCACGGACATTTCACACAACGCTATCTGATCCCAAAGTAAGCTAGGAATAACCTGCTTTTTTATGGGTATCACACCACGGATATTAATACCTACATAAATACTTTTAAATACATACATCATACATAGAAACACCCAGACTCTTGAGACAAACATTTATGGGTCACACAAATTTTTGTCTTTGGAACCCACGACCTCGTGATCCGCAGTCGCACATTTCGACCTCTAGACCAAAGAGGCCGTCTAGAATAACTATTGGAAGATTTCTAGAAGAAGACATTCTTTAAGAAATACATACATTTGCAGCATTATGATTCCAATCATCTCCCGATATACCACAGGGAGGATAGTTGAAATCGGCTCTGGTATATGGCACTGCAGGGTAATAAAACTCTCGGAAGTTAGCTGTGCTACCTCCTGTACCAAAATTATCTGGCGGTTCACCTGTCATGTGGTTGATAATTGCGTCTATGTAGATTCTGGAAGATATGAGCAAGAAATATTTTAGATGGATATGTTAGACTAAAAGAACGCTCAATATTATAGCGTCAAGGGAAGAAATTTGACTTTAAAATTACAATCCAATAAAACAATATACCTGACGCCAACGTTGTTGCATCTTCGTACCATACTAGCGAACTGCTGTTCGTCTCCTGACCGAGTCACCAGCTTGTAAGAAATTGGTTGGTAGCGTTCCCACCAAGGACGATTACGGTACCAGATTACTACATTTTCATTGGGAGGAGATACCTGAATAACAGAATCTGGACTTTAAATATTGCTATTTTGAAGTAACGTTGAAAGCAACTAAAGAAGCAGGAGAATCAATTTAAAATTTGTGTTTAATCAATTTTACCTGAATACCACCAAAACCTCTGGGTCCTAGAAATCTCTCACATTCGTCGGCGATGTCATCCCACTTCCACTCGAACAGATGCACCATAGTGGTGCGTCCGGGTGCATAGTAAGGATTTTTGTAAGCTAAGGCGACGCTTAAAGCCCCAATCAGAAGGATGAAGCGAATCATCCTAAAAACAAAATAGCAAATAAATATCGTAGAGTTGGAAGTAACGTAACATTTGAAGCAGCGATATATCGATGGATGGCAAATTTCAAATAGCAAGGTCAGCTCGTGGCAATCTTTTTATTAGGAATTGCCTCGAAAGCTCATATAGGACAGCGTCATGACTATCCTTATAACGGGTGTTTTTTTTAGAGGTATAGAACTTTAAGTTGGCAGAACTGTTTTAACTGGCGGTATTATTATCAGCTGTAAAGTGATTTATGTTTAGTTTGGTTGGGCATTTCAACATGAATAGACTGAAGCCTGAACAACGCTTCCAAATTGTGCAAATTTATTTTGAAAATATTGGTTCTGTCCGTAATGCGTATCGTGATTTTCATAAGCGAATTTTGTTTAGCGGTGCCGCTCACTTTTGGTTGAATGGATACGTCAATAAACAAAACTGCCATATTTGGGGTGAAGATGATCCTCAAGTGTATGTTGAGACACCGTTACATCCAGAAAAACTGACTGTGTGGTGTGCTTTATAGGCTGGTGAAATAATTGGTCCGTACTTCTTTAGAAACGATGCTGACCAGAACGTTACAGTCAATTGTGACTGCTATAGAGCGATGATTACTGACTTTTTTGTTCATCAATTGAACAACCATGATGTGCTGTAGTAGTGGTTTCAACAAGACGGCACAACATGTCACATAGCTCGTGCCACAATTGATTTATTGAAGGAAACGTTTGGTTACCGCATAGTTTCACGTTTTGGACAAGTGGATTGGCCTCCAGGGTCGTGCGATTTTACGCCACTTGACTATTTTCTGTGGAGATATGTGAAGTCGCTCGTCTACGCCGATAAGCCCGAAACGATTGACCACTTGGAGGACAACATTCGGCGCGTTATTGTCGATATACGGCCAAAAATGTTGGGAAAGTCATCGAAAATTGGACCTCTAGATTAGACTACGTCCGAGCCAGCCGAGGCGGTTATTTGCCAGAAATCATATTTTAATTATAATGCCAGAAGATTTCCTTTCGAATAAAGTCATTTTCATATCAATAAAAACAATCACCTTCGTTTTATTCCATTTCAAAGTTCTATACCTCTAAAAAAAACACCCTTTACAAGTACAATATGCACCAAGGCTGAATGTGTCTTAAGTATATGAAAAAATATCGTCTTAAAACCGAAAACTGTAATTTATTACGTAGAAGAAGTAAGTTAATTTTCCATTACCCTCTTTATATCTCTGTTTCAATAAGCTACCTACTTAAATTTGCAACAGGTGGCCTTTTTATTACTGCAAGTGATATATCAAGTTGTTAGCGGCCTAATGCTCTATTGTGTTATGGTTTTGCCTACATTTTAACGATAATGTCTTACATGTTTGTAACCAAAAATGTTATTTCGGCGAATTGAGGCAATGCCGCAGTTTTAACAGACTGACCACTGGGTTAGTTAGCAGTCAAGTATCGTCAAATTTTTAGTATTGGAACGTGACAGATTATAAACTACATATTCTACATAACGTATGCTTACAAAGCATTCTATGGTTTCAAATTAAATGATACAATTACTTATTATTATCCAAAACATTATCGTAGAATGTAGGCTTATACATAATTACTGAAAAAAATAGACACGTTAATGACGTGGCGTGATTACGCAATAATTAAAATGAAATAGGAAGAAAACCATAATAATGTCACACAAAATGTTTGTTTCTTCTTATATGCATTTTATTTAATACAGTAAAGAGAGGTCAAGTGGAAGACAGTAACTACTAATACCTTTGGATGCGCCAGTACCGACGCATACATATTTTTTAGTTTATGTATTTAATGGTATTTATTATAATTATTATATGTCAACACTCACGCACTAAACGCATCTTACTTTTATGTATTGTCTATGGCAACACTATCCCGCCCGCTTCCTACATTCACATTCCGCCATAGCTATTGGAAGATACGCACGCACCCGTCTCTTAACGCTTCGCTCCGCTATCGGCCGCTGTGATTACCCATCATATCGCGCTACATCGCTTATCATCAGCCACAGTCTCGAGAGTTACGGTTATAACTCCTGTGTGCATATTTCGCGGTCGTGAATCAAGACCCCGAACGCAAAGCTGGGAGTAGCGCCTACCTATCAACAAGAGTTCAAGGTAAGTGCATTTCCAAGTGTGGTCCTCCGTCCGGATATTCCATCTAACGCATTCTTTCTACTAATAATATTAATTACCTCTTTTCCTATTAAATTCACGCATACGCATATATATATTTAGTATATTACTCATAAATACTCAACGCAAATATTATATTTAACGCCACCCGCACGCATTAGAAAAGTTAATTATCTTTTCACACCGCATATTTTATATTACTCATAAGTACTCATATTCTATAACGCATTTACGCTATTTATCATAATCATATTTACCTATATATAATCAACCCGCTGGCAGGTAGCGCCCCCCGAAATTATCGCTACCCAGGACTTGGACCATCCTGGCCATGTTAGTCCGGTTGTCCGATTCTAGGCAATCATTTTGATATTTTTTGGTAATTAGGAGTTTTGGCATAAAGTAAAACGGACAATCCAAAATTAACAATTTTCTCAACCGTCATAAATTTAACGTAGTTTTCCCCAATTTCATTACAATTTCATATTATCTTTCGAATTGTAATCGTAGATAAAACTCATATTTATACGTTAATTTTATACCCACATATATTTATTTTATTGTGACGGTACTGGGCAACGCAGCCGATACATAACGGTATTCAAACGATTAACAGCTGATTGTTACGCAGACTCCATATTGGGTTTGTTCTCTGAATACTTTATCGCAAACAGCTGATTTAAGCTAACAGCTGATCGTTGTTCGAATTTTATACTTTTTCGCTGAATATTTCTATTACCTACCCACTTATATACATACTCGTATCTCGTATCAATTATATTATCATGGCTTCTAAAGACAAATCCCATAGTAAAAGTTCAGACGAAAGTCAGGTCATGATAAATTTTTTAGAATACAAAAAACAAAGTTTGTTTCACATAGTTCAAGAAGTGTACAACTTAAGTCTCAAGGTTACCGATGAAACAGTACGCATGATGTTTCTCGCTCGGGTTCAATCTATCGATAAAACCCGATCGGATTACATCGAAACTATCGATAAATTGTTAATTGAACAATTAAAAGATAATCCGCAGGTACAGCCGAGTTATAGTGTTTTTAATACATTTGATGAATTATACTGTTTCATAAAGCAAACGGAAACTACTCTGAGACAAGAACTCGACGATAAAAAGAAAAGTGATAATTTTAATATCAAATTACCCCCACTTAAACTCACAGGTTTCGATGGTACTTATGGTAAGTGGCCTATATTTTATGAAAATTTCTGTAGTGTGATACATACGAATACTCGTCTCACCAACGCCGAAAAGGTTCAATATTTGATAGGTTGCCTTTCGGGTAAGGCACTTACTGTTTGTTCAGGCATAGCTGCTACCGCACAAAATTACGATGTTATTTGGCAAGCCCTTCTGGCTAAATACCACGATACCAGGGTTCAGGCGTCGTGCTATTTAGAACAAATGTTACACCAGAAGCCAGGGCAATCGGCTGATCAGATCTTGGAGAACTTTTGTTCAGCTGAAGCAGCTCTGCAGCGTCTACCTATCACAAATTTATCAGATTTCATAATAACTCATTTAGCATTAAGCAAGTTTGATAAACCTATGCTTGAATTGTTTGAACAATCTCATAGACATTTGAGTGTACCTACATATAGTGACGTCAAAACATTTTTGACAGAACAAAGCAAACTCCAAACGCTCCGCTCACCATCACATTCCCAAAAAGGTGATTATCGCGCTCAGCGGAGTTCAACCGCCTCTCATTTAAATAAACCTAAGTCATTTTTTACGCAAACCCGCCCTACTAATTTGAAATCAGTCGATACTTCTAACATAAAAAGTTGTATCGTATGTAACAATAATTCCGCTCACCCTTTGTTCAAATGTCAACATTTTATTCAAGAGACTGTTGAAACGCGAAATGAAATAGTTCGTAAACATTCCTTTTGTGTTAATTGTTTAGGTTTTCATCACGTGAGTGCTTGCAGATCTGTTAATAGGTGTTCGATTTGCAATCGGTCTCATCATAGTTTACTGTGTTATAAAAATAATTTGAACGCATCAAATTCAACAAGAAATCATGCTACCGGCAACGCATCGAGGCAGGCAAACGCGTCTACTGCGCCGTCCGAGCATTCCATGTCGACTCATGCGTCATCGGCAGATGATCCGTCCCGCTCGCACTCGCGGGAGGCGCGGTCACATAGTGGCAATATCGCGTCGTTATCGGCTGTGATCCCTCCGCCGCGTAATTCAAGCAGCGCGACCACGGTTTTGTTGCCGACTGCTTGTGTATATGCAAATTATAAATCGGATCGTATACGTTTGTTTTTGGACTCAGGGTCTATGAGTAACTTTATTACGAAGTCTTGTTGTGAGCGTTTGCACTTAACCATACTTAACGCTCCTTCTGTCATTAAAGGCATAGGTCAACTTGAAAGCCAATCTTATGGAATTACGCATTTCAAAATATATTCGCGATTTGATGCCCGCTGTTCTTATTCGGTTAGTGCACGGGTTATAGACACTATTACAGATTTTTTGCCTAACGTGGAAATTGATACAGCGGAATTAACCCATTTACAAAATTTACCTATGGCTGACGAACGATACTATACTCCGGGTGGTATAGATTGTTTGTTAGGTAATGAACTCTTCCCCATGATTTTAGGGTCGCAAAAAATTACATCCCCAACCTCATCAGTAATCGCGATAGAAACCACGCTCGGATACGTCGCAATGGGAAAGGCGCATGCTTTACCTTATTCGCTAGTGGCAAACAAGCATCCCCGCGATCGCATGTCTCATTCCTCCGTGTCCGACAAGGCCTTCTTATGTCACACTCAAGATGTGTCTCTCGAACAATTAACGCAACGCTTTTGGGAGATAGAACAGGTGCCAGATAAGAAGCACATTAGCACGGACGACGCAGCATGTGAAAAGCTGTTCTCGTCTACGTACTCACGCGACGATACCGGTAGATATACGGTTAGTCTTCCCTTTAAATACCCTCCCAGTGAGCTAGGGCATTCGTACACAATCGCCAAACGCAGGTTTTTAAATTTAGAAAAAAAGTTAGACGCTTCTAACTTACGCAACGATTATAATGCCATTATTCAAACATATATTGATCAAGGTTATCTCACTAAAGTGTCAAATGGCTTTCTAGACTCTCAAGTTTATTATGTGCCGCATCGGGCCGTTTATCGCCCTGACAAGGAAACCTCTAGGACGCGTGTGGTCTTGGACGCTGGGTGTAAAACCACGTCAGGTAAATCGCTTAACGATTTGCTTTATACGGGACCAGTGTTACAGAACAGTATCTTTCATTTGCTTCTCAATTTGCGTATGTACCCGGTTGCTGTAGCCGCGGACATAGAAAAAATGTATTTTCAAGTGAAACTTACTCAAGATCATCATACATATCAAAGAATATTATTTAGGTTCGATTCCAATTCTCCTATTGAAAGCTATCATTTCAACCGCGTTTGTTTTGGCGTCTCCAGCTCACCCTTCCTGGCAATGCGAGTCGTAAACCAGCTCGCGTCAGACTGTCGCGCTTTATATCCTCTGGCGGCTTACGAAGCTGACAATCACATGTATGTTGACGACTACGTTAGTTCCATAGAGAATGTAGATTTAGCTGAAGACACCTATAGGGAAATGGTCGCTATGTTTAAATCTGGAGGTTTTAACTTAACTAAGTGGATCTCTAATGACAATACCCTATTGTCACGTATCCCGTCAATTCATAAGAGCTGTCTCGCTGTCAAGTTTGATGAGGATCCTCATGTTGACACTAAGATCGTGGGTATGCAATGGCAACCTAACGATGACACCTTTAACTTTAAAATAGTGATCGACATGCCTTTAACATGCACTAAACGCTCGATCCTTTCCGTAACCGCGCGCTTGTTCGATCCGCTTGGAATCATCAGTCCAGTGGTCGCATACATGAAGTTGCTTATACAAGAATGTTGGAAATTACAACTGGACTGGGACGAGACGGTCCCGGGTTGCATTCTGTCTAAATGGAAACACTTTCATAGGGAGTTGTCGCGTTTATCTGAAATAAAAATACCGAGACATATAGGTTTAACATCCGCTCGTCGAATTACTCTAATAGGCTTCTCGGATGCCAGCCAGCAATGTTATGGTGCTGTTATCTATGTACGAATAGAAACGGCTGAGAACGGAAACGCTCTTAATGTGAATCTACTGACCGCTAAATCCAAAGTGTCAGATTCTAATAAAACGCTAGCGCGTTTAGAACTCTGCGCGGCGGTCTTACTCGCAAAATTAATTAATTCTGTGCGCACTGTTTTTAATAAGCGGTGTCAAATAAACAATATATTCGCATTCTCTGATTCTACGGTAACCCTTACCTGGATTCACTCTCCCGCTCATAAGTTTCAAACTTTTGTAGCTAATCGCATCGCTCAGGTAAATGAATATCTGCCTGCTTCCCATTGGTATCACGTTCGTGGGGTTGAAAATCCCGCCGATATAGTCTCGCGCCCTGTGACACCTAAAGGGTTAATAAATAACTATCTTTGGTTTCACGGGCCGAAATGGCTGTCCGCACCTATAAATGCATGGCCTGTGAAGGAATATAAAATCAATCATAACGAGAAGACAGAATTACCGGAAATTAAAATAGCTTCTCTCCATGCACATACCATACCTGTCTCCGATCACGTTCACATGATAGACGAACTTGCCGAGCGTTGCTCGAGTTGGGTAAAATTTATTCGTTCACTGGTTTATGTATTACGTTTCACAAGGATTCTCAAATCCCGCGGTATACTTTCTGTATACGATTTAGAATACGCAGAATGTTATGCGGTCCGCTTCGATCAGTCTAAGTATTTTCAGGTAGAATTACAAGCACTTAAGGCTACTAAAATTTGTCCAAATCAGGCTATTTTAAAACTCAACCCTTTTCTTGACGAACAAGGGTTAATTAGAGTAGGTGGTCGACTTACTCATTCTCAACTAAATTACAATACAAAATATCCAATACTGCTATCACCTAAAGGACGTATAGTGTCGCTCTTAGTAGACCACTATCACACCGACAATTTACACACCGGTCCTGGACTAGTGTTAGCATTGACTCGCCCAAGGTATTGGATTCTTTCTGCACGAAATTTGATTCGCCAACGAGTACATAAATGTAATTTATGTTTTAAAGCTAGGCCTCGTTCTACAACTCCACCTATGGGTGATCTTCCATCCATTAGAGTTTCACAAGTAAAGTCGTTTGTGCATACCGCAGTTGATTACGCGGGACCCTTTTACGTAAAACGTTTTATCTCACGCAGGGGTCCTGTTTCAGTGTTGTACAGCGATGGAGGCACTAATTTCATAGGTGCGAAACGAAAATTGAACGAAATTTACACGCTTATACAGTCCACTAATTATAAAAATGATCTGAATAAATATCTAACTCAACATAAGATTCAGTTTCAGCACAGCCCACCTTTCGGGCCCAATTTTAATTCGTTGCCTGAAATTAATGTCAAATGTGTTAAGTCTCATTTATTTAAAGCTATCGGGAGTCAAATACTCACCTATGAAGAATTCAGTACAATATTGGTGCAAATTGAAGGCATTTTGAATAGCCGTCCGATTTGCATACTTTCTCCGGATCCATCGGATCCAACCCCCCTAACGCCTAATCATTTTCTTAATGTTACTCCGCTTAAATATTTACCCGCTGAACACATTGAACCCCTATTACCAGATAACAGACTCACCCGCTATCAATTATTAAATAGAATTGTTCAAAGTTACTGGACACGTTGGAGCAAAGAATATCTTACCTCTCTCCAACTTAGACATAAGTGGAATATGCCGTCCAAACCTGTGACGATAGGAACTGTAGTTGTTGTTAAGGATGACAATACGCATCCTTTATCGTGGTCACTCGCGGTTGTATCAGAGGTGTTTCCCGGGAAGGATGGTGTAATTAGAGTCGTCAGAATTAAGACTTCTTCTGGTGAATACATTCGTCCTGTAACTCGGCTTTGCCCGTTACCCACGCAATAACTCCTACGCTTTTGAATTATTTTTTAGTTCATAAGTTTTCATTCCTTTTATTTTTTTATTTTGTTTATTCAATGTAGAGGAAGAATCCTCTAAGCCCCCCGAAGTTGGATGCGCCAGTACCGACGCATACATATTTTTTAGTTTATGTATTTAATGGTATTTATTATAATTATTATATGTCAACACTCACGCACTAAACGCATCTTACTTTTATGTATTGTCTATGGCAACACTATCCCGCCCGCTTCCTACATTCACATTCCGCCATAGCTATTGGAAGATACGCACGCACCCGTCTCTTAACGCTTCGCTCCGCTATCGGCCGCTGTGATTACCCATCATATCGCGCTACATCGCTTATCATCAGCCACAGTCTCGAGAGTTACGGTTATAACTCCTGTGTGCATATTTCGCGGTCGTGAATCAAGACCCCGAACGCAAAGCTGGGAGTAGCGCCTACCTATCAACAAGAGTTCAAGGTAAGTGCATTTCCAACCTTGGTGTTTCAAAATGAAATAGATATGAATAAACTATGAATACTTATCAAATTGAAACTAAGAACAACAAACAGATAACGAGCGAAAAAGCTGAAAATAGTTGTGTGAAATTACCTTTCTATCTAATACCTCCTGCCCCTGTCACAGAAACAAGTTAACGCCACGACGTTTCAAACATTAATCCGACTTATATACTATGTGATAATAAACATTCGTTCCTTTCAAGATATGCCTTTTATCATCATAATTATATCAAATCCAGATAAACAACCCAACAACAATGATAAAATTGTACTGAAAAATCCCATATATGACTTAATCGATATAGCAAATCCATGTGGTTTTACGAATACGAAATATAATTGCTTCCGTTTCAACATTCCACAGAAGGCACGGCCATGCCTACAACTCGAGGAACTAAAACCAAGAAGAATAATAGGAAAAGACATCAACCAACGTCAAATTTAAAGCCGGAAAGATTGGATAAGAATCATAGATGTCTTGTGCACGCTGAACGGAACCATTTGCCAATCGGTGGTAATTTTGTATTTTGATCATTAGCTTCATTTTTAATTGTTCGTCTTGGTACCCATTTATTACCCATTTCACTTGGAGTAAATTGAATCTTACACCTAATTAGATAAGAAGTTCCGTAATGAATCGTGTGGAGTTCCACCAGAAGCACAAATTATAGGTACAAACAATATGAAATGACCTATGGGTAAAGGTTTCGTATCAAACCGGAATTAAAGTAATAAGGATCGGGTTGGAATGCAACGGCAAACGGCATTTATTTCTACAACGCTTATTTAGATATAAGTAAGTGAAAATGATCAAAACATGATAACCCCTTCAACAATATCAGTAGCTAATAATCCGATAAAAATAGAACATTATCACTAATTAGGTGTATGAAAATAACGTTCAATATTTAATCGATACCTAAGTACATACCTAAAGATTCTAGATAGAAATCATTCGATTGCATTAATCTTGCCGGCCAGTGGCGTATATAGGTAGGTACCTAGTATCTACCTACTAATGTAGAACGCTGACTACCTGAGTAGGCAAACAAGAAAACAGAAACACATGAGCAAAGAAACTAATACCCGGTAGCTTGAAGCAATTTATGCAAATCCCTATCAAAGGCTTTGTTGATATCACGACTAATTAATAGAACTCTCTTGCAGGTCAAAGGTTATCGTTGGCACTGATGTCTACCCTTGGTGAGCTAGATTCAACAACAGATGGTCCCAACTGTACACTGACGATGATTTCATTGTATTTATGTAATTTATTAAAGTAAATAGAATTTATCTATTTCATAACAAGAGACCAGCTGGCCGGTTGAATCAACAGTAATTCGTTTCGCGCAATTTCCTTTAAAAATGAGTATAGATGAGAATTTTGCTCCATTATGCGATTCTGACGTCGGCATTCGCTCCCAACAATGCCGAATTAAAAATTCCAGGCTTCTAAGATGAAGATGACCTATACCAACTGATATTCAGATTTTAGAGTAATCAAGGGCAAGGCAATGCATTAAGTCTTTGTCAATGTTTAGAGTTCCCAAGTCAGAGCCAGTCTTACCTAAAAGTTGTGCACCTGCTGATAAACAGACGGGCTCATGACCCTAGACGACGAAAGTAAACTGAAACAAAATCCTCTGCCTTCACATGTAACCAGCGCGAGTAAGTCCCGATACCTAGGTATATCCCCGTATGAAAGGCGAGGGAGAGGAATAGTGTGACGATGACGTCATCATCGTCTCCCACCACGATGAGGCGCGCGCTCAACGCGCACTTCTGCACTCTTCGTCTCGCGCAGCTGCCAGACCCCTATATAAACGGCTGCACGCGCGGTGTCTGCCTCTTACGCCAGCGGCTGCTCTCCAGGTGATGTACTCCATCTGCGCGTCATCACTGGGTCTGGTGGTCTAGGACTTGAAGAACCCTCGCCTACTTGCTCACTACCATATACCTATGGTATATATTTGTACTCGCTGTACCTACCTAATAAACGCAGATAACTGCAGTATTACTTCAACCCTATTGTTCATATTTATCTCCTTGGTAAATATACCTATATTTGGACCGAGATAGGTGGCTGATCCACCCATCCCGTGACAATGGCGCCCCCGGGAATAGAAAAATCCTAGACCACTATATTCAGGACGTATACTTTATATTCATTGTTACTAATACATATTTTTTCAGTGCAGAAGGTAAAATCTATGTTAACTTCGCTTATTTCATTCTAGCAATAACATAAGCGAGGTTAATCTTCCAAACGCGTAATAAATACAGCGCACGCTCGAGCCGTGCGTGTCCTTCAAATTGGCTCGTCGCGTGACCTTGAGCGAGGCATCGCTGCGTCGCCGTCGGCCGGCCTAACGCGCGCTCCGATTTATTCTGCACTGAATCTAATTTCTAGAACCTAACTAATCATTTTTCTGCTTACTATATCTATTCTCGCTACGGAAAGCATCCACCGTAAAAATGTCTTACCCCATCAGGTTTACACATTTAGGTAAGAACGAATTAGAATACGAAGTTTTAATTCGGGATGGAATTAAATCAAATACGGTCGATGAGCTCCGGAAGCAAATTTCTAAACTTTCCCTAACCGTGTCCTCGGAGGACATTGCTACATCTCCCTATAAAGCGGATGACGATATATCTGCCTGTAAAGTTTCTTTGTTTCTATAACGTTAAATCGCTAGAACCTAAATTTGATAGTAACATTTTTGCTAGAACTAAATCGGTCTTACACCACGTTTACTTTAGATTATCTCGAATTGACTTAACCTTATTGTCTAATATCGAAGTAATCAAGCCCCTATGGGATCAGTTCCATAATTACTATACTAGATTGACCCGTTTGTCCCCTACGGATGCCAAGGTTACGGACGTAGCAGAACCTACTCTTGACTCGCGCGTTCCGATTTCCTCTGATCTTTATTATGAACGTAAACTTTTTTCTGAATTAGCTAAATTTAAATATAACGGAAAGACTTGTGTGCGTGCTTTCATACAAAATCTTAATGAATTCATTGCCTGTAGAAATATTCCTTCGGAAAAGGTACTATCCTTTGCTTTCGAAATCTTTTCTGACGACTCCCTCCACTGGTATCGCGCTGTAAAGGACAGTGTGAAATCTTGGGACGAGTTATGTATACTACTAAAACGAGACTTCAGTCCCCATAATTACGACTATAAACTAATGTCGGAAATTAGACGCCGTTTTCAAGGCGAAGCAGAAAATATAACCATTTACATCTCTAAAATGCAAGGGTTATTTTCTCGTCTCGATACTCCAATCAGCGAGTCTGATAAGCTTGAAATTTTACTAAATAATATCAGGCCTTGTTATGTAAATTCGCTTCTAACATCGAATGTAGTAGATGTTCCTTCTTTATTGAGCGTCTGTAGAAGATTTGAACAATACCACAGTCGCACTAAGTACTTTGTTGAACCTCCAACAATAACTTCAGATACGATAGCTCCTGAATTCGCATATAAATGCCCTAAAAATAATTCTAATTTGCATACTTATTCCACTAACAGAAATTATAAGTTATCTAAATCAACTTATAATAATGTTATCGCATCTGACATGCCATCTCCCTCTAACGCTAGCGCCACAGCGTTCAAGGTCAACGCGGCTGTGACCGCTAAAAACACAAAACAATTCTGCACTGAACCTCGTTATCTAGTATGTTTTAAGTGCGGTTTAAAGGTTTTTCACACTACTGACTGCCCTAAATGCAATCAAGCCTCAAATAAAATACCAATTAACATCGTAAGTCCCGTTTATAATACGACTAAAGTAAACAATAAATTTGACGCGGTTGATTGGCAAAGTTGGCTAAATTTTGTTTCAAAATTTTCAAATTCACACCGAAGTCCTAAAACTAAAAATACTACAATAAATCATATTCCTCGTATCCCCTATATCCCTGTTACTCTGAACGGGATTGATACTGTTGGTTTACTTGACTCGGGTTCAGCTGTAACTATTCTGGGTAATGGTTCCCATAAAATCTTAAAAAATGTAAAAATAAATAATTCTAAACCCTTACATTTTGTCACAGCTAATGGTGATAACCATCCTTCGCTTGGCTTTGCCAATATTTCTTTCAAATTTCTAAATAAAACTGTATCTCTCGTTGCTCACATTGTACCTAATATAAAAAATAATCTTATTTTAGGAATGGACTTTTGGAGAAAATATAATCTCTTCCCTAAAAATTTAGAATCAATCTTGGTTTCTAATCATAAAATGTTTCGGCGTTGTAAACCTAAGTTCCTACGTCGATAATGAATAAAATTCTTTTGTGTTTCTAACAGTCGATCTGAGTGCGACCGCTCACATTTTCCTAATTTTTTTTTTTTTTTTAAATAAATATATTTTTATTGGAATCAAAAACTAGATACATTGTTATTGTGTACGAAAATAACTGCATTAGTTGTGCAACTGTGTCGCAGTTATTGACGCCCACCTCCGGCATTTTTACATTATTCCAAAGCAGGTAAACCAAGTACATTACTGGCTAAATCTAATGCTAACAATACAAAAACAAATCATTAAGAACTTGTATGCAGGATCAAATACAAGTTCTTGGTGCTTGCGTAGCACCGTGTGTAAAATATAACAGTGCCTAACAGTTGGAAGCTGACAAATCCTGTATAATTCTTCAGTGCGGAAGCGTATAGGTTTGAACAGCATGACCTTTAATATAGCCCTTTGTGCCCTTTCTAATCTCAGGAAAACGGTTTTACCAGCACTACCCCATGCTGTTATGCAGTAGGTTAAGATAGAATGCGCCATAGCAAAATAAACAGTTTTAAGCGTAGCTAGCTCTGCAGATGAACGTAAGGTTTTAAAAACAAATATTAACTTCCTAGTTCTAGCGATAAGGGTTTCAATGTGAGCATGCCACGCCAAGGTACTATCAATTTTTACACCGAGATATTTTATGACATTTGATCGCACAATGTTGATACACTCACACTGATCAGCAAGGCCACAGTTATGAGCTTTCACCGAAAAAGACTCGGGAGGCTGAGATGACACTCTAGGTCCAAAAGTCATAAAGCTCGTTTTCTGTAGGTTAAGAGTGAGTAGGTTATCAGATAACCAGTTCATTACCATTCGGAGAGCAGATTCCACATTCTGTCGGGCCCGTACCCAATCCGAGCCATGAACCAGTAGAGTAGTGTCGTCGGCGTAGGTAATAATTTTTGCGTGTGGCAGAGGTAACTTCCAAAGTTCATTTATATACAAAATGAACAGACTAGGACCAAGCACGCTGCCTTGTGGTACGCCATAGTTAAGAAATTCTTCCCTACTCTTATATTTATCGATTTTAACTATCTGAGAGCGTCCATTTAGGTAACTATTAAACATTTCAAGAGGTAATCCTCGAATACCATTGCATTCCAGTTTCCTAAGTAACAAAGGAACCGAAACAGTGTCAAATGCCTTTGAGAGGTCCAGAAAGACAGCTATTGTTTTAAGATTACTCTTATTGTTCTTGGCTATAGTGCTGGTCAACTCAACAACAGCATCCTCGGTACTTCGGCCAGTTCGAAAACCGTATTGATTGGTGGCAATTATGTGATGCGAGTTTAAGTATTGAATTAATCTACTGTTCAGTATTTTTTCTAAAACTTTTGAAAGTGTAGTCAAAATAGAAATTGGTCTATAATTGTTGACACTGTCTCGGTCTCCACCCTTGTAAATAGGGACGACGACAGCCCTCTTAAAAACTGTCGGAAAGACACCCTCTGAAATGCATAGATTGAAAACATGACTGATTATAGGCACGAGAACATGCTTTGAACATTTTAGTAGAGACACAGAAATATCATCCCAACCCATGGCACAGTCTGTTCTTAGGCCTAATATGATTCGTTCCACTTCCTCACAGTCAGTGCTAAAGAAAGCCATTGAGTTGGTGGAAACAGACTCAGGAATACTTGTGAGATGACTATTTGGCGATGATAGAAATTTACAAGCAAGAGTTTCTCCTGTACTCGCGAAGTGTCTGTTAACCTTGTTTATTGATACAATTGGGTTAGCGTCCAAAGCAAGAAGCTCAATTGGAGCTGAACTACGTTTTGGAATATTTGCTATGCTTTTTATTAGTTGCCAGGTAGCTTTTGGGTTACGGCTGTGCTTTTCAAATTCTGTTCGTTCATATTGTTTTTTAATTGTTTTTAATAGGTTATTGCAGTAGTTTTTGTACCTTTTATAAATAAGTTTTGAAATTTCATTCCCTGGCTCTCTTTTAGACTTCCTGTATACCTTATCCCTATGTCGCATACATTTGAGGAGTCCAGGAGTAATCCAAGGTTTAATCGTTCGTCGTCTACTAGGAATCGAAACGGTACGAGTGTTTGTTGCAACTACTGTGGAGATTAAGTCAACGAGTTTTGACGCTGCCATGTCTGCATCCTGACAATCAACAACAGTTGTGAAGTTAGTATTTTCAAGATCAGTTACACAGGCTGGTACATTAATGCGGGTGGCCAAAGCATGGGAATCAAAACTTTTAGTCTTAGTTTGAATGTAACATACCGTAGGTAGATGATCCGTAATTTTAGAATTCAATACTAAGGTCGTAGCACCCTTGTTTGACTTAATTATGACATGGTCTAGGCAGCTGTCTTCACGGGTAGGAAAAGTATGGGCTGGTAGCATACCATGCGATGCAAGCAGTGTTAAGTATGTGTCCCTATTTTTAATTTCGTCATTATCCCTACTATTAGTTAATATATTAATATTTATATCTCCAATCAAAACGATAGTCTTAAAGGTACGAATTTGGTTCAGGTTTTGGTCTAAACTATTAAGAAAATTATTTGCATCACGATGTGAGGGTGAGCGATAGATGGCCATAATTGCTACTTCAGGGACAAGTTGAAAACATAAACCCGTTGCCTCAGTCATATCCAACACCGAAAAGGCTACCCTCACTCCCTGCCTGACATATACCACCACCCCATCGTTCTGGTTACCAAATGCTGATGAGTACGTATCAAAACCCTGCACAACAGGTACAAGCGGACATTTGCTAAGCCAACATTCAGTTAGCACTATAATATCTAAATTGACACTAATTCTCTCTAATAAAGTTAAAAGGTTGCTATAATTAGTACTGTTACCTATACTTCTAATATTGACATGAAAAAGTTTAAGAGAACTAGTGTCGTTGCTTAAGTAGGAAACACATTGTTCTGGAGAGCAAGTATGAGAATCTGAAACTGCTAAGTTATCTAGCTCCTCCGTAATTGTTTGTCTGTCAGTCATTGTAGTTCTTGATGTCAACCACTGAACAGATTTGAGGTGCTAATAATAAGTGACAAAGCTTATCACTCGGGAAACCAAGCGATGTGATAGATGGTGTGTACCCAACAATATCCAACTTTCCAACTTTCAGATACCGTTTGAACCGACGACGTGAGTATGTATATACAAATTGTGAGTGAGTATAGTGTTTGATAAATAGGTACATTAAGTTACAATTAACAATATACAATTTTCCAACTTCCAGATACTGCTTGAAAGGATGTGAGTTTGTATGTATGAATTGTGAGTAAGTATAGTGTTTGATAAATAGATACTTTAAGTTATAATTAATAATATCCCATTTTCCAACTTTCAGATACTGTTTGAATAGACGGGAGTATGTATGTATAGATTGTGAGTAATTAAAGTGTTTGGTGAATAGGTACATTAAGTTATCATTAATATTTATATAAGTTATCATAAGTTTAACTACAAGCAGTGCTACCATCAACATTTGAAATATATAGGTTTGGAAACAATAATAAATAAAACCCCACACATTCAGCGGTAACACAGAGCCAATATGAAACAGAATATAAAATAGACTAAGTAAACTTTTACAAACTAGTCACTTCCGTCCCACTAGAGTGATTATGCTAGACAGATCAGTCTCTTCTTTTATATAAAACTGAGAGCCTCCTTCTCTTTGACGCAGGAAAATTTTACCATTCTTCACCCAGCAATAGCGAAAGTCATTGCTTTTTGCAAAGTCTCTGGCCAAGTAGAACAGTCTTTTCATTTTGGGCGTTAAATTTTCAGATATGAAAACTGGTCTTGGTGGTCCACTGATTTTCAACTTTTCAGTTGTTAGCTGTTGGTTTTCCTTGTTGTATTTTTTGAACAAGCGAATGACATTTTCTTTCATAATGTTAGTAGTGAATTCAACAATTATGGTCCTATTGTTTGAATCTTTAGGGCCGATTCTGAAAATGTAATGAAACATCTTCTAACAAGCGGAGACTCGATCGCAAATCATTCACTTGATTCATTCATCGTTGTTTCTATCCATAAAACTAAAAGGTACAGTTCACACCATATATCCTACTCTCATACATGGTTGATGAGCGTTGATGAGCACGTAACAGCTATGACTAATCGCTAAGCTATTTACCTTCTACACTAGAGGGTAAAATCAGCCCTAATAGCGCACAACAGCGACAGGTCCTCGTAGTGGGTCTGGGCGTGGACACTCTCTCGCTTGAGGCCATGGTGCGAGCCATGCTCTCCAGCGGGAGTAAGTGGGACTGCGCCGCCTCTTTCTGCGAGCAGGTCATGCTCGCGAAGGAGGCGGCGGGCCGGGTGCGGGAGAGAACTCTTCCACCCGAGTTCCGCAGTCGGCGCCCTGGGCGCCGCCGACGTGTCTTCGCCGAGGACTATCGGCCTCCATGACCGGGGGTCTGAGGACGGTGAGAGGGCCGCTCACCGTCCTTACAGAAGCAGGCCCATGACGGCAGCGTGACGTGAGCACTCACGCACGCCCCCCCTTAGAAGCGGGGTCACACCCGAAATCCCCCATAGACGCGGGATTGCACCCGAACCACCCCCTGGGCGAGGCCGCATTGGCGGCCGTAGGTCTGTTGGGAGTCACGGGACATCCTTCCTGAGGGCTTACCCGGGGCTCTCAACCATAGGCTGTTGGGCGTTACGTGAGGTTTTTTAGTCGGTAAGAGTCCGGCATAGCATCCTACGAGGATTTTCCCTCACGTTAAAAAAAAAAATTGCGTGTACTTAGTGTACACACGTAAGAAGTGAAACTTCTTCATAAACTTAATTTTCACCTCACCTTAAATTAAGTCAAAAAGTACAAAAGTACAAAAGTCTAAAAGTCCAAAAGTCCAAAAGTCCAAAAGTCCAAAAGTCCAAAAGTCCAAAAGTCCAAAAGTCCAAAAGTCCAAAAGTCCAAAAGTCCAAAAGTCCAAAAGTCCAAAAGTCCAAAAGTCCAAAAGTCCAAACGTCCAAAATCCAAAGTCCAAAGTCCAAAAGTCCAAAAGGCCAAAAGTCCAAAAGTCCCAAAGTCCCAAAGTCCCAAAGTCCCAAGGTCTCAAGGTCCCAAAGTTCCAAAGTCATAAAGTCCCAAAGTCCCAAAGTCCCAAAGTCCAAAAGTCCCAAAGTCCCAAAGTTCCAAAGTCCCAAAGACCCAAAGTACCAAGGTCCCATCTAAAAGTCCAAAAGTCCCAAAGGTCAAAAGTCCAAAAGTCCCAAAGTCCCAAAGTCCCAAAGTCCCAAAGTCCCAAAGTCCCAAAGTCCCAAAGTCCCAAAGTCCCAAAGTCCCAAAGTCCCAAAGTCCCAAAGTCCCAAAGTCCCAAAGTCCCAAAGTCCCAAAGTCCCAAAGTCCCAAAGTCCCAAAGTCCCAAAGTCCCAAAGTCCCAAAGTCTAAAAGTCTAAAAGTCTAAAAGTCCAAAACTCCCAAAGTCCCAAAGTCAAGCCCAAAAGTCCAAAAGTCCCAAAGTACCAAAGTCCCAAAGTCCCAAAGTCCCAAAGTCCCAAAGTCCCAAAGTCCCAAAGTCCCAAAGTCCCAAAGTCCCAAAGTCCCAAAGTCCCAAAGTCCCAAAGTCCCAAAGATCCAAAGTCCCAAAGACCCAAAGTACCAAGATCCCATCCAAAAGTCCAAAAGTCCCAAAGTCCCAAAGTCCCAAAGTCCCAAAGTCCCAAAGTCCCAAAGTCCCAAAGTCCCAAAGTCCCAAAGTCCCAAAGTCCCAAAGTCCCAAAGTCCCAAAGTCCCAAAGTCCCAAAGTCCCAAAGTCCCAAAGGCCAAAAGTCCAAAAGTCCCAAAGTCCCAAAGTTCCAAAGTTCAAAAGTCCCAAAGTCCCAAAGACCCAAAGTACCAAGGTCCCATCCAAAAGTCCAAAAGTCCAAAAGTCCCAAAGTCCCAAAGTCCCAAAGTTCCAAAGTCCCAAAGACCCAAAGTACCAAGGTCCCATCCAAAAGTCCAAAAGTCCAAAAGTTCAAAAGTTCAAAAGTCCCAAAGTCTCAAAGTTCCAAAGTCCCAAAGACCCAAAGTACCAATGTCCCATCCAAAAGTCCAAAAGCCCAAAAGTCCAAAAGCCCAAAAGTCCAAAAGTCCAAAAACCCTTAAATGACATGCTATCCCTGGATAAAGTACTCTTAATTCGAATCCACCGTGGTGGGGAACAGAACAAAGATGGCGCGTAACCAAAAATCGTGACGTGACGTGACGCAAATTTTTTTCCAACGCCGATAAAGAAGTTTCACTTCAAAAAAAAAAAAAAAAAAAAAGCCCTAATAGCGCCACATCATTGCAATAGTTGTTCCTACAATCTTAAACTAAAAATATTATTCTGTGGTAACTATAACATATTTCTAAAAAAATTACTACTATCTGAAAATAATTATCTATTTTTAAACTAAAACTTGTCAAAATCGGTTCAGCCATTCTCTAGTTATAGCGTTGAACCGTGACAAACAGACCTACATGACTATGACGCCTGTCATCCAAAGACTTCTATTATATAGAAGTCTTTGCTGTCATCATGTTTACTACAGTGCATTGTGCGAGCGGCGCAATCATTATACATACTTACTTAGTATTCGCTGTTAACTAAAATGTTATGTATGTACTTGTATCTATAAGTATGCTACGGTATAATACTGCATTCCACCTGACTATGGGCTAACATTCCGATTCCAAGACTACGTCGCAGGATAGTCAGGTGTATTATTGCTTTGCTATGAAGATATAGACTTTGTTATCTACGTTTTGCAATCTTATCTTTTCTAAGAAGTCAAATCATACTTCGATTTCTCTCGCTCACAGCTTGCGTGTGTAGGTACTGGTTATCAGCTGCGCTCACACAAGCCTTTAGCTAGCTAACAACGCGCCGCATGCCGTCTACTACCTATGTTATCTGAAATTGTACTTATATTCTTTCTTGTAATCTTACTAAAATTATGCTACGCGGTCTAGCCACGTCCTATATCTGAGCTTACATAGCTATTGACCTTCTACCCCTACTACATAAGCACCCTTGCACCCCTTATGTACGCCTACTTTTTGTTCCAGGTGTGCAGCAGAGTGTCAGGAGCCTTCATGGGAGCTGTCCTGGAAGTGCCGGAGCCGAATTTTCCCATGAAAAATTCTCGCCCAAAAAGGGGGATATGTGACGATGACGTCATCATCGTCTCCCACCACGATGAGGCGCGCGCTCAACGCGCACTTCTGCACTCTTCGTCCCGCGCAGCTGCCAGACCCCTATATAAACGGCTGCACGCGCGGTGTCTGCCTCTTACGCCAGCGGCTGCTCTCCAGGTGATGTACTCCATCTGCGCGTCATCACTGGGTCTGGTGGTCTAGGACTTGAAGAACCCTCGCCTACTTGCTCACTACCATATACCTATCGTATATATTTGTACTCGCTGTACCTACCTAATAAACGCAGATAACTGCAGTATTACTTCAACCCTATTGTTCATATTTATCTCCTTGGTAAATATACCTATATTTGGACCGAGATAGGTGGCTGATCCACCCATCCCGTGACAATAGGTACGTCCAGTGCGATGAAGTGATAGCTGATTTGATTGTCTGAGGCAGTATTTCCCAAAGTGGTCCAGGCGGACCATGAGGTCTACGTTGGGCTTAATGAAAAATAGGGGTCCACAATCGTATGCGGGGGTGCATGAAAATTAATTTGGTTTCGATAGTGAAGAACTAAAATGTCCACTTGACTTCTCTTATCATCTTTTCTTGGATCTACTTCTTCTCTTAACATTAAGAAATTACTTTAAATTATAAGTGTCTAATTTTAATTAATTACGACTGTTATAACAATTATGATTAATAGTATAATCTTACTAATATTATAAACGCGAAAGTTTGTGAGTGTGGATGTTTGTTACTCTTTCACGCTCAAACCGCTGAACGGATCGGGCTGAAATTTGGTACAGAGATACATTATAGTCTGGAATAACACATAGGCTACCTTTTATCCCGGGAATAACTTCCCGCGGGAACAAATTTTACGCGGGCGAAGCTGCGGGCATCAACTAGTAATTTATAATTAAAATGTAAATAAATCCCTACAACACAAGGAAATATAAGTATCTACTCTATTTCTTTTTACCACTCTGAATGAGACGTTTTCTAAATAAAATTTGTTAGAATTGATTCTTGTTCTTGTGCTAGATTTTAAAAAAGTTAAGTGGGATGGAGTCACTTTTCCGATTGGCCAACTTTGCTTTTCTGACATCCACTCACCTCACATCAATTAAAATTTAATAAAAAAATTCCATAAATAGATCTGATCTTCGGGGGGAGGGGGGTCCAACGGATTTAGCAAAATTTTGAAAGTGGTCTATGAAACAAGAGAGTTTGGGTACCACTGGTCTGAAGCAACAAATAACGCCGAATTTGTGTTATCTCGAACTGCGCATGTAGGTAGGCATGTATAAATAAATCTGGATTTGATTGACTTTTATTTTGATTGATGATTAGATCTGAATCGGTAATCAACTTTGCTGGCTCGTAAAAGTACTTACTTATCTAGCGAAGCAGGCACTTAACAACAATTTAGTCAGTCGAAAAAGTTGTTATCTAGTACTTACACGTTAGGTATGTAGTAACGTCAAAGACCCTGTGTTATAACTAAGCATCTCTCAATGGGGCCAGGCAGGCTCTATCTCATTATTGATAATATAAAGTGATAGAGCAATGTTCCTTGAAATATTATGTAGTACCTATCTAATCTTCAGTTATCTGTTATATAAAAATAAGTCGGGTTTTCCTTCCTGACGCTATAACTTTAGAACGCACAAACCGATTTCCACGGTTTTGCATTCGTTGGAAAGGTCTCGGGCACCGTGAGGTTTATAGCAAAGAAAATTCAGCAAAATATCACATACAGCGCCATCGCGGGCGAAGCTGCGGGCATCAGCTAGTTGCGTATAATAGCAATCGTAACAACTCAGAGAACAAGTCACACATACCGACAGAGATCAATAATGTTAAGTAGACGCGTGCTGAATTTCCTTTTATGCTATCATTTAAGCAGAGTTTCAAATATAAAAAGTACTTTGATTTTCATACCACACTCACTCATAAGTCATACTTAGGTACGTACCTACATTCATAAAACCCACATTTCACCAGTTCTATATTGTAACACGTAAATTGGTGGTGAGCTTATTGCCGTATTGAAACGGACGGTGCAGGTTGAGGATATATATGTATATGCTATTGATTTTTTTCGAACCACCCCCGCGTACAATCTTTATGGTGACATACGCTACTATATTACAGCTGGGACCAACCCACGACGACTTCATGTTTCTTCTGCAGCACGGCAAAATTGAACTGAAGGAACAAACGGTCATCCATCTCAAGACTGACCGTGGAGAAAGATGGTTGACGCAGTGTTGTTGGCATCGTTCACCTACATAATACTGAGCAGGTCTACGCTACGAGACCTTGATCGGAGTAGGTAAACCACTTTGGTAAGTATATTATAAAACCGTCTATGTTACTACCACCTACATTTCAGTCACTTAAAATTATTTGAGCTAGCTTATATCCAACAGCTTTACCTGCGGTAACATAAGCAACAAATAAAACTGATAAGACAACGGCCCCTGACGGAAATACTCAGTCCAACAGGTTTGTCATTACAGTTGGACCACACGGCTCTGAAACGAAATAATTACAAATATATACCTTCGTCATCTTTTTGGTAATGTCCGCATGAAAATCTGTTCAAATCTTGAAGTTTACCGCGAACCGACAGATAGACGCATTGATTACCTTTATTTTACAACTAGCGGCCGTCACGCGGTTTCACCCGCGTAGATCCCGTTCCCGTGGGAGTACGGGAATAAAATATAGCCTATGTTCACCGCAAAGAGTGTAGCTTTCCAACAGTGAAAGAATTTTTTTTTCAAATCGGTCCAGTAGTTCCGGCGCCTATTCGTTACAAACAAACAAACAAAAAAACAAATCTTTCCTCTTTATAATATTAGTTTAGGTTTACTTGCTGTTTTCCGCGGCTTCGTCCGCGTAGATGTCGGTATGGCGTAAAATTATTACCCTCCTTAGGCACAGTCAGTTTAATAAATAGCCTATGTTCTTCCCAGGAACACAGACTATCGCTTCAGTGGTGTAGACGTGAAAGCGTGACAAAACAGAGTTACTTTCGCATTTATAATATTGTAGGGATGTTTAAGGACATAATTATTTACTTTGCCTTAATGGAAATTTAAAATAAAATATTCTTGTTTTTATGATAACAAGTTTGACAAAGCCTAAACATAGCAAACATTATTTGAGCGTGACTCAGTATTACCTAAACAAAAGGCGCAAGTCATGAACCCTTTCTCAAAATAATTGGCTTACTTCTGTAAGACTTTGTTACACCGCGGATGAACATTAAAAACTTCGTGAGTAATATTGTGTTACAAAGTAAACATTTTTAACGCTTAATGGTGGAACATGACTCTACAAGTTTTACACCTAGGTAGGTATATTATTATCACCTATTTATAACAATGCAAATTGACAATAGGTACCTATTTATTATTTTTTACAACGTGCTGAAGATCATACATGGATGCTATGCTATCAATAATGTTAAGTAGACGCGTGCTGAATTTCCTTTTATGCTATCACTGGCTGACCCGCGCAACTTCGTTTGCGTTACATGAGAGTGAGATAGAGAGAGGTATGGTACTAATATTTCCCGTTGCATTTACTCCCGTCGCGTCGCTTACCTGTATTCATTAGAGCTGACCCGCATAACTTCGTTTGCGTCACATGAGAGTGAGAAGGAGAGAGGTGTTAAAGTGATGTAATGTTTCCCGTCGCTATAACTTCCGCCCATCCGTTTTTTGGTATGGAACTCATCGTGTGTAGCTATGCCGGAGTCCTACCGACTAAAAACCACACGTATCCTACCGAACAGGTTACGTTGGGAGCCCCGGGTAATCCCGCGGAAGGATACCCCAGAACTCCCTACAATAACCTGTTTAATACAAGTAGGCAACAACACAACCTCTCTGCGTGATTTAGGAACGTATCTACATACCTGTTGCTAAGTTTTTCTTAGCGGTTTCCTTTCGTGCGGCCTGTGACTACAGAACAATAATATGCAAATCCTAACGGCATAAGATTGCGACACCGAAATACCGCAATGCTCTGAAAACGACCGCATCTTACTCTATGGCGGCTCCTGAGATGCGCATGCCATGATGCCACCCTTTGCAGCACTATTCATTTACGAGTTTCGGGCTTCGGAAGGAACGTGACGCCGTTGGTGTTGGTCACCAGTATTATGACCGTCTTAAATCAATCAAGTTGAGGGCCTTATGAGCGACTTGAAACAGCGGTAGGTACCTAACTAGGTACACAAGGACCTATTCATTTCAACGCGGCAAAGGTTTGCGATTTTTGGAATTGGTCCCACCTAATAGGTGGGTTGTGACCATGAAGCTATAGATAAACATGGAGGCCACACTTCGAATACCTACTTGAAGCGTAGTCTGTATATTACTGTCTTGCTCTGTGTGGGCTCTACGTCTCTTTCTAAGTAGGGTAGCCCTATTTTTATTTTTGCCAGGATATTTTATTTTCTATATTATTAATTGTATACAATAAAGACAATATATTTTCATAATACAATTAGATGTACAATACATACATACATACATACATAGGGTCACGCCTTTATCCCCGAAGGGGTAGGCAGAGGTATATTATCGTTTCACATTTTTAAGAATTGGTCCCACGGAATAAGTGGTGAAAATTTATAATATAAATTAGAGGTACAAAGGCGAGATTAACTATTTTCTTTGTTTTTTACGAAGACTGATAGGTAGAATTCTCTGCAGATAGCATAGGTACATTGCGAATAACGAAGCTATTCATCCAAGTGGGTTATTTTCTAGGTTAATCAACTGTACGACTCGCGCGCTGCGGCTTCTCGTAGCAGACTGTGACGTAATCTGCCGCTGCAGCTTGTGGTAGCTTGCAGTCTGCCGCGGCAGCTCGTGGTAGTTCGCAGTCTGTCGATGTCTCTTCATGTCATAATAAAGAAATGTTAGTGCTAAAGTCATTGGAATAAGATTTTAAATAATTTGACCGTGTGGCTCTCCGCTTAGGCTGCAAGGTGTGTGAACCTCACGTATGCATCTGCGGTGCCATGGTGGAGAGCGATGGTCATCATACTTTGAGTTGTGGTCGCTGCACCGGTAGGCATCAGCGTAACCACGCCCTTAATTAGTTAATCCGGCGGGCTCTGGTGTCGGCTGAGGTCCCCTATATCCTTGAACCACCAGGTTTGTCCCGCGCAGACGGCAAGAGACCGGACGGTCTGACCCTTGTGCATCATAAATCGAATGAATATAGGTTCAATTATATACATTCGTGCCGTGTAATTTTATAAAAAGTGTCGGTAGATGGTGCATGCGTCGCCCCAAGACGTATATAAGGTGGAAAATTTGGTTGGTTCCGAGTGCGTTTCGGTGGCCGAGTGGTTAAGGCGTCCGCACGCTACGCAAAAAGACGCAGGTTCGAATCCCGCTCCGAAACCAATTCCTTTTCCATATTTAAAATTTATGATCAGTTAGCATATTAATTGCTTTTATAAAAAATATCTTAACTTAATTTTTAATGGTACAATGGATAACCATATTTCTCACTGAATACTATTTTTAGGAAACCTAAAACAATTATTTATCATTAACATACGATAACAATACTTAACTTATTTTATTTACTCTAATAATGACATTCGTGTTTCTTCTAATAATACACAGAAAGTCCCAGATAAATCCTCAATATAGTCACACTACTTCACAACGTTTCCTATTGTGTGAAAACAATGGAGTCAACCGCCATTCTATTGTTGTTTGACACTTTGACAGTTGACATGTAGTACCAATGTTGCCGCATTACAGAATCCTTAGAAAATGGGAATGTAATTCACTGATTCGACAACCTAATCATGCATATTATGGTATAAAATATTTCAATTTACACATAAAATAATCGTAGTCGAACTATAGAGCTATTTATAAATTATTTTACTTGCATTTTTGGTTAGTATGGTCTATTTCTATTATTTTCTAGGAGATAATAGTAAGAAGATAGCAGCACTGCACAATTCCCTAGAAAGAGAAGGTTAGCCCACAGAGAGTGAGATAGAGATACGTAGGTATTTGACTCAAGCGGTTGTTCGAAGTGTGGCCTCCATGTTTACCTATATCTTCATGGTTGTGACTGCCTGCTGTTGAAATTTTTCAGGCCGCCTCTGAAGGCCTGCAACTTGGCTTAACGACTGTCATTTTACTGGCAACCGGTACCAACGGCTTAACGTGTCTTCTGAGGCACGGAAACGCTCAAATAAATGTCACCAACTGGTCACATGGATGGTCAGCCATCCAAGGACCGGCCATTGTGAAAGTTGCTTACTGCAGTGATCGTTTACAGAACACTGAGTCCGCGGGGCCACGAGCGCTTCACGAACGAAACAAAGAAAGTAATTTCTCTCCATTGACATATATTCTACCGATAGACAGGAACGTGCACACATTGAATATGTTCAAGAGAGAGACTAATGGACTCGCCCAACGGGTGCTATAAGATACATATTTTAATACTAGCTGACCCGCGCAACTTCGTTTACGCCACATAAGGTGTATAAAAACAGATATTATTTCAACAAACTCATGGGATCTTTTGAAACTGCCCTGTTTGCTTAATCATAAAAGAGCTTAAAGATTAAGTCCGTTCTAAAACAATTTAGTCCACGCCTCCAGCGCGTACTGAATTATTTTACAATAGGCTTAATCATTAAGCCCTTTTATGACTAAGCCAACACGCCAGTTTAGATTTACCTTTACATTCAAAGGAATCCTTGAATTCTAGGTTTTGAAGTTGAGATGTCTCTAATTCCTGAACTATAAAATCCTCAACATTGAACCTTGTGTAAACAATCCTTAAAGTACTCCCTTTCCACCACTAAAAAATATTTGAAATCGGACCACGCGTTGAGAAATTATAACTTAAAAACCATCATCATCCCCTCTCCCGCAGGAACCGCACAAAATATCGGGATCAAAAGTATCCTAGAACCTTCCTCGGACTATAAGCTCGAAACGTACCGAGTATCATTCAAATTGGTTCAGTAGTTTCGGCGTGATACTTATTCGGGATACAGACAGACAGACAGACAGACATGAAAAGTTTAAATTACATTTTCGGCTTTAGTATCGATAATGAACGCCCTCCAATTAAAATTTTCCAAATATCTTCCATGTACAGACTCTCGACCCTCAACAGTTTTATTATAGGTATGTATAGATAGATACCCTTAATCTTTAAGTTCTTATATGACTACGCCAACACGCCAGTTAAGAATGACCCTTATATTCAAAGGAATCCTTGAATTATAGGTACAGCAAAAGTTGAGATTTCTTTAATTTTCGAACTACAACACCCTCAATATTGAAACTTATGTGGAACAATACTTAAAGTATTCCCTTTTCAACCTACAAAAATATTTTAAATGGGACCACGCATTGAGAAATTACAACTGAAAAACCATTTTGTCTTTCTTCCCCTCTTCCGCAGGGACCGCGCAAAATATCGGGATCACAAGTATCCTAGAACCTTCCTCGGACTATAAGCTCAAAATATACCAAGTATCATTGAAATTGGTTCAGTAGTTTCGGCGTGATACGTATTCGGGATATAGACAGACAGACAGACATGAAAATTTGAAATTTCATTTTCGGCTTCAGTATCGATTAGAGAACGCCCTACAATTAAAAATTTCAAAATATCTTCCATGTTCTTGACCCTCTACAGATTTTATATTACTTAGCATTAACTTTAATGTGTTTACCTCTGTACATTGCGTTTACAACACTTTGTTTGATAATTCTACCACAATAAATTAAAATATCTGCGTCACGTGCGTGGCATTCGTATTATGGCACAAACCGAACTAACCAAGAGTGAGTACCTACATGTAACGCGGTTGAGTTGTACACAACGCTGGTTCTGATCGCCGCATCTAGTACGTAGTACATATAGATCGATGTTTCTCTCTACGTTAGGTATGTACCTACATCTTATGTTTTACCACGTTTGAATAATACAGACTGAGGGGCAAGTGCGAGTTTTTGCGTGAGCTTGTCGACATTCACGGCGCGCTAATTCGTATGGAATCGAGACCCCGCCACCTAGCTGTCCAGCCTGTCAACGCGGGAACTTGTCTCGATTCCATACAAATCGGCGATAACGCGCTCACCCGTGAATGTCGACAGGCGCTCGCCGAAACTCGCACTTGCCCCTGAGATGACTAGTAAATTTCTTCCAGCACGTAGTCGGCTACGTGCTGGGAGAAAAGGAAGATGACAAATGAAGTGATCTACGCAGTTGATGATTGTTTGAGAGTTAAGAAAGCTAAACAAGGAATTTAGTACTTACCTAGGTAGGGTCAAGTGTTCAACAATGAAACACTAAAAGTTCATAACCTCGTACATCTTATGTTTTTGCTGATAGAAGTCTATAATTTTACAGGCATGTAGTCAATATGATTGGGTATCGAATGTCATTTATAGATTTTTTTAAATAGAGTGATTTGAATCGATAAAGAAATAAAAACTAAGAAATGGGATTTGTGTCATTGTGTCCATATAGGCGTACACAATGAAACACCATATATTCAACAATGAAACACCATAAACAAACTGTGCCTAAATCAAATTTTGTTTAATGTAGGTAGTTATTAAAGAAAGAGCAGTCCGTTTCTACGTTAAATGCAGTGGCACGACGTGCCATGCTGCATGCTTCAGGCTTTTTAATGACAGTTCTGCATGCCTTGATTTCTAAGACCGTAAACATTCTATCCATCAATTTTCCCAGCTAACAGAATATCTAATATTGTTAATTTTTGCCATTTGGTAAGCAATACGCCGCTCGTCCTTTTTACAGCTTTGTTACGTGCCATCTTCAAATAAAAACAAATTTTAATAGATAATGTTACACAATATCAACCATTAAACAGTGTTTCATTGTGTCCATTGTTAAACTGTTTCATTGTTGACTACCTAGGGTTTATCAAACTAACTTTTAATTTATGTTCACAAAATTGTAACTTTCTAACAAATGATATATGCCAAAATAATCTACAAAACATGAAGAATGCTGGATAATCATAAAAAATATGATATTCCTAACCATTAAATAATGAAAAATCTTTTTAGATAGCCAGAAATACTCGGATATTTGACGAAAATAGTAAAAATGATCCGCAGACGCGTCTTTCCTCACGCGGTGCCGCCGCAAACCGGGATATGCCGGTGGTATCTATTCAGTGTCCTTACGCGATATATTGCACAAACTGCCAACGTCGCGTTTTGGAAATATTACTATGTTTTATTGTGTACCACTGTTTCATTGTTGGACACTTGACCCTACTAGATAAAATGACCTCATTAAGTGGCTAAAAAGATGAACAGAATCTTAACTCGGTTTACAGCTGCTATCTGTTCCGATAAAAGTAGAACAAGTGCGTAGTTGGATGACATTATAATGCGTAATACCGCACTAGTGATGCAAACTATGTTAGTATATCGTGTAGTATGTACTTATACGTCATAAGTTTGCGACCCGAGGCCTATTTCCCGATCTTCACCTCGACTTCTCGACTCGACTGAAAGTCACAAAAATAATATTCAATCAGTTCCCGATCGTTCCATTCCTAATTCAAGAGGGGACGAAATGAACACCGCGCAATCCGACTTGGATTTAGGTTAGACGGGAGCGGAGCGGAGTGGAGCTCCCGTCTTAGCGTCCGTGGTTTAGGGACTTTTAGGTTTTTTTATAACCACCTAAACAAAACATATTTCGTCCCCCCAAAATAATACCTGTGTGTCGTCTATCGCTGATTTTCAATGCCTTTCAGTCAATAAGAACGATTTATTACAATATTATGTACTCGGCGCAATTATCTCAAATAGCTGACCCGTACAACTCGGTCTTCGTGCTACGCTCCTATTGTTCGTAGCGTCAATACGCAATAATAATTTTTTTTTTTTATTATTTATTTATTTAAAACTTTTTGCACAAAAACATGTACAGTCAAAGGCAAAAATATGTATATACTCATATTCATATTCATATTCATATTCATTTATTGCACACCACATGTCAAAATTAAAGATGTCACAAAATTTGGTTAGAGTACAATATGGACCCTGTCGGGCACGGCAACATAGGAGAGAGGAGGAACCAACCACCGCCATTTCTTCATGCAATGGCTTTTTGGCCAGTCCTACGACTCTACGTCTTGGAATCAGTCCTATTATGACACACCGGAGTCTGCATAATAGGACCACTGGCAACAAAGATTTAAAATATCAATTATTTTGCAAATGTCAGTGATATTGTCAAAAAAAAAAAGTAAAAGCGTTTTAAGACCTTTATTTATGTCATCGTTTTTATTTGTTTATTAAAGTTTTACTTTTTGCAGTATCTATAATCAGATTGGTGTCTTTCATATAATCAGTTGTATCGTAATATGCCTTTTTGACAAGAAGTTGTTTTACCTTATTTTCAAAGCTCCTATCACTATTTACCGATTTGATGGATTCAGGCAGTTTGTTAAAGATTTTTATAGACATTACATATGGACTACTGGAGTGCAGGTTCATGTGGGACCTCGGTAACATTAACCGGTTTCTGTGTCTAACTGTTCTATCCATATGCAGGTCACCTCGCCTTATAAAAAAGGCATTGTTGTTACGCACAAATTTACAAATTTCAAGGATGTAGATGCATGGCAAGGTAAGTATTTCAAGCTCCTTAAAGTGTGGTTGGCAGCTGTAGTCCTGGTCTATGTTTGCTAGGATGCGGATTAGTTTTTTTTGTATGATAAAGAGTGGGGCTGCGTCGGTACTGTTTCCCCACATAATGATGCCATAGCTCAGCCAGGCATTGGCATAAGCATAGTAAGTGGTTAAAGCGGTCTGCAAGTCAGTGGATTTTTTAATTTCCCGTAGAGCATAGACAAATTTCGATAGCTTTGCTCGGATATTTTTGATGTGAGCTTTCCAATTTAGGTGACTATCTATTGTTATTCCTAGTAGCGAGAATTCATTGACATTTTCTATTTTATTACCGTTTATTACAAAATTAATTTGTAGGGGTGTTTTTTGATATGGGAAAAAAGTTATTAATTTAGTTTTTTCATAATTAATTTGTAAGTAATGTTCATTCATCCATTTTGAAATTGTCTCAAAGATATAGTGCAGTTGCTCATTTAGGCCGTTATGATTTTGGCACGAGGTAAGTACAGATATGTCATCCGCAAATAACACACACTGTTCATTTATAATTTTTGGTAGGTCATTTATGTACACCAAGAAAAGCAAACAGCCAATGACACTACCCTGTGGTATAGATGCATTTAAGATTATTTTCTCTGATCTAGTACTTAATATTTCTTTACAATTTAGGTCGCAGTTTTCAATTTCCACGTATACTCCACAGCCTCATAAAATGTCACCCTCAATACGATTATAAATATGGATTCATCTAAGAGTTCATAAATATGGAAACATCATAATGTTAATATTTATGTATCCATAGTTATCAGTAATATGTAAACACTACACAATTCAGATTTTAGAGAGCATCTATATTTCCGCCACTCAATACTAAAGAGTACTTACTTAAAGAATATAATGAATGATTGATATTTTTTTGTGAGTGACTGGCTGTTTTATTTCCTTATTATTTTTCATATTTATTTGTTTGACTTAACGGTGTAATTTTTTAGCTTAAATCAAATCAACATGATAAGGTCTATGAGGAATATACTAGAAGATGTTATTGTTGCTGGCGGTGGTTATACTCAGTATTTTTTTTATGTACCGTGTGATACCGATTCTTGCAAAGACTTTTATTTATTTTGGTTATTCTGAGAAATTGTTTGAGTTACAAATATTTTAATTGCATGCTATTATGTTTTATTAAATTCTTATAATAAAGCATATTAAATATAATTGCTTATTAAAAACTGTTCTCAATTAGTTTTATTATTTCAGACGTGATATAACGCCTCTTAGAAGTACGCACGTTGTCTAATTCATGGGCGACAAATTTTCCAAATGCACTATTGGCTGACTTGTTGTCTTCAGATGCTTAACATGTTTGCGTATTGCAAGCGATTATATTTTCTGTTTGATTTGCTCGTTCTGTTCGCTTAAATTCATTTCAAGAAATATTTACATGCATTGAACTGTAGTTCCATCGTTGACTATTTGCCTTATTGATTTATCGTTAAACAGCACGAAAATAAAGTATTCCGTGGGGGTCACAAGGCCCTTGCCTGTGACGCTCCGCCACGCTGTTATAAATGCGTGGCGGAAGGCAAGGAGGCCGACCACCGGGCGGGCAGCAAAGCCTGCGCTGCCTCAAGGCCGAGGCCCCGTCCGTCCGCATGGGGGGTTGAGGCTGTGGGTGCAAGTTCGCGGCAGGTTGCGGAAATGGACGTCCATTAATGGACACCCATATCCGCATCCTGCAGGTGAATCTAAACCACTGCACTGGTGCTCAGGACCTTCTGAACCAGAGCATCAGGCAGTGGTCCATTAACATCGTCGTCGTCGCCGAGCCGTACTGGGTTCACCCGGGAAGCCCGGTGGATCTGAACGGCATGGCGACCATTTTTGGGGGAACCGGCGCGGACGACTCGCACCTGGCGGTCATCGCTAGAGGCCCGGGTTGTGTCGCGGCGGAATACGAGGGTGTGGCTGTCGTGGCCGTTTACATCTCGCCGAGCCTCGACCAGCATCAGTTTGAGCTATGGCTACCTGAGCTGGACGTCGTTCTCGCTGCATGCCGGCCTCGCCCTGTCCGGTCACAGGCTTGGGGCTCCCGGGAAACCAGAGACAGGGGGCGGATACTGGAGGACTGGGTCACTACACGTGGCCTAGTCATCCTGAACCGGGGGAATGTCGCAACCTGGACGCGGCGGGGTCTCAGCTCGGTCATCGTTTCGTTTGCGACCCCTGAGATCGCCCGCCGTGTCCAGGGATGGCGCGTGGTGGAGGAGGAGGAGACGTCGTCAGATCACCGATATATTCGGTTCGACGTCTCCCCTCCACCTAACATGCCGCCAGCAATCGCGAATCCCCCGAAACCGCGTTGGGCACTCCATCGCCTTGATCGGGAGGCTCTCCTGGAGGCGGCCATCGTGCAAGCCTGAATTCCGACAGCGGACAGGCCTGCCGATGTTGATACCGAGGTGGAGTGGTTCGGGAGAGCCATGTCGCACATCTGCGATGCGGCGATGCCCAGGGCTAGGCCCAGACCGGCGAGGAAACAGGTGTATTGGTGGACGCCGGAAATCGCGCAGTTGCGCGCGGATTGCGTTACCGCGCGCCGCCGGTACACCAGGTTTCGCCGGAGGCGTCGCCGCCCAGACGATGCGGTAGCCCGAGAAACGGAGCTCTACGATGGGTACAGGGAGGCCAAGAGGGCCCTTCAGACAGCCATCAAGCGGTCCAAAAAATTGGGCCGCGAAGAGCTGATGGAGACTCTGGAGCGGAACCCGTGGGGGCGCCCGTACCTCATGGTAAGAGGCAAATTACGCCCTAAGGCACCCCCACTGACCCAGAGTCTCCAGCCGGAGCGGCTGGAGGGGGTCCTGGACTCCTTGTTCCCGTCGAGAGCGGAGGAACACATTCCTCCGCGCATGGCTCCGTCTCAGGCGCCCAACGCGGAAGGCAGCGAGAACGACGTGCCCGCAATCACCGAGGGTGAGTTAGGGGCGGCTGTCCTGCGGCTTAAATCCCGCAAAAACACCGCCCCTGGACCCGACGGCATTCCAGGCCGAGCGTGGGTCCTGACTCTCGAGGAGCTTGGGCCTCGACTAATTGGGCTCTTTAGCGCATGCCTCGAGAAAGGCTAGTTTCCCAAGGAAACTGGTCTTAATTCGAAAGGCGGGGCGGCCGGCAAATTCCCCATCAGGGTACCGGCCGATCGTGTTGCTCGACGAGGTGTGCAAGCTCTTTGAGCGTGTTATTGCACAACGCCTCGTCGGGCACCTCACACGCGTTGGGCCTGATCTGGCGGATAGCCAGTTTGGCTTTCGTCATCATGCGCATTAGAGGCCTGACGGAGGAAGCAGTCTCACGGGGTGAGGTGGTGGTGGCGGTGTCTCTCGACATCGCCAACGCATTCAACACCTTGCCCTGGAGCTGCGTCAGGGAGTCGCTTATCTATCATGAAGTGCCTCCCTACCTCCGTCGAATTGTCGGGGCTTATCTCTCCGAGAGAGCCATAACTTACCCGAGCTGGCTAGGGCCGGGTCGGCGAGATGTGTCGTGCGGTGTTCCACAGGGATCGGTTTTAGGGCCGCTCCTGTGGAACATCGGTTACGACTGGGTGCTTCCGTTGCTCAGTGGGGTCGGCGTAACGTGTTACGCCGACGACACCCTCGTTACGGCGCGGGGAGCAACGCACCGTGACGCAGCACTAAAGGCTACGGCAGGGGTTGCTCAAGTCGTGTGTCGGATTCGGCGGCTGGGTCTCGAGGTCGCCCTTCACAAATCCGAGGCTCTGTGCTTCCACGGACGTCGGATGGGGCCACCTGCGGGATCCAGCCTACAGGTAGGGGGCGTCAGCATCGGCATCGAGCCCTCGATGAAGTATCTGGGGCTCGTACTCGATGGCCGGTGGAACTTCGGACATCACTTCCGAAGTTTGGTCGCAAAACTGAGGGGAGCATCAGCCGCACTGGCGCGGCTGATGCCCAACATCAGGGGACCCAACGCTCCCTACAGGAGACTGTACCTGGGGATCGTGCGAAGCATGGCTCTATACGGAGCTCCTGTATGGGCGAAAACCCTGACGACCAGCAATGTGGCTAGATTGCTGAGCCACCAGAGAGCGATGGCCATCAGGGTGATAAGGGGATACCGCACGATCTTCGGTGAGGCGGCATGTCTCCTAGCCGGGACCCCTCCATGGGACCTGGAAGCGAGAGCCCTTGCGTCACTGTTCAGATGGCGCAAGGAGGCGCTGGAGCGGGAACAAAGGCCCGCTTATCGAGAAATCGAGGTCCAGCGGTCCCTACTCCACCAGGAAACCGTGGAGATATGGAAGATACGACTTGAGCAACCAAAGGGGGGATTCGTCACAATCGCGGCCGTCAGACCGGTCATGGACGAGTGGCTGGAGAGGAGACACGGTGCTCTCTCCTACCGGTTGACACAGATGCTTGCCGGGCACGGTAGCTTCGGTAGGTATCTGTGGCGAAAACACCGGGAAACCACGGCCGAGTGTCAACAGTGCGAGGACCGCAGAGATGACACGGTGCGCCCACGCCGTGCACTCCACCAGCGTGTGCAGCGCCACACGCTGGTGGAGTGCACGGCGTGGGCGCAACAGCGCCAGGTCCTCGTGGTGGGTCTGGACGTGGACATTCTCTCGCTCGAGACCATAGTGCGAGCCATGCTCTCCAGCAGGAGTAAGTGGGACTGCGCCGCCTCCTTCTGCGAGCAGTTCATGCTCGTGAAAGAGACGGCGGGGCGGGAACGGGAGAGAACTCTCCCACCCGAGTTCCGCACTCAGCGGCTTGGGCGCCGCCGACGTGTCTTCGCCGAGGACTATCGGCCTCCATGTCCGGGGGCCTGAGGACGGTGAGAGGGCGAATCACCGTCCTTGCAGACGCAGGCCCATGACGGCAGCGTGACGTGAGGGACTCACGCACTCCCCCCCCCCCCCCCCCAAAGACGCGGGATAGCACCCGAACCACTCCATGGGCGAGGCCGCAGTGGCGGCCGTAGGTCTGTTGGGAGTCCTGGGAGATCCTTCGGGGGCTTACCCGGGGCTTCCAACCATAGGCTGTTGGGCGTTACGTGAGGTTTTTTAGTCGGTAGGAGTCCATGAGGATTTTCCCTCACGTTAAACAAAAAAAAAATAACGCCTCAACATTGATTTTCATCGGAAACAATGTTTGCTGCAGCGCCCCCTGGTGAGTTTTCATCGTAATATCTATCCAAGAACATGTACCAATCAATCCCAAACCCATGACTGTAAACTGCATCAAAATCGGACTAGTAGTTTTATAGAAAAGCGGCAACATTGATTTTTCATCACAAATAATGCTTGCTGCAGCGCCCCCTGGTGAGTTGTCACCGTGACACCTATCTAAAAACTTGCACCGATCAAAGCTCAACCCATAATGAAACTGCATCAAAATCCGACCAGTAGCTTTGGAGAAAAATGGCAATATGTATTTGCACAAACAAACAAACAAACATACTCACCACCCAAACGCAAATACCCTCTCCCTTACGTCGTAGGTAAAAAACTTGTCAATAAACTATGATTTCGTAGTTTTAATCTTTGTATGCATAAAAAGTATGTCTATTCTTGTATACATATTTATGTGTTCAATAGTGTGTATATAGTTTATAGCGTAATGTCGTGTACAAGTTAGTAATGCTTTGGAAGGATATATATTTTTATTAGCATTACATGTAGAATAGTTTGCGCAAGAGACACTTCCAAAGTGGAAAAATGTGTGTCCCCCCCCCCCCCCTAGGTCAGTGTGGGGAAGTGTAGCTATGGGGCAAGTGTAGATGCCCTTTATATTACGAAAACTATTAGAGCTTTCGTTGACAGTGCCATCTGTTGTTGTGTGGAAACAAATATTTATTTACATAATTTAAAACTAGATGGCACCGTCAAGTATTTATGAAGTTGTCGCCATTTTTAAATATGTCACATTTTGTAAGACGAATTAGAGTTCACATCACAGATTTCAATCGATAAAAATCTTGGTATTTTGTGTAAATCTGTTTATTTTGTACCCGGGAGTAGTTATTATACTAATTAAACTTATTATTACTCGTATAATATTGTTGGAATTGTTGAAAGTGAGAGAATTACGTCCATTAAAAAAAATCAACCTCTAAATCAAGTGACTGGGAAAGTGTGTCTACCTTCCATGAGGCAAGTGTGTCTATATGACACACTTGCCTCAAGTCAGAGGTTATAAACAAGGTGTTTGATTTAACTAATTAGATAATTTCTAAGGCAAAGTTTGTAGTTTGTAATTTTGTTTGTAGGCAGTAATCTTATTTATATAATTCGTTAACAATTTTACATTGTATTTGAAGGGATAATTTATCTCTGGTACTACTGAACTGATTTTTAAAATTCTTCCACCAGCTTAAATTATGTAGTTTAAATTATTCACCAATGTTCAATTTTAATTGTAATTAATATTTTTTATTATAGAGTATTTGAAAAAAATGTCAAATAACATTTTTGCAACGAAGCTCCTTAACACGACGATTTGAATTACAAGAAACAAACAAGAAAAACAAAACTACGAAAAAAATAAACAATTTTAAATTTGGTACAAGAAAATTTACCTTTATATTTCATTTGAATACTTACCTTTGAATATTATTGATATTAAACTCTAAATAAAAGTGAAGATTATCCGCCAGTTATGCTTATGACTTTTACCTAAAAATGTTTTCTATCCCTGCCCAACGTAATATGACACACTTACCCCATAACTTTTACACCCTTGAACGATTCGCACACAGTATATTACGTAGAATTATCATCATTTGATTCGTCCACGCGATCGAGGAACTTAAACATTGCATTTCTAAATAAAAAAATATTGTCTATTGTACACTAAACATATAGTCACACTTGCCTTACTTTGTTGGGAAAGTGTGTCTTCCATAGCAATTTACAGTTAGACGTTAAAAACTAATTCCTAATGAATATTATTGACTAAAACACTTTGTTTTCAGCCAATTATGAACCTTATCATGTTTTGTTTGCACAGAGAGTTAAAAATTATACCTTAAATTACGTGATTTTTAAGTTCAAAGTAAACTTCGTAAAAAGTATGACACACTTCCCCGTATTGACTTATACATGTTTTTGCATTTGGTTGATACATGTTTTTGCCCATGACAAAGTAGACATATTTATAAATGTTTGGATGTATCCAAATTATTGCCTGTGTAGATGAATACCAAATTATGTAAACTGTACGTGTATCCATGTTTTTGCCCTTGACTGTACAAAGGCGGACTTAATGCCAATGGCATTCTCTACCAGTCAACCTTTGAGTGATGCAGAGATAAGATAAAGCAGGTGCTAAAAGTACAAAAAACGAAAGGTTTGTATAAAATGGTACAAATTAAATACAAGAAAGAAATATTAAGAATTTACTTACTAATTACATAAATATAACATACTACAAAGATTATATATGTATGTAGATACTTATATAAATGAATATAGATAAATATTTCTATGTAAATACAATATAATAAATAGATATTATCATACATAATATGAATAAATAAATACACACATGAAAATCCTTAACAATAAAGTAATATTCTGCTTAAGGGACCCTATAGAGTTGACGTACTCGGTTTCTGAACGAGAGACGGTTCGTCAAAGTCCTGACTTCGAGAGGAAGGGCGTTCCAGAGAAGAATAGATCGCACTAGAAAAGAGGAATGGACAAGATTTGAAGTGTGAGTTGGACAGTGCAGTAGAAGATTATTAGAGGAGCGTAAATTTTTGTTATGATTAGAGCCAAGTAGATGAAGATGAGATTTTAAGTAAGTAGGGGCATCGGGAGATTTTAAGAGTGAAAAAAGTAAACAGACAGCTCGCAGACTGCGCCGCCGTCTAATAGGTAACCAACCCAACTCATCACGAAAAGCCGAAACGTGGTCATACTTCCTAAGATTGTAGACGAATCGAATGCAATTATTGAGAAGTCGGTCGAGTTTATTGAGCAGATCTGCATTCAGGTCGAGATAGCACACATCACCATAGTCGAAAATCGGAAAAATTAAAGTCTGCATAAGCATTGTCTTGGTTTTGACTGGTAGAAAATTTTTGAGTCGTTAAAGAGCCCGAAGTGTTCCAGTCACCCTTTGGCTAACGTTAGTGACCTGAACCCGCAAACTCAAGGTTGAGTCAATGTGTAAGCCCAGATTTTTAACACTGACAGTTACTGGAATAACTTTTGAGTTAAAAGTTATCGATGGAAGAGTCACATCTTTCAACTTGTTGATCATATAGTTAGTGCCAATTATAATACTCTGGCATTTGTCAGGGTTAACGGCCAGCCCAAACTTATCACACCGCCCCCCTATCAGCCCCAAATCCGCATTCACACAATCTATCGCCTCTGAGATGTTATTCACAGAGGTTGGCTATATAATTGCAGGTCATCAGCATACAAGTGATACGCACACTGAAGATCGGTGGTTAAGAGGTTGATAAATATCGAAAAAAGAAGAGGAGATAGTATGCCGCCTTGAGGGACCCCAGAGTCCAGATTGCACCAACTCGAAGACATCTCATCGACACAAACTGACTGCTGGCGACCCTGAAGATATGAGGAAAACCAATCCAGCTCGTCAGAAGAGATCTTAATGTGGGCAAGGATGGATAAAAGTATGTCATGGTTAATGCGATTAAACGCATTTGAGAAGTCAACCAAGACCATCACTGTTTCATCTCGATCCAGTAGTAAAACTCTAAATGAAACCCGGTTGTCAGTAAAATGACAATCGTTCAAAGACGTATCATATATACTGCTCGTTCGCTCTAACTTTGCCGCTCGACTCCATACTAAAGTCGAATTTTTAATTAGACGAAGTAAATTGACAGCAACTAATGTCACTTCTTCATACAATGTTTCTTATTTTCTATGACGAAGTGACATTAGCTACTGTCAATTTACTTCGTGTAATTAAAAATTCGGGTATACGCCTCTAAGCCAGCGGCAAAGTTAGAGCGAACGGGTAGTAGACACGTTATACACGAACATTGTGGCTTTCAAAAACAGCTAAACTTTTATAAATTTGAAAAAAGAATTCTATAAATTATCTGTGGTAGCATGCTTAAAGTCAATATCAGAGGAATGTGGGGAAAAAGGGAAACTTGAATTACACTTACTGAGACAATATGGTTAATGTATTTACGGGTAAAGTACGTAATATTTAAATTTATAAAATGTTAATGTAGTTTATCGGATTAGTAATTATTAACGTAATTTAAGTCATAAAATGAAAATATAACAATATCATACAGAAACATTTATTTAATAAGTAATAATTTAGTACCTAGTAAGTAATCCAAATATTTGTAATTAAAATCATTTTAACAATCTTAATATATTATTATTGTTTCATATTTTTTTTAAAGAAGTAAATAAAAAAAAATATTCAAATAAGTATCAATATAAAACATTAGTACAAAATCTCCCCGACATCCCCTTACGGGTCGCGGGCGCCAAACCACAGACTATAGAGTATATTTTCCTTGTGCATTGCCGCCAATTTATCGATCCGAGAAAATGAAATAATATTATTATTTCTATTGTACTTACGCATGAAATGACACGTTTTTATATTGAACAGTTGCTGTGTAGCTTGTGCATCATTTGAAGATACATGAAGGCATGTTTTTTTCGAGTTTTCTTTACTAACAGAATTTAAAACAGTGCTAATAGAACTTTCGCTAACCCTACAGCCGCGTCACAGATTTTCAGGTAATTACCTACTTTACGTGTTGCCATTTTTAAATGTCTATAACGTATCTATAGTTTTTATATCATTGCAATCGTTAAGCAAAGTTGAAAGCCTCTTATGAGCGGCTTGAAAATTTTCAACTGCGGTCGTCACGACCTTAGCCTGTCGATTTCAACACGGTAATAGGCTCTTCACCTATTACGTGGGACATAAAACTATAAGGTGGAATGTGGGCGTATATATAATATGCTTCTGCCTACCCCTTTGGGGATAAAGGTGTGAGGAAAGGAAAGAAGTTAAAGTAATATTACATATTATATACGTTTATTTAGAAAAACAAAAAATATAATACTCCAATATATTAAATCTTAGCAGCTATGACTGAATTTATGGACTTGTGACATTACACTAACTCCCTTTTATAAAAACAATATTGTAGTTTCTTTTACGCATTATGCTTCTCACGAAATTGATGCCGTTCACACTTCTGCTATGAGCTGATGCTTATCAATTTACATCCAGCTCAGGTAAACAGAAAGTGGCTAAGAATCTTCCTCAAACATGTCCTAACCATGGTATCTTCATCTCAAGGATCTCCAAGCCGTTTGGGAGTTATAGAAGCGCGAACAAGTAAAGTACGTACGAATCAATATTAGTAATATCAATTCGAGGAAATGCATTCAAACAAAATGTGTAAAAGAAACTGCCAGTCAATCAGTTCTAACTTTCATAGTCATTTCATAACTATTACCTATAATAATACTCTATTAACGTAAGATACAGTATTCAAGTTTTCTCTTTGCCTTATACATGTGTGCATACAAATACATCTAGGCATACAATTTCATGAAAACATTTCCAAAAGTTTAGGAAGGAATTTTTATACATAAATAAATATTCACGGATATTTCACACAACGCTATCTGATCCCAAAGTAATACATACTTTGTAACACTAAGATGATCAGTGTTACTCACCAACTAGCGCGAGGTAGCTATGCAGAGAACTCTATCCCAGGGCGCCTTATTTCTAAGTTTCCAGTCTGTGTGCAAGGGTAGGCTAGGGCTCTCACGAAAACAGACAATAGGGTGTACACACATATATTTATATAACACAGAGATACACAGAGACACACAGAGAGCTTATTCACTGATAGACACAAATATCACAGGTACACAGAAGTATAGTCAGTGCTTAGGTACTTATGCTACTAAGCTACACATAAGTAGTGGATTTACTGGCCTGCAGAGTGAGCTGAGTGAGAGTGACTGCCTGTTGTTACTGCCAGGTGATGACGGCAGATACCTCTCACATGAGAAGCTCGTGTAGTCCGCACTTCCACGTTGTCGTACCACGTGCAGCCCACTAACTTATAGGTGCGGCACCAAATATCTCATCTGGCAACTAGCCCCGTAGTAAAAAACCCTGTCATGAAAGAAACGACAAATTAAGATCTTGGCTGCGCGACAGACGACAATCGACCCGCTTTGCAAAAGAAGAAGTGACTCACCAGTTTTCTGGGTAAAATGTAGCAAGATGCAATGCAGCAACCCAATCACAGCCCGTTAGGCCACGCGAGGTAACAAATAATCGCGCTTGAGCGAAAAACTGATTCGCGGCACAGTCCCAGAGCAAAAGCCAAAGGACCTCCAACTACCCCAAAGCAGGTCTCGGTCAAAAGTCCTGTCTTTCACGAAAAATCTTAACAAAAAACCCGTTCCTTTAAATGCGAAACGCTTCGTCACCGAACTTATGACATCCTGTCATTCTGACAGCAGAAATGTCACCACTGACAACCGATTAAAAAAAGATAACTCGATAAGGCTGCTTTCACATCCTAAATACTGCATCTATAGAAAATAAATGCTACAACTTATTTAAATTGATGATTATAATACAAAATTAACGAGTAGGTACTTACATCTCAAAACATTAAACTTCGTTCACATTTCACTTAAAATACAGTCGTAAAAAATTATCTGATAACTTTCGGAGTGACTTTCGTGACGACCTATGAAATTAATATACATTTTATGAACCTAACATCGTCATCTAGCTGAAAACGCGCGGGTTTCGTATATATTATTATCCTTTATCCATATTTATTATTACCTACTCATGGCGAGTCGCGAAAACTAGCTTTATGAATAGTTTTGTAGGAACAATGTGGGAAAGGAGTGGATGCCTTATTGAATGCATGACTCGGTCGAGCAATCCCTGCGCGCCGATCACAACGTATGGTTTAGTTTAGGGATTCATTTGGAATGTATTTCAATATTTCTGGACATTATTAAGTACACGGTAAGTTCCATACAGTAACCGTGAAATCCGTGGTGCGTGTTTCAGAATATTAGCCGAGCCGCAGAAAAGCATACCGGCACTGCTGAAGCAAGGCGAACCATAATATGTATCAAGCGGCGTTCAATAACACCACAGGGCGGAAACTCCATACAAAAATATTCGTTTTCACCCATACTAATATACACGTAATGTAAATGCTTAAATCAAGCTTGAATGTGTGTGTGAGTATACTAGTGACACAAGCTATGGAAGCAAAATAATAAGGAACAGAACGCAATCTCATGTATGTAGGTATTTTTTTTTTCAAATCTACCCTCGGCTAAGCACAAATTAAACCAAAGCAATAGCACAAAGTACGTAGGTAGTAATACGTAATGCAACGCAGTGACACTCTCTCAAGTACTAACACGGCAATAGACACATCAACTTTGGTGGGGGGATGGGGAAGCGTACTCAGTGGGAGGCAGGGAGTTGCCGATCTGTATTTAATACTATTATATTATCTTTGGTAACACCACGACCCAACCATACATCTCGCATAACTACTATATGCAAGCAAATCAAATGAGCGCACACCGCCCGCACCTCTCGCGGTCCCCGTTCATGCCTTACCCCCCTTACCCCGCCCTTCATGTACCCCGCAGGCGAGGACTCAGTTATGCGGTTTACCTATAACATGCCTTCATTCACTGTACAGTATCCCTACAGGCCCTGGCTCATGGCTATGAAGTAAATCAACTGGGTAACAAAGTGTGAACTGGTGTTTCCTACTCGTCAATTTCTTTCATGCGCAATTTCACTCGTCTTTCAATCTTTAAAATTTTCAGTTCGTAAATTGGTACTAGAAGTTTAGTGAAGTAGTAACATTGTAGTATCAAAAATTTCTTATTTTATTTGTCTTTTAATGGAATACTTAATGCTTCCTTCGTTTTTTTTTTTGTCTTACATGAGCCTTATAATTTAATGCTTATAATGACATTATTCGGCTATGTTGTACTGAGAGAAAGTTAACATCTAAACATTTATTATTCTTATCAAAACACCCTTCTATTTCTTCAAATCAACAATTTTCAACTTAGAGTATGATTAATAATGACTATATATGTGTTAAAACAGTACTAATTGATATTAAGTAGGCAATTACTTACATCTATGTACCTACATAACTGAAACATATACTAATATACACAGAATACAATAATTATTATTTTGAGCAAATAATAAAAGTTCAGTGGTACAATTAATAAACTGAAATTATATGCCTTTTAATTACGTCAGCTGCATGTTTTTTTATTAATATCAAGTAAGACAAAAATCTAGGGCTAAGGTTACATTAACACGGCTAAAAATATTTAGGAATTTTTAAAACACCTTTATAAATGAAATGTGAACATTCCCCATTGCTCCCAGACCCGCAAAATTAGGTATACTTAAGAACTTGATAGTTTTTTGTTCACAGATTTTTGTTTTTTTGAAGTAAAACTTCTTTAGGCGCGACTAGGGTGTAACTCAGATTTTTTTCTGACGCAAGTTACGCTTACCATTCAAAATTCGAATAAATGATATTAATATAAATCATTTCAGTGATACATGCCGTCAATGGCAAAGAAGTTTTACTTCAATTGCGCGTAGAGGTTACACACACACTTTTTTATTTCCACATTTCATTTATGTGTTTCGGGTTAAAGCATAGATTTAGAATTTTTCACTATTCTCAAGGTTAAACCAAATTGCACCCGTGTGCGAATTAATGTATTTTTTCTTGTTTATTTTAACCAGACTAATTCCAATAAGTATATTTGTCAAAAAGTATAATTATGCAGATAAATGCATGTATTCTTTTGGGAATTGACATTTTAAATTTTAATCAGTCTTACGTATTCTTAACGGTATGTTTATGAACGATTAAAGCCAAATAAAAGATCACTAAGTCATGTCAAATATTTTTTCTTTTTAAATGACACCGTTATTTCAAATCTAATATTTAATTAAGAATAACTTTCTAAGTAAATTAAGAGCTGCGTACACAGGGATTCATGTAAACATTGCATCTAAGATTCTATGGGATAAAATTTATACTCGACAATTTCTTAAAAATATGTTCGTACTCCTGTACGAATCTTAGATACAATGTTTTACGAGTACTGAAATGATACAATATCCATTTAGATACTCATAAAACGAATACTAGTTTTGATATAAAGATCAAAATTACGTAGCCAGGAATAACTAGAGGTACGCAGTGGTATAAAACCCACATACCGCAAATAATAGTGCTTACGGTTCAATTGACTCTTTTGCCTTTCGATATTTAAGAAAGCGACACGGAATCTCCGAATTTAACGCGAACACAGCCGCGGTTCAACTTATAACTAGTAAAAGCGTTTCGTTATAACAGTACAATTTCAATATATACTTGTATTTTTACAAAGATATATTCGCTACTAAATATATAAAAACATAAATAAACTCTAACATTTGAGAAAATAAAGCAGACTATACTTCGGCCGCTTAGAGTTTGCGTTTTTTGACACCTGTCAATCCAAAATGACTAGTATGGAAATAATAGGCATGATAGTGACAAATTTTAGCCCAAAATTAATACATTTATTGAAAGTTCGCATATCTAATTACCTATTCTTTTTATGTTATTACTCGTTAATAAGGTAAATAAAAGATGTTAAAAATTTTGTACGCCAGTTCAAGTTATATCGCCCATTCGATCACGACCCGTCAGAAACGCAATCTCTGAGCGACCGGCCGGTATTTTTGTTTTTCTATTCTAAGCTTGGTGCCAAGAACAGCGGATTTGGAGCCATGTTCATATTAGCAGACTGGAAAGACCTCTTTATACTTACACGTGGGTATTGCTCACGCCACGCTAATACCTGTTGTAAATAAGAGACAATTTATTTAGTTGTATCGTTTAAATTCTGAGTTTTGTACCCTACTGAAAATTTTGCAAGTAATCAAAATGGACCAACCAACTGCAGTTTCTGGCTGACAAAAGAAGTAGGACGCATTTTATTAGATGGCAGTTGCCGCCAACAATATGGATAAATACATAAATTGAGATACTTTATTGAGATTCAGAGTTGCACATGTTCCTAACTACATTTAGTAAAATACAACATAGTAGACACAGTTGACATAATTTATGTAGCTTTCTCCCAAACTACTCCCAAACTAGGACTACTAGAAACTAGGTTATAAGGCTTACATGGCTGTAAGGAGTAATTTGTTTATCTAAACGGATTCCATCATGTAACCAGGATTTAACCAAATTAAAATTCACAAACCCAAAGAAACATCTGATCCTACTAATGTTATAAATGTAAAAGTGTGTGGAGATGTTTGAATATTTGTTATGACATCACGCTTTATTTGAAATTTGGTACTTATAGGAATAAATTATAGTTTGGAAAAACACATGGGCTACTTTTTATCCCAGAAATACGTTCAAATGAGATGGAATCGGGAACATGGTTCCACGTGGGCGAAGTTTCGGACATTATCTATATGGCATAGAAAAAAATACTTTCAAATGAGCACATACCTACTGTAACTTATAGGTTCCTCTTCCATCAAATAATTTTATTTTCACTAATGAACGCTACACTAAAAATAAAATTAATCGCCTTTTTTTACGAGGATGCTATTTCGAACTCCTGCCGACTAAAACCACACGATGCCCTTGCATCTGCCTACGATTATGAGTCCCGGTACGCCCTTCGAAGGATAATCGCCTAAAAATGTACCGAACATTATTATTAAGAAATAATTTTGATCATACCTGAGCTTCTTGAATTTGATCACAAAAACTGACGTCCAATAGTCGTAGTTCTTTGCACTCGGCTAGGATCCTGAAAAAATCAAAGGATTTTCAACGGTGAAAAACGATGCTTACTTGTAACGCGGACAACAGCTAACAATGTATACTAGCTGTTGCCCGCGACTTCGTGCGCGTGAAAATTATGATACAATGCCGATTTGATTGCTCTCTGCTTATCCCCTAGGATATGTAGCGTGATAATATATAGCATATTTGAATACCCTACCCCTATGCAAAATTTGAATAAAATCTATTGAGTACTTTTCGAGATCCTTCCGGACAAAGCAAAGCAAACAGACAAACAGACAAAAAAAATTCTAACTATATTTTCGGCTTCGGTATCTTATGTTGAACACCCAGTGAGTTTTTTTTTTAAATATTTCCAATGTACAGTTTTGACTTTTCTATTATTTTATTATATGTATAGATAGTCACGCCTTTCCTCCAAAGGAGTGGGCATAGGCACACTATACGTTGTAGTGTGTGGGGCTCACCTTATATAATGTAACTGCACACGTTATTTATGACAAAATTATTTTCACATTTCACCTTTGTTTTTGTCCCACGTAATAGGTGTTTTTACGTGTGGAAATCCGTCATAAGTGCGATTCCGGAATCCTACCGACTAAAACCACACGTTCCTTATCTCTGTCTACGGTCGGGAGCCCCGGAAGGATGTCCCAGGACCCACATAACACGTGGTGAGCCTTTCACGTTACTGGGAACAGGGACCAATGGCTTAGCGTACCTTTTGAAGTGCGAAAATGCTAGAAAATGGAGTCACCATTCTGAGGACCATCCGCAGCGAAAGTTGCTTACTGCTGTGATCGTTAACAGAACACTCAGTCTACACGGTGCTACGAGCGCATTTCTCAAACATTATAAAAATAGTAAAACTTGTAAATACTTACGCATCACAAATATCAGGCGTAACAGCCCTTACTCCCAACAGGTCCAGTTGAGCTAACTTGGGCGCTCGAGGCAAAAGCGCTCTCAAGTCTCGATCACAAACGCCTCGCAACGCACCAAGGAAGAGTTTCCGAAGCTCACTGCCGGGTAGCCAGGATAACCACTCGCCTGAGCCGCCAGCTTGCAAACTGAAATCATAATTCAATGTTATTTTAGACTAATGCTTTTAGAGCAGCTAGTTGCTAGAAGTCCTAAACAGGATTTGGGTGAAAGAGGATTAAGGCGGAAATACATTGTTAAAATGCGACGCCTTCCGATGGAAGGCAACGCGTGTTGAGTGGAAATTGTTAAACGCGACGCGATCTGATGGAAGGCAACGCGTGTTGAGTGGAAATTGTTAAACGCGACGCGATCTGATGGAAGGCAACGCGTGTTGAGTGGAATCAATTTGTATTGTTTTCTATAACTAGAGTCACACTATCAACATCCGATGAGCCAAAATGCTCAGTACAGTCAAGGGCAAAAACATGGATACATGTACAGTTTACATAATTTGGTATTCATCTACACAGGCAATAATTTGGATACATCCAAACATTTATAAATATGTCTACTTTGTCATGGGCAAAAACATGTATCAACCAAATGCAAAAACATGTATACATGTAATGCTAATAAAAATATATATCCTTCCAAAGCATCACTAACTTGTACACGACATTACGCTATAAACTATATACACACTATTGAACACATAAATATGTATACAGGAATAGACATACTTTTTGTGCATACAAAGATTAAAACTACGAAATCATAGTTTATTGACAAGTTTTTTACCCACGACGCGGCGACGTAAGGGAGACGGTATTTGCGTTTGGGTGGTGTGTATGTTTGTTTGTTTGTTTGTGCAAATACATATTGCCATTTTTCTCCAAAGCTACTGGTCGGATTTTGATGCAGTTTCATTATGGGTTGAGCTTTGATTGGTTCAAGTTTTTAGATAGGTGTCACGGTGAAGACTCACCAGGGGGCGCTGCAGCAAGCATTATTTGTGATGAAAAATCAATGTTGCCGCTTTTCTATTAAACTACTAGTCCGATTTTGATGCAGTTTACAGTTATGGGTTTGGGATTGATTGGTACATGTTCTTGGATAGATGTTACGATGAAATCTCACCAGGGGGCGCTGCAGCAAACATTATTTCTGATGAAAATCAATGTTGAGGCGTTATTTTTTTTTGTTTAACGTGAGGTAAAATCCTCATGGATGTTATGCCGGACTCCTACCGACTAAAAAACCTCACGTAACGCCCAACAGCCTATGGTTGGAAGCCCCGGGTAAGCCCTCGGAAGGATCTCCCAGGACTCCCAACAGACCTACGGCCGCAGCTGCGGCCTCGCCCATGGAGTGGTTCGGGTGTTATCCCGCGTCTTTGGGGGGGGGGGGGGGGTTCGGGTGTGATCCCGCTTCTAGAAAGAAAGAAGAAAGAAGAAAGTTCCTCACGTCACGCTGCCGTCATGAGCCTGCTTCTGTAAGGACGGTGATTCGCCCTCTCACCGTCCTCAGGCCCCCGGTCACGGAGGCCGATAGTCCTCGGCGAAGACACGTCGGCGGCGCCCAAGACGCTGCGTGCGGGACTCGGGTGGGAGAGTTCTCTCCCGTTCCCACCCCGCCGTCTCTTTCACGAGCATTAACTGCTCGCAGAAGGAGCACAGTGGCGGCGCAGTCCCACTTACTCCTGCTGGAGAACATGGCTCGCACCATGGTCTCGAGCGAGAGAGTGTCCACGTCCAGACCCACCACGAGGACCTGGCGCTGTTGCGCCCACGCCGTGCACTCCACCAGCGTGTGGAGCGCCGTGTCATCGCTGCGGTCCTCGCAGTGTTGACACTCGGCCGTGGTTTCCCGGAGTTTTCGCCACAGATACCTACCGACGCTACCGTGCCCGGCAAGCATCTGTGTCAACCGGTAGGAGAGAGCACCGTGTCTCCTCTCCAGCCACTCGTCCATGACCGGTCTGACGGCCGCGATTGTGGCGAATCCCCCCTTTGGTTGCTCAAGTCGTATCTTCCATATCTCCACGGTTTCCTGGTGAAGTAGGGACCGCTGGGCCTCGATTTCTCGATAAGCGGGCCTTTGGTCCCACTCCAGCGCCTCCTTGCGCCATCTGAACAGTGACGCAAGGGCTCTCGCTTCCAGGTCCCATGGAGGGGTCCCGGCTAGGAGACATGCCGCCTCACCGGAGATCGTGCGGTATCCCCTTATCACCCTGATGGCTATCGCTCTCTGCGGGCTCAGCAATCTAGCCACATTGCTGGTCGTCAGGGTTTCCGCCCATACAGGAGCTCCGTATATAGCCATGCTTCGCACGATCCCCAGGTACAGTCTCCTGTAGGGAGCGTTGGGTCCCCTGATGTTGGGCATCAGCCGCGCCAGTGCGGCTGATGCTCCCCTCAGTTTTGGGACCAAACTTCGGAAGTGATGTCCGAAGTTCCACCGGCGTCGTCGTCGTCCATCGAGTACGAGCCCCAGATACTTCATCGAGGGCTCGATGCCGATGCTGACGCCCCCTACCTGTAGGCTGGATCCCGCAGGTGGCCCCATCCGAGGTCCGTGGAAGCACAGAGCCTCGGATTTGTGAAGGGCGACCTCGAGACCCAGCCGCCGAATCCGACCCACGACTTGAGCAACCCCTGCCGTGACCTTTAGTGCTGCGTCACGGTGCGTTGCGCCCCGCGCCGTAACGAGGGTGTCGTCAGCGTAACACGTTACGCCGACCCCTCTGAGCAACGGACCACGCAGCACCCAGTCGTAACCGATGTTCCACAGGAGCGGCCCTAAAACCGATCCCTGTGGAACACTGCACGACTCATCTCGCCGACCCGGCCCTAGCCAGCTCGGGTAAGTTATGGCTCTCTCGGAGAGATAAGCCCCGACAATTCGACGGAGGTAGGGATACACTCCATGATAGATAAGCGCCTCCCTGACGCAGCTCCAGGGCAAGGTGTTGAATGCGTTGGCGATGTCGAGAGACACCGCCCCGCCACCACTACCTTACCCCGTGAGAGTGCTTCCTCCGTCAGGCTTCTAATGCGCATGATCGCGTCCACGGTGGAGCGTCCCTGACGGAAGCCAAACTGGCTATCCGCCAGATCAGGCCCCACGCGTGTGAGGTCCCCGACGAGGCGTTGTGCAATAACACGCTCAAAGAGCTTGCACACCTCGTCGAGCAACACGATCGGCCGGTACCCTGATGGGGAATTTGCCGGCCGCCCCGCCTTTCGAATTGAGACCAGTTTCCCGGTCTTCCAGACCTTGGGAAACTGGCCTTTCTCGAGGCATGCGCTAAAGAGCCCAATTAGTCGAGGCCCAAGCTCCTCGAGAGCCAGGACCCACGCTCGGCCTGGAATGCCGTCGGGTCCAGGGGCGGTGTTTTTGCGGGATTTAAGCCGCAGGACAGCCGCCCCTAACTCACCCTCGGTGACTGCGGGCACGTCGTTCTCGCTGCCTTCCGCGTTGGGCGCCTGAGACGGAGCCATGCGCGGAGGAACGCGGCGACGCCTCCGGCGAAACCTGGTGTACCGGCGGCGCGCGGTAACGCAATCCGCGCGCAACTGCGCGATTTCCGGCGTCCACCAGTACACCTGTTTCCTCGCCGGTCTGGGCCTAGCCCTGGGCATCGCCGCATCGCAGATGTGCGACATGGCTCTCCCGAACCACTCCACCTCGGTATCAACATCGGCAGGCCTGCCCGCTGTCGGAATCCAGGCCTGCACGATGGCCGCCTCCAGGAGAGCCTCCCGATCAAGGCGATGGAGTGCCCAACGCGATTTCGGGGGATTCGCGATCGCGTGGAGGGGAGACGTCGAACCGAATATATCGGTGATCTGACGACGTCTCCTCCTCCTCCACCACGCGCCATCCTTGGACACAGCGGGCGATCTCAGGGGTCGCAAACGAAACGTCTATGACCGAGCTGAGCCCCCCCGCCGCGTCCAGGTTGCGACATTCTCCCGGTTCAGGATGACTAGGCCACGTGTAGTGACCCAGTCTTCCAGTATGTTCCCCCTGTCTCTGGTTTCCCGGGAGCCCCAAGCCTGTGACCAGGCATTGAAGTCTCCCAAGACCAGGACAGGGCGAGGCCGGCTGCAGCGAGAACGACGTCCAGCTCAGGTAGCCATAGCTCAAACTGATGCTGGTCGAGGCTCGGCGAGATGTAAACGGCCACGACAGCCACACCCTCGTATTTCGCCGCGACACAACCCGGGCCTCTAGCGATGACCGCCAGGCGCGAGTCGTCCACGCCGGTTCCCCCAAAAATGGTCGCCACGCCGTCCAGATCCACCGGGCTTCCCGGGTGAACCCAGTACGGCTCGGCGACGACGACGATGTTAATGGACCACTGCCTGATGCTCTGGTACAGAAGATCCTGAGCACCAGTGCAGTGGTTCAGATTCACCTGCAGGATGCGGATATGGGTGTCCATTAATGGACGTCCATTTCCGCAACCTGCCGCGAACTTGCACCCACAGCCTCAACCCCCCGTGGGGACGGACGGGGCCCCGGCCTTGAGGCAGCGCAGGTTTTGCTGCCCGCCCGGTGGTCGGCCTCCTTGCCTTCCGCCACGCATTTATAACAGCGTGGCGGAGCGTCACAGGCAAGGGCCTTGTGACCCCCACGGAATACTTTATTTTCGTGCTGTTTAACGATAAATCAATAAGACAAATAGTCAACGATGGAACTACAGTTCAATGCATGTAAATATTTCTCAAAATGAATTTAAGCGAACAGAACGAGCAAATCAAACAGAAAATATAATCGCTTCCAATACGCAAACATGTTAAGCATCTGAAGACAACAAGTTAGCCAATAGTGCATTTGGAAAATATGTCGCCCATGAATTAGACAACGTGCGTACTTCTAAGAGGCGTTATATCACGTCTGAAATAATAAAAGTAATTGAGAACAGTTTTTAATAAGCAATTATATTTAATATGTTTTACTATAAGAATTATACATACATACATATAATCACGCTTGTTTCCCATCGGGGTAAGCAGAGACTATGGCTTTCCACTTGCTACGATCCTGACATACAACTTTCGCTTCTTCTACTTTCATAACTGTTTTCATACACGCTCGCCGGTTAAGGGTACTCTTGACCTTGCCTTTTTCCAGAACGTCTCTGATTTGATCGGCATGCGTACGCCGAGGTTTACCCCTACCAGTTTGCCCATTCATTCTCGCCTCATAAATCTGCTTTGTCAGTCTATTCTCATCCATTCTCTCCACGTGTCCAAACCATCTAAGCATCCCTTTTTCGATCTTAGTCACTACATCTTCTGTTATACCACATTTTTCCCTTATCACGCTATTTCTTTTTTTGTCCATTAAAGTCACTCCAGCTATACTTCGCAGACTTCTCATTTCCACTGCATTAATTTTGCTTTCATGCTTCTTCTGCCATACCCAACTTTCACTACCATACATAAGTGTAGGGATGAGCACTCCCCTATGTACAGCCAACCTGGCCTTCTCAGACACATTTTGACTGCTCATAAAGGTGTACATAGCCCCATTCACTTGATTTCCTGCCAAAACTCTTCGCTCAATATCCTGGTCACACTTTCCATCCCTTACAAATTTGGAACCCAAGTATACAAATTCTTTCACCTGTTCCACTCTTTGCCCTTCAATGAAGATTGAGCAATTCGTCATACTTTCTTCTCTTTCAAAAACCATAACTTTCGTCTTGTTTACATTAAATTATATAAAACATAATAGCATGCAATTAAAGTATTTGTAACTTAAACAATTTTTCAGAATAACAAAATAAATAAAAGTCTTTGCAAGAATCGATATCACACGATACATAAAAAAAATACTGAGTATAACCACCGCCAGCAACAATAACATCTTCTAGTATATTCCTCATAGACCTTATCATGTTGATTTGATTTAAGCGAAAAATTTACACCGTTCAGTCAAACAAATAAATATGAAAAATAAAAAGGAAATAAAACAGCCAGTCACTCACAAAAAAATATCAATCATTCATTATATTCTTTAATAGAATAGTACTTAGTTTACATTATTAAAAGTAACCGTAATGCATACTGATGTAGATCTACATCAGTAATTAATTTTTATAAATCTATAAATAAATAAAATAAAGAAATTTCTTGTTTATTTTTCCCTTAATATATGTTTAATTTTCTACCTGTTTCAATTTTAAGTAAGTACTCTTTAGTATTGAGTGGCGGAAATATAGATGCTCTCTAAAATCTGAATTGTCTAGTGTTTACATATTATTGATAACTATGGATACATAAATATTAACATTATGTTTCCATATTTATGAACTCATAGATGAATCCATATTTATAATCGCATTGAGGGTGACATTTTATGCGGCTGTGGAGTGTATACATATTTTTGCCTTTGGCTGTACAGTCTACACAGTGTTTTAATAATGTGTTACCACCTTTAGTTTAGATAGGTTCGAGATGGCGGGGGGCCTGGGACGCTACCCATGATTGACACAGACAGACTGCCGACACTGCAGTTAGCCGAGGCTATATATAGATAAAACACGGCTCTAATCGTACCCACCCCCCGCCATTTCTAGCAGTAGTCCATCAAGCCCCATGGTGCTAGCTTCTAATACTATTTAGCTAGTTATGAATTGATGTTGCTAGGCTTTGTCCGTGGCAGAAGTGCAAAAAAAAGAACAGGATGAGGCGGTTCTTTACGCCGGGCCAAAGAAGTTCTTAAGACTAAGGTTAAGGTCACACTATAAGATCCTAACTAGATGTCAAGTGACTCGCTTAGTGTTTTGATCCTAGCAAACAGACGCATTGCATACTATCAAAGCGGCCACATTACGATTCGCTTTCACTCTTAGCACAAAGCGGTGGTATTGTAGTATGGCTAAAGTCACACAATGAGCCAAGTGACTCGGAACATTCAGTCACCTAGTCAAGACGTTGCACGCAATGTGAAATTTGGAATTCATTGACACCACATTTGATTATTTCGTTTCTCCTTCATGAGACCGTCAACTTGAGAGCCAGTATTATATCTTACTGATTGGGATAGTGGCGCGTGACGTTCCATCAGGTGGATAGCATCATTTGACCACACAAATATAAAACCAGAACCCGTCCATAATCAAATAATCGTGAGTATAAGTATATATATAGTATATACCTAAGAATTTGTACGTTGTGGCAATCTTTGCTAAAGTTCTATGCTAAGATGATGACATGATAAATAACTCACCACCAGCCAACATCTAACTCTTGCAGCTTCTTGCAACCGCCGAGTGCTCGTATTCCGCTCGGTGTCAGCGAATAGGACTTCCAGAAATCGACTGACACCAAATTTGGACAGTTCGCACCCAGAGCAAATGCGATGTCGTCCATTGAGGATATCATTTTGCAGGACCCTGTGGGTTATCACACAAAAATTTTGTATGCTTCATAAAATACACTACAGCATCACGCAGAGCGAGTTTACAGGCTGCTAGCACACATTAGATGGTACAGATGGAAAACTACATACTAAAATCGTTGAGGCTACGCACACATAGACACCGCTCACATAGTTCACAGAAACGAGGTCAACGTTTTCATAGTAGTTTTCGATACTGATTTGTGCGCGAGTGTGCGTAGCAGAGGGTAGGTGTGAAAAATAAGTACATTCATGAGATTTTTATTTGTACTATCTAATTTTTGCTGCTGGATTGTATGCTAGATTAGCTTTTAATTATTACTTCTATACTAATATTATTATGAAGAGGAAAGATTTGATTGTTTTTTTACATTGAACAGCCGATTTGAAAAATTCTTTCACTGTTGAGAAGTTATACTATCCCCAGGTGACATAGGCTATATTTTATTCCCGTATTCCTACGGGAACGGGAACTACGCAGGTGAAAACGCGTGACGTCCGCTAGAACGCTACAAGTTTGTCGAGTTTCAATACTCTTCCAACTTGTATCTAAAAGAGCCTACGCTGCTTTTCGCATACATAGTTACATACATACATACATGACCACGCTTTTTATATCCGAAGGGGTGGGCAGATGCATATGATATGCCCACAATTCACCTTTTCTTTTTTAGATTTTGTCCCACGTAATAGGTGGTGAGCCGTTGCCGTGTTGATCTGGACAGGCGCATTTTGTCTGCCTGCTTTAGAAATTTTTACAGCCGCCTATGAAGGCCTTCAACATGGCTTAACTACTGCCATTTTACTGGCAACCGTTACCAACGGCTTAACGTGCCTTACGAAGCACGGAAACGCTCGCAAATATGTCGCAAAGTGGTCACGTGATGGTCACTCATCCATAACCGGCCATAGTAAATGTTGCTTACTACAGTGATCGTCTACAGAACACTGAGTCCGCGGGGCCACAAGCGCTTCTTATACATAGTTACGACGCTTAACAAGATTACAGATTGTTCTAGTGAAGAGATAAATGCCTACCAACATTCAGATGTCGTAAGTCAGGATTCGATCTGATGATCGCCACAGCTTCCGATGTAGAAATATCAGTTCTATATAGATCCAGTCTTTTCAAGTGCTTGAGAGAGGAGAGGCATATCCAGTTTGTACATCCAACCACGGAGCGTAGACATAACTCTGGAAAAGCGAATTTCTTTATAAGTTTTCTTCATATTATAGCTACGAGTACTAGTTGACTGCTTCTGCATCTATACAGCAACGGAAGTATGTTTGTTCTTTGTATATGTATAAAAATGCCATAATACATTACATATTTTATTAGGAGGAAGGGCATAACGGTACTCCGTTCGTTGAGCAGCCCGCCTGGGGCAGTACCTCCGCCCTGCAGAAGACCGCGGTAATAGTAACCTGACTCCGGTTGGGTTATGTTCTCCGTCGGTTAGCAGGGATCCAGAGCTCATTGGGGCGACTTTGTGCCGGTGACGGTGAGACCAGAGGCTTATCTGGCTCCATTGGCGGATAGAGGCGCGGAGTATTGGTACGGCGGTCAGGGAGACCCGATGAAACGGTTGACCGCTGACCGCCCGCAGGCTGTACGGGACCCGAACCTGGGGATCACTTAATCTCCGCCCCAGGAGGCTGAACCAGCAGCCTGTGTAAAGTCCCTGGTGCTGTGGTCGTGCCGGAGGAGGATACCGGAGTGGACGCGGCCACTGCATTGGGGGGGGGGGACCGGGGGCCCTTCCGTACGCCGTGCCAATCTTCCGCATTACCTTTGTCTGCCTTTGGTGAGTTGGAGCCTCGCTTAGTCTCCTGCGCCAACGGCACACAGGCGCCCCCTCAACCTTCTTAATTCCCCATTTAAAAAAAAAACAACCATGGCTGTAAAAAAGAAAAATAAAAAGGTATCCACAGCGGCATTGGCGTCCACACTTCAAGTGGACTTTTGCAACATCAGAGGCATGCGCGCGAACATCAACGTAGTCCACCACCATCTTGGAACTGCGAAGCCGACCCTTTTTTTCTTGACGTAGACGCAGATCTCATGCCCGAAAGACACATCCCACTTAATGTACCCTGGCTACAAGCTGGAGTACAACTTCAGGCAGAAAGCCGGGGTGTGTATGTACGTCCGGGATGATGTCTGCTGTCGCCGTCTTGCAAGCCTCGAAGACAGGGACCTGTCTACGTTATGGGCGCGCGTGGATTACGGGGGCCACACCCGGATCTACGCGTGCGTGTACAGGTCTCACAGCGGTAATACGGACACAGTTCGCCTTTATGACCACCTGCAGCAATCGACTGACAGGGTGATTGAGCAGTGTCCCTCCGCTGAGATAGTGATTTTGGGAGATTTCAACGGTCATCATGTTGACTGGTTGGGCTCCCGGACCACCGACTTTGCGGGGAAAGCTGCTCACGAATTTGCCTTGACCTATGGGTTCTCCCAGCTGGTTAAATCCCATACAAGGATACCAGACAAGGAGAACGAGCATAGTGCATTGCTGGATCTCCTGCTGACAACGCGTCCGGACGGATACAACGTTTCAGTGGATGCTCCGCTAGGATCGTCGGACCACTGTGTCGTTCGGACGCATGTGCCTCTTGCAAGGCCTGAACCACCTCGGCCCAAGGAGTGGCGACATGTGTGGCACTACAAGTCAGCAGTATGGGATGGACTGCGAGAGTTCTATGCGTCGTACCCGTGGTGGCGGCTTTGTTTTGCCTCAGAGGATCTGGATTCTTGTGCTGTAGCAGTCGCTGAGGGGATCTTGGAGGGTATGGAATGCTACATTCCCAACCGCTGGATCCCTATAGGTGCAAAAAAGCGACCGTGGTTCAATCGGCTCTGCAGAGAAGCTCTAATGCAGAAAGAATCTGCCTACAGAGCTTGGACCACGGCTCGTGCAAATTCAGATCTAAACATCTTAGAGGTGAAACGCAAATTAAATGCCGCCTCGAGGTCCAGTAAAAGAGCAATTGTCAAGGCCAAGTTCGATTTCGTCGGCAGAATTGGCGAACGGCTAGCAGGCTACCCTTCAGGAAGTCGTGAATTTTGGTCGCTTGCCAAAGCTGCCGAGGGAAACTTCTGTCGGTCAGGATTACCACCCTTGCATAAACCCGACGGTAGTTTGGCCCAGAGTGCCAAGGAGAAAGCCGACCTTTTGGGTAATCTCTTTGCCTCTAACTCGACCATGAGCGACGGGGGTGCTTTACCGCCGAGCATTCCGAGTTGTGGCACTTCCATGCCGGAAGTTAAATTTACACAGCGGAATGTCCGGCGGGAGCTCTAATCCCTGGACGTTCAAAAGTCGAGCGGGCCAGACGGCATTCCCGCGGTGGTACTTAAGCATTGTGGTCCAGAGTTGTGTCCGGTACTTACACGTCTTTTCACACTTTCATATTCCATGCAACAAGTCCCGGCGTCGTGGAAGATCGCGTATGTACATCCTGTACCCAAGAAGGGTGACAGGACCGACCCGGCCAATTACAGGCCTATAGCCGTCACCTCCCTTTTATCCAAGGTGATGGAGCGTGTAATTAATACACAGCTCCTGGGGTACCTTGAGGAGCACGACCTGCTCAGCGACCGGCAGTACGGTTTCCGTCACGGTCGCTCGACGGGCGATCTTCTTGTGTACCTAGCACACCGATGGGCGGCGGCTATCGAGAGTAAGGGTGAGGCTCTAGCAGTGAGCCTCGACATCTCGAAAGCCTTTGACCGGGTCTGGCACCGTGGTCTTCTTACGAAATTGCCTTCATATGGACTACCCGAGAGATTATGCGGATGGGTGTCCAGCTTCCTGGCCGGTAGAAGCATCAGGGCCGTCGTTGACGGCAGCTGTTCAGACTGCATGGCCATAAACGCTGGAGTACCGCAAGGCTCAGTGTTGTCCCCTACTCTGTTTTTGCTGCATATCAATGACATGTTGTCTATTGACGGCATTCATTGTTATGCGGACGACAGTACGGGGGACACTTGTTACACGGGCCGCCCCGGTATCTCTCGGGACACAGTGGAGGAAAGTCGTGAACAGCTTGTGTCTGAAATCGAGGCTACTCTTACTAGAGTGTCCGATTGGGGTGGACAAAATCTTGTTCAGTTCAACCCTTCCAAGACACAAGCGTGTTTGTTCACCGCTAAGCAAACCCCAATTACTGTAGAGCCGCAATTTCAGGGCACATCTCTTTCCATCTCCAAAAGTATAGGGATCCTTGGCGTTGACATCTCCAGTGACGTTCAGTTCCGTAGTCATTTGGAGGACAAGGCTAAGCTGGCGTCCAAGAAGCTAGGTGTGCTCAACAGGGCGCGGCGGTACTTCACTGCGGCGCAGACACTGCTTCTCTATAAGTCGCAAGTGCGGCCGCATATGGAGTACTGCTGTCACCTCTGGGCGGGAGCACCTGAATATCAGCTTCGTCCATTTGATTCGGTGCAAAGACGAGCTGTAAGAGTTGTCAACGATCCTGTACTTACAGCTGGTGTGGAACCTCTTCGCGACAGGAGAGACTTTGCCTCCTTATGCGTGTTCTACCGCCTGTACAATGGTATGTGTTCTGAGGAATTGTTTGATATGATGCCCACGGCTACGTTCTATCATCGCACCGCTCGCCACAGACAGGGAGTTCATCCTCACACTCTGCGTCCGGTGCGTTCCAGCACGGTTAGATCCGATAGGTGTTTTCTTCCGCGCACGCTTAGGTTGTGGAATGACCTCCCTGCCTCGGTTTTCCCAAATGCCTACAGTATGGGGTTCTTCAAAAGGGGTCTAAGAAGGTTTTTACAGGGTCGGCAGCGCGAGTGTGGCGCCTCTGGTGTTGCAAACGTTCATAGGCTGCGGTGACCACCGGTCCTTCTGGTGGGCCGTATGCTTGTCTGCCACCTTAGTGGTATAAAAAAAAAAAAAAAAAAAAAAAAAAAACATAGATATTATATAGGCTTATGGCCGGCTAGGCGGTTACCACCGCGAGCTCAGCGGGTCCATTACCGTAAACTGCTTTATGTACTTGTTTCCCCGCCATCGCACCAAGGTTATTTGATGCGATTCATAAACAAGCTAGCTCAGCTCGGGGTGGAACTGCTACTGGTATTTTTTGGTGATATGGATTTTATGAAGCGATAATGTGTTAGGGAAAAATATATATCTTCGTTTCAGTCCCTTTCTTTCGTTTATACTTCATACAAAAAACAAACAATAAACTACAATGATAACTTCATTTTTCCGCGAGTGAGATTACCGCTTACAAAATGTTGTGGCTTAAGGCCTCAATTGGATGTAAGCGACGAGCGGGGCGACTGCGACAGCGGCGAGAGCGCGGCGCGATCGAACGTATGGAGTCTTATTGAAGTGAACTGGATGACAGAGCGGCAGTCACGTGATATGAGTTGGTGTGGTGCCATTCTTATTTGTATTTATTATTTTTCGAAAAAATTACATCGTTTTTGTAGGTTTCTAACTTCATAGTTCCTAAAATATATCTAAGAGTATCCATAATCGACAACAAACTATCACCAAACACAATATTTCGTCACCGCGACACGAGCCAGAATTATGCTCATTAACCAGAGCTCAAACCAGTTTGAGATCCAGTCCGGGCACAGCACGCCCGCGTAGCTGTCGCCGTCGCGCCGCTTGTCGCTATCATCCAGTGTGTGGCCTTAGTGTTAATGTAGTAGACAACATAAATCCTTAAACAAAAATGCTTACCTTGTAAGTGAGGAGATGATTCAACAATAATTTTTAGCACCGAATTGTCAACGAATTTACAACAATTCATACGTAGATGTGTTAATTCGGCTCCGCTGTCTTTCAGGAAACTGCAAATTATAAGTGACAATATAAATTATACCATAGATTGATCACCTTGAATTGTATTCTTTTATGTAACACGCTTATGATAATGAAAACGTGACGCTGATGTTACCTCACGTGACGCTAATGATCATGAAAAATATAGATCACGCGACGAAACAATGTTGAAGATTGAAAACAGACCGCATTTTTATGACAATGAATGCAATATAAGATCGCTTTATCGACTACCTACGGTGACTGTGAAAATGTGTGTTATCAGTTTCAAAAGGTTGCAATGATGACTATTTTTTGCCGTTTTTGGGTACGGAACCTTCCGTCACGGCAATACTATCATTAGCCTCCGTGCGTACTTCGCCGATTTTGAATTATGTCATAATTTTGCTAAAACTAGGATGTGTAGGTTGCGTAGTATTTTATTTATTTCAAAACATAAATAATTCCCAACAAAAAATTCTAAAAATATTCCAGGGACATAATTATAATGACCCATTACCCAACTACAAACCAAAGATGACCATGTTCTAACAATATTTTATGCGAAAAAAATTCACGCGCCAGTGGGGTTCGAACTCGGCTTTTGGCCTGGATTCCAGGGTGAAGGGGAGGGGGGGGTGGAAGACTCAAATGCTTTCGAAAATGTGTGTAAATATCAGAAAAGCAAATAAAGATAAAGAGAAAATTTTACCGCCTCAGATAAATGTAAGATGAATAGTGGTGCAAAGGCCCCATTGCATATTATGGCGTTAATTCGGAGAGGCCAACATAAAGTCGTGGACTGCTTGGAATTTGGATGGGTACCTCCCGAGATCTTCAGGGCATACAAGTGGATGCACCTACGGACCAACAGACGAGTTCATGGCTGTGAGGAGGAAAACTACACAAAACTCTGTACCAGCCCGTCAGGCCCGCGTCATACACTAAGGTCAATCGATTCAAGCGTTTAATTAGTAATAAACTGCAAATAACTATTATTATACACATCGCAGTAATTTTTTGCAATCGACTGCTATAAGCTGATTTGATTGATTATTAGTAAGACCATTTGCCATCAAGACTTTTTTCAACCTAGAAATATAGCTAACTCAGACGTTTTACAATCACGTCCTTCCGAACCCAACCCCTCGATTTCTATAAGTTGAGACACGATTGGGAATATTTTGTTCTCTAGCGTGCCTCAACTTGATGCGCAGTAGTATATTCCTTTGGGTATGTAGAATTATAAGCGAACTGACACTGGTCTATAGTTTAGTGGTTATCAACAATTTTTAAGGTTATATGCTAATCAATCATACTCTCTTGTCTTTATGAAACACTTCTTCGTACAAAACACATCATCAATCCACACTAAAAGTATGAATAATGTATAAGAAATTATATGGAAAATAGTATATTATTAAGTACTAGAACCATAACAAATCACATTCCTAACATATTTTTATGACATCATAACATTTCCATTAACAGAATAGATAATGGACTAATGGACTCATTAACAAAATTTTTGTGATTCTTTTCTAGTAACGAATGCATTCCTCAATATCGATATTGTACAACTAGATGACGCACGCAGCTCCACCCGACTGAAATTCTCTACCTGTTCTCGCTTTTCATTGGAAGGTATAAATAATCTATTCCTAGATCAAATTTCAGCCAGATATGTTCAGCCGTTAGAGCGTGAAACAGTAACAGACATTTATACTCACAAACTTTCGCATTTATAATTTAAGTAAGGATGACTCACTTGACAACAACTTCAGACTCTATCATGTGATGACTGCCGCACCACGAGAGGTCCAATTTTTGAAGGAATTTACATCGCGCCGTAAGTGTTATTAGGACCTGTAAGAAAAAAATGCGTATTAAAATAATTATGAAGCGTTCGTGGCCCCGCGGACTCAGTGTTCTGTAATCGATCACTGAGTGGTAAGCAACATTTACTATGGCCGGCTATGGATGACCATCTCGGATCACCACTTTGTGACACCAATATTGCGAGCGTTTCCGTGCTTCAGAAGGCACGCTTGTATAATATGTTTCTGCCTACCCCTTCGGGGATAAAAGGCATGATCATAACATGTAAAATTATTATTGGGGCACTATTTACGAAGTTTAGCCTAAGTAAGTTAATACAAGCTTGTGCTAGAATAAGTATGTTTATCAGTTATCTAGGTTCCAGATCTAGACAACTGATACTGATTGACATACTTAAATACATGTGTATTAGTAGTGATCGCTTACAGAACACTGAGCCAGCGAGGCTAAGAGGGACAAATAAATGAATTACTATTTATTAACAGTTCATTGTACAAAAACAGACAACCTACTTTATATTGGCAACCAAGAACTCGAGTGTATAACGTGAGAACAATTTTATACGAAGTATTTTCTCATAAGAAAAAACGTATTCAAATGGCGAAAGCGGATATACAGAATAGAATATGATATTTACCCGTGACGTAACACAATGCCAATATGGTCTGAAGTCTATGCTCCGATACAGTATGGCGTCTGAGGCGAGTCTGTTGAAGTGCCTATTGACCTGAGCGCATCGGCAAAGAGACTGGATGTCCAAGTATTTCATCACACATAATAATGTTTCATCCTGAAATTAAAAAAAAACTGTAAGAACTTTAAAATGTTGAAGCACATAACCCAGTGTCAAAAATAAAAACAAAGGGAAAAGAAGAACAAAAAGTATTTTTTGAATGTCAAGCGTATTTGCATAATTATTTCACTGAAAATGAACACGCGTGGCGAATTCTTTGGGGCCAAATTAGTCTGAATTGCAGGTAGCGCATCTGCTATGTGGGCGGTGCTGAATAACGCACGAGGCAATGGCGAATAGAAGAAAATTGTACACTTTTTTTTATACCACTAAGGTGGCAGACAAGCATACGGCCCACCAGAAGGACCGGTGGTCACCGCAGCCTATGAACTTAGTGTTGCAACCTGTCTGAGATACAAAGGTCAATCACGCTGGCAATATGGTGTTAATTGGGAGACTTGAAGCCATTATGAGATACGCGCTTCGCATATGTGTGTATCTACGTATAAAGACTTGTCTCCGGCAGTGGACAACGGTGCGAGTATCTCATGCCATATGTAGATTCTTGGAGATTAAAATGCATTTTTGGCTTTCATTTTTGTGGATTACATTTTTTCATTTGTCTCCCTCCTCTTCGTCACTTTTTGAGACAGAGGCTTAAATGTTTTTCATTGAATAACTAAATAACATATTATTTACATAGAATCAGGATCATGAGAATCAGTTTGTGTCCCTGAATAAGTGCCCTGTTTTACAATAACTATGTATTCACATGAAAGTTTATATTCAGTCCGACTATTGTTCCCCTGCGCATGAGTCACTGTCTAAACTGACTTAGGTATGTCATTGACGCCGTGTGAATTTTTCCGACATACAAACTTGTTTTGAAATAAGTAAATAAAAAAGGCATGTAGGTAGGTTTATTTCTAGAACGAAATACGGCTACTAGACATTTTCTTTGTGAAATTAATGCTTGTGTTGATTGAAATTTGAATATAAATTATCATATTTCTAAGCTTGTGTGCAAAATATCATAATATCTACGATATTTCATCGGGTTTCTAAAAATCCTTTTCATTGAACTTAAGTCCACATAATATAGTAGTAAAGTATTATTCCACGCAAATGCACCCGTGAATAAAACCTAAACTATCTTAATATTGTATTGTCACGGAACTGAACTATTCTCATGAAAATATCACCTGAGCCGTGCGCTCAACAAAGTCATTTATACTTTTAAACTACTCTAAAATCTTTGTATTACCTACGTAGAATATAATTCACACCGACCATGGAATGAAAAGCTAGCAACAAAATTATTTAAGGTGAAGTGGGACTCAAAATACATATTTTGACATATTTCGAACCAATTTTGCAATGGTGTTACCAAGGATTTCACATTTTTTTAAACGGATAATTATTATTAAGTATATTGACTAGGGTTGTCAGCTCTCCAAAACACGATTGAGTAAATTCGGCTCGATAGAAATTTATCCCAAAGTTGCCTCGAATCTGTAAATTTACCTGTGACCGCCTTGACTATAACCAATTTTATTCGTAGTTATATAATGTACCACACTATTTTTTTTATTTCCATGTCCCTAATAAGTTACCTCGAGGCCCTATGCTGTTATTTATTTATTAAAAACATATTGTTTGAATATAAAAAACGTTTTGTTAAGAGGGAGTGCATTTTGCCGCTATCAGCCACCTCACAGCGCCCGCTCAGTCAGCCGACAGAGGCTTCGTTGAGGACACCCGTATACAACTTTGTCGCGCCCGCTGACGTAATTCGCTGCCGTAGTAAAGAAAATGGGTAATAAAAAAAGCAAAAAAGGAAGTATTCAAGGGTTTTTTTTTTTTTTTTTTATTTTAACGTGAGGGAAAATCCTCGTAGGATGCTATGCCGGACTCTTACCGACTAAAAAACCTCACGTAACGCCCAACAGCCTATTGTTGAGAGCCCCGGGTAAGCCCTCAGGAAGGATGTCCCGTGACTCCCAACAGACCTACGGCCGCCAATGCGGCCTCGCCCAGGGGGTGGTTCGGGTGTAATCCCGCGTCTATGGGGGGTTTCGGGTGTGACCCCGCTTCTAAGGGGGGGGGGCGTGCGTGAGTGCTCACGTCACGCTGCCGTCATGGGCCTGCTTCTGTAAGGACGGTGAGCGGCCCTCTCACCGTCCTCAGACCCCCGGTCATGGAGGCCGATAGTCCTCGGCGAAGACACGTCGGCGGCGCCCAGGGCGCCGACTGCGGAACTCGGGTGGGAGAGTTCTCTCCCGCACCCGGCCCGCCGCCTCCTTCGCGAGCATGACCTGCTCGCAGAAAGAGGCGGCGCAGTCCCACTTACTCCCGCTGGAGAGCATGGCTCGCACCATGGCCTCAAGCGAGAGAGTGTCCACGCCCAGACCCACTACGAGGACCTGTCGCTGTTGTGCCCACGCCGTGCACTCCACCAGCGTGTGGAGCGCCGTGTCATCGCTGCGGTCCTCGCAGTAAGTATTCAAGGCTTAAAGCTCAAGAGCGTAAAAATATCGCATCTGTTTGGGTAAATTTCTTTGGTGTATTATATAAGTTATAGTAACGTTTTCATACTTTCCAATACAAAGTCCGCCTGATGCCACATAACAGATAAGTCCAGAAGATTCACCTATAAATGCGCTCATGTATGTGACGCCCTGACCGAGCTTATAACATGTACATTATATATATTAATATTTAAGTAAAATCAATGTGATTACGGGTATAATACTAATGACTGATGAATCAGTGGCCCAAACCTCCTATATCAATACATATAATAAAATCGTAACAGGTCGCTGTCTGTACGTGGAAGATAAATAAGAAAAAATATTATAGGGGGGCTTTATGAACGCAATAGAACCCAGAACAATGATTTTTAGAATTTTTGTCTGTTTGTCTGTATGTCTGTTTGTCTGTATGTCTGTATATCTGTTTGTCTGTACGGTTGTGCACGCTAATCTCAGTAACCGCTCAACCGATTGCAATGCGGTTTTTTTTATTGTGTTGAGGTTTGCTCCAGTTAACATTTAGCGTTTGTTTTATGTAAATCGGTTAAGAAATAAAAGAGTTATAACACTTTTAAGAATAAGATATTTTGAAAATTTTAATTGTAGGGGTTTCTTTGAATGTGAGTGAACCTAAACTGGCGTGTTGGCTTAATCATAAAAGAGCTTAATGATTAAGACTTTTTTTAAACAATTCAGTCCGCGCCGAAGGCGTGGACTGAATTGTTTTAAAATAGACTTAATCATTAAGCTCTTTTATGATTAAGCGAACAGGGCAGTTTCAGACGCTGCTTGATGACTCTGATGAAGAAATACCTTTCCTTTCATACACCTTATGTGACGTAAACGAAGTTGCGGGCTCAGCTAGTTTACAATATAACAGTAGGTATAAACCTTAATTGAGTCTATAATAAATTAAAACTCAAAAAATTGGTATTCTCCTATCCAAAATTATTTATTGTTGATATTCTGGTAGTCTTACTTTACTACTAGTACGTCGTAGTTGATGTAGATAGGTATTGAATTTGAAAGTTGTAAGTATGAGTTTGAATTTTAACCAACAGTGAACTGAAAATAAACAGCTTACAACCCGATACAGTCAATACAACCCTAACTTTGTTTTTAGGCTATAATGTAAAAAAGTAATACAATGTTCAATGAATAGTGGTATACTATATTTCAATAGCTTTGCGCAAAAATGTAAATAAACAAATTTGATCCCTTATATCCGTAGTTACTTGCAATTGAGTATTCACCCTGATTATATTCCAGTATCCAGGAGTCATACAGTGTTCTTACAATCATTTTGACACCAAGTAACTTCTTTATTATAGTTTATTCTCATTTAAAATACCTGCTCAGGATAGTAAAAAATTCAATGATTTGTCATAGTATATTTTTCTACTCATCTGTCTTAGACAACGATTGTCAAAATATGACTTGTTTACATTATTGCCAGATCGAGCAGGATTGGACTTTACCTACACTCGAGAGCAATGAATCCGGGTCACTTAAAGAATCCTAAAAATCTCGGAAACTAAAAATGCTAGGTTAATGCAATAAATTGTATTTAATAGACAATGTAATACTCCTTAAATGAAGGTATTAAAACTTCTTAGTTATTGTAAAGTTATATCATAAAAAAATCAAATTTGAAAAAGGGCCACTTTCGAAGATGGAACTACGAAATTACAGCATTTGGTGTTGCTTTTGTTTGTAATCTGTCATTTATGTGGGTACATAAACCGTGATAGTGTGGGTTGATAGTGCTCTATATTCATTAATCAAGCTGAAATTATGTCGCTTACGCCTGAAGAATGCACCAGAATACTTACAATGCTGGAAACCGGCCGGAGTCAGCGCGATACAGCCAGGACTGTCGGTGTGTCGCTGTCAACAGTACAAAGAGTTCTCCGACGTTACGAAGAAACTGGTTCTAACCTACGCAGACCAGGAACGGGCAGAACCAGGTGTACCACAGCACGAGAAGACCGATACTTGGTGAACACCATGCTTCGAAATCGCTTTCTCACAGGAACTGAACTCACCAATCAGTTTCGACGCCTCGGAGGAAGTAACCCATGTGCATGGACAGTAAGACGTCGGCTTGCTGAATCTAACTTAAAACCCCTTAGACCTGCAAACGGCCCTAAACTGGAGCGTGGGCATCGTATTTCGAGACTAAGGTATGCCCAGAGCCACGTAAATTGGAGTATTGAAGATTGGTCAAAAGTTATGTTCTCCGACGAATCAAAATTTATGCTCTACAAGCACGATGGAAGACACAGTGTATCGAAGACCAGGGGAAAGATTCAAGCAAGCATGCATCGAAGAAAAAGTAGCCTACGGTGGTGGGTCTGTACTTGTGTGGGCCGGAATTTCTTCTGAAAGTCGCACAGAGCTGGTGATCATAGAAAACGGCTCTTTAACTAGCGTAAGATATGTGGAAGAAATCCTCAATGATCACGTTGGTCCATTTATGGTCAATTTAGGTGAGGATGCTATATTTATGCATGACAATGCCCGACCTCATACAGGTAGGATTGTGAATGACTACCTTCAAGAGATGAACATTACTCGTATGGAGTGGCCAGCGCGCAGCCCGGATATCAACCCGATCGAGCATGCTTGTGACGAGCTAGGCAGATGCGTAAAACAACGAAACCCTCCCCCAATCACGCTTCGTGAGCTCAAAATTGCTCTCACAGAGGAATGGGAGAATATTCCCCAAAATCGTATAAGGAACTTGGTGTACAGCATGCCAAACCGCGTAAACGCAGTAATGGAAGCACGAGGAGGCAATACGAAGTATTAAAATTCAAGAAAATCGTAATAAAGTTCAAAAATTTCATGTTTCCTATTTTTGTTTTAAGGAGAGATCGGCAGTTTTTTCTTTATGTAATTTTGTGTTAATAAAATGTATGGTGACTCATATTTTTTTTACTTTCATTTAAGGAGTATTACATTGTCTATTAAATACAATTTATTGCATTAACCTATCATTTTTAGTTTCCGAGATTTTTAAACTTCTTTAAGTGACCCGGATTCATTGCTCTCGAGTGTATATGTTAAGCGCTAGAAGATGATTTTATGAATATATGTTACTGAAAACCGGGACCAACGGCTCAGAAGCACGGAAAAGCAAAATATTTAGAAGATTTAATATGATGATTTAATATAATTTACGAATTATTTGATTATGATATAATTGAAGTCTGTGAAGATGTTTGTGACAAAATCACGTTCCAACGGTTGAGCAGATCTGGCTGTAATTGGTGGCCTATTATAATTATTTTATGCTTTTCCAGACTGCAATATATTCCTGGATATATTATATATAATTTAGAAAATAGCATAAAGGCTATTTTATCCCTGGATATGATCCAATGGTAGGTGGGAACGTGAACAGAATTCTACACAGCTGAAGCTGCGGGCAAGAGTTATGCGAAATGAAACGTAGAATGTTTAATTTGGGTAATGGTAATAGTTTGGACAGGACTAAAGCCTTGTCTAGTCTAAATAACTAGTATCGAAATTTATTCCTTTACACCCTTGCATATATGCAAGGAATTAGAATTATTGTATAGGAATATTCGTTTTTGTATATTCTTCGGTTTCGTATCCAAACGGGACCCTATTACTAAGACTTCGAAGTCCGTTTGTCCATCTATATCTCATGAACTAGGCAGTTATACATTTTAAAGATGTGTTTCTGCTACCGCTGTAACAACTATAATAATCTAAATCTATACTAATATTATAAAGAGGATAGATTTGTTTTTTTGTTTGTTTATTTGTAACGAATAGGCTCCGGAACTACTGGACCGATTTGAAAAATTCTTTCACTGTTGGGAAGCTACACTCTTTGCGGTGAACATAGGCTATATTTTATTCCCGTATTCCCACGGGAACGGGAACTACGCGGGTGAAACCGCGTGACGTCCGCTAGTACTAGATAAAGAATAAATAAGGTTACTCCCATACAACGTAATCGTTTGGCGTTTTTTTTTGTTACGAAATCCTCATCAGTGTGCCAGCCCAACTTCAACTTGGCCGTTTTTTACAGTTCCGTATCCAAAGAATAAAAATATGAGACGAGGAGAGAATAACTTGATGACATCCAGTTAGTTTTGCCTTTTAAAAATGCGAAGAGGCGAAAGCGGTCAGGTGTAGAGTAAATAAATGCTGTGGAACAGTACAAGTGGTGGGTATTCAATATGCGCTGCAGGTTCCACCAAGTGCCATCAACCAACAGTATTAATAATCTGTAATAACGCGACCCTATTACTGAGACTTCGCCGTCCGTCTATCTGTCATCACATGCACCAGTGCAATCGCTGGGCATTTGAAATTTACGAATACTAAAAACCGAAAAAAATTAAGGAGGGCTCGCATACAGGTATATTTTTCAGTCTTTTTTGTACAGTACCGTACCATTACACAGTACAGTAAACAGTACAGTAAAGTACCAAAAAATAAAAACTATGAAGGAGAGGGTCAGCAGATTTTTCATTAGAGATTAGAGACTTTTTCATTCAACCTGGCAAAAATCGTCACAGGTAAAAAAATTAATTGAAGTACTTCTCAAATATATTATGTTCTATTCTTATACTTTTGACATATCATTTGTAATGACGTATTCAAGGCCTGCACAAAAAACCAGCTTGTTGGGAATTAATGCAAACTGGAATGTCTATTTTGACTGGACTATTATTATGAAAATGAATTTCATTACATGTTAGTGATAAAAATTGCATCACAATCAATTACGTAGTTGCTCACGAGTAGAAAATCTAAGACGTTTATCTAAACAGGGCGAAAAAAATAGTTATGTAAACTTGTACTTCTGTCAATGATTTCAATTGCGTAGTGAACGGGTTAACGCGCGAAAACGTTTCCGACGCACGGAGCGTCCCGAACATCTTGCGTCTGCTTCACCCCCTCCGAATCGCTGGAGACACAATTGCACTTCGCCTTAATATGCTAAATGTCTACAATAAAACTTACCATAATCACATACGCACATGGTAATATATCTGAGAAACTTGTCACTCATGATTTAAACAAAGTCATATATTTGAAAAATGCTAAACGATATCCTGAGGTCATCCTATGCCTAGCTATCTAACTATACCACTATATTCGTAAACCAAGAAGGCTGGTATACGAATATACTTTCAAATCGGAGTGCCGTTACGTGAATAAGAAAAACCATTATAAATATTAAAATACATAGATACATGTTTATCTTTCCCTTACCAGACTTACAGACTCCTGCCTATGACTTGTTTGTCCAGGTAGCACTTGATTGAATGACGAAAAACAAGTCAGTATATCATGACAGTAAAAATTATTCAAATCTACAATTTCTTGTAAAGATACTTACTGGTAGTTTTTGAAAATCCCCCAGGGGAGGGCCTGTATCAATCTGTTGTTCATTTTCAGGCGTCGGGGCTGGACTGACCACGAAGTCGTGAAGATTAGACGCTATTATGCTGTTCAGAATTTGCCCTGTAACAACATTGTAACAATAGAATCCTACTAATTTTATAAAGTGAACGTTTGTGAAGATATTTGGATTTTTGTAACTCAAACACGCTCTAACGGATTTGGCTGAAATTTGGCTAGTTTTACCCCGGGAAAATGTTCCCGTAGGAACATCAATCTGAATTCAGTAATTTGTACTTGGACGACGTTGCCAAGTATAACTATGCAATATCTAGAGTTTTTTTAATCAGAGATCACATGCTACGTGTAGATTAATACTATTTACTGAACTTACACATGTTTTTTCCAAGTTTTTCTTTTTCAAAAACTAACTACAAGTACCTATAGTGTACCTACCTACCTACTACTTTCTTTGGTATTTTGTTCTGGTCATTCGCGGACTCCTGTGTGTTCGTCGTTTATGTATGCACTCCGTCCGGCACTAAGATGCCATAAAACACTACACTGTACCTACTAAAACCAAGCAATGCCTCGTTATATTTTATAGCTATTATGTCATGATACCGTGCAATGTAAGTCAATCAAAATCCTGAACGATGATGTAATGATTCTACTTGTAAGAAACTACGGTCATGTCATATTAATCCACGACCATTTTTTTTTTATAATCACATAAAATATTCCTCACTCGGTAATAGGTCTTAATTCTGTCGGCGACTATTATGCAGGTTTGACAGTCTTTCTGAAGGTGACCAGAGAGCGGGGCAGAAAAAGGGACGTTCCGATAGAAGGGAAAGAGACGGCGAAAAAGAAGAGGGCAGTACCCGCAGGTTCTCCAACTACCATTCAGGTATCGTTGTAAGTGACGGCGACGTTGCACGTAGGAGTATTTTCGTGTAAAATCCGGTCAACAGTCAAATTTTAAGATCAAATAAAGGTCTACTAATTTCTCATATTTTTGCAGCTTATTAGCCGGTCTATCGCCTAGCACACAAATTTATAACGTAACTAGTAGTGCCTTCTCGTACAATTAGTCGGAACCCAGTCGTTATCTAAACCGCATGACTTAATTCTCGACGTTCGTAATTTTTAACCGAATTTGAGTTGTAAACTTCACTTTTGTGTGATTTACTATGGAAAAACAACAGTGCTAATATGGAAGTACAAGGTGTGTAGATTATTTTAATATAAAAATTAATAACTTAATGTTTCGTGTTAATATTTAAAAAATATCAGAAAGGTAAACAGAATATCTGAAATAAATTTCATAAAATGTATTTTTTTAAATCGTGTTTTTGTTTATGTGTCGGGCCTTGTCGCACTTTTATTTTACGATTAATATATTGCCAAGGGTTTGTTTTAATAAATACAATAATATTTTGCCGCGCCTATGTGCGCCATTTTTGTTTTCAAGTATTTAAAGATGGCAGTGTAAAACATGAATATTATATTTGACTTGAATGTTGTTTTCAATTTAATTTTCAGATTTTATAGAATCTACTGTTATTTTCATCAGAAGAGCTTTGTTAGATATTATGCATAACTTCAAAATAAATAAAATCAAAGAAAAGGTGAAAAAAATAGAAATAGAGTTAATTGAAATAATTGAATACCCTGAAGGCAAAAGTAATGTTTTGAGTTTTAAAAAAAAGTAAAAAATATACATGTCTTGTACATTTTACTGTCATAAAATATAATATGACCATGTTTTATCATGAAATAAGCCATTAAATAGTTTTGTCCGGATTTTACATGAAAATACTCCTACGTGCGTTGGGCAGATGTGTGACTAGAAGCTTCATATGCGTTTCATGTGGTCCTTCGTTTGCCGTCTTAGGCACAGCACAAAAACACTAAACAGTGAGTAGACCAGAAGACCGAAAAGTTCCACATACCTACATTTCCTCCTTCTTTCCAACAAAGAATACGGCGCGTACAAAAAAGTCAAGAAGGTTTGACAAGTTTTGACATATTAAAAATTCAAGCAAAGAATGAGCCGTTGATATCCTTAACGGTTAAAAGAAAAAAAAATTACGCGACAAAGTAAGGACTTCCTACGTAACACTAAACTCCTACTAACTACCTACGTAACTACGTAACACTAGACTCGCATTAATTAGTCTCAAGTATCAAGGTCAATTACATACACAAAGGCTACGGTAGATGGCTTCTGCTAGCATTACGTAGGAAGTAATAAAAAGATGAGCATCGATTAAAAACGATAATTAATATGCAGTGTCGCAGTGTAACACTTTTCAAATCCTACCTGAGATATCACGACGACAATAAAACCACACGTGCCCTACAGTTAGGAGCCACGGGTAAGCCCTCGGAAGGATGACCCATTAATCGGTAGGTAAGCACCTACATAGCATCCATGAGGGATTTTCACACAGTAAAAAAGGGGAGGGGATTCGGGTACTTTCCAGCGTATTTAGGGGTTGTTCGGGTGTTATGTTATGATATTGTGTGAGAATTTCTAAAAAGTTTAAAGTTCAAAATAACCTATCATTGACGTATATCGTCAAGGCATTTATCGTGCGGTTTAAGTCTAAGATGCCCTATGCTATGTTATGTTCTAAAAATGTGTGTGTGTGTGCAGACTAGACACGCTGCAGACATGCTGAATTACGAGTATGTATTGAAATAGTAAGATTGCTTTCCTCTGAAACCTTGATGACACGAAACGAGTTTACAAGCTACAAGAGTTAACAAGCAGCTGTAAATAGGGCTCAACGAACTTAACATTTCTTAAATTACTGACATTCTTTTATATTACATCAAGGAAGAGACTGCGTATAAATTTCATTTTAAGTGTAGCTAAATTTGTGGACCATAATTTTGGATCTTATCTTAAACCTGACATATTTGCATGATGTACACTGCTTCATAATACATATTATTATTAATCATACTAAATTGACATTATCTACGAAATTTTATTTTAATTGGGTAAGTACGCTTCGTAATATCATAAATCATACTAAATTGACATTATCTACGAGATTTTATTTTAATTAGGTAGGTAGATACCCATGTGTTGCATTATTATGCACTACCTTTATAAGAAAAGCTGACGATTATAATAAGTAGGTACACTAAATAGGACATAAGCGTGTTATTAGTCAGTGCAATGAATTTAATCATTCTAAACATTCTGCATCGGTATGTACGTGCATAAGTTATGTCTTATACTGGTATTTGTTGAATCTTTACACAGTATAAAGTCGTTTTCGCTGTCCGAGTACCTCTGTAACTAAGAACTTCTGAACTACTCATAGAATTTTCTATTGAACTACTCGAAGAATTTTTATGCAGTTTCCTGCAATAGATAGAATGACGTTTATCGTATACATGTTAATTGCTCTACATCCGCATAAGTATTCTACATGGCACACACTTTGCATGTTTATTCTAAAGCTGTAGGGAAACGACCTTAAATTATAATGTGCAATGTGATATCACTCCTTAATTTTCTTACCACGCGACAATCGGTCACGTGTCAAAGCTTGGGGCATTGTTTAGTCTGGCTGGCAGTTCGTAATCATACGACTTGCGTAGATGGAAATGTACCGGTGAAATGTCTTTTGTCTCATGTTTCACCTATCGAAATATGATATTTAATCAGTACATTTCCATCTACTACTAAAATTAAAAGTCACACTTTGTACTTGTAGGCGTTTTATTAATATCACTGAAGTAATTCTTATTGCAAAGCTACGACCTTAAGGTGTCAGGTGGCTCTATAAGTATGGTCCGTTCACAGTTAATTTACCTCTGACAGATCATTTTCTGTAGGTTGGTATTGCAGTAAAGTCCCCCTATGAGTGCCAGCTTCAGACATTTTACCGCATATTAGGGGAGATTAGAAGATGGAACCGTTAAGCCTGACAGTTTTTTTATGTAAATATCCATTAGTCAGTATAATTAACATTACTAAATACGTAGTTCTCTTACTATAAGTTTTTTCTTAAATTTCATTTTTATTTACATAAAATGAATATGTACTTAATTCAAAAAAGACGCTCATCACCATGACCAAGGAGGGCAAAGGTGCTGCTTCCACATCTCAAATAATTTCCACACCCGAAAAAACGGCAGCAAAAGAAGAAAATAAGTTTCGACATAAGGTTGGAGAACATGGGAGAAAAAAATATTAGTATGGTAACACGAAAATCAGGGAAGCCAACCTCACAGCTAGAGGTAAATTAACTATGAACGGACTATAAATCACCTTACACCTCAAATTCTACTCCAAAAAACTCAAAAGCTACCGTACACTAAATTCTAGATAAAAAGAAAAACCACATACCTTTTTCGATGCCTGTCGGCGTTCTCTTATAAAATAGTGATGAATATGAAAAATTGTTTCTCATATTCTTTACTAAGTTAGGTGGCTGCTTTCCTCTAAGTAAAACTGCGTCGAGTTCCGTATAATACGGGAGCAATTTGTGATTGAACTCCAATCGCAATAACCTGGGAAACAAAGTAGGTGGTATTATTGAGGAGTAAAATCGTAAACATGTAGTGTACGATAGTCGCATTTTATGCGTGTTATGTTTGTATTAAATGGAGTGCGTACGTTTCAACCGAGTCGAAATTCGGGCAGTTTCAGGAAAATGTTATCGAACGCTCCTTTAGCAGGTACCTTCTGTATCTGTCTTGTTTCGACGAGAATTTTTAAATAGTGCCCATGCAGCAGGATCAATGGATTATGGAGTAATCTCAATAACGTTTTCAGTCTGGAAATCTTAGTGCCATAGGAATAACGTTTATACGGAAAGAGAGGTGGAGCGGGCATTTTATAGTTACATATTATTTGATCTAGGAATCGTAAAACTTGCAATGCAATTTAAAATTTCGTCTACGTTACTATGTTGGCGCGTACTATACCTATATATATATATATATATATATATAGTACCTAATGTTTACTATACTATTAATAGTCTATAACAATGTGTGTTTTTCTAACGCAAACCCTATTGAACATAATAGTTACATTAGAAAACGTAATATTTATAATACATACAGAATGATAATAAACTCACCGTGTCGGTACATTGAGCTGCCTTATCGGTGGACTGAAAATTCTAGGCGTGTCTCCAACAAACTCAGGTTCTCCCTCCCATAGCAAAAGCCATGCGCTAGGTCCTCGGGCCCAAATCCTCACTAAAGCGCCAGGGTTGTATGTCTCGAAGATAGACACCTCCAGCGGGTAGACCACTTTTTCGAAGGATACTTCTGTCGAAAATAATGTTGTTTGCAATGTGACCTCATATGATGGCCTGGTTGGCCTGCTTTGTTTTGCATGTCATTGTTATTATCTCTATTGCAACCATAATCGCTTTTTTATACAACACACTTTCCAGCTATCAGCATCATGAAAGAACCAAGCAGAGTAGGCTATGCCCAGACATTACTTACTTCCCTACAGTAATCAGCTGATCTAATGTTACAAGAACACACACACACATACAATATGATTCTTGTTTCTTCTTTAAAGCTAATGTCAGAAAGTTTGGCTGGGTTTAAAACTTTGTTGTCTATACTAATATTATAAAGCTGAAGAGTTTGTTTGTTTGGTTGAACGCTAGGATCTCAGGAACTATTGATTGGATTTCAAAAATTCTTTTACAGTTTGATAGGTAGTCCATTTATTGAGGATGGCTATAGGCTATATAAATCACGCTAGGACGAATAGGAGCGAAGCAGCAATCAATAATGTTTCGAAAACGGGGAATATTTTTCTGCTGCTGGCATGGAAAACGTCTCATTCAAAGAATATTAAGCGGAATATTTCCCAATAATCTAATTCTGTACCAATATTTTAACGAGAGAAGATTTGATTGTTTGTATGTTTGCATCGAATAGGCTCCGAAACAATTTAACCGATTCGAAAAATTCTTTCACTGTTGGGAATCTACACTCTTCCCGGTAAACATAGGCTATATTTTATTCTTGCGTTCCTAAGGGAACGGGAGCTATGCGGGTAAAACCGGGTAACTTCCTCTAGTATTATTGGAAGTTACAAATTTTGTACATGACTGTACATCAATAGAAATGTAGGGAAAATAAAAAGTTTTTATTTTCACATTAAATCAACTCAAATTTATTATAGCTTCAAACAACTATTTCATGACTATTTTTTGGCACAAACTTTGAACCGAAATTCGCAGGCGTTCCGGAGAAATTTGAAGTTTTCAAAGGTTCAAGCCATAATCCTCACCAGGGTACCTTCATATCTCGGGAACCGCTTATCGACTATTTCTGAGATTTGGCGATTTGGCAGGTTGTTACGACTATTTCACGACTATTTTTTGAAACCTAAACCAATTCGATAGAATTTACCATTTGCTTGCACCAGAGGTGAGGATTACAGCTTGACGTTCAAGCCATAATCCTCACTAACCTATAGCTGTAACGCCGAAACTATAATACGACTATTTTTTTTACATGTACGACTATTTCTTATATATACTATTTTTTGTCCCTCGGGGTTTAGGGGACATGCGTTACTTCTCATGGAGCTAACGTTACACCCTGAGGGTACAGTAGTGGCTTCTTCAATCAGATCCCTAAGATTCAATATCTTAGGGATTAACGAAAAAGCCCACATTAGGAGGAAGGGCATAACGGTACTCCGTTCGTTGAGCAGCCCGCCTGGGGCAGTACCTCCGCCCTGCAGAAGACCGCGGTAATAGTAACCTGACTCCGGTTGGGTTATGTTCTCCGTCGGTTAGCAGGGATCCAGAGCTCATTGGGGCGACTTTGTGCCGGTGACGGTGAGACCAGAGGCTTATCTGGCTCCATTGGCGGATAGAGGCGCGGAGTATTGGTACGGCGGTCAGGGAGACCCGGTGAAACGGTTGACCGCTGACCGCCCGCAGGCTGTACGGGACCCGAACCTGGGGATCACTTAATCTCCGCCCCAGGAGGCTGAACCAGCAGCCTGTGTAAAGTCCCTGGTGCTGTGGTCGTGCTGGAGGAGGATACCGGAGTGGACGCGGCCACTGCATTGGGGGGGGACCGGGGGCCCTTCCGTACGCCGTGCCAATCTTCCGCATTACCTTTGTCTGCCTTTGGTGATTTGGAGCCTCGCTTAGTCTCCTGCGCCAGCGGCACACAGGCGCCCCCTCAACCTTCTTAATTCCCCTTTTTTAAAAAAACAACCATGGCTGCAAAAAAGAAAAATAAAAAGGTATCCACAGCGGCATCGGCGTCCACACTTCAAGTGGACTTTTGCAACATCAGAGGCATGCGCGCGAACATCAACGTAGTCCACCACCATCTTGAAACTGCGAAGCCGACCCTTTTTTTCTTGACGGAGACGCAGATCTCATGCCCGAAAGACACATCTGACTTGATGTACCCTGGCTACAAGCTGGAGTACAACTTCAGGCGGAAAGCCGGGGTGTGTATGTACGTCCGGGATGATGTCTGCTGTCGCCGTCTTACAAGCCTCGAAGACAGGGACCTGTCTACATTATGGGCGCGCGTGGATTACGGGGGCCACACCCGGATCTACGCGTGCGTGTATAGGTCTCACAGCGGTAATACGGACACAGTTCGCCTTTATGACCACCTGCAGCAATCGACTGACAGGGTGATAGAGCAGTGTCCCTCCGCTGAGATAGTGGTTTTGGGAGATTTCAACGGTCATCATGTTGACTGGTTGGGCTCCCGGACCACCGACTTTGCGGGAAAAGCTGCTCACGAATTTGCCTTGACCTATGGGTTCTCCCAGCTGGTTAAATCCCATACAAGGATACCAGACAAGGAGAACGAGCATAGTGCATTGCTGGACCTTCTGCTGACAACGCGTCCGGACGGATACAACGTTTCAGTGGATGCTCCGCTAGGATCGTCGGACCACTGTGTCGTTCGGACGCATGTGCCTCTCGCAAGGCCTGAACCACCTCGGCCCAAGGAGTGGCGACATGTGTGGCACTACAAGTCAGCAGACTGGGATGGACTGCGAGAGTTCTATGCGTCGTACCCGTGGCGGCGGCTTTGTTTTGCCTCAGAGGATCTGGATTCTTGTGCTGTAGCAGTCGCTGAGGGGATCTTGGAGGGTATGGAATGCTACATTCCCAACCGATGGATCCCTGTAGGTGCAAAAAAGCGACCGTGGTTCAATCGGCTCTGCAGAGAAGCTCTACTACAGAAAGAATCTGCCTACAGAGCTTGGACCACGGCTCGTGCAAATTCAGATCCAAACATCTCTGAGGTGAAACGCAAATTAAATGCCGCCTCGAGGTCCAGTAAAAGAGCAATTGTCAAGGCCAAGTTCGATTTCGTCGGCAGAATTGGCGAACGGCTATAAGGCTACCCTTCAGGAAGTCGTGAATTTTGGTCGCTTGCCAAAGCTGCCGAGGGAAACTTCTGTCGGTCAGGATTACCACCCTTGCTTAAACCCGACGGTAGTTTGGCCCAGAGTGCCAAGGAGAAAGCCGACCTTTTGGGTAATCTCTTTGCCTCTAACTCGACCATGAGCGACGGGGGTGCTTACCGCCGGGCATTCCGAGTTGTGGCACTTCCATGCCGGAAGTTAAATTTACACAGCGGAATGTCCGGCGGGAGCTTCAATCTCTGGACGTTCATAAGTCGAGTGGGCCAGACGGCATTCCCGCGGTGGTACTTAAGCATTGTGGTCCAGAGTTGTGTCCGGTACTTACACGTCTTTTCACACTTTCCTATTCTATGCAACAAGTCCCGGCGTCGTGGAAGATCGCGTATGTACATCCTGTACCCAAGAAGGGTGACAGAACCGACCCGGCCAATTACAGGCCTATAGCCGTCACCTCCCTTTTATCCAAGGTGATGGAGCGTGTAATTAATACACAGCTCCTGGGGTACCTTGAGGAACACGACCTGCTCAGCGACCGGCAGTACGGTTTCCGTCACGGTCGCTCGACGGGCGATCTTCTTGTGTACCTAACACACCGATGGGCGGCGGCTATCGAGAGTAAGGGTGAGGCTCTAGCTGTGAGCCTCGACATCTCTAAAGCCTTTGACCGGGTCTGGCACCGTGGTCTTCTTACGAAACTGCCCTCATATGGACTACCCGAGAGATTGTGCGGATGGGTGTCCAGCTTCTTGGCCGGTAGAAGCATCAGGGCCGTCGTTGACGGCAGCTGTTCAGACTGCATGGCCATAAACGCTGGAGTACCGCAAGGCTCAGTGTTGTCCCCTACTCTGTTTCTGCTGCATATCAATGATATGTTGTCTATTGACGGCATTCATTGTTATGCGGACGACAGTACGGGGGACACTTGTTACACGGGCCGCCCCGGTATCTCTCGGGACACAGTGGAGGAAAATCGTGAACAGCTTGTGTCTGAAATCGAGGCTACTCTTACTAGAGTGTCCGATTGGGGTGAACAAAATCTTGTCCAGTTCAACCCTTCCAAGACACAAGCGTGTTTTTTCACCGCTAAGCAAACCCCAATTACTGCAGCGCCGCAATTTCAGGGCACATCTCTTTCCATCTCCAAAAGTATAGGGATCCTTGGCGTTGACATCTCCAGTGACGTTCAGTTCCGTAGTCATTTGGAGGACAAGGCTAAGCTGGCGTCCAAAAAGCTAGGTGTGCTCAACAGGGCGCGGCGGTACTTCACTGCGGCGCAAACACTGCTTCTCTATAAGTCGCAAGTGCGGCCGCATATGGAGGACTGCTGTCACCTCTGGGCGGGAGCACCTGAATATCAGCTTCGTCCATTTGACTCGGTGCAAAGGCGAGCTGTAAGAATTGTCAACGATCCTGTACTTACAGCTGGTGTGGAACCTCTTTGCTACAGGAGAGACTTTGCCTCCTTATGCGTGTTCTACCGCCTGTACAATGGTATGTGCTCTGAGGAATTGTTTGATATGATGCCCACGGCTACGATCTATCATCGCACCGCTCGCCACAGACAGGGAGTTCATCCTCACACTCTGCGTCCGGTGCGTTCCAGCACGGTTAGATCCGATAGGTGTTTTCTTCCGCGCACGCTTAGGTTGTGGAATGACCTCCCTGCCTCGGTTTTCCCAAACGCCTACAGTATGGGGTTCTTCAAAGGGGGTCTTAGAAGGTTTTTACAGGGTCGGCAGCGCGAGTGTGGCACCTCTGGCGTTGCAAACATTCATAGGCTGCGGTGACCACCGGTCCTTCTGGTGGGCCGTATGCTTGTCTGCCACCTTAGTGGTATAAAAAAAAAATAAAAATAAAAAAAAATTTCACGACTATTTTATGGCGTTGTAAAAATTTGTTTTCATTGAGATTTCAAATGTGAGGATTACAGCTTGAAGCACACCAAAATGAAGGAAGATAATATTCTATAGCTTGCAAATGTAACTGAAAACTTACCTACAAAATCTTGGCTTGCTATTCTGTTGGCATTTTGTGGCATATAATCTATTTGAGCTGATGGTGCTTCTTCCCACCAAGTTCCATATGTTCGCTAAAAATGAAATTATAAATAAACATATCAATATTGGTGGACATTCTCACACAACACCATCTAGTACAAATTAAGCTAATATAAGCTTGGGCTATGGGATCTAGACGACTGAGAGACAAACTTATATATTTGAAACTACATACATAGAAAACACCAAAACAATTGGACCATGGAAGTGGAATTGGACCCAGAACCTCAGCACAGCAGGCGCTTAAAACTCAAGTCAAAAGATAATATAATAGGTATTAAGCAAATGAAAAGAATTCAATTGTTTAGTTTAATAAAATTTCCAAGTGAATTACATACCTATTTAAATTATTATTTTCTTTTTGTCAGCATTATAATGTTTGAAATGAATTTATTATTATATATGATGGCAAAAATTTACATAATAAATACCAAGCAGTAGAGTTCAACAACATTATACAAACACAAAGAGCTAATACTTTACTAATTATAATATTAATTTTAATATTATAATATTAATTTTACTAACATTATAAATGCGATAGTTTGTGAGTGTAGATGTCCAGATGTTTGTAACTTTACCACACTCTAGTTGAATGATCTTGCTGAAATTTCATATATGGATAGATTCTTATTTTAAAATAACACAGGCTACTGTTTCCATGGGAAGTGGCAATGAGAACTGATTTCAATCCAGTGTGGTGTGAAAGTTATCTAATTAGGTATTACACAGTTAAAAGTTTTATTGTTTATAAATGCAAAGAAGCTGTTGCGCATCTAATAAATAGTTAAGTACCTAAGTACTTACAAGTGAATTTTTTTACTGCTCTCACACAGATTGAACTAGCTGGTTTGATACACTTTTTGATAGCATAAATATTCTAAGGAGATGCGTAAATTCCTTGATAAAATCTATCACTAAGACATAGAACAACAGTCGTAACAAATAGAAATTAATTACCATGACAAAAGCCTGAGGATAATCGCCGTAGTCAGGGAAATTAGAAGGCGGCCCACGAAGATTAAATGCCGTGTATGAGACACTTATTTCGCTCCCATACTGAGAACTGAAGTCCTCAACATTGTGCACAAACTGTTCAATTATTTGCTGCTCCTTGTCATCATCAGCGTCGCTGTCATCTTTAAACCAAAACAAGGATGATATAACGTCTGATGCACTTTGCATTTTTGAAATTTTAAGGAATTATAAGTAAATAAAATTCCAAATAACAGGACGACAACAAAACAGTAAGCCAAACAGAACTGACAGACTCTGGCTGACTGATGAAGAAAGAAGTACTGAACTGAAACTGACTGAAATAAACTTTTGATTTTGTTTGACATTGATTTGACAGAAAAAAAAGAGGTGGGACACGATCAATTGCCAATTGATCAGGTCGGAACCCCTTAAAACAAACGGCCAGCCTGTGCAACTCCCATACAACGAAAAATGTATGGAGTTTGCGAACCTTCTTTTTTTTAAATCACATAAAAATACATAAACATACCTACTGCGAAAAAGAATTTCTGCTCTATGACGACCGGTCGTCATAGAGCAGAAATATAGCGACTTAAAGGGCGAGCGCCCACTGCTTTGCGATCCGATGCGTTCCGATCCGTTTGCCGTGCCGCAACCATGAAGCTATAGATAAACATGGAGGCCACACTTCGAATACCTACTTGAAGCGTAGTCTGTATATTACTGTCTTGCTCTGTGTGGGCTCTACGTCTCTTTCTAAGTAGGGTAGCCCTATTTTTGTTTTTGCCAGGATACTTCATTTTCTATACATTCTTTATTGTACACAATAAAGACAATATATATTCATAATTCAATTAGATGTACAATACATACATACATAGGGTCACGCCTTTATCCCCGAAGGGGTAGGCAGAGGTATATTATCATTTCACCTTTTTAAGAATTGGTCCCACGGAATAGGTGGTGAAAATTTATTATAAAAATTAGATGTACAAAGGCGAGATTAACTATTTTCTCTGTTTTTTACGAAGACTGATAGGTAGTATTCTCTGCAGATTGCATAGGTACATTGCGAATAACGAAGCTATTCATCCAAGTGGGTTATTTTTTTAGGTTAATCAACTGTACGTCTCGCGCGCTGCGGCTTTCCGTGGCAGGCTGTGACGTAAGCTGCCGCTGCAGCTTGTGGTAGCTTGCAGTCTGCCGCGGCAGCTCGTGGTAGTTCACAGTCTGCCGATGTCTCTTCATGTCAAAATAAAGAAATGTTAGTGCTAAAGTCATTGGAAGAAGATTTTAAATAATTTATGGTACAGTAGTTCCGGAGCCTATTCGTTACAAACAAACAAACAAACAAACAACCAAAAAAACAAAAAACAAATCTTTCCTCTTTATAATATTAGTATAGATATCTTAACTTAATTTTTAATGGTACAATGGATAACCATATTTCTCGCTGAATACTATTTTTAGGAAACCTAAAACAATTATTCATCATTAACATACGATAACAATACTTAACTTATTTTATTTACTCTAATAATGACATTCGTGTTTCTTCTAATAATACACAGGAAGTCCCAGATAAATCCTCAATATAGTCACACTACTTCACAACGTTTCCTATTGTGTGAAAACAATGAAGTCAACCGCCATTCTATTGTTCGTTGACACTTTGATAGTTGACATGTAGTACCAATGTTGCCACATTACAGAATCCTTAGAAAATGGGAATGTAATTCACTGATTCGACAACCCAATCATGCATATTATGGTATAAAATATTTCAATTTACGCATTAAATAATCGTAGTCGAACTATAGAGCTATTTATAAATTATTTTACTTGCATTTTTGGTTAGTAGGGTCTATTTCTATTATTTTCTAGGAGATACTAATAAGAAGATAGCAGCACTGCACAATTCCCTAGAAAGAGAAGGTTAGCCCACAGAGAGTGAGATAGAGATACGTAGGTATTTGACTCAAGCGGTTGTTCGAAGTGTGGCCTCCATGTTTACCTATAGCTTCATGGCCGCAACGCAAACGCAAGTATGGGTGCGCACATTGCTGCAAAAGAATCGCACGTTTTGCCAGCACTTTTTTTTTAAATTGTTTTGTGGCTTGGTTATTTAGACCCGAAAATGTTTTGATAGGAACCGATAGGGTATAGGAATTTCAACTTTTTAATCGATGTTTAACGCTATTTATGAGACTTCGCCGTCCATCTGTCTGTCAGTCCATCACGAGGCTGTATCTTATGAACATAGATAGCTAGAGAGCGGATTTTTTTTACAGATTATGTGTTTCTTTTGGCGCTAAACAATAAAAAATACTAAAAATAGACTATGAATATTAATATTTAAGGTCTCCAATCTCCAATAAGCAAACATGATTTTTGACGTTTTTTCGAACGGAACTCAAGTAAGATTTAAACCACTTCTGATGCTCCGATTGAGCTTAAACTTGGAATACTTATTTAACTGCAATGACAATACTATAAGATGGTATGCTGGACCTAAGGTAAAATCTCAAGGTCGTCATAGTATCAACTTTTCAACAAAAAACAAGTCCAAGCCTCTAAGGGGCTTATCCATATCCTGAGTACGAATTACATGAAAATTCGGCAATCCAATATGGCTGAAGCGCTGTAATTACAAAATTTCATGATGGGTATCGTTTTAGGGGTTTTTTAGTACGCTGAGTACGAATTACATGATAATTTTGCAATCCAATATGGCCACCGGGCTGTAATTACAAAATTTCATGATGGGTATCGTTTAAGGGGTATTTTCGTATGCTGAGTACGAATTACATGATAATCTTGCAATCCAATATGGCTGAAGCGCTGTAATTACAAAATTTCATGATGGGTATCGTTTTAGGGGTTTTTTAGTACACTGAGTACGAATTACATGATGATTTAACATTACAATATGGCCGCCGGGCTGTAATAACAAAATTTCATGATGGGTATCGTTTTAGGGGTTTTTTAGTACGCTGAGTCTGAATTACATGATAATTTTGCGATCCAATATGGCCACCGGGCTGTAATTACAAAATTTCATGATGGTTATCGTTTAAGGGGTTTTTTCGTATGCTGAGTACGAATTACATGATAATCTTGCAATCCAATATGGCCGAAGCGCTGTAATTACAAAATTTCATGATGAGTATCGTTTTAGGGGTTTTTTAGTATGCTGAGTACGAATTAAATGATAGTTTTGCAATCCAATGTGGTCATTCCGTCGTAATCACAAAATTTCATGATACGTATCGTTTACGGGGTTTTTTGGTATGCTGAGTACGAATCACATGATAATTTAGAAATCCAAAATGGCCGCCACGCCGTAATTACTAAATTTTATGATGGATATCGTTTATGGGGTTTTTTGGTATGCTGAGTACGAATCACATAATAATTTTGCCATCCAATGTGGTCACCGTGATGTGAACACAAAATTTCATGATGGGTATCGTTTAAGGGGTATTTTCGTATGCTGAGTACGAATCACTTGATAATTTAGCAATCCAAAATGGCCGCCGCGCCGTAATTACAAAATTTCATGATGGGTATCGTTTACGGGGTTTTTTGGTATGCCGACTACGAATCACATGATAATTTTGCAATCCAATATGGTCACCGTGCCGTTATCACAAAACTTCATGATGGGTATCGTTTAAGGGGTATTTTCATATGCTGAGTACGATTTACATGATGATTTAGCAATCCAAAATGGCCGCCTCGCCGTAATTACAAAATTTCATGATGTAAATCGCTTAAAGTGTTTTTTGGTATGCTGAGTACGAATCACATGAGAATTTAGCAATCCAACATGGCCGCCGCGCCGTAATAACAACATTTCATTATGGGTATCGTTTAAGGGGTATTTCCGTATGCTGAGTACTTTGATGATAATCTAGCAATCCGAAATGGCCGCCGCGCCATAATTATAAAACTTCATCATGAGTATCGAGATTATTAAACATGTACTAGCAGTATTTTCTTATCTCATATTTGTCAATAAATCTAAGCATGTTTTTATTTTGTAAGCATCATTGACCGCAAGAAACAGTGTATTACTTTGTTGCAGACCGCAAGAAACAGTGTACTACTTTGTTGCACCCGCAATGAAAAAGATAATATTTTGTCTATTACATCGAAGTAAAGGTCTAATGCTTCCTCCACATTACTCGCGAAGTTGAACGAGCAACTTCGGGTAACTTCGCGAGCAGTATGGATAATGTTCGAAGTGCGTCACTACACACTCGTTCAACTTCGCGATGAGCTCATTCGCCACAGAGTATAACTTAGTCATTCGCTCAGTGGCGCAGATAGCGAGCCTGCACAGTGCCACCCGTTTGACTGAGTTTGATGTAAAGGTGCTCCCTCACCGGGAGCATTCGCGTGTAATGTAACAAATTAGATTCGACTTTGAGCATTACGTTACGGCCTGCCTCCCTGACCGACGAGCGTTCGCGTGTAATGTAACATTTATAGATTCGACTAGAGCATTACGTTACGATGCAATTCCCTGACCGACGAGCATTCGCGTGTAATGTAACATTATAGATTCGACTAGAGCGCGTTACGATGCTACCTTCCTGACCGACACGAGCATTTGCGTGTAATGTAACATGTATAATAGACTAGCTGAGCCCGCAGCTTTGCCTGCGTGAAATTTTGTTCTCTTTTCCTCGTCTCACGGGAACTTATTCCTGGGATAAAAAATATCTCATTTCAGACTATAATCTATCTCTGTAGGTGGTTACATGATAATTTTGCAATCCAATATGGCCGCCGCACCGAAATCACAAAATTTCATGACGGGTATCGTTTAAGGGGGTTTTTGGTATGCTGAGTATGAATCACATGATAATTTTGCAATCCAATATGGCCGCCTCGCCGAAATCACAATATTTTATTATGGGTATCGTTTAAGGGGGTTTTTGGTATGCTGAGTACGAATCACATGATAATTTTGCAATCCGATATGGCCGCCGCGCCGAGATCACAAAATTTCCTGATGGGTATCGTTTAAGGGGGTTTTTGGTATGCTGAGTACGAATCATATGATATTCATGCTCGGCCCGAAATTCATACTCAGCATACTAAAAAACCCCTTATACGATTTTCAACATAAAATTTCACAACGGTGGCGCGACGGCTATCTTGGATTGCAAAATTAACCCAATATTCGTACTCGGCATACCAAAAAACCCCTTATACGATATCCAACATGAAATTTTACAACGGTGGCGCGGCGGCCATATTGGATTCCAAAATTAACCTGAAATTCGTACTCAGCATACCTGAAAACCCCTCATACGATATACAACATGAAATTTCACAGCAGTGGCATGGCGGAAATTTCGGATTGCAAAATTAACCCGAAATGTGTACTCAGCATACCAAAAAAACCCTTATACGGTATCCAACATGAAATTATACAACGGTGGCGTGGCGGCCATTTTGTGTTCCAAAATTAACCCGAAATTCGTACTCAGCATACTAAAAACCCACAAACATGTTGAAACATGTCTCTACAACTCTGTTCATTTTTGCGCGTGGATCGGATCATAATCTTAACCCCAACCGAGACATCGCCAAGATGGGCATGTCGAACTAAGATTCTTTTTATTATACATACAATCGTATGTAGCCAGGAAACCACGAGAACCCTGAAATGGATATTCCAGGGCCCTAACTAGCTCTGGTCGCCAACCCTTGGTGACCCATTAACATTAATTACGGGTAATTCAAGTACATATTCTAAAATATAGCATAATAACCAACTTGAATCGAGCTCTGCTTAGATAACAGTTCGCACGTATTGTCACCTCCCAGGTTATGATTGTAAGAAAATGAAGATTGATATGGTATTTTCGGCGCTCAGTACGTCTTTTGTGGCTCAAGAATATTATTTTTCTTCCGTTCCATCTCCGCCTTTTTTGCACTCATTACCTCTTTACAAAACAAGGCGGTGGAGTTCCACCTATTGCACTATTAACCATAGCCAAAACTATGGTCTGTAGACTCTGTTGTGTAAGGTTCCCGCTCTTATAGCCAGTATGTCGTAGTTCCGTCCACCATGGAAAATCTGTCAGCATAACAATTGAGTCTGTACCATTGCAAGCAGTAAACTCCCAAAGAGATCTTGGAGTATAACCAGCAGTGGTCCTCAAGTTAGCGGCTCAAGGCCGCTAACTTGAGGACCACTGTCAGAAGTGGCCCTTAATCGCTAGATGCTCCACGGCTTTCCATCAGGCTAGTGGCGACGTCAATTTGGCGAGTTAAATATATAAAAAAAAACAAAAGTATTTTTAATTTAAGTTGTTTGAAATTTGTTATGTCATTAAGTTCAGAACTTTTAGCTTATCTATCATGTTTGTGAAAAAAAAAGTAGTTACAAAGAATTTTATGTTTAAATGCGATTTTTGATACATTTGAACCCCTTTTTGAAATCTCTGGTGAATGATAAGCACTTACTGACTAAAACCGCACGTGCCCGGTCACTCTCTCTTATTACACTCTCTAATATTTGTCTCCGGTGGGTTCGATTCCCACCGGAGACAAATATTTGTGTGACCCATAAATGTTTCTCGCAAGAGTCTGGGTGTTTCTATGTATAATATGCAGGAATTTAAAAAGTATATAAGTATTAATATCCGTGGTCTGATACCCATAACACAAGCAGGTTATTCCTAGCTTACTTTGGGATCAGATAGCATTGTATGAAATTTCCGTGAATATTTATTTATATTTTATATTATTATTTTATGTCTTTAGGGGTTGTTCGGGTGTTATCTCGCTTCTTGGGACGATCGGCGCGCGTAAAACTTTCACGTCACGCTGCTTTATTGAACCTGCTTTTGTAAGCAGAAGGTGAGCGGTGGTGGACGGTGAGCAGCCCCTTCGCCGTCCTAAGGCCCCCGGTCATAAAGGCCGATAGTCTTGGGCGCAGATAAGTCTACGGCGCCTTCATCGCAGACTGTGGAGTTCGGGTGGGTGATGGCCTGATTGAAACTTTTTACAACCCTCGTGGGACCTCGATTTTTCGAGACACAGTTTCCAGCGCCTCCATGCGACATTTAAACAATGAGTCGAGAGGCCTCGCTTCTAGGTCCCAAGGAGGTTCGCCACAATCGCGGCCGTCAGACCGGTCATGGACGAGTGGCTGGAGAGAAGACACGGTGCTCTCTCCTACCGGTTGACACAGATGCTTGCCGGGCACGGTAGCTTCGGTAGGTATCTGTGGCGAAAACACCGGGAAACCACGGCCGAGTGTCAGCACTGCGAGGACCGCAGCGACGACACGGCCCTCCACACGCTGGTGGAGTGCACGGCGTGGGCACAACAGCGCCAGGTCCTCGTAGTGGGTCTGGGCGTGGACACTCTCTCGCTCGAGGCCATGGTGCGAGCCATGCTCTCCAGCGGGAGTAAGTGGGACTGCGCCGCCTCTTTCTGCGAGCAGGTCATTCTCGCGAAGGAGGCGGCGGGCCGGGTGCGGGAGAGAACTCTCCCACCCGAGTTCCGCAGTCGGCGCCCTGGGCGCCGCCGACGTGTCTTCGCCGAGGACTATCGGCCTCCATGACCGGGGGTCTGAGGACGGTGAGAGGGCCGCTCACCGTCCTTACAGAAGCAGGCCCATGACGGCAGCGTGACGTGAGCAACTCATGCACGCCCCCCCCTTAGAAGCGGGATCACACCCGAAATCCCCCATAGACGCGGGATTGCACCCGAACCACCCCCTGGGCGAGGCCGCATTGGCGGCCGTAGGTCTGTTGGGAGTCACGGGACATCCTTCCTGAGGGCTTACCCGGGGCTCTCAACCATAGGCTGTTAGGCGTGGCGTGAGGTTTTTTAGTCGGTAAGAGTCCGGCATAACATCCTATGAGGATTTTCCCTCACGTTAAACAAAAAAAAAAAAAAAAAAGGTCCCAAGGAGGCGTCCCAACTTGGAGATATTCCATGCAGTATCCTCTTAATACTCTGACGGCTCCTCGTTCCCCTTACTTGGGAACCTAATACGAGAATGCTGCTGTTTGACCCCCCCCCCCCTCCCCATTTCAGTTTTGAGATCACACTTTGGTAATGATGTCCGAATTTCCATCCGCTAATAAGTACGAGCCCCAGATACTTCATCAAGGGCTCGATACCGATGCTAACGCCCCCTACTTGTATGCTGGATCTATTATGTGGCTCTTCCGATGTCAGTAAAAGCACAAAGTCTCAGATTTGGGAGGGGCGACCACTAAACCCAACCGCCATAGAAGACTTCCAACGATTCGGAGAATAAGCCCTCTGAAACAGTCGTTAGATGCTGCGTAGCGATTTACGCCAATATTAAGATGGGCCACTATCAAAGGCCAGATGTAGCCCACGGGCCACTGTTCGAATATAGCGGCCTTAAACGATACCCATCATGAAGTTTTGTGATTACGGCGCAGCGGCCATATTGGATTGCAAATTTGACACGTGATTCATACACAGCATACCAAAAAACCCCTTAAACGATACTCATCATGAAGTTTTGTGATTACGGCGCAGCGGCCATGTTGGATTGCAAAATTATCATCTGATTCGTGCTCAGCATACGAAAAACCCCTTCAACGATACGAAAGCGGCCATATTAGTTCGCTAAATTACCATTTAATTAGCATACCAAAAAACCCTTAAACGATACCCATCATGAAATTTTGTGATTACGGCGCAACGGCCATATTGGATTGCAAAATTGACATGTGATTCGTACATAGCATACCATAAAACGTGTTAACGTGTTACGTGTAAGTTTTGTGATTACGGCGCAGCGTCCATATTGGACTGCTAAATTGTCATGTAATTCGTACTCAGCATATTAAAAAACCCTTCAAACCATACCCATCATGAAATTTTGTATTTACAGTGCGGTGACCATATTGGATTACAAAATTGTCATGTAATTCGTACTCAGCATACTAGAAAACCCCCAAAACGATATGCATTATGAAATTTTGTTATTATTGCGCGGCGGCCATATTGGATTGCAAAATTATCATGTAATTCGTACTCAGCATATTAAAAAACCCTTTAAACCATACCCATCATGAAATTTTGTAAGTACAGTGCGGCGGCCATATTGGATTACAAAATTGTCATGTAATTCGTACTCAGCGTACTAAAAAACCTCTAAAACGATACGCATCATGAAATTTTGTTATTACGGCGCAACGGCCATATTGGATTGCAAAATTGACATGTGATTCGTACATAGCATACCATAAAACGTGTTAACGTGTTACGTGTAAGTTTTGTGATTACGGCGCAGCGTCCATATTGGACTGCTAAATTGTCATGTAATTCGTACTCAGCATATTAAAAAACCCTTCAAACCATACCCATCATGAAATTTTGTATTTACAGTGCGGTGACCATATTGGATTACAAAATTGTCATGTAATTCGTACTCAGCATACTAAAAAACCCCCAAAACGATATGCATTATGAAATTTTGTTATTATGGTGCGGCGGCCATAATGGATCGCTAAATTACCATTTAATTTGTAATTAGCATACCAAAAAACCCCTTAAACGATACCCATCATTAATTTTTGTGATTACGGTGCGGCGGCCATCTTGTATTGCAAAATTAGTACGTGATTCGTACTCAGCATACCAAAAAACCCCTTAAACGATACACATCATGAAATTTTGTGATCACGGCGCAGCGGCCATATTGGATTGCAAAATTGACATGTGATTCGTACATAGCATACCAAAAAACCCCTTGAACGATACCCATCATGAAGTTTTGTGATTACGGCGCAGCGGCCATATTGGACTGCAAAATTATCATGTAATTCGTACTCAGCATATTAAAAAACCCTTTAAACCATACCCATCATGAAATTTTGTAAGTACAGTGCGGCGGCCATATTGGATTACAAAATTGTCATGTAATTCGTACTCAGCGTACTAAAAAACCTCTAAAACGATACGCATCATGAAATTTTGTTATTACGGCGCGACGGCCATATTGGATTGCAAAATTATCATGTAATTCGTACTCAGCATATTAAAAAACCTTTTAAACCATACCCATCATGATATTTTGTAATTACAGTGCGGCGGCCATATTGGATTACAAATTATTATGTTCCTAATTGGTACTCAGCATACGAAAAAACTCTTAAATGACCCATTAGCCATCGTCCATTACTCATCACCCGTCACCTTAGACCATATAACACGGGACTAGCCTTTGCGAGCCACCGCATACAAAAATATTCTGCCAGTTTTCATACAAATGAAGGGGGAAACACAAAGACATATAAAATTTCATTGCATTTAAAAATGTATTTATCGACAAACGCGTAATGGCTGTTGTGTGTTAATTGTTATTGTACAGTCAACTACAATGTAATGTACTAGTTTAATCATATAAAATGATGTACTGATGTACAGGCTTTTCATAAAGCCAAAAGACCAAATGGTCATGTGCAATGGCAGAAAACAATGCTTAAGTAAGGCGCATCCTGTGGTTAGATGATCTAAGCCCGTCACCCATCAGATGACCCATCATTCATCATCCATCACCTATCAACCTTCACCTGTCAAATTTCCGCTACATTAATATGCTGGTCTGCCATTTTAGTAGTATTTAAAATAATTAAAACCGGCTAAGTGTGTGTCGGCCCCGCGCACAGGGGGTACCTTTCCTTACGACCATTCTAAAGCCCAAATACCGCTTATCTTTTTTAATTACTATTGTGACCTTCATCAGGACTTGGCACCATTATCAGACATGGTTTACCAAATTTTATATTTTTGCCTTGTACGCATCAACACGATTCTAAAGAGCCCAAACACTGCGGATTTATTTTTATAATTAGAATGGTGAACTTCTCCAGGACTTGGCTCCATCATTGGACTTGGTTCACTAAATATGATGTTTTTGCCATGTACGCATCAAGACCATTCTATAGAGCCCAAACACTTATTTGTCTATATTTAGTTATTTTCATGACCTTCACTTTGACTTGGCTCCATCATCACACTTGGTTTACTATCCTCCATGATCTTTTTCCATGTACGCATCTAGACCATTCAAAAAGCCCAAACGCTATGGGTTTATCTTTTTTAATTAGTATGGCGACCTTCACCAGAACTGGACTTCATCATCAGACTTGGTTCACCATCCCCTATGATTTATTTGCCAGTACACAAAAACACCTGTCTAAACGTTCAAACGCTATGGGATTATCTTGTTTCGTTGAGAAGTTGGTACTATGTCGACCTTCAGGGTTCGCCTTTACACCAGGTCTAAAATACCACCATATTGTACTCTCCTCGAAACTACAGATGTATTTTAAATTTCAGCTCATTCGGAGCATGAGAAGTGGGTCAAATCTTACTTGCAAAATTTGTACCCTACATACCTACTCACATACATAGCAAGTTAAATAAAAGCTTGTTAAAAAAGCTTTAATTATAATAAAAATAATTTTCATAGTATAAATACATTTTTTTCTAAAATTACCGATCATATAAAATTATTTCCTAGCTGTATAAGTATTTGTTAAAATTCTTGAAATCAAATAAAACTAACTAACTATACTGTTTGCAGACATGGACATTGCTATGTCAAAGCCAATTATTAAAAAAAAAAGTCGCCGCAGCCAGCCGCCGCAAAAATTTGCGGCAGTCGTACGATTTTTTATCAGCAGTGTGCGCACTTATATGAATCTCCATATGTTACAGATTTGCGGCAAACGCAACGCACCGGAACGCAAAGCAGTGGGCGCTCGCCCCTATAGCGACCACCGTTCCACCGCACAAAATTGGACGATCCCACAGATTTGAGTTAATAAAGTCTTTCCCTTTCTTTATTTTCTCGATGACAGCTCGACGACGGCTCCTGTAGAAACTTGAACCAGCGTCTTTTTTACATTATGTATGCATTATTTTATAAAAACATGACATTTACGCACGCACAAGGTTATACCTGACTCTAAGAAACTGATAGGGATTGAGCTATCGATAAACGTAGCACGATAACAGATCCGATATTTTTTTACAAAATTTAAGAAACTAAACTACTGCGGGATACTTTTATACAAATTCCTTAACTAATATTATATTTCATTACAAGATGTTAAGTGCACGTGTTATTTCTTTATCGATAATGCCAACTTCTTTAAAATTTTGAAGCTGTTGTAAAATAATTAGGTATAGGTAGGTACTCGACAATAAAACGAAATAATAATAGTAAGTAACAGGTATCCTTATTTATTTATTTTAATCAAAATCTGATGAATCGTCACTGTCACTCGATGAGCTCTCCCCAACATTTATAATAAGTTCCTGTACTTCTATATTATCGAATGCCACATAAATTTCCCAATCCGACGCTATGTTTTGGGTTTTTCTCACAATTTTTTCCCAGTTTTCGGCAGTTACTTCCACACATGCATTTTTTAATAAATCTAACATTTTCTTTGTCATAAAAGGGGAATAGGTATTGTTTCGAGCGGCATTTCCTTTGATTTGTGCCCATATTAGTTCTATAGCATTGTACTGGCAATGATACGGTGGAATTCGAAGAACCCAATGACCACATTCGGCAGCTATTTCGTCGATAACATATCTTTTAGGGATGTTTTTTTCGATTTTAAAATAGTCAATAATTGTACTTTCATAAAAAAAACATAAAAATTCTTTATTGTACACCAGAAATACATTTGAATTTACATATAATTAAACATACTGGTATGACAATTGGCGGCCTTATCGCACAAGGCAATCTCTTACAGGCAACCTAGGATGGAGACTGTGATGGGAATATTGTGGATTGTAGGGCAGTTTGGTGTACATTTTAGTACATACAACTAAATTTCTCTCTATATACAGTCATATAATATATATATATATATATATATATATATATATATATATATATATACATATACCTATCATACTTAACATATACTCTAAATAAATAACATATACTATAATACACACATTTATATAAGTTGGAACATACATAAATAAGCTTGTCATCATAAAATATTTATAATATTAGTAATAAATACTGAAATAATTATAATACTATGGTATTTTAGGAGACATTCAATTTACATGCATTCATTAGCACGGAGATAATAATCCCGAACTAATGTCTTGAAACTGTGTGACGATTGTGCAAGTCGGATTGTCACAGGCAGTGCATTCCACAAGCGGACCGCTTGAACAGTAAATGATTTATCCATAAAATTAGTCAAGTGGCCAGGCATTTCTAACCTCATATTCCTCGATGATCGCAAATTACTGGAGTGAGAGGCCTTCAAAAAATTAAAGCGTCTCTTTAGGTAAGATGGAGTGACAGGGTTAAAAAGAATACTATGTAATAGGGATAGGATATGAGCATTCCGGCGAAGGCGGATAGGTAACCACTTGAGTCTTTTACGATATTCAGAGATGTGATCATATTTGCGTAGTCCAAATATGAATCGTATGCAGTAATTCTGGAGTCTCTCAAGTTTATTTAGTTGGTCTTCAGTGAGATCTAGATAGCTGACATCGGCATAATCAAGTATAGGAAATAGAAGTGATTGAACAAGCGCAATTTTAGTCGTAATTGGGAGAAAATTTCTCAGTCTGCGCATGGACCCCGATGCCGCAAATATTTTGCGTCTTAAATCCTGCAATTGAGGACCCCAAGACAAACACGAGTCCATTAGTACCCCTAGATTTTTGACAGTTTTACTGTACGCTATAGGTGTTCCATTACATACAACTTTTGGACTTAGTGTCCAATCTAGTCTCGAAATCATCCACGGGCTGCCGACTATTATGGCCTGAGTCTTGATCGGATTCACCTTCACTCCAAAAGATTCACTCCATCTGCAAATGATGTCCATGTCCGCATTAATATTGCCAACAGCTATACTTAAGGTGTCCAGTGAGGCTTGGGAATAAATTTGGAGATCATCTGCGTATAGGTGGTAGGAAGAACATAAGTTCTTAGTGATGGAGTTTATAAAAACTGTGAAGAGAAGAGGAGATAAAACGCCACCCTGTGGCACCCCAGCATACGTATTACACCAAGATGAAAGGGTATCTTCGATACTAATACGCTGCCGACGGCCAATCAGGTAACTACGAAACCAATCAATCACCATTGGAGATATATTAAGTGAGCATAAAGTACCGAGCAAGATATCAAAATCTACCGTATTAAAGGCATTGCTGAAGTCTAGCAGAGCTAAAACTGTCAGCTTACCCTTCTCCATACCCGCTCTTATGTCCTCTGTTATATGAAGTAAGGTCGTGGTAGTACTGTGTCCAGCCCGAAACCCTGATTGGAGAGGGTTTAACAGTTGGTTTTGGGAAAGGAAATTAGTGAGCTGAGTGTGAACCAGTCGTTCCAGAACCTTAGACAGGAATGGCAGGATAGAGATAGGGCGATAGTCAGAAAACGAGGAAGGGTTGGATTTTTTGGGAATAGGAATGATTAGTGCATCTTTCCAAGCCATTGGAAAGATGCCATGGGATATAGAGAAGTTCAGGATATGACAGAGGATGGGAAGGATTTCATCAATAATAGGAACGATCATTTTGCGGCTTAGACAGTCGGTACCTACAGCATTTGAACTGATGGACAATATACTCTTCTTAACATCACAAGTAGTGAATTGATTAAAAACGAATGGAGCACAATCGGGAGTGGATATAGTTGAAAGATGATTAAGCGTATTTGTTTTGGTTTCCATATTAAAGTTGGAGACAGCAGTGAAAAATTTATTGAGTGAATTTAAGTTATTACTTTGAGGAACAGAATCTTGACGAGATTTACCAACTCCCAGAGATCTTAGAAATTTCCAGACCTTTGCTGGATCTCCGTCTTGGACAGAGTTGTGGATATGTTGGCGTTGCGCATTCCTACACACCTTACTACAATGATTTCTAATCAGAACATACTTTTCCCAGTTAGAGGCCGTAGGCCGTCTCTTGTACTTGGACTTGGCTGTAGCTTTTTTGTGATGAGCGCTTTGATTTCAGTGGTTAGCCAAGGCGACGGCTTGTGTTTAACTTTAATTCTGCGAACCGGTGCGTGGACATCATAAAGCGAAATTAAATGGGATGTTAAAAAATGTATTTTCTCATCTATGCAGACGGAAGAGAATAACGGTGTCCAGTCAATTTTATCAGCATCGCTGCGCAATTCCTTGAAATTTATACGACCAAAATTGCGGTGAAAGAGAAATTTTGGTTTAGGTTTAGGAGTTCGAAGGCGATAAGATAGAAATATCAGGTCATGGAAAGAAAACTCATCAGCCGTTCGCTGACCATGCCTTACTACTCTATCGAGAGATGAAACAATAATTAGATCAAGTAAGCTAGGGGGGTGATTTGGACAGTGATGTGTAGCATTGGAAGGAAGGATTGAGAGATTACAAGATTGTATAATAGATTGGAAGGTAGAAGAGCGAGTGTCATTTTTGAGAAGACAAGTGTTGAAATCACCCATGATTATGGTTTGACTGTAATTAGGGATGAAGGTTTCTAGGAGTATTTCGAAAGAAGTAAAGAAGTTGATGTTAGAAGAAGGACCATAATAGACTCCCAGGAGTAACTTAGTGTGGAGAAGTTCAACCTCAAGGAATAAATGCTCACCAGCTAGTCGTGGCGGTGGCTGAGGAGAGGAATCAATGATAGTGTAAGAAAAGTGATTGCGTAAGTAAATCGCCACCCCACCATAACCGTCAGGCCCACGATCATGTCGGATGAGGCTGAACCCCGGCAAAGTATAAGCCGTTGAAGGGAGACAAGGTTTGAACCATGTTTCAGAGATGAGCAGGGCATGTAAATGCGTACAGTCAAATGAAGCCAGCATATCGGTGAAATGAGCCGGAACACTTTGGGCATTTATGTGCACAACATTAAAATTCTCAGGAACATCGGAGAATCTAGAGGAGAGAAAATTGGCCAGTGAGGGTTTATCTTGGGAACTGCTAGCAGAAACATAATTGTCACGACAAGCTGTGCCAGTACTAAAGTTCAACATAGATATTATAAAATGACAAATAAACGAATGTATATAAATATTATGTCTAAATAAATAAATACAATAACAGATTAATATATAAAAATAAATATATAACAATGTAAATGCAAATTTTAATAAGATCCTAAGATCCATCTGCCGGTTGAGTTTTATCAACATCAAAAAGAAGAGGGAGAAGAAAAAAAAAAAGAATAAACATTATTCAAACATACACAATAAAAAAAAAAAAATGCAATATTGAAATATTGCACAGTCCAGGCATCTCCACGTCACTATACCTTACTATTCTATTTGTAGTAGATAAAGAAAAAATAAAAAAATTAGAAGAAAAAAAAAACTACAAACTGAAGTACTGTTGGCAGTATGGTTTTATAACCTTAGCGTCTACCTTGAGCAAAGTATAAATTAAAAAAAATATACAATCGGATGAGATGACACATGACAATGACTGACATGACAGAATAATAATTTACTTGATTTGGTATTGTGCTAAGTTACGAAATGAGTGTAATTGAATTGAAATTGAAAGATGTTATCAAACAAAAGTGAAAGTCAATTTAACAAACAATACATTAAACCAGTTCTAGCCAGACAATATGCGGTAATTACAGCACAATCATGTTGACAAGAAAAGCAAAATACAGTCTCAACTAAGTAAATACTAATTAGGATGTTAGATAGCATGAATCAACCTGGACCGCGCAATGTTACTTGAAGATCACTTCACTTTTGAGGCAACAGTGCGTTTGGTCTTCGTTACGGCTGCCTTTGAAGTGGCGGCCGTGGTCTTTGCTGGCACGTCACAAGCAATAGTGAGTTCAGCAAGAGTGTCGACACGCCTCCTCACGTTGTCTGCCGCCAGCACATAGACGGATCCGTCTTTGGTCCAGCTTTTGGTGACACCTAGCTTTTCGCGGGCCGCCATAAACAGATCATGCCTGTTCTTCGTGAGAAATTCAGACATTGTTATCCCTGTGCCCTTCAACTTTGTCTTCGAAAACCACAGTTTATCCCGCAATGCTACATCATGAAGCTTGAACAACAGGGGCCTCGGCTTCTTATTGGATGTGGGACGACCTAGTCGTTGGCAGCGGCTTACATGGCTGGCACAAAAGTCAGGAATATTGAGTCGATGTTTGACTATACTGGCTAGAGTATTTTTGGAATCCTCATCCTGTACTTCATCAACACCATGCAAAAGCAGGATCTTACGTCGCCTCTGAGTCTCTGTGGCATCCATTACCCTTGATAATGCTTCAATCTGCTGTTGAAGCAGTTGCAGAGATTGTTTTACAAACACTCTGAAAGCAGCGAATTCAGTGGCTAATGAACTTGCACTCACCGCTTTATTAGGAGTCAGCTGCTCTTGCCGTGTCTCAAACTCTTCCATCCTCTTGTTGAGACTGTCTTTTAGTTGATGCAGGGTGCTTTGCATAGCATCCATAGTGAAGTGATGTGTCTGTGTTTGACTATGGAATTCTTAACAGGATACTAATAAATCCGGCAGATTGACCTCTTAGCAGTATTTAGGTATCATGTAAGTAGAAAATTTGTAGATATAATAATAAAAACAATTAATTATTTGTGGAGCGATAAAAACTTCAACTTTTTCCTTCGCCTACCCACAATTTCCTTTACCTTTCAATAAAGTATTATCCACATTTTCGCCATGACGTTGGAGCCAGTCAATTATCTCTTGTTTTTTATTGGCCTGCGTCGGCATTTTATCAATTTGTCTGGAGTGATATGTAGCATTGTCCATAACAATTATCGACGGTTCCTCCAGACATTGCACCATTTCTTTAAACCATCCTTCGTAAATCTCCGCGTTCATTTCTTCGTGGTAGTCCACTGTTTTCTTGGATTTAAAGGCCAGTAAAGCATCTGACACGAATCCTTTCATAGACCCTGCATGGCATATGATAAGGCGTTCACCTTTTCCCATTGGCACTGATTAATGGCATTATTAATTGGCACGCTAATCTCAGCAACCACTCAACCGATTGCAACGCGTTACCATCAATCAAAGTTACAACGAGCTACAAGAACTTTTATATTATATAAGGTACTTGCTGCTACGGAACCCTTCATGGGCGAGTCCAACTCGCACTTGGCCGGTTTTTTAGTTGCGTTGCGGTTTATTCCTCTTAACATTTAGTGTTTGTTTCATGTCAATCGGTTCATAAATAAAAAAGTTATATCAATCTATAGAATCACATATAAATGCAGCGTACGAAGTCGCAGGCAACAGCTAGTAGGTACTAAATACTTTGCGTCTGTCCCGTGGAGTCAGCGCCTGCATTGTAGGCAAGGCTACTTCGGAGAGCGCATCTGCGGTAGCTGGTGAGATCAGTGGTGAGTTCCATCAGCTTTCTCTAATGAGATATTTTCACGCGCTAAAAAAATCATTCTGTCGGCGAAACGTTCGTAGTTTAAAGATTCTGTCGGTGAAAAACTCATAATCAAAACGTTCTGTCGGCGGCTCATCCGGCAGAGAAACGTCTGTCGGAGGTATGTTACAGAATCATTTTATGTTCCCACCTTAAAAAAAATATAGGTAATAAGTAGGTATATGTGAACGATATCCATTACTTATTTGGTCACAACACTACAACTATCAAAACAGAACTGTCATCGAGAAAATAAAGAAATGGAAATAGTATAGTGTATCCGTCCGACCCCACCATACATAATATTGATCAATATAGCAATAAATTGACCGTGTATGTGTAATATTGAGGTTTGAACCAAGGAACTTATACCTATAAGTTCCTTGTTATAGGTATAAGTTCCTTGGTTTGAACAGACTATAATCGGACGGAAATAAATATTGATGCAATATTATCACTGATCTGTATTATAACCACTGGATTGTATGTCTCATTCAAATGACAGCGAATTGTTTGTGCCGATTTGAAACGCCTCTATAGTTGGTTTAAGGAACTAAATCTGACGTATAATGCAAATGACTTCCCGTATCACGCCGGGAATTACAAATTATTTTGTAATCTATGGACTTTTGTGAAGTTTAGTGAGGATTTGTGTGGTTACAAAAAAGCATAGACATGGTGAAATGTGTGTTTTGCAAAATTAGCTTCAAAAAAGGGAGCAACATTGCATTTCACAGGTAAGTTGAATTTTTGTAATTTTTATCATTAAATCAGCCTGACCTACACGTGAAATGCTTGATTATTTCACAGACTTACAATAAGTAGCAGACAAAGCATTAGAGATTGAAAAGTACGCCAAAACTAACACATATAAAAACCACACACACCAACGCAACTACAGGGAAGGAGTTAGCCGCCTAGTTCAATAAGATTTATTTTAATGAAATAAGAGTATCTTAAAATACCTCTTTTAATGGCAAAAAACGGAACACTTATAGATTCGTCGTGTCTGTCTGTCTGTCCGTCCGAATGTCACAACCACTTTTCTCCGAAACTATAAGACCTATGCACTTGAAACTTGGTAAGTACATGTATTCTGTGAACCGCATTAAGATTTTTAAATATAACTAGAAAAAAGCAGTAAATTTTGGGGGTCTCCATACTCAGAACTGAAACGAAAAGATTTTTTTTCATCAAACCCATACGTGTGGGGTATCCATAGATAGGTCTTCAAAAATGCTATTGAGGCTAAAGCACCTTTAGAAAAAAATGATGGTACAAAACATCATTTTTTACTAAAGGTGCTCCCTCACCGGGAGCATTCGCGCGTAATGTAATGTTACGAGTCGAGAATTACAGCCAGTGTGGGAGGTGAACCGAGCATTGCAATGCGCACCTTGTGATGATACAAGACGAGGTTACAGCAGTGAAGCAGGTGATCCGAGCATTGCAATGCGCGCCTTGTAATGATACAATGTGTAACATTTTGATCCAACTCGTAACATCAATGCGCTTTTTTTCTTGCGGCTGGCCGGCCGCACACTGGTCCGGATTATAAATAGGTGGACATACGATCTAAGATGTCAAACGCTTTTGGGAAAAAAATAGTAGTACGAGTACGAATTTCAGGTTAATTTTGCAATCCAATATGGCCGCCGCGCCACCATTGTAAAATTTCATGTTGGATATCGTTTATGGGGTTTTTTGGTATGCTGAGTACGAATTTCAGGTTAATTTTGCAATCCAATATGGCCACCGCGCTACCATTGTAAAATTTCATGTTGCATATCATATAAGGGGTTTTTTGGTATGCTGAGTACGAATTTTGGGTTAATTTTGCAATCCAATATGGCCGCCGCGCCGAATTCACAAAATTTCATGATGGGTATCGTTTAAGGAGGTTTTTGGTACGCTGAGTACGAATCTCATGATAATTTTGCAATCCAATATGGCCGTCGCGCCGAAATCACAAAATTTCATGATGGGTATCGTCTAAGAGGTTTTTTGGTATGCTGAGTACGAATCACATGATAATTTTGCAATCCAATATGGCCGCCGCGCCGAAATCACAAAATTTCATGCTGGGTATCGTCTAAGGGGTTTTTTGGTATGCTGAGTATATAGGATTGCAAAATTATCATGAGATTCGTACTCGGCATACCAAAAAACCCCTTAGACGATACCCAGCATGAAATTTTGTGATTTCGGCGCGGCGGCCATATTGGATTGCAAAATTATCATGTGATTCGTACTCAGCATACCAAAAAACCCCTTAAACGATACCCATCACGAAAATTTTGTGATATCGGCGCGGCGCCCATATTGGATTTCAAAATTATCACGTGATTCGTACTCAGCATACCAAGAAACCCCTTAAACAATACCCATCATGAAATTTTGTGATTCAGGCGCGGCGGCCATATTTGATTGCAAAATTATCATGTGATTCGTACTCAGCATACCAAAAATCCCCTTTAACGATACCCATCATGAAATTTTGTGATTTCAGCGCGGTGGCCATATTGGATTGCAAAAGTATCATGAGATTCGTACTCAGCGTACCAAAATCCCCCTTAAACGATACCCATCACGAAAATTTTGTGATTTCGGCGCGGCGGCCATATTGGATTGCAAAATTATCATGAGATTCGTACTCAGCGTACCAAATTTCCCCTTAAACGATACCCATCATGAAATTTTGTGATTTCGGCGCGGCGGCCATATTGGATTGAAAAATTATCATGAGATTCGTACTCAGCGTACCAAAATCCCCCTTAAACAATACCCATCATAAAATTTTGTGATTTCGGCACAGCGGCCATAATTGATTACAAAATTATCATGTGATTCGTACTCAGCATACCAAAAAACCCCTTAGACGATACCCATCATGAAATTTTGTGATTTCGGCGCGGTGGCCAAATTGGATTGCAAAATTATCATGTGTATCGTACTCAGCATACCAAAATACCCCTTAAACGATACCCATCATGAAATTTTGTGATTTCGGCGTGGTGGCCATATTGGATTGCAAAATTATCATGTGATTCGATCTCAGCATACAAAAAAACCCCTTAGACGATACCCATCATGAAATTTTGTGATTTTGGCGCGGCCGCCATATTGGATTGCAAAATTATCATGTGATTCGTACTCACCATACCAAAAAACCCCTTAAACGATACCCATCACGAAAATTTTGTGATTTCGGCACGGCGCCCATATTGGATTGCAAAATTATCACGTGATTCGTACTCAGCATACCAAGAAACCCCTTAAACAATACCCATTATGAAATTTTGTGATTCCGGCGCGGCGGCCATATTTGATTGCAAAATTATCATGTGATTCGTACTCAGCATACCAAAAACCCCCTTAGACGATACCCATCATGAAATTTTGTGATTTCAGCGCGGCGGCCATATTGGATTGCAAAAGTATCATGAGATTCGTACTCAGCGTACCAAAATCCCCCTTAAACGATACCCATCATGAAATTTTGTGATTTCGGCGCGGCGGCCAAATTGGATTGCAAAATTATCATGTGATTCGTACTCAGCGTACCAAAATCCCCCTTAAACGATACCCATCATGAAATTTTGTGATTTCGACGCGGCGGCTATATTGGATTGCAAAATTATCTCTTAGTCTTTCTGTTCCCGGTTTCCATTTCGGAGTTTCCAGTTCTATGATCCGATTCAAAATCGCAATAAAAACCATTTCTGCTAATAGTTTTGCACCAATTTTTTTAAAACCTTCTCTTGACAGAAACAAACACAACAAAAAAGAATTAGCGAAATCGGTCCAGCATTTCACGCGTGATGCCGTGACCACGGAAATCGGGTTTCAATAATATATATTGTATACTCAATATCATCGAAGATTACAGGCATTATATTAAAATGCAATTCTGAACTAATTAAATGCTGAATCACAGTTTGCCACACTTATTTTTATGTTAGCATTAATAAATAAATAAATAAATAAATATTCACGGACATTTCACACAACGCTATCTGATCCCAAAGTAAGCTAGGAATAACCTGCTTGTGTTATGGGTATCAGACCACGGATATTAATACTTATATACTTTTAAATACATACATATTATACATAGAAACACCCAGACTCTTGAAACAAACAATTATGGATCACACAAATATTTGTCTCCGGTGGGAATCGAACCCACGACCTCCAGCGCCGCAGGCGGTATCACTACCGACCGCGCCACAGAGGCAGTCAATCATTAAATTTAATCTTGAAAAGAAGTGCCTGAGTTTGGCCCCTACATTAATGAGAGGTATCTAATACGTCAAACTGCAGCGTCGGCAGCATAAACCTTTCAAAAACCAGGCGGACGTCATTTTTTTTAACAAGTCATGTATAGTGTTGATATACGTGTAGAAACGAGATAGCAGCATTCACTAACCCCTTAGAGCGAGCGGAATGGAAAGACCAACGCACACAAACATAATTAATGTTTCGTCTGCTACTAATTGTACGTCTGTGGATTATTTACAAAATATATGTCGTCACACCAAGAATTACTAATTAAAATCTATTTGATTATAAATAGATTAAAACCATTACAATGAGCAACTTTACTGATACCTTACTATTTTGTGATATAAGGTTCGAATAGAAATAGTTGTAGAATTTATGAACACTGATTTGTATAACTTGATGTAGTGGTGAACTAATTAGGTTACCTAAGTGTTATGTGACTATGTAGGTTCGTAAGAACCTACAATAAAAACTATTGTTAAATTCTTATTGACAATTATTACGAATATTGTCGACATTTAATAAAACAGGATTTTTGTTATTTCTATAGTTCCGGCAATGTTCATTTTACTGAGAATGAATTAATCTTTGTATTTTAACGATTTCATTCCATTTAACAGTTTGTTTGACTAATTAAATTAATAACTTTATTTCTCAAAAATGAATTGAACCACATTTCTTTGATTTAAAAAGAAAACATTAAATATCAAGCCACGTGTTTTGTGAGAACAATTTGAGTGGCGGGGATTTATAAATAGACAGTGGTTGTGGCCGAGGGGTCACTTTGCTGCTGGAATTTGGAGAGAAAACATTGTGAGTAGATTCTATGTTGGTTTTAATTTGGAGTAAAAATTATGTTGTAATAACCTACTGGAAGTTAAAAGAGTGGCCGGAGTTTTATTGCCAGGTTCTTTTTTCTCCAGCTCTACCTATTGCGTTGCGAATCTGGCAGTAAATGTAGATTGTGACTTACATGAATAAAGATTTTTCATTTAATTTCATTTTATTTCATTGGTGTTCCATTTGCTTGTTTTTATTACAGTGTTTCTGAAATAAATACCGCCTAAGTATTTATTTCACTGTTATTTAACTAGATATCCATCTATAAGTGTAATAAAGCATAAAGCAGACCCGATGACCTACTCCAGGTCAGCGGGCCTGCGCTTTTTAAAAACAGCTGCCGCATGTCTACTCCGACATCAGAAGTGGGATCACTACCTACAAAATACTGTGCGAGACTATTTATATTTCAGGATCTTTGCTACGAAGATTGTGTACCAGTTTACCAACGCGCCTCACGCGGTTACGGGCGCGCCGGCGGGTTCCGCGGCTGTGCGAGATCCTGGTGCTAGTAAGTCTTGCACCAGCACCGTCACACAGCTACAACAGCAAAGGGGTAATGTACCACCTGAATTTTATTTTAATATGATCACAGTGAAGTAATGTATGAGCTATCGCCTGTCGAAACAACAACAGAAAGTTATGATTAAGTACCGATGTGTTTCTACCCTCGTATGACCTAGGCGGTAACGTCGCGTTGGCGACTGCAATTGATGTAATCATGTTTTTTTTTTTGTTTGTTTCAAACGAACTATGTTATCAAGTGACTACGATATACGTATGAAAATAACTAGACTGCTGAAGGGCCGTGCTAACATAGGTTGACAACTGGCTAGTTACCGCGTCCTCGGTGGGGCCACCATAAGCTAGTCTGCCAGCTTAAGTGGTTACGAAATTGCGATGCAGTAGCAGCGATGATAGGTTATGTTACCTCTTCTATATTATGTAAGCGTTCAAACGCGAATTGATCACAACCACCACCGAAACTGTTAAAATATTCCATTGATAGTGGAAACGCTTCTTACTGTAATTTTTGTAGTAAGTCCGGTCATACCTCTCGTGAGTGACGTTTTAAAGCTACTACAACAGATTCGGATAAAGGTACGGTTGAAAGAAACTTGTGTTCCCAATGCAACAATAACCCGGCCAACACAACGGTTATACGAACAAACTTATAGTAGGTACTTGAATTTTATTCATTTTGATCAAAAGCCGTTTACACATTTGGTACCTGCTATCGCCGCGAAAAGCACATAACCTATAATATGAACTCTGTTCTTAAATAGTCTAGCTTGAACACAATGCGTGTGAGGATAGGTAAGGTAATTAATAATACCATCTTTGATAGCGGGGTTAAGTGCTTGTTGATTCGTGAGTCAATCTCATACAATTTGCCGGAAAACCGAAAACGTGTGGTCAATAAAATTACTTGGTGGCATAGGTTTCCTGTTGTTTCTACGAGCATCTTAAGTCTGTCTAGATTCTAGATAATAGAATTAACGTAGAAATTGAATGTCACATTTCACAAGATTATTACTTCAGACGTGTTGGTAGGTTCAAATATATTTTTATTAGATAGTATAAGGTAACCTTGATATCGAAGATGACTTAAAAACACCCAGAAAAATAAAATTACCTCTTGAGTTCAGACAATGACCACAAAGGTAGTATAGCATAGGTTTGTATAGATGACGTTATCAGTACATATTTTTCTGATATCTGTGGTAAATACCGTAGGTTTTCTCTCCAAGCTCTGTCACTAGAGCAGTAACTATTTACTAATCTGTGCTTAGTCTTAATATCATTCCGTAAACCAGGATTTCCAATCCTCATAGAATAATGCCTTTTCTTTTAACGGTCAATTGAGTATGCTAAAAATTTAGTACAGAACGGTCAAGTGCGTCCTAGCCCTAAAAAGGTTAAGCCTAAAAACTCTGGTACCGACAAATGTTAAACAAATTCGTCTATTCAGTTGTCGCGCTGAATACTCCCGCTCGTTCATACCAAATATCGCTCCTGCTGTGGCTTCTCTTAATGAACTGACTATCTAAGGCGCTAAGTGGCAATGGACCCATGTTCATAAGGAAGCATGGCATAGAATATTTCTAGGAAAAGAACCTAGCGAATTGTTTCCTTGGCTGGGCCTTGACTTCGGGTCAATCCTTATTCAAATCAATACGGGTCGGCAGCACATAGTGACTTTTTTTTTAGTATGCACACGACCGATGCGATGTAGAAACTAGATAAGTATCACTCGAGCGAACTCGAGATTTTGGTGGTAGTACGAGCGGTCAAACGTTTTAACTATTACTTGTATGGACGCCATTTCAAGATGATTATACGGTATCCCGACTGCGACGCGCTTTAAGCCTCGAAGCACAAGGAAGACTTGCTGTCTCACATCCATAATGGTATATTCGCAAAAATTTGAATTTGAAATAAATACAGGAAGGGCGAGCGGATGCAGCATGCCGATATTGTTAAACTGAAATACCTTTAACAGGCAAAGTCTTGAATAACAGTTTGATTAATGATTATTCATCTGAATAAACAGTAAACAACGTCGAGATAGTTACGTACGTACTATCATAGACGGTTTCCATTGAGATGAGACCGTCCAGGGATGTTATCTGCAAGAAAATGTCAAGATAGGTATCTGATAAGCGAGACCCAATCTTGGGTAGGTACACAACGGTTGACTGTTGTACCTAAATCTTTCCAAAGAAGCTTTAGTAATTAATACCTTAAGACTCTTCATAAAATTATGGAAGTTACTATTTTAAAAAAAAATAGCACCGTTAAAGATTTTTTTACCGTTAAAATTAGGACAATTGCATCGTTTTCAGGACCTCGAATGTTTAGATCAACGCAAGTTCACTTGCGCTCTATTAGCAAACCGACCGTGCCATTCGAAGCTATACCTACACGTCGACGTACCGAGTAAGCCAGGCACTTCAGATGAACAGTAACGTGTAACCTTCACAGTAGACTCCTATGCATATTCCCTCACCGCTAGGTGAGGCCGCAGTGGTAACTGTAGGTCTGTCGGGAGTCCTGGGGTCATCCTTCCGAGAGCTTACCCGGGGCTCCCAACCGTAGGCATATTAGGTAGGAAACGTGTGGTTTTTAGTCGGTAGGAGTCCGGCATGGCATTCATGTAGGATTCCCTCTTTAAAAATACTCCTATGCAAAGTAAGTTCTGTTACGCTATACAAACTACAAAGGCGAGCATTGAACCTTGGTGGCCCAAACAAGTATTTTATCTCTTCCTAGCCCCAAAACAAGTGATTATAACCGTATCAGAAAGTCCGAACTGCAGGCGTAGCTCCTCTTATTTCAGTGCCAAAACTGTTTACCAGCGGAATTGCCTAATTTGGTCAACCACTGAAGTACCTAGTTTGAAACTTCTTGAATGGCACGTACAACAACGACACAGACATCTACTAAAGATAAGGCGAGATTTGACAGGAATCGTGCAAAAAAAAAAATCATAGTTTTTACAGAGGCATCTTTGTTTAAGTTTACAGCGTTCTCGACAACGGCCGCTGTCTTCTAAAGGAAGCATTAGGACATCATAGACGGGCGCTAAAGGTCCCCACAATCAACAGCGGGGCGCCCAAAACCTCGTGGTGAGCTACAGCTTAGGTTAGGTCATCTGGCGCATTGCCGCTGACGCTGACGGCACCGCACCCAGCGAGTACTTGATTCTCAGAAACCACAAATTGAAAAATCTGGTGAGGTATTTTCATTTTAGTTTCTTCAGTCTAATCGGTATTAAAATGCTAGCTGAATTATTAGACAAATGATGCTATTGGGACGTGGAGTCACCAAATTAGCTAATAAAATATTTAAATGAAAAGATGCTATTGGGGCGTGGAGTCGCCAATAAGCCACTAATATCCCTATCCTGAATCATATTATTTATTTATTATTTGTATTAAGCCACAAAAAGTGGATATCCCAATCCTGAAAGAATAGTGGTCCCCTGTGTAACACGGCGTACAAGACCGCTTAGGGCACAGCATCGACCTTACCAACATCCCCTAGGGCCCCTGTCTTTGACAGCATCGACCTCTCCCCTACATATCCTTACCCGAAAAAAAAAAAAAAAAAAAAACTGTTGTCATGTGGAATGAGCAGTAAGAACCACTACGAGTGGAAATCCCAATCCTGAAAGAATAATGGTCCCCTGTGTAACAAGGCGTACAAGACCGCTGAGGGCACAGCATCGACCCTACCAACATCCCCTAGGGCCCCTGTCTTTGACAGCATCGACCTCTCCCCTACATATCCTTACCCGTGTATAAAATAAAAAATAAAAAAAAAAAAAAATTGCTGTTGCCATGTATTTACATGTGCGCAGGACCGTGTGTTGTGGCGTCATTTGGGAGAGGCCTACGTCCAGCAGTGGACTGATATAGGCTGATTTGATTCATTGATTGATGTGGAACGAGCAGTAGTAGCATTCAGTGAGCGCATCATAACCAGCTCACCGTCTTCATTAACTATGAGTGGTGACACTCTACATGCTACCACGATGTAAGGTTATGACCAATGGAATTATATTTGCTTAACCAAGTTTTTCTGGTTTCGTGTACTGTAGAACTACCAAGCCTCAGCTTTTAATGTTTATTTTGCAGATCTAGACACACGATGCAGAGCACGCATCGCCGATCAGTATGGCCGTGTCGTCACACCAAGAATTACTAATTAAAATCTATTTGATTATAAATAGATTAAAACCATTACAATGAGCAACTTTACTGATACCTTACTATTTTGTGATATAAGGTTCGAATAGAAATAGTTGTAGAATTTATTAACACTGATTTGTATAACTTGATGTAGTGGTGAACTAATTAGGTTACCTAAGTGTTATGTGACTATGTAGGTTCGTAAGAACCTACAATAAAAACTATTGTTAAATTCTTATTGACAATTATTACGAATATTGTCGACATTTAAAAATGTTTTTAATCAAAACAGGATTTTTGTTATTTCTATAGTTCCGGCAATGTTCATTTTACTGAGAATGAATTAATCTTTGTATTTTAACGATTTCATTCCATTTAACAGTTTGTTTGACTAATTAAATTAATAACTTTATTTCTCAAAAATGAATTGAACCACATTTCTTTGATTTAAAAAGAAAACATTAAATATCAAGCCACGTGTTTTGTGAGAACAATTTGAGTGGCGGGGATTTATAAATAGACAGTGGTTGTGGCCGAGGGGTCACTTTGCTGCTGGAATTTGGAGAGAAAACATTGTGAGTAGATTCTATGTTGGTTTTAATTTGGAGTAAAAATTATGTTGTAATAACCAACTGGAAGTTAAAAGAGTGGCCGGAGTTTTATTGCCAGGTTCTTTTTTCTCCAGCTCTACCTATTGCGTTGCGAATCTGGCAGTAAATGTAGATTGTGACTTACATGAATAAAGATTTTTCATTTAATTTCATTTTATTTCATTGGTGTTCCATTTGCTTGTTTTTATTACAGTGTTTCTGAAATAAATACCGCCTAAGTATTTATTTCACTGTTATTTAACTAGATATCCATCTATAAGTGTAATAAAGCATAAAGCAGACCCGATGACCTACTCCAGGTCAGCGGGCCTGCGCTTTTTAAAAACAGCTGCCGCATGTCTACTCCGACATATATATAAGAATAATATATAGGTGAGATTAAATTATTTTCAAGCACACAAATAGGATTTTAATTTCGTTTAGTGATGTCCATGTTGTCGTATCGATAAACTTGATCATGGTCTGATGTGATCGAAAACTTGAAAAGTGGCTTACTGCAGTGATCATTTACAGAACACTGAGTCCGCGGGGTCACGAGCGCTTCAATATTTTATTTTTTTATTTATTTAGACTTTATGCACAGAAATAGTACATTGGCGGACTTAATGCCAAAGGCATTCTCTACCAGTCAACCATAAGGTGGTGCAGAGCTATACAGGATGTTGATCTGCATTTGTGTATTACTTGCACACATGACTGTACTGCCTACACTCGTTGATATTTCGGGATAAAACGAGACACCTTTTTTTACACTTTTTTTTTCTGCTTAAATTCTTTTCTATTTGCTACGGGAACTCTACTGCTTATACTAAACCAATATTAAGTGAAAAAATGGGGCAGTAAAATTAAGTTCTTAATAATTATTAAATAAAATAAATTTAAAAAGCAACTCGTATGAATCGGTTCTAAATATTCTAATAATACTATTACCTACATAGGTACATTTTCACCGTTCATTCAAAACCGTTTCTTCTTTGCCTACAGTTTAGTAGGCACATACAAATGTGTAGGCATAGGCAAAGGAGGCGGTGGCGGCGCGGCGCGTGTAAGTTACCCCTCCAACCCCCGCGCAGGAGCGAGCGGCTCAGGCGGCGCCTTTGATCGGTGAATTTGAAATTTTGAATTAATTAGTCGCTTGCCCGCGTTCAGCGTGAGTATAACCGCACGCGCCGATATCTACGTACTTCCTCGACATGCACAAGGTCGTGGTACACAAGGCCTATCAGCTGATCGGCAAGAGCAGATTCTCAATTATTTTGAGGAAGAACCTCGAGCCAGTACGCGTGAAGCCGGTCGCCGTTTCGGTGTTCATCATACCACAGTGTGGAAGCTGCTGAATCGCGAACTAATGCATCCGTTCCATTTCCGACGTGTTCAAGAGTTGCATCCGCAGGACAATAACGCTCGGACAGTTTTTTGTCACTGGCTCCTTGAACATCAGGACGTGAACATTTTGTGGTCCGACGAATCATTGTTTACGCGCGTGGGCGTTTATAACGTCCACAATGAACATTGGTGGGCTCACCGACAACACAACCCACATGTTACTACGCGGGACTCGTTCCAGGTCCGGTTTAGTCTGAATGTGTGGGCTGGTATCATCGGTGATCATCTACTTGGCCCATATTTTATTGACGGTCGTTTGAACAGTGCTACATACTTGGTGCTACTCCGACATGTGGTTTATGAGATGCTCGATGACATTCCACTCGCATTTCATAGGGACTTGTACTTCCAACAGGACGGTGCGCCACCTCACTATGGACGCCAAGTGCGCGAATATTTAAGTGAAGTGTTTGGTACGCAGTGGATAGGCCGTGGTGGACCGGTAGCCTGGCCGCCGCGTTCACCCGACCTAACGCCCTTAGACTTTTATTTGTGGGGAGATATTAAAAAGACTTGTTTACAATGAAGACATTGTGAGTGTTACACAATTACGTGAAAGAATTGTTTTGGCATTTGAACAAATAAAAACAAATGTGCTAGTGCTTCGCAGCTTAAAACGCAACTTAGTGCGCCGCGCCAATCTGTGCATAGACACTGGGGGTGAGCATTTTGAACAATTATTGCGTGTTACATGATTTTGTAAATAGGTATTTAAGCTTTGATTCTCAATTAATTCTGTAAATAAGTTGATTTAAAATTTTTAACTACGCCAGAAATGCTTCATTTCAGAATACTTTTCTCATACCTAATGTTTACTAACAGTACTTAATGTTTTTGTTTGCAATTGCATGATAAATAGCGTGTTTCTAAGCCCTTGAAGTAGGAAGGAATCTTTTAAATCAACATAAACTCATCATCAAATCATTAATATCAAATCAAAAAAGTACATAAAGGTCACCGAACTTGTCAGCTGGAACTAAAAACTCATGAAACCTAATAACTAATGGCTCCTCTACACTGCCCGCAAAGTTCATAGGCGAAGTACTCTAGAAACTTTGTCTAAGTTCGAAAAAAGTGCGTCACTACACACTCAGTGGTGTCAGTAGCCTGCGCACGCACATTGCCGCCGTTTGTAATGAACAAAGAAATTTGTGTGGCAGAGTATCCAGGAACAACATAATTTGCTCCTGACCACTGTTTGACGCTGATAATTGGATCACATACACCAAAGCACTAATTATAGCTTAAATCACGCGCCGGCAAAGCACCGGCACACACGATGTCGGCCAAGTAGTGTAGAGAGGTACTTCGTGAACGCACTTCCCGCATCTTTGGGCCAATTGACTGAGGCGCAAAAATCGACAGCAAATAAAGTCGCCTGAGGGGAGGTATAGTTTTTTGACGAGGTAAGCCGAAGTGCCTCTTTACACTATCGTATTCATTTAACTTCGTTCAACTTCGCGGGCAGTGTAGAGGAGCCATGAGATGCGATACGTAGCCGCATTATCTAGGTACCTACTATTGTCTAGCTTTAAGCCCAGGCCACACCGCCAGCGGGCGGGCGAGCGAGCTAGGCGGGCGGGTGAAGTGAGATATTGAAGTTATGCAAACTACGCGACATTGCCGAGCTAAACTATGGGGTTTACACCAAAAACTACATACGGAAGGGCGAACCGGGTAGTGCGGATGAGACTAGACACGTGGACACTGCTATTCGAATGACAAGCGACGACTAGTCTGAGTACCCGAAACGGGGAGGACGGTAGTTAAGCTAGCGAAGCGGGCGCACCTAACGACGAAAATGAGTAGCTTCGCTCGCATCAGCCACGTAGGTTATTCGGCAGCTCGCAGTGTGCCTAGCTCGCTCACCCGCCCGCTGGCAGTGTGACTTGCGCTTTAGCGTTGGCTCGGCGACGTAAACATTAAATACACGGGTGAAGATTTTTTCTTCGTAAATCATATTTCACTAAAAACAGGATTTTTGGGGTTTTGTTATCTACTGTGTTGCTGTGTTGCTTGCAATCGATAATACCTATAGTACACTGAAGGAGGCTTGTGCACGACCAAATCAACAGCTTGTATATGAGTATGAATATATAATAATGGTATCAACCAAACAAAATCTTATTAGTAATATTTATTAAACTTATTTTCTGACATCAACTTGTGTGGGTAATACTTACTACATAATGTTTTTTACTCTATTGATGTATGTTTATTTTATTGCAGATTTCCAACTGATCCAAGAATCAGAAGTGCATGGCTTGGCAACATGGGAGCCCATAACTGAACTCCAAATTCAAGCGATCGTCTGTGTTCTAATCATTTTGATGTTAAATGTTATTATAAGCATTACACAAGGACTTCCCTGTTAATAAATAGTATCCCAACAATTTTTGAAGGGCAATTCGATGGTAAAGTTTTATTAACTGTTTTCTTCTTCTTGTTTGAGTTGTCATCTATACTAATAATAATATTATAAAGAGGAAAGATTTGTTTGTTTGTTTGTTTGTAACGAATAGGCTCCGGAACTACTGGACCGATTTAAAAAATTCTTTCACTGTTGGAAAGCTACACTCTTTGCGGTGAACATAGGCTATATTTTATTCCCGTATTCTCACGGGAACGGGAACTACGCGGGTGAAACCGCGTGTCGTCCGCTAGTGTACCATAATTTTACAATAAAGTGTGAAATAAATAAATGATTAATAAAATCACGTTTATTTTTATTTTTTTCTACACAACTCCCTTTATATTTCTATGGCGCATGATATATTATATACGCTCACTTCGTGGTGAAATGGAACATGATAAATGCATCAAATTAACTGAAGTATAAGAAAGTATTGGTTCCAGGTTCACCACACAATGACCTTTCTGTCAGCCTTTTATTCTTTTGTAGGGATTCATTATTACTAAAGCTGCAGCGAATTGGCATACGTCACCCATGGTAGCTAGTAAGAAACTATAGAAATTCATTGCTCAGCTTGAGGCACGCTGCCGAGTTGCTGATTAATTTGGCTCAAGTGGAGATGCATGTAATTTCCCCAGCACGCGGCAGGCTCAGATTGAGGCAGCTCGCCCCGCGGCTGCTCAAGTGGAGATGCGCCATAAACCTCTCTCAATCTCTTCAACAAAAGTAATATTTTCCTGCAATTTTGCGTCACGAGTGTGCCAAATTGCAGGTAAATATTATTCATTTAGGTAGGTATACTAGACACCAACTTAAACCACCCTTAAATTAAGAGCAATATTCATTAAAGCGTCGATAGCTTAGTGGTTAAGAAGACTGACTGTCTTGCGATCGAGAAGACCCGGGTTCGAATCCTGGCCACTCCTAGCACAAGCAATTTAGCTTAGTTGGAGAAGTTAAAGGGAATATTCGTAATTTCGGTTGGTAATAATCTAATTAATTTTAAAATATGAATACTAAAAATCTTTTAATTTCAAATTAAATCTATCGATACGCGTCAGTTCAAGGAAGTCTGGCACATCACTAATTTTAGTTCTCTGAACCAGCGCTGCTGATTTCAGCGCCACAAAGGAGAGAATCAAGAAGGCATAAACTTTAGTTTGTCAGCCACCTATCCAGTGTGGTCACTGATCTGTAATATTACCACACTGGATAGGTGGCTGTCAAACTAAAGTTATGCCTTCTTAATTCTCGCCATTGTGGCGCTGAAATCAGCAGCGCTGGTTCAGAGAACTAAAATTAGTGATGTGCCAAATTTTCTTGAACTGACGCGTATCGATAGATTTAATTTGAAATGAAAACATTTTTGGTATATATATTTAAAAATTAATTTTGTTTATAATTTGTTTAATATAAGAATATTACCAACCTAAATTACGAATATTCCCTTTAACTTCTCCAACTAAGCTAAATTGCTTGTGCTAGGAGTGGCCAGGATTCGAAACTGGGTCTTCTCGATCGCAAGACAGTCAGTCTTCTTAACCACTAAGCTATCGACGCTTTAATGATTATTGCTCTTAACCATAAATAATACCATATAAAATTTACCTATTACGTGGGACAAATTATACAAAAAGGTGAAATGTGGGCATATAATATGCCTCTGCCTACCCCTTCGGGGATAAAGGCGTGACCATATGTATGTATGTATGTACAATTTGGCATACTCGTGACGCAAAATTGCAGGAAAATATTACTTTTGTTGAAGAGATTGAGAGAGGTATTAAGGCGCATCTTCATTTGAGCAGCCGCGGGGCGAGCTGCCTCAATCTGAGCGTGCCGCGTGCTGGGGAAATTACATGCATCTCCACTTGGGCCAAATTAATCAGCAACTCGGCAGCGTGCCTCAAGCTGAGCAACGAATTTCTATAGTTTCTTACTAGCTACCATGGGTGAATGCCAATTCGCTGCAGCTTTAGTAATAATGAATCCCTACAAAAAGAATAAAAGGCTGACAGACAAAGATCATTGTGCGGTGAACGTGGATCCCATTAGTGTCTGTGGCTTCCATATACTTCAGTTAATTTGATGCATTTATCATTGTTCATTTAAAGTTAAATGTTATTATAAGCATTACACAAGGACTTCCCTGTTAATAAATAGTATCCCAACAATTTTTGAAGGGCAATTCGATGGTAAAGTTTTATTAACTGTTTTCTTCTTCTTGTTTGAGTTGTCATCTATACTAATAATAATATTATAAAGAGGAAAGATTTGTTTGTTTGTTTGTTTGTTTGTTTGTTTGTAACGAATAGGCTCCGGAACTACTGGACCGATTTAAAAAATTCTTTCACTGTTGGAAAGCTACACTCTTTGCGGTGAACATAGGCTATATTTTATTCCCGTATTCTCACGGGAACGGGAACTACGCGGGTGAAACCGCGTGTCGTCCGCTAGTGTACCATAATTTTACAATAAAGTGTGAAATAAATAAATGATTAATAAAATCACGTTTATTTTTATTTTTTTCTACACAACTCCCTTTATATTTCTATGGCGCATGATATATTATATACGCTCACTTCGTGGTGAAATGGAACATGATAAATGCATCAAATTAACTGAAGTATAAGAAAGTATTGGTTCCAGGTTCACCACACAATGACCTTTCTGTCAGCCTTTTATTCTTTTGTAGGGATTCATTATTACTAAAGCTGCAGCGAATTGGCATACGTCACCCATGGTAGCTAGTAAGAAACTATAGAAATTCATTGCTCAGCTTGAGGCACGCTGCCGAGTTGCTGATTAATTTGGCTCAAGTGGAGATGCATGTAATTTCCCCAGCACGCGGCAGGCTCAGATTGAGGCAGCTCGCCCCGCGGCTGCTCAAGTGGAGATGCGCCATAAACCTCTCTCAATCTCTTCAACAAAAGTAATATTTTCCTGCAATTTTGCGTCACGAGTGTGCCAAATTGCAGGTAAATATTATTCATTTAGGTAGGTATACTAGACACCAACTTAAACCACCCTTAAATTAAGAGCAATATTCATTAAAGCGTCGATAGCTTAGTGGTTAAGAAGACTGACTGTCTTGCGATCGAGAAGACCCGGGTTCGAATCCTGGCCACTCCTAGCACAAGCAATTTAGCTTAGTTGGAGAAGTTAAAGGGAATATTCGTAATTTCGGTTGGTAATAATCTAATTAATTTTAAAATATGAATACTAAAAATCTTTTAATTTCAAATTAAATCTATCGATACGCGTCAGTTCAAGGAAGTCTGGCACATCACTAATTTTAGTTCTCTGAACCAGCGCTGCTGATTTCAGCGCCACAAAGGAGAGAATCAAGAAGGCATAAACTTTAGTTTGTCAGCCACCTATCCAGTGTGGTCACTGATCTGTAATATTACCACACTGGATAGGTGGCTGTCAAACTAAAGTTATGCCTTCTTAATTCTCGCCATTGTGGCGCTGAAATCAGCAGCGCTGGTTCAGAGAACTAAAATTAGTGATGTGCCAAATTTTCTTGAACTGACGCGTATCGATAGATTTAATTTGAAATGAAAACATTTTTGGTATATATATTTAAAAATTAATTTTGTTTATAATTTGTTTAATATAAGAATATTACCAACCTAAATTACGAATATTCCCTTTAACTTCTCCAACTAAGCTAAATTGCTTGTGCTAGGAGTGGCCAGGATTCGAAACTGGGTCTTCTCGATCGCAAGACAGTCAGTCTTCTTAACCACTAAGCTATCGACGCTTTAATGATTATTGCTCTTAACCATAAATAATACCATATAAAATTTACCTATTACGTGGGACAAATTATACAAAAAGGTGAAATGTGGGCATATAATATGCCTCTGCCTACCCCTTCGGGGATAAAGGCGTGACCATATGTATGTATGTATGTACAATTTGGCATACTCGTGACGCAAAATTGCAGGAAAATATTACTTTTGTTGAAGAGATTGAGAGAGGTATTAAGGCGCATCTTCATTTGAGCAGCCGCGGGGCGAGCTGCCTCAATCTGAGCGTGCCGCGTGCTGGGGAAATTACATGCATCTCCACTTGGGCCAAATTAATCAGCAACTCGGCAGCGTGCCTCAAGCTGAGCAACGAATTTCTATAGTTTCTTACTAGCTACCATGGGTGAATGCCAATTCGCTGCAGCTTTAGTAATAATGAATCCCTACAAAAAGAATAAAAGGCTGACAGACAAAGATCATTGTGCGGTGAACGTGGATCCCATTAGTGTCTGTGGCTTCCATATACTTCAGTTAATTTGATGCATTTATCATTGTTCATTTAAAGTTAAATGTTATTATAAGCATTACACAAGGACTTCCCTGTTAATAAATAGTATCCCAACAATTTTTGAAGGGCAATTCGATGGTAAAGTTTTATTAACTGTTTTCTTCTTCTTGTTTGAGTTGTCATCTATACTAATAATAATATTATAAAGAGGAAAGATTTGTTTGTTTGTTTGTTTGTTTGTTTGTTTGTAACGAATAGGCTCCGGAACTACTGGACCGATTTAAAAAATTCTTTCACTGTTGGAAAGCTACACTCTTTGCGGTGAACATAGGCTATATTTTATTCCCGTATTCTCACGGGAACGGGAACTACGCGGGTGAAACCGCGTGTCGTCCGCTAGTGTACCATAATTTTACAATAAAGTGTGAAATAAATAAATGATTAATAAAATCACGTTTATTTTTATTTTTTTCTACACAACTCCCTTTATATTTCTATGGCGCATGATATATTATATACGCTCACTTCGTGGTGAAATGGAACATGATAAATGCATCAAATTAACTGAAGTATAAGAAAGTATTGGTTCCAGGTTCACCACACAATGACCTTTCTGTCAGCCTTTTATTCTTTTGTAGGGATTCATTATTACTAAAGCTGCAGCGAATTGGCATACGTCACCCATGGTAGCTAGTAAGAAACTATAGAAATTCATTGCTCAGCTTGAGGCACGCTGCCGAGTTGCTGATTAATTTGGCTCAAGTGGAGATGCATGTAATTTCCCCAGCACGCGGCAGGCTCAGATTGAGGCAGCTCGCCCCGCGGCTGCTCAAGTGGAGATGCGCCATAAACCTCTCTCAATCTCTTCAACAAAAGTAATATTTTCCTGCAATTTTGCGTCACGAGTGTGCCAAATTGCAGGTAAATATTATTCATTTAGGTAGGTATACTAGACACCAACTTAAACCACCCTTAAATTAAGAGCAATATTCATTAAAGCGTCGATAGCTTAGTGGTTAAGAAGACTGACTGTCTTGCGATCGAGAAGACCCGGGTTCGAATCCTGGCCACTCCTAGCACAAGCAATTTAGCTTAGTTGGAGAAGTTAAAGGGAATATTCGTAATTTCGGTTGGTAATAATCTAATTAATTTTAAAATATGAATACTAAAAATCTTTTCATTTCAAATTAAATCTATCGATACGCGTCAGTTCAAGGAAGTCTGGCACATCACTAATTTTAGTTCTCTGAACCAGCGCTGCTGATTTCAGCGCCACAAAGGAGAGAATCAAGAAGGCATAAACTTTAGTTTGTCAGCCACCTATCCAGTGTGGTCACTGATCTGTAATATTACCACACTGGATAGGTGGCTGTCAAACTAAAGTTATGCCTTCTTAATTCTCGCCATTGTGGCGCTGAAATCAGCAGCGCTGGTTCAGAGAACTAAAATTAGTGATGTGCCAAATTTTCTTGAACTGACGCGTATCGATAGATTTAATTTGAAATGAAAACATTTTTGGTATATATATTTAAAAATTAATTTTGTTTATAATTTGTTTAATATAAGAATATTACCAACCTAAATTACGAATATTCCCTTTAACTTCTCCAACTAAGCTAAATTGCTTGTGCTAGGAGTGGCCAGGATTCGAAACTGGGTCTTCTCGATCGCAAGACAGTCAGTCTTCTTAACCACTAAGCTATCGACGCTTTAATGATTATTGCTCTTAACCATAAATAATACCATATAAAATTTACCTATTACGTGGGACAAATTATACAAAAAGGTGAAATGTGGGCATATAATATGCCTCTGCCTACCCCTTCGGGGATAAAGGCGTGACCATATGTATGTATGTATGTACAATTTGGCATACTCGTGACGCAAAATTGCAGGAAAATATTACTTTTGTTGAAGAGATTGAGAGAGGTATTAAGGCGCATCTTCATTTGAGCAGCCGCGGGGCGAGCTGCCTCAATCTGAGCGTGCCGCGTGCTGGGGAAATTACATGCATCTCCACTTGGGCCAAATTAATCAGCAACTCGGCAGCGTGCCTCAAGCTGAGCAACGAATTTCTATAGTTTCTTACTAGCTACCATGGGTGAATGCCAATTCGCTGCAGCTTTAGTAATAATGAATCCCTACAAAAAGAATAAAAGGCTGACAGACAAAGATCATTGTGCGGTGAACGTGGATCCCATTAGTGTCTGTGGCTTCCATATACTTCAGTTAATTTGATGCATTTATCATTGTTCATTTAACCACGAAGTGAGCGTGTATATATATATCATGCGCCATAGAAATAGAAAGAGAGTTATGTGTAGAAAAAAATAAAAATAAACGTGATTTTATTAATCATTTATTTGTTTTACACTTCATTGTAAAACTCCCCTAGTATCAGTAGTCCGATTAAATAGTCCGATGATCGAACCTCTGAGACTTTTCCGGCTCAGTAGTCCGATGATGCAGATGATTATAAATCATCGGACTACTGAGTTTTTTTAGTCCAATTCGACATTCCGGAATACGAGTAAAACTATGGTACACTAGCGGACGGTATACTATTTATTAACCGAGAAGTTCTTATGTAATGCTTATAATAACATTTATTTAACATCAATATGATTAGAACACAGACGATCGCTTGAATTTGGAGTCTAGTTATGGGCTCCCATGTTGCCAAGCCATGCACTTCTGATTTTTGGATCAGTTGGAAATCTGCAATAAAATAAACATACATCAATAGAGTAAAAACATTACGTAGTAAGTATTACCCACACAAGCTAATGTCAGAAAATAAGTTAAATAAATATTACTAATAAGATTTTGTTTGGTTGATACCATATTGAAGCGCTCGTGGCCCCGCAGACTCAGTGTTCTGTAAATAATCACTGCAGTAAGCAACTTTCACTATGGCCAGTCCTTGGATGGGTGACCATTCTGGTGACCACTTTGTCACATTTATTTGAGCGTTTCCGTTCTTCGGAAGGCACGTTAATCAGTTGGTCCCGGTTGTCAATAAAATGGCAGTCGTTAAGCCATGTTGAAGGCCTTTTTGGGCGGCTTGAAAAATTTCAACAGCGGGCAGTCACAACCTGCGCCTGTCCATCTCAACACGGCAATACGGCTCACCAATTGTTCCGTGGGACAAATTCTAAAATGGTGAAATGTCGGCATATAGTATGCCTCTGCCTACCCCTTCGGGGATGAAGGCGTGACCATACGTAATGTAAAATGATACCATTTTTAGACATATTTCTTATAAAGAAAAGTTTTCTAACACAGACCGTGATCAAGTTTATCGATACGACAACATGGACATCACTAAACGAAATTAAAATCTTATTTTTGTGCTTAAAAATAATTTAATCTCACCTATATATTATTCTTATACATATTTTGTAAATAATCAAGCATTTTACATGTAGGTCAGGCTGATTTAATGATAAAAATTACAAAAATTCAACTTACCTGTGAAATCTAATGTTGCTCCCTTTTTTGAAGCTAATTTTGCAAAACACACATTTCACCATGTCTATTGCTTTTTTGTAACCACACAAATCCTCACTAAACTGCACAAAAGTCCTTAAATTACAAAATAATTCGTAATTCCCGGCGCGATAAGGGAAGTCATTTGCATGATACGTCAGATTTAGTTCCTTGAACCAACTCTAGAGGCGTTTCAAATCGGCACAAATAATTCGCTGTCATTTGTATGAGACAGCCAATCCAGTGTGGTAATAATACAGATCAGTGAGTGTGGTAATAATACAGATCAGTGAATATTATAGACTCAATAACGTCTATGGGTCGACGTTCGTCTATGGGGCCGGTTAGTGCGTGAAAACCACAGAAATATAAGTACGTCTGTGGTGAAAACAGTCTATGGATGGATTAAAAAGGAATATATCAATCAACTAGGATCAAGTATACCCTGGATTAGCCAAGCGTGTACACCCGAAAGGGACAAACACATAGTACTTGTGATACCAGTGTTGTTAGTCCCTAGCAAATTTTATTCCACGACTTTTTTAAATACGTTAGGTATAATGAATTAATGTTTTCTGGCATTACATCCTTTAAAAAAACTCAAATACATAACAATTTAGGCATAAAGAATACTGATAACTGTAATTATGTTAAATAAAATTTTAAAAAAAATTAAATTTATGATACAAACACGAAAGGTGGCATCAGAATTTTTTTTGATGATTATCACCGTACTTACATTGCCCTAAAAGAGGGACAAGGTTTTACAGTGTCCTACGCGTAGGATATAGATATAGATAGGATATGATATAGATAGCGCAAGCGGGCAGGGTCCTCCGACCTTATGCTCACGGTCAAAAAACAATCGGCAGCGCGCAGTGACTCCTTACCGCAGTGCCCCCGAACTGCACGGCGGAGTGGGAGTATATTCATTGCTCTCACTCCCACGCGCAGTGCACCTCCCGCCACCACCTCGTCAACTGACGAGGCGACAGCGGCCCAACACTGTTGCCGCCAGCCGCGTCGTTATTCACGGCCGGCAGCCCGAACTGCATGGCAGGGCAGGAGCATCTACCCAAACTCCCGCCCCCCGCAATGGCGGCAAAGTGCCGTTTGCCACCATCGCCTCGCTAGCAAGTGGCGAAGCAACGGCTACCCAGCATTGCTGCTGCCGGCCGTGCTGTTAATGACGGCCCACAGGTGGGTTGTAGCAGGTGGCAGAGTAGCACTACTCCCCTACAGAGGAAGGGGAGTGGTCGCTACTCCGTTGTCCAGGATGCATCATGAGGAGGATCCGATCCATTGGGGTCCTGAAGATGTTTGTAGGACCCCGCATCCCGATGGCATTGGCATTATACCTGACCTTGACCTAAATATTTTATAATGTGGGCTTAAAATAAAAAAGTTGGGGACTTCTGGTCCCCAAGGAGCTGCATAGAATTTATTCAGCGTGTTTGAATAAAAAAAATGAAACAAGTTGCTCAAAATTCCACTTTTCAAAGTTTTTATTGTCCTTTAACTAAAAATAATTTAGTGTACATATTTCGTATGTTGTCAACTCTATTACAAAAAGATTTTGTGACATAATGAATACGTACATTCAAATATTTTTTGCATATAGCTTTAATTCTGTAATGGTTTTCAGCAATAGGTCGATGGACTAATTAGCCGCTTTTCTTGCAATTTTTCTACAATTGCTGACAGTTCGGCGTTTTTCTTCATAAGACGCTGATTTTTCGAACGTAATATCGCCAACTTCTTTTTTTGTGGGCTAAAAGCGTCTGCCGATTTAATTGCTTGAATAGTTTCTGTTTCCGTGGTGTTATCTCAACCTCCGTGGACTTTTCAATTAATGTTGAGTGTTCAACCTAAAATTAATTAAAATAAAACCGGCCAAGTGCGAGTTGGACTCGCCCATGAAGGGTTTCGTAGCAGCAAGTAACGTAATATAAACGTTCTTAAAGTTCGTTGTAACTTTGATTGATGTTTTAACACGTTCGCAGTGGTAGTGTTTTTCTAACCAAAAATTGCGGTTTATGACGTATTAAAAAAAAACTACCAGCTCTATCTCGTTCAAACCAATTTTCGTTGGTAGTTTTTATGGCAATGTACACTATATATTTTTTTTAGATTTATCATTCTCTTAGTTTAGAAGTTAGAGGGGGGGGGGGGGGGACACACATTTTTCCACTTTGAAAGTATCTCTTGCGCAAACTATTCACTTTAGAGAAAAATAATTGTAGGAACCTCAATAGCATTTTTAAAGACCTCTCTATAGATATCCCACACGTATGGGTATGATGAAAAAAAAATTTTTGAGTTTTAGTTCTGAGTATGGGGACCCCCAAAATTTACTGCTTTTTTTCTAGTTTTATATAAGAATCTTAATGCGGTTTACAGAATACATCTAGTTACCAAGTTTCAATAGCATAGGCCTTATAGTTTCGGAGTAAAGTGGCTGTGACACACAGACAGACAGACAGACAGACAGACATGACGAATCTATAAGGGTTCCGTTTTTGTCATTTGGCTACGAAACCCTAAAAAGGGGATTTTAATAATAATATTAATTGCTACTAAGATTAATAAACATTTTCTCGATTCATTTAAATTATAGATAGAAGAGAATTATAAACATATTGAAAGAGAATTTTATGTTTACCCTTACAGAATTCGTTTTCTAATGCACTAGCTATTGCCCGCATATTATTATATTATTCGAACTCTACATGCCTATTCACTCGCCTCTCTAGAATGACCTCTAATCACTTCGTCACTCGCCTTTAAATACGACTCTACTCGACTATATCCTTCCCCAATCTATCTATGTACCAAATGTCATCAGGATATCTTAAAAAATCATACCCTATTTCCCCCCTCCTTCTACCCCTTTTTTCGCAATAAAACGTAGCCATGTCTGTTTATGCAAACAAATTAAGAAGCCATACTTAATGCCAGTTGTGTATCAGCTATGAAGCTTCTGTATCCCGCCGGGTATTACAACCTGACATATTGTTTATGCAAGCAAATTAAGAAGCCGTTCTTAACGCCAGTTGTGCACCAGCTATGAAGCTTCTGTATTGCGCCGGGTTCACAACCTTTATCGTAATGGCTCCACGCGGTGCGCGTCTATCGCGCTTCATTACTTTTATAATTTTTCTATGGCTAACAAGTCTACCATGTACTAGCTGCAAATATAAACCATTAATTTCAAGAACCAAGTTTTCTTCTTTCAACATCCTCAACAATTTTGGCGACCGTGACAGGACGATATTTTTTCTATTTTAATTAGGCTTCGCCAGCATAGATTTATATTGACAGGAGATATAGAAAAAATGTACAGACAGATTCTCATCGAACCGAATCAAAGGCACCTTCAGACAATTTTGTGGCGTAAAAGTGAGGCTGAAACATTAAAATATATGCAGCTAAATACAATTACCTATGGCATGTCAGCGTCACCTTTTCTCAGTACCCGCTGTATAATACAGTTGGCAATGGAATGCAGTGATCCGGTGGTGAGAGAAGTGATGTTGCATGACTGGTATATCGATGATTTAATCACAGGATATTTTGAGGAACAGGAGTTATATGACATTTATAAAAACATTACAAACAAATTATTATCGGCAGGTTTTAAATTACGTAAACTTAAGAGTAATTCACAAAAATTGTTACATTTGATCGCAAATGAATCCGGTACAGACAGCAAACAAGAAAATTTGAAGATTTCTTCTAAAACTAGCACATTGGGTATAGAATGGGATCCCACAGCAGATTCCATTCTGATATCAGTTAAGAGTTTGAAAAATTATGAAAACCATAATTGTTTCACGAAACGTATTGTCTTATCAATATCGTCCAGCATATTTGATCCGTTAGGTGTATTAAGCGTGTGTGTCATAACATGTAAGCTTATTCTGCAATTGTTATGGCTACAGAAGGTAGGGTGGGATGAACAAATTCCTGATGATATATCTCAGATATGGTCAAAATTTATAAAAAAGTTGAAATGTGTTGAGAGTTTGTCCATCCCACGTCTGGCTATATGCCACAACCCAATAAAAATAGAATTACACACATTTTCAGATGCTTCGCTGAAAGCGTACGCTGCATGCGTATATGTGCGCTCTAGGGACACACTAGACCATATCACAGTTAAACTGTTATGCGCTAAATCAAAGGTTGCGCCGCTGAAATCGGCAACAATACCTAGGTTAGAGTTGTGCGGAGCTGTGTTAGCTGCCAGACTCTGCAAGAAGGTGACCGAGTCACTACGATGTACCGTCGACGCGGCATATTTTTGGTGCGATTCGAAGGTTGTCCTGGGATGGCTAAACACACCCCCCCATAAGTTGAATGCATTTGTGTCTCATCGTGTAGTCGAAATCAATGAAGTATGCGAGAAAAGCACGTGGATGTATGTGCCATCAAGTTGTAATCCCGCTGATCTGGCATCGCGTGGAGTGCCTCCTGAGGATGTACAAAATCTCGCACTATGGTGGGATGGACCTACATTTTTAGGGGACACTCAAGACAATTGGCCTAAACAGATGCACTATGCGACACACTCGGATTTACCTGAAATTAGAGTTAATTTTGTTAATATCGATAGGACCGCAGTTCCGGTCATTGAATTTGAACGATATTCAAGTTTTATTAAATTGCGCCGTATTATGGCTTATATCTACCGATTCCTTACTCATAGAAAACATAGACAATCCGGCTATTTAACAGCAGATGAGTTAGAGCAGGCTGAAATGAAGCTCGCTAAATTATCGCAGCAAGAGAGTTTTCCAAATTACAATAACAATTTTAAAAATCTCCCAGCTTTATATCGATACCTCTGGGCTCAAAGGTCGTAAAGGACATTTGGGCGAAAATGACTTTTTGATACAGTTTTACTCAATTTTTAATTCCCTATCGATCTGTATATTCCGTTTTACGAAATTCGCAAAAAAATGCCTTTACGACCCACATAATCTGAGACTTTAAGCCAAGTTTACCGTGAAAATATGGAAGTAAATAACACTTACCTACTAGGGTGAAATTATTTTGGTAGTAAAGGAAAATATAAAGAAAATTTTGGGTGTAAAACACATAAAAAATTTAAATGGTCCTATACTCCCTATAAGTCACCTCAAAAATATGGATGCTACAAGTAGCAGTATGGATGTAAAGGACATCAGGACAAGTCCTGATGTCCTTTACATCCATACTGCTACTTGTAGCAGTGTGTTAAAGTGGGTAACTTTAAAAGTGAGCTAGATACAATCGACTTTAGAGACCCACAGGGTAGCGTGCTTGGCCCAACGCTTTTTATAATGTATATGGATAATATAATACGCTATGCCGATGACACTGTTGTTATATTTGATGGTGCAAGTTGGGCTGAAAAATTTACGAAACCGAGTTGGGCCTGGGGCAAGTATGAACATGGTTGCGTTATAATTTAGTGACACTGAATGCCAGTAAAACTAAATATGTATGTTTTCATAAAACAGCTAGATCGGCCCATTACACATCTCTTGGTATCAAATTACACTACTGCAAAGAAATGAAAGGTTGCAAATGTGAATTCATCCAAAGAACAGACAGCATTAAATACCTTGGCGTAATTATTGACGGACAAACGGAGTGCGAAAACCCGCAAATATAATGAAATTTCTTCGTTCTTCAGCGCCAACGGACGACCTGAAATCCGTTTATTTTGCCCTGAGTCCTCCTGAGTCAATCGGCCGTCCCGTGGAGTCAGCGCTGCTTTGCAGGGAGGGCTTCATCATTGAGATTACATTCCATACATTGATGTCGCCAGCATCCGCAAAGCCCGCCCCTTGTTCGGGTGTGAGTGCGCCGTAGCGGTTCAACAAAAACAGGCGGCTTACCGCGCCTGGATTAGGGCTCGGTCTGTGCGCGACCAGAAAGTGGCCCGCCTCAAAGCAGCGTACAACAGAGCCACTAGGTCTAGTAAGAGAGCCTTCAAGAGAGTGGACGCCCAGCGCATCACGCGGCTTGGTCAGGAGCTCACGTAACATCCGACGGGCAGACTGACCAAAGCCGTGCAGGCCAACTTTTGCAAGCTCTTGCTGCCGCCGCGCCGCTGCGCTATCTTGACGGATGACTGGCTCACAAGGCCCAAGAGAAATCAGAAATGCTGGCCAATCTCTTTGCGGCTAATTCCCAGGTCGATGACTGTGGCAAGCAACTTCCCACTATCGCCGACTGTGGAACCACGATGCCGGATATTGTAATCCGGCAGTGCGGCATTGGTGCTGAAGAAGTGTGCAGCTGAATTATGTCCAACGCTAACACGCCTGTATCGTCTTTCCTATTCGTCGGGAGAAGAGTCGAAGGCTTGGTAGGAGGCGAACGTTCAGTCGATCCCCAAGAAAGGGGATCAGTCGTATCCGGCCAACTATCGCACCATAGCCGTAACCACCGTAATCTGCAAAGTGTTCGAGCTAATTATCAACAAACAGCTCATGCGCTATCTGGAGGATCACTCGTTAATTAGCGATTGTCAATATGGCTTTAGGCCGAAACGATCAACGGGTGACCACTTAGCGTACATTACACACACCTGGGGTGAGGCTATGGAGAAGCACGGTGAATCTCTGGCTATTGGCCTAGACATGGCTAAAGCCTTTGATAGGGTATGACACGCGTCGCATCTTTCCAAGCTGCCGGCATATGGTCTATCGCCTCAGTTGTGCCGATGGTTGGCCAGCTTCCTGCACGGGCGACGTACACGGGTCCTCTGTGATGGTCAGGCTTCCTGCTTTTTGCAGGTATATGCCGGAGTATCACAGGGATCGGTATTTTCCCCAACTCTCTTTCTTCTGCATATCAATGACATGCTGTCCCTTGGGTGCATTCATTGTTATTCGGATGATAGTACTCTGCATGGGAGCTATTCTGGCCGTCCAGCGGAGGGGCGAGGCGACGTGGAAGGAAAGAGACGACAACTCGTGGCGGATCTTCACCGGGACCTGGGTCGCATTGCCCAATGGGGTTCGGACAACCTGGTCGAGTTCAATGCTAGAAAAACACACAGTTTACAGCTAAGAAGTCCCCATTTCTATCCCTACCCTGTCTTCGGAACATTACGGTTCCACTAAAAGAAAGCTCAATCACAAAACCTACGTAGAGAGATGTATTGGGCTGGCCTCGTGGAAACTAGAATTCCTGAATAAGCTGAGACTATTTCACGTCACGTCAGAGATGTTTACTGTACAAGACGAAGATTCGCCCCTGCGTCGAATTTTGTTCTCACATTTGGGATGACTCCGCAAGACACCTACTAGCGTCAACGCTATGCAGCGACGTGCTATCCGAATAATTGGTTGTCCTGAGGTGACGGGAGGCCTCGAACCGTTAGCGCAACGAAGAACCATAGCGTCCTTGGCTGCCTTCTACCGAATGTATTATGGTGAATGTTCTGAAGAGCTCGATTCAACCTAATCCTACCATCTCCTTTCCAAACCTGAACAACGCGTGCCGGGGCAGAGATGCCACTCATACACAGTGGAGAGAATTTTCGCCTGAACCAAGCATTTCAAATGATCGTTCATCTGTCGAACTATAAGAACATGGAACGACCTGCCCGCATACGTTTTTCCCTCATCTTACAATCCCGGGTTCTTTAAGAGCAGCGTGAAGAGGCACATCACAGGGCCGGCAACTTGAGGAACCACTGTCGAAAGTCTTACAGACTGTGAGACTGGCCCCCAATCGTTAGATGCACCACGGCTTACCATCAGGGTGGTGGCGACGTCAATTTGACGAGCTTAATATAAAAAAATATAAGTTTATTTAATAATGTAGCCCTTAAAAATGAGTTAGCAAGTGATCCTTATGACCTAAAAATTATTACACCAGTCGATTATTACCTTATTTTCTTCAGAATTGCGCAGTGAAGTAGATTTACACCCTTCGGTGAAATCTTAGGATGGAAATTTGACGGGTGTACAGGACTTTTATTTTCAAATTTATGGTCGTAAAGGAAATCTATCTCGGTAAATACAGCACTAGGGTATTTTTTTTAATCTGCCTTAGAAAATACTATAAATTCTAAGCACTTTCTTCCTTGGTTTTATTAAAATAGCTCAAGAAACAAAAAAGTTAAAGTACAAAATATTTTTTTTCTTTTGTTTTTTGCTTCTCCTGAAAAGTCCCATTTTGTCCTTTACGACCTTTGAGCCCAGAGGTATCGATATAGCCTCACGCCTTTCGTTGATAGCGCAGGCGTCATTCGCGTGGGTGGGAGGTTGGAAAACTCTCATTATAGTTTTAGTAAAATGCATCCAATTATTTTAGATGGCAAGCATCATTACACAATATTGATAATGAAATATTATCACCTTAAACTATTGCATGCTGGTCCGCAGTTGCTACTTTCTGTCGTCAGAGAACAATACTGGCCCATTAGTGGCAGAGTTTTAGCAAAACGAATTTGTAAAGTCTGTGTTACATGCAGACGGCAGAAGGGAGCAATTGCAAAGCAAATAATGGGGAATTTACCCACACAAAGATTGTCACCTGGGTTTCCATTTGAAGTCGCAGGAATAGATTACGCAGGACCATTCATGATATTAAATAGAAAGGGACGTGGCGCAAAGCTGGTAAAATTTTGGAGGGCTTTACGAAGCGGCTGTGAAATCAGCAAAATTTCACATAAAACGGGTTATAGGTAACGCTAATTTTACCTTTGAAGAGCTCACTACGTTACTTTGCCAAATAGAGGCCATTTTAAACTCGAGACCCCTTATTCCCATGTCCTCTGATCCAAATGACCTCTGTCCTTTGACTCCGGGGCACTTCCTTGTGGGTAGACCTCTTTTGTCTCTGCACTCACCCGATTTGAAAGATGCCAATACTAATAGCCTTCACAGATATGCCCGCATAGAGAATGCTCGACAACATTTTTGGAGCCGATGGAGTCGCGAATACATAAGTTTGCTGCAACAGCGCACTAAGTGGAAGGACAGGCAACCGGATATAAAACCTGATCAAATGGTTCTTATTAAGGATAATTGTACTCCGCCATTGAAGTGGCCTTTGGGGAGAATTATAGCCGTTTATCCTGGATCTGATGGAGCATGCAGAGTTGCAGACATTAAAACCAGTAAGGGAACTATAAGAAGAGCGATAAGCAAGATTTGTCCGTTAATAGACTGATCCACCAATTTACAAACAATTATTTTTCTACCTGACGAAGAGAAAGCACTTTCAAGCCAGGGGAGATTGTTTATGCAAACAAATTAAGAAGCCATACTTAATGCCAGTTGTGTATCAGCTATGAAGCTTCTGTATCCCGCCGGGTATGACAACCTGACATATTATTATTGTTTATGCAAGCAAATTAAGAAGCCGTTCTTAACGCCAGTTGTGCACCAGCTATGAAGCTTCTGTATTGCGCCGGGTTCACAACCTTTATCGTAATGGCTCCACGCGGTGCGCGTCTATCGCGCTTCATTACTTTTATATTTTTTCTATGGCTAACAAGTCTACCATGTACTAGCTGCAAATATAAACCATTAATTTCAAGAACCAAGTTTTCTTCTTTCAACATCCTCAACAATGTCCGTTTCCAAGCTTTAATCTTTAATCCATCTCTGTATCAAATTGTATCTGATTATCTTCCGAAATGACAAACTTTAATGCTAACTTTCATCTCCTAGTTCTATATCCCCCCCCCCCCACCTCTATTCCCTTTTACGCGAAACAAAGGTAGTCTAGGTCCGTTCCCAAGCTCTAATCCATGTTTGTGCCAAATTTCATCAGGATATCTTCAAAAATGGCAAACTTTCATACCCTATTTAACCCTTTTAACCCCCTTTTTCGCGATAAAAGCTCCATTACTAAGCTCTAATCCAGCTCGTGCCAAATTTCATCAAGATCGGTTCAGTGGTTTAGGCGTAGACAGACAGACAGACAAAGTAACTTTTGGAATCATAATATTAGTATGGATCACCTGCGTAGATATGGATGCGATTTTCATTGGTACTAGTTTAGATGTCGACACAATATCCGTTGATACTTGGTTGTATATAGACGGCATTTCCATTGGTACTTGGTAAGGGGTCGACGCGATTTCCATCGGTACTTGGTTAGATGTGGGCATGTCTTCCATTGGTAACTAGATGTGAAATAAAAAAAAAAAATATTAACAGGAATGGAGTGAAAAGTGGATGGACATCATACAGATACTCAAATACAAGAAGCTTAACATCTACACGATCTTACCATCATCTTACCATCAGGTGCACGATGTGCTTTTCCCATTACAAAGTAGGTATGTAGTTTAAAAAAAACAAGAGTAGGTACCTACCATTAATACAATAAAATAGTGACTAACCTCTTCGACAACATGAAGTGTAGGGATCGAAAACGCTTTTAGGTATGTCATATTGCCGGCAGTTTTCCTAAAACAACTTTGTTCAAAATGTCTCGAGCATATTCGAGTGTATTTGGTCGGTTGCCAGTTTAGTCGTCCTGTGGCACGAATCCATAATTGACGGATTGCAGAGTCCTTTGGAAATCTGAAACAACAGTTTCATTAATATAACGTTTTAAGAATAAATAAAAAATACCCCTCATTATGGGTAATTTACCAGTACCTCAACTGGTATCTCTAAAAAATCTATAACCTGGACAAATTAAAAAGTAGATAAAAATAGCGGACAAGTCAGGCTTTTGTTTCGAGTTCGATAATTTTAACTTACAACTTTATTTGGTTGGTTAACACACTTGTTATGATGATAATAAATCAATATTTTGAGCCATTATTTCTACTTTGACATGGGTCAATATATTGAGTCAAGTCCACTGAAATGTGTGTGAACGTGCATGCCGTGCATTGAATAATTTAGATTTTTTGGACTTAAACCAATAAATTAGTACATATCAATTGTTAAGAATAAATCATAAATACCTATGGATTTGACCGATGAACTCGAACAAAGCGATAGCGGAATGGAGTCATTGATAGCAAGCAAAGATGACACCCCCGAGCGTAGGCCCGAAGATTATTTCTTAACCCCCTCGTTAGGATCATCGCCCAGCGCGGGTACTCCCTTGGGTCCCCTCAAAGAATACGATGATGAACCTGATGAGACTTTGTCAGAGAGGTTATGGGGGCTGACTGAAATGTTTCCAGAATGTGTTCGAAACTGCACATATTCAGTTACTTCGAATACATGGTCTGGTGTTAAATCTCTGTATGGACTATCCCGCACAGTGACATGGGTGGTAGCAAGTTCTTCTGTCATCCTGTTTGCACCAGTCATATTTGAAGTGGAGAGAGCTCAAATGGCTGAAATGGAGAAGAGTCAGCAGAAGCAGGTGCTGCTAGGAACCAACACAGCTCTGACAGGGCCCACACCTGGCATGCCACCCATGCCTCGATGAGTCAAACAAACATTTTGTTGTATGTAGCCGAGTTGATGACCTGTGTTACGGAAATAAATACTACACCCTAAATGCTTTAATGTTAGTGGTATTAGTTTAAATAAATAGGTAACTCTTGTAAGCATGATTTGATATTTTGTATTGTAGAACACTGATATACATACATTATGTATAATCTGTTTACCGAACTGTACATAGGATCTGTGCAAAAATACCACTTTGCATTTAATCATAAATGTCTCGAGCAAAATAGTCAAATTATTGTTTATAATTTCTTTTAATATAATCCTATTACTGATCTGTATTGTGGTTTATAATACAGATCAGTGGTCAAGTCTGATAATTATGAATGGAAGTTGTTTAAGTGTGCGTGATTTCTTTGTATGTGTGTGTGTGTGCATCGACTTATATATACACCTGATATTGACGAGCCAATTGATCGTGTTGGGACCCTATAGGCCTCTCCCAATTTACGACACCACACAAGGTCCTGTGCCTTTCGCATCTAGTCCCAGCCTGCGACCTTTTCCAGATCGATTCGATTCCCGGCTCAAGCAGGTTATTTTTCAAAAATCTTTAAATGCAGTTGTTCTTACTTTTGAAAATAAAGTAATGTTTCCTTTCAGCAAAACTTGCCATTATCAATATTAAGGTTACTTTACCTCCAACTACCGTCTCTAAATTCTACCTTTAAATAAAGTAAAGTGAAGTGAGGTGAGGTGAGGTGAGGTGAGGTGTGGTGAGGTGAGGTGAAATGAGGTGAGGTGAGGTGAAGTGAGGTGAAGTGAGGTGAAGTAAAGTGAAGTGAAGTAAAGTTAAAAGAAGTTTCACTTCTTACGTGTTTGTACACTAGTGCACGAACACATTTTTCATCATGGCTGCTGACCGACTGAAATGTGGCCGCTCAAGCGAAGTATACGCGATAATACCCTTTAATTTGCGTGAGTTTACCGACAACGGAGCGAAGTCACCGCGAAGTGCCAAAGTATACGTGTATACTTGACTACATAGCATCGCGCTAACCCGAAGCTTCGAGTTACCGCGGTGCGTGCGGCCTGGGCAACAGAGATGTTCAATTGAAGACGAGGACTGTCATTTCTACGCAGAACATCGCGTTTACCCTAGTTTAATAATACAAATCAGTGCAAGTGCCCTAGTTGCATGCAGTGCAAATGTCTGTGGATTTCCAATATTGTTGATTGAACATAATTTTTAATTTTTAAACTATCGCGGTTTTTAACACTTATACTTATACCGACGTTTCGAGTACGTTGCAGTGCCGGTGAATGTAAGGAAATAGTATTTCGCGTGAAGTCCCGAATTCTATAAGTATAAATTTTTTTATTCCATTGACTGGGTAGTATGCTCGTAAAACTTTAGTCGTTTTTAGGTAGTACCAATTAATAAAAATGGAGTAGACGCCATACGGGTTGTCATTTCGCTCCACTTGTCAATCAGTTGTCAATTTTGAAATATGGCAGCGGGGCCGATTGCCGAAAGAAATCAAGGTTTTTATTACAATTTGGTTGTTTATACTTGATTTTAGGCGATATCTAATAGCCTCTTTGTGTATAGTTAACTTTAAAACCTTTTCATTTATAATTAAGCTCATACATTGTGATCCAAACTGTGTAGTGCATTTTGTTTGTGTTTGAGGTTATGTATGTTTGAAGTGAAATAAATGGTAGTTTTGTATTAAATGAAATCCTTGCTTGTTTTATGTGAAGTATCTACCTGCTAGTATTTTGTGAACTGTACGTGGGTTTTAATGCGCTTAGTTCTAGGCCCAACTAGCCCTCCAATAATATATTTTTATCTAAATGCTGCACTCATTTAATGTTTGGATGAGATCTGTTTTTAAATGCAATTTATACTTTCAGATGCTACTATATATGTTGGTGGGTTGGACGACAGGGTTTCGGAAAGCTTATTATGGGAGCTGTTTGTACAGTCTGGACCCGTAGGTATGTGTTAATTCTTGTATTTACATCATAAACTAGTTTTAATTTTTTTTCCTAGGGTTTTTTACTCTGCAGCTGGCATATTCATGTTCTCAGGTTGACTAATTGACTTTTTATGAAACTTGTCCCCATACAGAGAGCAGAGCCTTGGTTCATGTAAATTATTGACTAACTGAAAGATGCCCAAATATACCCAATCTATACTGTAGTAGAAATATTCTGTCTCAACTGCCACATTGGCGCATTTGGTAGTGTTACCAACTTGCGCGCTTGAGGTCCCCAAGCCAGTACAAATATTTGTGTGTGCCATAAATGTTTGTTTCAGAGTTTGGGTTTTTTTTTTTTTTTTTTTTTTTTATACCACTAAGGTGGCAGACAAGCATACGGCCCACCAGAAGGACCGGTGGTCACCGCAGCCTATGAACGTTTGCAACACCAGAGGCGCCACACTCGCGCTGCCGACCCTGCAAAAACCTTCTAAGACCCCTTTTGAAGAACCCCATACTGTAGGCGTTTGGGAAAACCGAGGCAGGGAGATCATTCCACAACCTAAGCGTGCGCGGAAGAAAACCCCTATCGGATCTAACCGTGCTGGAACGCTCCGGACGCAGAGTGTGAGGATGAACTCCCTGTCTGTGGCGAGCGGTGCGGTGATAGAACGTAGCCGTGGGCATCATGGGTGTTTTCTTTGTATAATATCTACTACCTATATATTTAAAAATTTATAAGTATATAATAATATGTCTATCAGTTATCTAGATCCCATAGCACAAGCTTATATTAGCTTAATTTGGGCTGGATGATGTTGTGTTAGATTGTCCTCAAATATTAATTTATTTCATCATATATTTATTTATTAAACCACACTATTCAGAAAAATAACATTAAACATAATCTATTTTGATATTCCAGTGAATGTCCACATGCCCAAAGACAGAGTGACACAAACACATCAAGGCTATGGATTTGTTGAGTTTATGGGAGAGGAAGATGCTGATTATGCTATAAAGGTAACGTTGCTAATTATGTTGTACAGAAATAAGAGGCTAATTTGGATACCACACTTTTCTATGACTAGGGGTGTTTAGGTGTGGGAATATTAGATTATCACTATAAATCTATGACTGTAATGTTTTGTATTTGTTTTTACTTTTATGCCATTAGAAATAAATTGTTAACAAATGCATAAATTTTATCTAAGATTAACATTTATCTCTTACCAGTTTGGAACATTCTCACTCCATTTAGACCAAATTAAGCTATGTCATCTGATTATCATACAGGGATGTAGTCATCTGATCCACAAATGCAACCTCAACATCAGTCACATTCACTTAACACTGACATTCACATAACACAGTGCTACTGAAGCACTGCAGTGAGTTTTTTATTGTTAAACTTAAGGACACTAGTTGAAGTAGTCGTGTTGGAATGGACTATGAAAGTTGGAATGGTTCCCATTGTCTTACTATAAGGAAGAATGATTATTATTATTTTACCAGCAACAACCTGGTGCGGGCAGCACTCATGTTTCCTTGTGGAGAGGCACAACACAGGGTTGCCAAGTTGAGAACCACTTTCAGAAGTCTTACAGACTGTGAGAGTGGCCCCCAATCGCTAGATGCGCCACAGATTTTCAATCAGACTGCGAGGTCAATTTGAAGAGCTTAATATAAAAAATCTATGTTTTTCATTCTTAGTCTCCTGTAGTTGAAACAGCTTCAGTGATGTCTGAGGTCAATTTTGTACTCTTCTCTATAGTGTGATATGATAACCATTGTTTTTAGTAAGGTTTTTAAACTCGCACGTCTTGCACTACACATTATTGATTGTGGGTCTTTTTCGTGTATACATTTCAAACTTTGCTCACCTCTCGATGTTTCAACTATTGTTACAATAGCCGTCGTCATGAGTAGGCAGTCTACTCGTACGTCGTCGTACGTCGAGAGGTGAGCGAGGTTAGAAATGTATACGCGGAAAAGACCCACAATCAATAATGCATTGTTTTTAGTTCCTAAAATTAAAATATGTATACTTATAATAAATGGTATTTTTCAGGTCATGAATATGATAAAGCTGTACGGGAAACCTGTGAGGGTGAATAAAGCATCAGCACATCAAAAGAATCTTGATGTTGGAGCCAATGTCTTCATAGGGAATTTAGATCCTGAAGTGGATGAGAAACTTTTATATGACACATTCTCAGCTTTCGGTGTTATATTACAAACTCCTAAGGTATGGATACTTTTCTCTAGAGAAGTTCTGCTTATCTACTACACTCTTTCCCCATATTGAGTAGCAAGTCAGATTCACTTTTGTTGTTATATGTGTGTGTGTTGTGGGTTTGATTCCCACCGGAGACAAAATGCTATGTGATTCAGAATTGTTTGTCTCGAGAGTCTGGGTGATTCTATGTACCTATGATAAGTATGTATTTAACAGTATATAAGTATTAATATCTGTGGTCTGATACCCATAACACAAGCAGGTCATTCCTAGCTTACTTTGGGATCAGATAGCGTTGTGTGAGAATATTGCTAGCTTACAAGAAAGCCTTTGCTTTTACACTGTTGTGGTAAAAGAGATTTAAAAATTTTACTACCATTTTGTCTGATAAGATACTCTAAAAATTGACAGACTTGTTTATATTTCCTTTGTTATTTAATTGAAATGGACACTTATTTGTTAAGCTGAGCACACTCTGTAGAACACATAATTTGTTAAGCTGAGCACACTCTGTAGAAGACATAATAACTAAATTGCCTTATTTTCATCCATCACATCTTTCAGGTTATGCGAGATCCAGAAACTGGCAACTCCAAAGCATTTGCATTCATAAACTTTGCGTCGTTTGAGGCATCAGATGCGGCGATTGAGGCTATGAACAATCAGTATCTCTGCAATAGACCTATATCAGTGTCGTATGCTTTCAAGAAAGACGTCAAGGGAGAACGGCATGGTTCTGCTGCTGAAAGGTATAGTATAATCTTCTTAATTTTAATTCACTATACTTCATTTAGTTAATCATGGAACATACAGAAATTCTTCAAAGTATAACTCTTCAAAAAAATCTACAAAATAAAAGCCAATTAAATGTAAATAACCAACTTTTATCATCTAGGAGAGTCTTTCATTATGCCACTGTTTGTGGTATGGGCTGCACACCACAATAATAACTTATAGACATCAATACAGCGACTCTTTCACTCTCATTGACTTAATATTTTGTCTATCTGTGCTCACTAGACTATGTGACTAGTAGGTATGAAGAGTCCTCATACTAAGGGCTATATTTCACCTGGACACCATGGCGGCGCAACCAGTCCCCGCGACCAACTAAATGTATGCAGCTCTATCGAGCGTTACTCACCTGGTGTCCTTTTGGTTGCGCAACCAATTTGGTGGCGCGACCAGCTCGGACGCGCGCATAGAATGTTACTGGTCGCGCCGCCACGCTGGTCGCGCCACCAGTAATTACTATGGCGCTGCAGTCTTAAGCCCCTGCTACACGGTTTCAAACGGTGGTTTGAAACACTGGTTTAAAACAGTGTAGATAGTAGTTTTTAGCCAAATTTCGGTTGACCTTTAAACGCCCTTGGCAGCAAGGCTTGAGTTTGAAACCACTGGTAGAAGCGTTGGTTTGAAACCATCTAGCCGCTTGTTTGAAACCTCGCCAACGACAGTCTCGATGCAGCGGCGAGCGCAAACAGATGCACGCGACGACGACGTTCTCAAAATGGCACGAGAAGAAAAAGAACGAGAAGTAGTTACAGAACTTCTTGAGCCTTGCCCTGCCTTTGGGACTTAACATGCAAGTCGTACAAAGACTCGACTCAGAGAAAAAAATGCGTGGGATATTTTAGCCACAAAATTAAAAAATATTAATCCAACGGCCAACGCCGCGTCCGCAAAAAAGAAGATAGACAATCTAAGAATTTCTATAAGCCTTTCTCTAACAGATATATCTGGTCTCATGTTTGTCTTTTTAACTTATAAATGGCCTCGCCTTAGACAATAATTCGTAAAAACTTTCTTTATCAATTCTTAGAAAGTAATAATGTCATCAAAGTCGCTAAAGAAGGAGTAGGTTAATTAAGTTCATATTATGACTAAGGGTATATCTCTACCTTAATCATCGCTTCATCCATATTCATGCACACAACCACAAACCAACGCTTCTACCAGTGGTTTCAAACGCAAGCCTTGCTGCCAAGGGCGTTTAAAGGTCAACCGAAATTTGGCTAAAAACTACTATCTACACTGTTTTAAACCACTGTTTCAAACCACCGTTTGAAACCGTGTAGCACATGCTTTACTCACTCGGCCACCAGTCCGGCCGCCAGTCATAATGTTACAAACATTTTTTCTTCAGAACTGACTGATTTTCTTAATATTGTGTCTTGTTTCAACAAATCATTTTCACACAAAGTCAGTAACTCATCAAAGGACCTCACAGACATCCTCACATAGCTGAAAACCTTATCCGGAAATCTCCGTGGATCGTCGTATAGGTTAACGAATTGTCCTTTCTTACAGCGATCTGCTAAATAAGGACGAACCCCACCACTGTTTCTTTCTTTTCATAAGCCTTTTTTTTACGCACGTACAGCAGTAGTGCTATCTCTTCGACGTTCATTTTGATATAGTCTCAGTGTAGTGTCGCTACTGTGGTGTCTGTTTGGTGTCTCGTTGGGTAGCTTTCGAACACCACGGTTGCGCGACTGGTTGCGCCGCCATGGCGTCCCAGGGAAATATAGCCCTAATGGGAAACAAAATACTTCATCACACCAGCTTAAAGCACCACGCATTGTAAGAAAGGGAAGAAAACAAATTAATCTAAACAGTATCATCATCATTTCACAGATTGCTGGCGGCCCAAAACCCATTATCACACGCCGACCGTCCTCATCAACTGTTCGCGGACGCTCCACCAACTTTAATGGGCCCAGTGCTAATGGCACCACCGCCTCCTCCAACCCCGACTCCAATGCCGCCACAAGGACCTCCAATGGGAGCAAGACCACCTCCACCGCTACCAATGACGGCCCCTCCTCCGCCTCCATCTTCTATGCCTCCTCCCGGACCTCCTCCTCCTCCAGGCCCCCCTCCTCCCCCTCCCCCATTCCATCATTTCCCACCTCCCCCATTTGGACCCCCTGGATTTGGACCACCGCCTCCGCCTGGAGCCAGACCGCCTCCTCCATGGAGACCACCGCCTCCTTCCTTCAGACCGCAGTTTCCTCCCCGTGGACCGCCGCCGTTTGGGCATCCACCATTCCCTCCGCACCCGCCTGAACCAAATTATAATTATTAAGTGTAATTAAATAGTATTTCCTAAAATTATAATGGTTTTTTATTTATCTTGGGGTTGGTTTACTAATGTGAAAGTAATTTTATCATAGCACCAAGACAACAAACACGAATTTAAGAAGGGGCCATTTTTACAACTACGGCCAGATGAAGATATTTGTAAACAATTGTTAATTCCAATGTCTTTGTCTGATTTCATCTTTATCTGACCGCAGTTACATTGGTAAATTGCAATTAGAATATTTTCATCTTTATCTGACCGCAGTTACATTGGTAAATTGCAATTAGAATATTTTCATCTTTATCTGACCGCAGTTACATTGGTAAATTGCAATTATAATTATTTCCAGTAGTTCCGTCGCAACAAGTTCCGTCTCTGTGGGTCCGTATTTTTTTCGCGGATATTGTAAGACGTGTTTTACGGGTCAATGCCGGTGAGGTAACTAAAGATGCCAAACAACCTAAAAGATACTAAGATGGCAAACAAGCATATTATCTTTTGTAAACTGCCTCAGAGACGCAGTGTCAAGTGTATGTGACTGTCATGTCGTGTTCGGGTCTCGGGTTTCAATCCGAATCCAGGGTCGGAACAGAAGATTAACAATTAATGTCGATTCATTTGTATTTCATGTTCATGTTCACCTAGGTAATAGATTGCTTGCCTTGATTAGGTAATTCAGTGATTTATCAACGCAGAGCCTGAACCACGGGGTTACAAACTTTTTTGGTGTACCTAACCTACGTAACTAGGTACACACTAATTTTACTCTTGAGGGACTGCAGGTTTTTTAAGCCGCCCATAAGGCCTTCAACTTGGCTTAACTATAGCTATGGAGACCAACGGTTGCCGTGCATTCCGAAGCACGGATAGCTTGCAAATGAATTTCATAGTGGTCACCCATCCGAGGTCTAGCCACAGCGAAAGTTGGCTTAACGCAATAATCGTTTAAGTCAGCAGACTATGAGCGCCTCTCAACATTCTCACCTCAGTATAGGTCCTAATAGGTATGATCTCTGTAGGCACCTACCTACTTTGTAAAGGTTGGAATGAAATGAACAGAGACAGATCGTGAGTTCATGCAATCTATATATATTTTTTTCTTTTTTATATATATTTAGCTCGCCAAAATGATGCCGCCGCCGCCTAATGGAAAGTCACAGCGACATCTAGCGATTAGGGGCCACCGTCCCAGTCTGTAAGACTATACTGGGTGTAGATTTGCATTTGTGCAATACTTGCACACGTGACTCTACTGCCTACACTCGTTGACTATACTGGGTGTAGATTTGCATTTGTGCAATACTTGCACACGTGACTCTACTGCCTACACTCGTTTATATTTCGTGATAAAAAATTTTTTTTAGTCTTTTTCGTATTGAATTCGTTTTTTAATTCTCTTTTTTAACTCTGCCTGCAACCACTGACTGAATAATACGTGAACATATGAAACAGAAAAACCGGTCAAGTGCGAGTTCCGTACCAAACAACGGCAAAAAGTGAGCGGTGAACGCTCGAACGCAGCCAGTATGCCTTAAGGTCAAAGCCCACTTAAACGACTCCGCTTCAACATCGCTCCCACCCAACACTGCCCTAAAAGAAGACTACTGCTCGCAGTCTACGCGGCGACAGCTGGCACGCACCCAGCAGTCCACGCGGCGACAGCTAGCAGACCGCCAGCTGTCCACCCGCCGACCGCTCTCGCTTTTCGCAATAGACACAGTTCGCGATCGGTTTCCATTAAACAACTCGTAGTAGCGAGCCGGCGAGGCGACTGCTAGCAGTGAGCGCGCGGGCACCGCGCCGACCGCTCGTATACAACGCACGGCCAGCGAGGCGTCCACTCCCGAGCAGTCTGACGGCGGTAAGCTCGCTGGCAGCGAGCTGTCTGCTAATTGATGATGGCAATGTAAAATATATCTAAAGAGCAATATTTAAAGCCTATATTTGAATTATATTGTTTTTGCTGGGTGGGAGCGGAGTCGTTAAAGTGGGCTTTGACCTTAATACCTACAAACGATCAGCTGGATGCTAGAGTAATAAATAGGCATTATGCGATTATCATTTACAGTCTTTCGGATTTAGATTTGTTATTAATTATTAAGTACATACTTACTTAAATTTTATGTTCACGTATTATTGGCCAGTGGGTACAGGCAGAGTTCCTTTGCAAATAAAATAAAATTTGACATGAAAAAATTATAATTTTTTTTTCACAAAATATTAACGAGTGTAGGCAGTAGAGTCAAGTGTGCAAGTATTGCACAAATGCAGATCTACCTACAACTTGTAGAAAGCGGCCCTCAAGTTGGCGGCCCTATGATGTGCCTCTTCACGCTTCGCTTGAAGAACCCAGGATTGTAAGAGGAGGGAAACACGTGCGCTGGCAGGTCGTTCCATATTTTTATGGGTCGACAGAGAAACTATCTTTTTAACCGACTTCCAAAAAAGGAGGAGGTTCTCAATTCGTCTGTATTTTTTTTTATGTTTGTTACCGGCAATTCGCTTGAAAGAGTTATCCGATTTTGATGATTCTTTTTTTATTTGAAAGCTGGTGCTTCTCATGTGGTCAGGGCCGTCTTAACCGGGGGTTCAGAGGCGCGGCCGCACCCGGGCGCCGAGCCCAAGGGGGCGCAGGCCGAGCTCTAAACATTTCGATATTTCCTTACCTAATTAAACTTTAACCCATAAGTACAATATTAACGCCATTCCCCTGTTTCGTAAACTAACGTCAAATAATCACCTACATGCATATAAATATAGGCATCACCCATATTAAATTACCATTGTATTATTGTCACTTTTGCTTTTCGGCTCGTGTCATACCGCTCACGATATGCAAGGTAAGATAGCTCTTGTTTCGATATACATAACAATTAAAGTTATTTAACACTAGCGGACGTCACGCGGTTTCACCCACGTAGTTCCCGTTTCCGTGGGAATACGGGAATTAAAAAAAAATAACCTATGTTCACCGCAAAGAGTGTAGCTTCCCAACAGTGAAAGAATTTTTCAAATCGGTCCAGTAGTTCCGGAACCTATTCAATGCAAACGAACAAACAAACAGTCAAATCTTTCCTCTTTATAATATTAATATAGACGCATACGGCAATATCTCCATTCCAAAGACGTTTGATGCTCCCTTTGACATAGGCGCCTGGCGCCCGCACTTTAAGCGAAATGGCCTCTATTATTAGGTGCTTAGGGTGTAAATTGTAATTTTTGCCACCTTAACAGTGGAATTTACAAAAATCCTTTCTTAGTGGATCCCTAGACCATACAAGGAACCTATTTGCCAAATTTGGACTTTCTAGTCCCAGCGGTTTGGGATGTGCGTTGATTATCAGTCATTCAGGACATTCACGTTTATGCTACTGCTCCACCTGCATCTTAACGCGATTAACACCATAATAGCACTTCAACGTAGATGTGGCCATTAACGTGGTAAATTACAAACGGCATTAGTAGGCATTAAACGATAAGCGATAGCTCGGGCTGTCGGTTTTTTTCGACACATCAAAGGGTTTTAGCAGGTAGTTTTGCGCGCTTTTATTTATTTTTCAATTTCAATTCAATTTCAATTTATTTATTAATTGCTTGTCACAGGTACATATAAAGTTGTTACATAGGTACATAGAAATACAGAACTTCCGTGACATGCCTTTTCAGGCGTACAATAATATTAGACCTAATTACGGAAGTTAATTTATTCATCCATGCAATTTATATAATGTCAATGATTTTTCCATTAATAGTAGGTATACAAATTCGAACAGTCTTATAAATTTTATAAATAAATGTCACCATTACTCAAATAAAAATACTAAAAGTTGTCATTAGGTATGTAGATAAATCAAAATAATTAAACAGGAGTCAACATGTCATATAAAAGAGAGTCATAATACATTTTTATCGTCTAGGTATTCTTCAATTGAATAATAAGTTTTCATTATTAATAAAGGGTGTTTTTTTTAGAGGTATAGAACTTTGAAATGGAATAAAACAAAGGTGATTGGTTTTATTGACATGAAAATGGCTTTATTCGAAAGAAAATCTTCTGGCATTATAATTTAAATATGATTTCTGGCATATAACCGCCACGACTGGCTCGGACGTAGTCTAATCTAGAGGTCCAATTTTCGATGACTTTCCCAACATTTGTGGCCGTATATCGGCAATAACGCGCCGAATGTTGTCCTCCAAGTGGTCAATTGTTTCGGACTTATCGGCGTAGACGAGCGACTTCACATATCTCCACAGAAAATAGTCAAGTGGCGTTAAATCGCACGACCCTGGAGGCCAATCCACGGGTCCAAAACGTGAAACTATGCGGTAACCAAACGTTTCCTTCAATAAATCAATTATGGCACGAGCTATGTGACATGTTGTGCCGTCTTGTTGAAACCATTACTCCTGCACATCATGGTTGTTCAATTGATGAACGAAAAAGTCAGTAATCATCGCTCTATAGCAGTCACGATTGACTGTAACGTTCTGGTCAGCATCGTTTCTAAAGAAGTACGGACCAATTATTCCACCAGCCCATAAAGCACACCACACAGTCAGTTGTTCTGGATGTAACGGTGTCTCAACATACACTTGAGGATTATCATCACCCCAAATATGGCAGTTTTGTTTATTGACGTATCCATTCAACCAAAAGTGAGCTCCACCGCTAAACAAAATTCGCTTATGAAAATCACGATACGTATTTCGGACAGAACCATGATTTTCAAAATAAATTTGCACAATTTGGAAGCATTGTTCAGGCGTCAGTCTATTCATGTTGAAATGCCAAGCCAAACTAAATATAAATCACTTTACAGCTGATAAAAATACCGCCAGTTAAAACAGTTATGCCAACTTAAAGTTCTATACCTCTAAAAAAAACACCCGTTAGTTCACGTAGTCTGTCTTTAAATATAAAAATAGATTCTGAGGATTTTATATGACCAGGCAACTTATTATAAATCTTTGCACTCATTCCAAATATACTTTTTTTAAATTGTTGAGTTCTACATTTTTCAATATGAAGTGTATCTTTATGTCTCCTACTCGAAAGTGTTATATATTTATTTAAATTATTTCTTACATATATTGCGGCTTCATAAATAAATAGCGCGGGAAGAGTAAGTATTTTCAACCTGCGAAAAGAAGGCTTGCATGAGTCTATCTGTTTAAGTCCGCACATACTTCTAATACACTTCTTTTGGGCCTTGAGGACATATTCGTTGTTAACTGAGTTCCCCCAACATAAAACGCCATATTTAAGAATTGAACCTACATTAGCATGATAGGCCGTTAATAATGTTTCCTCATTGGCTACTTTCCTAAGCATATATAGGGCATAGGAGAATGAGCTTAATTTGCTACAAATTTGATCAATTTGCGTCTTCCATTTTAAGTCATAATCAATGTATATGCCCAGAAATTTAGTAACCTCAACCATTTATTATCTCTCCTTGATAATTTAATGTTAAATTGGTATTTATAGTATTTTGGTAGGTACTTAAATATAATATAATTTGTTTTGTCTAGATTTATTGTCAAATTGTTTTGTGTCATCCATTCGATTATATTTTTAAGGGATGTATTTATGTCCATTTCATAACTTAAACTATTGTTCTCATTAGTAAAAATTGCGGTACTGTCGTCAGCGAACAGAATCATGTTTTTGTTAATAGATTTTGGGAGGTCATTTATGTATACCAGGAATAGCAGCGGTCCAAGAATACTACCCTGTGGTACCCCGTACTTAACTATTTTGGGTTTTGAAGTATGCGTTATTTCAGTTTTTGTATCTTTATTAATTTTTTTGATTGTTGTAACCTGTTCTCTTCCAGTGAGGTATGATTTTATTAAACCTAGTGAGTTGCCCCTTACTCCATACTTCTCTAGTTTTGACAATAGTATTTTGTGATGTACATGGTCAAATGCTTTGCTCATGTCCATGAAGAGAGATATAACGCGCCTTTTTTGGTCTAGTCCTGTCATGATTTGTTGTAGGAAATTCAAAAGTGCAGTGTTAGTGGATTTTCCTTTTCGGAAACCAAATTGTTCTTCGGAAAAAATATTATTCTCCTCAAAATAGTTGTACATATTATTATAAATAACCTTTTCGAAAATTTTTGCCATGACTGGAATTAATGCAATTGGCCTGTATGAGTTTATATTCTCTTTATTATCTTTTTTAAGTAATGGATTGACAACGGTTACTTTCAATTTTGATGGAAACACTCCATGCTCAATGCTTAGATTGATAATGTGACTAAGAACAGGTGCTATATATTCCGATATTAATTTAATCATTTTAGTATGTATATCATCATAACCAGTGCTGTTAGAGTTTTTTAGTTTCATTATAATATTATAAACGTCAATCGAGTCAGTAGGTTTCATGAACAATGAATTAGATTTATTGTATGTTATATTTCTATGGGAATTCAAATTTATATTCTTATTACATTTAATGTCATCAATAAAAAAACTATTAAATAATTCAACAATATTATCCGGATCTGTAATTAGGCAATTATTATGTTTTATATGTATAATTTCATCTTTTGGTATAACATTTTTATATTTATTTATTATTTGCCACGTAGCCCTACTTTTGTTTTTTGCGGAATTGATATAAAAGTTATTTTGTGCTTTCTGTGTTTTATGAATGATGTTCCTAAGAACCTTTTTTGTATTGAGTTTTTAGTTCTATACTTGGTGAGAGTCTATACCGCCATAACATTTGTCGTTTTTTTGTAGCACACAACTTTAAGCCTTTACTAATCCATTTTGTCTTTTTCATAGCAGTAATGTTAATTTTTTTAATGGGAAAGCACAAGTCATAAAAAAACCTAATTAATTCTATAAATATATTGTATGCGGTTTCCGGTTCAGTGCATGTAAAACATTCGGCAAAACTTAGACTTTTTAAGCAGTTTATAAATGTTGCAGTATTACTTCTGCTGTAATCCCTTTTCATCTTAGACCAGTGCCCAATATTGGTATTTCCCCGAATAGGGCAAGACAGTATCTGGGCCGTATGATCGGATAGAGATAAGTCAATCACTTGTGACTTCGATCCCCTAACATTATGTGCTATGTTATCAATACAGGTAATTTTACTCAACCTAGTTGGTTCGTTAATTGACAGTTTTAAATTGTATGCATTCAATAGTTGTTCAAACTGTCGCGAGGTGTTACTGGAAATAGTTCGGTTTATATTGAAATCTCCACATATGATAATTTTTTTGTTTTTGTATCCTATTTTGTTTAATAACAATACAAGTTGGTAAAAAAAAATAGCTCAATATTTTCTTTAATATTATTAGGTGATCTATAAATACATATAATTATAATATTATGCTCTGGTAACTCAACGCCAGAGCACTCAAAGATATTAGCTATGCTGAGTACTCTGGTTTCCATTACATTTGTGAATTTAAACGTTGACTTCACCAATATACACGACCCTCCATGTCTGTTTTTTCTAGTATAATAAGAGCCGATAGCAAAATTGGGAACCTTTAATAACTTCACATCTGATTGAATCATGTTGTGTTCGGTTATGCATATTATATCTATATTACAATTTTTCTGATTACTGCCTAGTGAGTGCAGATGTAAAATTAATTCACCCGATTTATTGGCTAGCCCAGCTATATTCTGATGAATTAAATGCAAACGGTTGTCAACGAAAAGTCAAGATATCAGAAGAAGAGCGAATGTCTTCCTTCTGAACATGTTCCGTTTGAGTGCTTTGGTCACAGGTAATATATTTCTTATCATTGCTACTAAAGTAAGGTATTAATTTTGTACAATATGTCACATATTTTCGTTGATAGTCTTTACATAGAATCTCTTTTAATAGCAATTGACTAATATGCAAATGCAAGAAGCTGTATTTTGGTAAACATGAGTAATAATTCATGTCTAAATAGGTAGTATGAGTATAGTACAAACATAAGAATTTTAAAACATAGTTAATTTTTCTTTCATTTAAAAATCTATTATATGGAACCTCACAAACCATGACATTAGTATGCTTTGTCCTAGTCAGAAAATTACTCAAAGAAAATTCAAGCTTCCGTGGATCAACATCATTCGTACCCCCCAAAACTACAACATAGTCGTCGCCATTTAAACTACTGATCATTGAAGATTCCGATTTCAAGACTTCGGATAGCGGTGCTCCTGCTTTCCAAAAACAGGATACTTTAAATTTGGGACCTAACTGTTTTTTAAGGACTTGTTGCATTTTGCGTCCTTGCTGATCAGCAATTATTACAATTCTTGGTACATAACTCAATGAATGACCCGTGTCAATTGGTAATTTTTGTTGATTATTATCTTGAATCGTCATCGGTACCTGGATATTTGTAATGTCATTGATTCCGTCATTCGCGAGTGTTTCACTGTCAATTTTATTCTCTAAGTGTCTTCAATAACACACTTTTTTTCTTTTAAAGTTACTTGTCGTGTAGATGGTTGCGGCAATTTGGTGACAGGCGTCCGTCGTGTAGTTTTTGGCGGTTTGCGTGCCGATGAAATGGGTGTTGTCGTAATAATCGCAGAGCTGTTAATCTTTTTGTATGCTTCTATAATTTTCGTGTATTTAGAAACATCCATTTTTAATTGCTGGTTTTCCAAATTGAGATTTTCGATTTCGTGGTGTGCGGATTTCAACTCACTCGATAGCTTACCAATTTTTTCTTGTAGTTCAATCAGCAATAATTGGTTGTTATTTTTTGGAGAATCTGATAGACTTCTCATAGTAGAATCATAGATACTATTTTTATAAATGATAGTGAATTTGAAGGCATTACTCTTCTAGTTGTCACATTTTGATCCATAATTTCGTTTGAAGTTTTAATACAAATCAAAAAGAAATTGTGTTTCACAGCGATTTGAATCTACGACACTTCGGTTCAACTGATCAGCGTCGTTAACCAATTAAGCCAAACTGACTTTACGTAATCACTGTGAAAATTGTCTTCACTATCGTGCAAGCAAAATTTTAAACTTGTTTTGTTTCTCTGGTCAACGCAGTGTTTTGATTGGTCGAGATAAATCGTAACCAAAGTTTGAATAAAAAACGAAAATTATTATATTGAAATACTTGTTTTACACTGGTTTTGCCTTTGATTTTATAGTTCGATTGTATCAAACATTACTTGCTGAACGTAGGTGCACTTTATAATGATAGTTGTTTACAAATTTATCCGAAATTCTTAGTTTCACTTGTCTATATAATTAAGTGGTTTTGGCGATGTATTTCACTGATATATTCTGTGACAACAATAACACATGTAGTTTCAGTCTAGATCATCACTTTCACACCACTTTTGACACTATTACAGCAAAATTCACAATTTTACGATTATTTATATACGGAGCCGATGTTGACGTGTAAGCAGCGCCATCTGTGAATGCTAAGCGATGTTGGCTACATTAACGCCAGTTAACGCCATCTCATTTCGCGGGCATTCATCTAAAAATTGGGGCTTGCTCTATGATTGCTTTACACATTATGTATAAATAATATAAAATTTACAACCAAAGCATATTGTGACACCGATTTTTAAGATTAAAAATCTATTTCTGGCTATTATTTTCCGTTTGCATAGGTAGACAAAAAACGCCTTCATTTGCGGGCAATTCTTTTGCTAAACTAGTCCCCTTAAACCCCAATTGTGTGATGTGATTAGGTTCAACCTCAATCTTGTGTTTACGCGTAACTTCTTGAATTAATCCACTCTAACGGCGTTGTGGCGGTCTTCTCTCGTTTTCCATAAATTCATTTGCACTAATTTTAAAATTGTTTGCCATAATCATTCCCGATCATAATATTGTGTAATAATGTTTGCCTTAACAACTCAACAGTGATAATTTTTATTTGCCATAAAATGACTTTCTATAACAACATAATATCATAATAATTAGCTTTCATAAGTAACACATCTCATAATCGACTCTTGACATAATCAAAATTTGATATAATTATGAAAATAATACATCATATTGTTAGGTCGAAATTAATTATTCTTAACACCCCGACTCAGTGCAATCAGACTCGGATAGGTTAGGTTAGAAGACTAAGGCGGATGCGAAGCGAAGCGAAGCTCCCGCCTTAGTCTTCGTGGTTCTTTTTTGGGCTCCATCGAGCTTGGTTAGTAGACGCTATTATGAGGTTTAGTTTTAGATTTAATTGTGAATAAAAAATCTGTGTCGTATAAATTATCTTTATTTATATTATGGTGAATAAAAGTTATGGAAAATGGCATTATTGAAAACGAAAATTATGGTAAATACATTTATGGATTTACATAAATTATTATGACACTTGATCGATTATGACCAATGGAATTAGTGAAAGTCATTTTATGTCATTTCACGATTATGGCAACTGAAGCGTTATTTGTAATGAAATTATGGCAAATACCAGTATGGCATATTAAATTATGGCAAACATTAGGAAACCCGTTTTGACCTTAATGTAGCCAAAGCGCATTCTTAATGCCTTAATTATCGAGTAGTTGGACATGAACATTAATGTTAACGCAGGTGGAGCAGTAGCATTATACAGGGTGGAATTTAAAGACGGTAGTTGGAGGGAAAGTACCCTTAATATTGATAATGGCAAGTTTTGCTGAAAGGAAACATTCCTTTATTTTCAAAAGTAAGTAAAACTGCATTTATAGATTTTTGAAAAATCACCTGCTTAAGCCGGGAATCGAACCTAGGAGATGTGAAAAAAAACATCCTGTATTTTATGATACCAATCGAAAGAATCTTTAATAAGGATCAATTTCTTTTAAACAACATAGTATTTTAAAGTAAAGGAAGACCTAGTAAAATAAGTTTTTAGTGTAAAGCTTACTCACTATCTGAAGAAAAATAACAGTGTTATTGAGATTCTTCTCCTTTTTTTAGAAGTTGGTAAAAAAATGTTCTAGTTTCTGTGAATTGGAATATTCGTTCTGGTCACTTAACCAACCAACTTCAAAAAAAAAATAGGAGTTTCTCAATTAGACTGCTTTTTCTTCTTCAGATAGTAAGTAAGCTTTACATTAAAAACATATTTTACTTGATCTTCCTTTATTTTAAGATACTATGTTGCATAAAAGAAATTGATCCTTATTAAAGACTGTTGCGGTTGGTATCATAAAATACAGGATGTTTTTTTTTCACATCTCCCAGGTTCGATACCCGGCTCAAGCAGGTGATTTTTAAAAAATCTTTGAATGCAGTTTTACTTACTTTTGAAAATAAAGGAATGTTTCCTTTCAGTAAAACTTGCCATTATCAATATTAAGGGTACTTTCTCTCCAACTACCGTCTTTAAATTCCACCCTGTATATATAGATTAATCTTAGAGAAAAAGAAGTGAAACATCAAAAACTTATTGCGTTTTTTGGTTAACCGGGGGGGGGGGGGGGGGGGGGGGCGCAGTCTGAGCTTCGCACCCTGGCGCTATATAGCCTTAAGACGGCCCTGCATGTGGTCCCATATACAGGAAGTCAGAATCTGATGCTGGGATCCTGGAGAAATCGAAGAAATCCCTCGAATCGAGGGAATTCCTTAACGATTTACAACAGTTAGATACCTTGTGTTTGGGCTTGATTAATTTGTATTGGGGAGAACATTACCCCTAGACAGATATAATTTCAGTCTACCCGTCACTAAAAATAATGAAAAAAAAATTTTTAACAAAAAAAACCGACTTCAAACAAAAACTAAAAATTGAAAAATAAAATCGACTTAGCACAAAGTAATAGGTCGTATATTTAGATTTATCAGATATTATTGACTGTACCTAATACTGAAGTCGGAGCCAATATTTCTATGAGAGACTAATAATATCTACCTAAACCTATAGTTTTACTTGGCGCCGATTTCAGTATTAGATAGATACATTCAATATTACTTATCTGATAAATCTAAATATACTAGGTACCTATTATTTTGTGCTAAGTTGATTTTATTTTTCAATTTTTAGTATTTGTTTGAAGTCGGTTTTTTTGTTAATGAATCGTTCAGTTCTAGCAAAGATTCTTTCCACTGTATGAGAGTGGCACCTCTGTCCAGCATGTATTGTTCGGGATCGGAAAGGAGAGGGTGAGATGAGGTTTGTTTGTTGTTTTTTCCTCTGTTGCCTGTTATCTTACCCTGGTGGCAGAATAGAATATGATATTTATCGAAATAATGGAAACACTTAATACCTAATGGTCACTTCATGGTCCCGGTTGCTAGTAAAATGGCAGTCGTTAAGCCAAGTTGAAGGCCTTTTAGGCGGCTTAAAAAACTTTAACAGCAGGCAGTCACGTCCTGCGCCTGTCCATCTCAACACGGCAATACGGCTCACCACCTACGTGGGACAAATTCTAAAAAGGGGAAATGTCATAGAATATGCCTCTGCCAACCACTTCGGGGATAAAGGCGTGACCAATTATGTACCTACCTATGTATGTAAAACTTATTTATCCGTTCTCTGCTATTTTGTAATTTTACTGACTTAATTATAATAGAAAATCGGAAGCGATACCTATTTCGATAATAAATATGATCTGCTTGAAATTGCGAGTTAATTCTGACGCTCTGTGTGCATCGTTCCGGGCACAGCGATAATGGCAATCCAATATCGGGGATTAAAAACATCGTTACGAGTTTCCACACACTAAACGAATAGTTTGCAGTCCACAGTATAAAGTGTCCCCAAATAAAAGATAAGCGTAAAAAGGATATCATAGACTTGCAAATCTGGCTATACATTTTTTTAAGTAGGTAGGTATAGTAAGAATTTACTTCTCACAAGTAAGTAGGTTCGCAATAGGTAAATAGCATGGGGATGCAGCATACTTAATGGTAAATGACGTTTTGCAGAACACCAATAAAAATTTTTATACAACGGCTCTATTCCTTGATATGACCCGCGCTTTCGATTTTGTGTCTCACAGACAACTCCTTAACAAGTTGGAACAGTATGGTGTCAGGGGTCCAGCGCTCAATTGGCTACAAACATACTTAGACAGTAGGCTGCAATGAGTTGAGGTGACTCAATTAGACCGCAATAACTGTGTACGGGTGCATAGATCAAATTTCAGTTATAATAGATTTGGTGTACCTCAGGGTAGTGTTCTGGGTCCGTTGATGTTCTTGGTCTACATTAATGACCTGCCGGAAATCACTCCCCATAAGACCATTCTCTTTGCTGATGACGTATCGGTTATAGTGACCACACACAAAGATAGGACATTAATTCAACATAAAATGGACATTTGCAACACATTGACATCAATTACAGAATGGCTAAGTAATAAAAACCTACAAATTAATTTATTAAAGACAAATATTATGAATTTCAATAATTTTAGAACTATGGACATGGATATTAATTATAACGGACAAACTCTTCTGAATGCTACCAATGTGACATTCCTAGGAATCATTATAAATAATAAATTTGATTGGAAAGAACACATCGAGAAGGTTAGTCATAAAATTAATGGTTTTTCATTTGCTCTCTATAAGCTTAGAAGTGTTGCAAGCAGACACACCGCGATTATTGCTTATTTTTCCTATGTTGAGTCTGTGATACGGTATGGGTTGCTCCTCTGGGGTAATGGAACTAACATTGACAAGGTATTCATATCCCAAAAGAGATGTATTAGATCGTTAGGTAATATTGCGCCGGATGTGTCTTGCCGTCCTTACTTTAAATCACTTAAAATATTGACTTTGCCATGTCTATATATATTAGAGGTGGGCAAATTTGTAAAACAGCATCCAAATCTGTTCAAGACCGCTAGAGATCAGTCATGCAGGAGAACTATCAGAAATCCAAATAGGTTAGTCCTAAATATGGTTCCAAGAAGTAGAAGGATACAAAAGAATTCCTATGTAATGTGTATTAAAATATATAATAAAATACCAAACTGCATGAAAAAACTAACATATAAAAGGTTTGTGAGCACCCTAAGTTGCTGGCTGTCTCAGAATTCATTCTATTCAGTGAATGAATTTATGACCTGTAGGAACAATGAATAGTTTTGTGACATATTTTGTGTATTCTTGTTGTGTTTTAGTTTTATTGTATGACATTCCTTGTATCGTAACAATTACATTGCATGCTATTTTAAATGGCTAAATGGACCAGTTCTTATTGTGAGAATACCTACCATAGTATAAAATAAAAATAGGTAAAAAAACTTTTTAATTTAAACGGTTTTATGTTAAACATACATTGCAATGTTTAAGATAAATGTACTAAAAACCAAAAAATAATAAAATAGATACAGTCGTGGGAATTATAAACATATGCATGGACTAGACTAAAATAAAACCGTGGGGCACGTCAATTGTCTACAATCGTTGATTAAAATGTTTATTTTGTAATGTTACACTATAATTAGGCAGTTGTTCAACCGATAACGATGGGCGTGTGATAAGTACGGCTAGAATGTGGAAACAAGCTAGCAAGCTCGATTATAAGCGAGTTTTCGCGGTTTCATATGAGCGAGTAGTACTTTTATCATATGTTTTGTCGATTAAAGACAAACTACGAGCAGTGAAACGATTCCTCGCCAGCCAGCAGTGTGAATGTCCAACGATAAACTAGTTGAAACATTTCTTTTATTTACATGGAGTGTATAACTATTGGAATTTCCATGAGCAAGAAAATAGTGAGTAATTTCCTCACCGTCTGCGGGCCAACTGCCTAACGACGAATTAAACGATTCTTCTATCGCACATTAAGTCGATAATTTGTAGACAATTGACGTGCCCCACGGTTTTATTTTAGTCTAGTCTATGCATATGTTTATAATTCCCACGACTGTATCTATTTTATTATTTTTTGGTTTTTAGTACATTTATCTTAAACATTGCAATGTATGTTTAACATAAAACCGTTTAAATTAAAAAGTTTTTTTACCTATTTTTATTTTCTAGTTTTTAGTTTTTATTTCGCATTCTGTTTAATTCATTTAGTGCTTCATTATTGCAAGGTTTCTTGCCCGTTAGTTTATTGCAGTCCAACTTCTCTATACGTAGTCCCTGCAAAGATCTTACTCTACTAAGAGCCACGTAGGCTTGACCTTCTTCAAACAGTTTCGCACCTAAGTATACGACTGCGTGATCCACAGTGCTGCCCTGCATTTTATGTGTTGTAGAAGCCCATGATAGTATTAAAGGCAACATTATTTTTTTATCCACCCTAATGCCATACAGTTCTCGGCGCGTTTTAACCTTTCACCTTAACTTGGGTGGTGTACCGCTAACGACGTATCATTTTTAGCCACCCTAACGAAACACAGTCCTCAACACGATACAAAATCTTGACTTGGGTGGTGGTTTCAGGCTGGATTAATCAGATACCTAAATTACAGATTCAATTTCTAAATTTAAATCTTATTATTATACGCCATTTAGTGGCTGCGCCCATCTTAAATATTGAGGTTGTATGGTGCATAGTATTCTTCTTGTCAAGCCCTTTTATTTGATACCCATATTGGTGGGATTGTTAAAAAATTGTTATCAGCCATTTGGTAGCGGTTATTGTTTATTGCATGGTAAATTGTATTCTACTTGTTGAGACCTTTCATTTGATACCCATGTTGATGGGATTGATAAAACCTAAGTTATCCGCCATTTTTTAGAGGCCGCCATCTTGGATTTAAATTTTTTATAGTATATTGTATTCTGCTTGTTGAGACCTTTCATTTGATACCCATATTGATAAAACCTACGTTAGCCGCCATTTTGTAGCGGCCGCCATCTTGGATTTCAATTTTTTATAGTACATTGTATTCTGCTTGTTGAGCCCTTTCATTTGATACCCATATTGATGTGATTAATAATAAATAAATTATCCGCCATTTTGTAGCGGCGGCCATCTTGAATTTATAAAGATAATGAATAAACATAATTGTATTGTCATAAAAATCCAAAGTGTATACAAAATTTCAGATTAATCGGTTGACAGGAAGAGGGTGAAATTTGAATTACTAAATTTGACCCAAGAAATAATAAATAAAACAAACGGGGTGAGCTAAATAAAACCGTTTAATATCGTTCAATGTACTCCATTTATGCAATAAAGAATTTGTATTTGTATTTGTATTTGTATTTAAATGTTTATTTAACTTTTTATACGTAGAAATCGTGTATTGATGGTCCAGTGGTTATCTATGACGTCTGACCCGGTATGCCTGAAGACGCAGGTTTGAGTCCTGCTCAAGACCTATAGTTTTTCACATTACATTTGTGATGTAGTTAGAATACTACCTACCTACTTAATGTTTTGCTTCATAAATAAAGTTTTACCTCCTACGTTTTTATTCGAAGATTAGGGTCAATTGCTAATAACATCTTCCTAATAACCAAGGGCGCATAATACAGAAACCTTTTCTCTTTTGTAGATCACACAATAGTAGATTCTGGATCTCATCTTGAAATGGATAATTACTTAAGATTCCCAATAAAATATTACGTAGGTAGGTATTCTCAATACATTCGATGGTTTATTGTCAGGGTCGGCCAACTTGACTAGAATCGAGAACTTTTGTTTACTAACGAAAGCGTGTGTCATCTACCAACTACACACATTTTTGAAATTTTAAATGACATCTAAGCGCACGGCAGTGCGCAGGCCAAGTTCCAGCAACAGGCCGAGCGCATGCCGTACTCTATTTACACGAACTGCTTCGACCCACTTTTGACCCCCCTGTAGCTCAGTGCCTATTGCAAGTACAGAATTAAAATTGTACGTACGTGTTCATATACTAGTACTAAGGCAGTGTACCAAATTTCATAGATGTAGCTTTAGTAGATCCTGAAATATGACCCTGTGAATATAGCTAATTTTGGCTCTGACTGACTCACTCACTGACCGGTCATCAAAACCTCTAGGCCACTTCCAATTGTCCTAGCGTTATGAAATTTGGCACACAGATCGGGTGTTATATGTAGATTAACGAAAAATTGAGAAATTTAAGAAATCGGTCAAGCGTGAGTTGGAAAAGAGTTACAAAGTTTGTATGGGACCACAGGATTCCTTGGTCGGATCTTCTTCAAATTTTGCATAAATCATGTCTAACATAATTGATGGAAGATGTGTTTCGTATTTTATTGAAATTCATTCCAGAACATGGTTAAAAGGGGGTAACAATTATTTTCTTCGGGGGGTTTTGATTCGAATTTGTATCAATACTTCTTAGTGATGAGAGGACTCTTTTGATTTTATTTACTTTTTATTTTCACACATGTCATTTTTAAAAACTCAATCAGATTTGAGAAAGATGTTGTCAAGGTTTTGATTAATGTGAATCAAATGCTCTATACATACAAATTATGGAAAAGTCAATACTGCACATTGAATATTGTTATTCATATTTGTGAAATATTTGGATCAAATCCGTCCAGTAGTTTAGAGATCAGCAAGCATTCTAAAGGATGACTCACGCTAGACCGTGCCGGGTCCGAGCCGAGTGTCGGCTGTAGCACGGTCACCGAGCTGGTTGCATTCACGACTGCTCGGGCGAAGCTCGGCGGTACTGTATTCATGCAACGGGCCGTGGCCGAGCCGAGGCGGGACCGAGTTGTTTCCGAGCGCTTTCCGTAGATCGGCTGTCACTCAGTTGCCACTCGGTTTAACGCGTAGATTTAGCGCGAAAAATTCTAAATCTATGGTTTAACGTGAGTTTGTTCACACAAAATATATATAATATTGACCTTGCTGCGGCCGGCACTCGGCTCGGACCCGGCAAGCGTGAGTCATCCTTTTTAGGGCTCCGTACCCAAAGGGTAAAGAACGGGACCCTATTCATGAGACGTCGCTGTCCGTCTGTCTGTCTGTCCGTCAGGAGGCTGTATCGCATGAACGGTGATAGCTAGAGAGTTGAAATTTTCACAGATTATGTGTTTTTGTTACCGCTATAACAACAAATACTGAAAACAAAAACATAATAATATTTAAGGTTGGCTTCCATATAACAAACGTGTTTTTAGCGATTTTGTCTTATATATTCGGTAATAAGGTATCCTTCACAATTTAAATACGTTAGTTAATTTGAACATTTCATCAAGATCATTCATTCCCTTTACACTATGCAAATTCAATGAATACTTTAGGAGGTATAGCACAATCAAATGTTGCTCAATGAAATTAATTTCGTGTCGCCATGATTGAACACTATACGGGTCACATACTAACTTATTTTTCGACTTTCATCGTAAATATTTGTTCTTTAAAAAGTGAACAACGCTTTCAGCAGATTACTTTAGGTAGGTGTAATATTTCAAAGATAGCTATTACATAGGAAATAGTAAACAAATAGTCCATATTTTAGATTTTTCTCCAGTATAAACAATTGACGTACAAACACACAATTTATGTTGTAGACGTAGATATCGTGTTAATAATGTCATCATTCAAATGTCATCAATATTCTGAAAAAGAAATTAAACATAGAGTTCACAAACTCTTTTTGAAATATATACTGTACCTACCGTAGAGGATCTATACAAGGATAGTTAACACTATAGAGCAACGCGACCTGTCTACAGACGCGCGTTGTATAACACTATAGAGCAACGCGAACTGTCTAAAGACGCGCGTTGGATAACACTATAGAGCAACGCGAACTGTATAAAGACGCGAGTTGTATAACACTATAGAGCAACGCGAACTGTCTAAGACGCGCCGCGTTGCTATGTGTTAATAGGTAATGAGGGCAACCAGTAGACGCTTGAAATACTCACAGAATATCGAGCATTGTATTTTCATAAAAAAATAATAATTGAAACAAAATGGACCTTTACTGGGACATCCTTTCGAGAGCTTGTCTTGTTGAGAGAGAGGAGTCCGGCATATCATCCATTAAGGATTTTCCATCTCGTTAAATAAAAAGAAAAAGGGGGGCTCCCATGCAACAAATAGGTACGACTTTTTGTTGTTTTTTTGATATGGAACCCTCCGTGCGGGAGTCCGACTCGCACTTGGCCGGTTATATTCTAAACATAAGCTATATTTTAATGTTATGACATTAATATACATTTATATATAATCACACTAGGTAAGCAGAAGGCTAATAAACTATGTAAATTGGGGATTAACCTATCGGATTGATTAAACTGAAAATTTTGCACGAATATTGTTAAGAAGTATGTAAGCTGTAAACGTGGACTTCATATTATAACGCTTGAGTTGGCTTAATCGAAAATCGTTTTTTTTATAAAAATATTTATGAATCAGTGATAAAATGAGAATACAATGAGGAGGGGGGGGGGGGGAGAAGAGGGGGAGGGGGTATAAAATAATGTCATGTATACATAATGCACACGTTAAAGCTTATTAAATAAAAAATAGGTACGGTTTCTTGAAAAAAAGTATTGAAATCCCACCAAAAACATCCCTGTTAAAAAGGAGGCCAAGTTCCTATGGGCCCGCCTAAAAAAGGGTTGAAATCCAATCCAATGCCAAGTTTAGATGTACTTTAAAATCGATCATAATCATCTTCATCAACAGCCTAATCCACTGGTAAACATTTGCCATTCCCCAGAGACGCCACCACACTCAGACCTCCACCTTTCGAATCCAGCCATTACCCACCACCGCATTCACGTCAACGGTCCATATGGCCGAAATTCACTTTACCATACACTCAACTTAAAATATGGTGTAGTTGTGAAAATACGTAGGTACCTACTTGGTTAAAAATATCTAAAATAATGATACTTCTAAATTAGAACTTGGCAGGTTAATTTAATTATATACATAATAAATTTAATTATACAATTAATCAAGTGTTACGTTACATAGTTCCTAATTAGTAACCATTAGCCCATAGGAACTTGGCCTCCTTTTTAACAGGGATGTTTTTGGTGGGATACTATATACAATACATGTCGTATTCTTTGCCTTGCTATGATCGACTATAAGTCGACCACAATCGAACAGTCGATCGGTTGTAATGCACCATACCCTCCGCTGACTAACCCAATTGATCCACTAAACCTTGAGGCGAATATGGACAAGAAAGTATCCATCAGCGGCTTCTGGGTTGGTCCACCTTCTTTTTGTGTGGAAATTTCCACAAATGTCATGCTGGGCATAAACCGACTAAAACCCGTTTCGGTCCCTATTGTTTTCGGTCCCTATGGTTCTTCTTAAATGTTCCCAAAAGTACGAGAAATATTTGATTGTATTACGAATAAAATAATACGGAATGATTTCATCTCCATTCCATGTAATTTAACGACATAGGCATAATATATTATTGAAAGAAAATATATCAAGAACTTATTTCAATTTTCCAGACGATTGGGTAATGTTTCGGTGATTCCATCAAGCTAAGTTATTGAATGGTATTACTTATTCAGTGAATGTATTTCGACTTAGGCCTAATCTTATATCAATTCTGGTATCACATTGAGGGTTAATTCGTGTGGGGAGTATGGAGAGTATCGTGTCTCAAAGCTCATACATTTTTGATGTATTTTTCTTGTTTGCGAATTTTGTTCAAGAATGTTGGCAATGATGTTTTAGGACTGACTTTCGACTTAGTTTTATGATTAACTACCCTTCGAACCCCTCACTGTGGCCAAGACACCTTTAGCCATCGTTGATCACTTGTGTGAGTCTGTGCGACTGGCAGTGAGTAGTCTCTCCGCATCCTGTGCATCCCATCTACTATTCGCCTGCTACCTTAGGTCGCATGGTGCAGGCATCCTGAATTTATCTACTTATGTATCTATTGCATCTATCTACTTATGTACATAATTATGTATCGAACGTCACCACACTAGGTATATGAGAGGTTGGGGCCTTAAAGTACCTATTTGGTACTTTAGGGTTCAGAAGGGTTAGGGACTTAGTATGATAGGTAGGTACGTTAGGGTTGAAATCACGTTATACGAGGTAGAATAGGGCTCTAGGGTAATTAGGCACGTTAGGGTTCGGTAGTTTCTTACTATATAGTCGTGAGCATACAGCGTGTTACCACTAAGGTGACGACTGTACCCTATGCCTTGTGAGTTTGCCAATACCTATTTTTTCAGTTAACCAGCAACTAAACACGACAGTGCAGTCCTTTTTTTGATGATAATTAAAGAGTTTACTCCTGACTTTAAAAAAAAATTGTTTAATTGGCAAAACACTCTCCGTCTTCATAGAGCAAAAGTATCTACCTACTTTGGAAGTAGGTAGGTTCTTTTGCTCTGTTGTTTAGTTCAGTTTCAGCTTTCATACTCATACAATAGTCACACCGTTTCCCTGAAGAGGTAGGCGCTTTTCAACTCTCCATCAGTTGCAGTTTGTATCCATAATGTTGGTTCTGTTCGTAAAAGAAACAAAAATGATGACTCATCATTTGTTTACAGTTGCTTACGCAAGGTATTCTTAGCCATAATTAATGTTTCAGAGTTCTCAATCAGACTCCAGTCGCTGCCATGGGCTTTGCAATGCGTACCTAGGTACCTAATTTACAAGTCAGTAGCACGAGTACCTACCGACTCATGTGTTAGTAGTATGTTATGTATATCGCGAAACTTAGGTAGGTAAGTTTATCAAACACAAATATACAACGCAGTCCGAGCCCCCGGTATTTTACTAGTTAATCTACAAATAAGATTCAGCCAGCTATATAAATTGTTATTTGGGTCACTAATTAAGGACCAAGTAACCCTCAGGGTATCGGATGGTACTAATTACATCATCTATATTGTCTCGGTAATTCCCCTTATGTCCATAAGGAACTGAATTCCGGAAAATTAGGGCTTTATTGACTGACGGCCCGTACCTTGAATGTTTACTGCCGTTTGGGGTTACGTAATTGAAGTCTAGTGGGTTCTTCATAGGTAGAACCAATTTATCTTATAACGGAATTATGTTCCCCGTAACACAGGTTTTTCCTAGCTCGGGGATCACAGTATAATTGTAATTTTTGTGTGTCAAACATTTTTGCAATTAATTCTTTTGTATTTAGCTGTCATAACCTTTGCCAATAAATGATCATATTTTATTTTGAACCTATCCAGAACCAGTAGCTATTAAGATTGGTTTAAATGTTGTATTTAAAAGACGTTTTGTTAGACTGAAGAAAATTTCGACAGCCGCTACCAACATTATCGAAGCTACAAATCGTACCTACGTACTACTAATAACTAATACAATTATTATTTTTTTCGACTGCCTCTGTGGCGCAGTCGGTAGAGATACTGCCTGCGGCGCTGGAGGTCGTGGGTTCGATTCCCACCGGAGACAAATATTTGTGTGACCCATAAATGGTGTTTCTATGTATAGTATGTATGTATGTATTTAAAAGTATATAAGTATTAATATCCGTGGTCTGATACCCATAACACAAGCAGGTTATTCCTAGCTTACTTTGGGATCAGATAGCGTTGTGTGAAATGTCCGTTAATATTTATATTTATTTATTATCTTTGGTACTCTACTACTAATCATACTAGCTACTAACGTACTTTACAGTAGAGCTGTTGAAAATAATATTTTGACTTGTAATGATAAATTAAAATAATGAAACGTCTTTAAACTATTCGCCAGTAAATTTATGTGTTATCTGGATACTATATCTGAATTAAATTATTGCATGTTTGATGATGTTGCCAATAAATGCGGCGTTTCACTGTTTTTTTTTAAATTCCAGATTATAGTCTATCCTTGTACAAAATTTCAGCCAGATTCGTTCAGCCGTTGGAGCGTGATTGAGTAACAAACATCCAGACACCCTGACATCATTGTCCGTAATTTGAATTACGATTTGATACTATTGCAATGTAAAAATATGGAGGTATACTCTTTAAAAAAGACAGTCAAAACGCAGGTGAGGTTCTCGCTAGTAGGTACTTCAACATAATAATGTCTCTTTGTTGCAATAACAGATTGAATTCAAAATATAAAATTGGCAGAAAGCACTACTAAATGGATCCACGCTTATAAGGATTACACGAAATGAAATATATTTCGTATTTTCTGAAACTAAAACTGTTTGTGGAGCAATATCTCATCTCAGCGGCCAATGAAAAAGTTTTAACGTTCAAATATTATGATATAGCTGAAGTGTGCATTTTGCGATATCTGTTGTACGGCGATCGTAAAGTTCCCGATAGTCGAGTTATGAGACCATCTTCATTGGACTTTGGTATCAGTTTTAAATTTATTATCCAATTTTATGTACAATATATTTTCTCTATTTATTTTGTAGCTTTAGACTGCCAAGTTTAGTTTATTAATTTCGAAATTGATAGTAAAAAAAGGATTCACATTTTGATAGAACTTAGTTGTACGTTAGCTGGTGTACAAAATATTTTAATAACAAAAATACATATTTATTTTGCTGAAAGATGGTAGCACCTTCTAACTTTCTACTGAACTAGCAGACGTCATGCGGTTTCACCCACGGAGCTCCCGTTCCCGTGGGAATATGGGAATAAAATATTGCCTATTTTCACCAGGGATAGTGTAGCTTCACAACAGTGAAAGAATTTTTCAAATCGGTTCTGTAGTTTCGGAGCCTATTCAATGCAAACAAACAATCAAATCTTTCCTCTTTATAATATTCTATATACTGAATATAATATTAGTGTTTCCAACTTCAGCTTACTGGTTTTAAAGCAATATTCTTTCCTATGTGAAATACCAGTTTTAGTACAATTATGCCTTGTCAGAGTTTTTTTTTACTCGGACTGACTAAAAGACTAAAGTGTTCCCACCTCTCCATCTACTAGGGCCATCCCTAGGGCTCCTAGGAAGGTTGTCAAGGATTCCAATCGCCCTGACTACGTTAGTCTCAAATCCACAAATCTGTATTGACAAAATGAAGGTTTATCTAAAAATAAAGTAGAGATTATGAGTCGGAGACAAAGTAATACAAATATAATTGTATTTACTACTAAATGAGAGGATGGATGTAATTTGTCCATTCACTTTAGTTACCTACGTTTAGGAGTAAAAGTTACCTATAGTCTGAACAAATAAATTAACAATCCTAATATTTTATTATAAAGTGAAAAAAGACATCTTGGCCCAGACGGGACTTGAACCCGCAACCTTTACCTTTGCCTAATCCAGGGCAATGCTCTAACCAATTGAGCTACGGGAGCCGTACTGATACAAGTTGAAATTCTCAGAGTTGTTAAGTAGCTCGATAGATGGCTCTGTGCCATACTCTTAAATGGCGGTTACAATAAGGTGAAGAATTTCAACTTGTAACAGTACGGCTCCCGTAGCTCAATTGGTTAAAGCATTGCCGTGGATTAGGCAAAGGTTGCGGGTTCAAGTCCCGTCTGGGCCAAGTTGTCTTTTTTCACTTTATAATAAAATATTAGGAAAAAGTTAGCATACTAATTGCTTTAAATATTAAAAACTAGCGGAGCCCGCAACTTCGTTTACGTCACATAAGGTGTATGAAAGGAAAGGTATTTCTTCATCAGAGTCATCAAGCAGCGTCTGAAACTGCCCTGTTTGCTTAATCATAAAAGAGCTTAATGGTTAAGTCTATTTTTAAACAATTCAGTCCGCGCCGAAGGCGTGGACTGAATTGTTTAATCATTAAGCTTCAGTTTAATCATTAATTGTTTAATCATTAAGCATCAGTCTTAATCATTAAGCTCTTTTATGATTAAGCCAACACGCCAGTTTAGGTTCATTCACATTCAAAGAAACCCCTACAATTAAAATTTTCAAAATATCTGATTCTTAAAAGTGTTCTCTTTTATTTCTAAACCGATTTACATAAAACAAACGCTAAATGTTAACTGGAGCAAACCTCAACACAAAGTGTAATACAAATACAAAATATAAATAAAAAAAACCGCATTGCAATCGGTTGAGCAGTTACTGAGATTAGCGTGCACAACCGTACAGACAAACAGATATACAGACATACAGACATACAGACAAACAGAGCTTTCTGAAAATATTTTTAAAATTAATAAGTTATTTAGTATTTAAACCAACTAAAACCAATATCATCGCATTAATAGTGTCCTTAAATAGTCAGATAATATAATAAAAGTGTTCTGTCCGTGTATTTTGGTGTAAAAAGTGACGAGTCAGGTAACCGGTTTTTTTTCGAATTTTGAATGCTTTCTTTTCACGCAAATACATACTAAATCGACTGTTTCTTGTAAGTAGAATTATTATACTTGTATAAGCGTTTACTCGACGTTGACGACGGTCGGTGTATTTGCGTAAGTACATAAAAATATTAAGTATAATTTATTGCCGGTACATAACCTTGTTACTTCTTACCATTAAACTGTACAAAGAGCTCCATCATCAATATAATTCGCTTATAATTGCACTTACTCATTAATAATATGAATACCCGTAGTCGCAGAGCTCTCGGCCGCCAGCAGGAGGAAACCAAACTTCAGTTGGTGTTGCTGGAGCTTAAATCTAAAACGGAGCTCTGTGTACAGTTGGAGAAAGAAAGAGAAGAAAATGAAAACCTATTGATAAACGCTCTGAATGACACAAAAAAATTAAAATGCGAATTATCAAGACTTCATGTAAGTTACGATGACATTGTTGCGGAGCGGGACCACCTTCAGTCAATTGTAGATAGGTTCCAAGAGTGCAGTGACGAGTATGAGAAAACCTTGAGGAGGACTACCTTTCTGGAACAGGAGCTAAGGGATGCCCAGGGACAAATCTCACACCTGGAAGAAGCTGCTGAGAAAGTTACTGCTCTAAAAACTGATAATCTTTATAGTGAGTTAATGAGTGGTATCTCGCAGTTTATTCCTTCTGCAAATTCTCAAAACCTGGACTTGACTACTATAGATCTTACAGGTGACAGTCCATATCAACGGGACAAGTCGGTTTTGTTTTGCAGCAGAAATAAACTAAAAAAATATCTAAAAATTAAAAAGTTCATACAGAAATCAAAAAAGCAATTAAAATTCCATAAAATGAGAATCAAGAAGTGTAAAAATATAGGTTCTGGTTTAAAATTTAGAGAACAAGCTAAATTGTCAATGTTAGAGCTGGAACAAAGTCATTTAAAATATTGCACTGACACACAAAAATTAGAATCAAAAATACAAAGTTTGCAATTTGAGCTACAATATATGACTAAAAAATATGAATGGTCCCTTAAGGACTTTACTAAATGTTCTGTAACCATAGATAAGGTACTCAAAACATCAAATGATAACACTGAGCGCCTTAATTGTTTCCTAAATGACCACTTATGCAATATTAACTGCCCTAGAGCAATTGAGCCGGTGGAGGCTCAGGGTGAACCGGTTACCGCTAAGCCCTTAGCTCCCATTACTACGTGCCCGCCCAGTACATCAATGGATATATTGTGTGACAGTGTAAATAATAGTAATCGTTGTACTAAATATATTGTATTTAGTGATGATATTGGTACCAATCTAAGTTCATTTTTAAAACAAAACTTAAATTCAAGTTATTACTCGGTTATTAATAATTGCTATCCGGGTGCTTCATTAAGTGATATTATGCAAAAGATATTAGAATATAAATTTGAAGCTAACAGTAAAATAATAATTTTCTGTGCAAACAGGGGCAAAATTAGCAATGATGATTTGTCCCTATACATGAATTACATTTTAAACTTAAATGTCATACAAGTTGTAATGTTCACACTTCCATTTATAAAAGGTGTGCCAGACTCGGAAAATTCATTTAGATATAAGATGAATTTACGTTTAAACTTAATAAGTCAGTATAATAATAAATTCAATGTAATTGACTTTAATTCTGTATTTGACACAAATTTGTCACATAGCAAGTATAAAGTCTATAATAATCACAAGGGTAGGTATTGTCTACCCAAATACTATAAAAGACAAATAGCAAGTTTGCTATTCAATTATTTTTACTCTATAGCCAAAAACTTGGCTGACAAAACTGCTTTATTTGAGCAGAGTAGATTTAGGACTTTGGAATCGGTTCCAAGTAATTTAAATTAACTTCTGGGACAACAGAGGATTTACCCTCTAGCCAAAATTGTGAATTGATAGAGTTGAATTTAATTGCAAATCATAACTATATCGGAAACTGTCCTCCGAACAAAACTAATTTAAAAAATGTAAATTGTATCAGCCTGGTGCATTATAATATAGCAACATTAACGCAGGTCAAAGAGTTTGAATTGGAGCTGTTCATGAGCTCAGAAAATATTGAAATTGTTTGTCTTACAGAACATATGCGTAAGGAGTATGAGCTCATGTTCAGCTTCAGTAGTCACCGGGTTGGTAGTGCGTTCTGCAGGGTCAACACAACACAACACGGGGGGGTTCGTTGATTTTATTAAATAAGAAGTTAAAGTATAAGGAACGGAAAGATGTTGTGTCCCTCTCTGTAGAGTGTACAGTTGAAATATCGTGCGTAGAATTGGAGCAATTCATAGTAGTATGCGTATATAAACCTGGAGTCTCACCCTTTTGTGAGTTTGAGGAAATAATGGATAAAGTGCTATTTAAACTTGGAAAAACTAATAAACACCTAATAGTGTGCGGTGATTTTAATGTTAATATACTTATAATACACGTCAGACCAATGATATCTTAAATTTATTTAAATCACACAATCTCACTAACTTATTTTTAGAGCCTACTAGATATTGTGATACAACAGCTACTTGTCTGGACAATATATACAGTGATATGTTGCCAGAAAGTAAGAGTATTATAAATAAGATAAAATCAGATCATACTGGGCAAATAGCATCTTTCAAGATCACAAGAGTAAAAGTTAAAAGACGTAAAATATTATGTAGACCAGTAACTAGTGACCGCTTGGAATGTTAAGCAGTTTTAGACACTCGCTTAGATTCAAATGTAATGTATAAGTTATTTTTTGATTCCTTTTACAATGAGTTCAACTCCATATTCAAGTCTAAGGAAGTCACAATCGGAGACAGGCCAGCCTTCAGTGAATGGGCCACTGAGGATATACATAAAAGTAGACAAAAACTGTATGAACTATACTCAGAAAGACAGCTTAATAGAACAGATGAATTTCTAAATTATGTTAAAACTTATTCAAAAAAGTTTAAAGCAGACTGCTTAGCGGCCAAAAGAAAGTATATAAGTAATAAAATTATCAACAGTGTAGACAAAGTTAAATCTACTTGGAAAATAATTAACGCAGAAAGAGGCCAAGCAAAATCAAATGATAATAATTTTAAACTTAAAGTAAATGGTAACATCATTACAACAGACGCCGAAGTCGCTAACGAATTTGAACATTTTTTCTCTCGAATACCAGTAGATTTGACCAGAGCCCTAGGTTCTTCTACCCCAATAGCAGAATCCTTGTTAAAAGCAAATGTTCCTTGCTGTAATGAAATATTCAAATTCAGTAAAATTAGTATACACACTATCATAAAAACTTTTAAATCTTTAAATATTAAGAAAACGGCTGACCTCTGGGGAATTTCTGTACATTTAGTTAATTCGTTAATTGAAATGGTTGCCCCTGAATTATCAATAATATTTAATAATTGTGTTGATAGTGGTGTGTTTCCTGACTTAATGAAGTTTAGTAAAATAACTCCTCTGTTTAAATCGGGTAGCACCTCGGATCCGTCCAATTTTCGTCCTATTTCTGTACTACCCACGTTTAGTAAAATCTTTAAAAAGGTAATGCTTAATCAAATGCAAAATCATTTTAATACAAATAAACTATTCCATACTAAACAATTCGGTTTCACGCGCGGTCGGTCTACCACGGATGCTGGAATCAAATTATTAGAGTGTATATATGAGGCCTGGGAGGAGTCGTATGATGCTTATGGTGTATTCTGCGACTTATCTAAGGCCTTTGATTGCGTCCAGCATCAGACTTTAATTCAAAAACTTGATCATTATGGGATCCAGGGGACGGCCTTGGATTTAATTAGTTCTTACCTAAGAGATAGAGTACAGAGAGTAGTTATAAATGGTAAACAGTCACATGGGTCTGCTGTAACAATGGGGGTGCCTCAGGGTTCAATTCTGGGACCTTTTCTATTTTTAGTGTACATAAATGATCTCCCTCACCTTATAAGAGAAGATCACGAGGTAGTTTTGTTTGCTGATGACACATCTTTAATATTTAAAGTTGAACGTGGACAACGCAATCTTGACGAAGTAAACAATGCCCTCTCTAGGGTAGTCCACTGGTTTAACGCAAATAATTTATTGTTAAATGAAACTAAAACAAAATGTATTAGATTCACCTTGCCAAATGTTAGGCTCGTTAACACCAGTATTAGGATTAGGGATGATCAAGTAGAATTGGTCGATGAAACTGTCTTTCTGGGCATAAAGTTAGACTCCAACTTGCAGTGGGGGCCTCATATCGAGAAAGTCTCGGGCAGACTGAGCTCTGCAGCCTATGCCGTTAAAAAGATCCGACAACTGACAGACATTAGAATAGCGCGTCTTGTCTACTTTAGCTATTTCCACAGTGTCATGACCTATGGCATACTATTATGGGGTAACGCTGCCGACATCGAATGTATCTTTGTGTTGCAGAAAAGGGCTGTCCGGGCTATCTATGGTATGGGGTTTCGGGAGTCATTAAGAGAAAAGTTTAAAGATATCAACATCCTTACTGTGTATTCACAGTACATATATGAAAACTTATTATATACTCATAAAAATAATAGTAAATTTATTAAAAATAGTGATATCCATAACCTAAACTTAAGAAATAAGAATAAATTGGCTGTACCTAGATTTAGGCTTAATAAAATAAGCAATTCTTTTGCGGGCAATTGTATTCGAATGTACAATACATTGCCGACAGCCATAACAGGTTTGTCAGTTAATAAATTTAAAAAACTAGTAAAAATTAAATTGTGCCAGAAAGTTTATTATAGCATTAAAGACTTTCTAGAAGACAAGACTGCCTGGCAGTGACACGAATTGCTCCTTTCTACATTTAAAAAAAACTGTATTAGATACTAAGATGAATAAGAGGGACTGGACTGAGTTTCTTGGGGTGTTCTTCTCAGTCTGTAGCATTTCCGAACCCCCGGTAGAGTCACAAAAATTTTGACAAACCTAAATATTTTTTTAAAAAATTTCAAAGGGAATAAATTTTATTTTATTTTATTTATTTTATTTTATTTGGTTTCCGAACGTACAGGTCGTTGTCTTGGGTACTGAACGGCGAACAGACATTATAATGTAGATGCGATAAACATTCAAAAAAATAGGTGCAAGCAATTCTTTACCTTAGGGACATGCATAATATTTATTTATTTTTTACATATTCATGATCAGTGATGTCTATAAACGCCAAAAAGCATATTTTTGGAGAAGTGTTATTAAGGTCGAGATTTGCTTGCACCTATCTTTTTGAATAGCAATCGCGCATCTAGATTACAAAATATAGCTGTAAGTAATTTTTGACCTTATTAACTTGCTTATAGTCTTTTGTTTTACTGATCTGCATGTTTTTTCGATTGTCATTTGTTTATCCGACCGTCATTTGTTATGCCGATCGTCGTTTGTTTTACAGATCTTCATTTGTTTTTTTCGATCGTCATTTGTTTATCCGACCGTCATTTGTTTTATAGATCTTCAATTGGTTTTTTCGATCATCATTTGTTTATCCGATCGTCATTTGTTTTATAGATCTTCATTTGTTTTTTCGACCGTCATTTGTTTATCCGATCGTCACTTGTTTTTTCGATCATCATTTGTTTTGCCGATCTTCATTTACATTTTTTTTCATCTGTTTGTCGTCATTTGTTTTTTTTTTTCATTTGATTTTCGTCGAGGGGGACGAAAGGGGGACGAATGGCACTTAATCGAAGATCATATTCCCATTCGTCCCCTCTTGAATTAGGAGGGGGACGATCGGGAACTGATTAAATATTATTTTTGTGAATTCCCGTTCGTCCTCCTCGGGGGGACGAAGTCAAGGGGACGAACGGGAATACTCCGTAGGAAGGAGTCCGGCGTAGCGTCTATATGAATTTCTGTGCGTTAAATTAGACTATACAAAGTTCGCCGAAACTGCTATTGCGAATAAAAGTAAAATCGGATTAAGCTTAGTAACCTGTCTTTCCTCGTGCTACGTTGTAAAATAGCCTAGTGATGACATTAGGGTGTCGAATTTGTCTTCTTATATTCCCAACCGGCACACTTCCGATATACATCCCTTCATTTTACAAATTACACAAAATAAATTATAATAATTTACACTTTATCTCTTTAAAAAACATCTTGAAATGGTCCTTATTACTTTAGCCTTTAAAGGTACCTCTATTTATAGTCCTTGCGTCTAGGAAGCGAGAGTCCTTGCGTCACTGTTTAGATGGCGCAAGGAGGCACTGGATCGGGGCCAAAGGCCTGCGCCTCGAGAAATCGAGGCCCAGCGGACCCTGCTCCACCAGGAAACCGTGGAGACATGGAAGGTGCGACTTGAGCAACCAAAGGGGGGATTCGCCACAATCGCGGCCGTCAGACCGGTCATGGACGAGTGGCTGGAGAGGAGACACGGTGCTCTCTCCTACCGGCTGTCACAGATACTAACCGGGCACGGTAGCTTCGGTAGGTATCTGTGGCGAAGACACCGGGAAACCACGGCCGAGTGTCAGCACTGCGAGGACCGCAGCGATGACACAGCGCTCCATACGCTGGTGGAGTGCACTGCGTGGGCGCAACAGCGCCAGGTCCTCGTAGTGGGTCTGGACGTGGACACTCTCTCGCTCGAGACCATGGTGCGAGCCATGCTCTCCAGCGGGAGTAAGTGGGACTGCGCCGCCTCTTTCTGCGAGCAGGTCATGCTCGTGAAAGAGGCGGCGGGGCGGGTACGGGAGAGAACTCTTCCCCCCGAGTTCCGCAGTCGGCGGCCTGGACGCCGCCGACGTGTCTTCGCCGAGGACTATCGGCCTCCATGACCGGGGGTCTGAGGACGGTGAGAGAGTCGCTCACCGTCCTTACAGAAGCAGGCCCATGACGGCAGCGTGACGTGAGGAACTCACGCACGACCCCCCTTAGAAGCGGGATCACACCCGAAACCCACCCCCAAAGACGCGGATTAGCACCCGAACCACCCCCTGGGCGAGGCTGCAGAGGCGGCTGTAGGTCTGTTGGGAGTCCTGGGACATCCTTCCGAGGGCTTACCCGGGGCTCACAACCATAGGCTGTTGGGCGTTGCGTGAGGTTTTTTAGTCGGTAGGAGTCCGGCATAACATCCATGAGGATTTTCCCTCACGTAAAATAAAAAAAAAAAAAAAAAAAAAAGGCTGCCTGGCAGTGACACGAATTGCTCCTTTCTACATTAAAAAAAAACTGTATTAGATACTAAGATGAATAAGAGGGACCGGACTGAGTTTCTTGGGGTGTTCTTCTCAGTCTGTAGCATTTCCGAACCCCCGGTAGAGTCACAAAAATTTTGACAAACCTAAATAATTTTTTAAAAATTTCAAAGGGAATAAATTTTATTTTATTTATTTTATTTTTATTTTCAGACAAAAATTCTAAAAATCATTGTTTTGGGTTCTATTGCGTTCATAAAGCCCCCCTATAATATTTTTTCTTATATATCTTCCATGTACAGACAGCGACCTGTTACGATTTTTAACCGACTTCAAAAAAGGAGGAGGTTCTCAATTCGTACGCTATGTTTTTTTTTGTATGTATATTACGCAATAGCAGCGCCAATTATGAATGGATTTTGAATTTTTTTTTTTGTTTGAAAGAGGTTACTTCTGAGGTGGTCCCATATCCAGGGTATCAGGATCTGATACTGGGATCCAGGAGAAATCGAGGGCAACCACCGAAAATTGTAGGGACAACTAGTGCGTTTGTTAAATTTTTGATTAAGAGCTTTAATGTACTAAAATTTAATGAAGGTCTGGACTCGATCTGATGATGGAACCGAAAGACAGTCGAGGGAATTCCTTAACGATTTACTGCAGCTATCTTGTGTTTCGGCTTGATTGGTTTGTGTTTATGAGAACTTTACACCTAGATAGATATACATTTCGGTCCACCCGTCACTTAAAATAAAAAAATAAAAATTTTAAATAAAAAAATAGAACCGACTTCATACAAATCTTTAAATATAAAATTTACCTAGCACATAGTAATATGTATTTTGATTTATCACATTTTATTTAATATAATATTGAAGTTGGTGCCATTAATAATACCTACCTCAACCTATGGGTTTACTTGGCGCCGACTTCAATATGATCATCAATCAATACATATAATAAAATCGTAACAGGTCGCTGTCTGTACATGGAAGATAAATAAGAAAAAATATTATAGGGGGGCTTTATGAACGCAATAGAACCCAAAACAATGATTTTTAGAATTTTTGTCTGTTTGTCTGTATGTCTGTATGTCTGTATATCTGTATATCTGTTTGTCTGTACGGTTGTGCACGCTAATCTCAGTAACCGCTCAACAGATTGCAATGCGGTTTTTTTTATTGTGTTGAGGTTTGCTCCAGTTAACATTTAGCGTTTGTTTTATGTAAATTGGTTTAGAAATAAAAGAGTTATAACACTTTTAAGAATCAGATATTTTGAAAATTTTAATTATAGGGGTTTCTTTGAATGTGAGTAAACCTAAACTGGCGTGTTGGCTTAATCATAAAAGAGCTTAATGATTAAGACTATTTTTAAATAATTCAGTCCGCGCCGAAGGCGTGGACTGAATTGTTTTAAAGCCGAAGGCGTGGACTGAATTGTTTTAAAATAGACTTAATCATTAAGCTCTTTTATGATTAAGCAAACAGGGCAGTTTCAGACGCTGCTTGATGACTCTGATGACGAAATACCTTTCCTTTTATACACCTTATGTGACGTAAACGAAGTTGCGGGCTCAGCTAGTATTGAATAAAATCTGATAAATAAAAATACATATTACTATGTGCTAGGTAAATTTTATATTTAAAGATTTGTATGAAGTCGGTTCTATTTTTTTAACCGACTTCAAAAAAGGAGGAGGTTACTCAATTCGACCGTATATAAGTTTTTTTTTATTTTTTTTTATGTTTGTTCGCGCAGAACTCCGTCGTTTATGGACCGATTTGAAAATTTTTTTCTTCGTTCGAAAATAGAGAGTCCCAAGGTGGTCCCATTTTTAGGAATTTAGGATCTGATGATGGCATCCTGGAGAAATCGAAGGAAACTTTTAAAAATTGTAGGGGCATCTAGGGAATTTGTAAATTCTTTTATTAAGGGCTTTGAAGTAGTACAACTTAATGAAGGTCTGGAGTCGATCTGATGATGGAGACGAAAGACAGTAGAGAGAATTCCCAAACGATATACAGCAGTTACCTTGTGTTTGGGCTTGATTAATTTGTACTGTCGAGAACTTTACAACTAGATAGATAGATTTTCAGTCAACACGTCACTAAAAATAGTGAAAAAAAAAATTTTTAACAAAAAAGAAACCGACTTCAAACATAACTAAAAACTGAAAAATAAAATTTACTTAGCACAAAGTTAGTATATTCTGATTTATCAGATATCATTAAATATAATACTGAAGTCGGTGCCAATATGACTATGTGAGAGATTAATAATGCCTACCTAAGCCTACATAGTTTTACTGGGCACCGATTTCAGTATTATATTTAATGATATCTGATAAATCAGAATATACTAACTTTGTGCTAAGTAAATTTTATTTATTTAAAATTTTTATATTATATGTATTGATTAACAATCGATTTGTTCTATGAGTATCGTAGAGCGATATACAGCTACGGCATTGTATCAACACTGCTACTGCTACGTATGTGCTACGGTGCGAGCGTAGCAAATCGTAGCATGATTTGTATTATTTTTGGTTTGAGCAAAATTAATTGTTGGTGCCATGGGTTTTGTGTAAACATGATGATAACATGTTACGATATATTGACTCACGGTTTCGAATCCGTGACTTTGTATAAATGCTTTGTATGCCTAACGCAGTGATCATTCTAAAACTGAGCAAGTAGGGATAAGAGCGGTATTTTTTTTTAAGCTCGTTCGCTTTTAAGAGAGATGCCACACATAAAACTAACTATACACGTATAGAGGGTAATTTCACCATGTATACCTAATAACATTTTATGAGTTACCTCGTTAACTGAACTCCAAATTAATTACTAATTTATACAGGATCTAACAAAGCCTGTTTAACTTAATTTATATTAAACAAGAATGTTTACCTGAGACGTGTACTTTACTGTCAAGCTAACAGGCTTTTGAACATTTAATAAAGAACATGTTCCTCACCTTGATATTAGAAGCTACATAATTTTCATTAATTATTTAAAAAAAAACATTTTCACAGTGACAGAGTGAATTTAAAAGACAATTTGATTTGAAACGGTACTTAAGTTCATGGCCTGTTAGCTTACAGTAGCAACGGTCTATCCATCTGATACTTAAAACACAAAGCAAATTTGTGGGGGTCGTGCCTCTGGCCCTTCGAGGAGAGGCCCATCTCTAGGCGCCCTTTGAGGGGACGCAGTGTTTTATCTTCTTGTCTATCCCGGAAGGAGGAACACTGTTTTGATTTTGTTTTTAATCCAATCTCTCTGAAAGACTGGAAGCCCCATACAAAACCAGGGTAGCGTAGTGCCTCAATGTATTTCATACAAGAGAAAGAAAACACTCGAACGGCATCAAACTTGTTCAATTTCTTCACTTTATTAAAGTCAGCAGTAAACAGTGACATCATTTAATCAATCAAATCAGCCTATGGCAGTCAATAGCTGGACGTAGGTCTCTCCCAATTTACTCCACAGCCCACTGTCCTGCGCTTTCCGCATCCAGTCCCAGCCTGACCTTTTCTAGGTTGTTGGTCCATCTTGCGGGTGATATAGTGCATATATTTTAGAACAATTATAAGGTATAATTGTTTTGCTAGATAAAATTTTCGTACCTACTTAAAGATCTTTGAGTTTGAACACCTTTAATGGGTAGTTAGAGATAACTTTATTTTTCTTCAAATTCGAGGTTTTAGAAATATACTAATTATCTCGAGAATATTTGGCGAAGGTGCGTAACGTAAAGGGATGAAAGGAAGCGTCAAACCTTTTGTAGTTGCTATAAATTTGCTCTATAATTATAATTTGCTGGAATATACCCATGGGTTTCAGCGTTGATACATCAAATTACACCACATACTAATTAAGTAGGTACTTATGTACAACTAGCTGTTCCCCGCGGCTTCATTCACGTAGAAGTCGTAATCGCATAAATCCTCTTTTTGCGTAGTTGGTTAAAAAGTAGCCTTCCCAGGGATCAAACTATCTCTTTACGAAAATTCATCTAAATCGCTTCAGCGGTTTAGGCGTGAAAGCATAACAGAAAGACAGTCAGACAGATAGACAGAGTTACTTTTGCATTTATAATATTAGTACGGATTACGGATATTAGAGATTCGATATACCTACTGTTATATTGTTAAATAAAAGAAGAATTGACACCATTCTCGAAATTTAGTTAAATATACTTGGGCCTCGTCTACTATAGATAACATCAAAAGTTTATGCCGAGACTTTCAAAGATTTTGTCGTCACGACACTTGACAAAACGTCAAACATAAACGCTCATGAAGGGGGTACAAATGGTGAAACTTTAGAACAAGATTGAGCCATAGAGTTTGCCTGAACAGTACTTGAGTGTTATTTTATTCAACAAGGACTTTATCTTGAGTAAAATTACTTCTAAGTTAGATTACTACCAAAGGGAGGGGATTATTATGAGCGCGACTCATGAACTTTACTTTGTTAATATATTAGTATTGTCAGAGAGCTGTATTTTAATTCACCATTTAAAGTTTACGGAATATTTAAGTGATAAAGTGAAAAAAACAACCGGGTTCAGGCGGGGCAAAGTGTGGTAGTGGCTACGACGTCTTTTTGTCCTTTTTAGGGTTTCGTAGCCAAATGGCAAAAACGGAACCCTTATAGATTCGTCATGTCTGTCTGTCTGTCTGTCTGTCCGTCCGTGTGTCACAGCCACTTTTCTCCGAAACTATAAGGCCTATGCTATTGAAACTTGGTAACTAGATGTATTCCGTAAACCGCATTAAGATTCTTATATAAAAAAAAGACGTGTGGCACTCGGGGACTGCCGCGGTAAAGCTATTACATAGCATTTTTTACCAACTATGCTAGTTTAATTATTTCTATATAAGAATACTAGCTGATGCCCGCAGCTTCGTCCGCGTAAAATTTGTTACCGCGGGAAGTTATTCCCGGGATAAAAGGTAGCCTATGTGTTATTCCAGACTATAATGTATCTCTGTACCAAATTTCAGCCCAATCCGTTCAGCGGTTTGAGCGTGAAAGAGTAACAAACATCCACACTCACAAACTTTCGCATTTATAATATTAGTAAGAAGTAAGATTTTAAGGCCTATGTTCAACAAAGAAAAGTACCAAGTACCTATTTGACTGTGGACATTTGGGCTTTTGGACTTTGGCCTTTGGGACTTTTGGACTTTTGGCCTTTTGGACTTTAGGACTTTTGGACTTTTGAACTTTAGGACTTTTGGACTTTTGAAATTTTGGACTATTGGACTTTTGGACTTTTGGACTTTTGGACTTTTGGACTTTTGGACTTTTGGACTTTTGGACTTTTGGACTTTTGGACTTTTGGACTTTTGAAGACCCAAAAGTCCTCAAAGACCGAGAAGTCCCAAAAGTCCCAAAAGTCCCAAAAGTCCCAAAAGTCCCAAAAGTCCCAATAGTCCCAAAAGTCCCAGAAGTCCCAAAAGTCCAAAAGTACAAAAGGCCAAAAGTCCAAAATTTCAAAAGTCCAAAAGTCCAAAAGTTCAAAAGTTCAAAAGTCCAAAAGTCCAAAAGTCCAAAAGTCCTAAAGTCCAAAAGGACCAAAGTCCAAAAGTCCCAAAGTCCAAAGTCCAAAAGGCCAAAATTCCACTCCATCAACCTCACCCCACCCACCTCACACCAATTCATCTCACCACACCCCACTTCACTTCACCCCACCCTACACACCTCAGCCCACCCCACTTCACTTCATATACATAGGTACACGTTATGCAAACGCTCACGTGTACACGTTGGTATAATATATGAAGTGCGAGATACGCGAACGTGGCCGAGCGTGGCCGAAGGTAGCCGAGAGTGTGATTTATTTTCGGGACACAATTTCTGGATTCGGTCTCCACGCAAGGCCCGCGATAGAAGCTATGCAATAGCTTAATAGGTATTTTGTTTTAGAACTTTTTAAGAAGAACAATTATTTTGTAATAAATTATTTTTATGTAACTTCAACCATTTACGCAGAGGCGCAACGGATACTCTTATAACGATTAAATGTTTTCCGTTTTCGAAACATTCCTCATTGCTGCACCGCTCCTATTAATCTTAGCATTATGTTATGTAGCCTATAGCCACTATCAATAAATGTACCTACTTACTATCGAACAGTTTTTGAAACCCTACCAGTAGTTTCAGTAAGGCTTGCCTTGGTCATGGTCCCTTTGCAGCGTGTGTCCAATCCAGCGCAGCAGCTACACTTCCGACGTTTGGTCTGTTGGTGGATAGGGGTCTCACTGCAGCGTTCCAATAGTCTTACGTTGGTGATGTTCTCGGGCCCGTATGTACTGAGGATCCATTGGAGGCAGCGTTTGACGAAGACTTATAGCTGGTAGCTGATGCGAAATGTCTTTAGTGACCTTCCATGTCTCGCATCCGTATAGCAGTTAGCAGTACAGTTTTAACGTTTACTTCGTTTTGAGTTTCACTCTTCGTGTCCATTTTCGCAACTGCCTACGGGGCGCAGCTGTGTAAAGGTTGTTCTGGCCTTGGCGAGACTCGAAATGATGTAGGGTACTCTTCTATCCCATCAGTTTCTGACACGACACTCCCGAGGTATGTGAATTAGTGCCTCCACCACATCTCTTGCGTCTGTCGATTTTAATTTCAGTCCAGCCATTCGCTGCCTCATCCTGCTCGTTGTCCTGCACGTTGTCCTGCAGACATGCATGACGGCGTGTGTGTGCCTCAGCAGGCACAGGACATCGGCATCATTTAAATCCTCCAGGATATCAGTATAGGCCCCATTCTATGCCACGCCGATTGTTCTTTGCGGTATTCAGCATTATACCATCTATTTTCTATGGATGGTTGTTAACTATCCTGTTATCTTCATAACGATCCTCTAAGGTAGGTACAGTATGTATTTTCAAAAGAGTTTGTGAACTCTATTTCTAATTTCTTTTTCAGAATATTGATGACATTTGATTGATGTCATTTTATACACGTACGTCTACTACATTGATACATGTAATAAAATTCTAACACGCCGGTGTTTGTATGTAAATTTTTTATACTGAGGAAAATTCTATACTGAGGAATAGCTTTAACCATTAAGCTCTATTTTGATTAAGCAAACAGGGCAGATTCACACGCTACTTGATGAGTATGATTCATAAATACCTCTAATTTCATAGACCTTGTGTGACGTAAATAAAGTTGCGAGGGACAGCTAGTTAAAAGATGAAACAATAGGTTTCTTCTTATCTACTTAAAAACTATTTTTACAAATTTTATGGTAATAATAGACATTCTTTGAAATATGCATGTATGGTATTGTTGTGACTTTTATGACACGTTTAAAGTACATAGGTATGGGATAGATGGCGCTCGCGGCTACGTCAGCGTGAAATTTTCTTCCCGCTTCCCATGGGAACGTACTCCCGGGTTTGGTTATCTATATAGCAGTATTATATATAAATTAACAAAACAAAAAATAATACTGCGTTGGTGATAATAATAATAAAATGTATGTATATAGAGTACTCACTCATTTTCTTTCACTATTTTTCGTGACTTTCTTCATTAATAAATGCACTTTGTTCATTCATATTTGAAACACTTTTTACACAAATTATACGAGTACAGTTCACTGTTGTACATAGATGATGAATACCTCTTTACCTTTACCTTTATGAATACTTATACATAGTCGAATTTTTATTTAGACGAAGTAAATTGACAGCAACTAATGTAATTGACAGCATCGAAATTGTCATTTCACATTAAGAACTCTAAATTCGACCAGCATTCTTAATTCAACTTTGGTCGAGTGGTTAAGACGCGGATCGGTACGCAGAAGGCGCAAGATCGATTCTGGGTACAAGCATCAATTTTTGGATTATTTGACATAATATATAACGACTGCAGAGTTCATAATTGACGTAAACAAAAAATTTATGAAGTGCGAGACGAGATACACGAACGTGGCCGAAGGTAGCCGAGAGTGTGATTCGTTTTCGTGACACAATTTCTGGATTCGGTCTCCACCATAGATTTAGAATGTACAAGATGAACAGTGTCAAACTGAAGACGAGACCAAAAATGAAAGATCTATGTGTGGGTTAAATAGTGTTGTTGAATGGTCACACCTATGTTATCGATAAAAGTATCTGTATAAATGGATGGAATGGAAATGAAACTTCTAAGCACACAAAGTGCTTAGAAGTTTCATCTCCAACTTCTTGTTTTGGGGAATAAATTGTTAATTTGAATGTAATCGACTATGAAAAAGTAAAAATGGGATTATATGGGGTAACTCGTAATATTAGAAATTCTGTAGTGATTTTACGAATTTTGATTCAGTGTGTGAATGTGAAAATACACTTTTAACATGTAATTTATGGCATCGTACATTGCATTGTTGCCGTACATATATATTTTGCCAATTAAATTTGAAATTTTACTAAAAATCCAACTCTTATCGTAATACGAAACCTAGAAACTCATTTATTATTGAACCCTAGTAACAATAAAAGATATTACTCGTAGATTTTTTTTAAATATATTAACTTTGCCAAATTGACGTCGCCACTGATGGAAACTAATGGAAAGCCGTGGCGCATCTAGCGAATGGGGGCCATGCTTACAGCACACAAGACTTCTGACAGTAGTCCTCAAGTTGGCGACCCTATGAAGTGCCTCTTCACGCTCCGCTTGTAGAACCCGGGATTGTTAAATGAGGGAAACACATGTGCGGGCAGGTCGTTCCAGGATTTTGTAGTTCGACAGAGGAACGATCTTTTGAAACGCTCAGTTCTGGCGAAGATTCTCTCCGCTATATATGAGTGGCACCTCTGCCCGACGTGTTGTTCGGAATCGGAAAGGAGATGGTGGGATCAGGTTGAAGAGCTCTTCAGAACATTCGCCGTGATACATTCAGTAGAAGGCAGCCAAGGACGCTATGGTTCTTTGCTGCGCTAATGGCTCGAGGCTTACCGTCATCTTAGGACAACCTATAATTGAAATCGGATAACACGTCTCTGCATAGCGCCAAGCGCGTCCAGTAAGTACCTCGCACAGTCATCCCAAAGGTGAGAACAGTATTCGACGCAGAGGCTAATCTGCGCCTTGTACAGCAAATATCCCGGTGTGGCGTGGCGTACCTTAAGTGATGTAAAATTATAAAAACTCAACTCAAAATGGATCACAAATTTTGGAAATATTATATTAAAATAGGCACGAAACCCTAAAAAAAGGTATAAGTTAAATAACACAGTTCGAGTAAAAATCAATCATATTTATAGTAAATTAAATCCAGATAAGTTTGTTTGTAGCAATGTCACTATAATGAACTATCGACATCCTTATCGATACCTACCCATGACTATTTTACTGTAAACAGCCCTTTCTATTTCTGTTTTATATATCCTCAAAAAATGCATTAACACATTAAATATTGTGTTATGTATGAAGGAAAATGCATAATCTACGTTATGAGTTGAACTTTCAGTGAAATTTTACATCCAATTTGGCAAAATATGTACGTCAAAAATGGAATGAACGAAGACACAAATGACCTGTTAAACGAGTCTTCCTTCGTATAATTGCGTTTTGTAATATCCTATTCACACACTAAACACGACAATATTGTTGAAAATATAAAATTTTCTATTTTAATCGTAAGATCACTACAGATTATTGGATATTATGAATAACATAGAGCCGCCATAGGATCCCAGCGGGCTCAGCGATTCAAAATACTGACATATGAGTACACAATTTGCTTTCTCTTTTCCTCTCGAGCTAAGTGCTATGGATAATGAGGTCTCGCTCGCACGCTTTGTATATCTATTGAGAGTAGCGAAAAATTCTAAATCTATGGTCTCCACGCAAGGCCCGCGATAGAAGGTATGCAATAGCTTAACTAGAAAAAAAGTAGTAAATTTTGGGGGTCCACCACTGATCTGTATTATTACCACTGGATTGGCTGTCTCATACAAATGACAGCGAATTATTTGTGCCGATTTGAAACGCCTCTAGAGTTGGTTCAAGGAACTAAATCTGACGTATCATGCAAATGACTTACCGTATCGCGCCGGGAATTACGAATTATTTTGTAATTTAAGGACTTTTGTGCAGTTTAGTGAGGATTTTTGTGGTTACAAAAAAGCAATAGACATGGTGAAATGTGTGTTTTGCAAAATTAGCTTCAAAAAAGGGAGCAACATTAGATTTCACAGGTAAGTTGAATTTTTGTAATTTTTATCATTAAATCAGCCTGACCTACATGTAAAATGCTTGATTATTTACAAAATATGTATAAGAATAATATATAGGTGAGGTTGAATTATTTTTAAGCACAAAAATAGGATTTTAATTTCGTTTAGTGATGTCCATGTTGTCGTATCGATAAACTTGATCATGGTCTGATGTGATCGAAAACTTTTCCTTATAAGAATTATGTCTAATAATGGTATCATTTTACATTACATATGGTCACGCCTTTATCCCCGAAGGGGTAGGCAGAGGCATACTATATGCCCACATTTCACCATTTCAGAATTTGTCCCACGTAACAATTGGTGAGCCGTATTACCGTGTTGAGATGGACAGGCGCAGGTTGTGACTACCCGCTGTTGAAATTTTTCAAGCCGCCCAAAAAGGCCTTCAACATGGCTTAACGACTGCCATTTTACTGACAACCGGGACCAACTGATTAACGTGCCTTCCGAAGAACGGAAACGCTCAAATAAATGTGTCAAAGTGGTCACCAGAATGGTCACCCATCCAAGGACTGGCCATAGTGAAAGTTGCTTACTGCAGTGATTATTTACAGAACACTGAGTCCGCGGGGCCACGAGCGCTTCAATATATAATAATAGTATCAACCAAACAAAATCTTATTAGTAATATTTATTTAACTTATTTTCTGACATTGACTTGTGTGGGTAATACTTACTACATAATGTTTTTTAATCTATTGATGTATGTTTATTTTATTGCAGATTTCCAACTGATCCAAAAATCAGAAGTGCATGGCTTGGCAACATGGGAGCCCATAACTGGACTCCAAATTCAAGCGATCGGCTGTCTTCTAATCATTTTGATGTTAAATGTTATTATAGCATTACACAAGAACTTCCCGGTTAATAAATAGTATACTGTCCGCTAGTGTACCATAGTTTTACAATAAAGTGTAAAATAAATAAATGATTAATAAAATCACGTTTATTTTAATTTTTTTCTACACATAACTCCTTTTCTATTTCTATGGCGCATGATATATATATATACGCTCACTTCGTTGTGAAATGGACAATGATAAATGCATCAAATTAACTGAAGTATATGAAAGCCACAGACACTTATGGGATCCACGTTCACCGCACAATGATCTTTGTCTGTCTGCCTTTTATTCTTTTTGTAGGGATTCAGTATTACTAAAGCTTCAGCGAATTGGCATACGTCACCCATGGTAGCCAGTAAGAAACTATAGAAATTCGTTGCTCAGCTTGAGGCACGCTGCCGAGTTGCTGATTAATTTGGCCCAAGTGGAGATGCATGTAATTTCCCCAGCACGCGGCACGCTCAGATTGAGGCAGCTCGCCCCGCGGCTGCTCAAGTGGAGATGCGCCTTAATACCTCTCTCAATCTCTTCAACAAAATTAATATTTTCCTGCAATTTTGCGTCACGAGTATGCCAAATTGCAGGTAAATATTATTTCATTTAGGTAGGTATACTAGACACCAACTTAAACCACCCTTATTAAGAGCAATATTCATTAAAGCGTCGATAGCTTAGTGGTTAAGAAGACTGACTGTCTTGCGATCGAGAAGACCCGGATTCGAATCCTGGTCACTCCTAGCACCAGCAATTTAGCTTAGTTGGAGAAGTTAAAGGGAATATTCGTAATTTCTGTTGGTTATATTCTTTTATTAAACAAATTATAAACAAAATTAATTTTAAAATATATATACTAATTTTTTTTTTTAATTTCCAATTAAATCTATCGATACGCGTCAGTTTAAGAAAGTTTGGCACATCACTAATTTTAGTTCTCTGAACCAGCGCTGCTGATTTCAGCGCCACAATGGCGAGAATTAAGAAGGCATAACTTTAGTTTGACAGCCACCTATCCAGTGTGGTAATAATACAGATAAGTGGGGTCCACATCATAGAGCAACGCGAACTGTCTGAGGGGAGACGGCATAGAACAATTGCTCGGTACAAAATTTTCTGTCATATTTTGCGGGTGGCGGGGGGAAATCTTCCTTCAGTTTGTATGGAACTGGGCACTTTTTGTCGTCGATATGTCACATTATGTGTCACATTATTGCCAGAGGGGGTTTGAAAGCTTTGGCCCCTCCCTCTGTAGAGGCGCGCGATGCTCTGTGGGTCCACATACTCAGAACTGAAACTCAAAATTTTTTTTTTCATCAAATCCATACGTGTGGCATGTCTATAGATAGGTCTTCAAAAATGCTATTGAGGTTCCTAAAATCATTTTTTTCTAAAGTGAATAGTTTGCGCAAGAGACACTTCCAAAGTGGAAAAATGTATGTCCCCCCCCTCTAACTTCTAAACTAAGAGAATGATAAATCTAAAAAAAATATATGATGTACATTGCTATAAAATCTACCAACGAAAATTGGTTTGAACGGGATAGAGCTGGTAGTTTTTTTTTAATACGTCATAAGCCGCAATTTTCGGTTAGAAAAATCACTACCACTGCGAACGTGTTAAACATAAGAACTTTTATATTATGTTACTTGCTGCTACGAAACCCTTCATGTGCGAGTCTATCTCGCACTTGGCCGGTTATTTGTTTTATATTCATTTTACGGCCTACAACTATTTGTTGTACCTACTTGCTAGAGATAGGCCAAACGTTTCCTTTATTGGTCAAAGGTCACGACTTTAAGTAGGTACCTCGTTAAACTATTTGCCGCCACAGTCTCGCCACGGTCTTCATAAACAAAATTTGGAAATATTCATAGCTTAAAATAGTTTAGCAAATATGGTTATAGCTTTGGACATTGGTTTTACCGCAACACTGAACTGATTTTATTAAATAGTTTCAAGATAAAAATGGATGTTCGAAGTTATACGTGGCGCCAGGGTCAGACGCTAGAACTTCAGTCGTTATCATTTTTCTATACAGCACTCGAACGTGTTTCATAAAGTTGTATTGGTAGGATCTTAGTAACCGTCTCGATATTCGGTACTTGATACTCTTTACTTGATAAATGGTACTTGATACTCGTGTTTCATAAAGTTGTATTAGGGTATATAGTATAATAGGTACGGTTTTGTGGGGTGTGGGGTAGGACAACCTCCACGTGGTACACCCTGGTAACGTGGACGACGACGTGCGTTTTATGCGAGGCGCACGTCGTCGCCCATGGCCAATAGTCCACCAAGGAGGGAGCCGTAAAGGCAACTTCGGGCTGCTCCGCCTACGCTCTGATAAGCAGAGCGTACTGAGCGGAGAAACCGCAGGGCGTGTAGGCCCTCTGCTCACGCAGGGACCTACAGGCATCCGTGCCAGCGTCGGAGTTGGGGAGGACCAGCCACCCTCCTCGCGTTCCGTAACCCCTAGTGTTATTGCAACTATCCAACTGATGGCACCAGTTGGTACGCGATGGCCCTAGGGGCCGGAGGGCTTGCCTTAATTAGCCGGCCCGAGACAAGGACAGTCTATAAAACCCGAGAGCAAAGTCGTAAAGGCCTGTAGGGCACCTGGAGCACCCTACAGTATATATCCCGCTTCCTGGAATGAGCGTCACCCAGGGAGTTGATATTAAATCGTCTCTACTCGTGGGATCAAATATGGAAACAAATATTAGTCACACAATCGGCGCGGAAAACGACAACAACTACGGCTTACTCAATCTGGACGCAGACTTGCCTAATGACTTGGAACAGACGAAACGGGAAGTAAGGTCGAGCACTTCGGTGCTTGGACCTACGAGGGAGGTGCGAGTGTCGCTACCGTGTCACAACACCACCCCACAAACTGAGGTAGAGGTTGCACCCCCCGATACTGACGCGGAGTCGATCCTGAGCATGGATACCGAGAACGAGGAGATTGGTATCCAGACTAGGAGGAAGAGGCCACGAACTACTGGAACCGGCCAAAGCCTGTTCCGACGGCCGGGAACGGTATCATCTAGCGAGGAGGACCTACCGGCGAAGATACAAGCCACAACATCAGGGAGAGGTAAGGAGCCCGAACTTGTGGGACGGGCAACAAAACCGCCTGGACGTGTTCCACCACTATCTAGCGGCAGGAACAAAGACGTCCCTGAAGCACGTGAGCTCCTCGCAGCTCTTGCCCGGATTCTTGACGCTATGAAAGGCGCCAAGAATGTCGCGGGTAAGAAGAGGGTAGTGACGGAAGCCGTCACAGGTGCCACTAAAGCGTTGGAGGAGCTCCTCGAAAGGAGCGTCTCCAACGAGGAGGGGAAGCTCCGGGCTCGGGTTGTGAGCCTGGAGAAGGAGCTTGCCGATTCCCGCAAGCAGCAAGAGCTGATGCGGGAGGAGATCGGCAAGCTAACGCAGCTGGTCCAGGGGGCCGGGGAGGCTCGGGGTGTGAAAACCCCCGCTCCACGTGCACCACCTAAGGCGACACCAACGGTGGTCCAGCTGCTGGAGACCATCGAACGACGCCTCGGCGTCCTCGAGGACCGGGCATACCGCCCGCCGCTGGCGGCACCCGTCGTCACGTCGTACGCGACGACGGCTGCACCCAGTGGGGCTCCCGGTCCCCGGCGGAAGGTCTCCGCCCCCTCCACCCACAAGAAGACGGCGCCTGGTGGAGGTGACAACCCCACCTCCCCCAGCACAGCCAGCGCTCCCGCTGCACCCCTGACTCCCTCCAGAGAGGGGGCTTGGGAGGTGGCGGGAGCAAAGAAAAAGGCGGCTAAGGCCGCCAAAAAGGCGGCAAAAGCCGCCAAGAAGGCAGCAAAAGTCGCCGCAACAGCGGCAAAGGCCGCAGCGGCGAAGGCGCCAAAGAGGCTCCGCGCTCCTCGCTCCACTGCCGTCGTCATCACAGTGACGACAGAGGGCAAGGCGAAGGGCGTGGGGTACGCCGAGGTACTGAGGCAGGCGAAAGCCTCAGTCGACCTCAAGGCCCTCGAGATTGAGGGAGGTCTCCGGTGCAAGGTGACGCGCACCGGAGCACGCCTCCTCGAGGTCTCTGGCGCCACCAGCGGCCCTAAAGCTGATGCCCTAGCGGCAAAGCTGAGGGAGTCGCTGAACACGGGCGACGTCCGCGTCACCAGACCCAACAAATGCGCGAGTCTGCGCATTTCGGGTCTGGATGACGCGGCCACGAAGGAGGAGATAATCTCTGCCGTCGTGGAGGCAAGCGGCTGCCCTCGTGATCAGGTGAGGTCAAACGAAATTCGCTTTGGCCCCACCGGTCACGGGTCGGCAGTCGTGAGCTGCCCCGTCGCGGCGGCTCAGAAAGTGGCGGACGGACGAAGCCTCGTAATTGGGGGCTTCCTGAGGGCGCAGGTGCATCTCCTGCAGCCCCGCGAAGCCAGGTGCTTTAGGTGCCTGGTCGTGGGGCATGTAGGAGTGCAGTGTACGGCGGAAGTCACCGTGGGAGACCGGTGCTTCCGCTGTAGCCAGCCCGGTCACACGGCCCTTGCCTGTGGCGCTCCGCCACGCTGTTTTAAATGCGTGGCTGAGGGCAAGGAGGCCGACCACCGGGCGGGCAGCAAGGCTTGCGCTGCCTCAAGGCCGAGGCCCCGTCCGTCCGCACGGGGGGGTGAGGGTCCACGTTCGCTGCAGGGTGCGGAGATGGATGTTCATTAATGGACACCCATATCCGCATCCTGCAGGTGAACCTGAATCACTGCTCTGATGCTCAGGACCTTCTGTACCAGAGCATCAGGCAGTGGTCCATCAATGTCGCCGTTGTCGCCGAGCCGTACTGGGTGCACCCGGGAAGCCCGGTGGATCTGGACGGCCTGGCGACTGTCTTTGGGGGTACCGGCGTGGACGACTCGCGCCTAGCGCTTATCGCTAGGGGCCCGGGTTGCGTCGCGGCGGATTATGAGGGTGTGGCTGTTGTGGCCGTTTACATCACGCCGAGCCTTGACCAGCATCAGTTTGAGCTATGGCTCCCTGAGCTGGACGTCGTTCTCGCTGCATGCCGGCCTCGCCCTGTCTTGGTCCTGGGAGACTTCAATGCCTGGTCGCAGGCTTGGGGCTCCCGGGAAACCAGAGATAGGGGGAGGATACTGGAGGACTGGGTCACTACACGTGGCCTAGTCATCCTGAATCGGGGGAATGTCGCAACCTGGACGCGGCGGGGGCTCAGCTCGGTCATAGACGTTTCGTTTGCGACCCCTGAGCTTGCCCGTCGTGTCCAGGGATGGCGTGTGGTGGAGGAGGAGGAGACGTCGTCAGATCACCGATATATTCGGTTCGACGTCTCCCCTCCACCAAACCTGCCACCAGCAATCGCGAATCCCCCGGAACCGCGTTGGGCACTCCATCGCCTTGATCGGGAGGCTCTCCTGGAGGCGGCCATCGTGCAGGCCTGGATTCCGACAGCGGACAGGCTTGCCGATGTTGATGCCGAAGTTGAGTGGTTCGGGAGAGCCATGTCGCACATCTGCGATGCGGCGATGCCCAGGGCTAGGCCCAGACCGGCGAGGAGGCAGGTGTACTGGTGGACGCCGGAAATCGCGCAGTTGCGCGCGGAGTGCGTTACCGCACGTCGCCGGTACACCAGGTTCCGCCGGAGGCGTCGCCGCCCAGACGATGCGGCAGCCCGAGAGACGGAGCTCTACGATGGGTACAGGGAGGCCAAGAGGGCCCTCCAGACGGCCATCAAGCGGTCCAAAAAGTTGGGCCGCGAAGAGCTGATGGAGACTCTGGAGCGGAACCCGTGGGGGCGCCCGTACCTTATGGTAAGGGGAAAATTACGCCCTAAGGAGCCCCCACTGACCCAGAGTCTCCAGCCGGAGCGGCTGGAGGGGGTCCTGGACTCCTTGTTCCCGACGAGAGCGGAGGAACACATTCCTCCGCGCATGGCTCCGTCTCAGGCGCCCAACGCGGAAGGCAGCGGGAACGACGTGCCCATAGTCACCGAGGGTGAGTTAGGGGCGGCTGTACTGCGGCTTAAATCCCGCAGAAACACCGCCCCTGGACCCGACGGCATTCCAGGCCGAGCGTGGGTCCTGGCTCTCGAGGAGCTTGGGCCTCGACTCATGGGTCTTTTCAGCGCATGCCTCGAAAAAGGCCAGTTTCCCAAGGCCTGGAAGACGGGGAAACTGGTCTTAATTCGAAAGGCGGGGCGGCCGGCAAACTCCCCATCAGGGTACCGGCCGATCGTGTTGCTCGACGAGGTGTGCAAGCTCTTTGAGCGCATTATTGCACAACGCCTCGTCGGGCACCTAACACGTGTGGGGCCTGATCTGGCGGATAGCCAGTTTGGCTTCCGTCAGGGGCGCTCCACCGTAGACGCGATCATGCGCATTAGAGGCCTGACGGAGGAAGCAGTCTCACAGGGAGAGGTGGTGATGGCGGTGTCTCTTGACATCGCCAACGCCTTCAATACCTTGCCCTGGAGCTGCTTTAGGGAGGCGCTTATTTACCATGGAGTGCCTCCCTACCTCCGTAGAATTGTCGGGGCCTATCTCTCCGAGAGGGCCATTACTTACCCGAGCTGGCTAGGGCCGGGTCGGCGTGATGTGTCGTGCGGTGTTCCACAGGGATCGGTATTAGGACCGCTCCTGTGGAACATCGGTTACGACTGGGTGCTGCGGGGTCCGTTGCTCAGAGGGGTCAGCGTAACGTGTTACGCCGACGACACCCTCGTTACGGCGCGGGGAGCAGCGCACCGGGACGCAGCACTAAAGGCCACGGCAGGGGTCGCTCAGGTTGTGGGTCGGATTCGGCGGCTGGGTCTCGAGGTCGCACTTCATAAATCTGAGGCTCTGTGCTTCCACAGACCTCGGATGGGGCCACCTGCGGGATCCAGCCTACAGGTAGGGGGCGTCAGCATCGGCATCGAGCCCTCGATGAAGTATCTGGGGCTCGTACTCGATGGCCGGTGGAACTTCGGACATCACTTCCGAAGTTTGGTCCCAAAACTGAGGGGAGCATCAGCCGCACTCGCGCGGCTGATGCCCAACATCAGGGGACCCAACGCTCCCTACAGAAGACTGTACCTGGGGATCGTGCGAAGCATGGCCCTATACGGGGCACCCGTATGGGCGGAGACCCTGACGGTCAGCAATGTGGCTAGATTGCTGAGCCCGCAGAGAGCGATGGCCGTCAGGGTGATAAGAGGATACCGCACGATCTCTGGTGAGGCGGCATGTCTCCTAGCCGGAACCCCTCCATGGGACCTGGAAGCGAGAGCCCTTGCGTCACTGTTCAGATGGCGTAAGGAGGCGCTGGAGCGGGGCCAAAGGCCTGCGTCTCGAGAAATCGAGGCCCAGCGGTCCTTGCTCCACCAGGAAATCGTGGAGACATGGAAGGTGCGACTTGAGCAACCAAAGGGGGGATTCGCCACAATCGCGGCCGTCAGACCGGTCATGAACGAGTGGCTGGAGAGAAGACACGGTGCTCTCTCCTACCGGTTGTCGCAGATGCTTACCGGGCACGGTAGCTTCGGTAGGTATCTGTGGCGAAGACACCGGGAAACCACGGCTGAATGTCAGCACTGCGAGGACCGCAGCGATGACACAGCGCTCCATACGCTAGTGGAGTGCACGGCGTGGGCGCAACAGCGCCAGGTCCTCGTAGTGGGTCTGGACGTGGACACTCTCTCGCTCGAGACCATGGTGCGAGCCATGGTCTCCAGCGGGAGTAAGTGGGACTGCGCAGCCTCTTTCTGCGAGCAGATCATGCTCGTGAAGGAGGCGGCGGGGCGGGTACGGGAGAGAACTCTCCCACCCGAGTTCCGCAGTCGGCGGCCTGGGCGCCGCCGACGTGCCTTCGCCGAGGACTATCGGCCTCCATGACCGGGGGTCTGAGGACGGTGAGAGGGCCGCTCACCGTCCTTACAGAAGCAGGCCCATGACGGCAGCGTGACGTGAGAAACTCACGCACGCCCCCCCTTAGAAGCGGGATCACACCCGAAACCCCCCCCAAAGACGCGGCTAGCACCCGAACCTCCCCCTGGGCGAGGCCGCAGTGGCGGCCGTAGGTCTGTTGGGAGTCCTGGGACATCCTTCCGAGGGCTTACCCGGGGCTCACAACCATAGGCTGTTGGGCGTTGCGTGGGGTTTTTTAGTCGGTAGGAGTCCGGCATAACATCCATGAGGATTTTCCCTCACGTAAAAAAAAAAAAAAAAAAAGGTACGGTTTTGTTCTTAGCAACCGTCTCGATACTCGATGCTCCATGCTCGATGATCGATGCTCAATTGACGATGCTCGATTGTCGATTCTCGATTGTCGATACTTGATGCTTGATACTCGATAATCAATTAAGATCTATTCTCGGGCACTGCGTTGCGCCTTATGCGATTTTGAGACCAAAATCATGATCTGTTTTCTTTTTGTGTCAATTAATTCCATCTTTCGTTGCAGATTGGGACATTATAACACATCTGAGATTACGTTGTTTGGCCTAAAATGTTTACTATGAAACCAAGCGACGTTTTATTTTGACGTATATTCGGCGTCGCTGATATCTTATTTACTTATAATATATATTTAAGACCTGGAAAATAGTTTAACCAGGTCTTATAGGATTTATCTCAAAGGACCCTTTTTTAAGGGCAGAACAATGCTAACCCATGGAGTTTTAGCGGGTATTCCCAGGACAACTTTGAACTGATGCCGTCCGACATCTATACAAGTTTGCTGTCCTGCCAGGTAGTCTCTAAGCGATAACTCCTTCAAAATAAAAAGAAAGAGCTCAGAGATCTATAAATACGTGACAAAGGACACACATGTTACTAGGGTCATGTCCAAGGCTGTTAGGTTGTGTTAGACAAAGGTCTGGTAAAATATTTGTACACCAGCGTGCCATAAAACGCGCACTAACAACATTTTCATGAGCGTATGTTAGTATAGTGGCCGTAAAATGAATGTATAATAAGTCTTGTTGTTATGTAGCTACGAAGTAGGTACTTGGTAATAAATGAAAAGACAATTACTGATATGTATTTAAGGAATTGTTTGTACGTATGTAAACTGTGTTAACCCTAAAGGAAACAAAATTTAATAACAGACACGTCACGCAAAATGCCTATAAAGAAAATTCCATACATACACGTGAATTTAAATCGAAGATAGTAAAAAGTATAAACAGTATCATTATTTGCAAATAGATTTTAACACTGCTTTTTTTTATCGTGAGGAAAATCCTAATTGGATGGTATGCCGGACTCCTACCAACTTAAAACCACACGTATCCTGCCTAACAGCCTACGGTTGGGAGCCCCGGGTAAGCCGGTAGGGTTTAAACTTTGTAAGATATTAATTTTAAATATGGAAATAAATATATAATATAATATAAACATAAATTTTGTAAGATATAGTTTTAGGTAAGTACCTAATCGTAGCTTAAGTTTTATTTTAGTTGGCATTTTAAATTTTGATGGATTTTTTGTTATATTGTTTCGCCATTAAGATTTTTATGGTCAGCAGTTCATAGAAATTTCATTTAAAAATTTTAATACTTACACCAAATTCTTAACTCTCACCATCCACCAAGCCTTTTCTCAGTTGGGGTTGGCTTTTCATAGTAACAGCTTTGCTATTGATCCGTTAAGCAACTACCCACTTACCCTCCACAACCTGGCGATGTTGAAGTTCTGTAATTAGGCTATAAAGGTTCTTCACCAAATACCTAACTATAAATAATATAAATACATCGATTTAAGTGGCATTTTCATACGAGCATAGTTCTTGCATCCAAGTGTACTCATAGTTGTGAAGTGTTTCACTATAAATGAAGGGAGGGGACCCCATCAAAAATTTGGACGTAAGCCAGGATAAATTGACTGACGAACGACAAAAAATACTACTTAAATTCTTTGTTACATTTTAAAATATTCGAGAGTAAATATGCACGAATAAGTATGCACGTCGATCTAGAACTGAAAATTGGCGACAAAATCATTCTAGTAGGTGAATGTCATAAATGAATACAGCGCAAGTGTATGGGAGTTGAGTTCAATAGAGAGTTAAATTTCACTTTTGGACAGCGTCTAGGTTTTTACTAATAAAGTAATTCATGTGTTACTCACGATGAACTTCGAAACTATCGAACCAAATTCCAGGATTTAATTTTAAATGTGTGTTTTGCTAGCGAGCGTTAGATAGGATATCCTCTTTTGGACGGAATCCAAATTGCGCAGATCAGCTAATGTTATACTCTTGTTGTAAAATGAAGATTATAAGTTGATAAGAAAGAGAAAAGAGACACTTCATTAAAAAATTCCCTCGTACAATATTCAGACAATATTACACGGACATGTAACTTAATAGAACACAAATAAATCTGCCGTACTACTTATTGACCTGATGATGTACAAGTATCAAGATCAATAAATAGTTGTACTCATACAAATCGAATCGCTCACCGCAAGTAAAATATTCAGTTATTCACTTCAAGCTTTCATAGAATGCAACATTGATGCATTATATTCCCACTTGATATGCTTTAAAATCTTTGGTATCTGTACCTGCCCACTTTGCGTGAGCTGTACTAGAGATTGTTTTAAAGAAATCGAAGATCTTCTTATACTGGTTTCCTGAGGCTTATATTTTCGTTGCCGATGAAAGTTTGACAGATAAAAAGTAGTAAAGGTACTTATACTTTCTGAGTGAACGCTTTATAGTTACTAGCTATAAGAGTTCCCACTTTGTGATATTTTATGTTAGCGCTCTTTGTCACAAAAATATTTTAGAGGTACCGCCCAATCCACAGACAAGAGGGTAATCTGAACGATGTAATCATGAGACCTTGCGTTGCTAAAAACTTTATTGGTTACTTGATTTTTTTTTCTGCTGAACCTGGAAGCAGCTTTAATTACCACACATGGGAGCTCTCCATTGTTTCCAGTTTTTTTAATATTTGTTATTAAAACGGCAACAAAAATACACCATAAGTGAAAATTTCAACTGTCTATATCTATCAGGGTTCATGAGATACAACAATCTGGACAGCAGTCTAGAGATAGATAGGCAGACGGACAGCAGAGTCTTAATAGGGTCCCGCTAGTCCGTATACTTAAAGTACAGACTCCTAAAAAAGAATAAACATAGTAATACATTTTAACAATTACTGACATACAGGCTGTTCTAAACTCTCACAACAGCGATGGTCCTTCGTTAATGAATAAACTTAAGTATGGTCGCTGGTTACTGCGCTTGCTTTGTGGCGTGGCGTACAGTTTAATTACTGACAAGGGCTCTATTTACGTCACGTCACACGTTTACCGAATAACAAGGGCTTCCTGTATGTAAAGTTAGTATAATACAAATTCTACGTTGGTGATGTTTATTTTAGGACCAAATTCTCTCTTATGTTAGCAAAAAAGATTGTCAGAAAGAAAAATCGGCTACAGATTTTCATGCAGATTTGTGTGTTTCAAGTAGGTATGCTGTATCCTTTTGGCCGTATTTTCGAAACTATGGCCAAGACTTTTTTTAAATCTTCATAATTATTTTGCTTTTCATTATTTACGAGAATTGATCTCGTAAACTACTCAAACAACTTTAAAAATATTTTATTGTATTTGATATTTCTTGTAAGGAGAAACAAAAAAAACTCTAAGTAAGTATGTCACCACACACAGGTTTATTCGGTTAAAGTCAGATTCAAACAGAGCAACGCGCGCCTTTACAGAGTCACCACCATTACGCTCCTATGGAACGAGAACTTACGAGACGACATACCTAGTGGAATAGCAGTAATCGGACCGACATCCGTAGGTACATTATTGTAATACTAATAAATTAAAGATCGAAGCCGTGCTCACAACAAAATAAAAATAAGATAGGTACAAAAGCGAATTTGACTCGGCAACGAGACCTGGTTGTTTACCCTCGTTTTCGGATGGATTGACTTCCGAGTATACTTTTATTGAGGTTATTATATTTACTGTATATCTGCCTAAGATAATACCTATAATAGTTGTTTTTCGGATTGCTACTAATTTCTGTAGTGCGAACGTCCGCACTATTTGGTCACGCCGCTATAACTCCCAAACGGCTGAGGAGGTCCTTGCAATGAACATTGTTGGGCTTGAGAAAATTCTCGTGTATCAGCAAAAGTTATATTATCAATAATGGTTCTATGCATATAAAATAAAATTCCCACACTAAAATAAATATAAGCATTTAGGGGTTGGCTGCGCCGATGCTGAGTTGACTGTATATGCGGTTTAAGCTGAGCTGCTTAAACCGCATATACAGTCCACTATAATTTCATGATGGTGTAAAGTACCAGCGCCACCGTGGGGACATTTTTACATAATGCCACCTAGTCCGAACTAAACTGTTATAAGCTTGTGATATAGGACAAACTCAGAAACATATTCTGGATCACGCAAATATATGGCCAGACACGGGATTCGAATCGTTCGCATACACTGAGGTAGTCAAATATGTACATACTGAATGTGAGTAACTAGTAAAATTTCAGCAAAAATGTTATAAAATCCCTTTAAAGATGACACCAAACACGGTTTGCTCACAATGACTTGTACCTGAAACGGCACCTACTTACCTATACATTCCGGCAACCTATGTATTTCAAGCCTTAATTTCGATCTGAACGAAGTGACCCAATTAGTAGGTATTGGGAATGATAGATAGGTACTGGACTTGATAAAAATGAACTAACTATTAAAGACAAATAAGACCGACATAGGATAGACCTGAAGGCCTATTCTGTTTCAACGAACAACGAAGTTCGGGCCGAAGTTTCGTATAAAACCTACTACGGTTCCATACGTTCCGCAACTTGCGGACGAAACGAAGTTGTTTGACGTTAAACCTACTCTAATTCACAAATCGCGATTAGTCCGTTAATCCACCCATAAAAATCCACCCCTTGGGTGGATTTCCGGAATTATATATTATTAATCAAAATAGTCCGGTAATCCACCCACGAAAATCCACCCAAGGGGTGGATTTCCGGAATTATATATTATTAATCCAATTAGTCCGTTAATCCACCCATGAAATGGGTGGATTTCGAAGATGGACAAAACACATGGAGATCAGCAAAACAAATGAATCAAAAGAAACAAATGAAGATCGTCGAAACAAATGACGATCGAATAAACAAATGACGATCGAAAAAACAAATGAAGATCGGCAAAATAAATGAAGATCGTCAAAACAAATGACGCTTGGATAAAAAAATGACGATCGAAAAAACCAATGAAGATCGACAAAAAACAAATGAAGATCGTCAAAACAAATGACGGTCAAATAAACAAATGACGATCGGAAAACAAATGAAGATCGGCAAATAATCTAGCTGCGTTTGCCATTGAAAAAAATAGGTGCCAAATTCTCGATCTTATGAACATGCATAATATTTTTTTTTTTTTACATAGTCATGATCAGTGATGTCTATTAACGCCTAATAGAACATTTTTAGAGAAGTGTCATTAAGGTCGAGATTTGCTTGCACCTATTTTTTTGAATGGCACACGTATCTAGATTACAAAAAATGGCTGCAAGTAATTTTTGACCCTCAAAAATCAACAAGACTGAAAGCTCAAATATCAGAACTCAGAACTCAAAACCCAAAACTCAAAGCTCATACTTAGGTCTTTTGTTTTATTAAGTTGCAAATTTTTTATCGGTTTTCATTTCTTTTCGATCATTATTTATTATGATGATCTTCATTTGTTTTTGATCGTCATTTGTTTATCTGACCGTCATTTATTTTGTCGATCTTCATTTGTTTTGACAATATTCATTTGTTTATCCGACCATCATTTGTTTTGTCGATCTTCAATTGTTTTGTCAATCTTCATTTGTTTATCCGACCATCATTTGTTTTGTCGATCTTCATTTGTTTTCGATCGTCATATGTTTATTCGACAGTCATTTATTTTGTCGATCTTCATTTGTTTTGTCAATATTCATTTGTTTATCCGACCATCATTTGTTTTGTCGATCTTCAATTGTTTTGTCAATCTTCATTTGTTTATCCGACCATCATTTGTTTTGTCGATCTCCATTTGTTTTTTCGATCGTCATTTGTTTATTCGATTCGATCAAAAACAAATGAAGATTGGCAAAACAAATAACGATCACGAAAAGGAACATAGAATAAAATATATATATAAAATAGAAGAAATCTAGCTGTGTTTGCCATTGAAAAAAATAGGTGCTAGCAATTCTCGATCTTATGAACATGCACAATATTTATTTATTTTTTACATAGTCATGATCAGTGATGTCTGTTAACGCCTAAAAGAACATTTTAGAGAAGTGTCATTAAGTACTTATAGAATTCGGGACTTCACGCGAAACACATTTACTTACATTTTCACACCGACTGATCGCCACTATTATCCACGTATGGTGCGTGAAGCCATTGAAATTAAAAAACACAAAAATTTCAATAGGGATGATGGATATAAGCTCTCCGGGATGTGGAATGCAGTGATTAATAAACTTGAACGTAAAACTGTGCCAATTAAAACTGACGTAGTGAGTGTAGTGTGTCGCCGGCCTTATCCTTCGTTGTGACAATAGCGGAGGGTAGTTTGGCAAGAAGTTACTTCATGGTTTTCGTCGATTCTCGCCTCAGTCCAACCGCGACCACGGGCGCTGCAACGTGCTCGAAACGTCGGTGTGAAAATGTAAGTAAATGTGTTTCGCGTGAAGTCCCGAATTCTATAAGTATGAGTGTAGAAAACCGCGATAGTTTAAAAATAACAGTGTCATTAAGGTCAAGATTTGCTTGCACCTATTTTTTTAATGGCACACGCATCTAGATTACAAGGTATGGCTGCAAGTAATTTTTGACCCTCAAAAATCAACAAGGCTAAAAGCTCAAAAGTCAGAACTCAGAACTCAAAAACCAAAACACAAAACTCAAAGCTCATACTTAGGTCTTTTGTTTTATTAATTTGCATATGTTTTATCGATTTTCATTTGTTTTTCGATCTTCATTTATTTTGTCGATCTTCATTTGTTTATCCGACTGTCATTTGTCTTGTCGATCTTCATTTGTTTTGTCGATCTTCATTTGTTTTGGCGATCTTCATTTGTTTTGTCAATCTTCATTTGTTTATTGTTTTTTTATATTAGTGGATTTTCCCTCACGTTAAACAAAAAAAAAATCTTCATTTGTTTTGTCGATCTTCACTTGTTTTTTCGATCGTCATTTGTTTATTCGACCGTAATTTGTTTTGACGATCTTCATTTTTTTTGCCAATCTTAATTTGATTTTCGATCGTCATTTGTTTATACGACCGTCATTTGTTTTGACGATCTTCATTTGTTTCTTTTGATTCATTTGTTTTGCTGATCTCCATGTGTTTTGTCCATCTTCGAAATTCACCCATTTCATGGGTGGATTAACGGACTAATTGGATTAATAATATATAATTCCGGTAATCCACCCACGAAAATCCACCCAAGGGGTGGATTTCCGGAATTATATATTATTAATCCAATTAGTCCGTTAATCCACCCATGAAATGGGTGGATTTCGAAGATGGACAAAACACATGGAGATCAGCAAAACAAATGAATCAAAAGAAACAAAATGAAGATCGTCAAAACAAATTACGGTCGAATAAACAAATGACGATCGAAAAAACAAGTGAAGATCGACAAAACAAATGAAGATTTTTTTTTTGTTTAACGTGAGGGAAAATCCACTAATATAAAAAAACAATAAACAAATGAAGATTGACAAAACAAATGAAGATCGCCAAAACAAATGAAGATCGACAAAACAAATGAAGATCGACAAGACAAATGACAGTGGGATAAACAAATGAAGATCGACAAAATAAATGAAGATCGAAAAACAAATGAAAATCGATAAAACATATGCAAATTAATAAAACAAAAGACCTAAGTATGAGCTTTGAGTTTTGTGTTTTGGTTTTTGAGTTCTGAGTTCTGACTTTTGAGCTTTTAGCCTTGTTGATTTTTGAGGGTCAAAAATTACTTGCAGCCATACCTTGTAATCTAGATGCGTGTGCCATTAAAAAAATAGGTGCAAGCAAATCTTGACCTTAATGACACTGTTATTTTTAAACTATCGCGGTTTTCTACACTCATACTTATAGAATTCGGGACTTCACGCGAAACACATTTACTTACATTTTCACACCGACGTTTCGAGCACGTTGCAGCGCCCGTGGTCGCGGTTGGACTGAGGCGAGAATCGACGAAAACCATGAAGTAACTTCTTGCCAAACTACCCTCCGCTATTGTCACAACGAAGGATAAGGCCGGCGACACACTACACTCACTACGTCAGTTTTAATTGGCACAGTTTTACGTTCAAGTTTATTAATCACTGCATTCCACATCCCGGAGAGCTTATATCCATCATCCCTATTGAAATTTTTGTGTTTTTTAATTTCAATGGCTTCACGCACCATACGTGGATAATAGTGGCGATCAGTCGGTGTGAAAATGTAAGTAAATGTGTTTCGCGTGAAGTCCCGAATTCTATAAGTACTTAATGACACTTCTCTAAAATGTTCTTTTAGGCGTTAACAGACATCACTGATCATGACTATGTAAAAAATAAATAAATATTGTGCATGTTCATAAGATCGAGAATTGCTAGCACCTATTTTTTTCAATGGCAAACACAGCTAGATTTCTTCTATTTTATATATATATTTTATTCTATGTTCCTTTTCGTGATCGTTATTTGTTTTGCCAATCTTCATTTGTTTTTGATCGAATCGAATAAACAAATGACGATCGAAAAAACAAATGGAGATCGACAAAACAAATGATGGTCGGATAAACAAATGAAGATTGACAAAACAATTGAAGATCGACAAAACAAATGATGGTCGGATAAACAAATGAATATTGACAAAACAAATGAAGATCGACAAAATAAATGACTGTCGAATAAACATATGACGATCGAAAACAAATGAAGATCGACAAAACAAATGATGGTCGGATAAACAAATGAAGATTGACAAAACAATTGAAGATCGACAAAACAAATGATGGTCGGATAAACAAATAAATATTGTCAAAACAAATGAAGATCGACAAAATAAATGACGGTCAGATAAACAAATGACGATCAAAAACAAATGAAGATCATCATAATAAATAATGATCGAAAAGAAATGAAAACCGATAAAAAATTTGCAACTTAATAAAACAAAAGACCTAAGTATGAGCTTTGAGTTTTGGGTTTTGAGTTCTGAGTTCTGATATTTGAGCTTTCAGTCTTGTTGATTTTTGAGGGTCAAAAATTACTTGCAGCCATTTTTTGTAATCTAGATACGTGTGCCATTCAAAAAAATAGGTGCAAGCAAATCTCGACCGTAATGACACTTCTCTAAAAATGTTCTATTAGGCGTTAATAGACATCACTGATCATGACTATGTAAAAAAAATAAAATATTATGCATGTTCATAAGATCGAGAATTTGGCACCTATTTTTTTCAATGGCAAACGCAGCTAGATTATTTGCCGATCTTCATTTGTTTTCCGATCGTCATTTGTTTATTTGACCGTCATTTGTTTTGACGATCTTCATTTGTTTTTTGTCGATCTTCATTGGTTTTTTCGATCGTCATTTTTTTATCCAAGCGTCATTTGTTTTGACGATCTTCATTTATTTTGCCGATCTTCATTTGTTTTTTCGATCGTCATTTGTTTATTCGATCGTCATTTGTTTCGACGATCTTCATTTGTTCTGCCATCCTCATTTGATTTTTCGACCGTCATTTGTTTAGACGATCTTCATTTGTTTTGCCGATCTTCATTTGTTTTTTCGATCTTCTTTTGTTTTTTTTTTATCTTTTTTATTTATCATGAATAGATCTGGAAATCCACCCGTTGGGTGGAATTCCGGACATACCATAACATGTAATTCCGGTTATCCACCCCATTGGGTGGATTTTTTGGGGTGGATTAACGGAATAATCCCGAAAATTCAACTTTGACAGATAATTGTTCGGAATATTAACCTAATATTGACGAAACCAAAAGTGTTACCGTTTGATTTTCGTTTCCTTGTATATTTTGTAAGAATTTAAAATAAAATGTCTAGAATGTTACTCATTGAGACTGCTCTACGTGAGGAACGATTAGAGCGTAGAAGAAATCGTCGTAGACTGCCAAATTAAGTCAATTATATGATTATTTCCGAAGTAGAGTTAATTGCAAACTATAGGCTCAGTCGGCAACTGTTTGAGGAGTTGTGCTAAGAAATAGTTAGCTACGGGAGAGAGCCCTCCCACCCGAGTTCCACAGTCAGCGGCGGGGGCGCCTTCGCCCAAGACTATCCGCCTCCATGACCGGAGGCCTGAGGATGGTGAGGGGACTGCCCACCGTCCGTGGCAGCCATAGGTCTGTTGGGAGTCCTGGGGTATCCTTTCGAGGGCTTACCGAGAGTTTCCAACCGTAGGCTGTTAGGCAGGAAACGTGTAGTTTTTTTGTCGGTAGAAGTCCGGCATAGCATCCATGGGGATTTTATCTCACGTTAAGAAAAATAGCCCCCTTGGCATTGGGCCCAAAAGACTGGGAGCATTCCCCTTTGAATAACGATGCCTATTCTTTGGAAGAAGTAACTGCTAACCCTTGGGTCACCAGTCGACTCGACCAAAAAGTATGTGCGTTGGATCCCATGCACCGTAGGTCCATGGGGTGCAACGCAGTCTCGACACCAACTGGAAGAAAACTGTAAGACAAGCCGAGACCCTGATACCTACTTAGATTTTTTTTTTATTTTCTACCGCTTCCGGGTTTTTTCTTTTGTACTAGTTCATACTGAAAATAATATATGTTTATTTAGGTAAAATAATACGAAAACAATTGTCTTGCCCAACTTTTATTAACTGATACAATCTATAAACTATTTGTCTTTCATTCTTTCCTATTATATAGTATCTCCTATCCTATTTGTCTCTAAAATCTTGAATCAGGTCCAACAGAGCAGCTTGAATCTGCATCAGTATATTCATGATCCCAGCGAGCTCGGTATTTCTAAGTGTGTCATTCTCTGCACGCACTTCCTCTATATCAAACAATCTCCGTCTCATATCAGAGCCAGAAGATTGTCCCCTCCACCAAGGGGCAGTTGGTACAGAAGCTGCAAAATAAAATAAATTCACATTAAAAATAAGTTACCTACTCAACAAGACATAATATCTCACGTGTGTGTGTGATATTCAATAGAATAAATAACATTCAATTGCACTGTAATATGAATTGTTTACTTACAAAGTTTTTTATGTTTATATGTATAAACGACTAGCTGATGCCCGCAGCTTCGCCCGCGATGGCGCTGTATGTGAAAAATGATTTTCCCGCTTTTCTGTTGAAATTTTTCCTGAATTTTCTTTGCTATAAACCTCACGGAGCCTGAGACCTTTCCAACGAATGCAAAACCGTGAAAATCGGTTCGTGCGTTCTGGAGTTATAGCGTCAGGAAGGAAAACCGACTTATTTTTATATAATAGATAGAATATGTTTTAGATATAGATTTCAAATAATAATAATTTTAATTTTCATTACATTATTGTTGGTTGACATGAAACAAACGTCAGATACATTTTTTAACGTAAGGTTATGACATTTGCATCTCTAGTTTGTCTTTAACAAAATGGTTGAAAATATACAATTATATATATAATACCTTTTTATTCTTATTTTCTGCATACATTTTACTAGAAATGTATTATAAACCACTTGTTACATGTAATTTTTTTTATTAAAACTCACTTGTTTTTAAATTTTAATAAAAGTGAAAACCGTATTTACCGGATTAAGACATCAGCAAATGACCTCCCTATCATTGTCGTTCACGAAATGTGTCTATGCATCCGAAGTTCGTGCTCCGATCTACGTAGTATTGTATTCTCTTTGCTCCGATCCGCAATTGATATAGAATAGGGTCAGCCACGAAACTTCGTTTTGTTTTCGTTCGTTAACGAAGTTTCGTTTTCGTAGAAAGAGAGTAGGCCTCCTGGATTGGCCACACGTTCCGAAGAGATTTTGACAAGACAAACGCTATATTGGAATCCTCAAGGAAAGCGCAAACGTGGCCGAGCCAAATAAACTTGGAAGCGTACAGGGGCGGACGAGGCGAAGTACGTTGGAAAGACCTGGAGCGAAATGAAACGGGAAGCACAAGAACGAACGCGGTGGAAAATCACTATGGACGCCCTCTGCCCCATCTAGGGGCATAGGATTTTAAGTCAATTAAGTCAATGAAAATTTAATATTTATTAAGTTAAAGTTGTTTTAAAAAAATGTCATGCGGGACCGTGGAAAAAAATCGAAAAATATAAATATCAATATCATCATCAATACATATAATAAAATCGTAACAGGTCGCTGTCTGTACATGGAAGATAAATAAGAAAAAATATTATAGGGGGGCTTTATGAACGCAATAGAACCCAAAACAATGATTTTTAGAATTTTTGTCTGTTTGTCTGTATGTCTGTATGTCTGTATATCTGTTTGTCTGTACGGTTGTGCACGCTAATCTCAGTAACCGCTCAACCGATTGCAATGCGGTTTTTTTTATTGTGTTGAGGTTTGTTCCAGTTAACATTTAGCGTTTGTTTTATGTAAATCGGTTTAGAAATAAAAGAGTTATAACACTTTTAAGAATCAGATATTTTGAAAATTTTAATTGTAGGGGTTTCTTTGAATGTGAGTGAACCTAAACTGGCGTGTTGGCTTAATCATAAAAGAGCTTAATGATTTAGACTATTTTTAAACAATTCAGTCCGCGCCGAAGGCGTGGACTGAATTGTTTTAAAATAGACTTAATCATTAAGCTCTTTTATGATTAAGCAAACAGGGCAGTTTCAGACGCTGCTTGATGACTCTGATGAAGAAATATACCTTTCCTTTCATTCACCTTATGTGACGTAAACGAAGTTGCGGGCTCAGCTAGTATGAAATATAAATGAACTTCGCAAACATAATGGAAAGATTGTGTTAACAGCATTTATTCTGATTCACTATCCATCAATAATAATATTCCTTCCCAATATATTCCTTTTGTTCCATGCAAGAAAACGGATGAGCGATCTGCCATTGAAGCTCCTATATATTGAAGAAGAATTCAGACTCAAAGCATAATAGCGCATTCATTCAGGTACACAACTTATCCAGGTTTATGAGAACCAATATTTTATTGCACATACTTACTACAGCAGTACTCATATTGAACACATATAACACCAATAAAACTGCTCATAAAATCGTAAACATCCTTCTCGTATAAAATTCCTTTATCATATTTATAACCTATAAAATTGGTGGTTATTAAATTTCACCCCTTAATTGTGTATCCAAAGCCAAATTATTATTACTTTTATGGGCAAGAAACTCCAACGAACTCCAAAATAAGGGTGTATTTAGAATGTTACAAGAAAACCTTAGGATTAGGACCTTTAATATTTTGAGGTATAATTTTGCTTTCAATTTCAGTACACCTAGTGGTTAAGCACCAAAGTATTTCCTATCCAGGGCATACCGTATTACCTGGTCACAAATAGCCATGAGTACGAGAATTGTGCTTCTAGTCGGTTTAATAGTGCTACTTCTACTTCTAGTTCACGGGTTTATCATCATATTCTTGATATTGTATTGTTATGGTTTCACTACTTTGTTGTTGTTTTAAGGTTATTATTATTGAATGTGGTCGTGATAGTTCAACACTATTTGCTATTGCGTGACCTACGTTGTTTGTTTGTTTTAAGGTTATTTGTTATAAGTATACATAGAATGTGTTCATATAATCAATGAGAATTATTTATTATCACTAAATGTCTTCGTTTGATTAACTAAAGAACAAAGAGAATACAATACTACGTAAGACTATAGAATGTCATTACTGTGTAGCCTATCATGCACGGCGCGGCAAGGGCAACCTTGACGGTGACACTTGACACTTGACAGTGACACTCCTGTCGCTGTCAGTCTGTCTATGCCTGGTTGGGTTTTTAATCAGTGGTTGGGCTATGGTTTATTATTAAAATGTAAAAAAAAAATGGACAGTTATTAAAGAATGTAATTTATTTATTTTTTAATTGAAGTGTGGGTTTATGTATAGATCAATATTGTAATGTTTAATGCAAAATATAAAATGTAATAAATTATAACGTAATTAATAAAATGTATTTGTAGAATTAATATAATTATGATAGAATTTGATAGATACATTATGAATTTATTTTGTTTGCTTTTATGTATATTTTTTTTTATTGTTTAATTTTGTTTATTGGTTGTTTGAGAATGTTTGGGTACCTGATCCTAATTTTAAGTAGGTGCCTATTTTAAGTTGCGTGGCGTCACTTAACGCATGGATAGGGGGAGGAGAGGGGCCATCCGAAAACCAGCGCGGCATACATTTGTATATTTGTATGCTGCATTAAGCTGAGATGGCTGCCTTTTCGAGTGCATGCCACATGAAATATATTTATAATTAATTTGTTTTAAATTTGTATTTTGTAATTTTATATTGGTTGTGCTTGTGCTTGAATAAATTTCTTTCTTTCTTTCTTTCTTCTTTCTTTCTACTGATAGCTCACCACGTTTGAAAAAGAATAGATAGGTTACACAGGGTACGCATAAAGGAAGCCCAACCTAGGGGTGATTTGTATAAAGAACAATTTATTAGTCCAGCAGACTTTACTTCTATTTTAACATTTTCCCCTCAGTGTGTCAAACCCCGGGTTCTATGATAAATTGTTGGATTGCAGAAAAAACTATTGGACTGTCCGTATTGTGGGATTGACATATTAATAACTATAATTGATCAATATAATATTATGCCTACATACAAAACACCATAGCTCAGAAAGTGCTGTTGAAAAAGAATTTATTTCTTATATTCTATGTAACGTCAATGTAAACTGGCCTCAAACCCTCTATCCATATTTTCTCCAAAACCTATCGCCATTATAGGCACGACCTTTATTGGGGACTAGCTGTTACCCGCGACTTCGTCCGCGTGGAAATTATGTTATAAGCAAAGTTTGAACCGTATTCTATTTGAGCCTCTAGGATAAGTCGTAACCAAAATGTGGGAACAAATTTAGGACATCCTCCAACTTACCCGGGGAGTTATGCGCTAGATGGATTTTTTTAACGTGAGGAAAATCCCACATGAATGTACTATGACTCCCACTGACTAAAAACCACACGTATCCTACCTAACAGCCTACGATTGGGAGCCCCGGGTAAGCCCTCTAAAGGATACCCTAGGACTGCGCTGGATGGATAGGAAGAGACCTCATGGTTTTAGTGGGTCAAAGGCCGGTATGACATACGTGTTTATTAATTAGCCCCTTTAATAATTATAAGAGTAAGTAGTATGGTGAAGCGCGAATACGAAAAGTTTGTTAGATTAGGGCCACAGACTGAAAACTTTACGCATAATCGGAAGAGTTGAGACGATAACACTAACGCTAACGGTAGCCAGTAAATGGCAGTCGTTAAACCAAGTTGAAGACCTTATAGATTTATTAATTTTCAAAAGTAGGCAGTACTAACGCCTGTCCATTTCATCACGGCAATGCGGCTCACCACCTATTACGTTACGTGGGACAAATTAAAAAAAGGTAAACATATAATATGCCTCGATACCCCTTTGGGGATAAAGGCGTGACCGTATGCATGTACTTATTATGTTTAAGGTGATTTAATTTATGTACCTACCCATGTCACTGTAGCCAAAGCTCAACATTTTTCAGTAAAGTTGTTTTAAGAATGTTCATTATAAACAACGTTTGTGTGGCGTGTTGGCTTAATCATAAAAGAGCAGCTTAATGGTTATGGCTATTGTAAAATAATTCAGTTCGCGCCGAAGGCGTGGACTGAATTGCTTTAGAATACACTTAATCTTTAAGCTCTTTTTTTTGATTAAGCAAACAGGGCAGTTTCACACGCTGCTTGATGAGTCTGATGAAGAAATACCTCTCCTTTCATAGATCTTATGTGACGTAAACGAAGTTGCGAGGGTTAGCTAGTCTATACATATAGTAAAACTCGACCCTCAACGGTCGAGAGTCTACTGAAGCCGAAAATGAAATTACATTTTTCATGTGTGTCTGTCTGTCTGTATTCCGAATAAGTATCACGCCGAAGTTACTGAATGGATTTGAATGAAACTTAGTACAATCAGAGCTTATAATCCGAGGAAGGTTCTAGGTTACTTTTGATTTCGATATTTTGCGCGGTTTCTTTGGGAGAAGGGATGAAAGACAAAACGGTTTTTTAGTTGTTACTTCTCAATGCGTTTTCGGATTCCAAATTTTTTTTTAGTATTATAAAGGGAATACTGTAAGGAATGTTTCACACAAGTTTCCATGTTAAAGGTTTTCTAGTTCAGGAATTAGAGACATCCCAACTTTCGCAAAACCTAGAATTCAAGGATCCCTTTGAATGTGAGGGTAAATCTAAACTGGCGTGTTGGCTTAATGATAAAAGAGCTTAATGATTAAGGCTATTTTAAAATAATTCAGCCCGCGCCGAAGGCGTTCACTCACGCCCCCCCCCCCCTAAAAGCGGGATCGCACCCGAAACCCCCAAAGACGTGGCATAGCACCCGAACCACCTCCTAGGCGAGGACGCAGTGGCGGCCGTGGGTCTGCTGGGAGTCCTGGGACATCCTTCCGAGGGCTTAATCGGGGCTCCCAACCATAGGCTATTAGGCGTTACGTAAGGTTTTTTTAATTGGTAGGAGTCCGGCATAGCATCCACGATGGATTTTCCTTCATATTATAAAAAAGTATACTACGTATTACATGGCTTGTACAATAGTATAGCGGAGCCTGAAATTTGATTTATATTAGTGTGAGCTATGAGATCTAGAAAACTGATAAACTTACTTATTATGTTATATACTAAATGCATATTTAAAAACAAACACGTACTCTAATGAATTTGATTATTGTTCTTTATCAAGCCCATTTACCTCTTTACAGTTAGGTACTTTTGATTGTTGCCCGTAAATACATAAACAAATATATTTGGTGTCTGTCAAGCCGTTAGAATAATTATATGAAAGAATATGAAATATAATTTCATTGACTGCCTCTGTGGCGTAGTCGGTGTAGTGATACCGCCTGTCGCGCCGGGGGGCTTGGTTCGATTTCTGGGTTGTTCCAATTAGTTGTGTGATCCACAAATGTTTGATTCGGAGTTTGGGTGTTTTCTATGTATAATATGTATGTATTTAGAAATATATAAGTATGTATATCAGTCGTCTGGATATCGTAGCAAACACGGAATTTAATTTTTCTCTATCGGGCCTCCAAGATATTTAGCGTGATAATATGTAACCGGTGTGTAAAACCGATCTCTTACTAATATTCCTGCAAAGTTTTAGTTTATTAAATCCACATACTTACATATTTCATTACCCTCTGCCTAGTCCCTAGGATATGTAGCGTGATAATATATAGCCTATTTAAAGATCCAACCTCTAGATTGCTATTCAAATAAAAGATTAATTAAAATTATTCAGTAATTTCTGTATTTTGCAAAAATATACAAACAGATTTTCATTGTTCTCTGCCGAGCTTCTAAAAAATTTAGCGTAATAATATGTTGTCTGAGTGTAAAACCTATCTCCTACTAATATTCCTGCTACGTTTTAGTTAAATAAATCCAACGGTTTAAACATTTCATTGCTCTCTGCTTAGCCCCTAAGATATGTGGCGTGGTAATATATAGCCTATTTTAAGACCACACCCCTAAGTAATATTTGTGCAAAATTTGAACCAAATCTGTTCAGTACTTTTCGAGATCCTTCCGGACAAAGCAAAGCAAACAGACAAACAGACAAACAGACAAAAAAATTCTAACTATATTTTCAGCTTCGGTATCTTATGTAGAACACCCGGCGAGTATTTTTTTGTTAATATTTTCAATGTACAGTTTTGGCTTTTCTATCATTTTATTATATGTATAGATAAGTCGATGAAGGTAAGTTATTACTATTAATATAGTAGAAGGAAACGTTTTTATTGGCAACGTTGATTTATTAGAATTTGAAGTTCCAAAGCTAAGTTCATGTTAGGTAGGCCGTTTAAAACTCATTAATAGCGGTGACCATTTCTATGAACAAAGATTTCTTGGATAGATACTTAGTTAAGATGAAGTACTCAGTTTTCCTTTTCATAAAAAGGCTAGGGTACAAATAAGCTTGCACTGTAGAATATTTACATCACTTGCTCAAAGAAGAATTCCTATGAACATGACAATATAAAGTTGCAAATATAAAATATTTCAACCTAAACTTAATCAAATATCACCAAATTATATTCTGTTTCTAGTAGTGTATTCTGATCCAATATACATGTAACTTATGTACAAAATATCGTCAAAATTTCATCGTGTTGTAACAAACACGAAAAGCAAATTAGAGATTTCTCTCATACGGTTTGATATTTTATATCCAATTTCTATTTGAAATCAAATCATACGAGGTACAAAAATTTAGAATCTAACTTTTCTGTTTTAAAAACCCAGTATGCAGTTCAAATGTCAATAAGTAAAGCAATTATTTGCTGATCGTTTCCATATTCAATTCGAATGTTTATTTATTCAAATAGGTATCTCTGATCCTAACAAAATGGCGAATATAACATGCTGTATTTGCTTTAGCAGATTTTCATAACACTGTCATGGCGATATCTACGTTACGTTATAGGTTTAACATTAATTAAATTAATACGGTGCTTCATATCTGCCTGAGGCTGGTATTTAACGAGTAAACAATTTAACCAGAAATTAGGTTCGATTTAGTCTGGTTAAAATTCAAAACACCGGCGTTGTAGAATGTTTTGCATAAATACATACTAATCACTTTGACAATGAAAATGTACATCAGAGAGTCAATTGGTAACTTATTATGTAATGTTGTCTGTTTACTTTTGGAGATGAATAGTCTAAGATTCTTTTATGTACTTACCTAACTCAATTAGAATGAATTAGCTTTTGAATGTTGTTGGGCGCAGTATACCTACCTCGCGAGGGTTATTATGTATACTTTATACCTTTTTAGATATTAGAGAAAGAAGTGGGAAGTAATCAATCAATATTTTGTATTTATAGATATCGATACCTCCATTTACACGTATTTTCATTTATTTATTATTATTTATGTATTTATTATTTTGTTGATTTTTTTTGAGTGTTGTGCTCAATCGAACTCGTATCGTACTCAGAACTTTGTATTACACTATTGCCCCTTGAAACCCTGGATTCTTCAAACGAAGTGAAAAAACTCTATAAGTTTTAAAAGTAGTTAATAATCTGTGAATGTCGCCATCATCTACAGTCCTCCTAATATATTAAGGAAGGTTATAATAATTATATATGCGTATCTGAAGAAATTTTGACCATGAATATAACCTTAATCAATGCCACTTTTCGTTGTAATTTTATAACTCAAGAACGGGCTCACCTATCCAAACCAAATATTTAGGCTTTGTTCGGTTTATGTGAAGTTATCACAAAATCGGTCGAGCGGTTCTTTATTTATCACGCAAACGAAGTTGCGCGGGTCAGCTAGTAATTAATAGTTAATAGCATTGAAGAACCAACGCCATTTAAGATGTGCTAAATGTTTCGTCCTAAATACAACTCGGGATCATTTCCTATAATGAAATGAAGCCAAAATTATTTTGTCGTTCACCGTACCCCAAAATCTGTTGGGAATAAAGAAACAGAGCTTCCATTATAACAGCAGTTATAAGAATTCCTTTTGGATACGTCTCATTGTATCGTTACTGATTAATTTTGTAGTCATAAAAATGTAATATTAGAATACAGGTACCCATTTTGCAGCCACAGCCATCTCTTGAGTGGCTAATTAAGAGATATTGATTGAAGCGTGTTGTCGCATTAATAAATAATTAATTTAAATGGACTTTTTTGCACAGGGAAGGGCAACGTGTGGTTTTAAACGGGAGTAGGGACCAGAATGGTATCCATGGGAGATTTCCATTCCACACGTTAAAAAATAAATCTAGAAATCTACCTTTCTCGTTAGACCACGTAATACCAAGACTTCACAGTTTTCATTGCCTTGACAGTTGGTAATATTCACTATGAATCCCTACTAACATTATAAATGCGAAAGTAACTCTGTCTGTCTGTCTGTCTGTTACGCTTTCACGCTGGCTGGAGCGATTGAGATGAAATTTAGTATAGAGATATTACGAAGCCCTGGGAAGGACATAGGCTACTTTTAAACCGACTGCGCTGAAGGAGGGTTATGATTTTACGCGAAAACGACTTCTACGCGGTCGAAGCCGCGGGGAACGGCTAGTTAATTAATAAACCTAATTCGCATCATTAAAGGTGAAATTTGTCATCCCTTGTCAGTATTACAAAAGAAAATTCTAATATTTATTAGTTTGCTGCGTAAATTACTGAGTCCGGGTTTTCTTTTCATATAATTTTTTATATTTGACAGTATTTTTAATTGTTTCACCAAAGCTCATTATACAACTTTTGTGTTTAATTTGGGTATTATAAATAATTACGGGCGGACCTTTTAAACGGAAATTCGTCGCCTTTTCTTTTATTATCATGAAAAAAATGCAAATGGAATATTTTGCAGAACAATGCAAATAATTATAAAGTCACACTACCCCTTGATAAAATATTATGAATTTATAATTCATCCGTCTTTTGTACACAGAACCAGTTTCGTAATTAGAGAAGTAGGAAGATTTTTTTTATCTGTTTTAGTTTGAGGGTTCTATAGCAAACAAAATGAACTTGAAACCGTTTCTTTTTAATGAGGTAGGTTAAAATGCACATCCCGTGCTGTATAGAGAACACGGTGGGACGGCTATATATGAGGCCCGAAAAGCCCTGCTTAAATCGTAGCATTCAAAACGGTAGAATACAATGATATTCAAATGAAGTAGGTAAGCTATTTAAATGAATGTGGTCCAAATGATTTATAGTTAGATAAGTTCTGACTTTATAATGCACCATGAAATATAGAGTGGATTATCTCTATGCTCTCCGTGCCAAATTTATAGGATTAGCTGACTCATTTACGCAATGGGTTTACTTTGATGATATTTGTTGAATATTTCGGGGTTTTTTTGTAATGTTTAGAAGCTATCTAAACAAGTAACTATTATTAAATGAACGATAACTGCTTTAAGCAAAAAAGTTGTGACATGAATTAAAAAGGGAAGATACGGTACACACGCATTTGCATGGGCATGCTAAACTGAGCCATTGGACTTAGTATGGTTTAGTGGACGTCGATCGACCGAAGCGCGTACATGTGTCCTACTCTTCTTTCAAGTGCTGAAAAAACCCGTGATAAGTAACAAATATGTCTGTATGTGTGTTAAGAAAGTGCTCAAATCACTCAAGAAGCAAAAACATTACACAAGAGGTTACTTTTCATTCCTATGTACCTAATAAATTACATTAAAACTTTAATTTTTGAAATTATTTGTCATTAGTATACGAATATAACCGAAAGTGAGACAAACGTACGAAATTTTACGAGAGAGAAAAGGATACAATGTATAGTGTCAACGATGACGGCTCAACGTAAATTCGGCGTCAAATTCGACACGAAGGTACGGTCGCCATGCTAAGTAGTGTACTTAATTCATTATCTCATTATTAAGAGAGTGATTCGTGTTTATATAATTTTTTTTTATTTTTAAAGAACAATGTGCCATAATAATGAAATGAAATAGGGTGATTTGATACATAATTATGCAAGTTCATTATTTTGGTTTTAGATTTCCAAATGACGAGATCGTAAAAGACAAATGAATCCTTATTTTACGAAAGCAAAGATCGGATTCAGATTGTAAATATGCTCTAAGCTAAAAACACGATTACCGATAAAATTCTCGATTGGAATTTTTGTTGAAAATACCTCGATTTCGTTATATTTTAAGTTGTATAACATAAATTTAAAGTTGGTTTTACAATATAATTTCTTTGTAAGAAAGAAAACATAAAATCTTTTTTTGCCCCAACTCCATTTTTTCCTAATGGTTACAATTATGTTATATAATTAATTTATGTCGTAAAAAACGCACAACTTTCTTGCTCAAACGTACCTATATACAAGCTGTTGATTTGGTCGTGCACAAGCCTCCTTCAGTGCGTAGTGTACTATAGGTATTATCGATTGCAAGCAACACAAACATACGTAGATAACAAAACCCCAAAAATCCTGTTTTTAGTGAAATATGATTTACGAAGAAAAAATCTTCACCCGTGTATTTAATGTTTACGTCGCTGAGCCAACGCTAAAGCGCAAGTCACACTGCCAGCGGGCGGGTGAGCGAGCTAGGCACACTGCGAGCTGCCGAATAACCTACGTGGCTGATGCGAGCGAAGCTACTCGTTTTCGTCGTTAGGCGCGCCCGCTTCGCTAGCTTAACTACCGTCCTCCCCGTTTCGGGTACTCAGACTAGTCGTCGCTTGTCATTCGAATAGCAGTGTCCACGTGTCTAGTCTCATCCGCACTACCCGGTTCGCCCTTCCGTATGTAGTTTTTGGTGTAAACCCCATAGTTTAGCTCGGCAATGTCGCGTAGTTTGCATAACTTCAATATCTCACTTCACCCGCCCGCCTAGCTCGCTCGCCCGCCCGCTGGCGGTGTGGCCTGGGCTTAAAGCTAGACAATAGTAGGTACCTAGATAATGCGGCTACGTATCGCATCTCATGGCTCCTCTACACTGCCCGCGAAGTTGAACGAAGTTAAATGAATACGATAGTGTAAAGAGGCACTTCGGCTTACCTCGTCAAAAACTATACCTCCCCTCAGGCGACTTTATTTGCTGTCGATTTTTGCGCCTCAGTCAATGGGCCCAAAGATGCGGGAAGTGCGTTCACGAAGTACCTCTCTACACTACTTGGTCGACATCGTGTGTCCTGGTGCTTTGCCGGCGCGCAACACGCTATTTATCATGCAATTGCAAACAAAAACATTAAGTACTGTTAGTAAACATTAGGTATGAGAAAAGTATTCTGAAATGAAGCATTTCTGGCGTAGTTAAAAATTTTAAATCAACTTATTTACAGAATTAATTGAGAATCAAAGCTTAAATACCTATTTACAAAATCATGTAACACGCAATAATTGTTCAAAATGCTCACCCCCAGTGTCTATGCACAGATTGGCGCGGCGCACTAAGTTGCGTTTTAAGCTGCGAAGCACTAGCACATTTGTTTTTATTTGTTCAAATGCCAAAACAATTCTTTCACGTAATTGTGTAACACTCACAATGTCTTCATTGTAAACAAGTCTTTTAATATCTCCCCACAAATAAAAGTCTAAGGGCGTTAGGTCGGGTGAACGCGGCGGCCAGGCTACCGGTCCACCACGGCCTATCCACTGCGTACCAAACACTTCACTTAAATATTCGCGCACTTGGCGTCCATAGTGAGGTGGCGCACCGTCCTGTTGGAAGTACAAGTCCCTATGAAATGCGAGTGGAATGTCATCGAGCATCTCATTAACCACATGTCGGAGTAGCACCAAGTATGTAGCACTGTTCAAACGACCGTCAATAAAATATGGGCCAAGTAGATGATCACCGATGATACCAGCCTACACATTCAGACTAAACCGGACTTGGAACGAGTCCCGCGTAGTAACATGTGGGTTGTGTTGTCGGTGAGCCCACCAATGTTCATTGTGGACGTTATAAACGCCCACGCGCGTAAACAATGATTCGTCGCACCACAAAATGTTCACGTCCTGATGTTCAAGGAGCCAGTGACAAAAAAACTGTCCGAGTGTTATTGTCCTGCGGATGCAACTCTTGAACACGTCGGAAATGGAACGGATGCATTAGTTCGCGATTCAGCAGCTTCCACACTGTGGTATGATGAACACCGAAACGGCGACCGGCTTCACGCGTACTGGCTCGAGGTTCTTCCTCAAAATAATTGAGAATCTGCTCTTGCCGATCAGCTGATAGGCCTTGTGTACCACGACCTTGTGCATGTCGAGGAACCTCGAACTGTCGGTGATCCCTTAAGCGCTGTGTGGCGGCAAGCATCATGCGACGAGATGGTATTGGTCGGTCTGGAAACATTTCCCTGAACATGCGAATTGCATCAACAACGTTATTATTAGAAATAGCGTAAAGGCGCACCATTTCCACCAACTCAACGTTACTGTAACGCTCTGACATCGTTACCGGTGTTGTTACGGACGTTACGTAGATATCGGCGCGTGCGGTTATACTCACGCTGAACGCGGGCGAGCGACTAATTAATTCAAAATTTCAAATTCACCGATCAAAGGCGCCGCCTGAGCCGCTCGCTCCTGCGCGGGGGTTGGAGGGGTAACTTACACGCGCCGCGCCGCCACCGCAGGCCTCCTTTGCCTATGCCTACACATTTGTATGTGCCTACTAAACTGTAGGCAAAGAAGAAACGGTTTTGAATGAACGGTGAAAATGTACCTATGTAGGTAATAGTATTATTAGAATATTTAGAACCGATTCATACGAGTTGCTTTTTAAATTTATTTTATTTAATAATTATTAAGAACTTAATTTTATTGCCCCATTTTTTCACTTAATATTGGTTTAGTATAAGCAGTAGAGTTCCCGTAGCAAATAGAAAAGAATTTAAGCAGAAAAAAAAAAGTGTAAAAAAAGGTGTCTCGTTTTATCCCGAAATATCAACGAGTGTAGGCAGTACAGTCATGTGTGCAAGTAATGCACAAATGCAGATCAACATCCTGTATATGCTATCTTCTTTTAACTGATTAGCGTCATATGGACTCTTAAATAAAAGCTCATTTGATAAAAGAAATGACACGTCTTTTTTATTAAGTCCCAAAGTGTCAAATACATATTGACACGAAAATATAATTTAAGTCGATTTACCACAATTTGGAAACATGCTGACGGTACTGCATCGGTTGTCGGGTACCGCACTCGGTGACCACGAAGAATGTCGAAGCTTTTACGAACTCACACGAGAGCTAGAGCAGGTAAGCGATCGCTTCTTATTCTAAATCATATATTGATGTCACTTTCGCGCATCTTTATTAATTACAAGACAATAGTAGGGGAGCCCACGATGCTAAATGGGGATTTACTCGAGCGTCGTAGAGACCTATTGGGATGCAAAGCTTAGATGATATGAAGAAAAAAATGTTATATGATATATCCCTTTACATCGGTGGGGGAAGCGGCTATAGATTTTTAAATATGTAAAAAAAAACTGTTGCATGGACATCCTCGAGCGCGTCAGATATTGATAGCATCAATTCCCTACGTATTTTTAATAATGTACGTGTGTTAATCTGATCGTTAGCATGATGCGGGTGGTTGTATTTAAGGGTTGAAAATGAAAAAAAAAAAAAAAAATATTCGAGCGCGTCAGATTTTCTAAGGGAGTGTTAAGTGCACCAAAAAAAAGCTCTCATTCACTAATCTGACGATTTCGATGGGACGCAAACTCGCGGCCATTTTCATAATGTGCAAAAAAAATTCGCCATTTTGAAATACTCAAGCGCGTCAGATTAAGATATATATGGTTCATCTTTATGTTCTAAACGTACTGTCTCATAATCTGACGATTATCTAGAGGGATTGTCCTGATCTGACAAAAAAAAAATTAGAAAAACGGTTCACCTTAAAGGCCATCCCTGCAACTTCCCGCTAATTGCATTCCTGGGCTCTTAAAATTGTACTTATGACATTTTTGAGCTCAAAATAGAATTTATGTGATATTTTGAGCTGGCTGAGTTCAAAGAAATAATATTTCTATGCATTTGAGCTCTCTCAGCTCGAAAGTCTGATAGAAGTTTCATAGAACACTATTTTTGGAATTTTCAAACCGCAATAACTTTTGAATGGATAACCGATTTTCACGCAGTTGGCGGCATTCGACGCAGTTTTATCATCCTCATAAGTAATTTTGCAATTTTAATTGATCGAACCACAAATTTCGGAGTAATCCCGAAAAAAACACTTTTTCGGGTTTCTTTCGTTCACGATATCTCTCGAACGCATCAACCGCTTTTGACCAGCTTGGTGGCGATCGACGCAGGTACAATCGCAAACAAAAGTACTAAGCCTAAAAATTCATTTTATCGATGCTGTTGCGTAATTTCCAGGACATAGATGTGAATAGGTCAATATTAATTCTATACTATTATTAAAAGTAAGTAGTAGTAGTAGTACGAACGAAGTTCGTAGACGCAAAAATATTTGGCGCATAGTGTAACTTTATCGACGAATTTTTGTTATTTCGGCTTGCGGAAATCGTCAGATTATATATTTTTCATTATTCTTGAATAATTTCCTTCAAAATAAAAAAAATTTTAGCTACGCTCGAGAATGTCGAGATGACGTTTTTTTTTACAACTTTGTTGCCCTCCCCTTTTTTTACGTCACTCTCAAATTGTCAGATTAGTGGAATATACACTTTTTAGGATGTAATTAACTCACCCTACCTTAATCTGACGCGCTCGAGAATTTCTGATGGTCAATTTTTTTTTACTAATCTGATCCTGTATCCTTCACGGGCGGCCTTATATATGGGCCTCATGTTTTGTGGAGGTACTTAACCGGGTACAAGGTATCCCCGTGTATATTAATCTGTCGCGCTTTAGTAAATCCCGAAATCCCTTCATGGGCTCCCCTACTACAATGTGTGAGTGAGTATTTGTGTGTAGTTATGTGCGAGCTATTTTTTAGTACAATGTGTTAGAACGTAACGAATCTTCCCTTTTTAATTCATCTAAGGTTGTGACTATAATAAAGTAGGTGTATAATTATAAATATAAGGGGTATGTCAATTATGAGAATCCTTGCTGCTATATATCTATGATTTATCCCTTAAAAATATCAAAATTTTATAGCAGCAATATCTCAAAAGATTTAGAAAGCAACTTCCTACATAAGAAATTGTGAAAGCTGAAACGAATGCCGATAGGCTCGCAAACTATCACGTTCAGATGATTTATAAGAGCCAAAGTACTGTTTCAAATAGTAAAACTCAATATAGGTAAGATTTGGAGTACGTTTTGAACTCCATCATTTTTTATCCAGTTACAATATTTTTTTGATACGTGAGCGAAGCTTGAATCGTTCAACCGAGTGATTGAGGTAGTTTTCTGAACAATCTTTATTTTTTCTGTTAATACAAAATTAGCATTGTAAAGCATATTTGGCATAACTGTGTTGGCGGCACCATAGATTTAGAATTTTTCGCTACTCTCAATAGATATACAAAGCGTGCGAGCGAGACCTCATTATCCATAGCACTTAGCTCGAGAGGAAAAGAGAAAGCAAATTGTGTACTCATATGTCAGTATTTTGAATCGCTGAGCCCGCTGGGATCCTATGGCGGCTCTATGTTATTCATAATATCCAATAATCTGTAGTGATCTTACGATTAAAATAGAAAATTTTACATTTTCAACAATAGTGTCGTGTTTAGTGTGTGAATAGGATATTACAAAACGCAATTATACGAAGAAAGACTCGTTTAACAGGTCATTTGTGACTTCGTTCATTCCATTTTTGCCGTACATATTTTGCCAAATTGGATGTGAAATTTCACTGAAAGTCCAACTCATAACGTAGATTATGCATTTTCCTTCATACATAACACAATATTTAATGTGTAAATGCATTTTAAGAGGATTTATAAGGCAGAAATAAAAGGACTGTTTACAGTAAAATAGTCATGGGTAGGTATCGATAAGGATGTCGATAGTTCATTATAGTGGCATTGCTACAAACAAACTTATCTGGATTTAAATTATTATAAATATGATTGATTTTTACTCGAACTGTGTTATTTAACCTTTTTTTAGGGTTTTGAGCCTATTTTAATATTATATTTCCAAAATTTGTAAACCATTTTGAGTTGAATTTTTATAATTTTACTTCACCTAAGGTACTCCACGCCACACCGGGATGTTCGCTGTGCAAGGTGCAGATTAGCCTCTGCGTCGAATACTGTTCTCACCTTTGGGATGACTGCACGCATGACTGCGAGGTACTTACTGGACGCGCTTGGCGCTATGCAGAGACGTGTTATCCGATTTGAATTATAGGTTGTCCTAAGATGACGGTAAGCCTCGTGCCGTTAGCGCAGCAAAGAACCATAGCGTCCTTGGCTGCCTTCTACCGAATGCATCACGGCGAATGTTCTGAAGAGCTCTTCAACCTGATCCCACCATCTCCTTACAGATTCCGAACAACACGTCATGCAGAGGTGCCACTCATATATAGCGGAGAGAATCTTCGCCAGAACTGAGCGTTTCAAAAGATCGTTCCTCTGTCGAACTACGAAATCCTGGAACGACCTGCCCGCACATGTGTTTCCCTCATTTTATAATCCCGGGTTCTACAAGCGGAGCATGAAGAGGCACATCATAGGGCCGCCAAGTTGAGGACTACTGTCAGAAGTCTTGTGTGCTGTAAGCATACCCCCATTCGCTAGATGCGCCACGGCTTTCCATTAGTTTCCATCAGTGGAGACGTCAATTTGGCGAGGTTAATATAATTAAAAAAAATCTACGAGTAATAACTTTTATTGTTACTAGGGTTCAATAATAAATGAGTTTCTAGGTTAAGTATTACGATAAGAGTTGGATTTTCAGTAAAATTTCAAATTCAATTGGCAAAATATATATGTACGGCAACAATGCAATGAACGATGCCATAAATTACCTGTTAAAATCGTAAGATCACTACAGAATTTCAAATATTACGAGTTACCCCATATAATCCCATTTTTACTTTTTCATAGTCGATTACATACAAATTAACAATTTATTCCCCAAAACATGAAGTTGGAGATGAAACTTCTAAGCACTTTGTGTGCTTAGAAGTTTCATTTCCATTCCATCCATTTATACAGATACTTTTATCGATAACATAGGTGTGATCATTCAACAACACTATTTAACTCACACATAGATCTTTCATTTTTGGTCTCGTCTTCAGTTTGACACTGTTCATCTTGTACATTCTAAATCTATGGGCGGCACAGTGGTAAATGTATGCGACTACCGTTTTAATATTTTTGTATTTTAAAAAGTTGTCTAGCACAAGCCTGTATAGCTCATTTATATTTGAGAATTCCCTAAAAATAATAAATCAAGAACTTGTTACAATGAAAACAAAATCGGCTAAGTGGGAGTCAGATTCGCGGCACGGTGGGGTCCGTACCAAAAACGGCAATAAAATACGTTTATTGAATGGGAGCCCCTCTATTTTTTCCTTTTTTAGTATTTTGTTGTAATAGCGACAATAAAATATGAGTAGGATAGTAACTGGGAAAACTTCAACTGTCTATTTATAGGTTCATAAGAGTCTTAGTAATAAGGTCCCGGTTTAATCTTTTGGGTACCGAACCCCAAATAGTAGTATCCATGGATTCATTATAATATTAAAAACCGGCCAAGTGCGAGTTGGACTCGCCCATGAAGGGTTTCGTTGCAGCAAGTAACATAATGTAAAAGTTCTTATAGTTCGTTGTAACTTTGATTGATGTTTTAATACGTTCGCAGTGGTAGTGATTTTTATAACCAAAAATTGCGGTTTATGACGTATTAAAAAAATCTACCAGCTCTATCTCGTTCAAACTAATTTTCGTTGGTAGTTTTTATGGCAATGTACATCATATATTCTTTTTAGATTTATCATTCTCTTAGTTTAGAAGTTAGAGGGGGGGGGGGGGGGGGACACAAATTTTTCCACTTTGGAAGTGTCTCTTGCGCAAACTATTCACCTTAGAAAAAAATGATGTTAGAAACCTCAATAAAATTTATGAAGACCTATCTATAGATACCCCACACGTATGGGTTTGATGAAACAAAAAATTTTGAGTTTTAGTTCTGAGTATGGGGACCCCCAAAATTTACTGCGTTTTTCCTAGTTTAGTATAAGAATCTTAATGCGGTTCACAGAATACACCTAGTTACCAAGTTTCAATAGCATAGGTCTTATAGTTTTGGAGAAAAGTGGCTGTGACACACGGACGGAAAGACAGACGGACAGACAGACAGACATGACGAATCTATAAGGGTTCCGTTTTTGCCATTTGGCTACGAAACCCTAATATGTACTTAAAAGAATCGCGGTAGTTTCTTCACTAAATAATAGGGAGGGACTATTACACAACGATAATAATTGTGGCTTACATCGGAAAATTGAAAAGTTAACGAGCCCATTTCACGATGCCCGTGTTTCCGACCACCTTTGTTTCATCGACGAACGTCGGAACTCGGCCTTATTAAAGGGAAATTGCTTTGAGTAACATGAAAGGTGTGTCAATGACCTAAATGTTGGTTTAAGTCTTTGATCCGTGATCCGCTTTTACTGTAAAAATTTTGGTGTGTTTATCTGCTTACTTATATTATAAAGAGGAAAGATTTGTTGTAATTGAGGCACTCGTAGCCCGGCCGACTTAGTGTTCTGTAAACGGTCACTGCGGTAAGCAACTTTGGCTATAGCTGGTTCTCAAACGGGTGAGATTTCCATTTGATTCTGAGCGATTTCATGCTTCTGAAGGACAACCGGGATCAATGGCTAAACATGCCATTGATTCCAGTTGTCAGTAACATGGCAGTCGTTAGGCCACATACATTTCAATAGGCGCCACAGGTTTTCCGATGGCTTACCCGGGACTCCCGGCCGTAGACCGTAGGAGTCAGGCATAGCATCTATGCATGTAGGATTTCCACATGTAAAAAAAAGAAAAAAAAAGGTTCCACAGGTTGTAATGTTACAGGGGAAGTTGGGCGTAACTAGAAAAAAATAAATAGTATGGTAGTAATATGATCATGGAGGGTTGCGTAGCTGAACGGCACTTAACCCGTAATGAGGCTATGTGACACTTTACGGCACTAAAAAGAACATTTAGGTACTTTACAATTTTAAATTCTTGAGATATTTCTTATAATTATAGGCATGAGCCAAATAGATTTTCATATGAAAATTAGGGTTTTGTTTTTTTTTTGTTTAACGTGAGGGAAAATCCTCATGGATGTTATGCCGGACTCCTACCGACTAAAAAACCTCACGTCACGCCCAACAGCCTGTGGTTGGGAGCCCCGGGGAAGCCCTCGGAAGGATGTCCCAGAACTCCCAACAGACCCACGGCCGCCACTGCGGCCTCGCCCAGGGGATGGTTCGGGTGCTATCCCGCGTCTTAGGGGCGTTTCGGGTGTGATCCCGCTTCTAAGGGGGGCGTGCGTGAATTGCTCACGTCACGCTGCCGTCATGGGCCTGCTTCTGTAAGGACGGTGAGCCGCCCTCTCACCGTCCTCAGGCCCCCGGTCATGGTGGCCGATAGTATTCAGCGAAGACACGTCGGCGGCGCCCAGGCCGCCGACTGCGGAACTCGGGTGGGAGAGTTCTCTCCCGTACCCGTCCCGCCGCCTCCTTCACGAGCATGACCTGCTCGCAGAAGGAGGCGGCGCAGTCCCACTTACTCCTGCTGGAGAGCATGGCTCGCACCATGGTCTCGAGCGAGAGAGTGTCCACGTCCAGACCCACTACGAGGACCTGACGCATGAAAATTGGGGTTCAAGTGAATGATAATTGGCAACATTATAAAGTATCTTGTGCCTGCTGCTCCATCTGCTGTTTTTTTTAGGTATCAGACATGTATACTAAAATTCAGCCAAATTGGTTCAGAAGTTAGGTCGTGATTGAGTGACAAACATTTAATCATTTTTGAAGGTTGTTACAATTAACGTTTTAAATATATCTACTTAATTCGGCAGCAAGACTTGCCGTCAATATGCTACTTTTAATATCGGAAAATCATCTCAAATTCTGGCAGACTTTGATCATAATTAATTTAAAAATTTTGACGCAGTTCCAATACTTATCATACGCTCATACCCTTCATCATTGAATCGAGTGTCAGGCAGCGTGGAGAATTTTAACGAAATTTGCCAAGTGAATTTTGATACCAGCGTAATTGGATATAGGGATAAATAAATCAATTAAATTGTTCCAGTGGCTGCCTTGCCTAATGGCGGTGAATGTTGGTGCGTAGAACCAACTCAGGATGACCTCTCCAATCCCTCTTATTATATTAATTAAAGAATTCAAACACAGTGAATCTTAAAGCAACCGGGGTCATGCATCATTAGTTTTGAACCAAAAGGGTAGGAATAGGAATTAACTTTTCTTCCTACAAATAATAATGCAACGACTTTACAACCTTCATATATCATTGCAAACTTATAGTAGTGTCTATAAAGTACCTGTATATTCATAATGTTATTTTTGGTTTTGAAGCATCTAGAATTTTGAAGGTCTCACGTAATTCCACGGAATGTTCCAAGATAAAGGCTTCTAAATAGGTAGTATCTACTTATTTCTGGTAGCTAGGTACATAAGTCAAATATTAAAACTTGTAACTACAAAAAGGATGGAAAAATTGTCCTAAATAATTTTCCTACCTCTACTCAATGTGGTCGTTGTTCAATAAGACACTCGTAGTACATGTAGATATGTAGGTACTACGATTATTTACGCCAAGTGTTAAAATAAATTCTTCCTAAAATGACTTCAATTTGAATCAAAATTATGTGACTATTGTCTAGACAAGCCCTACTCCATTTTGAGAATGATCTCAATGAAATTTGAGCTTTGTAAACGCGGTCGTATTTCCTTTGTTACATTTCCGTCATAATATCATGTTTCAACGTTTAATATATAAATCTCAATGTTTCGTTTTGGCATCCGAAAGACTTTTTGGTAGCTCGTGGTTAAATGAGTAGATACCTGCCATGAATTCATGTAATTAATAACTTAAAAATCAGCATATTACCAGCCATCTCAGTAATCACAAAGAATGTAATATAATGCTAGGTAACTAAGAACGGCGGCGGCGAGGGCGGCGGCGGCGAGGGCAGCGCCGACGTGTCTTTGCCCAAGGCTATCGGCCTCCATGCCCGGCGGCCTGAGGACCCATGACGTCAGCATGTCGTTAGGGATTCACGCACGCCCCCCCCCCCTTATGAAGCGAAAGCACACCCGAAAACTCCCAAAGACGCGGGATAGCACCCGAACCACCCACCTATAAAGAGATCCTGACGAGCACTGGTCGCCGGGCATCGGTGACTTCTGGTCTCAACCTTTAGTGGTGACCACAATATTTTCATCGAAGAGGTGCGTGCTAGCTCACAACGCGCCACCATCTTGAGCCTGCCTCTGCCAGGGCGACAGCTAGCCCAGAGTGTCGCCCCCATGCTCACGCTTATGGGGGACGGAGATCATTCTGGAATCTCTGGCGCCCAGTGCGTCTTGTGCGGCACGGGAGAGAGCTGTTTCTCTCCCGTTCCTTCCTACCACTTCTTTTGCGCACATCACCACTTCACAAAATGTGATGGAGGAGTTCCATGCCGCTTCATTGTTCACCATGGCCAAAACTATGGCCTGCAGCGTGAGGTTTTCCACACCTAAGGCCACTACGAGACCGCGTCGTTGCTCCATCCACTCTGTGCAATATGCTAGCGTATGCTTAGACGTTGACTCCCGTTGTATCCGGCGCATGTACACACCGAAACAACCGTGTCCGGTGAGTACCTGCGTCAGCCGGTAGGACAGGCAGTCATGACGCCTCTCAACCCAGTCCTTAAAGACGGGTCTTACTGCCTCGACTATGTCGTGCCCTGCACTAGGTTGCCCAAGTAGCCCTTCCACCCCTCCATTACCACCTGTCGGAACTGGGATCTTTGCCCCTCGATTTCTCGAAAACCAGGTCTCAGATCCCGCTCCACCGCCTCTTTGCACCACAGGTACAGTACTGAAAGAGCTCTTGCTTCCAGGTCCCATAAAGGAGTACCAGCTAGGAGACTCGCCGCTTTAAATGAAACCGTGTGGTGGCCTCTAATGATCCTGTTAGCCAGCAGCCGCTGCGGACGTCGCAGTATTATCACGTTGGTCTTCAGATTCTGCGCCTATACTGGGCCTCCATATGTAGCCATGGATCGCACGATTCCGGCATAGAGCCTCCTACAAGAGGCATCGGGTCCCCTCAAGTTAGGGAGCAGTCGTGCAAGTGACGTCGCCACCCCCTTCATTTTAGGAGCCGTACTCGGCCGTATAAGCCCGAGGTACCTCATGGAAGGCTCGATGTCGATGCGAACACCTCCCGAGGTGGTCGTCTCCGAGGTCCATGGAGAAACAGAGCCTCGGACTTGTGGAACGCCACTTCAAGACCCAGTCGTCAGATGCGATGAACAACTTGGGCAACCCCAGCCATGGCCTTCGTGGTTACCTCGTGGTACGTCTGACCTCGTGTTACCACAAGAGTGTCATCGGCGTAACATGTATACACCGTAACGCCCCCCAAAAAAGCATCACAAAGCACCCAGTCGTCGCCGATATTCCACAAGAGAGGCCCTAATACAGAGCCTTGTGGAACACCGCACGACATATGAGGCTGACCGAGCCCTACTCTACTCGGGTCGATGACAGCTCTCTCTCTAAGAGGTAGGTCCTGACGATACGGCGGAGGTAGGGAGGCACCTCGTGATAACCCGAACCACCCCCTAGGCGACGCCGCAGTGGTAGCCAGACCCGCTGTGACCATACTATAAATAAGTCGAATAAGTTCCAAGGCTGTGTTAAATAGATATGAGGTTAAGAGTACTTTCAGGCTACAATACTAACCCTTTTCCCGAATCTTGGAAAATTACTTTATGCCTTGCAGACTGTATGCCCCTGAAAAGGCTTAGAACGCGAAAAAAAAAAATCACACCTGAACTCTAAGGTGAGGCAGGAGGTGGTAGTCAAAGTCTGCCCGAGTTCCTGAAACATTTTTTCGATGAGTTACCCAGGGCATCCGCTGTTAGATTGGGATGTAGGAACCGTGTGGTTTTACTCGTTTGGATTCGCCTTGACATACGCAGGGAGTTCCACACGTTAAAAAGCCCCAGAAAAACGAAGCAGTCTTTTTAAAAAAGGTAAAATTTTGTTAATACTGCTGTATTTTATTTTTGCGAATGCAAAAAGAGCGTTTATTTTGTTTTCAAATTACATACGATCGTAAGGAATCAGACCTCACGTCACACACAGCCGTATAGTGCATAACTTTAGCAACAAAGAAGTTTGATACTTTTGTAACTTTTTCGAAACAAGTGGTGCGGATAAGGAAGAGGACTAGGTTCCACGGACTGATTTCTGCAACGTCATTTATTGTGCCTATTTTGCGTGGGGGGTTATAGTATGGCTATTTTGCCATCCCAGTTCCTCCGAGAAGTCTAGCAGACTCTGCACGTTGCCGACGGCTTCCTGCAGCGACCTGGAGCAGGTTACGTACCCATCCAGATGGGAGGAGTAGGATTGGTTCAGGGTCCATTGCTGTCAGCGAAGAGTCTCTTCTTGCCAGCTCGTCCGCCGCAGCGATATTACATCGTGAGCCACTGAGTCCTTTTATCCATTGTAGCGTGACATTGTTCTTTTCGCATATACCCACTCCGTGACAAGGCCAGATGTTATCGCATGGCTCTGTAGCCCTAGTAGAACTGATATACTACCATTAAGTATCCGAATACACTGGTTCTGACGTTCCTGACTTGACTGTTCGATGCACTCCGCTTGGTATACTGTGCCATGGGTGCCTAAGGGGGTTGCGATATTAATGTTCAGGTCCTCCGAGAAGTTTTCTGCTCCGGAATCCGTTCCCGTTTTGGATTCATCCGTAAATATTCCTCAATCCTCAATATTCGTAGATATTGAGTCACTCTCGAAGGCACTTTTGTAGTTTTATTTTGTACTTTTTATTGAACGCAAACTGTTATGTTATTATGTCCGAGATCGCTTCCGCTAGCGGTTCCGAATCCACCAACTTCTTGGATATTTATGTGGTCGTGGCTTTCTGTTTGATGATGATGTGTAGCGGCGGTAGTTTTAACATCGCCTCTATGGTAGCTGAGGGGCGTAGTTCCCCTCCCAGCGGCGCGGCGCCGGCGGTTGCCATACAGGCTAATCTTTGATTTTTTTCTTTCTTTTCTTGATTACTCCAATTCATTTTACAGTCGAGAAGCACCCCAAGATACTTGACCTCTTTGGAGAAATGTAATTCGGTGTCATAGAGACGGGGCACCTGATAGTTTCCGAGAATTCTTTTGTTAGTAAACAGTAACAGCTCCGTCTTGCCTGGATTGTTTAAAGGTTCTTTAGCTGTGCACCAACGTTCCACGATTTTAAGAGCAGTCTGTGCGACACCACACACCATGCTAGTAAAGTTTACTCTTGTCAGTATTTTTATGTCGTCTGCGTACCCCACAGTGTAGTGGTTGTTTGCGTTAAGCTTGGTTATTATTCGCCGATACCGCAATGCCCGAAGACGCAAGACTTCAACCGATGCACCCTACCAGTCTACCAGCCTACCAGCCTACGGTGCCGAAACGATGTTATCCGTCAAAAATAAGAGTGGTCGACATAGCTTGCAGAGTAAGCGTTTTGAAGTGGCAGTGGGCTGGCCACATCTGTAGAAGAACTGGATGGCCGATGGAGCAAGCGAGTTCTGGAGTGGTGACCGCGACTTGATAAACGTAGCCTAGGACGAACCCCTGCCAGATTGAGCGACGACCTAAAAGAGGTTGCAGGGATTGACTGGATGCACAAAACGCAGGACCGTGTGTTGTAGCGAAATTTGGGAGAGGTGTATGTCCAGCAGTGGACTGCTATAGGTAAAATTGATTGATTGATTGATTATTATGTCGTCTACAACAAGGTCCCATAGCAGTGGTGAGACAGCGCTCCCTTGTGGACAACCTTTGGCCATCGCTGCTCACTGGTTTCTGCTGTCTGTAGCTTTAAAATGAGTTGTTTAGCATGTTATCTATCCAAGCCTCTATGTTCATGAAAGTGCCGAGGCAAATTGATTTATTCTGGATGACCTCTTCTATTTTGTGTAACCAGAGGTCTGAATAGTACCCTTTACCGGGTTTTGGTATAAAGATCACTTAGACCTCTCCCCACAGTCTGAGTCACAGCCCCATACACTGACTAGCGTACAGATACAATGTAACTGACAATATCAACTTGTGTCCTCCCCCATTTTATCACTGCAGGGAAGACTTCATCCTGTCCTGGAGATTTGAAGGACTGGGAGCTGTTAATTACCCATTAAATTTTTTGTAAGTTGACAGAATAGATTAGAACAGGTCTTGCGAGCACCTAGTGGAATTCTTCTGTGGATACGTTTTCCACCAGCCACACGAGTGTCTGCAGCAATTGGCATCCTGGAAAATGCGTTTGTATCAAAATACTCTCGGTTTCTTCTCATGTGTTGATCAGGCCGCCGCGCCGTCAGGTTTCTTTAGGTATAGATCCGGACAGTTCTGTCCCCTGTTTGGCCAGTATTAGTCTGACTCTAGCAGAGGTTTCTCCAAGACTTGGTACTTCTGTATCTCAGTCGCTACTTGTATTTTGCTTTAGCGGCTTTATAGCCGTCCCAATCCTGGTCTAGTTTCTTACAGGTGTTCATATAGAACAGCTGCCTCATGATCTTTCTAAGCCTTTCTAGTTAGGAGCCCCACCAGCTAGTCTTTATTTCTCGCATAGATGGGTGCGGATTGGGGACAGGCCATAACGGTAGCTATATAGATAATGTTGTCACTTACGTGTCTGTCAGTTTGTTCAGTATTTTCAATTATGCTTGGAATTGCCTGAGTTCTCAATAGTTGTTGCAGGTTGTTGTAAGATTATACTAGCCACTTATCGTCCGAGCAAGAGGCTCCACTAGACACATGCCAGTTAATGGCTGTCCTTGCTACCTTCTCTGTGGTAAGGTTAGATCAATTTTATTATTCTACCGCGTTTTGTTACATAATGTTGGCTCAGAGCCGTGGTTTAAGGCCATACCCAGGGCTAACGACCTTGAGCATATGGGCGATATGACTCGCCAACATAGAGTAGCGCAACTACAGAGACATCAGAGTAAAAGAACTACGGAAGAAGAAGAAAAATAGTAGCGGAAATGCGTTCCTCGCTTCACCAAATAAACAAGAAGCTGTGAGACGGTCTCACCCGACTGCCCCTTTCTAAAACGTTTATTGTGAGAGTTCAATCCGATTGACGTTGTCATTTTTGTTTTATTTCAAACTTTTAACAGACGATCCACGTGACCTAGTGACGTAGTTTAATGCAACAAACTCACAGACTACAGACAAAGTCTCGCCATAAGCCCCTCTGCACTCTATTTTATAGAGAGAGGCGAAAATAAATTAAAAAACAAAGGAACGTTTGTATTTAAATTTTCCTTTGTTTTTAAGTGTAGTAAAATACACTGCAAAAAATGTGATTGATTATTACGTAAAAATTAAATGTGACGAATTCACAAAGACGAATGTTCATATATTCATTGTTTTACTTAAATTATTATGAGAGGGGTCTTCCACTCGCTTAAAATTTTTGATACTTTTGGAACAAAATTAATTTAATTTTATTATAACAAACAAAAATAGTCGTAAACGCAGTTGCGAGGGTCACCTAGTTATGTATAAATAAGAAGCGCTCGTGGCACCGCGGACTCAGTGTTCTGTAAACGATCACTGTAGTAAGCTCATTCACTATGGCCAGTCCTTGGATGGGTGACCATCCATGTGACCACTTTGTGACAGTTATTTGTTCGTGTCGTTTCCGTGTTTCGGAAGGCACGTTAAGCAACGGCTTAACGTGCCTTCCGAAACTTACGGGCAAACAAGACCATCGGGTCTTGGTTTCCTGTAAAATGGCAGTCATTAAGCCAAGTAGAAGGCCTTTTTGGCGGCTCGAATAATTCCAACAGCAGGCAGTCACAACCTGCGCCTGTCTATCTCAGCACGGCAATACAGCTCACCACCTATTACGTGGGACAAATTCTAAAAAGGTGAAATGTGGGGACATAATAATATGCCTCTGCATACCCCTTCGGGGTTATCCCCGAAGGGGTAGGCAGATACATACATAAATACATACATAAATATGTAAATTATGTATGTATGGTCACGCCTATAAAGGCCTATAAGGCGTGACCATATTTATGTATGTATGTATCTAGCTGACCCTCACAACTTCGTTTACGAGGCTTAAGGTGTATGAAAGGGGAGGTATTTCTTCATCAGACTCAGCAAGTGGTGAGTGAAACTGCCCTGTTTGCTTTATCATAAAAGAACGTACACGTCGAGGGCGTGGACTGAATTGTTTTAGAATCTATTCTAAAATAATTTATTTCAGTCCACGCCTTCGGCGCGGATGAAATATTTAACTCTGGACTTAATCATAAGCTCTTATATTATGATAAAGCCAACACGCCGGTTTAGATTTACACTCACATTCCAAGGAACTCTTGAATTCTAGGTTTTGAGAAGTTGAGATGTCTCTAACTCCTGAACTTCCTCGGATCAATTTTCATTCAAATCAGTAGTTTCGGCGTGATACTTATTCGGAATACAGACGGACATGAAAATTTTAAATTTCATTTTGGCTTAAGTAGGTATCGATTAGAGAACGCGTTTTTCTTTTTTAAATAGCTTCCATGTTCAGATTCTCGACCCTCAACAGTTTTATTATTATGTATAGATATAGACTAGCAAGAAACTCGGCGGGCTATTCTTTTTAGTGCTCTGCTTACTGTAATATAGACTTCAAAAATCATAACAAATTGTTTGAGAATCCAACAGAGCCAGTAGATCATTTCCAGACTTACTTGTCTAGCAAATAATTGAATACAATTTTTGGTCCCGAGCAGGATTCGAACCTGCGTCTTCTGGTTTGCCTTACCAGACGGCCTCACCATTGGACCAACGAGACACTGCTCTCGACCGTCAATTCTTTCACTTTATTACGATATGGTGCCTACGTCACCCCAAGACGTAATAAGCTGAAAAAATTGACGGTTAAAATAAATAAATAAATATATTCACAGACATTTTGCACAAGGCTATCTAATCCCAAAGTAAGCTAGCAATGACCTGCTTGTGTTATGGGTAGTATAAGACCACGGATAATAATACTTATATACTTTTTAAATACATACATATTATACATAGACACACCCAGACTCTTGAGACAAACATTTAGGTCACACAAATATTTGTCTCCGGTGGGAATCGAACCCACGACCTCCAGCGCCGCAGGCGGTATCACTTCCGACTGCGCCAAAGAGGCAGTCAAGTTGAGAGCAGTGTCTCAAAAAAAGCAGTGTGTTAATAATAACTGTAATATAAGTATTTTCATCAGTTGTCTATATCCCTTGTGTGGGAATGTCCACGAATATTTCTTCATTTATTTATGTTGAAATGATTAAGTACCGCTTACAATATTAGCATGACTACCTTTCGAAGTAATTTAATAAAACAATACATAAAATAAGTTCAAATGCATTATATTCTCATGTAATGCAGTAAGCATTGTGTAACTCGGGCTCTGTCTGTTACACGCATTCCTCTGTACATGAATGAAAATATAACATTTTACGAGAATATTTTGCAGACCAGAGCGACACACGTCCGTCTAGCAACACGACTCCCCCCGCACTAGATTTTCGGGCGAGCGCGGAGAAGCAAGCAATGTAATGTATTCTTTGAATACATTATTAGGTATAATTAGTAAAATTTTATACTAAATCAAAATTGAAGAAAACCATTTTAGAGGTCTATGTTTTCTTTAGTCTCTGATATAAATTTTATTATCATTCATTAATAAATAGATGTCATACAACGCCTTCTTCTAAAAAGCTATTGGCTATTTCAATGATGTTTTACTAATTACTTATAATAAATACACAATTTCTGATAAAACCATCTTTTGACACACATCTTTTAGATTTCAAATATACTTTTGGCTATAATTTTTCGTATACTAATACCGAGAAGGATGTCTTCATTTGCACCTCTTTTTCGCAAACTTTGTCAACCAGTCCCCTTAAGGCGTCAGTTTTGTGGTTAAAAGGTACCCAATGAGTTCCTTACCTCTGTATATTATATAGGGATTTAGCTGGTATTCCCCTTACTCCTACTACTACTTGTCTCGTGGTAGACAGACAGACAGACAACGAAGTCTCATGAATAGGGTCCCGTTTTTACCCTTTGGGTACAGAACCCTAAAACAGACCAAAATAACATTTAAGTGGGCTTTCATACAATAAACGTGATTTTTGTCGTATTTTGGTACAGAACCCTACATGCACGAGTCCGACTCACATTGGCCGGTTTCTGTCTAAAAGACTGTTCCATAGGGGAAGCTGTTCACTATTCGTACAATTTTTAGTTTTTATTTTTTTTCTCCATGACTATTAGTCAAAATTACCTCGTTTATATCCCTAAACGTAGAAAATATATTGTAGTTAGTGATAAAATTTTCTGAAACTATTATGTCAAACGGTTAAAGGATTATAGCAATTTTTCGACGATAAGATATTTGTACGAACGCGCCCCATGGGTGGGGTACTTCCGTACAGTAGATGGGGTACTTTCATACGCGTGGGGTAGATTCATACATGGTAATTAAAATGCCTATTAATCTCCCAAAAATGTATTAAATTAATAAGATTTGTTTATCACAGAACTATCTTAATCATATTTAACTTTACTCCTAATCAATATTTGTTCTTGGGAAAAATAACACAAAAAACGGTTTAAACTGTAGGTTAGTAATTAGACATTTTGATTGTCACTTTCGACCTTAATGCTAAATAAATTATTTTATTTAATTAAAAAGATTATAAATTCTACTCATTCTAGATGTGCTGAGCGGTTAGGGAGGACCTGGGGACATAGTCTAATAAACAAAGTGTGTACGCTTTCTATATCATTAAAAAGGAATTATCATGATGATCCCGGTTTCTTCGGAAGATAAAACACTTTCGGTCCTGTCCACAAATTTCATAACTGAATGTACTTTTCGACAATTAAATACTCGTAACAGCGGCCTGTTTCAAATTGTAACCATGACCCTTATAATAACATAACTCTTATTATCTTTAATTTCCTGATATCACATTTAAATTAGTTGTGCATTGACCAGTATTTTAATTTTAATTAACTTTTATTATTTATTAGTAACTAGCTGACCCGCGCAACTTCGTTTGCGTAACAGAGAGAGAAATAGAAAGGTCCCCCGTCGCTTCTATTCTTATCGCATGGTTTTCTGTCGCGTGTATTCCCGTTGTATTATTTTGGCACAAATTGAATTTTCATTAAAATGGTTATTGTAAACGAACCTAATTCGAAGCCCTCCGGAGAGCACTATCAGTAGGGTTACGGGATATTTTACTTTCCCGTGACTACTGGATGCCAAAGGAAATATGAGTCGACATACAGCAGCGCCACTGGTGTTGCAAACGTTCACTATGCGAATTAGTCCACTACAGTAACCAACCATCAGGTGGACCGTACGCTTGTCTGCCATCTTAGTAATATAAAAAACTGGCCAAGTGCGAAGCGGACTCGCGCACAGAGGAAATAAATAAAGAGTAAAGTATAGATAGGAATGTTTGTTGGCCGGTTTAGTTGGTCGGAGCGGAAAGACAGAGAGCTCCGTACCAAAAAAACAGCAAAGCTTTACGTTTGTTGGATGGGAGCCCCCTTAATCCCCACCCCCCTTTTCTGACGTTAGTATTTGTTGTCATAGTGGCTACAGAAATATATCATCTGAAAATTTCAGCTCTCTAGCAATCACGATTCCTGAGATACAGCCTCATGACGGACAGACAGACAGACGGACAGCAAATTCTCATAAATAGGGTCCCGTTTAAGGGCACGAACCCTAAAAATCGTTTCTTTGTGCGCAACTATGCCATTAATCTAATTTCAAGGTTCTAGATTTCGGTCAGGTATCTAAGTCAGCTTTTATTTTTATATCAATCAAATCAGCATGTACGCTCCTGGACGTAGGCCTCTCCTAATTTACGTCCTGCGCCTTCAGCATCCAGCCTGTGACCTCTTCTAGGTCCTCGGTCCATCTAGCGGGTGGACCAAGTCGCGATGCCCGCTTTGGAACTCGTTTGCTCCATGTGCCGTCGTCTGTCGTCTTCTGTGGCCAGCCTGCGGCACTTTACAGTACTGTTTTTATATGTATAGATATAATTCTGACTAAATAAATCACAATACGTAGGTATGATACCCAATGTCTTTGTTAATTGGTTTAGAGAGCATTCTCTGCTTTTGCTAAGGAATTGATATCTGAACTTCTTTCTTTCTCGTATTTCTGGATTGTGTAGGTCTTCAGACTTTCGAGGCTGAGGCAACCCGTACTAATATCTGTAACGTAATGTTCATCTATAACGCCTCTGATCGTTTGTATTAACCCTGTATAAGTGTATATAATAAGAAAGTAAGCGAAGATAGTAGGTAATAAATACTCTGTATTATTCGGATGAACCGTGTACACTACCTAGAACTGTTTTTTCATGATTCCTAGTCAAATGTATTTTGACATACAAAATATGAAGGCAATTCCGCATATTGAAGGGCAAAAATCAATAAAATATGCAGTTTTAATAAAATTATTATTAGATTTTTGTGACATTTATCAAAAATTGCGACCATCTTTTTTAAATCGAATTGAGCTGTCAAACATAACAATGTGTCAAAAAAATTAAAAAAATTCCGACTACCGAGTATTACTATGAACTATGAGGCAAATCCCCCCTAAAATATTTTTCAACCTCATTTTAACCATGTTAAAAGATAAATTTTAATAAAATACAAAACACGTCTCCCATTAATTCAGTTATAGATGTTTTATGCCAAATTTGAATAAGATCGGACCAAGGAATCACGTTGTCCCATACAAACTTTGCAACCTTTGTTCACCCCTTAGGAGTTTAATTTTCAAAAATTCCTTCTTATTGCTCGCCTACGTGACATAAGGAGCATTTGTGCGAAATTTCATGGTTCTAGACCCAGCGGTTTAGGCTGTGCGTTGATCGTCAGTCAGTCAGTTCTTGTTTTTGTATATATAGATTAAGTTCCTGCAATCTACTTCATTACTTCTTCTTTCTTTACTATATTTACTATTCATATTTTTTATATATTTTTATCAATTAGAAGATTAGATTTTTGTTTCATAATTCATTTTTTTTGCTGGCTCTCTGCATATACGGAATTCATTTCATTTTCCTTCTCTGTTGAGTTTTTCTGTTTTCAAGGTATATGGAATCCATATTGCTCAATGTATATTGATTACGAATCCTAAACGTGATAACCTATAATTGGCTTACTGATACTAATTTTATGTTTTACTTAAGTTGAATAATGCTGTTGGTTCTCCATAAATAAATAAATAGAAATTTAAATCATTTATTCGTTCTTTTTTTTTAGCTACGGCGTAAAAAATGGATGAAGAACGATCAATGTTACGAACGAATAAAAGATTAGGCGGAATCAATACATATAATAAAATCGTAACAGGTCGCTGTCTGTACATGGAAGATAAATAAGAAAAAATATTATAGGGGGGCTTTATGAACGCAATAGAACCCAAAACAATGATTTTTAGAATTTTTGTCTGTTTGTCTGTATGTCTGTATGTCTGTATATCTGTTTGTCTGTACGGTTGTGCACGCTAATCTCAATAACCGCTCAACCGATTGCAATGCGGTTTTTTTTATTGTGTTGAGGTTTGCTCCAGTTAACATTTAACGTTTGTTTTATGTAAATCGGTTTAGAAATAAAAGAGTTATAACACTTTTAAGAATCAGATATTTTGAAAATTTTAATTGTAGGGGTTTCTTTGAAAGTGAGTGAACCTAAACTGGCGTGTTGGCTTAATCATAAAAGAGCTTAATGATTAAGACTATTTTTAAACAATTCAGTCCGCGCCGGAGGCGTGGACTGAATTGTTTTAAAATAGACTTAATCATTAAGCTCTTTTATGATTAAGCAAACAGGGCAGTTTCAGACGCTGCTTGATGACTCTGATGAAGAAATACCTTTCCTTTCATACACCTTAAGTGACGTAAACGAAGTTGCGGGCTCAGCTAGTATTTAATATTTTCTTATTATCTGTACCATGAACCTGCGATTTGATATCAATTATAACATTTACTTAATAAAAAGTTTAATGCCGATCGTTATACATAAAAGTGACGAATTATTGTAACGTATCATCAAATACAGAAGGTACCTATTAAATTTATAGAAAAATAAAATTCATGTGAGTATGTGTGGTAATTATGATCTAAAGGGGAGCATTCGAACGCATACGAATGTCCGAATGCGCCCCAGGCCTTCATCAAATTTAAATTACAGTTGTATACAAAATCAACGTTAGTAAAAGAAATATAACGATGTAAACTCAAAATTAAACAATGTGAACATTAATGAATCCTGACTTTGTTTTAAAAACATAATAAATTTACTTGCCAGTACGATTTAAACTTCAGTAAAAAATTTTGCTTAACTATTGCGAAAACACGTTACGTCTTAATACCTCACACAGAGTGGCGCGATTGGCACGATACTTCGCTAGCAACATGACAGTCGGTATGTCTATGTACACAGGCAAAGGCCTGTTTGTGTGTCGCTTAGTATTTTTATTATACTCAATGTATGAATGTGCCCCGCGTACGAATGGGGAACAGTTTCCCTTAATTACCACTTATGAAAATTGTTAATGTTATTTTCAATACCACACGAATAGTGACTACCTGTCTTGCGTATAATACCTACACCTACGCTGTTTGTGGAGAAAATAGTGCAACTGTAAAAGCTCATAACTTGGTCAGTTTTCGTTAGTTTCATTTAATTTGTTTGATACAGTATTTTGAAGCGAATCTCTAGTCAGGGTGTCTGAGCTTTGCGCAAACAAAAGTTCACGTTGTATATCGACCATAAATATTTATATATAATTATATTATACGTCACAAAGTACTAAGATTGTTTGGTCACGCTAGAATAAGACTATTTTTGTTCATTTTTTCGTATTCAAAAATGGAACATCGAGCGACGTGACCACTCTCTGAGAGCCTCTCGGCGGTACTAAATAATATTTGTTCGCGTATCTGCATTTATAGGGGTTCGCAAAATACTTTGTAAAAAAAAATCTGTATCTAGTTACTTAAAAAGAAATATTTTTATTGACAAAGGAGAAGTTCTGACAAAATAATTCATAAATATCATAATTATTGAAACTACCGAAGCTCGTGAAAAGACTACTTTATTTTTGTGAAATTTCTCAGTTTTTGAGCAAACTTTACAGTCATTTTTCTCCAAAAAAAGGAACCTACCTGATATATAGTTATTCTACAAACAGATAGCCAAGGCCCTTTGCAATTGCTTCGTATCCCTTGTTTATTGAATTTATCAGTTACTTGACATGAATTTAAGCATCGAAATCGATGCAAATCGTATGATTTGAAAAACCTTGTTCACTTTCGTTGAAATTAGCCATTATGTAATCTGTTGCTAGGTAAATATGTTTTAGAAAACGTTTAGAGAGCTAAATTTACTAAGTATATTAGTGAATACCATGTTTGTACGATGAATATTTAATGTCTTTAAACGCATTGAAAAGTAAGGTTTCCGAGCAAAACGTGGCGCGAAATATGTTAGCCCTTTTTTTATTGTCTGTTTACGAAATTCACTGCGTTTTTTAACGAAGAGCATTCAATTTATAATTCGCAACCCACATAGAGGCTTTTATTTTAAGTTGCGTGAATACCTCCGACCATACACGTGTTTTAATATAAACTGAGGTGATATAAAGTGTACCGGGAGTTGGCTTTGTGAATGATCGATGTTGCAGATTACTTTATGGTCGCTGAGCGGCAGTTCTTTTACTTAAACTGGTTAGCCTGAGGATAAAGTGTCGTATTACACGAACATACTGCACGCAAAGGCGAGTATGAAATGTGGGTTTTCCATTCAAATTCAGTAGGGCTGTTACACATTTATTGTATTAGCTGCCATATCAAAAGCTTTTCATATCGTTAGACAAACAATTTTTTCCTATTTTCAGAAATAATGACCGTCTATCAAATGCCTATTGTAAAATAAGAGATTAGATTTTCTGATGATATTTCGGTGTAGTATTCGAGCACAAACTCGAACTACTCCGGGTTCTGTACCAAAAAACAGATTGCCAGACTGACAGCGAAGTCATAGAGTCCCGTTTTCCTCTTTGGGTACGGGCCGAATAAAAACTGCAGATTCATGGAAGAGCTGATGATATTTTTTTTTAATTCAACATTTATTTGGTGGTTTCTTTTCCTAATGGAAGATGTCAACCCCCTTGTACCCTTAACTACTACAGTCATAAACAAGGGTTGAGAGTCACTGCGGGGGCTTTTTGACTATTCGAGATAGACATCCAGCTATTTGTGATGTCGGTTATGCTAGGATACTTTGTACGATTCCTACATTGTAAAAATTATGATTATAATGATGATAATTCTTACTTTAGACTCCACTACTGAATACGTGTAATATGTTTTATTTCTTCAAAAATCCAATTGGATCAAGTAAACAAAAATCAAACAAACATTTACCCAACATTCCCAGACGTGACTTAACATATCCCGACAGTTACTAACGGGGGGTTAAAGTTCCCACGATACCTGTTTGTGAATTAAGAGGTGCAAACTGAGGGTCGAAATACTCCGCGCATAATTATTTGGACAAAACGTTGCCTAATTGCATGCTCTGTTGGCGACACTTCCGAGAGCACGTGACGGTTCGTTTTGGCTGAGGACATAGTGTATGGAACAGCGGAAAATAACTTCATGACTTTTTCATTTTATGTACTAGAGTGCTACACCGGAATCTATACTAATATTAGAAAGAGGAAAGATTTGTTTTTTTTTTCTTTTTTGTTTTTTCTTTGTTTGTTTGTAACGAATAGGCTCTGGAACTACTGGACCGATTTGAAAAATTCTTTCATTGTTGGGAAGCTACACTCTTTGCGATGAACATAGGCTATATTTTATTCCCGTATTCCCACGGGAACGGGAACTACGCGGGTGAAACCGCGTGACGTTCGCTAATATGTATATTAGCGCGTATAGGTTTTGTTAAAAGCAGTGATTATGAAATTAGAAGACTGTGAGGGTATTTATATTACCAAAATTTTAATTTAAAGATTCAGGAGATAGCTGAATTTTATTTATCAATATGTTACCTGCCTCTGAACTTACCTTTTTTGGGGGTTTCATCGGCTTGATAGTGCATTTATAATAAAACAAAATTCTGTGTTTAACTATTGTGTCTTTCGTTTTCTTGAGCTAATGTAGGTATGAATGCTAATTTATTTGAACAATTTGAATAAGTCACATGCTTCTACGCACATGTTGTAGTTAAGTCAATATGAAAACATACAGGGTTATTTGTAATTTTATAGCCTAGGCTCATAGATATTAGATTTCAGTATTTCTGATTTCTGTGCCTAGGCCTAACAAGTAGTAGATATAATCTAGAGTTTAGGTTTCACCCTAGAGTAATGCTCCGCTCTAAAATGCTGCATGGCCAAGCATGGGCGTTTTTATCGACTCTTGCAATCCCGTCGCTACATGACGTGTCTCATCTCAAACCTTGACTTCGGGGCTTTACACTTGCGAACAATGTTGTTTGCAAATCTCACTATTACTCGCTATTCTGTGTAAGTAACACAACCTAACGTTTACGTTCAAGTTTATGGCACGTTATGAAACAGTGTTCCGGCGGGACGTTGCCGCCAAACAATTTGCTACGTTAGTTTTGACACTTTCATACTTTGTTCATAAGAACTTTTTAGATACATATACACAGGTATAATGTATGATAATTTCTTAGACTACATATAGACATTTTTGGTCTAGCAGCGTTCAGTAAGTTTGATCAATGTGTGTGGCCGGTGATGATTTATGGCTCTGAGACGTAATCTCTGACAGTAGTCCTTATTGAGAAACTATGTTTAACCCGAAAGGCACGCTTGCAGTGTTTTTTTTTTTTTTTTTTTGTTTAACGTGAGGGAAAATCCTCATGGATGTTATGCCGGACTCCTACCGACTAAAAAACCTCACGTCACGCCCAACAGTCTATGGTTGGGAGCCCCGGGTAAACCCTCGGAAGGATGTCCCAGGACTCCCAACAGACCCACGGCCGCCACTGCGGCCTCGCCCAGGGGGTGGTTCGGGTGCTATCCCGCGTCTTTGGGGGGTTTCGGGTGTGATCCCGCTTCTAAGGGGGGGGGGGCGTGCGTGAATTGTGTGAGCCGCCCTGTCACCGTCCTCAGGCCCCCGGTCATGGTGGCCGATAGTCCTCGGCGAAGACACGTCGGCGGCGCCCAGGCCGCCGACTGCGGAACTCGGGTGGGAGAGTTCTCTCCCGTACCCGTCCCGCCGCCTCCTTCACGAGCATGACCTGCTCGCAGAAGGAGGCGGCGCAGGAGACCATGGTGCGAGCCATGCTCTCCAGCGGGAGTAAGTGGGAACTTACTCCCGCTGGAGAGCATGGCTCGCACCATGGTCTCGAGCGAGAGAGTGTCCACGTCCAGACCCACTACGAGGACCTGGCGCTGTTGCGCCCACGCCGTGCTCTCCACCAGTGTGTGGAGCGCCGTGTCATCGCTGCGGTCCTCGCAGTGCTGACACTCGGCCGTGGTTTCCCGGTGTTTCCGCCACAGATACCTACCGAAGCTACCGTGCCCGGCAAGCATCTGTGTCAACCGGTAGGAGAGAGCACCGTGTCTCCTCTCCAGCCACTCGTCCATGACCGGTCTGACGGCCGCGATTGTGGCGAATCCCCCCTTTGGTTGCTCAAGTCGCACCTTCCATGTCTCCACGGTTTCCTGGTGGAGTAGGGACCGCTGGGCCTCGATTTCTCGATAAGCGGGCCTTTGGCCCCGCTCCAGCGCCTCCTTGCGCCATCTGAACAGTGACGCAAGGGCTCTCGCTTCCAGGTCCCATGGAGGGGTCCCGGCTAGGAGACATGCCGCCTCACCGGAGATCGTGCGGTATCCTCTTATCACCCTGACGGCCATCACTCTCTGCGGGCTCAGCAGTCTAGCCACATTGATGGCCGTCAGGGTCTCCGCCCATACGGGAGCCCCGTATAGCGCCATGCTTCGCACGATCCCCAGGTACAGTCTCCTGTAGGGAGCGTTGGGTCCCCTGATGTTGGGCATCAGCCGCGCGAGTGCGGCCGATGCTCCCCTCAGTTTTGGGACCAAACTTCGGAAGTGATGTCCGAAGTTCCACCGGCCATCGAGTACGAGCCCCAGATACTTCATCGAGGGCTCGATGCCGATTCTGACGCCCCCTACCTGTAGGCTGGATCCCGCAGGTGGCCCCATCCGAGGTCCGTGGAAGCACAGAGCCTCGGATTTGTGAAGGGCGACCTCGAGACCCAGCCGCCGAATCCGACCTACGACCTGAGCAACCCCTGCCGTGGCCTTAAGTGCTGCGTCACGGTGCGTTGCTCCCCGCGCCGCACAGTGGATCGATTCATACAAATCGGCGGACATAGGAATCTTGAAAAACTTTTTACTGATTTTGCAAAAACTAATGATGCCAATGTGTTTATCTTACAAATTGTAGTCGAAAACTTTAGAACACAATTTTGATTAGACTTCAATTTTAAAAAAAATTCGATAAAAACTGATTTCAATGTATGGAAAAGCACATTAAAAAAGGGATAGCTTGCGATTTTCTCGTGTTTTCTTATTTTAACGCTTATAGTGACTTTAAATGGGTTGTTAGCAAAATATCTGCCAAACATTTTAGGTACCCCTAGGCGCCGCTCTGGAAGCTATATGACAAAATATAATTTTCTCATTTTCTTTATGAAAATATGGCTAGTTCGATTTTTTAACAGTATAATAGTTGATAATCTACATTTTAGCTTAGTACTGTCCTACCCAGATCAAAAATAATATGACTAGCATACGGGATCGGAAGTTTTTGAGAGATACTTACAAGCAGGCGACTATAAGTTTTTCCTACTTTTTTAGCAACATTTTTGTATTGTATAGTGATTTTCCATTAAGATTTTTAAGAAAATAACGTATTAATCAAGTAAAACAATAACGCGTTTTATAAAACATATCAAGTTAGAAAAATACAAAAACTTACTTATAAAATAAAAAGTGGTAAAATAACAGCTTTTTTTTTTTTTTTTTGTTTAACGTGAGGGAAAATCCTCATAGGATGTTATGCCGGACTCTTACCGACTAAAAAACCTCACGCCACGCCTAACAGCCTATGGTTGAGAGCCCCGGGTAAGCCCTCAGGAAGGATGTCCCGTGACTCCCAACAGACCCACGGCCGCCAATGCGGCCTCGCCCAGGTGGTAAAATAACAGCTTAAAATAAATAAAAATATAGAACAGAAACGATTCAATTAACATGTATTTACATTAAATGATCAAACAAAATTAGAAATATATACTTAGCCAAAAAAAATCATTATCCCAAGCTTCCGTTTCCAAATCTTCTTCTGCTGGTGTAGAGCCTAATTATTCATCAGTATCTATGAATTCAATTTCAGAAACTTCTAGAATTTGTAACTAATAAAATTCTTATGAATACTTGATGGCATGAAGTACCAAGGGTACAATTCTATGTAAAGCTCTGCCACCCTGGTACTACATGCCATCAAGTATTCATAAGTTATTAGTTTACGGGCCGCAAATTATTCAACATTTATCTATAGTTCCGATAGGACTTCTTTCGGAAAAGGTATCTGAGTCAAGTAATAAGAATTTCAGAAAATACAGAGAACACCATTCACGTAAAATAAATAGCATTGCTTGCAATGAAAATGATCTAAATAATTTGCTGATTTCATCCAACCCAATTATAGCACAAATACGGCCACGGATGGGCAAAAAGCAAAAGAAGGCATTGTAAATTGCAAAGAAACTTTAAATCTATTAATTTCTAGCTGCAGCCCGCGACTTTGTACGCAGCATTTTCTTTAGATTGATATAACTTTTTTATTTATTAACCGATTGACATAAAACAAACACTAAATGTTAAGTGGAGCAAACCGCAACGCGAGAAAGAAAACTGCATCGCAATCGGTTGAGCGGTTGCTGAGATTAGCGTGCACAAACGCACAGACAAACAGACAAAAATTCTAAAAATTGATTTGGGTTCTATTGCGTTCATAAAGCCCCCCTATAAACATTTTTCTTAATTATATCTTCAATGTACAGACAGCGACCCGTTACGATTTTATTACATGTATTGATAGAAGTTCCTTAAATTGAATTCATAGATACTGATGAATTGTTAGGCTCTGCGCAAGCAGAAGAAGATTCAGAAACGGAAGCTTTGGATAATGCTTTTTTTTTGTCTACAAATTCCTAATTTTGTTTGTTTATTTAATGTGTAGAATAAAAATGCTGTATTTGAGCACTGAACTGTAATTTTAATCACTTTTTAAATAGTTAACAACTTGACCGTACAATGTCTCGAATCGAAGAGGGTGAAAAATGTGTTGCCACAATACAAATTTAAATGACTTATTGCCATACATAAAAATTAGTTAGTAATTACTACATCGACTAAACTTAACATAATTTTATGGTTGAGATGTTTCTCAAACATAGTTGGGCCAAGGGCCAGAACAACATAATATGTAATTTTGTTATCTCAAAAAGATCTTAAATAAAGAAATCTAATTCACATCAATAGCTCAGCAAATTCAGAATACATAGTTAAATTTTACTCCAAATTTTTAAAATATTATACAGTTCAGTTAGCTACTTTAACTAAAAATGGTTATAATCTTGCAAAAACAAGGAAATTAAGTTTAAGTATGAAACCTAAGAATGCTCTTTACAAAAATAAAGGTAAAGACTGTGCAAATAACAAGTGGTAATAACATATACTTATCTACTTACATAATTTATATAAATGTTGCAGAATAATGCCTTATGACCATAACTGGGTACATAATAGGGATACAAACATTTTTAAGATAAATTGTTTTACTGACCTTACTACAATGGTAAGGGACTTAGTTTTCTAAAAGACCTGGTATAGGTTTTATTATTTGACATTTTTATTTCAGCTACCCTGACTCTACCATCGGGTCCCGGTACCACCTTAACGATTCTTGCCATGGGCCATGACATTGGAGCAGTGTTGTCACTGCGTACAATAACAAGATCCCCTTCTTTAAGGTTAGGCTGAACATGATGCCATTTAGGTCTACTTTGCAATTGGGTAAGGTAGTCCCTGGACCAGACTTTCCAGAAGTCTTGTTTCATTTTTGATAAAATATTCCAAAATTTTAATTTATTTATTTGTGTGGTAGACAGGTTAGGTTCAGGGTAACTCATCATAGCACTGCCTATAAGGAAGTGTCCAGGCGTTAAATATTCAAAGCTTAATATGTCAGAGCTCATGGGAAGCAGTGGTCTGGAATTTAAAACAGCCTCAATTTCTACAATTACAGTATACATAGCTTCATAGGTTAAAGCCATTGTACCAACTATTCTTTTGAAATGAAATTTAAAACTTTTGACCCCGGATTCCCATAATCCAGCAAATTCCGGAGCGTAGCTCGGAATGAACTTAAATTTTATATGGTTACTTAGACAGTAGTTGTGCACAGCATCAACATGATTTTCAGAATTAAAAAGGTTATATAAAGCATCTAGCTCATTAGCTGCACCCTTAAAGGTTCCAGCATTATCACAAAATATGCTTACTGGCATCCCTCTTCGGGCAATAAATCGTTTGAGGCATGCCAAAAATGCTTCAGTGGTAAGATCGCTAACAAGCTCTAAGTGAATACATTTTGTAGAAAAACAGACAAATAGTGCCACATAAGCCTTTGTTATCAATGGTTTTCTCATCCTAGAAACCTTCATGTCAAATGGTCCACAAAAGTCCACCCCAACTACTTTAAATACCTGAAGTCTAGAGACACGCTCCTGAGGGAGTGATCCCATTAACTGTTTAGCAGCTGCAGCCTTCAGACGGAAGCATTTCACACATTTATTTACTACCTTCTTAACCTCACGAATGCCACTGATAAGCCAGAATTTTTGAGAGAGAGAGCTTAATACCAGCTTTGCACCAGCATGTAACAAGCGTATGTGTTCCTTGTGAATGAGAATATTTGTAAAATGACAAGACTTAGGCAAGATGACAGGATGTTTTTTATCAAAAGATATATCTGTGGCATTCTGTAAGCGACCACCAACCCTAAGTAAGCCATGTTTATCTAAGAATGGATGTAGGTTAACAATGCCACCTTTTATTATAGAACCATTTTTAAGGCAATTAATTTCTTTATAGAAGTATTCTTCTTGAACAGAATGAATAATTAGGTATAGAGCATTATTGAGCTCTTGTGGAGACAATGGATCAAGATTTTTATTAAACCGGGATTTGGCATTGCAGATAAATCGCAAAACATAGACCAATACCCTTTGCATTTTGTTTATGTTTGAATATTTTTCACAAAAATGCATTAAAAAGGAGTTGTTATCTGATTCTTTTTTATCACAGACATTTACAACATCAGTTTCAGAGAGTAAAGGACATTTTATGTCATAGTTTATTGTGTGTTGGAAATTTTTACTACAGAACTCAGGAGGACCGTGCCACCACAGACTTTTCATTTGCAATTTATTTGGATCACAGCCTCTTGATAAAAGGTCAGCTGGATTTTGATCTGTACTAATGAATGACCAGTTGAAGTCAGCCGTTAGCATTTTGATTTGCTTTACTTTATTAGTTACATAAACATTTGTTTTCGAATTGGGTGATTTTATCCAAGCAAGTGAAATTTGTGAATCGTTGTACAAGTAGACAGAAATTGTTGGAAATCTTAATTTTAAAATATTATAAACCCTATGTGCTGTCTCTGAAAGTAGAAGTGCACTATTCAATTCTAATTTAGGTATAGTTAAGTTTCTATTCAATGGTGCAACACGAGATTTAGAGCAAAGAAGATTAATATTAACTGTGTCATCATCATGGTTAATAATTCTTGTGTAAAGACAGCAGCCAAAAGCCTTCATAGAGGCATCTGCGAATCCAACAAGTTCCACTACAGTCACTGCATGTGAGTTAATAGATCGAGGCACGGAAAGAGTTCCCATTAGCTTTAAATTATTAAGGAATTTATTCCAAATTTTTATAAAATCTTGGGGCAAAGTTGAGTCCCAATTTATTTTTAAGGCCCATAATTGTTGCATAAATAGCTTGGCCACTATGATTACTGGCCCAATCAGACCTAAGGGATCGAACATCTTGCCAATGAAGCTCAGAATACTCCTTTTGGAGTGCATGTCATCACAGCTAACAATTGGACAAGAAAATGTAAAGTTGTCATTTAAAACATCACATTTTAAACCTAATGTTTTTATTATATTATTAGCACTAAATTCTATGTTTTGAAAATATTTTTGATTATTAGGGAGATTGTCAATTACTTGGGGAAAATTGCTACACCACTTATGGAGGGTGAAATTGCCTTTTTCAAACAGTGCAATAAGCTCTTCCTTAAGCTGTTCAAGTTCTGAGATATTATCTGACCCACAGATGATATCATCTACATAAGTACTCAATTTAATAGCCTGTGCAGCAAGGGGGAATTCATCCTGATACCTATGAGCCAGCTCAAGGAGACAATGTGTTGCTAGGAAGGTTGATGCTTTTAACCCATAGGTAACTGTTTGCAGCTGCAAACAGGTAATGGATCTAGTGACGTCATCTCTCCAAAGAATGTTTTGGAGACAGCGTTGATGTGGGGCCAGTGAAATACACCTAAACATCATCTTAACATCACAAGTGAGTGTGTAAATAAAGCATCTCCACCTCAATAAGATGTCAAAGACCTCACTTTGTACAACTGGACCATTTAACATGACGTCATTTAGAGAAACACCATTCCTAGACTTCATACTCCCATCAAACACTACACGTAATTTAGTTGTTAAGCTAGATTGATTAATAACAGCATGATGTGCTAGAAAGTACACATGTCCAGAGTGGATATTATATTCCTCAATGTTGATACTTTTGGCATGCCCCAAAGTAATATACTTCTCAATAAATTTTTTATACTTTTCAAAATATAGCGGATTACATTTAAACTTTTTCTCCAGACTCAGAAATCTTTGCAAAGCCACTGAGAATGAGTCTCCCAATCCTAAATTTTCTAAAGGTGAGACTAATGGCATTTGAACTTCAAAGTTATTATTTAGAAGTTGAATAGTATCACTAAAACATTTTTCAGATTGATCAAATTCTTTACAATTCTTTTTTGAAGGTTGAGGGACGCTCTCAGATAGCCAAAATTGTTCCATCACATCTTCCAACTTGTTACTATCACAGATAGCTGAGTTAGCTACTACACCTTGTTTGTCTGTCTGACAGCAAACCTTGCCACCAACAGTGTAGCCGAAGGAGGTGTTTTGCAACAACAAGTTATTACCTAATCTGATTTGACCAACCCCTAGAATGTCGAAATAGATGTCAGCACCCAAGAGCATGGAAATCTCAGTTGAATTATAGAAATCCTCATCAGCCAACTGAATGTGTTCAGGTATATTAAATTTAGAAATATCCAATATTTGCTGAGGCAAGTCAGATGTGATAGAATTCATAACATAACAGTTTACATTTAATTGAAAGTGAGTAACTGGAGAGGATATAGTTACATTTACACATTTGTTAATTTTATTATTTTTATTGCCAATGCCAATAATCTTAGTATTACTGCTTTCAAGCTTTAAACCTAGTTTATAGACTAGGGACGAAATAATGAAAGAACATTGACTGCCAGAGTCCAAAAGCGCTCTGACAACAAGTTCAGAACCACAAGAAGCTGTTAATTTAACCCGTATAGTAGGTAACAGTGTGGTCATTCTAGCGTTAACGTTAGAATGAAGTGCAACAGCATTGTTACAACTGTCGTCTTTATGTAAAAGCGAATTATGATTTGCCTTACAATGTTTGCATATAAAAGAAAATCTACACTTACCAGTGTGACCTTTTAAGCAAAGAATGCATAGAGATTTTGAATTTACAAACTTCTCACGGGCCTCTATAGGAGCCAGTTTGAATTTGGGACAATTATGGAGTCCATGGTTACCCTGTGTACAAAAAGCACAGTGGTTTATATTTTTAGTGACAAAATTTGTTACTTTACAATTTTGAGTAGTCTTTATATGGTCAGACATACTATCTTCTAGCGCTATAGCACGCTTTTCAAGAAATAAAATAAACTCTTTCATAGATGGAAGAGTATCTAAATCCCTATCTAATTGATAGGCACGATTGGTATAGGTGTCCAATTTCTTTGTAAGTATTGCAATGAGCAGCATATCCCATTGCTCAATAGGTTGCTCAAGATTTTTAAGTGCATACAATTGTTGCTGCACATTAGATACAAATGACCTTATAGAGGCCGAAGTGCTCTTCTGCATAGACGGCAGTTGTAACAAAATATTAATGTGATTAAGTATTATTCTAGACTTATTGTCATAGCGCTTCTTGAGCAGATTAAGAGCCTCAGTGTAGGAGTCATTCACTAAAGGCAGGTTTATAATTTCTGTTAAGGCATCATCAGTTAAAAACTTTCTTAAATAAAATAACCTCTGTACATCCGACAGAGCTGTGTTCTTGTGTATTACAGCAGTAAACAAGTCTATAAAAGGTGTATACTTAGTGAAATCTTTCCCACTGAAAGTAGGAATATCAATGTTGGGTAATTTAGAAGTTGAAGCGTTAGGACACTGCTGTGCCTTAGATGTACTTAAGTTATTTAATGACATCTTTAATTTAGCTATTACAGAAAAATACTTATCTTCTAAGGCACCTACGTTTTCATTGTCCTTAGAATCCAAACTTAAAATGTCCAACTGATTTTTCTCTAAGCCCATAAAGGTGTTGTTGAGTTTTTCGATACGAGCCTGTATCATTTCACAAGTGGCAGACGAAAGAGAATTCTGGTCGTTGGCAAAATTTTCTATTCGGGTCAAAGTACCTTTTAACTGACCACGAGATATCCGAAGTTTCTTTAAGATCTCTTCTTGTGCCATAGTAATTGAAAAAAAGTGAGATTGATAAATACGCAAGACACTTCACTTGAAAGTTATTAATTCACAAATTTTTCTAAGTTTCACTAATTATTGTTTGTTTACAAAATTCACCGCCAAGTTGACCACGGCTGACTGACAGATCGTATGTATTGTCAATTTTGACAGCTCCGCTGCTTCGGCTCGATGCGTAGTGCCAACACAACCGCACGTCGCGGCACGAACCAGAAAAAAATGGCTGGCGGATTTGAACATGATTTTTATGATGTAGGTACCTACATACCTTTTTCATCGAAGACTTCGAAATTACCTCTTGATGATACCAAAACACGTGGAATGTTGTGAACCCGCAGAGAATCTTGCACGAATGCAACTTTTGCCGGGAAAATGCAATACAGTTAAGATTTCTCGCAAAAATCGCGCAGCCACCCGCCGCGTGCGGAACAGAACTATGGCGTAACTTGTTCCACACAAACGAAATAAACTGCAATTTCGTTGATTCTAAGCACCACAGCCACAACCGCGAAGGACCTACAGCATGTAGAATAAAAATGCTGTATTTGAGCACTGAACTGTAATTTTAATCTTTTTTTAAATAGTTAACAACTTGACCGTACAATGTCTCGAATCGAAGAGGGTGAAAAATGTGTTGCCACAATACAAATTTAAATGACTTATTGCCATACATAAAAATTAGTTAGTAATTACTACATCGACTAAACTTAACATAATTTTATGGTTGAGATGTTTCTCAAACATAATGTACATAGTTTTAATTTAATTGTCTTTATTATAAATTTTTGTTTATTTTGAGCTACTATTTTTTTAAGTTTATTTAATTCTTATTTTCTTTGATTGTTTAACTTACATACATGTTAATTGAATCGTTTCTGTTCCATATTTTTATTTATTTTAAGCTATTATTTTACCACTTTTTATTTTATAAGTAAGTTTTTGTATTTTTCTAACTATGATATGTTTTATAAAATGCGTTATTGTTTTACTTGATTAATACGATATTTTCTTAAAAATCTTAATGGAAAATCACTATACAATACAAAAATGTTGCTAAAAAAGTAGGAAAAACTTATAGTCGCCTGCTTGTAAGTATCTCTCAAAAACTCCTGATCCCGTATGCTAGTCATATTATTTTTGATCTGGGTAGGACAGTACTAAGCTAAAATGTAGATTATCAACTATTATACTGTTAAAAAATCGAACTAGACATATTTTCTTAAAGAAAATGAGAAAAATGATATTTTGTCATATAGCTCCCAGAGCGGCGCCTAGGGGTACCTAAAATGTTTGGCAGATATTTTGCTATCAACCCATTTAAAGTCACTATAAGCGTTAAAATAAGAAAACACGAGAAAATCGCAAGCTATCCTTTTTTTAATGTGCTTTTCCATACATTGAAATCAGTTTTGGTCGAATATTTTTTAAAACTGAAGTCTAATCAAAATTGTGCTCTAATGTTTTCGACTGCAATTTTTAAGATAAACACATTGGCATCATTAGTTTTTGCAAAATCAGTAAAAAGTTTTTCAAGATTCCTATGTCCGCCGATTTGTATGAATCGATCCACTGTGCGCCGTAACGAGGGTGTCGTCGGCGTAACACGTTACGCCGACCCCTCTGAGCAACGGACCACGCAGCACCCAGTCGTAACCGATGCTCCACAGGAGCGGTCCTAACACCGATCCCTGTGGAACACCGCACGACACATCTCGCCGACCCGGCCCTAGCCAGCTCGGGTAAGTTATGGCTCTCTCGGAGAGATAAGCCCCGACAATTCGACGGAGGTAGGGAGGCACTCCATGATAGATAAGCGCCTCCCTGACGCAGCTCCAGGGCAAGGTGTTGAATGCGTTGGCGATGTCGAGGGACACCGCCACCACCACCTCACCCTGTGAGACTGCTTCCTCCGTCAGGCCTCTAATGCGCATGATCGCGTCCACGGTGGAGCGTCCCTGACGGAAGCCAAACTGGCTATCCGCCAGATCAGGCCCCACGCGTGTGAGGTGCCCGACGAGGCGTTGTGCAATAATGCGCTCAAAGAGCTTGCACACCTCGTCGAGCAACACGATCGGCCGGTACCCTGATGGGGAATTTGCCGGCCGCCCCGCCTTTCGAATCAAGACCAGTTTTCCTGTCTTCCAGACCTTGGGAAACTGGCTTTTTTCGAGGCATGCGCTATAAAGTCGAGGCCCAAGCTCCTCGAGAGCCAGGACCCATGCACGGCCTGGAATGCCGTCGGGTCCAGGGGCGGTGTTTCTGCGGGATTTAAGCCGCAGGACAGCGGCCCCTAACTCACCCTCGGTGACTAACGCTTGCAGTGTTACTTCATAACTGAATTTATAATAAGAAAATCCGAAAGGGGACATGGAATACTGATGCACCTGAAATAATTACCTGACTGAAGTGGTAGTGGGATCATGGAGACACTGCTCATAGAACTGACAGCAAATATAACAAAATACGACAAATGGTGCTGAAAGGCTCACGACTGGCAACAAATGCTGTGTGGATAAGTTTCGGTCAAATTAAGCAGATGACCTGATAAAGATCGATGAAGCCTGCTGAATCAGGTATCACACGACAAACCGTTGTGAGCTTTGGGCTATCGTTTAGAAACTTCAACGTGGCGAAACGAAATGCAACCGCCTGTTCTGCCGCCCACTGCATTCGATTCCGCAGACTACTTACTTCTTAGATAAGGCTTTGTCTATAATAGACAACGAATAAAAAAATCACAATCAAAATACAATAAAGAAATAAGTTTTGTATTTGTCTTAATTAACATAATTTGTTTGACAAAGTCAAAGTATTAAATAATGTAAAAGTTTCAGCTGGGACAAAAAAAAAATAATGAACGAAGCAGACGAGCTTTTATTCAAGTAAGTACGGGTCCTCGACCGCTTTGTCTCTAAATAGAAACACTTAAAATGTTGACAAGTAAAATAAGAAACAATCAAAATGAAAGCTCTTAAAGAATACGTAGGCGTTTATAGAATTTTTTAACATTTCACATTTTTAGAATCTACTCCTTTCACATTTTAATAATCTGTTTACACTGTGGTTCATTTGCAAGCATCTTCTACGACCTAAAACGTAAAATTGTGCTATAAGGCGTCTTGGGAGAACTGATATTCAGCAAAGACAAACTGATTTGACTAAATAATTCCTAAACTGGTACCGCTGCAACATTTTGCCTATATTTATTCGATTTATGATGAAACCTGCCCGATCCGTTTCATCATAAGTCGATTGAATATACCTAGGTGCAATTCTATACATTCGTGCCGTGTAACTATCTAAAAAAGTGCCGATAGATGGTGCCTACGTCGTCGCTCCAAGACGTATATAAGGTAAAAAATTTGGTTGGTTCCGCGTAAGTTTCGGTTGCCGGTGGTTAAGGCATCCGCACGCTATGCGAGAAGACGCAGGTTCGAATCCTCCTCAAAACCGATTCTTTTCCATATTAAAAATGTATGATCAGCAGAGACATAAACTGATTTGACTGAATAATTCCTAAGCTTATACCGCTCCACAATATAATACAAAAACACATTGCTGTAATCAATCTCCTCGTACTCGTAGATGCAACTAAATAACACAAGAGCAGACATTTGCTGTTTCATGCGCCATTAGTGTCAAATGTAATGTAATTAGATTGTTTGTTTGTCTGCACGGAACCACAAGTTTTGTCCCATTCCGTATACCACTAAGAACTTTTCTTTCCGTTTCGAGTAAACAACGTGACGTTGTTTGTTCCTCTTTGTACTTTTTAACTTTCTTGTTTCCAGTTTTATCTGGTTTTGTAGTTTTTACTATGTATGAGGAGGATACATATTTAGTGCTTTTAAGCATATTATACTAGTACTTCTGCGAAGGGAACTAATGGTTCTAATCTTCTCTTGGGTGATCAGCATTGCCTATTCTAAATACAAAAATATAAAAATTTTCAGCACTGTATTGATTTAAATAATCTCTATAAGAAGAGTATGTTATTTGCCTTCGGAAACGCCGCCCTGGTGTTGCAAAATATCGTATACTAAAACACTTTCCAAATTGTTCTTACCTATACCTATGTCAGGTGAAAACCCGACTCAAAAGGTATTAGATAAAAAGTCAAAGTAACAATACAAAGTAACCCCAAAAATTCCACAACAAAGCAACAACCTCAATAAGAGCATACTTTCACGTGGGGTCTAGCCTCGTATATATCCTGTACGATGTCGTAACTCTCCGTGATGGATTAGTGCTTTTCCGGCTTTTCAACGGACCCCTAAATGGACATACCCTTGTGGGAAACATCTGTTTACTCGTTACTATAAACGGATTTCAGTGTGGGTGGTGTACAATGTTATCGAATTTAGATATTACGTCATGTCTGTATAGTTCTTCTGCGTGTTGGGTTTGAATTGTTTCTTTACTTTCTGTCTAAAATTTAATGAAATGAAGGAAATATAATTACTTCTATTATGGTGCAGCGATAAGTGTATGCGACTGTCTTGGCTTCGAATGCCGTCATCATAAATATTGTGTGATCTCCAAACGTTTGTTTTGGAGTTCGTACATTATGTACATTCTGCTTTTTGTACATTTTGCTTGTGGTGCTCATTCTGCGTTTTGTACATTCTGTTCCAAAGGGATCTTCCCCTCATAGCCTACTGTCACAATACCACTGACGGTACCGTTTCACTGCAAAAATAGTTGGCAAAACCAAAGATTTGCTTACCGCGCGGCGCGTACGGTGCTGACATATGTGCCATCAGCTTTACTTAGTGTTGGTTTTCTGGTTGCGTATAATATCGATCTTACAATACACCATGAAAACCATGTAAGTATATTCAGCAGTTATCCCATAGAACAAGCTAACAAATTAATTATTCGCGCTCGAGCTCTGTGAAAAACGAACCATAAAAATATAAATATACTCATATTTTAGTTCAGGGACAGGAATAATACTATTTTGAAACTTAGCATTAATATGTGTGTAAAAATGTTGTTTTAAATTTTATTAAATTGTGTAGAAGATAGTAAGTCTTGACTGTTCAATTTGCTAACATTATTAAGTACTAGCTGTTGCCCGCGACTTCGTAAGCGTGAAAATTATGTTACAATGCCACTTTGATTGCTCTCTGCTTAGCCCCTAGGATATGTAGCGTGATAATATATAGCCTATTTTAAGACCCTACCCCTAGTGAATATTTGTGCAAAATTTGAATCAAATCTGTTGAGTACTTTTCGAGATCCTTCCGGACAAAGCAAATCAAACAGACAAACAGACAAACAGACAAACCGACAAACAGACAAAAAATTTTCTAACTATATTTTCGGCTTTGGTATCTTATGTTGAACACCCAGCGAGTATTTTTTTTTAAATATTTCCAATGTACTGTTTTGACTTTTCTATCATTTTATTATATGTATAGAATAAATATGTTTTAGTGCTATGGAAATTAGACACTGACAGCAAAACAGTACTTGATAGAGATAAATAACAGATGCAAGTTTCAATACAAATCAAAATGTTAACAAATTGATTAGGTACGCACCTGTGGTACCTAATAAAAACAGAATATTATCTAAGTAATAGATCACTGGGCTCATAACAAAACCACACAGCTCTTCATTTGAAAGCAGTAGCACAAATATTATAATGTATTAAAAATTTCCCCAGCACTATTTTGACGCTCCGTAGTTTGTTCGGCGATTCAAATAACATCATTAGCGTGGCTCATTAGCTTTCATGAAATCATGATTGCTGTTTTCCATTGTAAGGCGGCGCAATTAAGTAAATTATCAACGAATCATCAATACAGTATTGTTTTACACGAATATTTTGATCTTATTTAAATCTGTTTATATTTAATTTGGAATATACCTAATTATTAAACTTAAGTAAAACATACTTTTTAAAATAAATTTATTGAAACTCGGAAGAAGAAAACAAACTTTAAAATAAAATGAAACTCATTAATGTTTAAAGTTTATTTAACAATTTGTAACAAATTAAAGTTATTTTGTTCTAAGAATTGAAAGATAAAATTACTTGTAATTATTCTAGTTATAAGTTTAATACCTACATTGGGGTTGTTTTCAAATAAATTTCAATGATTACTTAATACTTTGTTTCATCTTTTGAAAATGTAAAACTTTTGTTTCTTTAAGGTTATCGTGGAATATTTCTTTTTCGGATTTTAGGTTAAGCCCTTTAAACTAAAAAGGACATTACTAACTTTTTATGATAATTAAATAGAGTAAACGTGGCAAATATAATTTTTTTTTTATATTTAGCTCGATTTATTATTAGGAATGTAATAGCATTTTTACTATTATAAGTAGACATTTACTGTTAAAAATTACAGAGAAACATAAATATTACATATCTTACATATTTACATTATTACTATCTAAACTAAACCTAAATAAGGCCCCCCTTATATAACTTTCTCAAAACCTAAATATCTGACATGAAATTGTCAACTTCATCGAACGCCAGCAAATGGTAGAAAGTTTTGCAAATTTTGACGATTTGTGTTACAAACAGATTTAACTAATGACATGAAATATAATTATCTCTGATTTATAGAATAATACTAAATGTTGCTGATGTCTAAAAAAGCTACATAAAATAGTGAAATTATTATTACATGCCCGCCCAAGTGTCCTGGACAAGTACAAAACACAATGATTAATGTTTGCAATCTTAAATCCCTTTAGAGTTACATTCTCAATGTGCAAAGTTCATAAACCGATTAGATTCAATAACGGAAGTTTCCGAAGGGCCATAAAGGGACGATATAATGTCTCCCCTTGATTTATTAAGACAATGTTCACCTTTCATACTTCAAGATCATGGTATACTAAAACCTTAGACCATATAACACGGGACTAGCCTTTGCGAACCACCGCATACAAAAATATTCTGCCAGTTTTCATACAAGTGAAGGGGGAAACACAAAGACATATAAAATTTCATTGCATTTAAAAATGTATTAATCGACAAACGCGTAATGGCTGTTGTGTGTTAATTGTTATTGTACAGTCAACTACAATGTAATGTACTAGTTTAATCATATAAAATGATGTACTGATGTACAGGCTTTTCATAAAGCCAAAAGACCAAATGGTCATGTGCAATGGCAGAAAACAATGCTTAAGTAAGGCGCATCCTGTGGTTAGATGATCTAAGACTAAAACGCATATGGCTTTATTTGTCTTTTCTCTCTGCATCCTGTTCAAGTTTCTAAAATATATTATGCGATACCCTTGTAGTAGGTACTTATATATTTTCTACGTTTTCACATATTCTTATATTCGTCTCAGTACACAAATATGTTTTTCTGGACTTCGTATTGAAATTAACCTAGTCTTATCTATGCGTAAGTCTCTTCAACATCAAGTAAATTAGTCAATACAGATTCTTGTTCGCTATTTTTTTAGACAGTTTTTTTGTAAAGGGGCGTTTTGATTGAACCAGCTAGTTTCACAACCATAGAGTCTTGGTAACCCCTTCAATTAATATCAATCATTATTTTGCCCCTATTGTCATCACTTATAATTGAAATTCCGCATTTAAATATTCTAAAACTCTTCAATCCATTGCTTAAAATTTCAACTACTGAGTATGATGGTGCAGTAGTTAAAATCTAAATGAAATAAAAGTAATAGTTTATAAAGGAAAAATATTCTAACCATTCTAAGGTTTAAGTATGGTTATATTTTAGTTATTTATTGACATTCAGCTGTGATGGAACGTCTGTTTAGTGCGATACCGTAAAATTGCTCGCCCCTTGTCAAATGTGAGCATCAAGCGTGAATGTTTGACATCGCACTATAGGGAAGTGCGTGTATGAAAATAAATTAGAAGCGCTCAGCTTATTTGAGGGTAATGTAGTCGAAAATGCCAGACATGACGATGTATCATGCGTATTTTCTGTGTAGTTTATTGTATGTCAGCATATGTCTATGGTGTTTCGATATGTACGTAGGAGTTTGATAATATGTGACCACGTATGTCGTTAAGAGCACTTGACCAAAAAAACTGAAGAAATAAAATTAAAACTTGTTACAAAAAAGATCATGAAGAATTAAATTAAAGCTTCAAACCAAATCGTATATTTACGCGTTTGCCTATAATACAAAAATATAAAGAAATAATAACCTGAAAACGATAGCTTTGAAATGGAAAAAATACAGAAGGGATATTTCGTAGTGAGCTTAAAACCAATTCAAATATTTGATAGACGTGACGCCAAACCAATTTGAATCTGAAACCAATCTCGGCCAGATCGTTTCTATCGCCGATATTGTGGTGACACACTATTTTCTGGAAAATTCGTTGATACAAAATTTGTTATTTATGAAACGTCACTTTGATATTAATATTTTATAATATGACATAAAAAAGAAATTAAAACTACTCCTGTGGTTAGTTGCGGATGTTCCTGCTATAGAAAGTCTTATGTATTAATCCAATGTATTGGCAGTCTATTTAAAAAAAATCAGAAACATTCATTCGACGGCATGAACAACCATTCTAAAAAAGAATCGTGAGATTTTTATATCTATACTAATATTACAAAGAGGACAGATTTGATTGTTTATTTGTGTCGAATATGCTCCGAAACAACTGGACCGATTTGAAAAATTCTTTCACTGTTGGGAAGCTACACTATCCCCGGGTAACATAGGCATATATCCCGTATTTCTACGGGAACGGGAGCTACGCGGGTGAAACCGCGTGACGTTCGCTATTTTCTACAAAAATTTGGCCGTGGCAATATCGAACACAAAGATAAATTATTATCCGAGTTGGTGCAGTTGCTCAGAAGTTATGCGGATACATGAATTTGAGGGTTTTAATTTTTATTTAGCTACTAGCGGTCGCCACGTGGTTTTTCCTGCATGGTTCCGTTCCCGTGGGGATACGGGAATAAAATACAGCCTATGTTACTCAGAGAGGATGTGTCTTCCCAGCAGTGGCGGAGTTTTTCGAATTGATCCAGTGGTTTCGGAGCCTATGTAATGCAAACAAACAATCATACAGGCAATCAGAAAACTCGAATTGAAACCCGGTTGTCAGCAAAATGACAATCGTAAAGCCAAGTTGAGTACCTTCATGTATGTATGTATTTACTAAACGAATTTTATTAAACCAAACGAGCTTACTCCGGTAGTAGCACAATAAACTATGCACAAAGTGAATAACTGCTGACAAGGTATTTACAGTACAACTGCTGTGGCCGAGGCAACGAACAGCCTGTCAGAATTTGTAGCCCATTCGCTTAGCAGATTTCGTAGTTAGATAACTGTTGACAGGTCATCAAAATCTAGCTTAGGATGCTTTGATATTGTAACTATTAATCTCGAATGCTTACATTTCGTGGAGGATTTGTGATTTCAGTAGCTGATTTGTAGTTCTGGAAGATACAAGGCGGGTAGCGGGAGTATCAAACCAGTTCTATACTATGCGCGTTTCTCATTGTATTATTTTTGGAAAATAAATTTATTTACTGATGATTTTACTTAGAATATAATCAAATTCGAGCACATTCAATAGGTAACATTCTAAATATCAGCACTTATTTCTCTCCTTTTTATTGTTTACTACTTTAAACTTTACTTACAACACTTTCTATCTTTGAATTGAATTTTCTGATAAATATTGCAAACGCTAGAACAAAGGAAAAGTAGCACTGTGGTACGTCCACAGTGCTACTTTTCCTTTGTTCTCCTGCTAGGCCTATTTGACCGTTCTTTAGTGTCATCTAAACGAAAACAAGGACCTGCCTCCTGAGACAAGTGGCTTTTACGTTAGTAGAATAGAATTCTCAATGTATGAGACTGACATTCGTTATCGACATGTAATGAGATTTAACGTATAGAATAAAGAATTAGTAGCCAATAGCCTGGATAGCTTTCTATTACAGATAATCGTCAAATCGTGTCTTAGATTGCGACTATTGTACTTTTCAGGGCTTCTCACTATTTGTATACAACTGTGTTCACGATATAAATCGCACTTCATTTTTGAGAAAGTTAGATACCTAAGTGTATCTAACTTTCTCAAAAATGAAGTGCGATTTATATCGTGAACACAGTTTTTATTTATACTGTTTTTATACAAAAATAAACCCCATAAGATAAACTTTTATATAGTTCATAAGTACCTACCTATCAAAATAAATGTAATGTGAGTCCATTCTAAGACGTGCACATTCTATCATAAAGGTGTACATGTAGCAAATTATCTTGTTTACTTTGGTTGCGCATGCTAATTCAATTGTGTTGTTATTTAAGAAATATATGTTCTAAAGACGTTTAGTCTAAATGTTCATAATAAGTTCATATAAGTGTATACAAAATGAATAAGATCTTTTGTTAACGAATTTGTAAAATTAATGCTAAATAAAGAATTTTAAAATCAAAATCAATCAAACCCCATAAGAGTACTTACTGTACGATTCTCACGTTTTTTGCCACTACCTCTTAAAACACGCTATGTTTCTTTTTCGACCACCATAAAATCCGATCTGAAATACAGTAGAGTAATAAAAATGTATTTTCAAAGAAATAAAACTAAAAGCACCGTAAAAGCATTGAGTAAAAAACTATTATTGTATTTGGATTAATTGCTAATGGAATGAAAGCTTTAGTTTCTATCTTCACTTTTTGTAGTACAATTTTCCTTTTTGATAAATATTCTGACTGTTATAGGCAGCAAATTAAAATTGTTATTGGTTTATAAAACGGATTTTAGAATGTGAAATAGTAATGCTCGTTGATTCGCCTGAGATTTTTAATGAAAATGGGGACAAAGGACAAGGACATTTTATCGGAACCAATTTTAACCGAATTTGGAGACACTTTAAGCAAATCTGCATTCTTAAACAAAAGTTTTTACTTAGATATCAATTGATAACAAATATACCAATATTCATATAATATAGGCACACACTTAGGAAGAATTTTTAATCAGTTATCCCTCTTAATTGTAATAAAAGTGTTTGCTAAAATCTAAAAACAAATGTTTAACCGCTTTCCTCAGCTATATATGTAAATTTGGTGACATTACAATGATAATTATAATGATGAAATGCTGGTGGTCCGGGTTAAAGGGACCTTTATCAAAATCCAATTGAAATAAACTAATTCTTTAATTATTAATAACGTTCTTTTAGTTATTCTGTTTTCTATTACAATGAAATCATCTCACATTCAAATTCATAAATCGAATTGTGAGCGGCCATATTGCAATATCAAGTGGAAGTTCATAACGTGCTGTTTGAGTCCATTATTCGGGGTACAAACTTGTAAGTGGTTGGTACCCTTTGGGGCATAGAGTCCCTGATTCAATTCACCTGTAGACCCTTTGACAGGCGACAGCCAACTGACGGCCATATTACCGTTCACGGTTGCTTTGAGCTTCAATTATGTAAAATATAGTTTCACTGCTAGAGTAAATGTGATTTTGGACGAAACATTTATGAGAATCAACATAAAATTATAGTCATTGGCATACGTGGCTTGCATGTAGAGTGTACCTTAGTAACATGATCACAGGATTGGGATAATAGGAGATAATATGAATGATCTACTGTTGATTTCTATCTTAATACATATTATTAAATATCTGTACATGTGTTTATCACCTAATTTCTAAAATCTAGATCGGGTTTGATGAAATTGTGTATGTATCTTTTAATGAGTTCTTGAATAAAACGTAAACTGTTTTATTAAAATCCAAATTATAGAGAACACTTTTATCAGACATTTTCAGATTCTGCAACCTTTCGTCGTAATTATCGGCTTCAATAAAGAGTAGGTACCAAGAGAAACCACTATAGGTATAGGTAGTAGGTACCAAGAGGTTTGCAGCTAAGGAAAAGTTTCATCAAAAAATGGAAAAATGAGATCCTTTTTCAATTCACGTATGCACTAAAGTGAGTTTAGCATTCTTAAGATATTGTAATTCTTGAATTTAAGTTTCTAACGACTTTGCTTTGTATAGGTAAGTTGCATAGACTAGGAAATTGTGAAAATAACTTTCTTGAAATTAATTACATTAAGTTTTTAGAACTATAATCATTTCTGATTTGAATGATTCTCTTATATTTCTTTTAATCTGTTTAGAAAGAAACTTTAAGTGATTTGTAAAAAAATATACGACCAATTGGAAATTATAGTGTTTATCGTATGAAATCATTACCCTCCTTTTGCGCAGTCGTTTAAAAAGTAGCCTAGTCCTTTTCCAGGGTTCCATCTATCTGAAAGAAAGAAAGAAGTAAGAAAATATTTTTATCAATAAGAATATCACAATGAATTACAAACAATAAAAAAAAACTTCTAATCTTAAAAATATACATAGCACTGTGCGAACCCAAAATATGGCCGCCATCTTAGCATAATGCTGCCCAACCGCAAGATGGTATGACAGACAAACAGACAGACAGACATTGTTACTTTCGCATTTATAATGTTAGTAGGGATTTTTCTTAAAATACTGACAATTTCGAAAGTGAATGTGTAGAAGTAGGTATCATTAAAAAATATATAAGAATTTTCAAGTTAGCACGCTTTCAGTACTGACCACCTACTGTCAATAAGCAGAATGCCCGTCACGATACTTACGTTCATGTACCTATGCATAATTTTTCATGACAACTGATCAAAGAGCTTATGTTATTGTTATGACTGACTGTGGCCCGCCAATATTGCCGGCATAAACTACTGAAAAAGCCATTAGATTAATTCTTACTAATATTATTAATGCGAAAGTTTGTGAGTATGGTTGTCTAAATGTCCTGGGGTATCCTTCCGGGGGCTTACCCGAGGCTCCCAAGTCTAGGCATTAGGTGGGAAACGTGTGGTTTTTAGTCGGTAGGAGCCCGGCATAGTATCCATGTCGGATTTTCCTCCCGTTAATTAAAAATGGTTGTCTGAATGCGTGAAAATAAAATATTGTCTACTCTTTCACGCTCTAACGGGATTGCGGTTCTGGCTGAAATTTGGTACAGGGATGAAATATAGTCTGGAATAACACTTAAATGTTACTTTATATCCAGCGAATAAGTTTCCACAGAAAGCGGGTACGGTAGCAATAAGACGGGTAAAGTCGCGGCCGACATCCATTACAAAAAGGATAGATTTGATTACTTGTTTGCATCGAATAGGCTCTGAAAGTACTGAATCAATTTAAAAATTCTTTCACTGTTGGAAATGTACACTATTCCCGGTGAACATAGGATATATTTTATTCTCGTATTCCCACAGGAACGGGAGCTACGCGGGTGAAACCACGTGACCTCCGCTATTTCATAATAAAAAGAAATGACAAACATTCACACGTACTTCTTATGTAATGCTATAAAAACATGACACAGATTTTAAATGGTACATGTGAAAGAACGTGCAGTGCTTCAACAAAATTCGATTCTCGACAAAATCGAAACAGTCAAGACAAAGGTTGAAAACGATTTCACCCTTTCCGCATTTTCCGATACCCGCATTGTTTGAGAGTCCTGGATAAGTTAAATGAAAAGCCACTAGATGTACAAAAAACTGCGTTATTCAATTCTGGGAAAATCTGGGCAGGCAATTTTCGAAGCTCCCAAAAGAGCAAACACGTTGTAGGTAGTGAATGTAGTTTACTGAATATTGTGTATATTTTTGAATATAAAAGCTCGACGTTTTTATTCGGTGAATCTGAAGCGTTTTTGTTAAATTGTGTGTAGCAAAATTAAAACCATTTCACATTGTATGCTGCAACATCCAACACTTATTGAAAACGGTTACTGTGAAATTTATTATCATCAATACATATAATAAAATCGTAACAGGTCGCTGTCTGTACATGGAAGATAAATAAGAAAAAATATTATAGGGGGGCTTTATATACGCAATAGAACCCAAAACAATGATTTTTAGAATATTTGTCTGTTTGTCTGTATGTCTGTATATCTGTATGTCTGTTTGTCTGTACGGTTGTGCACGCTAATCTCAGTAACCGCTCAACCGATTGCAATGCGGTTTTTTCATTGTGTTGAGGTTTGCTCCAGTTAACATTTAGCGTTTGTTTTATGTAAATCGGTTTAGAAATAAAAAAGTTATAACACTTTTAAGAATCAGATATTTTGAAAATTTTAATTGTAGGGGTTTCTTTGAATGTGAGTGAACCTAAACTGGCGTGTTGGCTTAATCATAAAAGAGCTTACTTAATCATTAAGCTCTTTTATGATTAAGCAAACATGGCAGTTTCAGACGCTGCTTGATGACTCTGATGAAGAAATACCTTTCCTTTCATACACCTTATGTGACGTAAACGAAGTTGCGGGCTCAGCTAGTTTAAAATATTAACATACTATCACCATAAAAGATGCTGTTGCATAAATATTCCTCGTTTTGTTTGTCTTCTTGGGAGTCTGCATAGGAGTGTTTAATACTCGTATACTTTCTCATTTTTCCCCAATGAATGATTGTAATTTAATGTTTGTCTTCATTTTGATAGATTATATAAACTGATATATATCTAGAATAGCTAAACATGACTACAGACCCCAGTCTCCTCTAGTAAATACTTCGTAAGTATAAGAGCGTTTTCTTATTCTCCGATTTCATATCGGTGTCGGATGACGATATCTGTGACCATAAATGACGGTGTCGGCTCCAATACATCGGGTATTGGAGCCGACACCGTCATTTATGGTCAGACAATGTAAAAGTCATGTCATCAGGTCGGACAATGTACAAGTCAGGTGCATATTTCATATATTTACTTACCCTGATATCGAATACGAGTCCGACACCGATATCGAATCGGATAATGTGAAAACGCTCTGACAAAACTAAGGGCGGATAAGGAACCAAAAGTAATTTGGAGAAACGTCATCAAACACATAACAAGAATAAATTCAAAGGCATTCAAAAGGTGTAAAATTATTCCCGAAATAATTCTACTCGTAAAACTTCGTGTTTGGCAGAATCCGGCCTAAGCAATAGGTATAACTTGTTAAAAGTGACAAAGTGAGACGAACACGCGGCTCGTCAAAGTCTCTGTGTCAGATTTCAATCACTACTAATATTATAAATGCGAAAGAAACTTTGTCTATATGTCTGTCTGTTACGTTATCATGCCTAAACCGCTGAAGTGATTTAGATGAAATTTCGCATAGAGATAGCTTGAGTTATAGGCTTCTTTTTAACCGACTGCGCTAGAAGAGAGTAATAATGAATGAACGACTTCTACGTGGACAAAGCCGCGGAGAACAGCTAGTGTTTGTATATATTGTGACTTTGTGTAGGAGCTATTTATAAAAACGTGGAGAGTCTATGTAACATTTTATCAATAATGAATTGCCCATCTTTCTGTTAGCGTATCTCCAGTATTGAGGTCTATAGGGGGACTCCACTTGCGAAAAAGGTCGGTTTTACCAACCATTCAGCTCCCATATCAACGAACGAGGCTTATTTGATTTTAATTTTGATGAATATAACAAATAAATAAAGTAGCCATTTAACACCATAACAAAGATTTTGAGACTTTTGAAATTTATTTACTCTTCCAGACCACAAGCAAAACATATCACATAGGTACTTTCCTTTATTTACACTGACGACGAACAAGATTCATGCTTACGTAAATTTTGTTTAAGTGTTCCGTACTAAAAAATCAAGGTACGCTGATTAATCAAAGCGCAAATCTCGAATCGCTCTACGACTGTCCTACAAATTTCTATCCACTTATTATATTCTTAACTGGCTATAAGAAAGTTAGTAAGCTACTCCTTACACAAATATGAAACGAAACGAGTAATCTGAAAATTGCACACACGATTTTTCTAAGACTTCTACTTTAATTTAAAATGGCAAAGTGAAAAGCATCAAGCTTTCAGCCACCAATGAAGATTTAACCGACAAGCACTAGTAAGTTATAACATAACATTTGTCCTGGCAGCGTAGCGATCACCTTTAATCTCTACCATACTTTTCACTGGCACCGATAAATGGAGCTTTAGTATTTTATAAAATGCTTCAGATTTTCAGAATTAACGGAACCAGACTTAGTTTTATAAACGACTATTTTTTTTTTAACTAAGGGTTTCAATATTGAATTCAACACATTTGAGCAGAATAATGCTTTATTGTTTACTAATTCCTAATTAATAGAATTACTAATTCACAGAATAAGGAACACAGGTTTTGAATGAAGGTGTTATTACACCTACCAATAAGATGGCTTAGCATACGGTCAATCTGACCGAAAGTGGTTATCGTAGGCCAGTGTGGTCGACTCTATTGCCATGTTAAAACATATTGAGATAGACTGTGCTATTATGTTTTGGTGTTTTTGTTACGTGTAAGTAATTAAATGATTTTTTAAAGGCATGGTTGTACAAGTGTATAATGACATGATGTTACTTCCCGAACACATAGATAGTTACAATAAATCCTGGAAACTATTTTATGCCCAACTGCAAAACACATGAGATTACTAAACTTTATGCGGTCAAAGCCATGGCCAATTTCTTTTGTTTAGTAGGTAAACATGATATAATATATTAATTTTGAGAGCGGACCAGCTTTATGACGGGGCGCTTTTACGCTAAATTGAAAACAACTCATGGTTTATTCACAACACAGGATTGTCACTAGCCACTTTAAAAGGAACTGTTTGACATCGCTAAACGGCGTGGAAATTCGAATAATCTTTTAGTTTCCGCGGACCATTTTATGATGGACTTAATCCTATTATCTGGACAGCTCATTGATTCGTTATTATAATGATTTAATACTAATGTATTCTTTTAAATTTATTGCTTTAGAGGATTTCATTGTGGTATTTGATATTGAATTTTAGAAGGATAATACGTTTTTTATCCATTGTTTTGATTATTGATAGGTGCGTGTATAGTGCACAAATATAGGTGTAGTAGTAGTATCCATGATAATATTCAAACACATATTTTGGATTATTCTGTCTTTTTAGTTCATAGCGCCAGCTAATGGAATCTTCTAGTAGTTCATGAAGACAATCGATCTTAGTGGATCCAAACGGTATCCACTAGACGTCTACCAACCGTAAACTTTTCACGTAATTTATCAGTACTGTTAAGATCATGAAGGCTTACTACCGTGTGTGTCACTGGTTCAGTTGTTCTGCTAGTTCTTTTTATCGCTTCCACTATCAAGCTGCAACATAAAACCATCATTAAAATCAGTCTGGTTTAGAAGAAGGCCGTAGATTGGATAAAATTCCTCCTAAGAACATTAATATTTATAGTTAAATATTATTTTATTTAAACCAATATTTCTAGAAAACAATAACAGCACTAACTCCAAACTGTAAATAAGTCCAAAAAATATAAAACAATCTTTAATTTATAATATTATAAGCTTTGCAAACCGTGCGTTCGACTTAACAGCATTAAATTGTGAGCCTTTTCAGCAAACGTGAAGTGTAAAAAGAAGTTAAGCTACAATCCTGAAACAATAGGAGAGGAGGAATTAACTGGGAAGTGAGAGCAAGCCAGTGTAAAATTCGATACTGCAGTTTATACGCTCAGTATAAATTTTATCGTCTGGTCTGAAACAATAGCCTGCTTGCTACATAATCCTGATATCACTGCGATTCGTGTGTGATTTCATTTGCAAATTATTGTCTAGGTTTCTGTGAGTAGTTTTTTAAATTCTTACATGATTGGTTACGTTTTTCTGTAGTTGTTCAACAGGCAACAGTGACATCTTTCCAAAGTTTATGTCTTCTGTCGTGTAGGTGTTAGGAAACAGCTGATGTGAGTGAAAAGCTAAAAGATATGAAACATATCTATATTACATTTCGCAATTGAAGATAGACTATACTCATAGCATTATAACAAGTCTAAAATTCTATTTAATTCTAGTTTGGAATGCAGTTCTCTTTTATACTTTTCTGATAACACGATGATCCATAAGATCGCTGTAGTTTATAAGTTAGTAATGCATCACAGATCATCTAATAAGAATTTGACCAAAATTCAAACGAAATTATCAAAACGTGGGAAGATAAATAGATAGTAGGGAAGGGAACGATATTCTTAGCCGGCCCTACCTGTGGTGTCAGTTGGGCTGTCAATTAAGTTGCGGAAGGGTCAGTCTACGTTACCTATAAGTCAATAAAATTGTCGATATTTTTGAAAGAAATTATTGACATTGACTATAATACACTCAGATCAAATTACAGACATTATTTTTGGGAATTCTATAGAGATTGTGTTTAATTTCATAAAGTTTTTAGTAATGTTTTAATTGATTTTATAATTAATCAAAACCGAAACTATTGTCATAGAGGATCTTTCACTGTTCTTTTCAAAATGGATTCTTTACAATAATGTTTCATATTATCTACTATTCTTCATACTTGCCATTATAAACCATTTGAAAATGCGCCAATTTTTATTACAAAAAAGAATAATCATGTTTCCTGTAATAATATATCACCAAAGGTATAGTCACGACTTTGTCTTCTCAAAGGTATGCATAACATACTGTACGTTGTAATTTAGTCCCATGTAATAGGTATCGGAACGGGTATGTGCAGTTGTGGATTGAGATGTCATTTAAACCGTGCACCCGTAATTTCTCTAACTTCTATTTAAAGACCACTGTTAGCGATGTAAACCTTCTTTATCAGCTGCATTATGCGCGGCACGCGTCATTTTACTTTTTATACTGACGTTTTGTTTTATTTTGTGTGTGTCACCTCAACTAAAGGAATAAACTGCTCTCATTTGCAAAAATAACCATTTTTCACTTAATGAGGAGTTCCTGACCCTTTCAACCACTGTGTCACTAGTAGCCGAAACTAAATGCTATAAACGACTACACATCGAACTGGAACTTAAGACACTGAGCAAGCGGGGCCTCGAGCACTTCAAATCGGCTAGACAGAACTATTTACGATAATATATCATGCTAAGAATAAAACGGAGACGATACTTAGCGTTCATAAAAGGAGATTTTTTTTAAATGTCTGTTCTGTAAACAAGATGTACACAGACGCCAGCCGCGACGGCCAAAATGCTAATTCCGGAGAATGCAGTTTATTAACAAGACAGCGATCTCATGAATACGTTTTTGTAGTTAAGATTTCCACAGTCTCTACTTATTTGTATCAATTTTCTTCAAGTACTGTATTTGCAAGATATTCTTTAGTAAACTATGGAAACGTCTGCGGAATTCTGAATGAATAAAATGGTTTTTATGTTTGATATGCAGCACAGCTTTGTATTTGAATGGATTGAAGGCTTAATGTGCGTTCAATATTGGGATGAGCATGGAGCACGATAAGGTTCTATATAATTTTTACTTGTCATAACCCTGAGTAGCAACGAGAAAGAGTACAAAATTTCGCCACCCTAATTCATACCGATCGTGTCGTAAGAGTTGACTAAGGGAACGCTTTCGCAAAACAATCCATTGAGAGAATGAAATCTGGAAATGAAACCCGGTTGTCAGTAAAATGACAGGCGTTAAGTCAAATTGAGAGCCGTAAGGGCGTCTTGAAAATTTTCAACTGTGGGTCGCGGTCGTCGCGAACTACGCATGTCCAAATCACAATGACAATGGGCTCACCTCCTATTACGTGGGACATAAAATCTATAAGGTGAAATGTATACTATGCCTCAGAGACTACTACCATTACTACCTTGTCCTACCATCCAGACAGTACAAGCAGTGACGGATTAAGACTACTTGATGCCCTAAGCAATCCATGCCTATGGGCCCCCCTATCCGTATGTCAACTAAAATCCGTCTTTAAACCTTTACCGCCTAAAAACATTAGTTTTTTGTAAAATAAGATGGATGAGATGTAACGTACTTAGAAGTGGATTAGGTGTGACAACAATAAAACACGCATAAGTAATTTATTTATTTATTGAAATGGCGCCTTGCGACTTTTCCGAGCATTGAATTCACGAAAGATAGTATTAACGCCTAACGTAAGACGCGGAGTCTTAAGCTGATAAGACGTGACCTCAGACGACATTACACAAGCGTCGTCGAGGCTGCAATCGAGCAGAACAGGGGTACCAAGGTCTTTGCCCAACAGCTTGGAAGACCCCGTCTGGTAAAATTAAAGACAGCGGGTTCTCGATGAAATTGCGAGCTTTTACAAAGATCTGTATGCATCACGGACAAAAAGACCAATGGGTCATACTGATTGTGACCACCAAGCCCCCCTAACGCGCCACTATACCGAGGACATTCCGGACATCGACCAGAATGAAATCAGGGCCGCTCTCGGTCAACTAAAGAACGACAAGTCCCCTGGGGACGACGAATTTATGACTGAGTTTCTAAGGGCAGTGGGGACTCCGGTGCTCAAAGAGCTAGCAAGTCTCTTTAATTCCGTCCTCCAACAGGGACAAATACCTAAAGCATGGAGCGGGAGTGCGGTGGCTCTGTTTTTCAAGAAAAGGGACCAGACCTTGCTGAAGTACTACAGACCCATCTCACTCCTGAGCCATGTTTACAAGTTGTTCTCGTGAGTAGTCACAAACCGCTTCGCCGGAAAGCGTGAGCGAGACGTGTTTCAGCCAAGGGAGCAAGCCGGGTTTGGACAAGACTTCAGTACCGTTGACCACATACCTACTGTTCGGCGGATTGTACTGAAGACTAATGAGTACAATCAGTCGCTGTGTATGACTTTTGTGGATAACGAGAAGTCCTTCGACTCTGTCGAAACCAGTCAGTCAGGTCAGGGCAGTCCTGGACGCTCTGCAGCGATGTCGTGTCGACTGGCGATATATCGAGGTGTTAAAATGCTTGCGCGACACCGCTACCATGACCATCCAGCTGGAAAACTATAAAACCAACTCTATAGAACTGCGTAGAGGTGTGAGACAAGGCGATGTTATATCGCCTAAGCTCTTCACCAATGCGCTTGAGGACATATTCAAGACGCTGCTGGACTGGGAAGGGTTGGGTGTGAACATCAACGGCGTGCGCATCTCGCACCTTCGGTTTACCGACGACATTTTCATAGTAGCGGAGACGCTGGAACAGTTAGGCGGAATGCTGCACAGTCTAAATGGAGCGTCTCGACGTATTGGTCTTAGTATGAATTTGGATAAAACCAAGGTCATGTACAATGAACACGTCACACCGGGACCAATCTACGTCGAAGGATCAAAGCTGGAGGTTGTCTAGGGGTATACCTTCCTTCGGCAGGTTATCACACTCGGAAAAAATACCTGGATAAGGAAATCGCCAAAAGGATCCGGCTGGGCTTAGCAGCATTCAGTAAACTGCGTCGAGTTTTCCATTCGCCTTTACCGCAATGCCTGAAGACGAAAGTTTACAACCAGTGCGTTCTACCGGTTATGAGTTACTGTGCCGAGACGTGGACACTTATGTACGGTGTGACGGTGGGGTTGGTCCGCGCCCTTAAGATCGCGCAGCGAGCTATGGAACGAGCAATGCTTGGAGTGTCTTTGAGGGATAAACTTCGGAAAGAGGATATCCGGCAGAGAACTAAAGTGGTCGATATAGCTCGCAGAATAAGCACTTTAAAGTGGCAGTGGGCCGGCCACATCAGCAGAGCAACCGACGGCTGATGGAGCAAGTGAGTTATGATGCCCTAAGGACGAATTTTTTTTTGTGGTTCTTCTGGTGCCCCCTTAGACGTGGTGCCCTAGGCAATTGCTTAATTTGATTAAGGGTTAATCCGTCACTGAGTACAAGTGTCGTTTTCAATATGTGCAGCAAGTTCCACCAAGTGCCATCAATCAACAATATAAATAAAATCTATAAGGTGAAGTGTATACTATGCCTCTGAGACTATATGAGTGTTTGTATTCACATACACTTCCGCTTTTACTGCCGTATGCTAAACACTCATATTTCACTAGCTGTATTTGTCCCACGTATAAATGTGAGCCGATTGCCGTGTTGAGAAGAACAGAAGCAGCCCTTAAACTTGACTTGATGACTACCTGCCATTGTAGGATTGTAGTTGCCCATCTTTTGCAGACCATTGAGTGTATCTTTATTCGATATGCTTATATGGTGTTAGTTTTTTTTTATATTCAGCACTCCAAATTGACGTCGCCACCAGCCTGATGGAAAGCCGTGGTGCATCTAGCGATTGGGGGCCACTTTTGACAGTGGTCCTCAAGTTGGCGGCCCTGTGATGTGCCTCTTCACGCTCCTCTTAAAGAACCCAGACTTGTAAGATGAGGGAGAAACGTGTGCGGGCAGGTCGTTCCAAGTTTTTACAGTTCGACAGAGGAACGATCTTTTGTAACATAACTCCTTAACTACGCCAGAATATCCTTAACTAGATCTTCTGGCGACGATTCTCTCCACTGTGTATGAGTGGCATCTCTTATTATTACAAGACATGTTTAAGTTAAGGAGTTATGTTACAGTGATAGATAAAGCCCGGCGCGGCGGCCTGGAAGTCGTTAAAGCTGTTTATTTTGGTTGCAGGAATCAAAAGTTACAAGTAATTTATAACCGACTTCAAAATAGGAGGAGGTTCTCAATTCGAACGCTATGTTTTTTTTTGTATGTATGTTACGCGATAGCAGCGACAATTATGAATGGATTTTGAATTTTTTTTTTGTTAGAAAGAGGTTACTTCTTAGGTGGTCCCATATCCAGGGTATCAGGATCTGATGCTGGGATCCAGGAGAAATCGAGGGCAACCACCGTAAAATGTAGGGACAACTAGTGCGTTTGTTAACTTTTTGATTAAGTGCTTTAATGTACTAAAATTCAATGAAGGTCTGGACTCGATCTGATGATGGAACCGAAAGACAGTCGAGGGAATTCCTTAACGATTTACAGCAGCTATCTTGTGTTTCGGCTTGATTGGTTTGTGTTTATGAGAACATTACACCTAGATAGATATACTTTTCGGTCCACCCGTCACTTAAAATAAAAAAATAAAAATTTTAAATAAAAAAATAGAACCGACTTATTACAAATCTTTAAATATAAAATTTACCTAGCACATAGTAATATATGTATTTTGATTTATCAGATTTTATTCAATATAATATTGAAGTTGGTGCCATTAATAATACCTACCTAAACCTATGGGTTTACTTGGCGCCGGCAATTAACATTTAATAGATTCAGTTCTCTGCAGTTCAATAAAAGCATTTACTGCAATCGTGTAATCACACCAAACAACATCGTGCGTAATCTGCTATTGTTTTATTCATCAACACAAAACACTTAAGCACCAGGCATTATAGAGCAAAAAAAGACTGGTAAACGCCACTTATGCCTGTAAATAACCACTTTTCTATTATAAAATCTACGTGAGACGGAAGTCAACTGCCTTCGTGTGATTTATGTAAAAATCGTAAATAATTCACGATGTACAATTACGCAGGTCAATAATTGGAAGGTATTGTGAGCAGTACGGTTATAATTTCGAGAAATTGAATTCTGGTTAATGCCAGCAATTTGCATAATATTACAGTTATGGTGTGTTTAAAGATTACGTTTTGGTTTAAGTTAGTAAGAATTCACTTTTTGGTTTTAGACTGTCGTGCTGGTTTTTTTTTCAAAGTTTGCTAGGATAGAATGACGTGTACAGGTTAGAAGTGGAAGAAGAGTTGTAACAGAATACGAACTACCTGTACAAAATTGTATGCGATCCCATCGTAAACTACGTACAATATTCCACATACGTGATACAATATTGTTAATTTTAAACGTTCAATGTTAAGCTGATGTTGTTATTTGTATAAAAAAGAGAATATAATATTATTATCATTGTTAGTTGAATAATCTCCTTTCATAAACCAAAATTCGCATGTGAATTTTTATTGCGTATCACAATTTTTCAGGAGATTATATTTTTCTATAAATACAAATAGGTATATTATTTAAACTGATTCCCGTATGAGTCTAGCTTTCTAATTGTCTTCATGACGGCTTATTAAACTTCTGATAACTCATTATGAATAAGACCGTTAGTCTTCATTTTTGTCAAGAATATGGAAAAAAATACAATATATACATACTTTGCTTGGTTCTGTGACAATACCACGCCCATATGTTTGTTACACTATCGACTTAAATTATTTGGTACTATGTAATAATAATACCTTTCGATACATAAATTCTATACCAACCAAATAAACAGTCACTAATCTATAATGTATATTTAAGTGTGTCACAGATCTGACAAGGAACTCATAATTACTACGTGTCAATGTTACGTGTAAACCAATTCTATGTAATTATTTACAAGAATTGGTCCACGTCAATTTCTAAATCCATGAATAATGTCAGGCATCCCATGTTAGCTACAAAACCGTGAAGCGTTGACCATTAATAAGTAATGCCGTTTATAATTCAAATAACTGGTTGTACATGGTTAGGAAGGCTTAGACATGACAAGTAGTGATGTGGCATAGATAATGTATTGCAGCCTAGGTTTACTCAAGATCCGATGTAGTCATGTGTTTTCAAAGTAGATTAGAAGTAAATACTACAGTCTAATCATCTCAAAAGGTGGTAACCAAGGTCTGTTGGAAGTCCTGGGGTCATCATTCCGACGCAACGGCTTACCCGGAGCTTCCAACTGTGGGCATTAGGTTGGAAACATGTGGTTTTTAGTCGGTGGGAGTCCAGCTTAACATACCGGTAGGATTTTCTACACGATAAAAAGAAAATTAAATTGAAATCATCTCTACAATACAGATCCGTGAGACTTTTTTTATCTGTGACAATCCCTCATGGATGCTATGCCGGACTCTTAACGACTGAAACTACACGGTACCCTACCACTGCCTACGGCCTAGATTCCAGATGTTCCAGAACAGCCGTGAATATAACAATAGAATAAAGCGAATACATATAGTTTGTAAAGAAGGTTACGAAGGTTACGACCTAAAGAAGGTTGCAGGAATTGACTAGATGCGCAAAGCGCTAGACCGTGTGTTGTAGCGAAATTTGGGAGAGGTCTATGACCAGCAGTGAACTGCTATAGGTTAAATTGATTGATTTAGTTAGTGGCATTATAGGTAATGAACTGTGTCACATAAAATTACACAGGAATATCGCATCTACAGATATTCCTCCTCGTTTGTTATATAAAACTTATCTTCAGATTGACCTTTAAATAAGAAATGTAATCGAATTTGGAGAAGTGCTATCGAATTTAGTATAAATTGAACTTTTACAAAATTTATGTAATCTGAATGGATGAAATTTGATTAGGAGAAACCACTTTACTACTTGAAACAGAATTGAAACTTTAAATTAATACAACTCTGCTCTTGGCATAATTTTATAGATTCGATGAATTGGCGAATGGTTACTTTTTAAGAATTTAGTAATATTTATAAAAAAGACCTTAACGGGTTTCATGATCCTGGCCCATACGGGTGCCACGGGCAACTCCTAGGGAGGATATCCTATATGATCCTAGAATGTGGGAATGTGGTGGATAAGATAAATTCGAATAAGTTGATTCATCTATGTTCATTAGACACATTTATTTAACGTGAGATGCACGCACTCATTCCTACCGACTAAAAACCACAAGTTCCCTACCTACTGCCTATGGTCGGGTAAGCCCTCTGAAGGATGACCCCAGATTATTTGAAACATAGAAACGCTACTTCGAGCTTATACGCATTTTTCAACGCGTCCAAAACTTTAATACTTGTGGAATAGGCTTGTGTCCACTAAGAATAAATCTGATTGATGTGTGTTTCTAACGACTATGTCCAGTATATAAATAACTAAAAGTTGTATAAAATGGTACACAAGCTAAGGATTACTATTATTTTTAGAAAATAAGATTGGAAAAAATAAGCAATCAGTCACGTGACATCAAACACCTCTATCAGATAGTGTGACGTCACAGTATGCTTTTTTACGTTTGAAGCACTCTGGCAGTCTCGAGTCTTGACATCTTGTATCACAAGTCGTGTCATTTTGTGTAATTGTTTAGATTCTCATACGTTTTCATAAAATACAATAGATTTCATTTCATTCAGGCACTACACAGCACTTGTAATACGACGGATTGATTTTAAATTAATATGGAAAGCAGACGAACGCTAACTTATCACTGTCAAACACCTGTCAAACAGTGATGCCAATGGCAATTTTTTTATTCAATACATTTATTGTTAAAAATTACAGAGAAACATAATTATTACATATCTATATTTACATTATTACTATCTAAACTAAACCTTAATAAGGCCCCCGTGCCATTGTGCCCAAAAGACTAGCAGCATTCCCCCTTTGAATAGCAATGCCTATTCGTTGAAAGGCGGGGCGGCCGGCAAATTCCCCATCAGGGTACCGGCCGATCGTGTTGCTCGACGAGGTGTGCAAGCTCTTTGAGCGCATTATTGCACAACGCCTCGTCGGGCACCTCACACGCGTGGGGCCTGATCTGGCGGATAGACAGTTTGGCTTCCGTCAGGGACGCTCCACCGTGGACGCGATCATGCGCATTAGAGGCCTGACGGAGGAAGCAGTCTCACAGGGTGAGGTGGTGGTGGCGGTGTCTCTCGACATCGCCAACGCATTCAACACCTTGCCCTGGAGCTGCGTCAGGGAGGCGCTTATCTATCATGGAGTGCCTCCCTACCTCCGTCGAATTGTCGGGGCTTATCTCTCCGAGAGAGCCATAACTTACCCGAGCTGGCTAGGGCCGGGTCGGCGAGATGTGTCGTGCGGTGTTCCACAGGGATCGGTTTTAGGGCCGCTCCTGTGGAACATCGGTTACGACTGGGTGCTGCGTGGTCCGTTGCTCAGAGGGGTCGGCGTAACGTGTTACGCCGACGACACCCTCGTTACGGCGCGGGGAGCAACGCACCGTGCCGCAGCACTTAATGCCATGGCAGGGGTTGCTCAGGTCGTGGGTCGGATTCGGCGGCTGGGTCTCGAGGTCGCTCTTCACAAATCCGAGGCTCTGTGCTTCCACGGACCTCGGATGGGGCCACCTGCGGGATCCAGCCTACAGGTAGGGGGCGTCAGCATCGGCATCGAGCCCTCGATGAAGTATCTGGGGCTCGTACTCGATGGCCGGTGGAACTTCGGACATCACTTCCAAAGTTTGGTCCCAAAACTGAGGGGAGCATCGGCCGCACTCGCGCGGCTGATGCCCAACATCAGGGGACCCAACGCTCTTTACAGGAGACTGTATCTGGGGATCGTGCGCAGCATGGCCTTGTACGGGGCTCCCGTATGGGCGGAGACCCTGACGGCCAGCAATGAGGCTAGACTGCTGAGCCCGCAGAGAGTGATGGCCGTCAGGGTGATAAGAGGATACCGCACGATCTCCGGTGAGGCGGCATGTCTCCTAGCCGGGACCCCTCCATGGGACCTGGAAGCGAGAGCCCTTGGGTCACTGTTCAGATGGCGCAAGGAGGCGCTGGAGCGGGGCCAAAGGCCTGCGTCTCGAGAAATCGAGGCACAGCGGACCCTGCTCCACCAGGAAACCCTGGAGACATGGAAGATGCGACTTGAGCAACCAAAGGGGGGATTCGCCACAATTGCGGCCGTCAGACCGGTCATGGACGAGTGGCTGGAGAGAAGACACGGTGCTCTCTCCTACCGGTTGACACAGATGCTTGCCGGGCACGGTAGCTTCGGTAGGTATCTGTGGCGAAAACACCGGGAAACCACGGCCGAGTGTCAGCACTGCGAGGACCGCAGCGATGACACGGCGCTCCACACGCTGGTGGAGTGCACGGCGTGGGCACAACAGCGCCAGGTCCTCGTAGTGGGTCTGGGCGTGGACACTCTCTCGCTCGAGGCCATGGTGCGAGCCATGCTCTCCAGCGGGAGTAAGTGGGACTGCGCCGCCTCTTTCTGCGAGCAGGTCATGCTCGCGAAGGAGGCGGCGGGCCGGGTGCTGGAGAGAACTCTCCCACCCGAGTTCCGCAGTCGGCGCCCTGGGCGCCACCGACGTGTCTTCGCCGAGGATTATCGGCCTCCATGACCGGGGGTCTGAGGACGGTGAGAGGGCCGCTCACCGTCCTTACAGAAGCAGGCCCATGACGGCAGCGTGACGTGAGCAACTCACGCACGCCCCCCCCTTAGAAGCGGGGTCACACCCGAAACCCCCCAAAGACGCGGGATTGCACCCGAACCACCCCCTGGGCGAGGCCGCATTGGCGGCCGTAGGTCTGTTGGGAGTCACGGGACATCCTTCCTGAGGGCTTACCCGGGGCTCTCGACCATAGGCTGTTGGGCGTGGCGTTAGGTTTTTTAGCCGGTAAGAGTCCGGCATTGTTATGCCGGACTCTTACCGGCTAAAATCCTATGAGGATTTTCCCTCACGTTAAACAAAAAAAAAAATGCCTATTCGTTGAGCGAGAAAACTGCCAACAAGGCGCTTTTTAGGGTTTCGTAGCCAAATGGCAAAAACGGAACCCTTATAGATTCGTCATGTCTGTCTGTCTGTCTGTCTGTCTGTCTGTCTGTCTGTCTGTCCGTCCGTGTGTCACAGCCATTTTTCTCCGAAACTATAAGGCCTGTGCCATTGAAACTTGGTAACTAGATGTATTCTGTGAACCGCATTAAGATTCTTATATAAAACTAGAAAAAAAGTAGTAAATTTTGGGGGTCCCCATACTCAGAACTGAAACTCAAAATTTTCTTTTTCATCAAACCCATACGTGTGGGATATCTATAGATAGGTCTTTAAAAATGCTATTGAGGTTCCTAACTTCATTTTTTTCTAAAGTGAATAGTTTGCGCAAGAGACACTTCCAAAGTGGAAAAATGTGTGTCCCCCCCCCTCTAACTTCTAAACTAAGAGTATGATAAATCTAAAAAAAATATATGATGTACATTGCCATAAAAACTACCAACGAAAATTGGTTCGAACGAGATAGAGCTGGTAGTTTTTTTTTAATACGTCATAAACCGCAATTTTCGGTTAGAAAAATCACTACCACTGCGAACGTGTTAAAACATCAATCAAAGTTACAACGAACTATAAGAACTTTTATATTATGTTACTTGCTGCTACGAAACCCTTCATGGGCGAGTCCAACTCGCACTTGGTCGGTTTATTTATTTTTATTTTTTATTCTATTAATTCATACTGACTTTGGTTACTTAGACCATATGCCAAAGTGATGCCAACTCCTACGGAATGTTCCTCTAAAAATCAACTTCAAATTACCAGATTCCCCTAAATAACGATTAAAACCCCTAAACGTTTCTTTTTTGTACTAAAACTTTTAATCTCAAAACAAATAATTTAAAGGACTCATAAAAAAACCGGCTAAGTGCGAGTTGGACTCGCCCATAAAGGGTTTCGTAGCAGCAAGTAACATAGTATAAAAGTTCTTATAGTTCGTTGTAACTTTGATTGATGTTTTAACACGTTCGCAGTGGTAGTGATTTTTCTTACCGAAAATTGCGGCTTACGACGTATTAAAAAAAAACTACCAGCTCTATCTCGTTCAAACTAATTTTCGTTGGTAGTTTTTATGGCAATGTACATCATATATTCTTTTTTGATTTATCATTCTCTTAGTTTAGAAGTTAGAGGGGGGGGGGGGGGCACATTTTTCCACTTTGGAAGTGTCTCTTGCGCAAACTATTCACCTTGGAAAAAAATGATGTTAAGAACCTCAATAGCATTTTTGAAGACCTATCTATAAATACCCCACACGAATGGGTTTGATGAAAAAAAAAATTTTGAGTTTCAGTTCTTAGTATGGGGACCCCCAAAATTTACTGCGTTTTTTCTAGTTTTGTATAAGAATCTTAATGCGGTTCACAGAATACATCTAGGTACCAAGTTTCAATAGCATAGGTCTTATAGTTTTGGAGAAAAGTGGCTGTGACACACGGACGGACAGACAGACGGACAGACAGACAGACAGACAGACATGACGAATCTATAAGGGTTCCGTTTTTGCCATTTGGCTACGAAACCCTAAAAATACACATTTTCTATTTGTTTTGTTTGGCATTAAGTGACGTCGCACAAGGCGCCATGAGCGTTTTTGATACAAATTGAAATTCACTTATTAAATCACAAAATAAACTATGTAAATGATTGCTTTAAATCAAAATATTACATTTTTGTGATCATATAGGTAGATATAAAGCTACAAAATTAAATGATTTTTGAAATTTAGGACACAAGCCTATTGACCACGTATGCAATTCCAGACTTGAACTGACAAAAGAAGCGGGATAACACCCGAACAACCCCCTAAAGACGCGGGATAGCACCTGAATCCCCCTAGGTGAGGCTGCACTGGTAGCCGTAGTCTGTTGGGAGTCCTGGGGTATGCTTCCGAGGGCTTACCCGGAGCTCCCAAACGTAGGCTGTTACGTTATACGTGTGGTTTTTAGTCGGTAAGAGTCTGGCATAGATGCCCTGTAGGATTTTCCTCACATTAAAAAAAAAATCGGGTACTCCACGTAACTAACATTAGTATTAGAAGGTTATCAAAGACTGATATTCGATCAACTGAATCCCAACACTATGTAGCATAATCAAACCACTCGCTTCATACTAACTAGCCCACTACTTAAGGGGCGGTTATTCCGCACAAGTAGGCATTTGGCGCTCCCCTCGCCCCGGGCGCAAGACACACCGCGCGCCGGCAGCGGCAGTCAACTCTCATGCCACAGTATACAGTATAGTAGAAAGAAACAGCATGCTAACTTTGTTTGACGTAGTAAATGCATCTAACTTTATTAAGTGTAGTGATTTATTAGTTTCGTAAATAAAAATAAAAGAGTTAATCGTAAATAAATTATGTATACTATTATTTTTAAGCTAAAGAGTTTGTTTGTTTGTTTAGTTGTTCTAACTCTAGAGTCAAAGAGACTGCTAGTTGAATTTCAAGAGTTTCTTAACAGAATGTCCGTTTTTGAAAAATACCAAAATATATAACATCACGCTAAGGCGAATAAGAGCTTACCAGCAACGAAACATTTTTCGACAACTAGGATATTTCATTTCTTTTGAGAGTTTCCGTTGCGTACGTTTGCTACAGTTGCGTAAAAAATGTAAATTACATAATAGCTGGTCATAAAAATTTCTAAAGTTTTCTAATGTTGGTATGCTAAGTATGAATCACGGGATCATTGTGCAATCCAAAATGGCCGCTGCAGTGTAATCACAAAATTTCATGATGGGTGTCGTTTAAATTCATTTAACTCAGAGCTTACTAACTCTATATTTATACATTTAACTCGACACTCCGCGCAAGTAGGCCTAAATAGCTTAGGCGGCCAAATTGAATTCCAAAATGATCATGTTATTCGTACTCAGCATTCTAAAAACCCATTAAACGATATTCATTACGAAATTATGTGATTACGGCGCGGTGGCCATTTTGGATTGCAAAATTATCATGTGATTCGTCCTCAGCATACCAGAAAACCCCTTAAACGATAACCATCATGGATTTTTGCGATTACGGCGCGGCGTCCATATTGAATTGCAAAATTAGTACGTGATTCGTACTCAGCATACCAAAAAACCCTTTAAACGACACCCATCATGAAATTTTGTGATTACACTGCGGCGGCCATTTTGGATTGCAAAATTATCACGTGATTCGTACTCAGCATACCAAAAAACCCCTTAAACGATACCCATCATGAAATTTTGTGATTACGGCGCGGCGGCCATCTTGTATTGCAAAATTAGTACGCGATTCGTACTCAGCATACCAAAAAACCCCTTAAACGATACCCATCATGAAATTTTGTGATTACGGCGCGGTGGCTATATTCGATTGCAAAATTATCACGTGATTCGTACTCAGCATACGAACAAACCCCTTAAACGATACCCATCATGAAATTTTGTGATTACGGCGCGGTGGCCATATTGGATTGCAAAATTATCACGTGATTCGTACTCAGCATACCAAAAAACCCCTTAAACGATACCCATCATGAAATTTTGTGATTACGGCGCGGCGCCCATATTGGATTGCAAAATTATCACGTGATTCGTAATCCGCATACCAAGAAAGCCCTTAAACGATACCCATCATGACATTTTGTGATTACGGCGCGGCGTCCATATTGAATTGCAAAATTAGTACGTGATTCGTACTCAGCATACCAAAAAACCCTTTAAACGACACCCATCATGAAATTTTGTGATTACACTGCGGCGGCCATTTTGGATTGCAAAATTATCACGTGATTCGTACTCAGCATACCAAAAAACCCCTTAAACGATACCCATCATGAAATTTTGTGATTACGGCGCGGTGGCCATCTTGTATTGCAAAATTAGTACGCGATTCGTACTCAGCATTCCAAAAAACCCCTTAAACGATACCCATCATGAAATTTTGTGATTACGGCGCGGCGGCCATCTTGTATTGCAAAATTAGTACGCGATTCGTACTCAGCATACCAAAAAAACCCTTAAACGATACCCATCATGAAATTTTGTGATTACGGCGTGGCCGCCATGTTGGATTGCGAAATTATCATGTAATTCGTAGACATTTTAATGCATTAGGTAGCTGGTTACCATGTCGTGAAAACACTTAAAAAGTAAAAGATCACCACATTTTTACCATGAGTCGCGTATGTATTTGTAACGGTTAATCTAATTACATTTTGCCCATTACTGATATTTTTATACTGTGGCGCGATTTCAACGTAATTTGGCATAATAATTACGAAATAGTTGCGAAAAAAACTGACACAGGTCCTGCCTCCACAAGCGCCAGGGCGAGACTGATCGGCCGTCAGCGGCGCAATTCTATTGCGTTTGGTAGATATTCGTACATGATAACTATGTAAATAGTTGTTTATAGAAAAACGCTCGGAAAATGTGTATAAAAACTTAATACCTTTAATTGAGTGCAAAAAAAATATATAAAATGTTAATAGTTTAGCCACAGTTTTGAAAAAACTTTTCTGAGAGAGTCAACTTTGGGATTTTTTTCTATCTAGTGAAATTTATTGGATCGTGTAACGGGCTCGGAATATGTTTAGCTTATATCCTTAACTATTATATATATATTTTTCAGATTTAAAAACCCTTTACTTTTTGACTAGGATTGTTTCAAAAAACTCAAAATCTGACCCACGCGGCCTTAATTGCACTCCAGCACCAAGTTGATTGGCGTTTCATTCGGATAATTGTTATTCAAGTGAAACTTAATAAACGGTTTTCAGACATTTGTATAACAGGATACCTTTTATGAACTGTAATAATTTTATTTATTACTTTAGTTTAGTGGGAAAATTACTGATCACTTTTTAGTTCAGATGCAGTCATTGTTACCCGCGTAATTCCCGTTCCCGTGGGAATACGGGAATAATATAACCTATGTTCACTGCAAAAAGTGTAGCTTCCCAACAGTGAAAGAATTTTTAAATCGGTTCAGTAGGAGCGTAGCCTATTAGATGCAAACAAACAAAATTAAAATCAAACAATCAAATCTATCCTCTCTATAATATTAGTATAGAAGTATAGATAATTCAAAAGACCATATTACATAGCGCAATAAGCCTACTACCAAGGAATTGTTCCATTGTTGTGGAATCGACCAAGGGCTCGTTTACTAACAAAAGCCGCAATAAATAGCAAAAAACATCAGTTTAAAAGTTATGTGATTTATGAGAAAATCTCACAAAGATTCTTGAAAACCCAGTCTAGACAAGCCGCGTGTTCAGCCACAAAGCCGATAGAAAGGCTACACAACGTCGCGTCGCCGTCGTCGCGTCGGTACAACCAATAATAAGATGCCTTCATTTTTCTGTGGTGGGTGACACATTTTATCCGTTTTCAGTTTGTTTTCATTGGGAGCTAATATTTTATGCTGCCGTTTAGAATGTTAGGAATATTAGCAGTAGGTACATTGCTGGTGTACTAATAGTGTGGAAATGGGCAGTGAGTGCGATGCCTCTAAATTCTTAAGAATACTGAGCATAGCCATGTCACTATAAACAGGAAAATTTATCTTTTTCTATTGATTGCATGTAGCATTATAATGAGCTTTCCTTGTACCGAAGCGTCTTGCCAGCATGGTGGGTAGAAAGGCCAATCACCTTCCTAATATTCCTTTATTGATGCCTATGACATTGATGGCATACAGACCGAGTATTCTGTCGAAAATTAGGAGAGGTCTACGTACTTAACCTGAACCTAGGAAGCATAATATTGAGAATTATTATTTGTTATCTGTGGCATTATCAAAACAATGCTATGAAATAAGTAACCATAAGTCAAGCCCGTTACTAAAACTTTTACCTACCCTTACTACAATAACGATTTTATTTTATTGCTAGAAAAGTAAGACCTGAACCACAAAACAGCCACGAACACTATCATATTTATTCACGTTGGAACTTTACAGAAACAAAAAGCCGTAAAGCGAGTTGTCCGTGCAGTATTTCGTAGAAAGGTAGCCGTACTTCTAATTGATTGATGTGCTCGAAACTAGCCGAATTTCGGGAGCGTGCCGTGGTTATCAAACCAGCGCGTTGGAGTTCCATTTCGTTCCGGTACGATGTGTTCGACAATATAATTCGAATAGAGATCCGCTGAAAGTTGAAATTCGACAATAATAAATTTAAAAGTAGTTTTATCCGCTCCTCAAGCGAATTTCACATCCATTATTCACACACAAAGTCCCCTCAACACATGCAAAAAGAAGCGCTCGTGGCCCCGCGGACTCGGAGTTCTGTAAACGATCAGTTTAGTAAGCAACATTTACCATGGCCGGTCATGGATGGGTGACCGCCACATGACCATTTTGTGATGTTGATTTGCAAGCGTTTCCATGCTTCGGAAAGCACGTTAGGTCGTTGGTCCCGGTTGCCTGTAAAATGGCAGTCGTGAAGTCAAGTTGAGGACCTTTTTGGGCAGCTTGAAGCATTTTAACAGCAGGCAGTCACTACCTGCGTCGGTCCATATCAACACGGCAATACGGCTTACCACCTACTTACACGTGGAACAAAATCAAAAGGTGAAAAATGTGGTCATATATTTTGCCTCTGCCTGCCCCTCCGGGGATAAAAGGCATGATCATATGCACACAAAGTCAATGCAGCTAAATTAAAGTAATATAAGCTTATGCTAAGGGAACTAGAGAACTGATAGACATACGTATATATTTTTAGAAATCAAAGAACTCTGAAACAAACATTCGTGTATTTCACAAATATCCAACTCTCATAAGCCTGCATAAATCTTTTGAGTATTCAGTACTAGCTGTTCCCCGCGGCTTCGACCGCGTGGAAGTCGTTATCGCGTAATATTATAACCCACCTTTTGCGCAGTCGGTTAAAAAGTAGCCTATTTCCTTCCCAGGGACTCGATCTATCTCTACACCGAATTTCGTCTCAAGCGCTTCAGCCGTTCAGGCGTGAAAGCGTAACAGATAGACGGACAGACAGATAGAGTTACTTTCGCATTTATAATATTAGTAGGGATGAATAGAGGATTATTAAATGTATAGATCAGGCTACATTATCTTCCCTCTGAATTTGGCAACAAAAATCTTACACAACCCTTGCCACAGTTGTGCTGGAGCGTCTGGAAAAAGATCAAAATTTGTGAAATGCGGGACAGATAGCTTCATTTAATTAACGCAACTGCCTCGTATAGCAGCAATTATGAACGAAAACGAATCTTATAATAATTGCTAACTTTAGACGAGATCGTGTTAAAATTCTAGAATGACCCCTCTCAATTCGAAATAAAATTTGTATTTACTCATTTTATGACTGATTCTGTAATTTTGATAATTTGATGATTTTCCTCATGGAATCTCTCTATTAATAATGTGATTTTAATCTCTGGAACTTATATTTCATGAAAATTTTATGACAATCATGTCTTGAGGATTGAAGTAAAAATTGTTAAGTAGCATTAGGTGTTTCACAGTTTAATTTTCAGTTATTACCATTTAATTTTATTTTTAGGAACTTAATACAAGTCCCGGGGTATCCTTTCGTTGTCCTGGGGTATCTTTTCGTGGGCTTACCCGGGGCTCCCAACCGTAAGCTGTTAACCGTATAGCATCCATGTAGAATTTCCTCACGTTAAACAAAGAGAACTTATTGGATTGTACTTTTTATCTTCTCGTACACAGTTCTCAAAACAACCACATCTTAAATTAGCTACATTTCATACAAAAGTAAAAGCAATAAATGTAAGTACCTACCCAAACAAGTCAAGTGAAAACATAAACAAACTTTTGCTTGTTACAAAATATGATTAAACAATAATTTTCCACATATTAATTTCCTTCAAATTTTATCAAAGTTCCGATATCAAATCATGATTTGTTCACAAATTGATGACATCCATAATTACTTTACAAATTTGTTACAAGAAGCTTCAAAATACAACATAAATGTTGGAAACGCGAAGTGAGCATTCCGTCGGAATCATGACTTGTTATTTATTCATTAAAACTTTGAATTGAAGACGCTCCTAATCGGAAATAGGGTGACCAGAAAGTGAAAGTGTGCTGTAAAATAATTTTAAAATACAGTGGTCCATTTATTTGTCCACAGTTAGGTACACCACTTCAAGCCATCATACTAATACGTTAATTCACCACATGTTATAATGTGATTTCGATATTTGGGCACTGTTGCAAGAATTACTATTAGTGGCCATGAAAGTGAAAATAAGTAGCATTTTGAATTAATACAATAAAAAAACCAATGAAGCTATGATGTCTTTAAACTTAAACGATTAGTAATATGTATATAAGAGGGAGTTCGGAAGTAACATCAGTGACTGAAAAAATGATAGGAAACTGTCTGTCTTAGTTAGGGCATGTGATGCAAAGGGTCATGTTACTAAAAGGGTCGGTGATGAATTTGAATGATAAAGAACCACAGGAAGGCCAAAGAAAAGATAGATAAATAGTGTAAAGAATGATATTAATGTAAAAGGAGTGAATAATGAAACAACGAGCAGTAGGGAACAATGCAAGACGGAGACATGCTGCGCCGAACCCAAATAAAATGGGACAAAAACTAGATAAATAAATAAATATTCACGGACAGTTCACACAACGCTATCTGATCCCAAAGTAATCTAGGAATAACCTGCTTGTGTTATGGGTATCAGACCACGGATATTAATACTTATATACTTTTAAATACATACATATTATATATAGAAACACCCAGACTCTTGAGACAAACATTTATGGGTCACACAAATATTTGTCTCCGGTGGGAATCGAACCCACGACCTCCAGCGCCGCAGACGGTATCACTACCGACTGATAGATGGGTAGGGGAGAATGATGATTCGGATGTTTTCTCGTGGTCCTACTATTTCGTCCAACTAGTGGGACCACGTAGGAGAACTGTTCCTCGTGGTCCTACTTCGACTTTAATTGCAAATACTAAAGGTAACGATAGTTTTAAAGCCGGTCGAATAAAGTATTTGCAGTGCATTTTTTATATTGCACAGTAAATTCTTACTTATAGATACCGACGCCTTTTGATTTAGAAGAAGTTTATCTCAAACCTTGTAGAAAAATAGGTATGCATTTTTTCAGAGGCTCACTTTTCGCCCACATTTCACAAATTATGTTTTCTACCACGTAAGGCTAACCCGAGGTCCCAACCGTAGATAGGTGGGGATCGTGTAGTTTTAGTCGTTAAGAGTCCGGCATAGCATCCATAACGGATTCTCCTCACGTTAAGAAAAAAAAGGCACCTCCCATATAATATACTGATACATTTTATTACCAGGGGGTGAGAATTAATGTATTTTTTTAAAGAACGAGCAGTGATGCGCACTTAGCCATGTCTATGTAAATTAAATGAAAACTATAGTATGTTTTACGAGTGCGCCTCAAGTCATAACCTGAATTCCTTATGTTGAGACACTCCGACGCGCTCTAAGGCCTTAAGGAGTAATATAATAAGTCAACGACGGTAGAGTAATTAGCCACGATATATAATATAGTATTTATAGTATTGGAAATTTACTCTGTAGGTATAGTGTAAATTTAATATCCGGTCATAATATAAAACCTAGTTTTGCAGGACATGCGTCTGTAGGCTTAATCTATACTACGAGTAATATTATAAAGAGGAAAGATTTGTTTTTTTATTTTTTTTTGTTTGTTTGTAACGAATAGGCTAAACGAATAGCGGAACTACTGGACCGATTTGAAAAATTCTTTCACTGTTGGAAAGCTACACTCTTTGCGGTGAACATAGGGTATATTTTATTCCCGTACTACCACGGGAACAGAAACTACGCGGGTGTAACCGCGTGACGTCCGCTAGTATAAACATAAATTATATTAATGTATCCTATTGTGATTGACATGCTAGCAAACCCTCTCGATGCAGTTTGAAAATATAAGTATAAAAAAATAATCTACTTCAATCAGAAGTACTTATAGTCTTAAAATATTAGAGCAATAGCGATGCAATTCTTTTTATCATTGTTGGATAGAAAAATCACAGTCGCAATTACGCAGTGGGGCAGGAAATTTCCGGTCGTGAGTACGTGGGATCTAAGGACCCCTGAGGCTTGCTATATTAAATAGAGGGTGGAATACCAATATCTCAAAGTTACGTGATAGGTGAAGGCAATCTTTCGTAACTTGATTGTGAAGAATGTAAGACTACTAAAAATTTATCTGTATCTACATTTTCATAATAGTCACAAAGCAAAATGTTTATGATCACTGAAAATATTTTATAAGAAAAATTGACTTTTACGTGTAGTAAATCTTTAAGGAGGTTTTGCCGTTCTCCTACCGGCTCCTACTATCTCGCTTCTTGAGAGAGGAAACTATGCCGATTCTCTTGTTCCTGCAAGAACATCGAGCAGCCAACCAGCTGTTTTCAGGCCCTCCGTCATAGAGGACGATAATCCTACAGTCTCTGACGGCTCCGCCGCTCTTTCGCGAGCAGGGCGCTTAATAATAATGACCCAAATATATTATTTCTAAGTGTGGCAAAAATAAACAATATATGTCACTGTTTACATATGAAAATGAGTAGCGAAAAATTCTAAATCTATGATGAAAATAATGAAATCGAGTTCAAATGTCGTGAACAAATATTGAAAAACAACACTGAAATTAAAAAGTAGGGGAAAGCTTTATTACACGCGTAACATTAGAAAATTCTCTCCCCTCTTTTGAATACGGGGGCGCAAAATTTAGAGCTTTATTCCAAACTCAAAGGAGCTTAAAGAGTAGGTTGTCTATCTTGCTGTCAATAACGTGTTTTAATTTGTTTTGCGTAGATAGGAGCTTAGAATAAATAAGAATAAAGATGTTCTTTACATCAACTGCATCGGTATTTGGTAGGGTCGCATCTATATTAACTGCTATAAGTAAGCCTTAAAATGATCAAATTATTATTCAAATTCAAATTTAAAACATTGATTAAATTTGAGCACTTGAAACGCCACCAATATTGGCGCCATTTTGATGACGAAAGATGTCACTTGTCAATCCGTGCATGCTTGTACTGTTTGTTTGGGTCAATAACATTTATACATATTGACGCCTATAAGTTGAATGTTGTGTGAGACAAATGACGTCACATTTAGTGTCGCGCGACGCTTCACCCGACCAATGGTGAAGCGTTTTGCAAGTTTGAATTTCGCTCTCAGGATTTTCACTTTTAATGCAGTATTTTACAGGTTTTAAATAATAAATAAATAGGTGTGTGAACCCCACAGATGCACCTGCGGCTCCATGGTGGAGGCTGACGGTCACCACGCGCTGAGTTGTCGTCGGAGTGCAGGTAGGTTCCCTCGTCACCATGCCCTCAATGATCTCATACGGAGAGCTCTGGTTTCGGCGGATGTGCCTTGCGCTCTCGAACCCCCTGGTCTGTCCAGATCGGACGGCAAGAGACCGGACGGAATGACGCTCGTACCGTGGAAGGGGGGTAGGTCCTTGGTGTGGGACGCGACTTGTGTGAGCGCTGTGGCTGCGAGTTACTTGGGCCGAACGGCTCTTTCCCCGGCTGCTGCGGCTGAAGACGCGGCAAGCAAAAAACACGAAAAGTACTCGGCCTTGGAGTCACGCTACATTGTAGTGCCAGTTGCATTCGAGACGATGGGCAGTTGGGGCATTGAAGCTAAAAAACTTGTGTCAGATATTGGCCGTAGAATAGGGGAGAAAACCGGTGACTCTCGCTCTGGCTCGTACCTGGTGCAAAGGTTATCTATTGCCATTCAGCGCGGTAATGCAGCGAGCGTTATGGGCACCTTTGCATCGGGTGCAAGCCGGAGTGGGTTATTTAGCTAACAAAATTTTGTTAGCTTGATATTAAATAATTTTTGACATCTTTATCTGGATTTGAAGAATAAAATTTACAGTATTTTACTAAAAAATAAATAAATAAAAAAACACATTTTTTATTATTAAATGATAATAAAATGTGAAAAAAACAAATGATTTTTGAGCCAATATAAATTTTATGCATATTCCCTATTGTCTGCTCACGGCAAACGGCATATTTAATATTTGGGACAAAATATTCTATCTGGTGAAATGATTATTTTTTATTTGTATCTGCCTGCCCTTCGGGGAATAAGGTAAGTTAGTAATTAACAGTGACAAAATTACAATTATCTATAGTTTATCCTTATAATAATATGATCTTTCAATACTGTAAATGCAAACGGTAAATTAGTACCTTCTGCTTGATTTGCATAATATAATCAACAGATAGATATTCCATCAATAACCATACAACAACAATACTAAATCGTTATTCATGAGACAACGTTATGCATCAATTTTGCATCAAACCAATGGAGTACTCAAAAAAACATTTATAAATATTTTACATTCAGTGCCGTACCGCGCAAAATGAAATGGAACGACTGTTTAATCACCATTAAAAGTTTTATAAAGCATTTCGCTGTTTACTGAAGGACTGTTAACAGACAACGTGGGCTGACACAAGTACCCAATAATGTATTTTTGAAATGCTTTTCGTAACAATAGGCATGAAGCCTTGCTTAGAATAATTATTAATCGCCTGTGATGAGGATTCTTTATTTTGACTAGTATTCTACGTAAATATAAATTAAAAGTTTGTTATTTGTTTGGTGTGTAAGTCCTAATATACTTACTGATTATATTTTATTTTTTCTAGATCGTGAAAACGACAGACCCAATTCGGCGCCACCTACCATCACCTGAATGGCGGCGTGAGTGTAGCGACTCTGGTGTTGCAAACGTTCATTGGCTACGGTGACTACCGGTCCGCCTGGTCGACCGTATTCTATTATCTGCCACCCCAGTGGTATATAAAAGAAAACCCTATCATTTAAAGTCTATTTAAGAAGGTACCTCAACATTTTCAAGGTAAAGGAATGAAAGAACTAGAATCCTTTCTTCCATAAAAACTCCTATAATAGTCCCGCACTTCTGTTTGTTCCACGCTTCAGGTTGTTACTACAGGCTATTGAACTTCTGGCTTCCAACTTGACTTAACGACTGCCATATTACAGACATCCAGGACCAACGGCTTTACTTGCTTTACAAAATACGGACATGCTCGTAATTGAAAACCTTTTTTTCCAATTCTAGAAAAGAATTTTAGTGGGAAATATCAATTTCGTCGAGTCCCCAAGCTTATTTCATTGCAGTGCAAAAATTGGTGTGTGTTGTCTCAATTCTGTTTTCATTTCCCACTGTAGTAAAACTAGTATTTGCTAGGCCGACTTTCATTAAACATTGGGCCCATATGGTACGAGGAACTATAGCGAACGATTGCTGAAATTCTTGCGTTGTTTTGTGTTGTTCTGTGTGAAATTCTGCCAGCAATTTTGATAACTTGCCAACAGAAAACAATAACTTTTAGGTTCAAAATTAACTTATAAGCAGGTATGTCGCGGAAATGATGAATATTTTGAAAATGTATATATTGCTTGGAATTGATGTTATTTTTGAAGATGTTTTAGCAGTCGAACTACTAAAGACGACTCAATGCAAAGAGCCAACATAAAAATACAAGTTTTATACCGATTATTATTTGTGATTATTTTCGATTGTTTCAGCTATTATCGCTGTGTTTTAAAACGAATTTTATTGTTCGTCTTTGTGCAATGTTAGTAGCTTGTAATGTTTGATGAACACACTCTCAAAGAAGCACATAATTCAATGTCTATAGTGGGTACTTACCCTATATTGGTGTTCATCTGAAATACACTTCATTGCCGCATTATTCAAGCGTGTGCGGTTGACGGTTTCAACATCAGGAACGACAAAATAATTAATTCGCAGAATGTTGTGCAAAATTCAATTTTGCAAACATTTCTGTTCAATTGTGTAATGTAATATATGGCTTAACTTACCAATACACCATAGTTATCATAATTCAATAGTTTTTTATTAACTATATAATTCGAATCCATTTAACTAGGATTAAAAACAAAGGTAAATAAAGTTTATTGTCCAATATTCCGATTGCAAATAAGAAAATGAATTATCAACATTTTGAAGGGGACCAATAATAGTTAGTAAAGCTAACCGTATGAATGCTTTCATTTTCAAAACTACAGGAACATTGCATTTAGAGATTCTGGTATAATTGCACTAATACTTGCTTAGCTTGAATGCAGCCGAGGCTAACGACATGACAATGAAAAACAATTAACAGATAACTCACGTACAACCTACCGTTTTTAGGGTTCCGTACCCAAAGGGTAAAGAACGGGACCCTATTCATAAGACTTCGCTGTCCGTCTGTCTGTCTGTCTGTCTGTCTGTCTGTCTGTCCGTCAGGAGGCTGTATCTCATGAACGGTGATAGCAAGAGAGTTGAAATTTTCACAGATTATGTGTTTTGGTTGCCGCTATAACAACAAATACTAAAAACAAAAACATAATAATATTTAAGGGTGGCTCCCATACAACAAACGTGTTTTTTGGCCATTTTATCTTATATATTAGGTAATAAGGTATCCTTCTCAATCTAAATACGATAGTTGGCTTGAACATATTATCAAGCTTATTTATTCCCTTTACACCATGCGAATTATATATAACTAGCTGACCCGCGCAACTTCGTTTGCGTTATAAATGTAGAACCGCTTGACCGATTTTGAGCTAACTTCACATAAACCATCTGCATAATAGTCCGAACAAAGCCTAAAAATTTGGTTTGGATAAGAGAGCCCGTTCTTGAGTTATAAAATTACAACGAAAAGTGGCATTGATTTTTATATATATAGATAATTTACGCCGTGATTGAACAATATACGGGTCACATACAAATTTATTGTTCGACTTTCCTCGTAAATATTTTTCTTTAAAAAGTGATCAACGCTTTCAGCAGATTACTTAAGGTCCCTGTAATATTTCAAAGATAGCAATTTCGTAGGAAATAGTAAACAAAGAGACCGTATTTTATATTTTTCTCCAGTATTAACAATTTACGTACAAACACACAATTCAATACATGCAACGATGTTGTAGGCGTACCGTATTTATAATGTGTCATTCAAATGTCATCAATATTCTGAAAAAGAAATTAAACATGGAGTTCTCAAACTCTTTTGGAAATACGTACTGTACCTACCGTAAAGGATCTATATGAGGATAACAGGATAGTTAACATCATAGAGCAACGCGGACTGTGCTATGGTGCTTAACAAACACCATAGAGCTTTAAGTACTTGTTTTATAATAATTAATATGTTGTGTTATTATGTATTATGGGCAACCAGTAGACGCTTGAAATACTCACAGAATATCGAGCAGTGTATTTTCACAAAAAATAAATAATTAAAACAAAATGGACATTTACTGGGACATCCTTCCGAGGGCTAACGCGGGGCTCCCGACTGTTGGGCGTTACGTGAAGTTTTTAGTCGGTAGGAGTTCGGCATAGCATCTATGAAGAATTTTCCCTCGCGTTAAATAAAATAAAGAAAATAGTTGACTCCATTACTTGCAACATTAGACTTTTTGTTTTTTGGTACGGAACCCTCCGTGCGCGAGTCCGACTCGCACTTGGCCGGTTTTTTTGATAGTTTACCGCTGAAACCTAACTAAATCATGTACTTACTCGTACTTACATTAAGTGCGACTACGGATCACGAGGTCGGTAGTTCGATTTCCACCGAGGACACAACTTTGTGTGATCCTTATATTTGTCTCAAGACGATGGGTGTTTCTATGTATTTAAAGTATGTATTTACAAAAAAAAAAGTAAAAATATCCGTGATTTGATAAATAGGTATAACACAAGCAAGTTAATTCTAGCTTACTGTAGGATCCTGACGGCGTTGTGTTAAAAGGTTCGTGAATATTTATTAAATTTCGACAAACTTGCTTCATATGAAACGTAATACAAAATATTATAATTTAATGTCAACACACGTGGGACTCCCCGAATTTATCCTTTCGAAGGCTTACCTGGGAAAGTTTAATCAATCGTTCGAGTCAGCGCCGGCACACAGAGAGACCGCTTAGTGTGCATTGGCGACTATCGAAGCTATTTTACAGACTGTGCGTCACGGATATTATATTCTCGTTCATACCTAAGACGAAAGCTCATAACAGTAGGCGCACACTGGGCGTGTGCGCCTGCATCGGGGGACTTGTCGACAGACGTCGACACTGGGGCAAGATACCCTAATATGTGGCGGAAAATGCGAAAACTAATATTCGATTTTTTACTATCTAATACAACTGGCTTCTAGTAGATTAATGCTTCGTTTTGACACTTTCAAATTGACCGATCACTTACACGCATTTCCTATTATAATTAAAGTTTGTAAGTGGTCGTGAATGTGCGACTGATTATAAATTAAATTGCTTTTATTTCATTTGTGTTGTAGTGTCTTGATTTATATAAGAAATCAGCTTAATTTTGCTATGGAACCTTCAAGTTTAGGTAAGTCGCAATATTTGAGCATCATTTAATTTGGTAATATGGTACATTAAACATATAAAACCAAGAGATATACACTCGAGAGCAATGAATCCGGGTCACTTAAAGAATGTTAAAAATCTCGGAAACTAAAAATGATAGGTTAATGCAATAAATTGTATTTAATAGACAATGTAATACTCCTTAAATGAAAGTAAAAAAAATATGAGTCACCATACATTTTATTAACACAAAATTACATAAAGAAAAAACTGCCGATCTCTCCTTAAAACAAAAATAGGAAACATGAAATTTTTGAACTTTATTACGATTTTCTTGAATTTTAATACTTCGTATTGCCTCCTCGTGCTTCCATTACTGCGTTTACGCGGTTTGGCATGCTGTACACCAAGTTCCTTATACGATTTTGGGGAATATTCTCCCATTCCTCTGTGAGAGCAATTTTGAGCTCACGAAGCGTGATTGGGGGAGGGTTTCGTTGTTTTACGCATCTGCCTAGCTCGTCCCAAGCATGCTCGATCGGGTTGATATCCGGGCTGCGCGCTGGCCACTCCATACGAGTAATGTTCATCTCTTGAAGGTAGTCATTCACAATCCTACCTGTATGAGGTCGGGCATTGTCATGCATAAATATAGCATCCTCACCTAAATTGACCATAAATGGACCAACGTGATCATTGAGGATTTCTTCCACATATCTTACGCTAGTTAAAGAGCCGTTTTCTATGATCACCAGCTCTGTGCGACTTTCAGAAGAAATTCCGGCCCACACAAGTACAGACCCACCACCGTAGGCTACTTTTTCTTCGATGCATGCTTGCTTGAATCTTTCCCCTGGTCTTCGATACACTCTGTGTCTTCCATCGTGCTTGTAGAGCATAAATTTTGATTCGTCGGAGAACATAACTTTTGACCAATCTTCAATACTCCAATTTACGTGGCTCTGGGCATACCTTAGTCTCGAAATACGATGCCCACGCTCCAGTTTAGGGCCGTTTGCAGGTCTAAGGGGTTTTAAGTTAGATTCAGCAAGCCGACGTCTTACTGTCCATGCACTTGGGTTACTTCCTCCGAGGCGTCGAAACTGATTGGTGAGTTCAGTTCCTGTGAGAAAGCGATTTCGAAGCATGGTGTTCACCAAGTATCGGTCTTCTCGTGCTGTGGTACACCTGGTTCTGCCCGTTCCTGGTCTGCGTAGGTTAGAACCAGTTTCTTCGTAACGTCGGAGAACTCTTTGTACTGTTGACAGCGACACACCGACAGTCCTGGCTGTATCGCGCTGACTCCGGCCGGTTTCCAGCATTGTAAGTATTCTGGTGTATTCTTCAGGCGTAAGCGACATAATTTCAGCTTGATTAATGAATATAGAGCACTATCAACATGGTTTATGTACCCACATAAATGACAGATTACAAACAAAAGCAACACCAAATGCTGTAATTTCGTAGTTCCATCTTCGAAAGTGGCCCTTTTTCAAATTTGATTTTTTTATGATATAACTTTACAATAACTAAGAAGTTTTAATACCTTCATTTAAGGAGTATTACATTGTCTATTAAATACAATTTATTGCATTAACCTAGCATTTTTAGTTTCCGAGATTTTTAGGATTCTTTAAGTGACCCGGATTCATTGCTCTCGAGTGTATTTATAACACTACGATTTTCACTACATTCAAAATCAGCTGAAGTTTTAGTTATGTATTGGAGTGAATATGAGTTTAGTTTTTTTTTTGTAAACAACCCATACAATATCAGCATCTCGAAACTAAAAAAACTTTTTGCTACTTTTTGCTACTTTAAAAATTACAGTGATTTTTGTAGTTTTATTATTTGATTTCTATTAGGCAACATAAATTATTTTGTTCTAGGAACGAGTTCAAAAACAATATTTGTTTCAAGAAATGAACTTGTTAACATAATGCGATGCTCGGGAGAAAGATACTTTGAAACATAATTAAATTTTTAGATTTTTGAGTTGCGAAAACGTACAAAATATGATGATAAAGTTGATATTAATTTAAATAAAAAAATGACACAACTTAAATATAGATATAGGTCAAGATGGTCAAAAACTTGTAAAATCGATGAAAAATAATAAGAATTGGCTTGAGACATCATTTTGTTTCCTATCATCACGGAAAAAAATTGAAGAATAATCGCGGCCGACCAGAAATTTCATTTGAGCTCTCATCTGAACGTTCAAAACGCGCCAAACCGTCCTATTAACGACTAGCTGACGTCACGCGTTTTACTATTAGCCCCCGTTCCCGTGGGAATACATATTAAAACATAGCCGATGTTCACAGGAAAGAGTGTAAAGAAATTTTTAAATCGGTCCAGTAGTTTCGGAGCCTATTCGATGCAAACAAACAAACAATCGAATCCTTATTCTTTATAATTCTACTAACGTTTAATGATATGCTTCACTAGTGAAGAAAAATAGGATACTACGTAGCCGATTTCTTACACTGGCAGCTATGAGTATATGCTGCCAGGGTGTCCAGAAGGCTACTTACCGCCTGAGTTCCACAATATACTACAAATATCTATTTTAGTTATATTTAGCATCTACAAAAGCGATATTGCTGAACAATGTATTTAATGTCAAAGAAAAGGGTATCTTGCCCCAGTGTGCGTCGTGCAAAAAGCTGTCTATCGCCGCGACTCACCTAGCTTGTTGCCGTGACTATGCGACTCCCCTAGCTTTTCACCGAGTCACGGCGACATGTCACCCAATGTGCGGAGTTTTGAACAAAATGAAAGTATTATATTTTGTCGCCGCGACATGTCACCCAGTGTGAGCCCACTGTAAAACCAAACAAAAAAAAAATAGCAGTCGAGTACTGCGTCGCTATGCCCAGTCTTTGCCTCCCAAATTATGATAGCGCATGCACTCTATAATAAATTTAATCACAGCATCCCCGTCTCTCCTAAAATGAATAATGCAAGCCGTTTGGCTTATCATCGTATTCAAATCGTATGAAGTTGTTATTTTTCGTTGGACGCTTGCCCTGCATCTGGACATTTCATAATATTTTGCGTCTCTGAATATTTATTTTATTGCTACCTAATATTTTTCTTTACTTTTGAATTATTTAAACACATAGCAGAGCCTTTTTTTTCTCGTATGATATTTATTTTGGATTCCTAGGGTATCCTCCCGAGGGCATACCCGGAGTTCCCAACCGTAGGTATTAAGTAGAAAACGTGTGGTTTTTGGTCGGTAGGAGTCCAGCATAGCATCCATGTAGGATTTACTTCAAGAAAAAAAAAAAACGTTATCTAATATCTAGGTATTGAGGAGGAAAGCAATTAGTTTGTGAAGTTTGTTTTGTTTTGCCAAAATATAAAAAATATATGATATCTATTTTATTCCCGTAAAATTCATACAATCTAATGGTGATCTATAAATATTACTTTCATAACATAAACAGATATGAAATGTAAAAGTATTGTAAGTACTTTCGGCTGTATGTAAACGTTTTTAGTTAGCCCTTTGATGGCAAACCACAAGATTTTAAAGCTACAGTAGTGTATGGGACATAAAAACCCCTGGTCGGAGATTTGAGAAAACAATCTAGGCAGAAATTTTCTTGGTTCTTTTGTATTGGATTACTGCAGTGAAGTTTATAAAATAAAATAATGAACAGAGTGTTCTTTACTACTCGTAGTTTACAAACTTTAAGTGCGATACAATAAATTCATCGTATAGATAGACAGTACACACAATTTATTTAAATAGCTGACCTAAGTCTCATGTTACTTTTATTATGCGGCGTGGCGGTAGTCTAGCGATCAAGATATTGGATTTGCGTTTTGGGGAATTGAGTTCGACCGCCGGTTTTCCCGATACTACCAAAAACAACGTTAAACAACTCTGATACAGGAAGTTTCTTTTTACAGTTTTAATTGCAAAATTTCTTTCACGCGTACAAGGAAGCCAATAACCCCAGATAGGCAGAGGTGGAAAACACACCTACATAATTTTATCAGTAGTTTTGTTGGTCCCATTTAGGGGACCAAACCCCTTCTCGTCGCCTAGAATCTTTATCCTTTTTCGAATCCGAGCCAATACTCCCGAGCCGAGACAATACAATATTGTATAGTACAATACTATACAATAAATGAGTGCCAGGACTGATGTTACGTATCCACATAATACAAACTCTTTATAAAAAACAAAAATAAAACATGTGTAAACAAATATACACAAACCCATTATTATTCACAAAATGGCTTGACGTGAAATAATTGCTTTAAACCCCTCTCGTTTTCTTGATGATGTGTAGTAATGAAACTCATTTAATCTTGTTTTAATGGCAAGCTGTAATCGACTCATTCATTTTTTGCTGTCACATTGGAACAATTCTGGTGATATCTCCTACATTTGCACTTGGTTTTATCCTACAATGCCAATCCTACAAATATTATAAACTAGCTGACCCGCACAACCTCGTTTGCGTCACTTAAGAGAGAGTATATCACCCGTTCCCGTCGCATTTACTCCCGTCGCGTTGCGTTTACTCCCGTAGCGTCGTCGTGTCGTTAATATTCACTACTACGTGAGGGAGAGAGAAAGAGAGAGCTTTCACGTCGCGTGTGTTCCGGTCGCATTATATTTGAGAACAATTTTGTTTGCGAGACAGGTTTCCCATCGCATTATTGTAGAAGAAATTTGATTTCCATTAAAATGTGAACCAACCCCAAAGAATAGAGACATGGTGTCGCGGATTTTTTCGAACAATTTTGTACTACCTAATTTTTACATAACTTTAACCATTTACGCAGCGCACGAGACGGAAGCTCTTTTTCCCCCGTTTTTGAAACATTGATCATTACTGATCCCGCTCCTATTCGTTGTAGCGTGATGCTATATAGCCTATAGCCATCTTCGATAAATGAACTATCGAACTGTAAAAGATTTTTTTAAAGCCAATCCAATCCAACAAACAAACTGTTCAGTATCATAAGTAAGGATATGAATTTGAAAGTTCGTGAGGAACTCCTGATCTGGCCACTTTTTATCCTCGGAATACGCTCTCATGGGATGCAGAAACAAGGACAAAATTTCAAGCAGATAAAGCCCAGGGCTCCATCTATTAGGTAAATAAATATAAAACTTGATACCTTACCTCGAATTCAGTGTTTTGAAAGCGACAAGTCAAGTAGAAAATTCTCGTTTGCTGTAAATAAAGGGTTTAAGAGGGAAACATGAGAAGACGATATCGCATTTCTCGTATTTAAACTGATTTTTTTTATAAGAAGCCGTTTATTTCTATTACGGGAAAGGAATTTACTTTGCTAAAAATTTTCATGGATCAAATTAACGCCATCCTCCATGGTTTCCTGCAAAGATTTAATAAATAAACTTATAGCAGTGATCTAATAAGTCAATAATTAAATATAAATAATGTTGAACATTCTCACACATCATCTAGCATTCGAGCCTAAACTAAGCTATAAGCTTGTGCTATGGGATCTATACGACTGATAGACATACTTTTATATTTCTAAATACATACATATTATACATAGAAAATACCCAAACTCCGAAACAAACATTTGTGATTCACACAAATATTTGGGCCGACTCGGGAATCGAACCGAGGACCTCCAGAGCCGCAGGCGGTATCACTACCGACTACGCCACAGAGGCAGGTACCAAATACTTCATATGTCAAGCTTGCCGTCATACTACAGTTCAGGACCAACGTCTAACTTTGTTCTGCTATATAAATTACTAAAGAAATTTATTAAACCAGTTTTGTATATTATTGTAACTTTAATTTGCGCGTAAAATAACATAGGATTCAGAGCTTCAATGAGAAAATTTCACTACCTATCTAAAGTCATTCAACCCTCGACCCCGATCGTCAAGCAACCAAAAAAATACATTTTCTTTATAAATGAAAAGTGCAGTCGTCATCGGTCATTTAAGTCCATCAATCAAAGGCAGTCAAAACTGACCAGTCATCAGCAGTATCATTATTCCCTTTACAATATCCCCATTGCATTGATTTCTATCTTTTATAAGTCACCAAAGTGGCTACATTGGCTAAGAATATTACGTAAGTACGAGTATAATAGTGTGTCTGGGTGTAATTTTTCTATAATTGTATGTATTTAGAAATATATAAGTATGTTTATGAGTCATCTAGATCCCATAGTACAAGTTTATATTAGATTAATTTGCGCTAGATGATGTTGTGTGAGCATTTCCACACATTTATTTATTTGTTTATATATTTATTTACTTTCCATTCTTTTGTTATTTTTTTGAACCCTAATGTGATCTTCAAGGCCCAGGACAATTCCACTTGCAAATGGTGCACCTGCTAACTAACGGACGAGGTCCTGGCACAGAGGTCGAACCTTATTTAAACTCTCAATGATGTGAAAATTCTGATAACTGTAATTTAAACTCAACGATTTTCACGCACTGATCTATTTCTAATGAATTTTCTACCAAGAATTGAATTTAGGTACCTACTAGTCGTATCAGTAACCTATGAGAACTTCAGCTCTCAGTAAACAAACTAGTGTTTATGACTGAACATTCTGAATTACTAAAATTATACGATCGGTCTGTTCAAAGCGAATGGGTTTGAATACATACACGACTCAAAGCTTTGAGTCTTAGATATGCGATGGGGGTTTATATTTAGTGAATCTTAGACCATTTCGGTAGTACCTATCTCCTAGCCTTTTGTTGGATACAGATGGTATTTCTTAAGCAAATTTACATTTACATTACGTTTATTCAATTAAAGCACGCACACACACACACACACATCCGCACGCACACACACACACACACACACACACACACACACACACACACACACACACACACACACACACACACACACTACACATTTTAAATAAATGATTTAAAAATTATATTATCTAATCATTATTATAAAATTGTTAATGTCAAATTATTATTATCAAACTATTGTTATCAAATTATTATTAGTGTTGTTTTCCCACTGTACCTACATGTAATGCGTAATTTATAGCCACGTCTAAACACTGTCTTCCAAAATACAGGCACTCGCCTAGTTTGGAATACAGTTTTTGTAACTCTGGCGCAAAATTTTGAGAATTGTATTAGTGTAAGCCAATACCATGTAAATTTCTTGTATGCCAATAAAGATTATTATTATAAGATTATTATTATTCAATACGATAGAGTTGAGATATTATCAAAATCCGACAAAATAAAAAGTATGCTATTTATATACCTATGAATACAAACAAGAGATATTTGTCAGATTTGTTGACTAGTTTAGACTTCCCTCTGTCTTTAAATTATTTAATCAATATTACCGAATGAAGTTTGAAGATAGACTTTATCTTGAAATAGGTAGGTACAAGACCAGCTACAAACAAGATATACGAGATATTATTTAGCAAAATACTATTCTAATTTTTAAGATGATGAACATGAACCTAAATATGACATTATTTTCTTCAGATGACACCACGATCATCCGATAGGTACAGTGCGATGGAAAATTTGAATACGACAACCATCGATCGATATGGAGTGACGGCCATAAAATTCGGAAACAATAATATCTCTTCCAATATTTTTGATGACGTCATTCCTCGTTACTTGAGTACCGCAGTTACCGCTGCCCTTCTTCTGCCACCGCATCCTTTACCACTAAGGTGGCTGACAAGCTTACAATTCTTCGGATAGAAAATGGTCACCGTAGCAGATGAACGTCTGCAATATCAGAGGCACTACAGTCGCGCTGCCGACTGTTGAACAACCAACTAAGACACCATTTGAAGAACCCCATACTGTAGGCGTTTGGGAAAACCGACGCAGGAAGATCATTACACAATCTAAAAATACGCGGAAAAAAGCCTGTAGGACCTTACCGAGCCATCCGGCCACAAGGTGTTAGGATGAAGTCCCTGTTGTAATAAACGATGACAGAAAGTAGCAGTGGCCATCGTATTAAACAATTTCTCAGAGCAATAGCCATTCTTGTACAATCCTGATGTATTGGTTTATAGCCATTTTATTACATATACATAACATCACGCCTGTTTCCCAACGGGGTAGGCAGAGACCATGGCTTTCCACTTGCTACGATCCTTACATATCACTTTCGCTTCTTCTACTTTCATAAGTGTTTTCATACATGCTCTTCGATTAAGGGACCTGGCCTTTTTTCAAAAGGTTTCCAATTTGGTCGACATAAATGCCATTTTATTGTTAACAAAAAATTTATACATAAAGGATTATCGCCCTGCTCTCGCCGTTCGCCTTTTTTGTTATTATAAATGCCTTTAACAAGTGTTCAGGAAAATAGTTTGGCTACGCATGAATGTTAGTAAATATTAATTAACCAAGTTACCTCACTTAAACCTCAGATATCCATACTAATATTATAAAGCTGAAGAGTTTGTTTGTTTGTTTGTTTGTTTGTTTGAACGCTAGGATCTCAGGAACTACTGGTTGGATTTCAAAAATTCTTTTACAGTTTGATAGTCCATTTATCGAGGATGGCTATAGGCTATATAACATCACGCTAAGACGAATAGGAGCGGAGCAGCAAACAATAATGTTTTGAAAACGGGGAATATTTTTTACCGCCTAAGAGCTTCCGAGGCGTACGCTGCGTAAATGGTTAAAGTTAGGTAAAAATTGTGTTATTACAAAATTATTTCTCTTAAAAAGTTCTACAAAAAAGTCCGCGACAGCATATGTCTATCTTTTAAGGTTTGCTCACCATAACCTAATTTGTCTATCTCTTAAGGTTCGCTCACGATATATTGAAACTGAAGACTTTGTATGTGCTAGGATCTCAGAAAGCACTGGTTGCATTTGAAAAATAATTTTACAGTTTAATAGTCTATTTATTGAGGTTGGCTAATGGCGCTATAACATCACGCTAAGACGAATAGGAGCGGAGCAGCCATGAATAATGTTTCGAGAACGGGGATTATTTCTTTCTTTTGAGAGCTCCCATTGCGGACGCTGCATAATTAGTTAAAGTTTCGTAAAAAATGTGTATTACAAAATTGTTTCTCTTAAAAAGTTATAAAAATAAGTCCTTAACAGCATATGTCTATCTTTTAAGGTTTACTAACAATAACCCTCTTTTAAGTTTTTAAGTATGAGCGACGCGACGGGAGTAAACTTGGTCTGCAGTGGCAGCCAGTCAACTGAACGATAAAAACCGGCCAAGTGCGAGTCGGGCTCGCACACGATGAGTTCCATACCGAAAAACGGATGGGTGGAACTAAAAGCGACGGGAAACATTATATCACTTTAACACCTCTTTCCTTCTCAATCTCATGTGTCGCAAACGAAGATATGCGGTTCAGCTCTAATGAATTCAAGCGACGCGACGCGACGGGGGTAAATGCAACGGGAAACATTATAATAATCAAAATATTAATACCATACCTCTCTCTTTCTCACTCTTTTGTGACGCAAACGAAGTTGCGCGGGTCAGCTAGTTAATGATAAACGCCTTTAAATTGAACGTATATGGCTTCAATGGCATTGTTTTCACATTAATATATCCCTAGAAATCATTTAGTCGAACAAAATCTACTTTTAAACATTACCTACCAGCCATCGGCTGGTAGGTAATGTTTAAAAGTGGTCTCAGGCTCTATATGAAAAGCCTTTTAATTACCTTCGATGCAGTATGACTGAGGCTATTAGACAACAAAGAGAATCGATTATTTGCACGAAGTTGCTGTAATATTTCGGTACTATTGTGTATACCTATGTTACGTTTGATGCTCGGTACTATACACAATTCATAGGTATGGTATACTTATCTTACATATTTAATTTATGTAATTTATCAATAGGTATTATGTACGTATTTAGAAATATATAAGTATGTCTATCAGTCGTCTACATCCCATAGCACAAGCTTATATTATGTAGCTTAATTTGGGCTAGACGATGTTTTGTGAGAATGTCCAGAAATACATTTATTTATAAAAAAACGCCCCGTGTGGCGACGCCGACGGGGTCCCGTATTGCGACGGGTAAAAGCACAAAATGTCGCCACCCCAATACATCCCGTGGGTGTTGCAAGAGGTGACTAAGGGAACGCTTTCGCAAAAAGATCCATTGGGTAGAGAATGAAAACTCGAATTAAACCCGGTTGACAGTAAAATGACAATCGTTAAGACAAGTTGAAGGCCTTATATGCGCGGCTTGAAAAATTTCAGCTGTGGGTCGCGGCGACCTGCACCTGTTCATTTCAACACGGCAATGGGCTCACCACCTATTACGTGGGACATAAAACTATAAGGTGAAATGTGGGCGTATTCTATGCCTCTGCCTACCCCTTATAAAGGCGTGATTATATGTATGTATGTATGTATAAAATATTTATACCACTTTGAAGAAAAGTCATTTGAGCTAACATGAACCCAGAAACCTGATCTCAATGTCGTCAGAAGTTCAGTTGTGAAACTTTTTAGAGAACTTACAAGACACGCTTATTTAGTCTGTGATTGTAATGTGAATTACTGAAAAGGTATGAAAAAAAAACGGCCAAGTGCGAGTCAGATTTGCGCATGGGGGTCAGGAGGTTTCAAATAAAAAAAAGGCCAGAAAATGAGTTTGTTGTATGGGAGACCCCCTTGAATAATTTCTTTTCCTGTTTTCAGTATTCCTTGCTAGGTACAGCGGAAAAACAATTACATCATCTATGAAAATGCCGACATTCTGTGAGTTCATGTATCACGGTTCATTAGATACAGCTTGGTGACAGACAGATAGACAAACAGTCTTAGTAATGGGGTCTTATCTTTACCGTTTGCATACGGAACCCTTAAAATTAGAGGGAATAAAAATGTGCGGGCCTTAAGGTTCGTAAAAATATCAAAATATCTATATATATAAAAATCAATGCCACTTTTCGTTGTAATTTTATAACTCAAGAACGGGCTCACCTATCCAAACCAAGTCTATAGGCTTTGTTCGGACTATTTAGTAGATGGTTTATGTGAAGTTTGCACAAAATCGGTCGAGGGGTTTTTCATTTATCACGCAAACGAAGTTGCGCGGGTCAGCTAGTATATATATAAAAATCAATGCCACTTTTCGTTGTAATTTTATAACTCGAGAACGGGATCACCTATCTAAACCAAATGTTTAGGCTTTGTTGGGACTATTTAGTAGATGGTTTATGTGAAGTTTGCCCAAAATCGGTCGAGCGGTTCTTCAGTTATCACGCAAACGAAGTTGCGCGGGTCAGCTAGTCTATTATATAAAAATAAGTCGGGTTTTCCTTCCTGACGCTATAACTTTAGAACGCACGAACCGATTTCCACGGTTTTGCATTCGTTGGAAAGGTCTCGGGCTCCGTGAGGTTTATAGCAAAGAAAATTCAGCAAAATTTCACATACAGCGCCATCGCGGGCGAAGCTGCGGGCATCAGCTAGTTGTATTATAAAATACGAGTACCTACTTACTTTCGATTCTCAATGCCTTGTACCTATTCAAAGTCAATGAGTTCTGTGTACCTGCCTATATGAAGTAGGAACCGGTAGATTTTTATTACTTTGTATACATTTCAGAGCCTCCAGTAAATTATTTATGAGGGTTTTCTATCTAATATCTTACTGCTTCGCCGTTCTACTCGAGTTGAACTTGACCCTTGTTCATTATACCTACGTTACGTGGGCTGCTTTCAAAAACATTCTGTAGTATATTTTATTATATAGACCGGTACTTAATTACTCTTTTCGTATTGGTACTTAGTCAATTTCTTTGTTACTTCAAAATGTCAAGTACCTTCTAGCTATAACCATAGCTCCACCTGTAACAAACAGCAGGAGCAATTCAACTCTTTGTAAGTATCACGTCTTTACGATAATGTATGAGACTCTGATGATTTTTTTGATTTTTATTATTTCAGCGTATAGAAAGAAGTAGTTTCGGAACGCCTACAGTAAGAGGTTTTTGCAGGCTCGGCAGCGCTAGTATTGCGCCCTTGGTTGTGGTGTGAAGGTGTTGCAACGGTGACACATTTATCAGGTAATCAGGTGAGTCGTAACTATGTCTGCCACCTTAGTGGTACCTACCTATAAAAAAACTTTATTTATTAGGACACTTTCCATGATGTTTATTGTGAATTTAAAATCCCGATCCAAAGCAATGTTATTGAAAGGATTTAAGTATGTACCTGAAACTAATTTTCTGTAAGTTTATAAATAATAGTACTTAATCACGTTCAGAAGATACGCTTGTACGCTGTTCGTTGATGTTTCGGCAATTAATTTATGTCGATATGGCTTACGGAACATTATGCGCGCTCTACTTAATACTAAGTATTATATTATATTGAAGTTATGTAAGCAAAACATCAAAGACGTATTAATCTGTTCAAAACGATGTAAATCGTAGTCGTCGTAATCGAGTGGTAGGTACCCTTAGCGGATTGAAAGGTCAAACAATTATATTGTCAAAAGTAAAAACTCCAATCATAGCAGTTAACAATTATGGATCACCGGTTTTATAGTGCATTAAATTGAACAGTGATAGATTGTTTTCATATTATGTATTATTCTCAATTCTCAATTCTCAATTCTTTATTGCATTCCACAATGTAAATAACTTAGGTGGTAGGTCAAATAGTAAGATCATTGTGGACCCTGTCGGGCACAGCAAACAATATAAATGAAAGAGAGGGAGACTGTGCACTTTTTCAAAATCAAAACTGCGCTTCGGTCGGTAATACCCAGGCTTTTGTTGGCTATCTTTTAATTACCATGAGCATCTTTATGTTTGCCAAATAAAAATTTGTAATTTATTAATTAAGCAGTAATGTCATGTCATCAACATCATTATCATTACAAAATTTTTAAAAATATCACATTAAATATATCATTAAGCATTATAATTCTAATTTCATTTAAGCCACGCATGCACTATTGAATTATCATTAAATATGTCATTAAAATTGTCAATATAACTATATATACATATATATATGTATATACATATATATAAATAAATATTAAGTATGTCTTATTCTATGTCAATAAATACTAAAATAATACATTACATTACTGTCGTTCGATCGATCCGAATAATGTCACTTAAATAATATTATATTTGTGTCAATTAGGTTCATATCTTTTGTGTCATAAAATTATCCATGTCCATTAATAGTGCCTATTTATGTCATCAACGATTTGGTACATTTTGCTCAAGATTTGTCATTTATGTAATCATCTACATTATAATAGCATTTTTCTATCAGAAATTCTTTTAATTTATTAATAAATTTATAATATTTTGTTTCATTTCTGATATCTTTGGGTAGTTTGTTATAAATCTTTATTGACATCACGTAGGTGCTTGTTGCATGGATTTTTAACTTAGAGGCTGGTAGATTTAATCGGTCTTTATGGCGCAGTGAGTATTTTTGTTGTTTGTTTTCGCGTTTGGTGTAGAAGTTTGGGTATTTACGCACGAATCTACATATCTCCAGTATGTAAATGCAGGGTAGGGGTAGAATTTTGTACTGTCGGAAGTGAGGCCCACAACTCTCAGTGTCCTCTATATTACTTAGGATCCTAATCAGTTTTTTTTGGAGGGTAAATAGTGTTGGTGTATCTGAGCTGTTTCCCCACAACACCACGCCGTAACTCAACCACGCATAGGCGTATGCGTAATATGTAGAAAGAGCAGTTTCTATGCTGGTGGTCTTTTTGATTTCGCGGAAAACGTAAGTAAACTGTGAAATTTTGGATCTTACAATCTTTACATGAGATTTCCAATTTAAATTTGTATCTAATGATATACCAAGTAGAGTTGATTCACCAACGACGTCTATTTTAACACCATTGTAAACCACATTTATATCCAATGGAGCTTTTTGGTGTGGGTGGAAAGTCATAATTTTTGTCTTCGCGAAGTTAATTTCAAGGTTGTGATCAGTCAACCAAGATACGGTCGTGTTTAACATATCATAGAGTTTTTTATTTAAATTTACGTTACTTTGGCATGAGGTGAGTAGAGAAATATCATCTGCAAACATGACACAGGGCTCATTTATGGTTTTTGGAAGGTCATTAATATACAAGAGGAACAGTAAGCAGCCAACCACGCTTCCCTGAGGAATAGACGAGTTAATTACTCTTTTGTTTGATCTAATAGTTTCTATTTCCTTGGTTTCATAGTTGAAAAATTCAATTTCCACTTTGTGTTCTCTGTCTTTCAAGTACGATGAGAACCAATCAAAAGCAAGGCCCCGTATTCCTATGCCCTGTAGTTTTTTTAGAAGTATGTTAAACCTAACTTTATCATATGCCTTTGTCATGTCTAACAGGATACCTACAGCATATTTTTTGTTGTTAATTATTTCTATTGCCTCCTGGGTATACTTATAGGTTGCTAGTATCGTGGATTTATTTTTCCGGAAGGCGTTTTGGCAATCATTAAATATATTGTATTTTTCGCAAAAGGAGTACACACGATTACACATTGCCTTTTCAAAAATTTTTGAAGCAGTTGGTAAAAGGGCTATTGGACGATAATTGTTGGGGTCAGTTTTTGTACCTTTTTTATAAATTGGCTTAATTATCGCCCTTTTCAAGTAATCTGGGAAGACACCTTCACTGAAGGACTGGTTTATTAATAAGTAAAATGGTAGTGTAAGTTCGTCTGCACACTGCCTTATTAGGATTGGTGGTAGTTCATCCAGTCCGTGACTTCTTTTATTTTTTAAGTTTTTGAGTAGCCTATTCACCTCACATGCCTCGACTGCACTAAGAAACAACGAGTTTTGCATAGAAGTCAGCACAGGGAGTCCCTGTGGATAATTTTTACCCGAGGTAGGTGAGCCACTTTCCCCTATAGATGCAAAGAAATTGTTAAAGATGTTAACTATCTCCTTAGGTTCAGAAGTTATATATATAGTATATATAGTATTAGTTTAAGTATATTAAGTTTGTTTTTGTGTATTGTTATTTTATGGGCCTTGTTGCTTGAATTAAATGATTATTATTATTATCTTTATTATTTTAGTACAAAAGAACTCTGAGTTAGACTGTAGATATTCAGAAGATGGACCAACTGATTGAAACTGCAATGGTACTTAAGTACTATGTTTGCTACGGAACTTAATATTAATGAAAGCAAAGGCGCCTGAAAACATCTTTTCAAAATGTTCCACTGAGAGGATCGTGTGTTTCACTTTCACTAATAACCAATTCAATCAATTACGTGATTCTTCTTTTTTAATATATTATTTTAAATCAGTAACCTGCCTAGGGAGGTGAAATAGAAGATGAAGTTTAAACTTCTGTGCTTTAAAAAAATGTCCATTCTTCTATTAATGATATATTTATCTTCCCCTGGATGTTCGAAATCCATCATTGTGATGATAAATGATCGCTAAAGAGATATTTCGTTTTGAGCTGTCGCTCTCCTCTATCTCGAGGACAGTAATTAATTAATCGACAAACTTGCTTCCTCATCTCCACCCTAATGTGTTGTTACTATCCTTTACTCTACGAATAATGTATACTATAGAAGCATAATTCGGCTCAAAAAATGGCACCACCAAATGGGGACCGCGGAAGGCGTTGCTTAAAATGGGGACCGCGCGACACATTTAGTCCGCGCTGTCACGCATAGCGTTCGGTTGTGTCACCGGAACCAATCTGTCAGTGATTTTAATGGTTTTTTTCGCGTTAATTATATTTCAAATATGCCTTCGTGTGTTCTGAAGTGGTGTAGAAACCATACGGATATGAAAAACGCTGGAACCTCCCTCCATAGGTGAGTAAATATTCATTTTAAAAACACGTACTGGTGACGTTGAAAAGTGTTATGCAACATGAACTCAATTCGAAAATTAAATTATTTTTGTGCAGTGTTTATAGTATGTTAAGCGGTAAGGTAATATTGTTAGTACGATATTATATTAGTAGGATGATATTATGCATAGAAATTAAATTATAATTTAAATTTCACGGATTCCCAACAAATGAAGTCCAGCGTGAAAAATGGGTACAGTAAAATGCACAGTACAGTAACATACACTTTTAAACGTGACGTGACAAGACATGTACACACTAAATAATGGAAAGGTTAAGTGATTAAGAAAAACTGCGGTGCCTATTTGTAGGTACTGTAAGATATTTTATATATGTATTTGCAATTAATAAAAAAGAAGTGTTTAGCCAATATAAAAGAACGAAATGACGTCACGAAACCCCTTAAAGAAAGCCATCCTATAGAAAGCAATTACGACGTTATGTTGTTAAAAGCATAATCGAACAATTTGTCATAATTCGTTTGCATTAATTTGCTAAAAAGGAGTCTTTACCAAATTCCAACCGCCATAAAATTTAAAAAAACTAATTAATTTTTCCGAGGCACATAATTGTAAAAAAAACCGTAACCGTTTTTCATTTGTAGGCGTATGTTGTTCAATGAATAGAAAAATAATAACTTTCTATTGATTGAACTTATTCAATAACAAGCTTTCTTATTATTGTATAACACCGTCCACGTTTGCCGCTTCGGGTGGGGCACCGAGCCGCCATGACCTTGGCGCGACCAATCGCGGGCAAGTGTTGAACTATGAATGTGTGAGTGTTGTGTTTTATTGCTGTATTTTAGTATGGGTAAGTTGCTCCAAGATTTTGGCGGTAACTTTATAGAAGTTACATTTCTATAGTATACATTATTCGTAGCCTTTACTAGTAATATAAACGATAAAGTTTCTAAGTATGGGAAGATATTTTTGCTGTCGCGGGGAATGCTTTTAAGTACCGTCATCCCGTGACAGTTGGGAGGTGCGAGGGTACATGATAAAATGTGTACACCCCCTACATATTTTATCATGTACCTACCTATTTCTTAAGGGTTCCATACCCAAAGCGTAAAAACGGGACCCTATTTATGAGACTTCGCCGTCCATCTGTCCGTCATGACACTGTATCTCAGGAACCCTTATAGCTAAAGAGCTGAAATTTTCACAAATAGCGTATTTCTTTTGCCGCCCTAACAACAAATACTAAAATCAATATCAATACATAATTATAATAAAATCGTAACTGTCTGTTTGTTTGTACGTTTGTGCACGCTAATCTCAGCAACCGCTTAACCGATTGCTTTTTTTATTGCGTTGCGGTTTGCTCCACTTAACATTTTTATATTAAACAACCACTTAACATTTTGGGTGTAAGGGGCCCCACCACCATCAAATTTTCGGGGGCCCAAGCGACCTCACCTACACGTGGTGCACCTGTTAACCAACGAACGAGGCTCCGCGAATTTAGGTACCCACATGGTGGCCTAGGCTCCCATGTGGGTGCCAGGTGGTACAAAGTGTTGGTCCGGGGGGGTACCACCGTGCAGCTGTGAAAAGCCCCCCAAGTAACCCAGCCCCGGTTGGGTTGCGTTCGGGGTTCAGCAGCTGCACAGCCGGGCCCGGGGCGATGTTTGATGCAGCAGGGGGGGACCAGTAGGCGCTAAGCGGATTCTAGTGTGGCTGACGGGGGTCGACCCGCCGGCCAAGGAGACCCGTAGAAACGGTTTACCGCTGGCCGCCCGCGGCATAGTATAGGGGCCCAACTGGGACTAACCACCCTGGGAGGCTGCCCCACCAGGCCGCGCACAATCCCGATGTGGTTCGTCGTGCCGGATGGTGACCGGACTGGGTCCCGGCGACCACACTCGGGGGGGTACGGGGGCCCTTCCGTCCGGCGGGTCGGCTTCCGTCTCACCACACAGTCATAGATGAAGCTAGCCCCAACGCCTTGTCACTCACTGCTGCAGCAAATGTCACTCCGTCTTCACGTCTCCCTTTCCCAGCAATCATGGCAGTGCAGAAAAGAAAAACAGGTACCACAGCGGCCGCTACTACTCCCAGTAACGTACTGTTTGAGGTGGAGTTCGCTAACATCCGCGGACTCCATGCCAACCTCAACGTCGTCCATCACCATCTAGAGACGGCACGGCCAGCTGTGATGTTCCTAACGGAGACGCAAATACTCCGCCCTGCCGATCAGTCGTACCTTAGTTACCCCGGCTATATCATCGAGGAACTATTTCGAGAAAAAGCCGGGGTGTGCGCGTTCGTTAGGGCGGATGTTTGCTGTCGCCGGCTGCGCTGCCTTGAGGACCCTTCCCTCTCCGTCCTTTGGCTGCACGTAGATCACGGCTCCATGAGTCAGATCTACGTGTGTGTCTATCGATCCCACACAGGGACAGCTGAGATGATGAGGCTGTATCAGCACCTCAGCGAGGGGGCTGATGACGCGCAGGTACGGTTCCCGAACCCCGAGTTGGTTTTTCTGGGGGACTTCAATGGTCACCACATTGAGTGGTTGGGGTCCCTCAAGACAGATCCTGCGGGACGGGCCACCCACGCGTTCGCACTCTCCCATGGTCTGACCCAGGTGGTACGCGGGATTACGCGCATACCGGACAGGTCAGACCATGAACCCGCCCTGCTGGACTTACTGCTGACGAGTAATCCAGCACAGTACAGTGTGACGGTTAGCGCCCCACTGGGTACATCCGACCACTGTGTTGTGCGTGCCCGCCTGCAGGTACCGTCCCCTGCAAGGGCAGTAGAGGTGACGCGGCGACTGTGGCACTACTCGTCAGCAGACTGGGACGGACTACGAGAATACTTTGCAGCTGTCCCGTGGAGTCAGCGCTGCTTTGCAGGGAGGGCTTCATCGGAAAGCGCCTCTGCGGTTGCTGGTGAAATCACATTAAGTATGGAATACTACATTCCATACACTGATGTCGCCAGCATCCGCAAAGCCCGCCCCTGTTTCGGGCGTGAGTGTGCCGTAGCTGTTCAACAAAAACAGGCGGCTTACCGCGCCTGGATCAGGGCTCGAGCTGTGCGCGACGCGAATGTGCCCCGCCTCAAGGCAGCGTACAACAGAGCCACTAGGTCCAGTAAGAGAGCCTTCAGGAGAGCGGACGCCCAGCGCGTCACGCGGCTTGGTCAGGAGCTCACGTCACATCCGACGGGCAGCCGTGGATACTGGCAACTGGCCAAAGCCGTGCAGGCCAACTTTTGCAAGCCCTCGCTGCCGCCGCTGCGCCATCCTGACGGAACACTGGCTCACAAGGCCCAAGAGAAAGCGGAAATGCTGGCCAAGCTCTTTGCGGCTAATTCCCGGGTCGATGACTGTGGCAAGCAACCTCCCACTATCGCCAACTGTGGAACCACGATGCCGGAAATTGTAATCCGGCAGTGCGATGTGCGGGCGGTGCTACGGTCACTCGACACGCGGAAAGCCAGTGGTCCTGATGGCATTCCGGCCGTGGTGCTGAGGAATTGTGCAGCTGAATTGTCTCCAACGCTAACACGTCTGTATCGCCTTTCGTATTCGTCGGGAGAAGTGCCGGAGGCTTGGAAGGAGGCGAATGTCCAACCGATCCCCAAGAAAGGGGATCGGTCGGATCCAGCCAACTAGCGCCCCATAGCCGTAACCACCGTCATCTGCAAGGTGTTCGAGCTAATCATCAACAAACAGCTCATGCGCTATCTGGAGGATCACTCGTTAATTAACGATCGCCAATATGGCTTTAGGCCGAAACGATCAACGGGTGACCTCCTAGCGTACATAACGCACACCTGGGGTGAGGCTATGGAGAGGCACGGCGAATCTCTGGCTATTGGCCTAGACATCGCAAAAGCCTTTGATAGGGTATGGCATGTGTCGCTTCTTTCCAAGCTGCCGTCATATGGATTATCGCATCAGTTGTGCCGCTGGTTGGCCAGCTTCCTGCACGGGCGACGGATTCGGGTCCTCTGTGATGGTCAGGCTTCCTGTTTTTTTCAGGTAAATGCCGGAGTACCACAGGGATCGGTATTGTCCCCAACTCTCTTTCTTCTGCATATCAATGACATGCTGTCCCTTGGGTGCATTCATTGTTATGCGGATGACAGTACTCTTCATGGGAGCTATTCTGGCCGTCCAGCGGCAGGGCGAGGCGACGTGGATGAGAAGAGACGACAACTCGTGGCGGATCTCGATCTGGACCTGGGCCGCATTGCCCAATGGGGTTCAGACAACCAGGTCGAGTTCAATGCCAGAAAAACACCGGCGTGTGCGTTTACAGCTAAGAAGTCCCCATTCCTACCCCTGCCCTCTCTTCAGAGCATTACAATTCCACTAAAGGACAACCTGGAGATCCTCGGTATAGACGTCCGGCGTGAGCTCAATCACAAAAACTACATAGAGAGCTGTATTGGTCTGGCCTCGCGGAAACTGGGAATCCTGAATAAGGTGAGACGGTATTTCACGCCACATCAGAGATGTTTACTGTACAAGACGCAGATTCGTCCCTGCGTCGAGTACTGTTCTCACCTCTGGGATGACTCCGCGAGGTACTTGTTAGACGCGCTTGACGCTATGCAGAGACGTGCTATCCGAATAATTGGTTGTCCTGAGGTGACGGGAGGCCTCGAACCTTTGTCGCAGCGAAGAACCATAGTGTCCTTGGCTGCCTTCTATCGAATGTATCACGGCGAATGTTCTGAAGAGCTCTTCAACCTGATCCCACCATCTCCTTTCCGATCCCGAACAACGCGTGCCGGGCAGAGATGCCACTCATACACAGTGGAGAGAATCTTCGCCAGAACCGAGCGTTTCAAAAGATCGTTCCTCTGTCGAACTATAAAAACATGGAACGACCTGCCCGCACACGTCTTTCCCTCATCTTACAATCCCGGGTTCTTCAAGAGGAGCGTGAAGAGGCACATCACAGGGCCGCCAACTTGAGGACCACTGTAAGAAGTGACCCCCAATCGCTAGATGCGCCACTGCTTTCTTACCATCAGGCTGGTGGCGACGTCAATTTGGCGAGCTGAATATAAAAAAAAAAAATTAGTTTTTTATTTCATGTCCATCGGTTCATAAATAAAAAAGTTATATCAACCTAAACAATCACATACAAAATGCAGCGTACGAAGTTGCAGGCAACAGCTAGTTAGAAAATAAAAATATTTAAGGGTGCATTCGTACATACTCGTACGTAATTTTTGCCGTTTATTGGTACGGAAGACTCCGTGCGCGAGTCCAACTCGCACTTGGCCGGTTTTTGTAATCTTTTAGGCTGAGCGCACATTGGCGACAAGACAGTCTACAGACAGACTGCCGCTTTACTTAATCTATGAAACTGCGAAACTTGTCCGGTCCGAATAATCGAGCAATAGTCAGTCTTAAGACAGTCGTGTCTCCAATGTGCGCTCAGCCTTAAGTCCTTCAAATTGTTTCAACGACTATCATTTTACTGACAATAAGTGTTGATGGATTTACTCTATAATAATGATGGTTTCCTAAATTACAGAGACTTGCAATCATTTGCTCGCTTGGAAATTAATTATTTTACACGGGATATCGTGCGGCACTATTTTAATCCCTACTAATATTATAAATGCGAAAGGAACTCTGTCTGTCTGTCTGTCTGTCTGTCTGTTACGCTTTCACGCCTAAACGGCTGGAGCGTTTGAGATGAAATTTGGTATGTAGATAGTTCGAGGCCCTGGAAAGGACATAGGCTACTTTTTAACCGACTGCACAAAAGGAGTGTTATGATTTTACGTGATAACGACTTTCACGCTGTTACGCTTTCACGCCTAAACGGCTGGAGCGATTGAGATGAAATTTGGTATGTGGATAGTTCGAGGTCCTGGAAAGGACATAGGCTACTTTTTAACCGACTGCGCAAAAGGAGTGTTATGATTTTACGTGATAACAACTTTCACGCGATAACGACATCTACGCGGTCGAAGTCGCGGGAACAGCTATCCCTACTAATATGGTAAATGCGAAAGTACATAACTCGGTCTGTCTGTCTGTCTGTCTGTCTATCTGTCTGTCTGTCTGTTACGTTTTCACGCTAAACGAATGGAGCGATTGAGATTGAATTTGGTATGGGGATAGTTCCAGACCCTGGGAAGGACATAGGCTACTTTTTAACCGACTGCGCAAAAGGCGTGTTATGATTTTACGTGAAAACGACTTTTACGCGATAACGACTTTTACGCGGTCGAAGTCGCGGGGAACAGCTATCCCTACTTCCCTACTAATATTATAAATGCGGAAGTAACTCTGTCTGTCTGTCTGTTACGCTTTTACGCCTTAACGGCTGGAGCGATAGAGATGAAATTTGGTATGGCGATAGTTCGAGGCCCTGTGAAGGACATAGGCTACTTTTTAACCGACTGCGCAAAAGGAGTTTTATGATTTTACGTGATAACGACTTTCACGCGATGACGATTTCTACGCGGTCGAAGTCGCGGGGAACAGCTATCCCTACTAATATTATAAATGCGAAAGTAACTCTGTCTGTCTGTCTGTCTGTCTGTCTGTCTGTCTGTTACGCTTTCACGCCTAAACGGCTGGAGCGATTGAGATGATATTTGGTATGGGGATAGTTCAAGGCCCTGGGAAGGACATAGGCTACTTTTTAACCGACTGCGCAAAAGGAGTGTTATGATTTTACGTGATAACGACTTTCACGCCGTTACGCTTTCACGCCTAAACGGCTGGAGCGTTTGAGATGAAATTTGGTATGTAGATAGTTCGAGGCCCTGGAAAGGACATAGGCTACTTTTTAACCGACTGCACAAAAGGAGTGTTATGATTTTACGTGATAACGACTTTCACGCTGTTACGCTTTCACGCCTAAACGGCTGGAGCGATTGAGATGAAATTTGGTATGTGGATAGTTCGAGGTCCTGGAAAGGACATAGGCTACTTTTTAACCGACTGCGCAAAAGGAGTGTTATGATTTTACGTGATAACAACTTTCACGCGATAACGACATCTACGCGGTCGAAGTCGCGGGAACAGCTATCCCTACTAATATGGTAAATGCGAAAGTACATAACTCGGTCTGTCTGTCTGTCTGTCTGTCTATCTGTCTGTCTGTCTGTTACGTTTTCACGCTAAACGAATGGAGCGATTGAGATTGAATTTGGTATGGGGATAGTTCCAGACCCTGGGAAGGACATAGGCTACTTTTTAACCGACTGCGCAAAAGGCGTGTTATGATTTTACGTGAAAACGACTTTTACGCGATAACGACTTCTACGCGGTCGAAGTCGCGGGGAACAGCTATCCCTACTTCCCTACTAATATTATAAATGCGGAAGTAACTCTGTCTGTCTATCTGTTACGCTTTTACGCCTTAACGGCTGGAGCGATAGAGATGAAATTTGGTATGGCGATAGTTCGAGGCCCTGTGAAGGACATAGGCTACTTTTTAACCGACTGCGCAAAAGGAGTTTTATGATTTTACGTGATAACGACTTTCACGCGATGACGATTTCTACGCGGTCGAAGTCGCGGGGAACAGCTATTTAATATAAATGAGCTTAGAGGTTAAGTCTGTTGTTAATATTCAATCACGCTACTTAGCCTAGGGGATTGACAGAGAAGGATTAAAATCTGTAGGTATACTATATAGGCAAAAGACATGCTTACGAAATAGGTTAAGTTCAATTTTTATATGCGGATAGATTTATATAAGCGTAAATCCCTCGCGTCACGCTGTCGTCTAGAGCCTGCTTCTGTAAGGACGGTGAGCATCTTCCTCATCGATCTCAGGCCCCCAGTCACGTAGGCCGATAGTCTTAGGCGAAGACAACTCACTGGCACTTGGGTACTTGGAACTTGGGTGGGAGAGTTCTCTCCCGCCTCCTCCTCGCCGCCTCTTTCACGAGCATGACCTGCTCGCAGAAAGAGGCAGCGCACCCACTTACTCCCGCTTTAGATCATGGTCTCCAGCGAGAGAGTGTTCACGTCTAGAACTACCACGAAGGCCTGGCGTTAGTGCGCTCGCACCTTGCACTTCACCAATGATGTGTGGAGCGCTGTGTCCTCGCTGCGCTACTCGCAGTGCTGGCACTCGGCCGTCTTTTGCAACCAATGCTTCAGGCAGTGATCCAATGAAGAATGCTTCTATGAAACAATCTTCATTATTATCGTCAGAAGTTTAGCATAGAGGCATAACAGCACACAGGTAGAGTCTTTTGGTGATGGTTATCCAGCTTCGAGGAACTCATTCGTTGTAGGTCACATGTAGGACAGCAGTTGTATACGGCACCCAACGGAAGTCTTAGATTTGTGAATCAACTTTTTTCTCAGCAAGAGGGATCTTTCACAACGAATTGACTACCAGTGCACCGGGAAGGTTGGTTATGTATTGAAGTTGTAAAACAGAACCAGTCTTCTATCAACTCAATGCAATACTATTGAGGCAGAAATGTCTACGGGTTGTGTCGTCATATGTCTGTGTGGTCTCTACCCATCCATCTAGCGCAGTCCTGGGGTATCCTTTAGAGGGCTTACCAGGGACTCCCAACCGTAGGCTGTTATACGTAACAGCCTACGGCTGGGAATCCTACCGGATACGTGTGGTTTTTTGTCAATAGGAGTTATAGTATATTCATGTGGGATTTACCTCACATTAAAAAAACATGTAGCGCATAGCTCCCCGGGTAAGTTGGAGGATGTCCTAACTTTGTCCCCACATTTTTGTTACGACTTATCCTAGAGGCTCGATAGAACACAGTTCAAACTTTGCTTTTAACATAATTTCCACGCGAACGAAGTCGCGGGTAACAGCTAGTATTAAATAAAGGGTTCGGTACCTTCTTTTTTGCCCGACGTTTCGATAGGGTTACACCTGTCGTGGTCCCGAGGCGACTGATGCTTGTAGGCTGGAGATTCCGCTATGTGTCGGGAGTTTTCGAAGTACCCCTGAGATTGTCAATCTGTGGAAACACACGGCACACAACACTGACCTGAAACGTCGGAGAAAAGGAAGGTACTGAAACCTTTACTTAATATTAAAATAGTTCTGCGCGAAATCCCGTGTAAAATAATTAATTTTCAAGCGAGCAAATTATTGCAAGTCTCTGTAATGTAGGAAACCATCATTATTATAGAGTATATCCATCAAAACTTATTGTCAGTAAAATGATAGTCGTTGAAACAAGTTGAAGGACTTAAGGCTGAGCGCACATTGGATACACGACTGTCATAAGACTGACTATTTCTCGATTATTCGGACCGGACAAGTTTCGCAACGCGTGTTAGTTTAAAACAAAAATTAAATATTAATTCGTTGTTTTCATATCCAGTTCCGTTATTTCATACAAACTGAAACATTTTAGTTTCCATACAACTTGATCATTTCTGCAATTAGTTTATATTTTATCAAAAGGAAGTTTATAATGCTTAATATTGATGCCAGAAACGCCATTTGAGCAAATTCCTTTGAATCATAATTGGTTATTTACTCATTTAAACTTTACACATTTCTAGTCAAAAGTAAGGATCCAATCATTTGTCATCCAAATATTTTGCATAAAGTGGATGGGATCAAGTCGAAGGGGTATTTTGGTGATACGTTTCTGCTCTATAATTAACCGATTAGTATTTATCAATGATATTTTTTGATCATCATTGATTTAAGCTTCAATCAAAGCAATGTTGTTAAGGCTACTAAGTTCTTTGATAAGCCATTTACCTACTTCATAATAATATGCTAAATTTAGATATTTTTGAGAGACTATGCCCAATAACTAAGTCCACACAAAATTATATTACAAAGCCGGTCATAGTACACATAGGGCATTAAAAATTTAATTTTTATTTTCAGATCAAACACCCCCCTTGGCTGCCTCCGCCATTTTGAATTTATGTTACAACGAATTCTTCGACGAAAATGAAATGAATCAAATGTTTAATCACCATTAAAAGTTTTCGAAATGTCTTATTGTTTGCAAAACTGGAAACGCAAATGGACAAGGAAAACTCAAGAAAGTACTCAAGAACAATGTTTTTCAACAGATTTTCGTTACAATAGTGTTAAGACGGGTCGAGTTTTCACAGAACAACGTTGTCTTAGCTGACGAAGGATTTTTAGTTGATGAGAAAACTTTGTAAATCAAAGTAAATAACACAAAGAGTTCATTCAAAGCTACCAATAGCTGTTATAATCGACTGCTTTTGAAGTCTATAAAATCTTCTCAGATATAAAAATCTGTAATTTATTGGTACACTAGCTGATGCGCGCGGCTTCGCCCGCGTGGAATTCGGTACCCGTTCCCGCTTCCCGTGGGAACATATTCCCAGGATGAAAAGCCTATGTGTTATTCCAGACTATAAGCTATCTCTGTACCAAATTTCAGCCCAATCCGTTCAGCCGTTAGAGCGTGATTGAGTAACAAACATCCAAACATCTAAACATCCAAACATCTTCACAAACTTTCACATTTATAATATTAGTAGGAAGTAGGATACATACATACATATGGTCACGCCTATATCCCCGAAGGGGTAGGCAGAGGCAAATTATATACCCACATTTCACCTTTGTATAATTTGTCCCACGTAATAGGTGGTGAGCCGTATTGCCGTGTTTAAATGGACAGGCGCAGGTTGTGACTGCCTGCTGTTGAAATAAAGCCTTCAACTTAGCTTGACGACTGCCATTTTACTGGCAACCGGGACCAACGGCTTAACGTGCCTTCTGAAGCACGGAAACGCTCAAATAAATGTCACAAAGTGATCACATGGATGGTCACCCATCCATGGACCGGCCATAGTGAAAGTTGCTTACTGCAGTGATCGTTTACAGAACACTGAGTCCGCGGGGTCACGAGCGCTTCCATATTATTTAATTATATAGGATTACATAGGATTTAATTTATTGGTAAGTTAAGTTAATCGATGTAAGTTTCAATGATCGATTAAGATCATGGAAAATGTTGTTTGAAGTACAGACTATATTTTATTATTTTGAATGAAAACACAACCTCCACGTTATAATATTTACTTTGTTACGTATGATCAGTTTTCCAAAGGGTGACAAGATAGCACGTATTTCAATTAATTGCGTTATTCAATTTTTAGGGTTTCGTAGCCAATTGGCAAAAACGGAACCCTTATAGATTCGTCATGTCTGTCTGTCTGTCTGTCCGTCCGTGTGTCACACCCACTTTTCTCCGAAACTATAAGACCTATGCTATTGAAACTTGGTAACTAGATGTATTCTGTGAACCGCATTAAGATTCTTATACAAAACTAGAAAAAACGCAGTAAATTTTGCGGGTCCCCATACTCAGAACTGAAACTCATTTTTTTTTTCATCAAACCCATACCGGGTCGGTGTCGGGTATCTATAGATAGGTTTTCAAAAATGCTTTTGAGGTTTCTAACATCATTTTTTTTCTAAAGTGAATAGTTTGCGCAAGAGACACTTCCAAAGTGGAAAAATGTGTCCCCCCCCCTCTAACTTCTAAACTAAGAGAATGATAAATCTAAAAAGAATATATGATGTACATTGCCATAAAAACTACCAACGAAAATTGGTTTGAACGAGCTGGTAGTTTTTTTTAATACGTCGTAAACCGTAATTTTCGGTTAGAAAAATCACTACCACTGCGAACGTGTTAAAACATCAATCAAAGTTACAACGAACGACAAGAACTTTTACTATGTTACTTGCTGCTACGAAACCCTTCATGGGCAAGTCCAACTCGCACTTGGCCGGTTTTTAATAATTTATGAATTTGCTCAGCTGTATTAGTAACTGTCAAATTGTAAATATTCATTCAATTGTTACATACATTATCTATTGTCACGCTTTTATACCCGAAGGGGTTGGCAGAGGCATTTTATATGTCCACATTTCACCTTTTTAGAATAAGTCCCACGTAATGGTGGTGTTGAGTCGTATTGCCACGTTGAGAGGGACAAACGCAGGTTATGGCTGCCTGCTGAAAAGCCTTAACCATAAGGCCTTCAACTTGGCTTAACGACTGCCATCTTACTGGCAACCGGTACCATTGGTTTAACGAGCCTTCCGAAGCACGGAGACGCTCGAAAATGTCACAAAGTGCTGTCGTGGTGGTCACCCATTCAAGGACTGTTCATAGTTAAAGTTGCTTACTGAAGTGATCGTTTACTCTGAGTCCGCGGGGCCAAGAGCGCTTCTAATTTCTTCAACTAATTGTTGGCTCTATTTTAACCTCAAACTGTTTTAATATATTCAGTATTAGTAGTTAGTATAAGCAAAGGAATTCTACCATTTCATTATGTCGTTGTATTAAGAGATCTTTGTTTCAGTCGTATTGGAGAATGTTCATTATGTTCTTGGCAACTACTCTTGCCAAATCTGGCTGACCATTCCAGACTAATGAACTGCTTGTGATCGCGATACAGCCTAGCTTGTATATAAATTTCACAGTATGGAATAATTTGATGGCAGCTGAATAGTTTAGATAGCAAACTACATTGAGTGTTACGGTATTTTTGGGGCTCAAGCTAACAGTTTCTATAAGGTGGGTGCTGACTGATGAACAAGGCTATGGAATGAGTGGGAGAAATTGAAACAAAACCACCCTTATTATCCGTCTGTTCAGCATGCTGATCAGGTGCATGCGGTAAGACCAAAACCCTTGACAATATCGAAAACTGGGGGTTACCTACGTCCAGCAGAAACCGCTATCTGCTGATTTTCATGATGATTACATAATATTACTATTGAGTTTGGATTATGAAATTATATTAGTATGAAATTCATGAGTATGTTTTCAAGACTACATAAGCGGCCATTCCGATTAAGTAGGGAAGGGGCGCAACAGATTGTTAACTCCGAGCATTGATGCATTGAACCTATACGGGACGCTAGATTCAATCACTGTCATATTGTTCCCTCTATCTGTCACTCCATTATCCAACATAAACCGTTCATAGACATACAATTTGCAAATTAACATAGTTATAGGATACAGAAGTTGCAAGATCGTGTGTTATAGCGTGAACTTGGAGAAGCCCACTTTCAACAGTGAACTGCCAAATGATGATTGGATTGATTGATTGAGATATACATATATACTTATTATAATCTTTTCCTTATGCTTGGACATCTGTTTTAGATATAAAAATCTAATACTGCAAACATCGTTTAATTAATGCTGTAGCGTAGCACGCAGGTATATTAGCTTGTTAGGCGCTATAAGCATAGGTATACCTAGTTGTACTTAGGTACGTATAATGGGTGTTTCATAGTTAGCGTTAAGGAGAAGGGTAGCTAGCTTGGAAGGGATAGGTCGCTATACCTATATATCGCAGTGCACAGCATTAAAGGAGAAAGGAATTATAAGATTTAAAAAAAAATAACCACTTACTACCAATATATAAAAGTAAGAAAATTGAGGGGTTACCTTCTTTAGTGCGAAAGCCGTATCATCGAATTTTGGTACTTCGAAAACCTTTCACCGACATCACCATACTGCGACGCCTCGTTAAGTCGATGTCTTGTTACTGCGATGGTTCGTTACATCGAAAAACCCTACTGTGAACGACTTTACTGCGAAGCTTTGTTCCTTCGACATCTTGGTACTACGCTGTTTCGTTACATCGAAAAAATGTACTGCGAAGCCTGGTCCAGTCTACGTGCAATTTTTGGTTAAGTACCATATTTTATTTTAAAGCAGAGAATATGTACAAAGGTCGTGAATGGTGAATGGTGGTCGTGAATGGTGGTAACTTGGTGGTTATAAAAAAATAACCAACTGAAATTGCTGACATTACCGTGTATGTATATATTTGAATGTGCTAAGTTTGTAAGATTAAATAATAATTTATTTAAAGAAGCAAAAGACGTTTACCCACGAAGTACACGGAATCCAGACAGGATTGTTTTGTCGCGGATACCAAGAACGCAGTTATATAAAAAAAACTGTCTGGCTATGTGTGGATATGTATATAACTGCATACCCAATAAAATTAAGATGTGAGTTTATCGGCGATTTGTCAAAGAATTGAAGGAATGGCTTCTGGAAAAGGGATTTTATTCTGTAAAGGATTTTCTAGAACACAATACAGTACATTAATGAAATTTAATTCTCTCCCTAGTATTAATATTATTATATTTAATAAAGTCATTTTAATGTATAATCAGTTATAATAAATGTACGCATGATAAATAAATGTTTGCATGCCCAGTTTAGGCAGAACATGATGTACCTACCTATTTAATCTTAAGATATACTGTAACATCTTCTATACAATGTTCTAGCAAATAAAGATATTATTATTATTTCTCTTTATTTAAATACATTAACATATAAATTACATTTTTAAATATACGTATAAAAAAAGGTACATTTAAAAATATAAAAAATAGTGTCCCACCGGCATCGGGTACAGGGACCAAGCTACCGGTGGTTAGGACTTCAGAGACAGGAACTTCCTCACAATACGTGCCGTGCTCAGAAGAACTGCCTTCTGCATCAAGCCCTTGACCCAACTGCCCACCGCAAGCCTCTTAAGGTGTTGGTCGAGGCTTTTGGCTATTAGTCCATGCACAGAGATTACTATCGGTACAATAATAGCTGAGTCAATACTCCACATGTCCACCATCTCGTGGGCTAAGTCCAAATACTTAGCTTGTTTATCTATCTCAGCCTTCACGAGATTGTCGTCATGTGGAATAGTGATATCAATTATTATTGCAAGGCGCTCTAGCCGATCTATTATCACTATGTCAGGTCTATTTGCAATAATAGTCCTATCAGTGATAATAGATCGGTCCCAGTACAACGTGATATGGTCACTTTCGAGAACTGGGTCAGGCACATATCTATAATACGGTACCTCTGATTCGATAAGGTTAGATTTCAAAGCAAGCTGTTGATGGATAATCCTAGCTACTTGGTTGTGTCTATGCAAATACTCACTATTGGCAAGACTAGAACAACCTGAAATAATATGCCTAAGGGATTCTCCGGGACGGCGACATGCTCGACATATGTCAACCGTACCATCCTTTAGGATATACTTTCGGTAATTATTAGTCATCACCACTTCATCAGTAATTGCAAAAACAAAACCTTCAGTTTCTCCAAAGAGGTCACCGAATCGTAGCCAGGATACAGAAGATGTTAAATCAATATCGGGCCCGTGCAGGGCCCTATAAATACGACCATGCAACTCCTTACTCATCCATATATCCTTACGATCATTGAGACTCTGTATCACAGGTTTATGCCAATTCTCTTTAGCCAGAGCAAGCGGGGTAAGTCCTTTGTCAACTACAACCACATCACGATGCACATCCGCGTCAGCGTGAAGAAAATATTCCCTGAGGTTGCACACCTCACGGTTATGGAGGGTCTTAGCATTAAGGAAACCACGACCCCCGCACTTCCGCGGTATGTACAACCTCATCACTGATGAACGCGGATGATGCATTCGGTATGTGGTGAGTAACGTACGGACTTTCCTATCCAGGGCTTCAAGTTCTGTCTGAGTCCACCTGAGTATGCCAAAGGAGTACATCAAAACTGGCATGACCCAATCGTTATAGGCGCGCACCTTGTTACCACCTGATAAAAGACTTTTAAGTACTTTTTTCAAGCGGCCAAAGAAGCGCTCCTTCAACGATTGTTTCATACCAACTTCACAGATGCCTAACGCCTGCGACATACCCAGGTATTCATATGTTTCGGTTGCAGAAAGACATCCAAGTCGTGTAGAATCTGAAAGTTCTACGCCTTCAGATTCTATTATCCCGCCTCTGTTTACATGCATGACCGCACATTTGTCAACACCAAACTCCATCCTGATAGAATTACTAAAAACTTCTGTTATCTTTAGTAATTCTGTCAGTTGCAGCTTGTTGGATGCAAATAGCTTCAAGTCATCCATGTAAAGGAGGTGGGATATAACTTGGCCATCCCTCCGCAACCGATAGCCTAACCCTGAATTCTCTAACAAAGTACTCAGAGGATTCAGTGCTAGGCAAAACCATAATGGACTGAGACTGTCACCCTGGAATATACCCCGCTCAATCCTTATAGGCACACTGTTCCCGCAAACCCGTCGACATCCTGGATAGCACAAGACTGTTTTCCATTGCCCCATACATGTCTTCATGAAGGCACATAGAGTTGCATCAATTTTATACAACTCCAGTACCCTCAAGAGCCATGTATGCGGCACAGAATCGAAAGCCTTCTTGTAGTCTATCCAACATGTCGCCAGATTCTTACGGTTACGGCGTGTCTGTTGGCTAATGGCCATATCAATTATAAGAAGCTCTTTAGTGCCACGAGACCCACTTCTGCATCCATTCTGAGAGGTGGACAAGATGGAATTGTCAATTAAGTGGGACGATATTTTCCCTCTCAGAATAGATGTTAGAAGTTTATAGAGCGTGGGAAGACACGTAATTGGTCTGTAATTCTTTGGGTCTGTGGCACTACCAGACTTAAACAAAAGATGGGTAACGCCAGTAGTGGTGAAATCTGGCATCGATCCTGACTCTAGGCATGATTCGAATTGAGATGCCAAACGCCCATGTTGAGCTCTTAAACCATTTTAGCCAGAAGTTATGCAATCCATCTGGCCCTGCCGACTTCCAATTCGGCAGCAGACGGACTGCACTGGAGACATTATTCGGTGTTATTTGAATTGGCTCCATGGTTTTAATAGGCTCACATGAACGTTCAACATCTCGCATCCAATCACCCTCTGTGTGACCTACGGGCGTCGACCAGATGTTGCGCCAAAATGAAGTAGTGGCATCATCATCCGGTCGATGCACTTCGGTCCCATTAGAGTCAGGACGCTCCCAATTTCTGTAGACCCATCTTTTGTCTCTCTGGAATGTGCGATTTTGTGAATACCGATCCACTCTTTTTTTGTATCTACGCACACGATTTGCCCACGCATAAATTTTTTGCTTCAGGTAGTCTATGCGTTCTGTGACTCGGGCTAAAAAATCTCGAGGTCTAGTGTTAGTCCCCGAGAAAGCCCGGGTCACAAATCGCATGACTCTCGGGCGGGTATTTCCCGACCTGAAGCAAATCAGCTTTCCAATGAGTGCCCTAGTCTCAGAAATACGACGCTCAATTCTGCCCTGCCAAGCCGGCACTGCTTGCTTTGGTCGTATAACAATGTTATCATTTTATTATTATTATTATTCCTCTTTATTAAATATAAACAACATATAAATTTACATTTTTAAATCTACTATATAAAAATAAGTCGGGTTTTCCTTCCTGACGCTATAACTTTAGAACGCACGAACCGATTTCCACGGTTTTGCATTCGTTGGAAAGGTCTGGGGCTCCGTGAGGTTTATAGCAAAGAAAATTCAGCAAAATTTCCCATACAGCGCCATCGCGGGCGAAGCTGCGGGCATCAGCTAGCATCGGCATCTAGCATCTAGCATCGCTGGGCATCGGCTATACATATAAAAAATACATTTAAAAATATAAAAAAATAGTTTCCCACCGGCATCGGGTACAGGGACCAAGCTACCGGTGGTCAGGGCTCCAGAGACAGGAATCTCCTCACAATGCGGGCCGTGCTCAGCAAAACCGCCTTTTGCATCAAGCCCTTGACCCAACTGCCTAAAGAGAGCCTCTTAAGATGTTGATCGAGGCTCTTGGCGATCAAACCGTGTGCTGATACGACTATCGGAACAATAATCGCTGAATCTACATCCCACATGTCGACAACCTCGTGAGCCAAGTCCAAATATTTTAATTGTTTATCTTTTTCTGCTTTCACGAGATTCTCGTCATGTGGAACTGTAATATCAACGATTATTGCGAGGCGCTCTGATCGATCTATTACCACTATATCAGGCTTATTGGCGACAATAGTCCTATCAGTGATAATAGACCGATCCCAGTATAACGTGACACGACCATTCTCTAGAACTGGGTCGGGCACATACCTGTAATATGGTACCTCTAAATCTACAAGTTTATACTTTAGTGCAAGTTGCTGATGGACTATCCTGGCTACTTGGTTGTGTCTATGCAAATACTCGCCATTGGCAAGACGAGGACAACCAGAAATAATATGTCTAAGAGATTCACCCGGTAGGTGACATGCCCGACATATGTCAACCGTACCATCTCTCTAACAACTTCGTCTGTAATTGCACAGACAAAACCTTCAGTTTCTCCAAACAAATCACCGAAACGTAACCAAGATACAGATGTTAATAGATCTACATCGGGCCCGTGTAAGGCCCGATAAAATCGTCCATGCAGCTCTTTGCCCCGCCACATCTCCTTGCGATCATTAGTAGTCATTATTACTGGTTTGTGCCAGTTCTTTTTGGCAAGAGCAAGAGGGGTCAGTCCATTATCTATTGCTACCACATCCCGATGCATACCCACGTCAGCATGAAGGAAATATTCCCTAAGGTTGTATACCTCACGATTGTGTAAGGTCTTGGCATTTAAAAAGCCACGACCTCCACACTTTCGTGGGATATACAACCTCATTACAGACGAACGTGGGTGATGCATTCGGTTTATGGTCAACAGAGAACGGACTTTCCTATCCAGGGCGTCTAATTCAGTCTGAGTCCATCTAAGTATGCCGAAGGAATAGATTAAGATTGGCATGGCCCAACCGTTGACAGCCCGCACCTTGTTACCGCCCGATAAAAGACTTTTCAGTACTTTTTTCAGGCGGCCAAAGAAACGGTCCACCAACGTTTGTTTAATGCCAACCTCTGTAATACCTAATGCCTGCGACATACCCAGATACTTATAAGTTTCAGTCGCGGAGATGGATTTAAGTTTTGTGAAATCAGAAAGATGTACTCTTTCAGATTCCACAATTCGTCCCTTCTTTACATGCATGACAGCGCATTTATCTACACCAAATTCCATTTTAATAGAATTACTGAAAGCTTCTGTGACTTTTAGTAACTCTATCAAGTGGGAATCGGTGGAGGCAAATAATTTCAAGTCATCCATGTAAAGCAGGTGGGAAACAACTTGACCTCCTCTCCTGAACTGATAGCCTAGCCCTGAACCCTCCAGTAAGGTACTGATAGGATTCAGCGCCAGGCAAAACCATAAGGGACTCAGACTGTCACCCTGAAATATACCCCTCTTGATCCTGACAGGCTCGCCATTCCCAGGGACCTGACGACATCCTGGATATACAAGAGCCGTTGTCCATTGCCCCATACATGTCTTCAAGAAGGTGCTAAGAGTTGCATCAACTTTATACAACTCCAGCACCCTCAACAGCCATGTATGTGGCACTGAATCATAGGCCTTCTTGTAATCAATCCAGCATGTCGCAAGGTTTTTCCTGTTACGACGAACCTGCTGATTAATGGCCATGTCAAGAATAAGGAGTTCTTTAGTACCACGTGACCCGCTTCTACATCCATTTTGAGAGTTGGACATTATAGTTAGAATTATTTTCAATGTGTGTTGTTAATTTAACTCTCAAAATAGATGTGAGAAGCTTATAGACCGTTGGTAAACAGGTTATCGGTCTATAATTTTTAGGGTCCGTAGTACTACCGGATTTGTAGAGGAGGTGTGTTATACCCGAAGTCATAAAACATGAAAGCGACCCGGACTCAAGTGATGACTGAAAACAGGATGCCAAACAAGCATGTGAGCTATGAAACCATTTCAGTCAAAAATTGTGCAGTCCGTCCGGCCCAGTTGATTTCCAATTGGTCAACGAACGAACTACACTGGCTATGTCACTAGATGTTATTAGGACTGGTTCCATAGTCTCCGGTTCTTTCCCACCGTCCACCTTCCCAGACCACCTGGGTGTACGGTGGTAATTTTTTTTTAACTACGGTTCACCTCTCCAGTAAATCGTTAATAGATATGGGTGACGGTTCACCTCATTTAATGCTGGCAGGACATAGAGCAACGCGAACTGTCTACGCGCGATGCTCTGTGTGGCAGGATTACAATTTTTCCCTCTGGTACTGATGTACAACTATGTAGAGTTCAACTAGTTGTACGAACGATACACTGCTGTAGCGTTTGTGCAATCAGTTGTACTAGTCATCAGACAATCTTGTTGAAGGATTGTTTGTACAACTATGCATATATCAAAAATGGAAATCGAAAAAACAAATAAAGATCGGCAAAACAAATGAAGATCGGCAAAACAAATGAAGATCGACAGAACAAATGAAGATCGACAAAACAAATGAAGATCGACAAAACAAATGACGGTCGGATAAACAAATGCAGACTGATAATACATGCAGATGGATAAAACAAAAGACTATAAGCAAGGTCAAAAACTACTCGCAGCCATATTTTGTAATCTATATGCGATTGCCATTCAAAAAAATAGGTGCAAGCAACTCTCGACCTTAATGACACGTCTAAAATAATGTTCTTTTTGGCATTTATAGACATCACTGATCATGAATTTGTAAAAAATAAATAAATATTATGCATGTTCATAAGGTCGAAAATTGCTTGCACCTATTTTTTTGAATGTTTATCGCATCTAGATTACAAAAAATGGGTCCAAGCTAATTTCAACCTTATGAGCATGCATAATATCTATTTATTTTTTAAATATTCGTGATCAGTGATATTTAAACGCTTAAAAGCACATTTTTAGATAAGTGTCATTAAGGTCGAGATTTGCTTGCACCTATTTGTTTTAATGGTAATTGCATCTGGATTACAAAATATGGCTGCAAGTAATTTTTGACCTTATCAACTTGCTTATAGTCTTTTGTTTTATCGATCTTCATCTAATTTTTTGATCGTCTTTTGTTTATCCGACCGTAATTTGTTTTTTGGAACTTCATTTGTTTATCAGACCGTCACTTGTTTTTTCGATCGTCATTTGTTTACCCGACCGTCATTTGTTTTTTCGATCGTCATTTGTTTACCTGACCGTCATTTGTTTTTTTCGATCGTCATTTGTTTACCCGACCGTCATTTGTTTTTTCGATCGTCATTTGTTTACCCGACCGTCATTTGTTTTTTCGATCGTCATTTGTTTACCTGACCGTCATTTGTTTTGTCGGTTTTCATTTGTTTTGTCGATATTCATTTGTTTTGGACGATCTTCATTTGTTTAGTCGATCTTCATTTGTTTAGTTGATAGTAATAGTTTCTATAAATAGAGTAGTTAAAAGAATAGCCCGCTGAGTTTCTTGCCAGTTCTTCTCAGGTGGGTCGCGTTGTGAACTGGTGGTAACTTTTTGGTTTATATAAGTGACGTTTACAAGTGCATTTGTATATGCCTAAGTAAATAAATGATTTTTGAATTTGAATTTGAATTTGAATTTGAATATAACAAGGTGTACCGTGGAAATTTCATATTTTCAATGGTACACCTAGGGCTAGGTGGACAGAGGTGAACCGTAGTCAAAAAAAAATTACCACCGTACACCCAGGTGGTCTGGGCAGGTGGACGGTGGGAAAGAACCGTCTGTATCGACTCACATGCTTGTTCGACATCCCGCATCCACTCACACTCTGTATGACCAACAGGTACCGACCAAATGCCTCGCCAGAATGTACTTGTGGTTTCAGCATCTGGTAGGCACCTATCAGTCACACTAGAATCGGGTTGCTCCCATCTTCTATACACCCATCTCTCATCCTTTTGGAACGAGCGATTCTGAATATAGCGATCCACTCTCTTCTTGTACCTCCGTATGCGGCTCGCCCACGCATAAATTTTCTGCTTTAGGAAGTCAATACGTTCTGTGACACGCACTGAGTATTCGCGAGGACTGATATCGGTCCCCGCGAATGCACGAGTCACAAAACGCATCACTCTGGGACGGGTGTTCCCTGTCCTAAAGCAGCTTAGTTTACTAATGAGTACCCTGGTCTCAGCGATGCGACGCTCAATTCTGCATTGCCAGACTGGAATAGACTTGGATCCAGTGGCCGGCTCAAATTTCGGAAATTTTACACCAGCCACTCGACACAATGTTATAGCCGCGCAATACAGAATTGAGTGTGCATCACTTATATCTACACAAGTATCAAAATAGCTTGGTAGAATAGAGTCCAGGGTACCCACTAGCGCCAAGTTCTTTTTATGCGTAGGCAAGCGCGCTATACGTGGACGACTTATGAGATCACAAAATCTATATTCCTGAATCGTTCGCTCCAAAACACTCCTTAATTCATCATTATACTGTGTACTTACCGTAACCATATCATCCACTTCTTCGTCAATGGGTACTAAAGATTGTGAATCGATGATATTATTTGTTTCACTAGGTATACTAGATTGAGACGAAGTAGGGATGATATTGTTAGACCGTACTTCTGAGCGAATCCTCTCAAGCACGGTATCGTCCAACATATGACTACGCTGGATGACCCGCACCTGATCCGATAGCCGCTGTGCCAACACGTTCACGGTTGGTTCAAGAGCCTGAAACAAAGGTAGCAAACGAACACGGTACGCAGTGAGGTTAATTCCTCCCTCTGTAGCCGCAAAATATGCCCGCATGACATTTTCATTCATTGACGAAGTCCATCGCATGCGGTGCACATTACCACCAGCAGCGGGGGCCCTATTCGAGGCCGGTGTGCCTCGGGGTCCCAAGCTGGCTGGCGGCCGGCCTCTCCCCTGCCGACGTACAGGTAGTGGCGACGTCGGTGGGGAGAAATACTCGTCGCTGCTGCTGGAGCTCGACGCCTCAGCAACAATCTGTTCCTTGTGCTGCGAGGCGGAGCTGTGCGACGAGTCCGGTGATGTTGTTTGTGCAACAGTGTTCCTGGCTCTCGATCTTGTAAGCATTTTAGTATATTTTTACAAAATATTCTTGTTTGACATGACGTTTGTCATGTCATTTTTGTCTGAAAATTTCTTCTTCGTATTAATTGATTTATTCATAATTTCTAATAGCATTTTTATTGTTGGTTTCGCTTTTTCTAATATTTTATATGACAGAAGAGGCAGAGCAGGATTCTCTGAAGGATGCATGACATCAGCTACGCTGATGTCAACTCCTTCATTACCATCACTCATGGTAATAAAAGAAAAAGTTCCACGACAGAATTATTTTATTACTTCAATCTTACAATGTCTGAAGTTTAAACTAGCTCAAATCAGAATAAAATAAAATAAAGAAACCCTATGTTACTTAACTTATTTCTACCATGTCCGTCGTCCATCAATGCTTCAGCACAACCAACAAGATGGACGCGTTTTTGGTTTTCTAGCATTTACAAAACCAACTCATATTTACCGTGTTGGTAGCACCGACCTTACCTATTTGGAGGATATAGTTTCTAGCCAATGATAGAGAACGGCCACGAAAGTAGTTGGTTTTGTAAATACTTTACAACATAAATTAATGTGCTAGAATACAAATAGATGTTGAATTAAATTTTACTTAATAAATGACAATTACTCACGCTTTGTAAGTATTTTCATAACTACATTAGCAAAAGCACCATTAAAGTAAAAGTACACAAAATGATAATCATGACCGTACTTATAAATCAATTTACTCATTAATAAAAACATGAACTATCTGATTCGCGTTATTATTCCAGATATATTGTGCTGATAATTTTAGATATCAATAAAACGCTCATTAATTAATACAATGCAATTACAAACATCTGTATCAGTTTTTTAATAGTAATTGTGGTCGCAAGACAAACTGTTTTAAAACCTTTAGCAGGAAATCATGACAATACTATTTACAGTTTTCATAACTTACAAATAATTTCAGGATTCCGTAATAATATGATAAATCATTTTATGCATTATTGAGCTCGCGCCGACACGGCCATACTGATAGGCAGTGCGCGCTCTGCACTAGCCTTTATCTGAAACAATGGTATTTTTATTTTAAGATGGGCATCTGTAATCAGTGCCTAGCGTGGGATATAAGTATCTAATGGATAGTAGCTTCAGAGTACCATGTGGGTACCCAGTGTTAGTATTCTTATAAATATGTGTATTTCTGTTGTAGTATAACGTTGTTGTAAATAGTTGTGTAAGTTTATAAACACTGTGCTCTGGGCGGCCATATTACGCCGTGGTACACAATGTTATAAAGTTTGAAATCACTGTGCTCTGGGCGGTCATCTTACGCCGTGGTACACAGTGATATTAAGTCTATAATCGCTGTGCTCTGGGCGGCCATATTTCGCCGTGGTACACAGAGATATAAACCTATTATGTCAGTTGTCTGGCTTCTCAATAAGTCAGCAGCTGATTATGAGATATGTCATTGACCTCTCACTAGGCCAACAACTTGATCTAGTCCAACAACTTGATTATGGTATGGGTCATTGACCTCTCACTAGGCCAACAACTTGATTATGGTATATGTCATTGATCTCTCACTAGGCCAACAACTTTATAATGTTATGTAATGGATAGTGTGCTGTGGATCCACTATTGCAGTGTACTGTACAGGGACTCTGAAAACCAACTATTGTATTGTTTATGATTATGACAATGCTTCCATGTCGTTATTTATCTCAGAATCTTCCCCGTTGCAAACACATGTTATTAGGATAGTACAAATCATGCTCACCTTATGGAAATGTGTGATGATCTCGCGAAGTGGATGGTCTCGGCTCTGTAGGTGGAGCGCCCAACGTTGCCGGAGACTGTAGGGTGTCTTCATCTGGTCCCGCCGACACGGTTGTCTGTTGCCCAGATGCTGGAGCCAACCGTAGCTGGTCATGAGCGACCTTGCGTGGTCGTCCTCGACCAATCACTTTCTTGACAAGGTAGCGGTCGTTGTCCAGGACCCTGCACACTTCATATGGGTCGCTGAACTTAAGGTCTAAACATGTTTGGTTACGAAGATTATTTTTAATAAGCACGTAGTCTCCTCTTTTAAAAGCCTTAATACGTGCCTTGTTTTTGTCAAAACGTTGTTTTTCATATTCAGCTGCTGTCAGCATCTTCTGGCTAATGAACCTTTCCAGTAGTTCTATGTCAATGGTCTGCTCATCGAGGTTAATCAAAGGTAAGAGTTCGGGTGGAACACAGTGTTTGCGTTGCGTGAGTATAGTAAGCGGTGCTACACCAGTTGTTTTGTGTGATGTGCAGTTAAGTGCCAATTGTAAACTGTCAAGAGCTGTATGCCAGTTTTCTGTTTCGTAGTTATTTATCATAACTAAGGCATTTTTCAGCGTAGCTACCACACGTTCGACTTGGGCTCGGCTGACTCCTGCTGAAATTGTATGAATAGATATCCCGATTTGGTCACAATAGTGTTTGAATTCTTCCAGGAACTCACGACCACCATCAACAATGATTTGGCCCGGTGTACCGAATGTATAGACGGTTCGCTTCAGAGCCGCAAGAGTATTTTCTGAATTTTTGTTATTGGAGTAGTGGAGTAATACATATTTGCTAAAAGCATCGATAGTTACGATCACAATTCATGATTGATCGTAGTGCCTAATTTTCCTGTAATATCCATATGAATGACATCAAATGCGGTAGCAGGTTTTCGAATTGGATGCAGTTGTACTTGAACTGACCCAGTCACCCCCTTGGAAGATCGGCACACGACGCAATTGTTAACGAAAGTTCTAATACAAGAGTTCATTTTATCGAACCAATAAGAGTCTTGTATTTTCTTTAAAGTCTTTTCCCAGCCTGGATGTTTTAAGGAGCTGTGGTAAGTGTTAATAAGACTCCACTGAAAAGCTCTTGGTACCACTATCAATCTCTGTAGACCAAAAACTGGATTACACAATTCCTTTTTTAGGGTATTGTTTTCAAAAGAATACCCGTCCACCTGTTCACCACGTGTTAGGGAATCGATAATAGGGCGAAGAGTACCATCTCGATGTTGCTCTACTTTTAACCATTCTATGTCACGTGTCATGACATTTACTTGTTAAGTAGCGGGATTACGGCTAAAGAAATCGGCATGTTGAATATGTTCACCCTTTCTGTACTCCACTTCAAAATCGTAATTTTGTAGAAAGGCCCACCACCCTCGGAAGCAGTCCCTTTTTGTGTTTCGAAGCTTTTAAGGCATTGCAGTCTGTTATAACTTTAAACTTACGACCGTAGAGGTACTGTTTGAAATGTTTGATTGCTCTCACCACTGCCAGGGTCTCGAGTTCATAGGAATGGTAGCGGCTCTCCGCGTCAGTTGTTCGCATACTCATGTAAGCTATTGCATGACGACGGCCCTCTATGACTTGCATAAGTACAGCTCCGTATCCCATACTGCTTGCGTCCGTGTACAGCTCCGTTGGTGCATTTTCTTGAAATAGAGAAAGAACAGGGGAGGAAGTTAACTGTTCAATAATAATATTACGAGCTATGTTATGCCGGTCGTTCCATTCCCATTTTGCGTTCTTTTTAGTCAGTTCATACAATGGTATCATTACACGCGAAAAATTGGGAATGAAACGTCGGAAATATCCTGCCAATCCATTGAATTGGCGGACCTGTTTTACGGTTTGAGGTACAGACGAATTTGAGAATGCATGGTCAATTCGAAACGAAATTGCTTTGCACTGAGAATTGACGCCATCTCTCGGATAACATTGGAAGCCAAGTATCTAGCGTTGCCGATTTTTTAATACCTCACACAGGAACGCGATTATTGTCAAAATATCAACTCATTAATCTTTTGAGTAATGTAAATATGCCATCTAGTAAACTTTTTGCGATTCTAAGGTGTCTATGCAATATTATATCCGAGTAAAGTTGCGCCATCTAGTGGAGTTTTTGTGAATTTGGACTCAAATGTGCATGGAATTATAGATCTTAAGGGGCCCATGCAATATTGGAGGTGACTGTACAGGCGATTTAAGCAATGCCTCAATCTTATGAGGGCTCGGATTCACTTTACTGTCAGTGATTACATTGCCTAAATAATCTATGGAACGTTTGAAAAATGAAGATTTTTGGGCATTAATAGAAAAGCCTGCGTTTCGTAAAGCTATGAATATTCTTTCCATGTGAATAATATAATAATAATAATAATAGAATAATCAGCAATTTTTACAACCATTGATTTTTTTCATTTTACCTACCCGTTACCATTTGACACAATGGATCGATCTCGTTTATAACACTTTTCAAAAGTATGTCCAGCTTTCGTACAAAAAGTGCATACTGGTTTACTATTCTTTAAATTACTACTAGGATCCGTAACTTTATTTTGCAACGGTTCATTGCTATTAAAAGAATCATTTTCCTTTCTAAAACGACAATCGCGAGTGTGATGATTATTTTTCTTACAAATACGACACTGCTGTACTTGATCATTAAACCGAATACGTTTATTTGCAATTTGCGACAGGTTCGTACTGGAATGACTTCGCTTTGATCGTATTGAAGATGCGACCGATATCAACTCCGGCACCGACGATGCATGAGCGTTCATGAGTTCGATTCTAAGGCGTTCGTCATTAACACAGCCAATCACGGCTTCGACAGCGTCGTCATTTCCTAACTTATCTTTTGTTATACGCTTCCATAAGACCCAAGCTTTGGTCAAGAACTCCGCGATATCTTTGGCATTATCGTAAGAATGTTCACGAAATCTTGCGACGTCACGCGAATACCTATTCTCAGGCTCAAAAGTCAGAATTATACTATCGCGCAGTTCTTGCCATGAGCGTGTCGTAACAATCCAATTATCTACCCATAATTTGGCACGACCTTTTAAAAGACTACCAATCCTCATACGGATTTCATAGTCTTTCAAATTATAGATATGGATTGCATTATCAATATGTTCACACCATTCCCTGACGTTGACATTGAAATCGGGGTCAAAAGAAGGCAAAAATATGTCAGTTATTTTAACTTTGTCTCTCTGTTGCGCAGATAAACTATCAGACATTGTCTTCATTGTTTTCATCATTTGCGTGAAAAATTCTACAGATAAGTTACTTGTATTTAATTGATTGACTGTATCAGGAGGTCCAGCATAACTTACAAATAATTTCAGGATTCCGTAATAATATGATAAATCATTTTATGAATTATTGAGCTCGCGCCGACATATATAATGTGGCACTTAATAATACAGAAATATAGTAGTATTCTGGAAAATAAATATTTTATTATTCTTTGATAGAAAATATACTTTCTTGCTCGTTGGTGGGGTTGCCAGTTCGTATTATTATTATTATTATTATAAATAACCACAAAGGCTAATGCGGAAGCTCCGCTGCGCTCCGCTTCCGCCTTAGCCTTGTAACCTAACATATCCTAGTCGGATTGAGCGGGGTTAATCCTGTAGTGCACATATTTTGAGAAAGGGACATTTTGAGAAAAGGACATTTTGCGAAAAGGACATTTTGAGAAAAGGACATTTCGCGAAAAGGACATTTTGAGAAAAGGACATTTTGCGAAAAGGACACTTTGAGAAAAGGACATTTCGAGAAAAGGACATTTTGGGAAAAGGACATTTTGAGAAAGGACATTATGCGATAAAGCACAAACCCCACAGCAAATCTCAAGCACTGGTAGATATTTTGATTATTTTATTACGACCTTTGTACATATTCTCTGCTTTAAAATAAAATAATTATGGTAACCAAAAATTGCACGTAGACTGGACCAGGCTTCGCAGTACATTTTTTTTAAAATTTTTTTTTTATTCACGGACGTCTCACACAACGCTATCTGATCCCAAAGTAAGCTAGGAATAACCTGCTTGTGTTATGGGTATCAGACCACGGACATTAATACTTATATACTTTTAAATACATACATATTATACATAGAAACACCCAGACTCTTGAGACAAACATTTATGGGTCACACAAATATTTGTCTCCGGTGGGAATCGAACCCACGACCTCCAGCGCCGCAGGCGGTATCACTACCGACCGCGCCACAGAGGCAGGCACATTTTTTCGATGTAACGAAACAGCGTATTACCAAGATGTCGAAGGAACAAAGCTTCGCAGTAAAATCGTTCGCAGTAGGGTTTTTCGATGTAACGAACTATCGCAGTAACAATGACATCGACTTAACGAGGCGTGGCAGTATGGTGATGTCGGTGAAAGGTTAAAGTGGTGATACGCTTTAAAAAGGGTCATAAAGGGGTTGTGCAGGGTCGGCAGCAGGAGTTTGTCGCCTTGGGTGTGGCAAATGTTCATAGGCTGCGGTGACCGCCAGTCCTTCTGGTGGGCCGTATGTTTGTCTGCCACTTTCATAAAGTTATAGCTTATCTATAACGATGGCCACCTTAGTGCGCCTTCACACTAGCGTAGGCGTTCGATGGACGCATGCGCGGCGTATACGTCGCGTATACGTCGCGCACGCCCGACGCTTGTTCGTACGCTGAACAAGCGTCGGGCGTGCATGTGTTCCAGTGGAGACGCCGCGCCAACGCGGCGTATACGTCGCGTATACGTCGCGTCGGCGCCGCGCATACGTCCATCTTACGCCTACGCCGGAAAAACGCTAGTGTGAAGGCGCACTTAGTGATATAATTTTTTTTTGGGTAGTTAACAAATGTTCATCATTTAATCATTCCAATAATGCTGTATAGTTAGCAATACGAATGGTTAAACTTAATTTTTTTTTATTAAATAAATAAAAAAATAATTACAAAGAATAATTAAATATAATCTTCATTAAATAATTCCAAAATTTAACCTCATTACAAAAATATTTTCTAAGTAAATTGTAGTATCATTTTGTTTTTCTCCTAAGTATGGGTAGTTGTGAATATCATGTGAATATCGTTAGGGTTCTTACAGACTGCGTTTCGTCACGGTATCATAATTCCATAAGTGTAAGGACAGGATACAGTTTTAATGGATAATGTTGAGATTTAGTGTTAAATTAAGCTAAGTCGTATATAAGAATTGCGTCATCATGTGATTGTATTGATGACACAAGTGTGAATGAGTGTTTTATGAGCGTGATGTATGAAAGGCACATTATTCAAAGGAATGGGTGAGTCCGGTGAGTTATGTAAGTTTAAAATAGTCAGAAGAACTTTGCATACACATACACTGCGTCGCTAAAAAATTAAGTAGCTTTTTTTCCTATTCATGAAAACAAAAATAACGTCATTTTATTTTAGATTATATCAAGTTAAATTAGAGTAGTTATGACTAGAATAGAATTATTTAAATTTGAATGTTAATTTACTTTTGGATGTTGTCGCGGTCAATCAAACATACACGAGAAATTTAATTCAGTGTGTGAGAGACCTTATGAATAATTGTGAAAATTTATGAGGGTAGCTCAAAATATTGTTAAGCTTGAGGTCACATTGTGAATTCATTGTCATGTTAAGTGAAAGTTATGGTATACGTGCCGTGAGTTTTGTAAAACAGCTAATTACGAAGTAATGAATATTTTATGCACATGCAGTATGTTAACAGTGATGCATACGTTGTGAAAACGTTAATATATATGGATATTCAGTGTTAAATGTTAAGGTTGGTACATATGAATTTTTATTCTGGTTTCTTTTTGTTGTTGTAGACTTCTTGTAGGATGATTCTGTAGGTGTATTCAGGCTATATTTCCGTTTCTTGTTTTTTTTTGTAGTAAATTCTGCCACTCGGAAGCTGTAAGCTTGCCCTCGTAGATTTACGTAGTACTTGATAGGAAGCTCTTAAAGGCTTGCATATTATTATGCAAATATATTGCATTCCGTTATATAGACATAGTACAAGGTAGTTAGACCGTTGTATATGTTGTTATTTAACAAATTTTCTTCTCTGAGACGGTTATAGAAATCTCAGTTTTCAATTCAAGCCATATTCTATATTACATTCAGGCGGTTGGTATTACCTGGATCTCTTAATATTAAGCCTTAAATACGTCATTCTTCTATCTATCTTGTGAACACCATTAGAATTACTCTATGGGGATAATTAAATGAAACATATTATCTACCAATTCAGTTATTACAGAATATAATTCAATCTTGTTAAATTGAATTATTATTCTTAAACCTACCTTACCTTACCTAAACTACTGAATCGCCTGGGAACTCCTGGGAATACTCCAGACTTCCCAGAAGGGTGTCAATGCAAATCAACCTATGAGAGTCTACTGTTGGACGTAGACCTCTTCCAAGTAAACTTGAACATTTTTAATGAAAGCTTTAGAAAAAGAGCATTCCGCTGAAAAATCGGTATATTCACAAGCCTGCTTCTCAGTAAACCTACAGAATTACTACGATAAGGTCAACAAAACATCGTGAGTTTCAACGAGGAGTTAGCCCGAAAATACGAGTCGTCCATCCTTCCAAGCGTTACTCAAAATAGCAAAACATTCTCGCTTTGAATGAGTGCTTGACATCCCCTTGCGTTCTTAATATAGGATCGTTACCACGAGGTAAGAGGGACTGAGGGTTCTTCACGCACCGTGCCATAGAAATATTGCGTGCCCTAGTTTTATTTCTATTCACACAATTGTTAAAATGGTACGCTAAAGTAGTTTACTGGGTATAAGCTTCGCGGTAATGAAGTCAGGTGTATTTTGATTTCATAAGTTATGCGAAACTGGGGCATTGAAGTACCCTAAGACTTGTATATAGTAAAGCCAACGATGAATGGTTTGATTATTTTTTTTAGACAGGAGTATAAAAAATAGATCAATACAATGAATTTGCTCTATGGGTCCTTTCAGAGATAAAGCTAGTATCATACTAGCATTATCTCTGAAATACGGTATAAAAAGGTGGACCATTTGTGGCACTTCGATATAATGTACTACGTTTAGTACTTCAGATGCGAAGCCGTTGATCCCGGCTTTCAATAACATGGTTTATAATGTACTACGTTTAGTACTTCAGAAGGTACACGCAGCTGTTGATCCCGGCTTTCAATAACATGGTTAAGCAAATTGTACTATGTATCTTATAGTACCTAATAGGTACCTTCTTTCTCTTAAGACACCAATAAAATAACTACCTACCCAATTATGAACTTTATCTCTAACACTTATATCCATTCAAAGGTTGCCTGGAAGAAATTGCATTTAGCGATAAGGCCGCCCGTTGTATATTTGAAAACATGTTTTCCGTATATCATGTAATTCTAAATTGGTGTACAATTAAGAATATTTCTATTCTATTCTATGGTTATCGTTAAATTTCACAAATATTATGTACCTAAACCCATAAGAAGACACGTGGATAAAAATGCAATTAGTCAAATGTGGGCATATTTTATGCTGCCCACGCTTCTGGGTAAAAAGGTGTACTTAGTTTTAATATACCGCGAGCCAGTGCAGTAATAATATTTTCAGATTCAATATATCAAAATTTTAATTATAAATGGCTTTCCTCGATAATATTAATCCAGTAAATCAATTATGATATATTGCCTACGCCCTTAACTATGTAAGGTGCGATATTGAATCATCCCTTAATGTCCCTTTGGAAACTTTGCAATGAATTCATTGATCCTAAAAGATATATGAACTTCACACATCCAGTATGTAACTCAGAGGAATTTAATCTACCTTCAGGGATTCAAAATTAATCATAGTTTAATCCATATCCTTTGAAAGTTATTGATTTGTTAGGTAGATAAGAACATAACTGTCTACCTATTTACTGAACTTGAGAATTTACACCACCATATTTTAACCCCTTGACGCGAAATTACAAACGTGAAGTGTTATGCTTGTAAATTTAACTTATGTATCCATCTGTGTGTGGCGTTATAGCTTCCGAACGAATAGGCCAATTTTAATATGGATATTTATGTTTAAAACCGATGTGAGCGAGGTGTTTCTTATTTAGAAGATCGTCAACTTACTGCTCAGGTGTTAATGATTGTTATTTTAATAGTATTTCCATGACACTTTGTAAACAGACTGAGTTGAACCCGTGGTTGCTTAACAAGGCTTACGGGTTGACCAGCCATCCAAACCATTCTGAAATCATTTAAAATTCTTTACTATATTGGACTATGACTAGTGTTACAACAATTTTGATATATTAGATTTTTTTACCGTATGATTGTCTGCCACCATGGTGTGGCAGACAATCATACGGTCCTCCCGATCTAAAGTCGTCACGGTAGCCTATTTCGTTTTACATCACCAGAGCCGCTACACTCGCACTGTCAACGCTCAATAAAAATTGCCTACTTATGTTTCAAACAGTATTTTTTCAAAAGAAAGAAAGAATATTTTTTGAAACATAGTCATCTATTTCAGAGAGAGGGACTAAAGCCCCTCTGAAATAGATCGCAGAGGGGCCTATGTCGAGACTTGTGTCTGTAATCTGTGACTCTGTTGCATTAAATTACGTCACAAGGTCACGTGGATCATCTGTTCAAAGTTTGAAATAAAACAAAAATGACAACGTCAATCGGATTGAACTTTCACTTTCACAATAAACGTTAGAGGGGCAGTCGGGTGAGACCGCCTCACGGCTTCTTGTTAATTTTTTGCTTTATATTACTCAATTAGATCGCCATGATACTTAGTTCTAAGAACTATCACACGTAAGTACATGTGTTAAAGTAAGTTTCGAAGATCCCTTTCGTGTCGTATAGTTAGTTCATAATTAATTCCCTACTAGGACAGAGGAAAGTTGTAAGGAAGTTGGGCGGGTCTACCGAAGATGTTAAAATGTACTGACGTCCTTTGTATACGTGGCATAGTGATGAGGGTTGAAGGTAATAGAACAATACTCTGTACTGGGTGTGTGGTTTAAAACTTAATTATTATTTGTGGTACTTGTAAGTTGTAATATAAATACTACACCAGCGGAAGAAAATGTAGCCTTTGTTACCCGGGGACACTGTAGCTACTCAACAGTGAAAGAATTTTTAAGTCGGTAGTTTCGGAGGCTATTAAATGCAAACAAATTTAATGCAAACGAATTACAATCATTTGTACTACATAAAATATTTAGAAGAAACATTCTTCAGAATAAACGGGGTTAAAACTGATCATTACCTAAACATTATACCTAATGGCCTTCGAAATCCTCGCTGTCTTCAAAAATTTGCTTTGAATTGTGTAATATTGTCTCTTACTTCAAAATAACATTTTGTAGGCCTCAACATAACCTTCCTTGAAATAATTATTATTGATGTAATTTATTTAATTAGTGGTAGGCGGGCTTTATTGCTCGTATTACCCGATGGGACCGAAAGGTTCTTGACCGCGTATCGCAAAACAGAGAGTGGGCGGGCTTCCCACAAGGTAGACAGACGACCCGATGAAGGTCACAGGAGCCTTATGCCTTATTTACAGGTACTGTTGATTGATGGCACTTGGTGGCACTTGCTGCACATATTGAAAACAACATTGTACAGTTCCACAATATTGAAACCTTGTTCTTTCAGTTAGTCACATTTGAAAATGCCATGAGACGAAACCGGTCAGGTTTCTAATAATAAATATTGTGGAACAGTACAAGTGTCGTTTTCAATATCATAGGAGCCTGATGGATGCGGGGGCACAAAACTGAACAATGTGACTGGGTATAATAGGGACAGAAAACATGCTTAGTACGTAAAAGTCACGCAATTATCCCCGAAAGTCTAGGTAGGGGCATTTTATATGTCCACATTTTCTATACTAATATTATAAAGAGGAATGATTTGATCGTTTGTTTATTTGTTTGCATCGAATAGGCTCGAAAACTAATTAACCTAATGTAATGCTTTCAACCGAGCTTAATTTAAGACAACCAGGACCGGCTAACGTGCCTTCCGTAGCACGGAACCGTTTGCAAAATGAAAAGTCAAAGTGGTCTAGTCGTGACCGTCAAATGTGCTGTGTAAGATGGTTAAAAATAGATATTGAAAATCAATTAGTACTAATGATCGCATGCCAGAATACGCAGGTCGAGTCCTGCTCAGGACGGATAATTTTAACACATTCAATTTACAGCTGAGATTCAGCATTCAGACGATGATAAATATATATGCACTTACTATAAAAGTTCATGTAAGCAAATAAAACTCGTACCGAATAATCTATTTTACAAGAGGTTTCAAAAAGTTATTGTGAACACAAAACTGTAGAAAAGCACTTCAGTCGATTAAACATTTCAATTTTCTCTCAATCTCTTGAAAGTAAAATTGTAATATCCGCTAACCAAGATGCGATCAGACATAATGGTCAGATCTAATGGAGTATAGCATTAAGTTAAAGGGCCCTTCAGTTAATGCGACTTATAAAACGTTTGCCATTCAATTTTATAAGTGAGACTTGACTGCAATAAGTTCAAAATAGAAATTGATTTTTAATAGAAGCTTTATCTAGTAAAAAATAAAAACTTTTATCTAGTAAAAGAGAAATATCAAATTTAGGTTTTATGACCGAGCAGTCAAGAGCATCTCCACAGGAACTCTTCAGCCGTTTACGTTGACACAGCTTTCAACATGAAAGATGTATCAAAGGCCTAATTCGAAGCAATTTCCTGATAATAAGCGCAAGTTCCGACGTGGTCGATAAGACAAAAGTCTGTAATATGAACGTCTGAAGTAAGGCCGTTTACTTTTTACTATTTCGGTATACATGATAGTGGTTTGGATTGTGTTCAGCTTTTTGATAAGTTTTAGCACAAATATTTGAATCCATCAAATTTTGCATGTGTATGTCCTCGGTTAACTACATTCTCGAAACTTTCAGATGTCAGACTTTATAACTACTTCCTATATTTCGAATTATTTTTTTGGCTAAATTATTTTAATACAAGCCTCGGTTAGAGATCGAAGTACGGGATATATTGTAGGCTCATTAATGTTATTTCTATTGGCGTAAAGTAGAAATTGTCTTATCTATCGTGAAATTATTAGACGAAAGTAAATAATTATACTTAAATAGATGCAAGCTCAATCCAATAGTATAAGTTGAAGTTAGCTTCATTTGGTCTAGATATATTTAATTTATCGATCAAATTTTAAATCGCATTCTACCATTCCTATAATACATAACTTAAAATTGCCCAAACTCATTTGAAACAAACAGTTAACTTTTCTTAAAATTCCAATAAATCTGTTCCGACAGTAAAAAGGTTTGACATTTGTCATATTAATAACAATAACTTATCTATATCGACCTGACCAACATTTATGGTTCACCATTATATGTCGTACCTATAATGGCAAAATGTTCTTGGAGGATAATACGGGTCGACGTAAATGAGACTTCTTGACCGATAACCCTAGTTTACATTGAAGTTATGAACCGCGTAAAATCATAACCCTCCTTTTGCGCAGTCGGTTTAAAAGTAGCCTATGTCCTTCCCAGAGCCTTGATCTATACCTATACCAAATTTCATCTCAATCGCTCTAGCCGTTTAGGCGTGAAAGCGTAACAGACATACAGACGGACAGAGTTACTTTCGCATTTATAGTACTTTCTTTTTTTAACGTGAGGGAAAATCCTTTACGGATGCTATGCCGACTAAAACCTTACGTAACGCCCAACAGTTGTCAAGCAACCCCTATGTTTAAAGACTAAAGGTGTACGAAAGACATTTCTTTTTGCATGCGGTGGAATTAATCTCTTATCTACCTTGGCTCTGTGTGGGATTTCCAGCCTAAGAGAGTTGTTAGGTCATACACATTAAACCACTAAGGTGTTTCTACTTGCCTCAATAGGACTATAGGATAGGCTATAGGCGTATTCATTTCGTTGTACAAATGAAATTAATTCGGCCAATAGTACTAATTAGTAATAGTAGCAAAATGTCATAAATGGCGGTATGAGAAGAATGGGATATCGTGACAACTATTTGTTTACCTGATTTCTATGGGCCTGTTACACATACGTAATAAATAATTTTGGAAAATTCAAGTCACACTTTGCTTTAAAAAAAATGTTTACTAAACGAATAATGTAAACAAATTATAATATTTCATACTCTAATTGAAGTCGTCTCTGGTATATAGTAAGCTGAACCTTCCAAACCATGAAAGTAATAATAGTCCAGTCATTACGTCGAAAAAATCGGGTTAGAAATGCAAATGAACCGAGAAAGCCAAATTTTGGATATTACGTGCGGAGGGGCTAGAAAAGCTTAAGTTCAAATTGTCGACCAAAATAACCTGGTGGGTTTTCCGCCATCTTGAAAAAAGGGTTATATTCAGTTTTTTCATCATTATTCGGTTCCCCGTTGAGATACGAAAATTTTATAAAAAGTTTTTTGTTGCTCTTTGTACGATCTACAGTTAAGGTTTACACATTTTTCACGTATCGATCACCGTTATCGAAATATCGATCCAAAAAGCCATAAATTTGGGGAGAAAAAAATGTTTTTAGCTATTTCCTTCTTTCTCGTGAAAGATATCGAAAAATGTCTGTAATGAAAATTGGTAAGCGTGTTCAGACCTACAAATTCGTTTTTTTATTTTTTATTTTCGATAAGAATTACGACCTCTAGCGCAGCGCAAAGTCAGTAAGACTGTGCCCGGTTTTGATTTAGCCACTCGCACGGTTGTATCCATACGTCAAAATGGATGAATGGTTGTTCAAGCAATTATTGCAATACAAAATAAATTAATAAACCAGCCAAATCATAAATCAAACACATGAAAATTATTGATCAAATAATTTTTATGCAGCAAAAAACAATAATTACAGGTGGTAATTTTTTTCACATGTTTTTCGCCGTTTCGATGGTCCTGGCTGTAGAAGTTCTTCCTCGGTAGACTCTTCGAGTCGTGAAAACTCTTGAATCGCAGTAAATGATGCTGGGACGGTTGAAAAAATATAATCATCATCATCGTGATCGTCGTTGAATAAAATCTCGACTCTGGCGACATTGTTGCATGTCTGTCCACTACAGTGCAGGCAAATAACGGAGCAACTAATTCCTGCTTTCCTGCACCCACAAGCAGCCCCACACTTTCCTTTACATTTGCACGAAATGAGTTTTAAAAGTTCAGGTGGAGCGGGTGCGGCTGTGGTGCAAATTGGTTCAAGCCCGTAATTCGTCTGTCGCCAACCCCATTCCTGAGGATCTTTGAAAACTCCGAGCCACGTTTGTACCTGTAGATATGTCCGGAAAACGTGTTGGCGGACTGCGCTTTCCGTTGGTGGGAGTAGTGAAAGATTATATTTGTCTTATTTGTCGTCATTGATTTTTCAAAGCGGTGGAATCGCAAACTATCCATCGTTGTATCCTCTTTACGACCACCATAGAGAGCGATAAGGAATAGTTTTCCCGCGCAAGCTAGCATCTCCGGATCGACCTTTTCTTGCTTGAATAGTTTTACCGATGACCGGAGGTTCGGGTTCTTCTCGAGGGTGCTGATGAATTTCGACTTTCCAATATTATAAAAAGACGACGTGGTGTCACAACCGCTGAAAACATGGATGAAAAGAATGTTCTCAAGAACAGACTTATCATGCTTGAAACTATTCGGAGAGTATAGTTTTGCCGGTGTTTTGCCTTTAGCTGGTTTGCGAAAAAAATTTTTTTTTGTCCTGTGCAAGTCCGGAAATTAAAACCAAGAGAAACGAATTTGTAGGTCTGAACACGCTCAACAATTTTTTTTATGGACATTTTTCGATATATTTCACGAGAAAGAAGGAAATAGCTAAAAATAAATTTTTCTCCCCAAATTGCGGCTTTTTGGATCGATATTTCGATAACGGTGATCGATACGTGAAAAATGCGTAGACCTTAATTGTAGATCGTACAAAGAGCAACAAAAAACTTTTAATAAAATTTTCGTATCTCAACGGGGAACCGAATTATGATGAAAAAACTGAATATAACCCTTTTTTCAAGATGGCGGAAAACCCACCAGGTTATTTTGGTCGACAATTTGAACTTAAGCTTTTCTAGCCCCTCCGCACGTAATATCCAAAATTTGGCTTTCTCGGTTCATTTGCATTTCCAAATGTATATAATGACTGGACTATAACGATTTGGCTTTGAATCCGCAATTAAGGGGCAAACTTTTAATAACCAACCATTTTATAGGTTTACACGATAATGGGATTCTGTGCGATGAATGTTCATTACTTTGGAATCCGTTTTATTGGCTTTTAGTGTTTGTAAAGTAGGTACAGATAAATATACATAAAGAATTGAAATAAGAACAAAGTTTTATACACCGAGAGAATTTTATTTTGAACGCCGCGAACATGGAAAATTACACAGCACAGAGCTACCGAACCGACAAGAAGCGGAAACGAGTACATCATTGTTACTAAACAAAAACTTAAAAATAAACAACATAATACACTGGTCACCTATGTTATTATTATTTTACATCTTAACTATACTTCTATACTTAATATAATAAAGAGGAAAGATTGTTTTTTGTTTGTTTGTTTGTTTGTAACGAATAGGCTCCGGAACTACTGGACAGATTTGAAAAAATCTTTCACTGTTGGAAAGCTACACTCTTTGCGATATTTTATTCCCGTATTCCCACGGGAACGGGAACTACGCAGGTGAAACCGCGTGATGACCGCTAGTTATATTATAAGAAGATAATAAAATTCTACAGGGATGTTATGCCGGACCCCTACCGACTAAAAACCACACGTATCCTACCTAACAGCCTACGGTTGGGAGCCCAGGGTAAGTCACTTGGTACCAGGTCACAAAACCTACACGATGTGAAGTAAATCAAGTCAACCATTGATAGGAACGGAGCATGGTGCGTCGACTTTCCACCTCACTCGGCCCCTCACAGGGTATGGCTGCTTCACGAAGTACCACTGAGAGCTGATGGGCGTAAAGTCGTACTTTGCATACTGAGAGCAACGTGTTATAGGTCAGCTTTTATTTGTCGATGCCGCCCGTAGTGTAAGCCGTGGTAGGCAGTTCGGCAGCTAATAGTGTTAGGCCACCGACACCTCGTTCACCGCTGAACCCTTGCCTTCCCACCATTCGGTTCGAGTCTCGGCGTAATCTCCATGCTATCCTATTAACCGGTAGTAGTGAGGCGGTAGCTCGGTCCCTTTGAAGGGTGAAAAGGTACCACACATAGCCGTGCTCATAGCCGAATCGCCATCAGAACTACAGTCACTAGTCACAACGATGAAAGATGATTGTGTAATGAGAGGTTTACATTTGAACGCGACTAAAACGAAAGTGATGGTATTCGAAAGAGAAGAGGACAGAACTAATGCCAGGATAACTGTAAATGATGTAAGTGCTGGAACAGGTGGATGAGTTTGTATATCTTCGATGTGCATTTAGCAGGGATGGACGGTACACCGCTGATGTAGAAAGGAGAGTAACTGCGGGCAATAGTGTGAATGGAGCGTTAGGTAAACTTTTGGGTACCAAAACCTTAAGACAAAAGGCCCAGCTCGTAGTACACAGTGCGGTGCTGATACCTACGCTAACGTATGGAAGCAAGAGTTGAGTATGGCAGGAAACGCATGAAAGTAGATTTAACGCGGTCGAGATGCGCGCGCGACTCAAAATCTGCGGAGTAACGCTCGCAGATCGCGTTCGTAATGAAGATGTAAGAAAGAGAGTTGGTCTGGAAGAGAGTATCGGTGTTAAAGTAAGCAAAAGCGTGCTACGATGGTTCGGGCATGTGGAGCGAATGGGAGATGAAAGAATGACAAAACAGATATACAACGCGAAAGTGGATGAACGTAGGAGTCGGGGAAGGCCACCACACACCTACCACGATCAAATTAATCGTGTGTCAGTTGAAGGTGGTGTCAAGAGCCGAAGGAACCGTCGTGCATACATGAAAAGAAAAATCAAAGTTGAAGAAGCAATGAAGTGTGTATGGACCGTGCCGTGTGGCGCTCGGTTCTTTCTGACTACCCCGCAAGGGATTTGGCCTGAAAGTAGATAGATAGATAGATAGATAAGTAGATGATTCTTTTCTGAAAATCAACTGCGATTCATTAATATAACAGGTAATACAAAGTGAGCTAATGGCAACTCCGTCCAGGTTACTTTTGCAACAACACTTCAGGCATTCCGTTTACAAAATACAGGGGCTGTTCGTTGTAATATTGAAAGTTTATCTTTGGCCTGTATAGAGTGTCTGTACAATACTCTTGTATGTGCTGTATATTAAGCTTTGATTAAAAAGTATACTGCAAAAAAATTTTAATTACTTGAAGTAATTTTTAAATGGGATACCTAACCTAACTATTGTTGTTTTTATATTTTTACTCAATCTTATGCTTTCTAACTCGAACCAAATTGTTGTTTTATTGACATAAATACTGGTAATAAAACGTGACGTCACAAAAGACAATACGGGGGCCTAAGGGTAGCCGCACAGGGTCCACACTCGACCGTCACCAACGCTGACTCAAGAAGCTTTAAAATTGTTAGTGAGTGGCCACTAACCGCTAAAAGACTTCACGTATCTTATTCGCTATTCCACATTGTACGATTAGATGTTACAGATAAATAATATTTGATCACTATGGACACTGTTATGGCACAGAAATTAATCATTAAATAAGTTCCCATGGAATGCAGGATCAGAAAAAACATTCATGCAGAAGCTATCTAGTAAATCGATAAAACTCACGTTGTTTTGAAGAGATGCAGCAACATTATTTCCAGTAGTCTGAGGATTCATACTGATCATAAATTTTTCTAGAATATCTTTTTTTTTTTTTTTTTTTTTTTTTTAACGTGAGGGAAAATCCTCGTAGGATGCTATGCCCGACTCTTACCGACTAAAAAACCTCACGTAACGCCCAACAGCCTATGGTTGAGAGCCCCGGGTAAGCCCTCAGGAAGGATGTCCCGTGACTCCCAACAGACCTACGGCCGCCGCTGCGGCCTCGCCCAGGGGGTGGTTCGGGTGCAATCCCGCGTCTATGGGGGGTTTCGGGTGTGACCCCGCTTCTAAGAGGGTGCGTGCGTGAGTTGCTCACGTCACGCTGCCGTCATGGGCCTGCTTCTGTAAGGACTAATGGCAACTCCGTCCAGGTTACTTTTGCAACAACACTTCAGGCATTCCGTTTACAAAATACAGGGGCTGTTCGTTGTAATATTGAAAGTTTATCTTTGGCCTGTATAGAGTGTCTGTACAATACTCTTGTATGTGCTGTATATTAAGCTTTGATTAAAAAGTATACTGCAAAAAAATTTTAATTACTTGAAGTAATTTTTAAATGGGATACCTAACCTAACTATTGTTGTTTTTATATTTTTACTCAATCTTATGCTTTCTAACTCGAACCAAATTGTTGTTTTATTGACATAAATACTGGTAATAAAACGTGACGTCACAAAAGACAATACGGGGGCCTAAGGGTAGCCGCACAGGGTCCACACTCGACCGTCACCAACGCTGACTCAAGAAGCTTTAAAATTGTTAGTGAGTGGCCACTAACCGCTAAAAGACTTCACGTATCTTATTCGCTATTCCACATTGTACGATTAGATGTTACAGATAAATAATATTTGATCACTATGGACACTGTTATGGCACAGAAATTAATCATTAAATAAGTTCCCATGGAATGCAGGATCAGAAAAAACATTCATGCAGAAGCTATCTAGTAAATCGATAAAACTCACGTTGTTTTGAAGAGATGCAGCAACATTATTTCCAGTAGTCTGAGGATTCATACTGATCATAAATTTTTCTAGAATATCTTTTTTTTTTTTTTTTTTTTTTTTTTAACGTGAGGGAAAATCCTCGTAGGATGCTATGCCCGACTCTTACCGACTAAAAAACCTCACGTAACGCCCAACAGCCTATGGTTGAGAGCCCCGGGTAAGCCCTCAGGAAGGATGTCCCGTGACTCCCAACAGACCTACGGCCGCCGCTGCGGCCTCGCCCAGGGGGTGGTTCGGGTGCAATCCCGCGTCTATGGGGGGTTTCGGGTGTGACCCCGCTTCTAAGAGGGTGCGTGCGTGAGTTGCTCACGTCACGCTGCCGTCATGGGCCTGCTTCTGTAAGGACGGTGAGCGGCCGTCTCACCGTCCTCAGACCCCCGGTCATGGAGGCCGATAGTCCTCGGCGAAGACACGTCGGCGGCGCCCAGGGCGCCGACTGCGGAACTCGGGTGGGAGAGTTCTCTCCCGCACCCGGCCCGCCGCCTCCTTCGCGAGCATGACCTGCTCGCAGAAAGAGGCGGCGCAGTCCCACTTACTCCCGCCGGAGAGCATGGCTCGTACCATGGCCTCAAGCGAGAGAGTGTCCACGCCCAGACCCACTACGAGGACCTGGCGCTGTTGTACCCACGCCGTGCACTCCACCAGCGTGTGGAGCGCCGTGTCATCGCTGCGGTCCTCGCAGTGCTGACACTCGGCCGTGGTTTCCCGGTGTTTTCGCCACAGATACTTACCGAAGCCACCGTGCCCGGCAAGCATCTGTGTCAACCGGTAGGAGAGAGCACCATGTCTTCTCTCCAGCCACTCGTCCATGACCGGTCTGACGGCCGCGATTGTGGCGAATCCCCCCTTTGGTTGCTCAAGTCGCACCTTCCATGTCTCCACGGTTTCTTGGTGGAGCAGAGTCCGCTGGGCCTCGATTTCTCGAGACGCAGGCCTTTGGCCCCGCTCCAGCGCCTCCTTGCGCCATCTGAACAGTGAGGCAAGGGCTCTCGCTTCCAGGTCCCATGGAGGGGTCCCGGCTAGGAGACATGCCGCCTCACCGGAGATCGTGCGGTATCCTCTTATCACCCTGACGGCCATCACTCTCTGCGGGCTCAGCAGTCTAGCCTCATTGCTGGCCGTCAGGGTCTCCGCTCATACGGGAGCCCCGTACAGAGCCATGCTTCGCACGATCCCCAGGTACAGCCTCCTGTAGGGAGCTTTGGGTCCCCTGATGTTGGGCATCAACCGCGCGAGTGCGGCCGATGCTCCCCTCAGTTTTGGGACCAAACTTCGGAAGTGATGTCCGAAGTTCCACCGGCCATCGAGTACGAGCCCCAGATACTTCATCGAGGGCTCGATGCCGATGCTGACGCCCCCTACCTGTAGGCTGGATCCAGCAGGTGGCCCCATCCGAGGTCCGTGGAAGCACAGAGCCTCGGATTTGTGAAAGGCGACCTCAAGACCCAGCCGCCGAATCCGACCCACGACCTGAGCAACCCCTGCCGTGGCCTTAAGTGCTGCGGCACGGTGCGTTGCTCCCCGCGCCGTAACGAGGGTGTCGTCGGCGTAACACGTTACGCCGACCCCTCATAGCAACGGACCACGCAGCACCCAGTCGTAACCGATGTTCCACAGGAGCGGCCCTAAAACCGATCCCTGTGGAACACCGCACGACACATTTTCTAGAATATCTTGAAAAGAACTACTACTGTTAAATCAATATAAAATTAATAAATGATTTTTGTTAGGACAATATGTGTTAGCTATGTCACGTATTTAAGGATAAGATAAAATATCATAAGCGAATTAGTGTTGTAAGTATAGTGTGATTATGTTAGAAATGATAATAGATTTATTGAATTATGATTAGTGCTTATTATGTAAATTAGTTTTGAATGATGTTAAATTAGTGTCTGTGAAACTAAAGACTAATAATCAGTGAATAATGAACTAAAGTTTGAATAGGTGCATGAATATGAATTTAAGTGAATATGGCTGCGAGGGGTAATATTGGATACCTTCGCCAGGCCGGACAAGCGGTCTAGGATTGTGAACGTGAGGACCCGAGGAGGAGTTATGCGGCGGCCTACATCGAGGCTGATTCCCGTGACTTCGCAACCTGAGGATTGAGCGTCCGACGTCGAGACGTCGTGCGCTGGCGGGGAAAACTGTTAGCTACGTCACGTATTTAAGGATAAGATAAAATATCATAAGCGAATTAGTGTTGTAAGAATACTGTGATTATGTTAGAAATGATAATAGAATTATTGAATTATGATTAGTGCTTATTATGTAAATTAGTATCCCACCTAAAACATTCTGTAAAAAACTGGCCAAGTATCGATGGAGCTGCTTGTTCATCTCTAAAAAGTAATGAAATCTAGACAAAGTCGTGCCAAGCCTAAGGTTCCTTACTGCGATTTCTTTATTATTATAGTTAATGTTGTGTGACTTGGCCGTTGAAGGGTATACAAGGGTACAAAACCAGGTGCTCCTGTGACTGTGGCAAATAGCACATTTATCCGACACACAGTGTGTTTGACAGTTAAAAATTCTAAATGAATGTCTTTGTCTTTCTTTTGTTCGTGATGTTCTATTGTTTAAGTATTATAAAAACATTTCGTACTAGCTGATGCCCGCAGCTTCGCATGCGTGAAATTTTGTTTCTAGACAATAACATAAATAGGCACCAAATTTCAGCCAGATCCGTTCAGCCGTTACAGCATGAAAGAGTAACAAACATCCACACTCGCAAACTTCGCATTTATAATAATACCTAGTTAGATAGATTTCTGATTAACAAATTCATAATGCATAATAATATGAACTAAGTAAATTTATTTATTAAATACATTTTTTTAATTCAATGGCTAAACTACTACTTGACACAACTTCTCTTCTAAGCAATTGACATCGTAACTTAGTTCCTTCTTCAGGTAGTCCCAACCTACGACGTTTGGACAAACCGAACTACTATAGGCTTTGTCCTCCTAATACAGATGGTCCAACCAAGACCTGGTAACGTATTAACAATGTAAATTTCATCAGCTGAGCGTTCATGTTAACATGCGGTGTTATTTTATTGACCAGTGGATACTACCTGAAGCGTGGTCTTTCATTTTTTTCTGGCAAGTCATCTTAGAATTCTCTTCTTCTTTTCACAAATGTATTTTTGTCATACAAAATTTAAATAAATTAGCAATATACTTCCATAAAGCATATTTGGTTAATATTATACCAAAATAGCGCTTTTTATTTAACTTTATGGATATGTAGTAAAATCATCTGTTTGAAGTTTGAAACAAAACATAAATGAAAACGTCAATTGTATTGAACTTTCACAAAATATGTGTCAAAATAAAAAGTAATTTAAGTATAAAATAAGAGTATTTAAGGAGTATTGATATCAACTTCGGAGAAAATCAGCTCCAAAATAATTTACATTCCCTTTTTAGCTCGTTATAGTATAAATTTCAATAAAACACGAAACACGTCTTCCATCAATTATGTAAATAATGCTATATGCCAAATTTTAAGTAGATCGGACCAAGGAATCACGTTGTCCCATACAAACTTTACCCCTCTTTTTTATACCTATTATATTATTACTTTTTTCAAATTGTAACAAACAACGCTCATGCTTAGTTTCATCATCGTACCATTAACCGTTTAAGCAATAATTGATAATAACTTTGGGTCTAAGGATCGAACCACAAAATTAAGTTTGGTTTGAATTCTATATACTTTTCCGGGATAAAAAGTACCCAGTGTTGTGCCCAGGCTATTAAAGAATAATTATACTAAGTTTCATCGTAATCAAACCTGTAGTTTTTGCGTGATGCCTGAACAAACAGACAGACAGACAGACAGACAGACAAACATTTTTTTAATCACATTTTTGGGTTCGGTGTCGTTCTAGTAACACCCCCTGCTATTTATTTTTTTGATATTTTGAATGTACAGAATTTTCACTTCTACAGATTTATTATAAGTATAGATAAGAAAGGTTTTACGTTTATCAGAGAAGAATCAGCGTGGTGTTTTAAAAAACACCACGCTGATTCTTTTCTTTTAGGTTATCTACGTATAGTGCCAATAGAGATTTTTGGGACTCTTGAAGATGAGTTTGATGAATATTTTGATACCCTTACAAGTCTTACAACACCACGTAGGAATCTTGTAGAATATCGGAAAAGGATAAACTACATAAAGTTATTAGACTACTAACACCAAAATCGACTACAAACTTAACTTCTACGAAATACAAATGGCGTCAAGCAACACTCCACGTGGTATTTTATTTCTTCGTCAATTCTTTTTATTAATGAATAGCCCCGTCGTGTATTGTATTTGAAATACAACTATTATTATCAGTTGTCATTGTGAAACATTAAACTTCATCCCGTTTCGTTACAGAGATCTTCAATAATTTTCAAATCTTTTCTAAATTGTTTTTTTTTAAACAATATTAACTGTTCTGTGAATAATAGCTAATTATACAAAAATACAAAAGTACAACAATACTTCTGATATCAGTCAAAATAACTTTGTACGTATTTTATGATAATTTTCTTTTGGTTTAATGCAAGGCCACCAAGAAACGGAACGTGTGTAGGTATTTGGTGTTGCCACCGCGCTTCCATATACGTTCTGTATAGTTAAGTGTCAGATAAAATAAGCATGTGAAACGCACAGTTTCTAATCAGATCTTTTATACTCCGAATAATTTATGTGTAACATAACTATTTGACACTTCATCCGTACATTGCGAAACAGACCCTAAGTACACAATCATAATAGTGAACAATATTAAATGAAATAAAGTGTATGTGAGTAATAGAATAGGCCTAGCTTTAAGAATAATTGTAAGTAGAATAGGCTTGTTCATTACTCCCACGAGAACCCTTGGAATGCGTGCCTAATTTGTACCGTTATACAGAGCCCTTTCACGATACCTGGGAAAAAAAGTCTCACTAGTTGTTCCGCCACGGAACTACTTCAACGGAGCAACTAGGAATAATCGGTTTTAACTCATTTACATCTCACGAGCAGTCAACCTCCGAACGCCATATTGAAAGGAGCTCTGAGGGCCTAAAAAGGCAACATTGTATGTTTCATATTATGAAACGTTAAATGTTTGGTATGCTTTGTATGTTCTGTATTTCAAATTATATAAATTGTATGTTTCATATAATGAAACATACAATGTTGCCTTTTTAGGCCCGCTGGAACAAAATAGGCAAACGACGGCGGCACACATCGAGCATTATTATAGAATAAATAGAAGAATAGAACATTAGAAATATCGAGTTAATTAAGAACAAAGAAAATTGCACTGAAGAATATTGTGCAACAGTGAAGAAGCCAGAAATAAATCCAGTAGAATTGTGTGTTTAAATAGTACTGTACTGCCTGGAAGCTCTTCAGCCCGGACAACATCGAATCACGTGTAAGTTGGTCAACGACGAGAGTTACATATAAGTCTTGTTTCACTGCCATCTAAAAACAAGAAATTAGGTCGAAATACAGTCCACTAGCTCTTGTCACCGGCCAACGCTACATTTGGGGGTTCTACAACTCACTGAGCCCCCACAATATGGCTGCCTATTAGTTAAACATTTTTAATGATAAGAAGGTGCTAATTGCATGCTAATGGGAATAGTTTTTTCATGAATACTGAACGGAAAATGCATCTTTATAATATTCCTGTATTATTGTTCAACAGCGTCGCAACAAGAGATCTCATAGTGTTCTATCATGGATCCGCCGTGTTGTTCCAAGTCTGGATTCTTGTGTTACAACTGCACAAAGGTATGTGGATATTTATTTTTAGCCTTAGGTTCTAAAACCATTATCTAGGCTTGGCAATCAATATTGAAATATTTTGAAATAGGTACATGCATAAATAAACTATACATAAGTTAACTAAATTAAGGAAAACTGTAACTTCTATACTTCTATATTAAGGTTGCTATATTTTCTGTCATGCAATTTTTGTCCCACTAGAGAACTTCATTTGTTTTTTGTACTCCCTCAAAGCAATTTGTACGCATGCAATTAATTTTGTTTAGTTTTGTCACTTACTATGATCTTAAATATTAAAAATAGATATAGTTACCTATAATAAGAATACCAATGGGGAATGGCGAGATATTCTCAACACAAGTATCTAATTACTTACAGGGAAATCTCATCAATGTGACAACTAGATAGAACTTACTGAAATAAAAAACTTTTTATTTTACTATTTTTTATTTTTTTAACTGGCCTTTTGCCGGACCAAGAGTTCAGTGGTTAAAGATAACAGTGGCCGTAACTTCAAATCTCACACACGGCAAAATCAGTGACGAGAAACTTGTTTTGGTCTTTACGTTGGTTATATTTTTAACAGTTAAAATATTTGTTTTGTTATAGGTTGATCTTTATTTGAAGAAATGGGAGAAGTATTTCCGCAAGATACGCGAGACATCTGAGGCGTTTGATGAGTGTCGCAAAGCTCTCGCAAGAAGTTCCATTTCGTATGAAGCACAAAGAGCCACTTGTAAAGTACTTCGGAGTCTTTACGATGATAAAGTGCCAATGGTTCTCAAATATGTGACATTCAGTGAGAATACTAGTCTTAAGTCAATATTCTCATGGATAACTCAAGCACTGCTATTTTATGAAAATGGTGGGGAAACTGAAGTTACAGAAGATATAATCTTCATTGATAAGAATGTGATACACAGTAGCAATAGTAAGACCAATATGTCAACAGTTTATTGCAATATCTTTCACTCACTTGTTGCCATTACTACAGAAACACCGGACGATTAAACGACGAAAGCTTCTTTTTTTATTGGAAATATGGAGGAAACCATTGTAAAAGTATGGGCACTTAAGTGTCCGTAGTTTGATTATGGTCATTTTATAAGTGTTCATAGTTTTACAATCTGGTTTCCTCTATTTTTTCAATGAAAAGAGACGCCTTCTTCGTTTAATCGTTGAAACTGTTAACATATCGGTCTCGCTATTATTACAGCAAATCACATTCTTTTTAATGTTGAATATTTCTTCTGTAACGTCTTTTTCGCCAGAATAGAAGTACGTATATTTAGTAGTAACTACATTATTTATTAGTGATAGGGCTGGAAACACCATTGTAAATATTTTGATAGTTTAATTATTCTTATTATTAGGTATTTATTATTCTTATTTTTATTCTTATTCTTATTCTTATAATAGAATAAAAGTTTTGTTTTGTAATCTATTATTTTGTGAAACTATTTTATTTATATTTTTTAAGTAACATAATATATGTACCTAGGTACCTAAATCACAAAAAACGAAGTACCTACGTAATTTGTTTACTTGTAATAAATTATATTAAAGTATTTAAAGTGTTTAAATTATTGTATTCTACAAAAAGCATTCATAATTAGACTTAGTAACAAAGGATATTAATGGTAACTCCCTCTAGGCTTCTTTTGCAACAGCACTTTGGGCATTCCGTTTACAAAGTATGAGCAGTTCGATGTAGTAGTGATAGTTGATTTACAACCTTAATGGTGTGTACTTACCTGACTTATGGGACACCGTGATCACAAAGGCGGTTCCCCTAGGGTGAGGCGCTTTCATTGCACTGCAGTTAGGTTGACCCTTGCGAATACCTCTAATGTGGGTAACTCAAATGCGCAATTTTGATAGTGGGAACTTCGTACGCACTGTCCGCCTCTTTTAGTTGGGAGTCCTGGGATCATTTTTCCAAGGACGTACCCGGGGCTCCCGACCGTAGGCATTAGGTGAGAAACGTGTGGTTTTTAGTTGGTAGGAGTCCGAAATAGCATCCCTTTACGATTTTCACACGTCAAAAAAAAGACTAAACAGTATGTCTGTAGTTAGACACCTGACGAGTCACCTGCGATAAAAATTGACAACAGTTGAAGTAATATTAGAATGGAATACCTTACTATTTTTGAAATCTCCGAGTCTTTTAGTTTCTAACCCAAACTAACTCGTTGTATTCTGGATGCTTTATTGGCTTCTAGAAGAAGCTATAAATCTTGACTTTTGTTCCGAGATATATACAGAAGGGTTAATCGCACAGCGCGCTATAGAGTGAGGGCTGTACTACAAAATGATGTTATAACTCGCAAAGTGAGCAAAGTAAGGCAATGGGCTGGATTTATTGTAAGTAAAGAAAGACAAAGTGGTAAACTTCAGATAGAACGCCCCTTTAAAAACGAGGCGGATCGCATTGTGAACTGGTGGTACTTCTTATAAATGCATCTGTGCCTAAGGGCTCGTTTAAGGAGACGCGGGGCGTCAAGCGTCGCGTACGGCGTGGCTTGCAGCGGCGCGTAAAGCGATTTGACTGTTTATAGTCAGGCGGCGCGTGAAGCGGCCCGCGTAGCGTCACGCGCAAAATCAAACATATAGAAATGTAGGAGCTCGTTTAAGGACACGCGGGGCGTCGAGCGACGCGCGTGGCGTGGCTTCTCTCGGCGCTGCGTCCGCCGCGTGGCACGCAGCTTCACTCGGCGCTGCATCCGCCGCGTTGCACGCAGCTTCATACACGGCGTCGTTCAGTGCGACATAGGGATGTGACATTGTACATAAAAAAACGATTTTTAGTTAATCGATTTTTTCTTTAGCATGAAAAATCGATTAGTAAATTATCGATTTTTCTCAAGAAAATAATCGATTTTTTAAATTAATCGATTTTTTCCTAATTTGACATTTATTTTTTTATAAAATAAATACCATATCATAAGTTTTATTCATTAATAATAAACAACAGAAATAGTAAGTACTTACATAATCAACACAAATTAAAGTTTTAGAACAATCAAATTATAACAGGTTCAAAATATTAAAATAAAAAATAGTAAGTTCTTAATAATCAACACAAATTAAAGTTGTAGAACAATAAGGTTGAAATTTAAATGTTTTTCACATTGAATCAACAAAATATTCAAATAAATAAAAAGTAAATTAAATTATTCAAAAACTAAAAATCCGTAGGCAACAAAAAAAAAAAAATTGTGTCCACGGACTTGCTTTTTAAAAGTGGTGATAGTTTTACTGTCCCTGATACCAGGCGGAAGTGAGTTCCATAGTCTGACTGCATGCACGGTGAAAGAGGATGAATAAAAACCGGTTTTGTGAGAAGGAAATTTAAGATTTGAGCGTAGGTGAGATCTGCAGAGAGCATCAGGAGAACGAACAAAAGAGAACCTTTCCTTTAGATAGGGAGGTGAAGATGGATTATAAAGGATATTGTAAAGGAGGCAGAGGATTCGAGTGTTACGGCGAAGGCGGATTGGGAGCCACTTGAGTTCTTTGCGAAAGTGAGAAACATGATCGAACTTTCTAAGATTGAATATAAAGCGTATACACAAATTTTGCAACCTCTCAAGTTTATCCAGAAGCTCCTCAGTGGCGTCTAAATAGCAGGCGTCGGCGTAGTCAATAATGGGCTGAATAATAGTTAGAGCAAGACTAATTTTCGTCCTCAAGGGTAAGAGGCTCTGGAGGCTATCGAGAGTAAGGGTGAGGCTCTAGCTGTGAGCCTCGACATCTCTAAAGCCTTTGACCGGGTCTGGCACCGTGGTCTTCTTACGAAACTGCCCTCATATGGACTACCCGAGAGATTATGCGGATGGGTGTCCAGCTTCTTGGCCGGTAGAAGCATCAGGGCCGTCGTTGACGGCAGCTGTTCAGACTGCATGGCTATAAACGCTGGAGTACCGCAAGGCTCAGTGTTGTCCCCTACTCTGTTTCTGCTGCATATCAATGACATGTTGTCTATTGACGGCATTCATTGTTATGCGGACGACAGTACGGGGGACACTTGTTACACGGGCCGCCCCGGTATCTCTCGGGACACAGTGGAGGAAAATCGTGAACAGCTTGTGTCTGAAATCGAGGCTACTCTTACTAGAGTGTCCGATTGGGGTGGACAAAATCTTGTCCAGTTCAACCCTTCCAAGACACAAGCGTGTTTTTTCACCGCTAAGCAAACCCCAATTACTGTAGCGCCGCAATTTCAGGGCACATCTCTTTCCATCTCCAAAAGTATAGGGATCCTTGGCGTTGACATCTCCCGTGACGTTCAGTTCCGTAGTCATTTGGAGGACAAGGCTAAGCTGGCGTCCAAAAAGCTAGGTGTGCTCAACAGGGCGCGGCGGTACTTCACTGCGGCGCAAACACTGCTTCTCTATAAGTCGCAAGTGCGGCCGCATATGGAGTACTGCTGTCACCTCTGGGCGGGAGCACCTGAATATCAGCTTCGTCCATTTGACTCGGTGCAAAAGCGAGCTGTAAGAATTGTCAACGATCCTGTAATTACAGCTGGTGTGGAACCTCTTCGCGACAGGAGAGACTTTGCCTCCTTATGCGTGTTCTACCGCCTGTACAATGGTATGTGCTCTGAGGAATTGTTTGATATGATGCCCACGGCTACGTTCTATCATCGCACCGCTCGCCACAGACAGGGAGTTCATCCTCACACTCTGCGTCCGGTGCGTTCTAGCACGGTTAGATCCGATAGGTGTTTTCTTCCGCGCACGCTTAGGTTGTGGAATGACCTCCCTGCCTCGGTTTTCCCAAACGCCTACAGTATGGTGTTCTTCAAAAGGGGTCTTAGAAGGTTTTTACAAGGTCGGCAGCGCGAGTGTGGCACCTCTGGTGTTGCAAACGTTCATAGGCTGCGGTGACCACCGGTCCTTCTGGTGGGCCGTATGCTTGTCTGCCACCTTAGTGGTATAAAAAAAAAAAAAGGCACTTCAACGAATGAAAGGAGAAGTGCACTTTCTTGCTGACGTCACTAATATGGGCACTCCAGGATAGCGTGGTGTCCATGATCACTCCCAGGTTCTTCACAGTGTCTGCGTAGGGTATCTGAATACCGGCCAAAAGAACTGGATCCCGTTCAGATATTGTCAGTTTGATACTTCCTGCCAATGACGATGGCTTGCGAATTAGCCCAGTCGCTTTGTCTAAGTCGCGGTTAATGCACGATATGCCAAATGGGGCGTCAGTGGCCGAAAAACGTCGGTACAGCTGCAAGTCGTCAGCGTAGAGATGGAAGTTACTGGAAATAAGACTCGTAGCCGAGTTGATGAAGATACAGAATAAAAGAGGAGATAGAACGCCACCCTGAAACGTATGGAAATGTTCGAGTTCGACGTATGGAATTGAACGCCAATCTTTCATAAGTATCGATGTATCGTTTATTTTGCGTACGTGATATTTTGCTTTCATGACGTTCTGCTCCAGAGGGTTATAAACATCGATTACATTTTCAAAATAAAATATCGATATTTTATTTTGATAAATATTTTTATTTTAATATCGATATTGTCTATGAACGATATTGCCCGACATTCCTACCTAACGCATACCCCGCACATCTCCCACCCCTTCCTTGAAGCGTCCTTCGCGGCGTCACCCGCAGCTTCATCCGCCGCGTTCCTCCATTGCGAGACTCGCTGGTTTACCCGCCGCGTCCTCCGCGGCATCACCCGTCGCTTCAATTGCCGCTTCCGACGCGACGACACTCGCCGCTGTGGCAGCTACAACTCAAACAAACGCTTGCAAAAACGCTTCTCCTTGAACGCTCTGAACATTTCCATACGTTTGTGTTTCTGGCGGCCCGCCTGGCGGGCCGCGCCGCTCGAAGCGCCGCGTCTCCTTAAACGAGCACTAAGTGAAATAGATTTTTTTTAGTTTTGTTTTTGCAAAGGCGCGCTTAGGAAGAGTTCCCGTATCTTTATTCGCATTTCCAAATAGTAAGATAAGGTGGTAATGACAATACTGTATCACTATGGAAACTGCTATGGTACAGAAGTTAATTATAAAATCAGTCAGTTAAGAAATCAGTGCCCATGAGATGCGGGAACAGGATAAGAAATTCTCTCGGGAGCTATCAAGTATACATGAATCCGCACGTTATTTTGCAGAGGCGTAGGAACTGTGTTTCTAGGAGTCTGAGGATTCATGCTGATCAAAGATTGTTCTGTATCAATCTTGAGACAGATCTTCAATATCGATGACGAGAGTAACATAAGACTGAATGAACGTCAGTGTTTAATAATTGTTACTAACGAAACTTTTTCTAAAATAGTCACAGGATAATATGTGAGTTCTCAATATGTCAGCGATACATATAGACCAGAAGAAATTAAACATGGACGCTAAGTTTGAGATGTGCCACAATAATACTCTGCTCTGCACCTATTGAACTATTAAGATCTGTCCGTCTTGCCTGCAGACAGTGTTTCATTAACAGTGACAGTTTACATACAATATTTAAGGACAATTTTTTTTTTTTTTTTTTTTTTTATATTCAGCTCGCCAAATTGACGTCGCCACGATGGATAGCCGTGGCGCATCTTGCGATTGGGGGCCACTTCTTACAGCGGTCCTCAAGTTGGCGGCCCTGTGATGTGCCTCTTCACGCTCCTCTTAAAGAACCCGGGGTTGTAACATGAGGGAAACACGTGTGCGGGCAGGTCGTTCCAAGTTTTTATAGTTCGACAGAGGAACGATCTTTTGAAACGCTCGGTTCTGGCGAAGATTCTCTCCACTGTGTATGAGTGGCATCTCTGCCCGGCACGCGTTGTTCGGGATCGGAAAGGTGATGGTGGGATCAGATTGAAGAGCTCTTCAGAACATTCGCCGTGATACATTCGGTAGAAGGCAGCCAAGGACGCTACGGTTCTTCGCTGCGCCAACGGTTCGAGGCCTCCCGTCACCTCAGGACAACCAATTATTCGGACAGCACGTCTCTGCATAGCGTCAAGTGCGTCCAACAAGTACCTCGCGGAGTCATCCCAGAGGTGAGAACAGTACTCGACGCAGGGACGAATCTGCGTCTTGTACAGCAAACATCTCTGATGTGGCGTGAAGTACCGTCTCACCTTATTTAGGACTCCGAGTTTCCGCGAGGCCAGTCCAATACAACTCTCTATGTAGTTTTTGTGATTGAGCTCACGCCGGACGTCTATACCGAGAATCTCCAGGTTGTCCTTATAGCAAGCTTAAATAGCAGGAAATTAATTTGTTGTATGGCCCTTCAACAAGATTTTTGGAAATCTTCGTACGCTGGTCCGAGTTGCACTTACTGCTCGTTCGCTCTAACTTTGCCGCTCGGCTCCATACTAAAGTCGAATTTTTAATTAGACGAAGTAAATTGACAGCAACTAATGTCACTTCTTCATACAATGTTGCGTATTTTCTATTACGAAGTGACATTAGCTACTGTCAATTTACTTCGTCTAATTAACAATTCGGGTATACGCCTCTACGTCAGCGGCAAAGTTAGAGCGAACGGGTAGTAGCTGATTTTTGTTATTAACTAATTACTTCCATTACATCAATCTTAAAGTAATTATTTGTTTAATTTTTAATTTCAGGTCTATTAGTTAAACACTTTTTAATGATAAATAGGTGCAAATGGTTGCTAATGAGAATAAATCGTTCATAAATACAGAACGAGGAATGCATTTTCTAGTATTCCTGCGTCGCAGCAAGAGTAAATATCTCATACTGTTCTATCATGGATCCGCCGTGTTGTTCCAAGTCTGGAGTCTTGTGTTGCAACTGTAGAAAAGTAAGTGGATATTTTTTTTATGTACTAGTTATTATAAGAACTTTGTAAGCCCTAGAATCTACTTCCATATTTCAGAGTTAACTACTAATACTTATTTCTTTTGCTATTCATATACATTGTACATAATAATAGTCAATTATACATAAATTGAGTATCCCCTACTAGACCAAGTTGCCACTATTTATAGTACTTACTACAAAACTAGAGGTCGTGGCTTCAATTCCCACTCAATGTCATTATGACGTGGCGAGCGTGTTGGGTTTGTTTTGTATTTAGATTTAATGTTAGATAAGTTTAAAAGATTTTATTTCTTGTTACAGGTTGATCGTTATTTGAAGGATTATGAAGAGTATTTCAGCATATTACGTGAGACAGCCGAAGCGTTTAATGAGTGTCTCGAAACCCTCGCAAGGAGCTCCGTTCCGTATTCAGCACATGAAGACATTTGCAATATACTCCAGAACTTTTACCATGAAAAAACGTCATTTGTCCTCAAATATGTTGTATTCGGTAACAAAAACAGTCTGTAATCAATATATTCATTTATAACTAAAGCATTTTTGAATTATAAACATAGTGACGAAATAAAAGTTAGAGGAGAAAGGCTCATCATAGATAACAACGTGATACACTGTAACAAGAATAAGACTGATATGGAAACTATTTATTTCATGGTAGTTCAATCACTTATATCTCTCCAACTATCTAGTAAAATACATATATGTGCTGTGTATTTGTGCGATGAAAACATGGGTGAGAGCTATAATACCCAGTTACATAATTTCATTTCAAACCTAAATCAGCTGATAGTAGCACATCCATTGGACAAATTTATAGTTATTGGCGATTTTAATTTTGCTCACAAGGTCTTGTGGTCATTCTCACATCCCGGTAGTGCTGAACTGCTACCTCATGATATTGTCTGTCCCCATATAGCTGATAGTTTAAACACCATTGAAATCTGTAACCTAGCACAGTATAACTGGGTCAGGAACGCTAATGAAAGAATATTAGATCTAGTGTTCTCAAATGACTCTGTAACAGTGTCCAGTGGTCATACTGATCCCCTAGTAACACCAATAGACGCCCACCACGAACCTATTGTTATTCAGACACAGCCTATTGAGATTGACGGCCTTGTGGACAAGCCACACCAGAGATTCCAATTCTCGCGAGGGGATTATGACACTATTAAATCTAATCTAGACAATGTGAATTGGAAGGAGCTGCTATCTGCTGGGTCCCTGAATGGTGCAGTCTCTGTTTTTTATAGTAAATTGTATGAGCTTAGGGACAAGTATGTGCCATTGGTGTCGTTGAGGAGGCTGTCACATCCGGTTTGGTACAGCTCTGCTCTTGTAAAGGTTCTAAAGGAGAAATATAAATACCATCGCAAGTATAAAACATACGGTAACATCTCTGATTATCATTCATTTTCCTTATTGAGGAGTAGAGCACGGGTCATGGAAAGATCATGTTATGATGAGTACTTGCTGAAAACTGAGGCTTCCATTGTAAAGAATCCGAAGGTTTTCTGGAGGTTTGTTAAGAACCAAAGGAACACTGGTGCAATCCCAGCGTTTATGCAGTATGAGAATATCACAGCATGCACCGGTGAAGAAATAAGTAATTTATTCTCTTCATACTTTCAGTCAACATTTCAGGAACCTAGTCCAACCACCGGTGCTGGCAATGCTGCTGACTTCTGCAGCAGAAACAGTGTCGCTTCAATCAGTACTGTGGATATATGTCCTACTAAAGTATTGAAGCTCTTAAAGACTTTAGATCTGTCAAAATCTGGGGGCCCCGATTTGATACCACCCACATTCATAGTTCGTTGTGCTGATAGCCTTGTGATGCCGATATGTATTCTGTTTAAGAGATCTATATCGGAAGGCATAGTCCCAGGCATCTGGAAATCAGCATTTGTCACCCCGGTGTTCAAGAGGGGTAACAGATCCGATGTTGAGAGCTATCGTCCTATCTCAAAGATCTGTTTGTTCTCCAAAATTCTAGAACGTGTAGTGTACACTGATGTATATGCAGCGGTCAGTTGTGGTATTAGTGAGGAGCAGCATGGTTTCGTAAGGAATAGATCTACTGTATCAAACTTAATCCTCTCCAATGAATTCATATCGGAGGGTATGGAAAAGGGTGCACAGGTGGATGTCATATACACAGATTATAAAAAATGTTTTGACCGTATAGACCATCGGCTCCTGTTGGAGAAATTACTAGCAGCGGGAATTCATGGAGACTTGTACAGGTGGTTTTCTTCATACGTGGATAAAAGGACGCAGGCTGTAGTTCTCCAGGGATACACATCTGCTTGGAAATTGGTCCCCTCGGGCGTCCCACAGGGTTCGATCTTAGGACCTCTCCTGTTCCTATTGTTCATTGCTGACATTAGCACATGTTTTAAACATTCATACATATTGCTCTATGCGGATGATATGAAAATACACAAAAAAATTAAAACTTTAGCAGATACTCAGGACTTACAGACTGACCTTGACAGATTCGAGTTATACTGCACTCATAATAGACTCCAGCTTAATGTAACAAAATGCTATCACATAACATACACACGCTTAAAATCTACAGTTGGCTCAAGTTATATGTTAGCTAACCAACTTATTACTAAAGTTAGTAGTGTGAGGGACTTAGGTATATTACAGGATAGTAAGTTAATTTATGATCAGCATACTAATAGTATAGTAACTAAAGCATCTAAAGCTCTAGGCTTCATTATGAGATGTTCAGCCAGTTTTAATGATATCAAGCCAGTCAAAGTTCTGTACTGTGCTTATGTGCGTAGTCACTTGGAGTACTGTTCCCAGGTATGGAGTCCTCAGTATGAAGTTTACAAATCCACTATTGAGAAGGTCCAAAAAAAGTTCATGAGGTATTTAGACTATAGGACACGGCAGAGGTCAACAGATTATAATCATCGATGTAAGCGGTACCATTTCCTTACATTAGAATATAGGCGACACATAAATGACTTGTGTTATTTAACCAACATTGCCAGTGGGGGGGTTAACAGTGGTGCACTTTTGGAAAATATAGGCTTAAGAGCAAACCTATTAGGACTTCGTCAGCGACCACTACTTAGTGTGACGTTCGCCACAACCAATTATAGGCGCAATTCGTTCTTCTTGCGAAGTGCTTCCTGTTTTAATGATCTTGTTCCAAAACTTCAGTTTGATTTATTCTGTACCCGGGCAAGTACGGTGAGAAGGATAATGGCTGAGGATTTCTTTGTTAGTGATGATGGTGCTAACTGACATGTCGGATGTTTTTCGCCATACAGATGCAATTTGGACCATGAGCACTGAAAAATTGATATAAACATATTAAATTCATTAAAAAAATGTATTCGAAATGCAAAATGCAATAAAATCCACTTTGATAACCTTGCTTGGACATGAGCGGCGGTTGTGTATGTTTTTATTTAGATTCCTGTTTTTCATAGTACGACAATGTAGTTTACTGATGTGTGTGTAGTACTTGTGTATATTCTGCAATTTAGACATGTAGACATTTTTTTGTTTTAGTTTTAATTTATAACTTTGTTTTTAGTAAGAGATAGAACAGTATGTAAACAAACAGTGTAGCAAAGAGAATACATCTAGGACAGTGTAGGTTGAATAGACAATATTATAGATCATAATACTCTATGGTTATAATTCCATAGACTACTAATTGAATGGCCAATTTCAAGATGTCCCTAAGTCCATTTTCTTAGGTTTTGGAAATGGTGGCGGTAAAGTTTTATGAAGTCTTTGAAACTATACGAAAATATCTTTATAGCATGATTTGTGGTAATTAAATATAACTTGTATGTCTCTTTAATTTGAATGGTATAACGTATTAATTTATTGAATAGTAATAGAGTAAAACGGTATAAATGGTTTGGCCTAAGTGTCTTAGCTTTTGGACTTAGGGACTTTATAAATGGACTTAGGGACTTTAATGTGGACTTAGGGATTTTAAGACATAAAATGTTGGACTTAGGGTGCATTCTTCAAACAAATTACGAAAGTTTGAAGTTTTGATGAAAAAAAAAATTTTTGAGTTTCAGTTCTAAGTATGGGGACCCCCAAAATTTATTGCTTTTTTTCTATTTGTATGTAAAAATCTTAATGCGGTTCACAGAATACATCTACTTACCAAGTTTCCATATCATAGGCCTTATAGTTTCGGAGAAAAGTGGCTGTGACATACTGGCGGACAGACAGACAGACATGACGAATAAGGGTTCCGTTTTTGCCATCTGGCTACGGAACCCTGAAAACCTCATGAAAATTGGCTCATTAGTTTGGGACACACAAATACGCACACACACAGTATTTTAAAGTTTGATTCAACTTTGAAGCACTACTCAATAAATAATTTACTTATCAGAGCTATTACAACAAGTTATAAAATATACACACACACGGACATACACACATACACACACAGTACACTATATAAAAAAATGTAGGTACTTATCAGAGCTACAATATAAAGATTTTAAAATCTGATTATGAATCATTTTAATGAAATACATAGGTACATGAATTAAAGTTTTCACTTACCTTAACAACTTATCATCGCTCATGGTTATATAATATCAAGTTAATATTTCCTAAACAAAACCTTATTACTTATAACACACCAAAATATGTTGTTGACAAATTTATTTTAAAAATGACGGTATCTGTTTACTTAGGGACTTGGTGACATTACGTTCAAAAATCGTGGACTAAGGGACTTTTTGATACGTAGGGATTTTTTGAACCGCAAATACTGGACATAGGCTCAGAAGCGTATTAAAAAAAACACACTTATGGACCACTTACAGACGTTTTAAATAAAGCAAACCATAGGAAATGACCAGGTTTTAGCAGCAGTGTTAATAGTGCATAAAATCCCTAAGTGGACTTAGGGACGTCTTGGAATTGGCCATTCAATTTTATGGGCTCCGGAGACAGTCAAGTGGCTTGACTTAATTGTATTCATACTTGAATAAAAGCAGATCCATTGTGCGTGATTTCTTTGCATAAATTATGTTTGTGTGCAATGGTTTGTTTAGTGTCGTTTTGTCTAAAGTTTAATATTTTTATAATTTTTTATAGTGCTTTTCTTTTCTTAGTCCTACGTATATATTATTGAAAAGTTATATACGGAGGCTTGTTGTTAGCAACTTACTGTACCATATTTTATTATTCATTTGTCAATTAGTCTGTAAGCCTTCTTCAACAATAAACAAAAAAAAAAAAAAAAAAAAAAAGAAGAACCAAAGTTACAATTATTGTACTAATAGGTGTAAAAAAAAGCATTATTGTAAAATTATAATAACTGTGTCGTAATACCGAAATTGTTATAACAACTATTGTAAATACTTAAGTATAAGTACATAATTTATAAAAATAATAATAAATTTATCAAAGTTTTAAAAGAGTTTTATTATTTGGTCTAAAAAGGGATGCGATCCATTTATTTAATGGGCGTTACAAAGAGTGTTACCGAAAACTCCGTCCAACTATCTTTTGCTGCAGCACTTCAGTCATTCAGTTGCAAAGTTCAGGGGCAGTTCGTTGTAGTGGAAATCGTTTATTTTCAGCCTATATGACGTGTCTGTAACAACAATCTTGTTCTGCCATATAGGTACGGCTTTGAACGAGGAACCATCTGAAATTATATTTTTTTAATAATTGTAAGTAAAATACATTTTTAATGGAATTCCTTACCAAACTATTGTTTTTTTTTTAAATTTTTATTTGGCCTTTTACTACTAATTTTGTGGTGCGTATGTAGAAATGCGCGCTACGAAATTAGTAGACGGGCTGTTTTATTGATAGATACTTGTAATAAAATGTGGCGTTACAAATGGTAACATGCCGTGCGGGTACTCCACGTACGCGATCAGCTAAGGCGCGCTTGGGAAGAGTCCTCGTATCTTTATGAGCAATTCCACATAGTGCGATAAGATGGTAAATGGACAATATTTGATCACTATGGACACTGTTATCGCACAGAAATTAACTGCAATAAAGATTACCATAATATGAAAAGAACAGGAAAAGAAATTCACACGGGAGCTATCTAATATAATCATAATACTCACGTTGTTTTGCAAAAACGTGGAAATAGCGTTTCCAAGAGTCTGAGGATCCATACTGGTCATAGTTTATTCTGTCTATGATCAGTATGGATCCATGTTGAGCTCACATATAACTGAACGCCAGTGTTCAGTAATAATTGTAACTAACAAAACAACGAACTAAATAACAAACTTCTTCTAAAATATGACGTCACAGGGCAATACGTGAGTACTCAATATCGGCACTACGATAAACCTGAAGAAATCGAAACACGAACCATTTATTGTAACTCTGCGACACAGAACTAGAACTCACACTTGGTCGGTTTTTTTTGTCAGTTATTAAATAATTTACTACTATTGATTCTATGTTAAATTAATAAATAATTTGTTAGGACAATATGGCTGCCTATTAGTTAAATACCTTTAATGATAATTAGGTGCAAATTGCCTGCTAATGGGAATCATTCGTTCTTGAATACAGAACGGGTAAACCGCTTTTAATGAAACAATGATGTAATTTAGTCTTCCGGGTAGATTCATCTTCAATTATACGATTATTGATAAGCCGTAGAGAGAAAAACTAGGGTTTAGTTCTACCAGTTGCTTTGCCGACGACCTCAAGAAGGTCGAAAGGAGTCCGCTTCGCAAGAAGGCGCAGGACCGTGTATTGTAGTGTAATTTGGAAGATGCCGACTTCCAGCAGTGAACTGCAATAGACTAATTTGATTGAGTTGCTTTTGCAAATATTTACTAAATTGTTCACTCCTAACAGTCATTACGAACCAAATATAACAATAGCCCTAAGATCAAGTATGTACTATCCATACTAAAAAGTTGCCAATTGGAATGGATTTTACAAGTCCAGCGTAGTTGAACCTACATCTACACGACGACAGAAGAACTCGGTTAACTTTGTGACATGTGCCGACCCATTTCCAGCGCGCGAATAGTTTCACTTAAAAGTTAAGTGTGGTAATAGAGTAAATTGTGCACTGTAGCTTACATTACTAATATTCTTTAAACGGTTACAATATTTTTTTACATACTGAAACATTTGGTTACGCACTCCATTAAAAAGGTGTATTTCTACTGACGCAGACCTGAGTGGGATGGAATTGAGCTGAGCAGACTGCATTAATCCGAGTTCCAATAAGACGAATTCTATCTCTTGACCTTTTGCTGCGTCTCACTACCCTCTACTTCATGCCATCGTCTCGGCACCACAGTCTGTACGACTTCGTTTCGTATATTTTATTTAAAAGTCCTCTCCACTTACACTGTTTCCATTGAAGTGCAAAGACGATTCTGAGCACAGTCATTATTAAATTATGTCCATTAAGTAAGGAACAAAACTATGTATGCACGTTTACATCAATAACATGTATTCACGCGTTGATTCATAAGATGTACTCATCTTATATTCCATTAAATAATATTTAACTTCTCCGGCAATAACATGTATCTGCTGCTGCATAAATATGTTTCCACTTTTGATGAAAACCTCCAAATTAGATTTAAATGATTACATATCTAAATAGAACCTTAGACAAAAAGAATACTGAACTGAAAAAAAAAAATATTTACTCAAAATTGCATAGGTTTATATTGATATTTTGCTGGCACCGACTCTCGAAAATAATTTTTAGTAATTTGATGTTGTAAATCACTACTAATATTATAGATGCGAAAGTAAAGTCTGTCTGTCTATCTGTTACGCTTTCACGCCTCGTTTAGGCGTGAAAGCGTAACAGATAGACAGACAGAGTTACTTTACAGGTGGAGTGATTGAGATGAAATTTGAAATAGGAATAGTTTGAGGCCCTGGGAAGGACATAGGCTACTTTTTAACCGACTGTGCAAAAGGATGGTTATGATTTTACGCGATAGCGGCTGTTACGCGGTCGAAGCCGCGGGGAACAGCTAGTATTTGATAAATAATATATTTTCCTTCCCTCGGGGTTTAGGGGATATGCGTTACTTCTCATGGAGCTAACGTTACACCCTGAGGGTACAGCAGTGGCTTCTTCAATGAGATCCCTAAGATTCAATATCTTAGGGATTAACGAAAAAGCCCACATTAGGAGGAAGGGCATAACGGTACTCCGTTCGTTGAGCAGCCCGCCTGGGGCAGTACCTCCGCCCTGCAGAAGACCGCGGTAATAGTAACCTGACTTCGGTTGGGTTATGTTCTCCGTCGGTTAGCAGGGATCCAGAGCTCATTGGGGCGACTTTATGCCGGTGACGGTGAGACCAGAGGCTTACCTGGCTCCATTGGCGGATAGAGGCGCGGAGTATTGGTACGGCGGTCAGGGAGACCCGGTGAAACGGTTGACCGCTGACCGCCCGCAGGCTGTACGGAACCCGAACCTGGGGATCACTTAATCTCCGCCCCAGGAGGCTGAACCAGCAGCCTGTGTAAAGTCCCTGGTGCTGTGGTCGTGCCGGAGGAGGATACCGGAGTGGACGCGGCCACTGCATTGGGGGGGGACCGGGGGCCCTTCCGTACGCCGTGCCAATCTTCCGCATTACCTTTGTCTGCCTTTGGTGAGTTGGAGCCTCGCTTAGTCTCCTGCGCCAGCGGCACACAGGCGCCCCCTCAACCTTCTTAATTCCCCTTTTTAAAAAAAAGCAACCATGGCAGCAAAAAGGAAAAATAAAAGGGTATCCACAGCGGCATCGGCGTCCACACTTCAAGTGGACTTTTGCAACATCAGAGGCATGCGCGCAAACATCAACGTAGTCCACCACCATCTTGAAACTGCGAAGCCGACCCTTTTTTTCTTGACGGAGACGCAGATCTCATGCCCGGAAGATGCATCTGACTTAATGTACCCTGGCTACAAGCTGGAGTACCACTTTAGGCGGAAAGCCGGGGTGTGTATGTACGTCCGGGATGATGTCTGCTGTCGCCGTCTTACAAGCCTCGAAGACAGGGACCTGTCTACGTTATGGGCGCGCGTGGATCACGGGGGCCACACCCAGATCTACGCGTGCGTGTACAGGTCTCACAGCGGTAACACGGACACAGTTCGCCTTTATGACCACCTGCAGCAGTCGACTGACAGGGTGATTGAGCAGTGTCCCTCCGCGGAGATAGTGATTTTGGGAGATTTCAACGGTCATCATGTTGACTGGTTGGGCTCCCGGACCACCGACTTTGCGGGAAAAGCTGCTCACGAATTTGCCTTGACCTATGGGTTCTCCCAGCTGGTTAAATCCCATACAAGGATACCAGACAGGGAGAACGAGCATAGTGCATTGCTGGACCTCCTGCTGACAACGCGTCCGGACGGATACAGTGTTTCAGTGGATGCTCCGCTAGGATCGTCGGACCACTGTGTCGTTCGGACGCATGTGCCTCTCGCAAGGCCTGAACCACCTCGGCCCAAGGAGTGGCGACATGTGTGGCACTACAAGTCAGCAGACTGGGATGGACTGCGAGAGTTCTATGCGTCGTACCCGTGGTGGCGGCTTTGTTTTGCCTCAGAGGATCTGGATTCTTGTGCTATAGCAGTCGCTGAGGGGATCTTGGAGGGTATGGAATGCTACATTCCCAACCGCTGGATCCCTGTAGGTGCAAAAAAGCGACCGTGGTTCAATCGGCTCTGCAGAGAAGCTCTAATGCAGAAAGAATCTGCCTACAGAGCTTGGACCACGGCTCGTGCAAATTCAGATCCAAACATCTCTGAGGTAAAACGCAAATTAAATGCCGCCTCGAGGTCCAGTAAAAGAGCAATTGTCAAGGCCAAGTTCGATTTCGTCGGCAGAATTGGCGAACGGCTAGCAGGCTACCCTTCAGGAAGTCGTGAATTTTGGTCGCTTGCCAAAGCTGCCGAGGGAAACTTCTGTCGGTCAGGATTACCACCCTTGCTTAAACCCGACGGTAGTTTGGCCCAGAGTGCCAAGGAGAAAGCCGACCTTTTGGGTAATCTCTTTGCCTCTAACTCGACCATGAGCGACGGGGGTGCAATACCGCCGTGCATTCCGAGTTGTGGCGCTTCCATGCCGGAAGTTAAATTTACACAGCGGAATGTCCGGCGGGAGCTTCAATCCCTGGACGTTCATAAGTCGAGTGGGCCAGACGGCATTCCCGCGGTGGTACTAAAGCATTGTGGTCCAGAGTTGTGTCCGGTACTTACACGTCTTTTCGCACTTTTCTATTCCATGCGACAAGTCCCGGCGTCGTGGAAGATCGCGTATGTACATCCTGTACCCAAGAAGGGTGACAGGACCGACCCGGCCAATTACAGGCCTATAGCCGTCACCTCCCTTTTATCCAAGGTGATGGAGCGTGTAATTAATACACAGCTCCTGGGGTACCTTGAGGAACACGACCTGCTCAGCGACCGGCAGTACGGTTTCCGTCACGGTCGCTCGACGGGCGATCTTCTTGTGTACCTAACACACCGATGGGCGGCGGCTATCGAGAGTAAGGGTGAGGCTCTAGCAGTGAGCCTCGACATCTCTAAAGCCTTTGACCGGGTCTGGCACCGTGGTCTTCTTACGAAATTGCCCTCATATGGACTACCTGAGAGATTATGCGGATGGGTGTCCAGCTTCTTGGCCGGTAGAAGCATCAGGGCCGTCGTTGACGGCAGCTGTTCAGACTGCATGGCCATAAACGCTGGAGTCCCGCAAGGCTCAGTGTTGTCCCCTACTCTGTTTCTGCTGCATATCAATGACATGTTGTCTATTGATGGCATTCATTGTTATGCGGACGACAGTACGGGGGACACTTGTTACACGGGCCGCCCCGGTATCTCTCGGGACACAGTAGAGGAAAATCGTGAACAGCTTGTGTCTGAAATCGAGGCTACTCTTACTAGAGTGTCCGATTGGGGTGGACAAAATCTTGTCCAGTTCAACCCTTCCAAGACACAAGCGTGTTTTTTCACCGCTAAGCAAACCCCAATTACTGTAGCGCCGCAATTTCAGGGCACATCTCTTTCCATCGCCAAAAGTATAGGGATCCTTGGCGTTGACATCTCCAGTGACGTTCAGTTCCGTAGTCATTTGGAGGACAAGGCTAAGCTGGCGTCCAAGAAGCTAGGTGTGCTCAACAGGGCGCGGCGGTACTTCACTGCGGCGCAAACACTGCTTCTCTATAAATCGCAAGTGCGGCCGCATATGGAGTACTGCTGTCACCTCTGGGCGGGAGCACCTGAATATCAGCTTCGTCCATTTGGCTTGGTGCAAAGACGAGCTGTAAGAATTGTCAACGATCCTGTACTTACAGCTGGTGTGGAACCTCTTCGCGACAGGAGAGACTTTGCCTCCGTATGCGTGTTCTACCGCCTGTACAATGGTATGTGCTCTGAGGAATTGTTTGATATGATGCCCACGGCTACGTTCTATCATCGCACCGCTCGCCACAGACAGGGAGTTCATCCTCACACTCTGCGTCCGGTGCGTTCCAGCACGGTTAGATCCGATAGGTGTTTTCTTCCACGCACGCTTAGGTTGTGGAATGACCTCCCTGCCTCGGTTTTCCCAAACGCCTACAGTATGGGGTTCTTCAAAAGGGGTCTTAGAAGGTTTTTACAGGGTCGGCAGCGCGAGTGTGGCACCTCTGGTGTTGCAAACGTTCATAGGCTGCGGTGACCACCGGTCCTTCTGGTGGGCCGTACGCTTGTCTGCCACCTTAGTGGTATAAAAAAAAAAAAAAAAAAAAAATACAAAAATCGCCATATGTGTACCTATAATGTTTGAGGAGTTCCCTCAAGTCCTCATAAACCTTTTTTTTACAAGGAGAAGGACCCCACGCTGGCGAGGCATGGGCTCGTGTGAGGGTTGCCTAGCACCTGATCACGATAGCACTGGGAATACTTACTAAAACTCCTTGACACCGATCTGCCCCTGTGATGGTGTTTATGCAAACAAATTAAGAAGCCGTACTTAACGCCTGTGGCGTCCCCGCTATGAGGCCACTGTATTCCGCAGGGTGTTACAACCTGACATATTGTTTATGCAAGCAAATTAAGAAACCGTACTTAACGCCAGTGGTGTACCAGCGATGAAGCTTCTGTATTCCGCCGGGTTAACAACCTTTATCGTCATGGCTCCGCGCGGTGCGCGTCTCTCGCGCCTCATTACTTTTTACTAATTATACGTTCAACAAGTGTACCACCATGTAATATTTGCAATAAAACCTCATCTTCAAGAACCACTTCTTATTCTTTTAATATCCTCAACAGATGGTGTTCTGGGATCTGTCTAATTCACCAAAACACTGAAGTCCTCATAAACCTACCCGTCAGAACAAAATTTTGAAAAAAAGAATTACCAATCTGGAATTGTATCCTTTTATATAAAAAAAGTTTATTCCGGTCTGTAAATGTCGGAGTTATGAGGAACAAACATTTAAGAAAATAAACCTCCTCTTTTCTGGAGTCTGTTAAAACACATTTGGGTTTGCGATACCAAACAACCCGTGCAATGGTTTCAGATCGATTAACTAAATCTAATATTATCATACGGCACTTTAAAGAAAACAAACTTTGTCATTTTCATACATATCTGGTTGAATTTATAGTCGTTTTGGAACGGAAAGGTTTAGGCCCAGTTTCGATAACAGAACCGATCGGCACTGTCAATTTGAAAATCAACAATAAAACTATTATTAGAGTTAACGGGATATTTACCATGTCCTTTTGAGTATTTCCGATATTTCAACCGCCAATACTTCAGTTCCTCCGTGATCATGGCACGGAAATACTCAAAAGGACATGGTAAATATCCCGTTAACTCTAATAATAGTGTTAGTGACCATGAAAGTTTAAATACCTATATTCAACAATAAAAAATTACGAAAATGTCAAAATCTACATCGTTTGCCAAAATCAAAACGAGAACACCTGGTTATTCCTTTAAATTTCACGAAATACGTTTACTACGATTTTCTACTACAATTTTTCATTCAATGTCTAACGTTCCAATCAGTAACAAGAGTCACCGCGCCGGGAAAATTCGACCAATCACAACGCATGAACGCATCGGTCCACGTGGACTCGTTGCCAAGTAACGTCGGTAGGTACTCGACTAGTTACGTCTTGTAGGTAGGTAAATACGCTCGGCCGACCGCGCCGCCGGCGCCGACCGGCGACCGCGGCGCGCAGTTCGACTATAACTCGCACGCAGTATTGTCGTCGCGATCGACTTTTATTTGTGGTCGGAAATAAAACGATTAGTTTACACTCGAGAGTACGAATCTCGTGATGAATTACGCAGTGCGATAGTGGACGCCTTTGAAATAGTGAAAAGTGACAGAGACACATTGAATAAACTAAAAGACAATAGCCTAAAACGTGCCCGTTTGTGTATCGAACGTTCTGGACTCCATTTTGAGCAGTTGTTAAGGTACAGGGAAGTGTAAATAAACTGTGAATAGGTAGGTCTAGGTATTTAAGTTGATTATTTTGTAAATAGCTCCAATTTTTTAAATACGCCGGAAATACTCCCTATTTGTTCGTGTTTATTTTCATTATTATTACATAAACCTTATTAATTCACCGTAAAATAGAACAATATTAACGTATTTCCGACGGTCCTAAGCCCGCGTAAAGTATGAAGGAGAAATTGGAGTCCTTTATTATTATCTAAGTACCTATTATTATCGAAACGATGCATTCGGTCAATGAACTGATCACATGGAGACACGCGCCGCGGCGTAGTAGGTACCTATGGGTTTCGGAGTTTCATTCATTGAAAAGTTCAATGAATAATCGAAGCGCTACTAATGTTTCAACTCGAACGAGTGATAAAGATTACATAGAAGTCATTTTTTTATTATAACCTGCACAGCTGTTTTGACACTCCGAAATGGTTCCATTATTGATTCCGAGTAACCCCCTCTCGGGTCCAGAACGACTATAAATTCAACCAGTATATAAGCCCAACAAAGAATTCTAGTAAAGAATTTTTCTGAGAAAATACATTGGTGATATTCGTATGGTTCGCGAAAGTGCCCGACCTACAGACAGAAACTCTAGCATGCATTCGTTTCTTACAATTTTAAAGAATTTGTTTGTATACAGAGTTATGAAATTTTAGTTGTATACTTATTATTGGTGGAGTGTATATGCAATGAGTGTATATATATTTATGATGTGAACTCGTTGTTACAATTTTATGCTCTTCACGTTGAGCCCTTCGTTTTGGAGCCGAAGGTGTTTACATATTTTAGGAGCCTTGACAATGTTTACATATTATTGCTCGTGACTGTACAGATTGTAGTATGAAACGTAGCTAATTAATATGACTTGTGAATTATTAAATTGAAAAGCATCACAACTTCACGAAAAACATCAATACATGTGCTCACATAAATACACGTTGGTCACACAAACATAAAATGTTAATTATGAAAGCAGACCTGCTTTATGACAGAACGCTTTTACGCTAAATTGAAAACAACTCATGGTTTATTCACAACACGCGGGTTTTCACTGACCACTTTATAAAGGACGATTTGACATCTATAAACGACGGGAAAATTCGAGTAACATTTGAAATTCATGGGTCAATTTATGATAGTCTTTATTTTATTAACTGCACATTGACTTTGGTTTATAACGTTAAATTCAGATGTATGTATTGTTTTTAATTTGTTAGTTGTTTGATATTGACTATTCGATTCTCAGTTGATAGTACTGCCCGGAGGACTAACAAGTTTCTATACATAACTAGCTGACCCGCGCAACTTCGTTTGCGTGATAAATGAAGTACCGCTTGACCGATTTTGTGCAAACTTCACAAAAACCATCTACTAAATAGTCCGAACAAAGCCAAAACATTTGATTGGGATAGGTGAGCCCGTTCTTGAGTTATACAATTACAACAAAAAGTGGCATTGATTTTTATATAATGTAGATAGAGATAGATAATCTAACGACAAAGTTTAACTGTCAAAGATATCAGCTGCCGAAATGTTCGAGATGATAATGTATCTCAGAAGATAATACCTATGTCAGAAGACCTCGAAACTCAGAAATCCCATCTGGTTCACAATCCAAACTGTCAATTTGTCTATTAAATTAAAGTTATAGGTGTATTTTACAGCTACGAAATAAAACCTGTCCCGGGACATCCTTCCGAGGGCTTACCCGGGACTCCCAACCACAGGCTGTTAGGCGTTACGTGAGGTTTTTTAGTCGGTAAGAGTCCGGCATAACATTCTCCAAGGATTTTCCCTCACGTAAAAAAAAATAAAATAAAAAAGACGTGTGGCACTCGGGGACTGCCGCCGCGGTAAAGCTATTTCATAGCATTTTTAGGGTTCCGTAGCCGAATGGCAAAAAACGGAAACTCTGTAGATTCGTCATGTCTGTCTGTCTGTCCGTCCGTATGTCACAGCCATTTTTCTCTGAAACTATAAGGCCTATGCTGTTCAAACTTGGTAAGTACCTAGATGTATTCTGTGAACCGCATTAGGATTTTCATATAAAACTAGAAAAAATGCAGAAAATTTTAGGGGGTCCCCATACTCCGAACTGATACTCAAAAATTTTTTTTTCATCACACCCTTACGTGTGGGGTATCTATAGTTGGAGTATTCCCGTTCGTCCCCTCGACTTTGTATGCAAAAATAATATTTAATCAGTTCCCGATCGTCCCCCTGCTAATTCAGGAGGGGACGAATGGGAATATGTTCTTCGATTAAGGCATTCGCATCTAGATTACAAAATATGGCTGCTCGTCATTTGTTATGTCAATCTTCATTTGTTTTGACGATCTTCATTTGTTTTGTCGATCTTCATATTTGTTTTGTCGATCTTCATTTGTTTCGTCGATCGTCATTTGTTATGTCGATCTTCATTTGTTTTGACGATCTTCATTTTTTTGACGATCTTCATTTGTTTTGTTGATCTTCATTTGTAAATAAAAATAGAATTTCAAATTTGTTTTTTTACCTGTCCTATATTATTTGTAAAAAAAGTCTTAAATTATTCCCGTTCGTCCCCCCAAAATAATTAAGGGGACCATCGGGAAAATACAATTACGAATTCCCGTTCGTCCCCCTAGGGGGACGAAGTCAAGGGGACGAACGGGAATACTCCCCTATAGTTAGGTCTTCGAAAATGCTATAGAGGTTTTTATCATTTTTTTCTAAAGTGAATAGTTTACGTAAGAGACACTTCCAAAGTGGAAAAATGTGTCCCCCCCCCCTCTAACTTCTAAACTAAGAGAATGATAAATTAAAAAAAATGATCTACATTGTCATAAAAACTACCAACGAAAATTGGTTTGAACGAGATCGATTTGAAAGTTTTTTTTAATACGTCATAAACCGATCTATATGCAAGCTCCAGTCGATGAAATTACCGAAGCAATATCTATAATTAACTCGGATTTAAGGCGGATATGTAAGTGGAGCAGGCAATACGGACTAAGCGTGAAACCCTCCAAAACCCAAGTAGCCGTTATCGGCAGTCCAATTATAGTGTTACGTATAGACCGTACTCAATCAAAATGAGGACCGTACAAATTGACATCATGTTTAACGGTGATGCAATACCTATTAGTGCAACTGTTAAAAATCTGGGAATCTTGGTTGATGATAAGTTGTCCTGGTCTCCCCAATTACAAGAAGTCAGCCGGAAACTGTACGCATCCGCAGGATCCTTGCGTAGATTACGTAATTTCTTACCAACGACCACTAAAATTGCGCTTGCTTAATCTTTCCTTCTTCCTATTCTAGATTACGCCGATGTCAGTTATCTCGATATCACAGAGGAGCAACTTGATAAACTCGAGCGCATTCAAAACTTCTGTTTAAGATTTATATTTGGATTACGCAAATATGATCATGTAACCGAATATCGCAAACAGCTTATGGATTATTTGACATAATCGACTGCAGAGTTCATAATTGACGTAAACAAAAAAAATTATGAAGTGCGAGATGTACGAGCGTGACCGAGCGTGGCCGAGAATAGCCGAGTGTTACGTTGTTTTCGTGACGGAATTTCTGGATTCGGTCTCCACGCTCAAGGCCCGCGATAGAAGCTATGCAATAGCTTAAAAAACGAAGTAAAACCTAAATGTACAAAGTATCTGATTCCGTTGCGCACAAGTTATGATGTAAAGGGAGTTCCCCTCCGGTCGACTTTGTCCATTTCCTAACTTGACCACTTCCAAACCCCAACTGCTCTTGGTGTCTAATAGTATGAGATGGATAATTGTCAATTTTATCCTAAGCTATATAAAATTCTAACCGGGCAAATCTGTAGCATCAAAATTGCCGCCATTGCCAACATGTCTCATTATCTATTATATAAAAATAAGTCGGGTTTTCCTTCCTGACGCTATAACTTTAGAATGCACAAACCGATTTCCACGGTTTTGCATTCGTTGGAAAGGTCTCGGGCTCCGTGAGGTTTATAGCAAAGAAAATTCAGCAAAATTTCACATACAGCGCCATCGCGGGCGAAGTTGCGGGCATCAGCTAGTAAATTATATATTACGTTTCTTGGTGTAGGTACAATAGCTTTTAATTTTTATAAATAGCTCTAAATGTTTTTGGTTCTTAAGTTACAGGTATGTGATCTCTGAGAACATAAGGCTGTGGTCTCTTATAAAAGCAGTAGGCTGCATGCAACGTCATGATGTACGCCACGGGATATGCTTACTATGGAAATGTACTGTTGTGGTCTGTTTCACGCGCTGACCACGGCGTGACATTTCTATAGTGACGCGGCGTTTGGCGTGACGTGTACGCAGCCTATGGCGTTATGATACTTAAGATACAAGAAAATGTATTCATGACACTTGAACTTTACCTAAATGTAGGTACCAGGAACTAAACGGAAACAAGTAAATTTAAATAATGTATTAGCCCTAGTAAAAATAAATTATTATAATCCGTATTCATAACATTCATAAGAAGCGCTCGTGGCTCCGCGTACTCAGTGTTCTGTAAAAGATCACTGCAGTAAGCAACTTTCACTGTGGCCAGTCCTTTGATGGGTGACCATCCATGTGACCACTTTGTGACATTTATTTGAGCGTTTCCGTGTTTCGGAAGGCACGTTAAGCCATTGGTCCCGGTTGCCAGTAAAATGACAGTCGTTAAGCCAAGTTAAAGGCCTTTTTAGGCAGCTTGAAAAATTTAAACAGCAGGCTGTCACAATCACAACCTGCGCCTGTCCATCTCAGCACGGCAAAGTGGTGAGCCGTACCACTTATTACGTGGGACTTATTCAGAAAAAGGTGAAATGTGGGCATAATATGCCTCTGCCTACCCCTTCGGGGATAAAGATGTGACCATAATGTATGTATGCATTCATAACGTTTAGGCGTATTCGTAGATTGGACACAAAGAGTACACGTTTCACTTGGGCTTATGTTCCGTTCCATGAATGAAATATCCAATAACTGTGTCGATAGGGGATGAAAGAAAAACGTAGATTTGGAGTAACACTGGGAATTGATTCTTTGAATTTTCATTGGAGTTTTGAAAAAATCTGGTTTGCTATTCCTTTTGTTTTTATTAATGAATTTTTTGCAGAATTTTTAAATCATTTGATAGTCATATTGAATAACATCACTTGTACTGTTCCACAACATTTATTTATTTTACATCTGACCAGTTTCGCTTTACAGCATCTTCAAAGACAAATCTTTATACTTGCATCAACTTTTTGATCCATATGAAAAACTTTTATTCCGTAACTTCAATCAATCAATCAATCAAATCAGCCAATGGCAGTCTAGTGCTGAACGTAGATCAAACCATAGATTTAGAATTTGAGAGTAGCGAAATATTCTAAATCTGTGGGTCAAACTTATAATCATAATTTACCACTTGGCAAAGTTTAAGAGCCTTAAATTGTAAGCTTAAGAAGTCAGTGTGAAATGGATAGTTTAAACAAAACATAATACACGGAGAACATAGCAATCCTGAAGCTTACCCGCCTCAGAATAGGAAATTTATCGTTTCGTAACAATAGTCTGCTTACTGCTTAATCCAATCCCTATGCGGCCCGTTTCATTTTGTTGCCCTATAAATAAGATAGTGTAATTCAAGAAGAAAAAAAGTAAAAAGACAAAGTGTGAGATGCCTCGTTGCACCACCTATTTCAGTCCTTTAACCACCCACATGCAGTCCAGGAGACAGCTCACTGATCCTTACTTTTAAATCATTATCTATGAAAATAATTAAACATCGAAGTGAATAAAGAGCTCATGTAACATAATTATTAGTAGGTAACATTTCGTAATATTATTAAATCTCTAAATATAAAAGTAAAATTTTAAAGAAACCTATTTGGTCATTAAAAATATTGATAACTAGCTGACCCTCACAACTTCGTTTGTGTTACATTTTACATTGCTGCTCAGCTCCTACCCATTGTAGCGTGATGATTTACAGCCTATGACACTCCACAATAACGTAGTTTTCTATTGGTGAAATAATTTTGGAAATCGGTTCAGTAGATCAAGAGATTACCCCTTACAACGTCACAAACTCACAACCTCACAAACTCACAAACGATACCTCTTTATAATATTAGTATAGACAAATACTAGCTGATCCTCGCAACTTCGTTTACGCCCCATAAGGTGTATGAAAGGCAGGTATTTTTTCAACAGACTCAAGGGAGCGTATGAAACTGCCCTGTTTGCTAAGACTCATCAAGCAGCGTGTGAAACGGCCCTGTTTGCTTAATCATAAAAGAGCTTAAAGATTAAGTCTATTCTAAAACAATTCAGTCCACGCCTTCGGCGCGTACTGAATTATTTTACCTTAATCATTAAGCTCTTTTATGATTAAGCCAACACGTCCATTTAGATTTACCCTCACATTCAAAATAACCCTTGAATTCTAGGTTTACCGAAAGTTGAGATGCCCCTTATTTCAGAACTACATAACCCTCAATTTTTAAAATAGTGTGGAATAATGCTTGAAGTACTCCCTTTCAGAAACCAAAAAAATATTTGAAATCGGACCACGCAGTGAAAAATTATAGCTGTAAAACTATTTTGCCTTTTATCCCCTCTCCTGAAGGAACCGCGCAAAATATCGCAATTAAAAGTATCCTAGAACCTTCCTCGGATCATAAACTTAGATTGTGCCAAGTATCATTCAAATCGAATTAGTAGTTTCGGCGTGATACTTATTCGGGATACAGACAGACAGACAGAAAGACAGACAGACAGACAGACAGACATGAAAAATTTTAATTACATTTTCGGCTTCAGTATTGACTATAGAACGCCCTACGATTAAAATTTTGAAAATATCTTCCATGTACAGACTCTCGACCCTCAACAGCTTTATTATAAGTATAGATTTTGTTCACAGCGTAGATTATTATTATTTATTCGCGCTTTGTCGGCTATTTTTGGTTCTAGCAAGTAGAATATATGTTTCAGTATCATAAAGTTGGTATTCAGGATCACCAATCCATAGCTTACAGCAGTACTCCATGTGTGGCCACACTTGCAACTTATAAAAATCGTTTTCATCATTATTTCTTTAGTGCGGACCCAGCCAAGATGTAATTTGAACGACATCTAACCAAAAAAACGACAACTAACTATTCCATAGCAAACGGTATAATTAAACAACTCAAAAGGCAAGATTGGCTATATTTTAAAAAATTTTTCAATAAAAAATAAAACCGACTTCAAACAAATCCTGAAATATAAAATTTATAAAGCACAAAGTAATATGTATTTTGATTTTATCAGATTTTATTCAATATCATATTGAAGTCGGCGCCAAGTAAACCCATAGTTTTATGTAGGTACCTATTATTCATCGCACCAACTTCAATATTATATTGAATAAAATCTAATAAATCAAAATACATATTACTTTGTGCTTTATAAATTTTATATTTCAGGATTTGTTTGAAGTCGGTTTTATTTTTTATTGAAAAATTTTTTTTTCATTATTTTAAGTGACGGGTGTACCGAAAAATATATCTATCTAGGTGAAAGTTCTCATTAATACAAATCAATCAAGCCCAAACACAAGGTAGCTGCTGTCTGTCTTTAGGTTCCATCATCAGATCGGACTCCAGACATTCATTAAATTGTAGTACATTAAAGCACTGAATTAAAAAGTTAACAAACGCACTCTAGTTGTCCCTACAAATTTCGGTGGTTGCCTTCGATTTCTTCTGAATCCCATCATCAGATCCTGCCTGACCTGGTGAAATTCGGACCCCCTCATAAGTCAACTCTATCCAAAAAAAAGCAGATTTGAAATTCGTCTATAATTGACGAAATATCGGTGAACATACATGAAACATTGACAACTTCCTTTTTTTTTAAAGTCGGATCTATAAATCTAGGTGTAAAGTTCTCATCAATACAAATCAATCAAGCCCAAACACAAGGTAACTGCTGTAAATTGTTAAGGAATGCCCTCGTCTGTCTTTCGACTCTATCATCAGGTCGACTCCAGACCTTCATTAAAGTGTAGAACATTAAAGAACTTAATTAAAAAGTTAACAAACGCACTTGTTGTCCCTACAATTTTCGGTGGTTGCCCTCGTTTTCTCCTGGATCCCATCATCAGATCCTGACCTGGTGAAAATGGGACCACCACAGAAGTAAACCCTATTCAACAAAGAAAGAAATTTTGAAATCCCTCTATAATTGACGGAAATATCGCTTAACATACATAAAAAAAAATACATACAGACGAATTGAGAACCTCCTCCTTTTTCTGAAGTCGGTTAAAAATTAGAAAATGAACAGATCAGCTTTCATTAAAGTGGAAAGTCATCCTAGAGTATCACGTTATTGGAAGAATTTGATTTCGAGAAGTCAGTAATTTAAATGGGATATAAAAAACCGAGCCTCAAAAGTTTTTATCGGCCACGGCATTTAGCTTCCGATTTAATAACTAAGCCACGGGAAAATGAATTAGCCTCTAATATACTAATTCGTCTTCTTTACAACGTCACCTAAACATTCCGTTATGAGCATCAAATAAAGATCAACAATTATTTTAACTTGTCCTGCGTATTTATACATTAACACCTAATTTACTAATTCAGTTACAGATTTTACATGTGAACACCATTTTATATTTCACAGCTTCAAGTCGAGAGCCTCAAAAATTATAATTTAAGCCTCCACAGACAACATCAGTTTTTTATAACTTAGCGTGTAAAATAAATATATCGCATTCTTTTTTCCTTAAAATAGCCACTGCAAGGCTTGACGCGCGTGCAAAGGACGACAGCAACTGGCCATTTGCATCAAGCAGAGACCGCTATTTGATATCACTTTGTAACTAAAGACAGATTAGCTTACCAAACAAGAAAGTGAAGTGTCGAGAAAGCAAATACTGAACTCAAAAGTGTATAAATACATTATACGCTTTTGAGTTTAGTATATATACATTAAGTGAATATGTGGATAATAAATAAATAATCACACAACGCTATCTGATCCCAAAGTAAGCTAGGAATAACCTGCTTGTGTTATGGGTATCAGACCACGGATTTTAATACTTATATACTTTTTATTTAAATACATACATACTGTCATACATAATGACTTCATAACTTTCACCATTAATGAGAAATTACTCGTTACGTGTGAACAGTGTTTGGCACTGCTACGTTATACATAGTACTCACTTTTGGGTTTAGTATTTGCTTTCTTAGTCTTACTTTTTTGTTTGCTTTCTGTCTTTAGTTCTATAATCTGTATTACATGCATACATAATGTCACCGACCGAAATCTACATAATGTAGCATAGCATGTAAGCATTTTATAGAATACCTGAAACTTGCAGGCAAGGCAATGTATGAAATAGACGAGAGTACGAAAGGCTTGTTCGCTGCTTGCAAAAGGTTAGATTAGGTTGGAACAGTGACCACTAACGCGCCACGTGGCCACCCATTCGGGCACGAGCAATAGCGGTAGTTACTTACTGCAGTGATCGTTTATAAAAGACTGAGTCAGTGGCTACAAGTGGTTCTAGCTATTTAGGTAAAATTAGTGGCCATAATTTGCTTTTTGATGGCAATTTTACTTAACTTTGATGATCCATTAAGGCGAAGTGCAATTGTGTCTCCAGCGATTCGGAGGGGGTGAAGCAGACGCAAGATGTTCGGGACGCTCCGTGCGTCGGAAACGTTTTCGCGCGTTAGCCCGTTCACTACGCAATTGAAATCATTGACAGAAGTACAAGTTTACATAACTATTTTTTTCGCCCTGTTTAGATAAACCTCTGAGATTTTCTACTCGTGAGCAACTACGTAATTGATTTTGATGCAGTTTTTATCACTAACATGTAATGAAATTCATTTTCATAATAATAGTCCAGTCGAAATAGACATTCCAGTTTGCATTAATGCCCAACAAGCTGGTTTTTTGTGAAGGCCTTGAATACCTCATTACAAATGATATCAAAAGTATAAGAATAGAACATAATATATTTGAGAAGTATACTTCAATTTATTTTTTTACCTGTGACGATTTTTGCCAGGTTGAATGAAAAAGTAAAAATCTGCTGACCGTCTTCTTCATAGTTTTTATTTTTTGGTACTTTACTGTACTGTTTACTGTACTGTGTAATGGTACGGTACTGTACAAAAAAGAATGAAAAATATACCTGTATGGGAGCCCTCCTTAATTTTTTTTCAGTTTTTAGTGTTCGTAAATTTCAAATGCCTAGCGATTGCAGTGGTGCATGAGATGACAGATAGACGGACGGCGTAGTCTCTGTAATAGGGTCGCGTTATTACAGATTATTTATACTGTTGGTTGATGGCACTTGGTGGAACCTGCAGCGCATATTGAATACCCACCACTTGTACTGTTCCACAGCATTTATTTACTCTACACCTCTACACTTTCGCCTCTTCGCATTTTCAAAAGGAAAAACTAACTTCATGTCATCAAGTTACTCTTTCCTCGTCTCATTTTATCCTTTGGATACCGAACTGTAAAAGACGGCCAAGTTGAAGTTGGACTGGCACACTGATGAGGATTTCGCAACAAAAAAAAACGCTAAAAGATTACGTTGTAGGTATGGAAGTGACCTTATTCATTCTTTATCTAGTACTAGCGGACGTCACGCGGTTTTACCCGCGTAGTTCCCGTCCCCGTGGGAATACGGGAATAAAATATAGCCTATGTTCACCGCAAAGAGTGTTGCTTTCCAACAGTGAAAGAATTTTTCAAATCGGTCCAGTAGTTCCGGAGCCTATTCGTTACAATCAAACAAACAAACGAAAAAACAAATCTTTCCTCTTTATAATATTAGTATAGATTTAGATTTAGATTATTATAGTTGTTACAGCGGTAGCAGAAACACATCTGTGAAATGTATAACTGCCTAGTTCATGAGATACAGATGGACAAACGGACTTCGAAGTCTCAGTAATAGGGTCCCGTTTGGATACGAAACCAATGAATATACAAAAACGAATATTCCTATATGCATATATGCAAGGGTGTATAAAGGAATAAATTTCGATACTAGTTATTTAGACTAGACAAGGCTTTAGTCCTGTCCAAACTATTACCATTACCCAAACGTTTCATTTCGCATAGCTCTTGCCCGCAGCTTCAGCTGTGTATAATTCTGTTCACGTTACACAGACTTCAATTTTATCATAATTAAATAATTCGTAAATTATATTAAATCATCAGGCACTTCTGAATATTTTGCTTTTCCGTGCTTCTGAGCCGTTGGTCCCGGTTTTCAGTAACAAATATTCACAAAATCATCTTCTAGCGCTTAACATATAGGTACCATTGAACATTGTATTACTGTTTTACATTATAGCTTAAAAACAAAGTTAGGGTTGTATTGCCTGTATCGGGTTGTAAGCTGTTTATTTTCAGTTCACTGTTGGTTAAAATTCAAACTCATACTTACAACTTTCAAATTCAATACCTATCTACATCAACTACGACGTACTAGTAGTAAAGTAAGACTACCAGAATATCAACAATACGCAATACGTACATTGAAAACTGTAATTTTGGATAGGAGAATACCAATTTTTTGAGTTTTATTTTATTATAGACTCAATTAAGGTTTATACCTACTGTTATATTGTAAATTTAGGAGAATTGGCTCACTGATTTATCAGTCATTAGTATTATACTCGTATTAACATTGATTTTACTTAAATATTAATATAAATAATGTACATGTTATAAGCTCAGTCAGGGCGTCCCATACATGAGCGCATTTATAGGTGAATCTTCTGGACTTATCTATTATGTGGCATCAGGCGGACTTTGTATTGGAAAGTATGAAAACGTTACTATAACTTATATAATACACCAAAGAAATTTACCCAAACAGATGCGATATTTTTACGCTCTTGAGCGTAATTCAGCCTTGAATACTTCCTTTTTTGTTTTTTTTATTACCCATTTTCGTTACTACGGCAGCGAATTACGTCAGCGGGCGCGACAACGTTGTATACGAGTGTCCTCAACAAAGCCTGTCGGCTGACTGAGCGGGCGCTGTGAGGTGGCTGATAGCGGCAAAATGCACTCCCGCTCAACAAAACGTATTTTATATTCAAACAATATGATTTTAATAAATAAATAACATCATAGGGCCCCGAGGTAACTTATTAGGGACATGGAAATAAAAAAAATTGTGTGGTACATTATATAACTACTGAATAAAATTGGTTATAGTCAAGGCGGTCACCGGTAAATTTACAGATTCGAGGCAACTTTGGGATAAATTTCTATCGAGCCGAATTTACTCAATCGTGTTTTGGAGAGCTGACAACCCTAGTCCATATAGTTAATAATAATTATCCATTTAAAAAATTGTGAAATCCTTGGTAACACCATTGCAAAATTGGTTCGAAATATGTCAAAATATGTATTTTGAGTCCCACTTCACCTTAATGTGGGACGAGTTACATTTTAAACATGCTAAATTAGAAAATTAGAAGCTACAATATAAATAAATAATGTCTATTTTGATGCCATTTTTTTAGTAACTTAGAAGTTTACTGTTTGTAAACAAGTACATAAATCAAGTGTAACTTACTTACAAAAAGGTATACATGTAGGAATGAATACAGGTACAAAGAAAAGAAAGAAGAAAAATTATTAAAGAAGAAATATGCCAAATTTGAAACAAAAAATTACGCGTCGTCCCTCAGTGGACTGCCTTTTGCTGGTTTGATTGATTCAAAATGTTTGTTCTGAACTGGAATTCAAATCTTAGAAAACACGTCGTATACGTACGGTAGTTATCTAAATAACTTTACTGAAGGCTAAAGCTACTCCTATTGATCCTCAGAATAAACAGTATCAAAATTTCTTCTTTTGTAAATAAAGTGTGCAGGGATCATATACGGTTGCTAAGTTCATCAATCATCTGTAAAGAGACGTCAGTCAAAACTGACCAGTCATCAGCTTGATCAAAATGTTATTTATTCCCTTTAGAATATCCCTGTTGAAATATTATACAACTAGGTTGTTATCATATTGATAACATGCAAATGTTTATTTAGAACATTTTTCTATCATAAATATGATAATATGTAGCGGTGCTCTCCCGAAATTCTCTTGGAACCAAGAGACCTCGTGTTCAATTATTGAAATACTGAATCAAAAAATAAATCTTTGCTGCTTCTAACCTTATGTTCTAAACAAGCCACATGATAAGTTAAGGGGTACGTAGCATTTTTATGGCTAGCGTTTCTGGGCTTCAGTAGGCACTTTTAGCCCTTGGTCTCAGTTGCCTATCATGGCAGTCGTAAGTCCAAGTTAAAGGCTTTATGGAGGATTTTAAACTGCAACAACACAATAGCCACAATCTGCGCCTAAACACTTCAACTAAGGCGTTAGGCTTGCCACCTATTACGTGGGACATAGGTAATTCAAATGGCGAAATTCTACCCTTTTGTATTAATGAATATAAGGGTTTTTTTTGATTAACATAGAGAACCGAATACGCGAACGTGTTTAAAATATAAGAATATTTTTGTTTAAATTCACATGGAGAACCGAATACGCGACCAATCATATTTTAGACTAAGCACGCACGATGAAAAGGAAATAAAATCTTTCAAAAAAACCGTTGATTAATATGTGGGCACGTACCGTTTCGATAAGGCCTGGCAATTGGGCAGAGTGCACAGGGGATTAAAATGAATTTCGTCGGTAGCAGCCTAACATAAAAATAGATCGGGCGGAGTGATTGAAATAGCCATCACGTAGTGTTGACACATCGGCCGATCCAACATGTTGGAATAATTCACAGATTTACCGGCAATACAACACGGTCTTTTATTTTTAGAAGCATAATTTGTAACCGAATATGTGGAACATTGTTTGAGATTATTGTTGTAAATCCGGGTATTCGCCCCGCATTGAAAAATTGTTGACTAGCAACCTATGAATATAATGCACAGACGATCTAATGAAGGTTAACCACTTGTACTTTATTCCACGATTTTAATTGTTACTAAATAATATACCTGACCGGATTCGCTTTACAGCATTTTCAAAGGTAATAAACTGTACATAGGTACACATTCTTTACTTACGTTTTCCGTACACAACCTGCAGCTTTCCGTTTCAACACGGCAATACGGCTCACCATCTATTACTTGGGACAAATTCTAAAAAGGTGAAATGTGGGCATACATATAATATGCCTCTGCCTACCCCTTCAGGGATAAAGACGCGACTTTATATGTAGGTATGTATGTTTTCCGTAAGGAAAAATGTGAACAGTTAATTACATACATAATGTGTTGCGTAGATGTATTTAAATTTAAAGAGGCATCGAAGACATTGACATTGCATATATTCTGTCTCCTATGCCTGGAGGATCAAGTTATGTACTCAAAGACATAACTACTAATCTGTACTAGACTAAGGACGTGGCTTAGACCCGCTCCATCGTAATCATATCTTATATCTCCAAATAAATTATGTGCCTAAAATGTTACAGATCATAATGCGAAACTGGAAATATAATAAGTATAGACCAGATGTAATTTATATTATTCTTGATACTACGTGTTTTATTCGTACAGCAAATGAGAATAGCATATTATATGACACCATTGCTACAATATGTCAGAGGGGTTGGTAAATTAGGGTTCTATTCAATTTTCTCCCGCCGGGTTTCCTAACGTGATTCGGAACAATTCAGTTTGCTAATACGGTCGGGATATTGTTACGTACTAATACACAACATACGGCTGTCTGTCCTATCTGAATAATACCGGCTAAATCCGGATATGTCGTTAAAGGGACAAGAATAGTATCGAATATAATGCCTTTGTAGAAGAAGTACTCTTCAGCATTTCATGTGTTTGGCTTCAAGTTATTATTTACAAAATATTTGCAAAACTTTATCCCCTTGTTGAGAATTCTGTGTTATTTTTGGTATTATTTGGATATGAATATTTTTTCTTACTATGTATTATTTATGCATTATTTGTTATAATATTGTAAGATACTTCACGCAGTTTTTATATTTCAAAGCATTTTAATTTATTGGATTATCCGGAATGATTTTTGAATTTATACGCATTATACGCAATTTTAGTAACTCATATTGTCTATGGTTATAGCATTGACAATCTGAGCTAATAAAATTGCGTATGACCAAGTAATAATAAGATAATAATGTGCCAAATTTTAGATCAATTGGTCTTGTAAATTTTGAGAAATTCCCCAAAATGTGAGCTGGTTTTCAAAATTTACTGCTAAGAAAAATAACGAACACAGCGGCTTGCATATGAAAAATACCGCGAAAATATTGGTTGATCCGTGTTGTGTAGCTATTATGTCACAGACAGACAAACATACAGATACACAAACAAATATTGAAGAAAGTTGTTTTACGTTTAACTACCTATCAATAGACTGCTTGTCAGGCACTTTAGTAGTATACAAAGCTGTCTTTACTGATAACAGCCAACGTAAGCACAACGTGTCAATAAATTTTGTGCAAATGGCGTAAAATTTAAAGTTGGTACCTACGCAAGTTCCTATTTGTATTTTGTTTCAAAATTGCAGATATAACCTCGGGAAAACAAAAACTGTGCCGTCGTCTATTGTGTATACTCGTATACGTCGAGACTAATTCACTTTTGTTCCTACAGTGTATGCAGCAATAAACTCCCCATTACTGCTATAAACTTTTTTTTTATTTAACGTGAGGGAAAATCCTCATAGGATGTTATGCCGGACTCTTACCGACTAAAAAAACCTCACGTTACGCCCAACAGCCTATGGTTGGGAGCCCCGGGGAAGCCCTCGTAAGGACATCCTTACGAGGGCTTCCCCGGTCTGTTGGGAGTCCTGGGACATCCCAGGACTCCCAACAGACCTACGGCCGCCACCGCGGCCTCGCCCAGGGGGTGGTTCGGGTGCTATCCCGCGTCTTTGGGGGGTTTCGGGTGTGATCCCGCTTCTAAGGGGGGGGCTTGCGTGAGTTGCTCACGTCACGCTGCCGTCATGGGCCTGCTTCTGTAAGGACGGTGAGCTACCTTCTCACCGTCCTCAGACCCCCGGTTATGGAGGCCGATAGTCCTCGGCGCAGACACGTCGGCGGCGTCCAGGCCGCCGTTACTGCTATAAACTTACAAATTAATAGGCATTGTTCATTAGAATCCAATGAAACCATTAATCGCATAAGATCATGCTTAATTCACTACTGTTTTATTCATCAACACACTACGCTGATGCAATAAAAGCCATTATGAAACAAAAGTTTAAGTAGGTAACAATTTTTCTATTACAAGACTTACGTGAGACCAAAGTTAACGACCTTCCTGTGATTTATATACTAATCGTACAACCGCACTATTGAACTTCAATAACCGGAAGGCATTATGAGCAACTCGGTTATAATTTTCCGAAATTAAATCCTAGTTTATGTGCTCGCATTAGCCAGAACTCAATATCGGCAAATTACAACTTTAATCATCAACATCCACAAAATATCCACTATAAAGTTTTCACCTCAGCTTTCAGGTAGTTGTAAATGATTTTGCTGCATCGTACTTTGCTGAAATATGAATATAATTAGAATTTAAATTAGCCTGAGATAAAAATATCCAGACACTTTTACCAGAGTTGCTTTTAACAAAAAAAATGTAGGATTTTTGTAGGGAATTACATATTTTAAACAAATGCGATATATGGACACAGTTTAGGAATTTCCAATTATTTTTGAATATGAATTTCTGAAGACATTGATGAAGGATTGCTCTCTATTTTTTCAATTGTTCTTGGAGGTACGAGGAGGATCTCGTAGAAAGACAATCAATCCATTTTTAAGGAGCTTAAAGGACGAGCTTTTTTAAGAGTACTGAATACTGATAGACTTTTAACTCAAGTATTTTATTAAAACTTAAAAAATATCCCAGCTTTCACTTACTTACCTTATGAATTCCACATAAAAATTAGATGCATGATATTTAAGAGGCACTGAATTCATTAAATATTTTCAAAGAAATTAATTTAATGGCATGGAATCCGCTTTTCAATGATACCGGTTGGCAGCGGGCTCTGTATGAAAAGCCTTTTAATTACCTTATATGCAGTATGACTGAGGCTATAAGACAACAAAGAGAATCGATTATATGCACGAAGTGGCTATTATACCTTCAGCATAACATTATAAAAAATCAGTACACCTACCTATTAGGTTAACTTGATGCTGCTGTGAGACATTATCCTTTTTTTATCTATGTACCCGTAAAGAAAGAAAACGTTTGAAATATATATAATAGGATAGGATTCAAGTGCCCCTTATAGCTTTGATGAATAATCCCGCGGTAGAACTTGGTCCCATAAACTGACTATTTTATTGCTTTTGGGTAGAATGGAATTAATTAAGTTCTATAGGTATGCATAATAAAATAAAATATAATTATAATATTATCTACAAAGTCTTTAAGCCAAATTTTTAATAATAACCTTACTGTTAATCCTTCTGAGGTTCCCAACTGTAGGCTGTTAGGTAGGATACGTGTGGTTTTTGTAGGAGTCCGTCATAGCATCCATGTCGGATTTTTCTCCCGTTAAGAAAAAAAAACCTTGCTGTTATCAGACATGGGAGGCAATAACTTACATCAAACACATAAACGCAGTTTGGAAATAAGCGCACCGAACTAACATTGAAATTGGTCCATTGTTGTGAGATAGATCAAGGGCTCGTTTACTAACAAAAGGCTGAGTGACTCTGGTGAAGGCCTTTTCAGACCCTTAACGAGACGTATTGAACAATAACAATGGCATAGCATCTCAATGAAATCTTAGCTTTCATGTAGGTAATATAATGAGTATTGGAAAAGAGTATGAAAAAAATCGAACACTAGGAAAGTTGTTCATGAATTTTTTCGTTTCCGTCAAAATGGTCATGTGATGGAAATTTTAATCTACATTACTAGATATATATACCTAGGCAGAGTAGCGTGATACAGTTTAGCCTTTTTTACGTGTGGAAATCCCTTACGGATGCTATGCTGGGCTCTTACCGACTAAAACCACAATTACCCTCCACTGCAAACAGCCGGAAACCCTGGGTAAACCCTCAGAAGAGTGACTCAAGATGATAAATAAATAATAAAAAATAAATATTTACTCACATTTTTACACATCGTTTAATACCACTGACTATGACAAAATGTAGCCTATCTATTATATAAAAATAAGTCGGGTTTTCCTTCCTGACGCTATAACTCCAGAACGCACGAACCGATTTCCACGGTTTTGCATTCGTTGGAAAGGTCTCGGGCTCCGTGAGGTTTATAGCAAAGAAAATTCAGAAAAAATTTGAACAGAAAAGCGGGAAAACATTTTTCACATACAGCGCCATCGCAGGCGAAGCTGCGGGCATCAGCTAGTGCTTTATATTATCCACCCTTTGTTAATACTCGTATAAATTTAAGTAAATCTACTCTGTAGTTTTTGTGCTAATTCCGGATAAAAAAAAAAGCCAAAAAATCTATAAAATAGGTACTTTCTTGGCTACGAATCCTATCTGAAACAGACAAGAAATGTTTTCAACAAAATTGAAACACCGTATAGTTACTTATATTTAATATTCCCTACTAGATTACACCTTAAGTAGGTGCAGTTAAACGGCCTGTGATAACACGAGCCAACGCGAGCCGCGCCATCCGTGTAGGCGCGGCTCGGCTTAATTCGGACGCAACCCTGCTCGTTTACACGACGCTTGGTAGCACGATCATACGCGAGCCGAGCCGTCCGTGGAGATGCGGCACACAACGTCGCGCGCTCTGGATCATCTGTCTGTTTAGACGGCGCGTATTAACACAAGCCGAGCCGAAGAAGGCGCGCGCGCCTTTGATCCGTGTCGAAAAAACCGACAAGTGATGGATCGTGCGAACTTTGCCGAGCCGCGCCGAGTGTAGTTGTTTAAACAGCGCGTGGCGCGCTAAATCACGAGCCGAGTCAGGCTCGGCTCGCGTGTATGCGCGCCGTTTATTCGTACCTTTACATTAGGATAAAAACTCACCGAGTACCTACGTCGAGAGCTGCCTCTCAAAATAAACGGTATGGGGTTGAGAGTTCTTTTCTGAAATAGTGACAGACCCTAAACGTGAAATTACTTTTTAAAAGCCTGTCAGTATTAAAATTTTTATAAGTGACATAGCGTAAGTACCTACACTAGCTTCTGGAAAGACAGACGCGATCGTTCATGTAGCCTGTAGTTGTCTTCTTCGACCAAGTTATAGAATAGACAAGTCCACGTCATACATTACGAACTCAAAAAGTGAGACTATTTGACATACAAAGATATTGCACTCTCACGTCGACACGAAATGCACACATACATTCTTTTTTCGAATTTAGAGTAGTCTTTTTATATTTCGGAAACGCACAGGAAGGCATCTTGCGTAAAATCTTATCTCGCTACACGTGTTTTACCTTCGGAACAATAACACCGACTACGACCAAGTGAGCGCATGCGCTTTAAGGTCTTCAAAACGAATGTATGGATGGGCCGGACTATATTATTACCTGGTCGAAGGTTCTCTTACTGAAATTGTAATGTGAAAGTTTTTGAAGATGTTTGAATAAATTATTAATTTAAAAAATACACAGCAGTGATAGATATCTGGTATAACCTTGGAAGAAAATCAAGGACACTTAACAGTGGTTTCCACGGTCGATCTTGGAGACTCCTGTACATTGTTTAGAGGTAAATGTGCCCCTTATTTCAGAGACACGAACACCTCCACTCTAGATGTTACCTCTAATCTGCGATCATAGAGAAGGAGGACTATTCTCGGATCGCTTCACGAGGAAATCTACATCACACTTACCTATCAACACCCAGCCAAACCCCTACATCTAGCAACTTTAATTTTTTGGATAAGCTATAAGCTATAAGAACGTTCGTTCACACGAGCGGATACGCGGATCTGCAGTGAGGGACATTTTTATAGTAGATTCTGTATGTTCTGTAGATATTCATGTCTATTTCTTGATTTCTTCAACTTTTGTTTTTCTAAAACAAGTTGGGTCGAGACATATTCCCGAATGTATGGTCAGAACCACAGCAGTAAATGTTTATATACCAGTGAAAATCTATTGGTATACTAGTGTAGGTCGACAATATTGAACAATACAGTTTTATGTTTGCGGGCTCCCAACTTTCATGCATATTTTAAATGTAATTGCCAAACGGACCGCGACCTTTTTGTGCACTGTGTGAAATCTATGCGTTTTACTAGTATGGAAAAAGAATGTGATTGAATTGATTGTTCTTTATTTTGGGGGTTGATTGCATCCGTTTGTTTGTTTAGAACTTGCAATTGACAAGATCTGGATTTCGAACTTCAACTATTGTAAGTTCAATGGTTCTATTCCAAAGTTTTTAAAATAAATGCTAGATTAGAACAATTCAATTAACTCAAAAGATTTTACATTTCAAAATTTCCCAAATATTTAAAAAAATTTAAAAATATTACCAATTTTAGGCCAAATATTTAGTTCTAAATTATAATTTAAAAGTAAATTTTTAGATTAGTTGTCTTTTTGAAAAATGTATTACTCGCTCTTTTAAAACCAGGACCGTGCCTTAAAAAAGTCTTAACGTATCTCCCAGAAATTCTAAGACAGTACCAGTAACTATTAATAACACTCTTCACGCTACAAAATTGACAACAATGTCAAAAAAATGTCATTGTAATGATGAACGATGTGTGTTGCTGAGATATTAGGGTTTGGAACTGTCGCAGTTGCCCCTTCTATCTCGGGGAATGTAATTAATTACCAGCCAAGCTTGGCTCATCATCGCAGCCGAAATGTATTGTTAGAAACCAAATACGATATGCCTGTAACAAACTATTTATTCTTGTCATTAGCGAAGATCTGTCTGTAATTTAATTCAAAAGCCATTCATGACTCATGTCAAATGACTGGCCTCGTGGTCCAGTGGTTAGAGTGCTACGGATTTGTAGGTCGTGGGTTTGATTCCCACCCATGATAAATCTCTTAATTTGTTCTGTGTCTAGGCGTAATTTATCTATTTACCTATATTTATCAGTTTTCCAGATCCAGTAGCACAAACTTATTTACATAGCTTAATTTGGGATGGATGATGTTGTGTGAGAATGTTTAATTGAATTATTTACGGTACGGTAAAAAACTACACGAAAATATCGTTAGAAATGATCACTGTATGTATTTTCTATTCTTTTTAGGGACAAATTTATAAAATTATGTCTCTGAAAAGATCTAAATCGCGTAATATATTGTATTTATCAAATAAAGTAGACACTTACCTACTTACAAAAGCAGAAAATATATTTCAGTGGTGTGGCGTAAACTTGGCTAGATTTGAGAGCGTACACAGAGTGTACTAACGTTAGCTATGGGTGGTCTTTGCTATAAGAAAAGTCGTTATAATTCACACAGATAAAATTCTATTTGAAAACTTGACATTTTACTCCAAACCACTATTGATATTAAGATGGCGACATACTGGCGCTTCCCCAGTGCGTGTGTGAATTAGTTTTTAAGGATCATATACTATCGCATGTAATATCGTTTTGTTCTAATAGGAATAACATTCAAATGTTAATTAAAATAAGATCAGGCACTATAATAAATGGATAGGACTTACTATTTTTGTAAACGGGTTGCTTCCGCGGGTCCTTTAATTTCCGTCTTATTAAACCCATTCATCATTATGGATTATCAAAAAAGTTTTAAAAAGAATTTTTAACTTCTGGTGTTGGAAGCATCTATTTATATGATATGCTGATTACCTTCTATAATCGCTGATTATAAAACCTAGACGTAGCTGCTGAGCTACGATTAAAATTCTGATCTAACACAATTGAAGTAGCGCACTTGGGCTCCCGGGAGGCCACAGTCATTGTCAGCTATTTAATCTTCATAAAAAATGTGTTTAAACGTGTAATAGGTTACAAATCTTGGTTATATTTATCTATGCTTGATAGATTGGTATAGTGTCTTGTTAAGAGTTTGCTTTCTCTTTGCCGTGACATCGCCCGTGCGTCCACAGTCGTACCAGTTGTACATGGATTAACTAGGCTGTCAAAGATGTCAGTAGAATACTTGTTACTTTGCATACAAGATCTGGAGTAAGTGTGTATGCATCTTTCCGCCGACTTAACAACATGGAGCGAAACAGTATCGACTAGTCTCTACTGCTCATTTACTTTCCTAGCTCTTATAGCTTTCCTCAGTAAGTTAACCATCAATCAAAATAATTTCGTGTTGTAGTTCGTTAGGTTCTCTAACAGTCCAACTGAAAAACTTTACCTCTTTGTAATAAGTATAGATACTGTTATTTATTCTCGTCTCCTACAAAAAAGAAAATCGTATATTTTCACTACTATTCAAAACACAACAGTATATACAAGAAAAACGAATCAACGGCCATAGTTATTCAGGAAGCGTCCCTTCCGCTTCAAAATTGCTCTCAAATAAAAATATCGATTTCATTTTCCTTTGTATGTTTGCTCTTAAAGTTCGCAAATAATAAAATAAGGCACGGTTACCAAATCCAATAATAGCCCACAAAGGGTCTCTCGATTGTGACGGAGTCTGGCAGTGGAATTTAATATTTTATTGCTGAAACCAGATCTACAGGTTTGGGTTAGATATCAGCTACGATTTGACCCGCTTTGAGCTTTTTTGATTGTTATTATTGACATTTTCTGGCAGTGTCAGTTAGTCTATTGAAATGTTACAATTTAAGGAGCGAATATTGCATTTGTTAGAGGACGCAATTTTATTTTTGGGACATGTGTGGGGGTTCAATAGAAGCTTAACCTCAAGTTTGTGGGGTCGCAACCCTTGTCCCCCGGCCGCAATCTTAAAAAGGGGTGAAAACACTTTTTTCCCAATAGCTCGGAAACTATGAGTCTTACAAAAAAAATTGTAAAGTCATAATTTGTAGCAAATTGTTTTGCCTACAAATATGGTAAACCAATTTTTGCCCTAAATTGAAAATTAAAGAAGTTATAAACAAAAAAATTAAAATAAAATTATAAAAATTTATTTTTTTGCTCTGTGGCGTTTTTTTTTTATTTTTTCCTTAAAAAATCATCTACAAGATTAGTCTGAGGTATTTTGTTTTGTAGAATGTATAAAAAAAAAATTAGAGCAAAAAAGTATTTTTTTATAAAAAAATCTTAATTTTTTGTTAAGTTATATACACATTTGTAGGCAAAACAATATGCTACAAATTATTCTTCTACAATTTTTTTTGTAAGACGCATAGTTTCCGAAATATTGCGAAAAAAGTGATTTTTTCCCCCCTCTTATCAAGATGGCGGCCGGGGGACAAGGGTGGCGACCCCACAAACTTGAGGTTAAGCTTCTATTGACCCCCCACATATGTCCCAAAAATAAAGTTGCGTCCTCTAATAAATGCAAAGCTCATGTAACATTTCAATGGACTATGAGTGTCACTCAACATTGTAAATCTAACAAGATTTCGAGGCCCAAATAATATATGCAAGTAATGCTATCTTTCTGCGATTTTGTGAAAGTCAATGACATACTCGGATTCACCGCCTTCGTAACCTTTCAGGTGATCACTCAATAAGACATCAGAAAGTTAATTCATGATCCGATACAGAGAAAAATATGATTTGGATCTTGTAGGATCTATGATTGTATTATATTTACTTGGTCTCAGTGTATAATTCTTTCAAACCAATATTGATTTTCGGCTGGGTTGTTGAACATTTATTGGAGAGCTAAGGTCTGCTCGCCACTATGTAGAATCAGATACAAATGAAAATGTTAATACGTCATGTATCTACCTACCCCCATCAGATGAATAAACATAATTGTTTGTGTATATGTGCTTATGATCTATATTTTACATATATAATTATTACGATACATACCGTGTGAATACTGTGCGATTGAAATACACTATAGACATTCCCAATTTGGTTCCGCCAGCGAACGACGCTAGCCTCAACGGAATAACACCCTTTGACAGTCGAAATTCCAAAGACAACCACTTAAAATGACAAAGCACAGTGTTTCAACGTTTACACAAACTTCGAAATTAACTCAACAGTAAATGTTTTCAAGACAGAGAATCTGATACTTTTCAAATCAAAAGAAAGATTTTCTGTATTCATGAATCACCAAACGCTATGCTTAGGATTCTAGAGAAATCTATTCGACAAATTCTTAGTTGTAACCTCAAAGCTACATCATTAGTCAACTTTATTAAATATACTTTCTAAACCATTCAAACTGCCAAACATGCAATAAGAATGCAATGATTAAATTCTTAAAAGAGAAAATCACAATCGTAACTACTGTGCAGAAAATTTAAGGTCCCCTTCTACGGGAGTAAATGGTTCCCTGCGACTTGCCGTATTAAAAAGAGGGTTGGATAAGAATATCTCCAAGTTACGTGATTGGAGAAGTCAATTCTTTAGTATTATATGTATCAAAAGTTTGACTTCATGAAGTTGAACAGAAATGGAAATTTTAACAAAACATGTGTATAGATTTCATCAATACCAGTTTCAAGGTATAGGGTAACCGGAACAGTGTCGTGATTTGAAATGTTTTCTCAGTACAAAAAAAAAGGGTTGAAAGAACGTTAAGAAATTTTGCCCTGTGTAGCAACGGGATAGAGTACAAAATGTCACCACCCCAATAAATCCTGAATGTGTCGTAAGAGGAGACTAAGGGAACACTTTTGCCGGAGCGGCTGGAGGGGGTCCTGGACTCCTTGTTCCCGTCGAGAGCGGAGAAACACGTTCCTCCGCGCATGGCTCCGTCTCAGGCGCCCAACGCGGAAGACAGCGAGAACGACGTGCCCGTAGTCACCGAGGGTGAGTTAGGGGCGGCTGTCCTGCGGCTTAAATCCCGTAGAAACACCGCCCCTGGACCCGACGGCATTCCAGGCCGTGCATGGGTCCTGGCTCTCGAGGAGCTTGGGCCTCGACTTATGGGTCTTTATAGCGCATGCCTCGAAAAAGGCCAGTTTCCCAAGGTCTGGAAGACAGGGAAACTGGTCTTGATTCGAAAGGCGGGGCGGCCGGCAAATTCCCCATCAGGGTACCGGCCGATCGTGTTGCTCGACGAGGTGTGCAAGCTCTTTGAGCGCATTATTGCACAACGCCTCGTCGGGCACCTCACACGCGTGGGGCCAAATCTGGCGGATAGCCAGTTTGGCTTCCGTCAGGGACGCTCCACCGTGGACGCGATCATGCGCATTAGAGGCCTGACGGAGGAAGCAGTCTCACAGGGTGAGGTGGTGGTGGCGGTGTCTCTCGACATCGCCAACGCATTCAACACCTTGCCCTGGAGCTGCGTCAGGGAGGCGCTTATCTATCATGGAGTGCCTCCCTACCTCCGTCGAATTGTCGGGGCTTATCTCTCCGAGAGAGCCATAACTTACCCGAGCTGGCTAGGGCCGGGTCGGCGAGATGTGTCGTGCGGTGTTCCACAGGGATCGGTTTTAGGGCCGCTCCTGTGGAACATCGGTTACGACTGGGTGCTGCGTGGTCCGTTGCTCAGAGGGGTCGGCGTAACATGTTACGCCGACGACACCCTCGTTACGGCGCGGGGAGCAACGCACCGTGCCGCAGCACTTAAGGCCACGGCAGGGGTTGCTCAGGTCGTGGGTCGGATTCGGCGGCTGGGTCTTGAGGTCGCCCTTCACAAATCCGAGGCTCTGTGCTTCCACGGACCTCGGATGGGGCCACCTGCGGGATCCAGCCTACAGGTGGGGGGCGTCAGCATCGGCATCGAGCCCTCGATGAAGTATCTGGGGCTCGTACTCGATGGCCGGTGGAACTTCGGACATCATTTCCGAAGTTTGGTCCCAAAACTGAGGGGAGCATCGGCCGCACTCGCGCGGCTGATGCCCAACATCAGGGGACCCAACGCTCCCTACAGGAGGCTGTACCTTGGGATCGTGCGAAGCATAGCCCTGTACGGGGCTCCCGTATGGGCGGAGACCCTGACGGCCAGCAATAAGGCTAGACTGATGAGCCCGCAGAGAGTGATGGCCGTCAGGGTGATAAGAGGATACCGCACGATCTCCGGTGAGGCGGCATGTCTCCTAGCCGGGACCCCTCCATGGGACCTGGAAGCGAGAGCCCTTGCGTCACTGCTCAGATGGCGCAAGGAGGCGCTGGAGCGGGGCCAAAGGCCTGCGTCTCGAGAAATCGAGGCCCAGCGGACCCTGCTCCACCAGGAAACCCTGGAGACATGGAAGATGCGACTTGAGCAACCAAAGGGGGGATTCGCCACAATCGCGGCCGTCAGACCGGTCATGGACGAGTGGCTGGAGAGAAGACACGGTGCTCTCTCCTACCGGTTGACACAGATGCTTGCCGGGCACGGTAGCTTCGGTAGGTATCTGTGGCGAAAACACCGGGAAACCACGGCCGAATGTCAGCACTGCGAGGACCGCAGCGATGACACGGCGCTCCACACGCTGGTGGAGTGCACGGCGTGGGCACAACAGCGACAGGTCCTCGTAGTGGGTCTGGGCGTGGACACTCTCTCGCTCGAGGCCATGGTGCGAGCCATGCTCTCCAGCGGGAGTAAGTGGGACTGCGCCGCCTCTTTCTGCGAGCAGGTCATGCTCGCGAAGGAGGCGGGGGGCCGGGTGCGGGAGAGAACTCTCCCACCCGAGTTCCGCAGTCGGCGCCCTGGGCGCCGCCGACGTGTCTTCGCCGAGGACTATCGGCCTCCATGACCGGGGGTCTGAGGACGGTGAGAGGGCCGCTCACCGTCCTTACAGAAGCAGGCCCATGACGGCAGCGTGACGTGAGCACTCACGCACGCCCCCCCTTAGAAGCGGGGTCACACCCGAAATCCCCCATAGACGCGGGATTGCACCCGAACCACCCCCTGGGCGAGGCCGCATTAGGGGCCGTAAGTCTGTTGGGAGTCACGGGACATCCTTCCTGAGGGCTTACCCGGGGCTCTCAACCATAGGCTGTTGGGCGTTACGTGAGGTTTTTTAGTCGGTAAGAGTCCGGCATAGCATCCTACGGGGATTTTCCCTCACGTTAAAAAAAAAAAAAAAAAAAAAAGGGAACACTTTTGCAAAACGATCCAATGCGTAGAGAAGAGAAAACTCGAAATGAAATCCGGTTGTCAGTAAAATGACAATCGTTAAGCCAAGTTGAAGGCATAATGGCGACTTGAAAAATTTCAACTGCGGGTTAAGGGCGTTTACTATGCCTCTGCTTATCCCTTTGGGGATAAAGGCGTGACTATATGCATATGAGTATTTCAGATATTTTCACCACAATAATGTAGATTTAATATGCAATATAATTTTATCATTTGACACAAATTCTAGAAAATTTTATATTGACAAAATTAAATTCAGTAACTAAGTACAGTAAAGACAACAAAGATTTAAGAACAAAGCTTGTAATGACAGTCAAATTAATAGGCAGGAAAAACTTTTATTCCTCGCGTAACATTAGAAAGTTTCACAGAATTTGTTCACGCACCCTCTTTTAAATGAATTATTCAGGGCGGCAAAATACAGAGTAGAAGCTTAAAGAGCCAGTTGTATATCTAGCTGTCAATAATGTGCTTTAATTTATTTTAAACTGAGGGTAGTCTAAAATAAATTAAATGGTACCCTGTACTTCTTGGTAAGCGTCAAAATTAATTATTTAATGACTCTTTTTCCCATTTTCTATCATCTAGATCAAATGATTTGTATGAATGTTTGTCCTCGGCAAGTGATGCACCAGTCGACCAATGATGGACGAGAGTCTGTCGTAAGTGACTTCTACTTTGCCCAGATCTTTTTGTGAGGGTGAGCACGATCTATTAATGCTCATTGTCAACGATAATCCAAGTCAGAGGAAATCTTCGTGATTTTAAGAAATATTTGGCAACATACCTACCTATAGAACTGGATGAGGGGTGGATTTGATTTGGAGTTGAAATTTGTTATGAATAGATTATAATCTCCCGATAATTATCGGTAAATACTAGTGTGAAATATATACTATAAACTTAAGAACAAAAAAAAACATTAATAGAACGAAGTTTTTAAAGCTAACTAATTGTCGAGAAAGTTGATGAAACGATTGTTTAACTACCATTATAAGTTTCTAAGTACTTTGTTGTTTGCCGAGAACATTAATAGACAACGTGGACAAAAGTACTGAATAAAGATTTCGAATAGCTTTTCGTTAGAATAATATTAAGATCATGAAGTTCATGATTTCTTAGACCAAATATTATCGTAAATGTGTAACTTTAACTAAAAGAAAAAATGAGCAACAATAAAATTACGAATACTACGATAAATAGTTACAATGCAGAGCTATCTACATTTATTGAATTACAAAAATCTAAATTCTCTGTTTTAATGAATTTCATGCATGATCATTTATTTGTTCGTAGCTCCTAAATATTTTGACCGATCCGGGACCTTGATACGTACTGAAATTTGCGAGTTCATACGTAGAATAATTCTTACAATACCCTTAATGTTTCAATGGTTGCAGCGAGGTTTTAGATAAATATGAATTTAGGTGAGTCGAAATAAAACTCCTACACGTGAATAATTCAGTGAATTGTGAAAATATAAGCACTCTTCTCTCGAATAGAAGGCGCTGTCTGTCCGTCTGCCACTTACTTATGACATCACAATTTCCGGCCTAAATAATGTATAAGCACCTGAATAAAATTCTTTTATTTATGTTTAGATAATTATTTAGGCGTAAAATTGAATTTTATTATTAGGTAAGTAATTTGATCTAGTCGCCCCAAAACGTACATATATAAGGTGGAAAATTTGGTTGGTTCCGAGCAGGTTTCGGTGGCTAATTGGTTAAGCATCTTGCACGGTATGCAAGAAGATGCAGGTTTGAATCCTGCTCGAAACCAATTCTCTTCCATATTTAAAATTTATGATCAGTTTGCATACTAATAACTTTTCAAAAATAATCTTAATTTTATCTATTTCAAAGTTTTTTAATAGTAGGTAGGTACTGTAATATGGGTGTACGTACACGAAATAAATTCTTTTAAAATGTAGGAAGCCGTGCAGAGAATCTCTCAGAATGAGTATTGTAAGGAAATGTAAAGAATTAAAATTTTTGTGTTGCATTTTTTCGTTAATTTCCCCACAGCCATTCACCATTTAGTCTGTAGTTAATTTATCATCCTAAACTTGTACTTAATCTCTATGTTTAGCAGTTCTATTGAAAAATAATATTATAAGATTTACATAATAGTTAACAGAATTACTTTGCAATATTCTTGTAGTATAAACTTAGTTTAACCAAAGCACAGAAGTGACGGAACAGCTTAGGAAACTTTCATTCTAAATTTCAAAACATTGTAATAATTACAAAACAATGTGCGCAACGTAAGCTTATAAGCATATTCATATCATATTTACTAAACCAATGATTCATGAATAACCCACAAAAGGAAAATACAAGAAATAGTCAATCGCTAGTAATGGATCTACACCGCTGTCCGCTACGCCCCTTCCGTGTCCGGTCACGTAATGGAGAACTTCAAACTATCTCCGTCACTACCTGAAACTTTACTGAAACTTTGTTATAACCCATGTCTCAGAATTTTACTGTGGATTTGAATAATATTGGCTACCTATGTAATAGATGTAGTGTTTTTTTACTTGAATCATAACATACCTTCTTTATCATAATAACCGGCGAAGTTCGAATAGGACTCGCGCACGGAAATATCTGGATCAAAAATGACAACTAAATTTAGTTTGTTGTAAATGGATGTAAAGAGTTTCTAGATTTTAGAATATGCTGTTATAGATTTTTTTTTACGTGAGGGTAAATCCTCATGGATAATACCGGACTCCTACCGACTAAAAAGTCTCACGTATCTTGCCCAACAGCCTACGGTTGGGAGCCCCGGGTAAGCCCTCGGAAGGATATCCCAGGACTTTGCTGTAATAGATGCAACAGAAATACATAATCTGTGAAAACTTCAGATCTTTAGCTATCACGGTTTCTGAGATATATCGTCGTGACAGGCAAATGAAAAGCAGAGTCTCAGTAAGTAAGGAACTCTAAAAAGAAAAAGTAAAGTCTTCGACCTCTAAGTTATATGAAAATAACTTAAACCGTCGATATTTATAAGTTCAGTCAGTAATGAAAGGGCACTTCGATAGGTAATGGCCTAATACTTCCTATAGAATGTTCTGTGAGTAATACTGGCATTAAAAGCAATTACTATAACAACGCCTTTATGAATAACGTGAATAAATTGTGGTTCAAATGACTTTAATGTGTTATAACCACTTTTATTGTATCAAAATGTAATGTAGGTATTGATCGCGTAATGGTCTTAATAGCTTTGCGTAGCTTTTGAATGGGTAATGTTATTGAAGACTGAATATTATGTTAATGTTGGCTGCTTATAAACGGCCAGAAGTGATATGTTCAAAGAATCTGAACATTAAAATACCCCCGATCCCAAGATTGTTCTAAAATCCGTAATCATGGTATTCATTCCGTAGTCTTTTTGAAGAGTTGTGTACTTTATGCATCAGCTAGTTTCAGGTATCTATGACGTGGAAATACCATCGATGGAACAGTATGCCATGTTTCAGATGAATCGGATCTGTGAATTTTAATAAGACAAACAAACATACATACAAATACACGCGTAAATTACATTCTTTTTCTAAATTTGTCTGGACCATCACTCTGTTTTTCTATTTTCCTTTTTAATTCATAACATTTTTTTAAATCAACGTTATGTCAACCTATGCTAAATGTTTGAAACTGAAAATGTGCTGCATAGACAGAATATCGTGAAGTACGTAACTCATCTCATGTATCCCAACTTATTCGCTTTATTTTACCAAAATTTGACTCCTTATTTTTTTTTTATTGTTGAAGAAGGCTTACATACTAATAACATACATGGATACTTAAATGTGGTAAAAATGTTGCTAATATCAAGCCTCCATAGATAGGCAATAATAACATTAAATAGTCTTTTGATAAAGAAGAAAAGAAAAACTATTTAAACTATGCTACACCTAGATGACATTTACATGGCATAACATGCATAAAATTCTAACCCCCATATTCATAATCGTTTATTAAACCTATTTTAGTTAAAACACATTTTAAGTCTATTGCTGTCTCTAACCATACTCTGTCATTGGTTAGAGACAGCAATAGACTTAAAGTGTGTTTTAACTAAAATAGGTTTAATAAACAATTATGAATAAGGGGGTTAATCTATAGTTAGTTTATACAAATCTACACATTATATTACACATATCAACTATCATTTTAATTATTCTTATACAGTTTCTGTGTTTTTACGCATTTGAGAAAACAAGAATAATATAAAAATCATGATGAATTAGTAGTAAAGCAGCTCTGAGGTCTGCTCTCCATTAAAGCAAACTACTTACCAGAGGCTAAAAGCAGTATTCTAGAAAAAATAACCATAAAAATGTATAAATAAGATACAAAATGAAGTTTCTGAATATGAAGCAAAATGTATGCAGCTTTTAATCATAACTGCTTCAAAGTGCAGCTATTGCAGCGAAATTTCCGCTCAGTAGGACATTCGCTGTATTCTAGGAAGTTCCATCAAGACTGTCCATGTGGGAACTACAGAGCAGTTCGGTAAAATCTCGCATAGTTTGAAATGGTTTTGCAATGAAAATACTGCAGCTACTTCGATAACTTGCCAACATAAAACCGTTTTTTTATACGACATAGAAATGAAATCCTTTGTAGGTTTTTAACATAAAGTTTTTATGGGTTTCAGTGCGTGTAATACAATTTAAAAAAATGTTTAGTACACGGCGCGGCGTGCTTTTAGATCAACATGCAGTAAGATCGCCCTTATCTGCTTCCTTGCTATTCCATTTCCAAAGAATAACTTAGGAACTAACACCTAATCTCTCGTCTCGTAACGACATTATCTGGCTTCCTTTAAACAAACAAACAAACAACAAATTCATATCTTTATTGCCAACCAAGTGTACATAATTATACAGGTAAATATAAATTGTCACAACCTTAAACAAAATAATATATTGAATTCACAAACAGGTAGTATTTCGATATTAATCTGTATACACCTCATTGGCACAAATGCTTCAGTGCGTTTGACAGTTTCAATATCAATGGTTAAATTAATTTGCAGGATTGTTAATTAAACTCAAATATTCAATTATTTGCGGAATTTCGGGTTGCATTGGAGCACATCAAGAATGATCTTGGTTAAATAAATTAAAGCTACGCCGTATTTTTTAAATCAATTATACCATATGAAACTTCTCGACATTAAGGTCTCATTTCTGTGTTATATTTTTTTTTAAAGATTTTGTTTAAAATTTTGCATTCAACTCCAACATAATAAACTCATAGGCGAAAACTATGTTTTGTTTTAAACAATATTATAATTTTTTTTAATTTTTTTTTTTTTATAATAAGTGTATTCAAATTCACTTTTAAATATTACAATCTAGCTTATGGGCTAATAAGTAATTTTACTTTGACTTAAACTTCTAAAATGAAAATACTTATTCTAAGAAGATAATCCATTGATTTTTCTTAGAGTCTGTTAAGTTTACGTACACATTGTTCTTGTGTTCTACACTAAACGACTAAAGTCACTTATCGCGTTCACATAGCACTACACTAACTCAAAGGGTTTAGTTCTTTTGAGTCTTCTTTTTAAGTCTGTCCAATCGAGGAGTTGGATTGCCTCAGGATTGTCATGATAGTGAAGTCTCTTTTCGTGAGCTTCTGCGAAACGTTGAATAATTTTGTCGACGGACTCCACTTGAAGGTCCCGATGGAGATCGTCATTTCGGATATACCAAGGTGCATTAACTATACTTCTTAGCACTTTATTTTGAAAACGCTGGATAATGTTTTTGTTGCTTTGTTTAGTGCAGCCCCACAGCTGTACACCATATGTCCATACGGGCATCAGGACTTGCTTATACAGTAAAAGTTTGTTTGGTATTGACAGGCTTGATTTTTTTCCAAGCAGCCAATTCATTTCGCTGTAACGTATATCTAATTCTTGCCGTTTTTTCTTAATGTGCGCTTTCCAACGTAGCTTCACATCAAGCGTCATGCCAAGATATTTCGCTGTATTACCATATGGAACAAGCTTATTGTTGATGAGTATTGGGTAGTACTGGGGTGCTTTGTTTGTAAAATCTATGTGAGTTGATTTTGATTCATTTAAGTTGATGCGCCATTTTTTAGTCCATTTAAAAACTTTTGTCACAGCTATTTGTGCGTTAATCACGGCTTCCTTATGGGTACTTCCGGTAGACATTATGGCAGTGTCATCGGCGAAGGTTGCAATGGTGCTGTTTTCTGGTACTGGAATGTCGCATGTGTATAGTAGGTACAGGACCGGCCCTATCACACTTCCCTGCGGGATTCCAGCTTTTATTTCCTTGAGTTCAGAATAACCATTTGCATGCCTTACCCTAAACTTTCTCTCGGATATATAAGATTCTAAGATTGCTACAAACTGTGCAGGCAGCATGGAGCTTAATTTATGTATCAGACCTTTATGCCAGACTCTGTCAAATGCCTGCGCAACATCTAGGAACACAGAGGAGCAAACTTTATTCTCTTCTAATGCATTTTCAATTATTTTTGTAATCCTATGTACTTGATCTATTGTTGAGTGTTTCTCCCTAAAGCCAAACTGGTGATTAGGGATAAGAGCTCTTTGATCAAGTATAGGTTTCATTCTTTTTAGCAAAAGCTTTTCGAATAGTTTAGAGATTACAGGTAACAAGGAGATTGGCCTATATGATGTCGGTTCATGAGGTGGTTTCCCTGGCTTTGCTATCATGATGACTTCAGCTACTTTCCAAACAGCTGGAAGATATTTTAATCTAATAGATGCATTAAACAGATACGTTAATTTCACCAGCGCTTTCCGTGGCAGATGTTGTAGTACTTGGCCTGTAATAAGGTCGTAACCTGGCGCTTTTTTGATGTTCATATTTTTTCTTATTTCGAATGCTACTTCTTTTGGTGTTACTAATTTTATTTCAGTCGAATCTTGTTGGTGTTCTTGGTATGGCAACTCTTCTGACAGCCCTTCATTTGGTCGAAATATTGTTTCTAAATGTAGCGCAAACCTTTTTGCCTTTTGTTCATTACTTACTGCCCATTTACCATTTAATTCCCTAATTGGAGGAATGGGCGCAATTGGAGCTCTGTATTTCTTCATCGCCTTCCAGAGGGAGTAATTGCTGGTGCGGTCACCGGACAACCTCTCTAATGATTTGGCAATTGAATCATCTTTGTAACTTTGGATAGTTCTTGTCAATATTTTTGTTAAGTGATTTAATATATTTTTATCGGTAGGTGATCTTGTGTAGTGCCATTTCTTTCTCTGTCTCCTTTTCTCGACAATTAGGTCAAGGATTTCTTTGGGATATGTGTTACCCTTGCTCCTTATCATAATTTCGGGTGTATTACGCCATGCTGACTGCTGGATGTCGGAAGTAAATTTGTTCACTTCGTAGTCTAGTTGGTCAGCATTTCGCAGGGGCACTTTGAGTTCGATTTTAGCTTCTAAATCCGATTGAAAACTTACCCAGTCGGTTTTTATGTTGACCAAGGTGGGGTAGGTTTCTCTGAGAAGGACATTTTCGCCAAGGGTTAAGGTTATGGGAGAGTGATCCGAATTCATGTCAAACCCTTCTTCAATGGCCATATAAGCCGACGAAATATTTTTAAAAAGAAAAAAGTCTATCAAGTCTGGGATTCGTCCTATATCCGTAGGCCAATAGGTCGGTTTCCCAGTAGATATTACTTCGCATTGGATTTCATTCATAGCACTTTTTAGCTCTCTTCCTTTGGTGGAGGTTAATCTGGAACCCCAGTATGTATTTTTGGCATTAAAATCACCACCGAGTATAAATCGATTACCGAGCTTATTCAGAAAAGTGACGTATTGCTCTTGTTTTAATTTATATCTCGGAGGACAATATATGGCAGCTACTGTCAGTGTATATCGCTTGGTTTCAATGCATACCGAAACGGCTTGAATATCACACTCTTCGTGAGTCATGGACGGATAGTGAGAGATATTTTCTTTTATTATCACAGTGCTACCTCCGTTTGCATTATTATATGGATGGATAGCATGATATGATTTATATCCATTTAACTTAATGTAGGACTCTTTCGTACAATGTGATTCTGATATCAAACACACATCTATATTTTCTTTATCTAGGACTACTTGCAACTCATGACGACGTTTGAGCAGTCCATTTGCATTCCAAGTCATGATTTTTAAGACTTTATTCATACACGTTGATTAAAAGTAGCTCTTTTAGTGCTATTTTCAATTTTTTTAAGGCGTTCGTCAAACGTGATCATAAGGTTTAATACCTGATTTAATTTGCCTTCAATTTCCGTGTTTACATTGCGATGATTCACATTGCTATTACGTGTAATATGTGCATACGTAGCGTTTTCGCGCTTGCTTTTGCTAGATGCGCAAGGTTGCGATGCAGCCGTGACCTTATTAGGTTTTGACGTGTTTGAATCGCTAGTCTGATTCTGCAAAAGACTTTTCTTCTGAATATTTTTATTTTTAAAATTCTGTAGTTCTTTAGCAACCATACATCCCCTATAGTTAGCAGGGTGCGGTTCGCCACAATGCACACATTTTGGCTTGTCAGTTGCTGGCTTCTGGCAATCTTTCGTTAGGTGCTTGCCTACACATTTAACGCAACGCGGCTCCTTACGGCAATATTTTTGCGTATGACCGTAAGCTTGACACCTTTTGCATTGCGGTATCAATTTAGGAGTCTTTAGAGGGTGTATTTCCACTTTACATCCTAGAATACTGCTGATTTTGTAGATATTCTGAATATCTTCTTCTTTACTGAATGTGAGCATGAATAAGTTCAGTGGCTCCTTGTTGTTCCACTTAAGTTTATTCACTGCTGCTTCAATTTTATACCCCTTGTGGTGAAGGTCCTCAACAATTCTTTTGGGGTCACAAGTGTGGTGCAGTTTTTTAGCAACTACACGAATGGGCCGATCTTGTTTATTTTCATATGAATGCCATAAACAATTATTGGAGGAAAGGTGTTTGGTGATTAACCTGTAACCTTCCTCGTTAGTGGCATTCACTTTAACAGTATTCCCGCTTAACATTTTCACTGTAAATGGGTCACCTGATAACCCTTCTACCAAAAAATCGTAAAATTTTTGGTAGTTTTGGACACCATCCACTATTATTGGTGGTGGCAAAGGGGTCCTTTTTTGTTTTATTTGAGGCGCATCCTCGCAGTCAGAAGCTGATTTGGGCGGGGGTGAGGGAGATGTGTTCATTTTCCTTTTTTTTCTGTTTTTCACACGAACCCACTCCGTTTCTTTCGCTAAATCTTCCTCATCCGTGCAGTATTCCACACACTTTGAGGAAGAACTTTCGGTTGCCTCTTTCGTAACAGGTTGAGGGGTTTGCTTCTGTTGAATCAGTTCCTCGAATTGAGCCATAAGGCACCGGAGTTGCTCTTTCAGGTCTTGAACCTGTTGTTGCAGTTCTTCATTAGCTGCTTTTTCGTTGCGGTAATAGGAATACAGCAGATGTTCATTTTCCGTTTTTAACTTAATACAAGGAGATGAAGCCATCTCGAGCACGTTCTTTGTACACTTTGTTAGCGTCACACGCGGAAGTAGGTCATGATGACTACGCACTGCCGACAGTGGGCACTGGCAGCGGCGCGGGCGGCGCTACCGATGCACTTTTATCACGCGCGGACAGATATTTGTGTTGCGTTCAACACGTCTGCTCTGTTTGGAGGCACAAGACTCTATGCAATATTATAATAACAATCTGTTTGAGGTCGGTTTGAAGAATATTAAAGACACTCTTTGAGACATTTTTGCCCCTCACTGTCCAAACCAGACGAGAGCCAAATGACAGACAAGACAAATTGTACGACCCACAATGTTGTGACTTCGCTAATTTATTTTACTCTGGTATATTTTGCTATGATGAACCAGAAGGGGCTAATGACGGAATAATAGCTGTTGAGAATTTTAAACGTTTTGAGTCAACGCAATTAATGGTTTCTGAGTACGGTTTTTTTATTTCCTTGTACTCTATTGTTTTGTGGTTTTGGAGATTTGGATTCTGTTAAATAATTGAATATTTAATAATTTCTATATTTTTTCTATTTGAGAGATTTTTAACGATTGAAAATCACAACCGTTGGCATGACAACGTACCATACACTAATCCTTCTCTAGCGTTAAGAGCTACGGATTCTCTACAGCCTCGCCTAAGTGTTCTAGTGTTATCCCGCTTCTTTGAAGATTTGTGAGGTAAAATTCTTGACTCCATTGAGCTTCAGAAACGCAACGAAACCAGCGGAAATTCTATATTTTGTAATCACTTTTTAAGAGAATGGTCAGACGACAGTTCATGAAGTTCAAATATGACAGTTAAGTTTGGAAAACAAATACTGTGGGTATTTGTTTTCCAAAATTTATTTGTATATCTGCCTAAAAACATTAGATAGCATAGTCGAGTACACTGTAGCTCTTTTACAGACATTATAGGTACCCAAGATATTATGAGGTGGTATGCACTCTATAATAAATTTTATCACCCGAGAGCAAGCACCCATCTCTCCTAACATGAATAATGGACTCGGTTCGGCCTTTCATCGTATTCAAATGCGATAAAGTTGTTATTTTTCTTTGGACTCTTGCCCTGCAATTGGACATTTCATATTTTGCGTATGAAAATCTTTGTTTCAGTAGATACTCATGCTTTTATTGCGATTAGTCATTATTGTCATGTTGTTTTATTAGTTTTATGGGATCAGCCGATTATTCCCAGTTGTTCCGTTGAAGTAGTTCCGTGGCGGAACTAGTGAGACTTTTTTTCCCAGTTGTCCCGCGGAACAAAGCATCAATAATTCAGTTCCCATTAGTTCCGCGGAACAAAGTAGAAATGAAATAATAATAAATTCATTCCCAGTAGTTCCGCGGAACAAAGCATAAATTAAAAACGAATTAATCAAGTCCCAGTAGTCCCGCGGGAGAAAGCATTTCTTACATACGAATATTTTATGTTCCCATTAGTTACCTACGGTGTCTTACGGCTATTTTCTCATACAATTAAAAAAAATGAAGATTGACAAAACAAATGAAGATCGGTACAACAAATGAAGACTGACAAAACAAATGAAGATCGACAAAACAAATGAAGATTGACGAAACAAACGAAGATCGATGAAACAAATGAAGATCAATGAAACAAATGAAGATCAACAAAACAAATGACGGTTGGAAAAACAAATGACGATCGAAAAAAAAATTATGCAGATCAATAAAACAAAAGACTATAACCAAGTCGATAAGGTCGAAAGTTTCTTGCAGCCATATTTTGTAAGTGCGATTACTATTCAAAAAATAGGTGCAAGCAATTCTCTCTCTCTCTTGAATGGTTATCGCATCTAGATTACAAAATAGGTCCATGCCAATTTCGACCTTATGAGCATGCATAATATCTATTTATTTTTTATATATTCGTGATCAGTGATGTCTATAAACGCCTAAAAGCACATTTTTAAATAAGTGCCATTAAGATCGAGAATTGCTTGCACCTATTTTTTTTAATGCTAATCGCATTTTGATTACAAAACATGGCTGCAAGTAACTTTTGACCTTATCAATTTGCTTATAGTCTTTTGTTTTATTGATCTGCATTATGTTTTTCGATCGTTATTTGTTTTTCCAACTGTCATTTGTTTTGCTGATCTTCATTTGTTTCGGCGATCTTCATTTTCTTTTGTCGATCTTCATTTGTTTTTGTAGATCTTTATTTGTTTTGAAAATTACTTAACTTCTTTATACTTTTAAACTAGATGTTCTTCGTATAATGGATCTTTTTCCACTCGCATGTCCTAAAAGATCCATATTCATAAAAAATAAAATACTTTAAGGCTTTAAGATATTAAAGTGGACATAATATAATGTCCATAAAGATCCATGATAGTTCCGCTACGGAACTATTGGGAATAGAAAAGTCTCACTAGTTCCGCTACGGAACTACTGAGAATAGAAAAGTCTCACTAGTTCCGCCACGGAACTACTGGGAATAAAAATGTCCCAGTAGTTCCGTGGTGCGGAACTACTGGGAAAAAAAAGTCTCACTAGTTCCGCCACGGAACTATTGGGACAAAAAGTCTCACTAGTTCCGTCGCGGAACAACTGCCGCGGAACTACTGGGAATCGGCCGGATCAGCTAGGTATATATTGGATCAAATTAAGTTTTTAATTGACCAGTGTACCATAGAGAAAAAGAAATCTAGCAAAAATATTGAAGAAATAGTTACCTATTGGTTTTGTTTTGTAAGAGTTACTTTTCATAATCAAGGAAATATTTTATGCCTCGGCGCCATCTTTCCTATTACGGATTTTAGATTTTCTTAAGGCTTATTACAAAGAATTAAAAAATAAAGTTCAAAGAAAAGTATAAGTTGAGCAATAAAACATGAAAATCTTCGTATTTTACGTCTCATTCGAGCCATTACCATCAAACCACAACGAACAGAAACCACAAACATATTGCAAAGTAACGCCACACGGACCAAACCCTCGCGATGTTATGATAGACTGAGATCATCGCAGCTCGCTGAACTGGAAGAGCAGATAGATAGTTACTATAGACAGTTGGTAGGATTGAGGCTAAACGGCATTAGAAATGTATATATATGTTGAGGTCAGCAGTCATATTATTATCAGAGTCAAAAGTAAATATCCTGGAACATCCTTCCGAGGGCTGACCCGGGGCTGCCACCCACAGTTAGTGGTAGGGCAAGGTGGGGTTTTAGTCTGGCATGCAATCTGTGAGAGATTTCCACACGTAAAAAAAGGGTCGAAAGTCAATAACAATAGTCTTTTGAACTGTAGAACGCGAAATTATATCCCGACAAAGAAGTAACAGAATCTACTTTTATAATTTTCTAAGTTTTAGGCATTAAAATCCCTAAATGTCTAGTAATTTTGGGTATATTCTAAGTGCCCCTTTTAAAATAGAATACTTTGTAGTAAATGTACATTTTATTGTTATAGACCATACATAGACCTTACTGCTATAATTTTCTGTAGCACTACTATCTTAGTGCAAACAAAGGAATGTTACTATTTATAACGTCGCTGTATTATGAGCCTCTTTGTTTCAGATGCAATGTAGAATGTTCGTTATGCAGTTGACAACTGCCCCGTGGAACTTGCCAGAATCTGACTGACCATTCACTCTAATGAACTGCTTGTGAACACGAGATAAGTAAAGTTTGCAGTGTTGAATATTTCACGGTAACTGAATGCCTTAGATACAGCCGTCTAAGTGCGTTCCTTTTCAAAAAATTACAAATAATCACGTTTGTTGCCTGAGTTGCCCCCTTATTTTCTTTTTCTGTTTTTACTATTTTTGTTATAGCGGCAACAGAAATCATCATCAATCAATACATAATAATACAATCGTAACAGGTCGCTGTCTGTACATGGAAGATAAATAAGAAAAAATATTATAGGGGGATTTATGAACGCAATAGAACCCAAAACAATGATTTTTAGAATTTTTGTCTGTTTGTCTGTATGTCTGTATCGATTCTGTTTGTCTGTACGTTTGTGCACGCTAATCGCAGTAACCGCTTAACCGATTGCAATGCGGTTTTCGTTTTTGTGTTTAGGTTTGCTTCACCTAACGTTTACTGTTTATTTCATGTCAATCGGTTTATAAATAAAAAAGTAATATCACTTTAAAGAATCATACGAATCTAAAAATGACAATACATCTTCTTATATATAAAAATGAATGGCAAAATGTGTTGGTAAGCGCATAACTTCAGAACGGGTGGACCGATTTCACTAATTCTTTTTTTGTTGTGTAAGGTATTGTCAGGAGAAGGTTCTTATGGAAGAAAAAATATTGCATTCCCACGGGAACGGGAACTACGCGGGTGAAACCGTGTGACGTCCTCTAGTATGAATCTAAAATTGGGTAAGTCTTATGTAACTGGCGTGTTGGCTTAGATTAAGTCTATTTTAAAACAATTTAGTCGCGACATTTTAAAATCGCGACATTAAAAAAAAGACCAGAAAAGCGCAACATTTTAAAATAGCCTTAATCATTGAGCTCTTTTATGATTAAGCAAACAGGGCAGTTTCACACGCTGCTTGATGAGTTTTAAGAAGAAATACCTCTCTTTCATACACCTTATGTGACGTAAACAAAGTTGCGGGGTCAGCTAGTACATCCTATTTATGAAAATTTCAACTGTGTAGCTTTCGCAGTTGCTTATATACCCACAGCCTGGTGACAGACAGTTTCACACGCTGCTTGATGAGTTTTAAGAAGAAATACCTCTCTTTCATACACCTTATGTGACGTAAACGAAGTTGCGGGGTCAGCTAGTACATCCTATTTATGAAAATTTCAACTGTGTAGCTTTCGCAGTTGCTTATATACCCACAGCCTGGTGACAGACAGACAAACGGAGCGCGGAGTCTCAGTAAGTACTATAATTCTTCTACCCTTTGGGTACAGAACCCGAATAAGGTTTAGAAGTTTAAGGAGTTTCTATTACTTTGGAGCCTGGGAGCTGGACAGATTACCTTGAAAAAGCAAATTTTATTCAGTTTCTCTCGTAAAGTTAGATGCGCATGCTGTCTGACCTCTTCTTCGTTAAAAGTGTGCTAACGGAACGGGTTGTTTATAAAAATGTACCTTTTTTATGTTAGGGGAAAATTCTCATGGATATTATGCCGGACTCCTACCGACTAAAAACCTCACGTAACGCCCAGCAGCCTAATGGTTGGGAGCCCCGGGTAAGCCCTCGGAAGGATGTCCCAGGACTTCCAACAGACCTACAGCCGCCACTGCGGCTTCGCCCAGGGGGTGGTTCGGGTGCTATCCCGCGTCTTTGGGGGGTTTCGGGCGTGATCCCGCTTCTAAGGCTGGGCGTGCGTGAGTTCCTCACGTCACGCTGCCGTCATGGGCCTGCTTCTGTAAGGATGGTGAGCAGCGCTCTCACTGTCCTCAGGCCCCCGGTCATGGAGGCCGATAGTTCTCGGCGAAGACACGTCAGCGGCGCCTAGGCCGCCGACTGCGGAACTCGGGTGGGAGAGTTCTCTCCCGTACCCGCCCCGCCGCCTCCTTCACGAGCATGACCTACTCGCAGAAAGAGGCAGCGCAGTCTCACTTACTCCCGCTGGAGATTATGGCTCGCACCATGGTCTCGAGCGAGAGAGTGTCCACAGCCAGACCCACTACGAGGACTTGACGCTGTTGCGCCCACGCCGCGCACTCCACTAGCGTGTATGGAGCGCTGTGTCATCGCTGCGGTACTCGCAGTGCTGACACTTAGCCTTGGTTCCCCGGTGTCTTCGCCACAGATACCTACCGAAGCTACCTTGCCCGGTAAGTATCTGTGACTACCGGTAGGAGAAAGCACCGTGTCTTCTCTCCAGCCATTCATCCATGACCGGTCTGACGGCCGCGATTGTGACAAATCCCCCCTTTGGTTGTCAAAATGTACCTTGTTAATAGTAATACGTTTTCTATAAAAAAATAGGTAGGTATAACATTATAATTACTAGATTTAAAGATGAGGAAAGAATTTTCAGTTAGTCAATATATTAATGTTCTCATTTTTCGTATTTTATAATAATTAAGAAATAATTTTCTACCCACGAAGATATTTATAATTGTCTAGCCCAATTCCTATCTTATAATCTCCGGAAACATTATTCAAAATGGAAATTTCCGCCTACATAAATCAATATGTAGAAAAGTCCTGTCTAACGAGTCTTTGTTACTGGTACATTCGAACACAGCAGTGCGTATTTCATTCACAGTTCTGTCCTTTCGTATTAATTCATGCGTAAATGCCAACGAGGAGAAAATGGAGCGGTACTCAAAAAATGTCTGATTATCTTTTGTTTTTTTTTGGACTTGGACTCCAAATTTAATTTCTCGCGTGTGTGTATAAAGCATACTGGATGGTTTTCATTTCTTTTTTATTTTATTTTGTCTCAGTACTTTTTTGTGTAAAAATCTATTGAAAAATTGCAAATTTTGTTATCCGCATATGCTAAATTGATCGTAAAACTATGTAATAATATTATATAATCTTGTTAATTTCACAGTGATGGTAACATAAAAGCGAGGTATGACTACCAATATTAGACTTCGTTAAATAGTTTAGGCTACTAATACATCTGCCTTATTTAATTCAATTAATTGAAATAACAATAATATTTTACGTGAATTTTTAGTGATATATGTTTTAAGTCTTCCCCAATTCGCTAGATGTCGCCATAACTTTTAATTTAGCAAGCGACATCATTTTGGCGAGCAAAATAAAAAATATATCTATTAAAATTTATTACTTTCCATTACAGAAACATTAAGTTTGGGAAGAAGCTTTGTCTTATCACCCAAACACAGGAAAAAATCTAAATAAGTTATTAAAAGAAAATTGATTACGTTTATGACACTATAAAATAAATTGTCAAAATTATAAAAACTTTGTAACTTCGGTTGAAATCTGTCAACATTATTTGATTATAATATTATATCTCTCTTGACCTAGATCACGTATCTAAAGCTATTCATTAGTCCTAATTCAGAAGATAACAACCAAATTCATGTCCCGGCGCATCTATATTGGCTGTTCAATTTGAATGTTTGGCGACAAGCCAGGTCAAGCGTGCTCAATAACTAGCTAAATATTATGCTGCTGTTACTATGCAAACTGACGCTGTTTAGTGGTTGCTTAACTGCTGTGTAAGTTCCTCTTGTCTTGTTTGAGGCTGTACTATTGGTATGTACTACCTAGTCGTCGGTGTTGGTTATATCTAACATAATAATCTTTACGCCAATTTGGAGAACTTACGGGCCGCTTTAAAAATATCAACCAGAGCTCTGACCGTTTTAACATGATATTAATTTGGCGTCAGGTCTGGCTTCCTTTGGGGAAAAGCCGTGACATAATTGTGAATATATATAGTAGTATGTTGCAGTAAATAAAACTGAACGACTGAGTACCTATTTACCTATAAATCAATTTCATTACATTGACGATATATACACTGTCGATAATGAAAGCAATCAAGCAAGCAATGAAATTGCCCGTATTAGTTGTTCAGCAAACAAGCACAGATCACTTGTTCTAAGCCATCCCTTTTTGCCGTTGCCTAATGTGCAAACAAATGCGTGCAAAATGAACCACATAAAATCGTGACATGAAATTAATTGTTTCAAAGCCCTCTCGTTTCCTCGATGATGTTCAGTAATCACATAAATAATGTAAGATCTTGTTTATTATGCGCTGTTCCTGAAGGTACTTTTTAATGTTTCAGTATAATTTCCCCTATGGGTACTTGTATAATAGAATTGTATAACAAATAACCGTGTCAAAATAACTGTGGCTATAGGATAGTTCTGTGAAGCATGTTCATGCTTTTAAGATGAAACAAAATACATAATTATTGTTTATGTACACGATAGTAAACTATGCTCTGACAGTAAAGTTATACATTCTAAAGACGGCAAAGTAAAAGTAACAGCTGAAAACAAGAACCTGGGATGCACAAGAATTAACTTCGGATCATCATTAAGGCTACAGTAAAGTCTTACACTCAGATGTCATTGATTAATTCGTTCATAAGTAACATAGACTGAAGAGTGCTGTACTTTTGTTACTCATGCACAGCTAAAATAGCATGCAAAGTTGCTACAGTCTTGTATAACTTATAGCTAAGGCACTGAATATACCTAAATGTTAAATTTAGAACCACATGGTGACAAATCGCGCTCATAAAGCAAATAAAGCAATGAATAATCAAGGTATGAATGTATCAATGAAATTACACGTTTTTCTAATGTTGTAATCAAGCAATGTATATTTTATAATATTTTTACAGGACTTTTTTTATTCTAAAGGGCAGCATCTTGAATTATGTAACGTCACAATAATTCTATTCTCAAGACAATCAATACAATGCTCTAGATGCGACCTCATAATCAATAGCACTAATGAGGAACATTTGCAAAAGCATAATGTATTTCATTACTCTCCCTTTATCTCTACCGCAGTCAGATATAAAGGTTTGACATCATTAGTGCGACACTAATCCAGTGAACTACATTACTGCAGACATCGTTTTCATTTGTGAAAAAACGGTGTACTGCGTGTGTGAATGGAAATAAAACTAGGGCACGCAGTAATTCTATGATGCGTAGTACCCCAGTCTCCCGCTCCCCGTAATAGCGAAGGGGATGTCAAGTACTCCTTGAAAACGTATATTACGCTGTTTTGAGTAGTGCTAAGGTTTTTCTGTACACTCGTTAAGTCCTTTAACAATTAATAGTTGTGAATAATCATGATTCAAAGACATTCTTATAGATTTTTTTTAATTTGAAGACACTAATCTATTCATAGGTACTTGTCCGTCCTGGAATATCCTTCCGAGGGCTTACCCGGGGCTGTCAACCGTAGGCTGTTGGACATGAGGTTTTTTAGTCAGTAGGAGTCCGGCATAGCATTCATGAAGGATTTTCCCTCACGTTAAAAAAAAGAGAAACTTCTCCAATTCTCATGGTTTTAAGCAACATCATTTCTATTTTTTCTCACATAACAGGTGTTGAAGATATTTACCTCAAAGATATCTAAAAAAATACATCCACATTTACCTATAAAACTAGGAACATTCCACAAAATCCTCTGACCACAAATTAAGTCCTCGGGATTGTACGTTGTTTGGTGTGACAGACGGAAGCAGGACATTTCCTGACATGTGTCGTCATCATTTCATACAACCATCTGTTGTAAACACATGGGCCTTTATTTTTATTTATGATAGTGGCTGTTGACAGGTTAACTCAAGGGCTTTGCTGATATTTGGGGTATGGGCTGGGGGCTTTAAAGCCTTTTGTGAAATAGGCTTTCACTCACATCAACTACAAAACATTTTGGATATGAAGTAGGCAATATTTTTCTTAGAATTTAAATCGTCTTATGACAATAATTCACTGTAAAATTATTTTATTTCTTATTGAGCTCATTAACATTTTAATGTTGTTCAGTTCTTTAGTTGTACGTATGTATTTACTAGACGCTCGCTCGCTTCATAAGAGGCTTTATTTTCCACGGCCGATTCAAGAGTCTTTTATACTTACCTCAACAAAGGCTCGTCTACTTTGTTTATTATTATTTACCCAACACTATTTTTAAATTGGGCTAGACAGACTTCTAGCTTTTAAAAATTTCAAATTACATAGAACCGCTTTGGAAGTTTTAATTCACTATCGAGCCCGACAGACGTTGTTTTGAACATTGTTGATATAACGACAGTAGTGCCACTTACCAGGTTCAATTACATTTTCAAACCATCCACAATTTCATCTAAATGGGATAGGCAGAGTTAGGTGACAAACATAAACAAACACGTGTAAAGACGAATTATATGACGCATAAACTACATATATGCTTAACAATATAATTTCATTATTTTAAATATCAATACATTCAATTAGACATAACTGAAATCGTCCTACGTTATTGGCTACTGATTATATTCATTTTTATTCCAACGTAACTACTCAACAATTGAAAGCAGAAATCGGACCACTGACTCTCCTTGCATGTTACTCAAAGCAGTTCACCTTTAATAAGTTCGAGATCCGGCAGACTTCGATAAAACAAAGGTAGTCTAAAATACAAGCTACGTGGAATGGGCTCGTTAACTTTTCAATTTTCCGACTTCAGCTTCAGTTATAATTATATGACGTCAGTGTGGTTTTCCGCTATTATTATTTAGTTATGTTACGACCGTGGGTCACGGACAATGTTTTTCAATTGGCTTGAGCTAGATTGAGATTACAATGATATTATAACTTACGATAGTCATAACCGTAAGGATATAATCTTACTTCTCACTAATATTATGAATGCGAAATTTGTGAACGTGGATGTATAGATGTGTAAATGCTTTTTTGTTACTCTTTTACGCTCCAACAGCTTATTTTTTTCTTTAATCGGGATAGATGATCTTTAGTAATAACATAATTATAGGCTTTATTTAAATTTATTTTTTATCCCGAGAATTTGTTCACAAATTCTAAAACATAAACATAAAACGGGATCAGGAACTCAAGTCGCAAACCTCATTTAGTGTTTTAAAATTTAATTCTAATGACCAAGGTATGTGATTACTTAGTACTGTTTATACAGAGATAATAATTAGCCCTAGCGGAGGCTGACTAGTCTCATGGCGTCATAATAATTAGTCAAATAGTTTCACTTTTGCCGAAGGTCTAATGAGATCTAGTCAAGAGTCATCAGAAGGAAAACTGGTGATAGACATAATATCACACGGTTACTTCCTAGGCACCAAAATACAATTTAATTAGGGTACCGTACTCAAAGGCTAAAAACGAAACAGTCTGTCTGTCTGTCCGTCATGAGGCTGTATCTCAGGAACCGTGATAGCTAGAGAGCTGAAATTTCTACAGATGATGTTTTTCTGTTGCCGCTTTAACGACAAAGTACTTGCTATTTTACGAAGAAAATCGTGAAATTATTTCCACTAAATCTAATTAAACAGGAGTCTTTGTTAATAACAAAATGTACCTAATGCTTCTCTAATGTTTTATTTCTTAAACATCCAAGTTGTTTTCGTGTCTATTCAAAATATTTTGAGAACACGGTGTGTTGAATTTCAACTTGACTAAATCGAGTCTATTTCCTGCCTTAATTTTCTCGTTCAGAAGCCTCAGATAGAGATCAAAGTACAGTATCAAATTAATTAACGTAATATCTATTACATTACGTTGCTGTACATCAATATTAATTGTATTGTGAAAGTTACATCAACTAAATATAATTAAGTAGCGTTTGAGCTAAAATATTTGATTCACTCATAAGTGAACACGCTTGAAGTTATAATAAACCAATTATATTGCTTTTACTAACGACAAAATTGTTTAAAACTTACCCCCGTAGCTCCCGTTCCCATGGGAATACGATACTAAAAAAAATTAACAAAAAAAACCGACTTCAAACAAAAACTAAAAATTGAAAATTAAAAGTAACTTAGCACAAAATAATAGGTAGTAAATTTAGATTTATCTGATATTATTGAATGTAATACTGAAATCGGCGCCAAGTAAGACTAAGTATAGGTTTTTTATTTTTTTTGTTGACGCGGGGAACGCCTTTACGCGCCATTCGGACCGGGCTGGGAGTCCCACACACCATCCCAGCTGCAGAGGCAGCTGGGATGGTGTGTGGGACTCCCAGCCCGGTCCGGAATGGACCGTCCTACCCACTAAACCCCGCGGTGTTCCTCCTCACCCTTTAGCCGGGCCGAGGGATATCAAAAGATTATCCTCGTCGACCCGGCTAGGGGCACCCCGTTAATTCGGGGCTCTCCTCGGGGGAGCCAGAAGGGCGGCTCCCCAAAGCTCCCTAAGGAGCTGAAGACCACGCCTGTACCGCTCTCGAGCGCCCCTCTGTAATAGAGGAGACAGAGAGCGGCTGGCGCAGGCGTGCGCTAATGGGCACCCCCGGAACACGGGAAAGGTGCCCACCGCCATGTGACCGTTGGTGGGCGGGGTCCCCCGACCTTGCGCCCACGGTCAAGAAACAATCGGGGGCGCGCAGCGACTCCTCGCCGCGGCGTCCCCGAACTGCACGGCAGAGCGGGAGCATTATCGGTTACTCCCGCTCCCCCGCACAGTGCACCTCCCGCTTTGCCGCCATCACCTCGTCAACTGGCGAGGTGACAGCGGCCCAGCACTGTTGCCGCCGGTCGCGCCGTTATTTACGGCCGGCAGCCCGAACTGCATGGCAGGGCGGGAGCATTTACCCAAACTCCCGCCCCCCACGCTGTGCCTCTCCCACTTTGCCGCCATCATCTCGCAAAAAAATACAGGCGAATTAGAACCTCCTCCTTTTTTGGAAGTCGGTTAAAAATAGCCTATGTTTACCGGGGATAGTGTAGCTTCCCAACTGTGTATTTTTTTTAAATCGGTTCATTAGTTTCGGAGCCCATTCGTGCAAACAAACAAACAATCAAATCTTTCCTCTTTATAATATTAGTATAAATTTGTAATAAATAAGTTTGTCGATGAATTCATTTTCTGATAAATACTAACATCGCTGGCATGAGATATATAGTGTTTTCCATTGTTTTTTTTTTATTTTAGTTAAAATTGAAACCTACTACTTGTTTTAGGTTCTGTTATTTCTGTTTCAACCACTTCATATTTGCATTCTGGATATGACGCAGTTTAGCAATATTAATAAGGGATATTATCCATGTGTTATTTTGTGTTTCCGTTACAAGCACCATGATTTCGGAGAAAATGAAAAATGTGTAAGTATAAAAATAAAACAAGTACCTAATTCTAAAATAAATAAATGGTTTAAAAAACCCTAGAAAAATACGCTTTCATAATGCACGAAAAAACCAAAAATAAATTATGGATCGTTCAAGTTGGCTCTATTTCTGGGCTGAAGTGTAAACTATGTGCTTTTAGTTATAATATTTGATTGCAAAAGCGTGTGGCGCCGGAACAGGAAAGACTTTTCTGGCGGAAGCTGCATGATGTCTTGTCAGATTAAGGATAAGGTCACATTTATAAAAGCGTGTTTTTCTCGTGTTTTTAAACTATTAATTTACACTGTCACGCTTTTACATATCTAGTGTGACTTTTACTATTATTAATATCCTTTTAAATTTCGGAAATGTATTAACAATGATAGGCTTTAATTGAAATGCATAACATACTTACTTGTAAAGTAAAGTAGTTAATCACGTCTACGCATTTTCAACACCCACTTTTGCCAGTATTTCGTGACGCCCGCGTAATAGGAGCAACCCTATTACCGTTACGGATCTCTATTAGATAATTCATAGGTTGTAACATTTATATTGTATGTGTAGTATGGTCAAGTTTTCGGCTTGACAATCATCATTGAGCGTGTCAAAGCGCCTTATTCAATTCATTGTTTTTTTTGGCTTTGGCAACATCTCTCTGGTAAGGAGTCGATACCTAGTCGCTGGTTTTTTTTCGTTGTCAGACAGGAACTACAATATAAAACGGGTTTTGAAGGAATTTTCTGGTGGAGTGCATAGTCAGGGTATAAATAGCCCTGTCATGAGGTCACAAGCTCTCTTCTAACATCTAGCCAATACGATTCACATCTTGGTTAACGTTGAGCTCTGATGATTTAGCGCACCTCATGTGTTGCGAGGTTATAGTTTGACGCAGGCACTGTACAAACCTGAGGACTTGTTGAGGAATATAGCCTAGGTTCTACTTTCCTCACAAAGAATAAGTTTCTGTTTCAACCTACACCCGGGATACCGGTAAGTGTCATTTCTTGTTTGCAAAGCGGTTCGAATTTCGTCGGTCGCGATGTCAGTTATTTCATTTGTCGTTTACTTGTCATAACAGGGTTTTTTTTTACTACGGAGAAAGCGGCCCGTCCACGGTTGGCAGAGCCACATCCAAAGACACGTGGACTGCACGAGCGAGGGGTTTTGAGGGGAACCAGCCGCCTCCACGTGGCATTCTCGTGCTGTGCTGCTCTCAGCTTCACTCAAGGCCAGTAATTGTCACCCAATTATAAGCGTAGTTAGCTGCTTACCAGTTTTACCTGCTCACGCGGCAGTGGTCTATTGAGTAATATTAGTACCTAAGCCGTGACTATACTTCTGTGTACCTGTGATATTTGTGTCTATCAGTGAATAAGCTCTCTGTGTGTCTCTGTGTATCTCTGTGTTATATAAATATATGTGTGTACACCCTACCTGACTGTTTTCGTCAGAGCCCTGGCCTACCCTTGCACGCACACTGGAATCTCTGTAGTAAGGCGCCCTGGGAAAGAGTTCTCTGCATAGCTACCTCGCGCTAGTTGGTGAGTAACACTGATCATCACTGAGTTACAAATTGGCTCCCAACGTAGTGGCAAATCTCTGGGTCTACTCTGCGGTAGCCTCAGTCTAGTGTGTGTGCATAGGTGGTTACCTCTGGCGAAACCATCCTGGTGTATCGTCCGAGACGCTCCAGGACGTTAATTGGTGGTGCTAGCAGCTAAGCACAAAACCTTCCCTTTCGTCTTCTTCCAGCTTCCTACATCTTTGGCTGGAAAAGACACAAAATTCTAAATTCAAAAATTTAAAATAGCTGTGATTTTGGAAAAAACTTTTTGATTTTATTTGGCATACCCACTTCTTTTCTTATTGTGTTTCTTTTCTTTGTTATGTTCCTTTTTATGGTGCACACATATATTTATTGTAATATTATATTAGCATAGATTAATATATTACATATATTATTCTATAGCTTCACCTCTGTGTTAACTTAGTGAATTTCACTCTGTGTAATTATAAATTTTTTTTGAAGGTATGTTGATACCTTGTAATTTTAATTATTAACCTGAACTGTGTTCTCAGAAAATTTAGAAACTTTTCTCTCTTAGTATACCCTTAATCTTTGTTAAATTCTAAAAGTCAATTTGAAACATAATTACCTAACTTAGTACACTTTGTTGTAACTCAATTTACATTTTTACTTTGTAATTGATCCCTATCTGTGCCATTTTATCTTTATAATTGTTGTAAGTAAATTTTTACATAATGGCACAGATGAAAAAATATATTAATTATTTAAGAAAGGATGAACTTGCTAACGAGCTGTCCCACATGGGTATTTCAGTGGAACCGGAAACGACAGTGTCTGGCCTTCGGAGTGAGCTAAGAACGGCACACCGACTCGTCCGTCGAGGTAGCATCAAAGCCAGTGCTCCGGTACCCGCTGATGCATCGGCTGAGCTCTCAATCTGCCTCCCAAAGATCTCCGAGCTGGAGGAGGCTATTCAGTCAGGTGACATCTTCATTAATAAGGGTAGTCGTCTTAGGGTGTCTATCAGGGCCAACTACTTATTGAGTAGGTTAGCTCGTTGTGGTCTGGATTGCCCCGACCTGGTGGATATTCGTGGTAGGCTAGTGAAGATCATCGCTAGGACTGAACCCAGTAGTGATTCTGAATCCGAAGGTTCGGATGATGATGGTGAGGATCCTTCGGGTCGTGACCAGGTAGAATATACTTCACCAGTAGTGAGAGAGGACCGCTCGGTGCGAGCTAGTTCAAGTAGGAATAGTTCTACATGTAACATAGTGTATAAAGAACGTCCCCTTAACTTACGTTCATTTAATTTAAAATATGATGGTTCTACTTGTGTACGTGTGTTTTTAGAGAGATTAGAGGAACTTAGATGTGCTCGGGAGGTTACTAAGCCTAGACTCCTTATGGCTTTCTCCGACCTGTTGGATGGACCGGCTTTGTCTTGGTTCCGTACAAACAAAGCTAACTTCATCTCATATGAGGATCTTATTAGTGAGCTTAGAGATACCTTTGATATTCCTGATTATGATTACCGCCTCAGGAATGAGATAAGACAGCGTACACAAGCCCGCTCTGAGTCCTTGGTTAACTATATATGTACAATGCAAGCCATGTTCTCAAGGTTGTCATGTAAGATGCCCAGTGAGGAACAGCTGGACATTCTCATGCACAACATTAGACCTGACTACATGAAGGAACTGGCCTTGCATGATGTCAACTCTGTAGATGACTTGAGACGTTTGGGTAAGCGCTTGGAGCTTGCGCGTACTAGGGCAGACGCTTTCCATGAGCCTGCTCTTGACAAGTTTGAGATTACATCTGACTTACACCAGCTTAAGAACAAAGGTGTACAAAAGCCCGCTAAGCAGGTGTCTGCAGTGGAAACGCCGGTTACCCCCCACGATCGCAAATGCTTTCGTTGCGGCGGGGGCGGTCACACTGCATACAGCTGCACACAGTCAAGGGAGCTGGTGTGTTTCCGGTGTGGTCTCAAAGGAGTCAAGACCCCAGACTGCTCACACTGTACTAGCAAGTCAAAAATCGCGTAGGCCAGGGCCTTATTAGGAACTCTGTGCATTACTCTGTATCTGAGTCTATTTCTGATAAGGTCCTGTTTCCTAAACGGGATAGTGACATTAGACCGTATCTAGTTGTTAAGGTTTTAAATTTAAATGTCTTAGGCCTTCTAGATTCCGGTGCCTCCTGCTCTATATTAGGTAAGGGAGCGCACCGCATCTTCTTGGAACTGGGTTTTGATCTTGAGAGTATCAATCCTACTTTTCGTATTACAACTGCAGACAGCTCTCACTTGCAATGTCTGGGTTGTATCTCTTTGCCAATTGAGTACAATTCGGTTGTCCGAGTTGTCAAGTTCTATGTTGTCCCAGGCATAACCACCTCCATGATATTTGGTGTGGATTTCTGGCAACAATTTAAGTTAAGTGATAAGTTAATTTTACAAAATATCAGTCTTGATAGCTTTAGTGATAATAATCCTATAGAGTCTGTGTCCCTTAACGGTGGCCTCGAGGATTACAACAACTTGACTGCTAAACAAAGGTGTGTAATCAACGGGGTCATTGAGAAATTTGACTCATTGAACACGGATAAGGTGGGCTTAGGTCGGACCTCACTTGTACATCATGTCATTGACACTGGTGACAGCAAGCCGATAAAGCAGCGTTATTATCCGCTCTCTCCCCTTAAACAGAAGGCCCTGGAAGCCGAGTTGGACCGAATGCTGGAGATGGGAGTAGTGTCCCCGTCTCAGTCCGCGTGGAACTCTCCAGTGGTCATGGTGGAGAAGGCAAACGGTGACCTCAGATTGTGCTTGGACTCTCGCAAGCTGAACTCTGTGTCAAAGAGTGACGCCTACCCCTTACCCTATATCAATCAAATCTTGGACCACCTTAATAACGCTAAGTATTTAACTTCTGTAGATTTGAGTGCGGCTTACTGGCAGATTCCATTTGACTCACCCCAGTCTGCTGAGAAGACTGCTTTTACGGTTCCCCGGAGAGGATTATTCCAATACAATTCGATGTGCTTCGGTCTTGTCGGGGCTAGTGCCACGATGCAACGCCTGATGGACCGTCTGTTTGGCCCCGAGTTCGACAATAAGGTATTTGCGTTTCAGGACGACATAGTCTGTGTGTCCAGCACCTTTGAGGAGCATGTAGAGCTCTTAAATAGAGTCTATCAGCAACTCAAGGATGCTGGCCTAACTATCAACATGAAAAAATCTCACTTTTGTCGGAGTGAACTCAAATACCTGGGGTATTATGTGGACAAACATGGCCTACGGACAGACCCGGGTAAAGTTGAGGTTATCCTCAACTATCCCACCCCTTCTAACCCTAAGGAGGTTAAGAGATTTCTGGGAATGGCCGGCTGGTATCGTCGCTTTGTTAACAACTTCTCTAAGATTAGTAAACCTCTGTGCAAACTGACATCTAAAAACTTTAAGTTTGAATGGACCCCTGAGGCTGAACAGGCCTTTAACCTGCTAAAGTCAGCCTTGGTCTCTGCCCCTATATTAAAAATGCCTAACTTTGAGCTGCCCTTCCGCATTCTTAGTGACGCGTCAGCTTACTCAGTTGCTGCTGTACTGACACAAACTCACGATGGTGTTGAGCACCCTATCGCCTATTGTAGCCGTTCTCTCAACAAGAACGAGGTGAACTACAGCACAACTGAGCGAGAACTTCTGGCCGTGATTTTCGCTTTGGAACAATTTCGACAGTACGTCGAAGGCCAAAAATGTACGGTCGTCACGGACCATTCATCTCTTCTGTGGTTCCATAAACTAAAAAATCCCATGGGTCGTCTAGCACGTTGGAGCATGAGGCTCAGTCAATTCGATTTTGACATAGAGCATCGAAAAGGTAAAGACCACGTTGTACCTGATGCTCTGTCTCGTATCAAGATTGAGTCCCTCGATGCAGTACCCACTAAAGACCCGTGGTATGACCACACCATGAATAGTGTTCGGAAGAACCCGAGGAAGTCACCAAACTTTGACATTCGTGACAACCTTTTATATAGGTTAACTAAAAATAAATATTCTCTGACTTCAGACTTTGACTGGAAGCTGGTGGTACCTCAGTAGGATCGCTTGCCCCTGCTCTCTAAGTACCACGATGACACAATAAGTGCCCATGGTGGTGTTTGGAAGACACATAAAAGGTTAGCCCTAAATTATTACTGGCCCAAGATGTACGAGGACGTCAAAGAATATGTCGGGAATTGCGAAATCTGTAAGCAGTACAAACCCGTAAACACGTCTCGTCCCGGCCTAATGGGTAGCCCGAAGCGGGTTTCGAAGCCATTCGAAGCTATCTCTGTCGATCTGCTAGGTCCCTTTCCCACTTAGAGCAATAGAAACGTACACCTGATCGTGGTCTCCGACTACTTTAGCAAATATGTCATGTTGTGCCCTGTTCGGGTTGCCACAGGCGCTGTAGTCGCGAGATTTATAGAGAAGAGTGTATTTCTCGTGCACGGGGTCTGCAAGACTATTTACATGGATAATGGCCCTCAGTTTGTGAGTAAGCCATTTAAGGATCTGTTGGCTAGATACAATGTACCTAATATATATTATAACCCTAGGTATCATGCCCAAACTAATCAGGCGGAACGAGCTATTCGCAATGTGGTTCAAGCGATCTCATGCTATGTGAAGTCACAACACAAGTCTTGGGATCAGTTCTTGGTTGAGATACAGTGTGCTTTAAACACTGCAGTTAACGAAGCCACTCGTTTCACCCCTTACTTTTTGGTACATGGTAGGGAATTTATTGGAGATGGAGTGTTATACAGGCAGACAGATATCGCGTGCCATCCTACTTCAGTCTCTGTAGACGATCCATCAGCCTTCGGTGTCAAGCTGAGAGAAATACAACGCATTTACGACCAGGTGAGGAAACATTTGAACGCTGCCCACCAGCGTAATTAAAAGTATTACAACCTCAGAAAAAGGCATGTAGAGTTGAAAGTGGGACAGATAGTTTACAAACGCACGTTCTACCTGTCCAACAAGGCCAAGAATTTTACTTCTAAGCTAGCCCCTAAGTTCCTTAAATGTGTGGTGACTGCTAAACGATCCCCTTTAGTAAAAAGGCTATCAGATCTGGACGGTAAGGATCTTGGGGAGTACCATATCAAGGACATCCTGAAGTATCAGGAGGAGCCGTCTCCAATACCTAACGTAACTACATAGCACTGTTTCTCTAGTTTATTAAACCAGTGCTATGTGATCATTATGTAAGACTATTTAATCTTTTGTTTGTATTTCTATGTGTGTACGTGACTTCAAATTGTCACGTTGTAGTTTCTTCTATGCACTGCACCGAGCGTTTTCTCTCATTCGCTCTACAATATCCTGAGAGCTTGTGTAGTGTTAGGGTATCAGCAGCCAGTAAAGGGAGCATTCGCTTTCTATGAAGGGCATTAGACTCTAGTTACTAAGCCTATCCGGTACACGAGTCAGTGTCTAGTTAGGTGTATAGGAGGATCTTTCTTTGTTATTGTAATGGTAGCAGTCAGCTTGGGGTTGAAGGACCTAGCTGGTTGTCTTTGTTTATTAGTCAGTACTTTTCTGTTTTCTTTATTGGGTATTTCCAGCGTGTCATATCCGCAGGAAATACTATTAAGGGGGGGGGGGGGTGGTTGTAACATTTATATTGTATGTGTAGTATTGTCAAGTTTTCGGCTTGACAATCATCATTGAGCGTGTCAAAGCGCCTTATTCAATTCATTGTTTTTTTTTGGCTTTGGCAACATCTCTCTGGTAAGGAGTCGATACCTAGTCGCTGGTTTTTTTTCGTTGTCAGACAGGAACTACAATATAAAACGGGTTTTGAAGGAATTTTCTGGTGGAGTGCATAGTCAGGGTATAAATAGCCCTGCCATGAGGTCACAAGCTCTCTTCTAACATCTAGCCAATACGATTCACATCTTGGTTAACGTTGAGCTCTGATGATTTAGCGCACCTCATGTGTTGCGAGGTTATAGTTTGACGCAGGCACTGTACAAACCTGAGGACTTGTTGAGGAATATAGCCTAGGTTCTACTTTCCTCACAAAGAATAAGTTTCAGTTTCAACCTACACCCGGGATACCGGTAAGTGTCATTTCTTGTTTGCAAAGCGGTTCGAATTTCGTCGGTCGCGATGTCAGTTATTTCATTTGTCGTTTACTTGTCATAACAGGGTTTTTTTTTACTACGGAGAAAGCGGCCCGTCCACGGTTGGCAGAGCCACATCCAAAGACACGTGGACTGCACGAGCGAGGGGTTTTGAGGGGAACCAGCCGCCTCCACGTGGCATTCTCGTGCTGTGCTGCTCTCAGCTTCACTCAAGGCCAGTAATTGTCACCCAATTATAAGCGTAGTTAGCTGCTTACCAGTTTTACCTGCTCACGCGGCAGTGGTCTATTGAGTAATATTAGTACCTAAGCCGTGACTATACTTCTGTGTACCTGTGATATTTGTGTCTATCAGTGAATAAGCTCTCTGTGTGTCTCTGTGTATCTCTGTGTTATATAAATATATGTGTGTACACCCTACCTGACTGTTTTCGTCAGAGCCCTGGCCTACCCTTGCACGCACACTGGAATCTCTGTAGTAAGGCGCCCTGGGAAAGAGTTCTCTGCATAGCTACCTCGCGCTAGTTGGTGAGTAACACTGATCATCACTGTGTTACAAGGTAGGTCCTTAAAGTTTCGGCATTCTGAGATATTTAGTGCAATATGTAGTAATCATGTAATAAGAATACAAACGCATATATTATATCCCCAGGCGGGTTATCAAAGGTAACCAAAGATTATCTCGTTCTCGAACAAGAAATTTTACATTTTGCCTCTTTTAACGTTTTCCCCTCATGTATCTACTTAATTGCCTGAAAGAAGAGGCGTTCCCTTTGGCAGCATAAACGTTATGCTCTTGTATGACCTCGTGCAGCTTTTGCCAGGATTTTTATTATACACTCATTTGCAAAAAAAACGGGCGGTTTTGATTTTCATTCATCTTTAAAAAGATACAATACCAAAAAGGTTTCAATCGTTTGTACACGTTACTGGCCGGTTTTAAAAATGCCGTGGTATTTAAAAAAGTACGTTCTAAATTCAAATTTTCATTTGATGCTCATTTTTACAGAAAACCCCTTTTTATCCTACATTTTTGGCGCCAGTTCCAGAAGTTAACATCGACTTTCACGACTTTTATTCAATTTTTATCGATTAATTTCATATCCTTGACTGTCAAAGCTTTATTTATTGCTGTTTGGCTGTATCGAAATGCTGTATAAAGTGGTAAAAGCTAACAAAATTATCGCGCTGCTTGAAGAGGGTTGTAGCCAATGTTTCGTGGCTAGGAGACTAAATATTAGTCGCTCGACGGTCCAAAGGACCTGGCAGCGATATCAGGAGACTGGTTCCGTCGAGAGAAGGCCTGGTTCTGGAAGAAAACCATGTACCCAACCACGGGATGATCGTTTCCTTGTGAGTCACGCATTAAGAAATCGCAAATCTTCGTATGTGGATCTTAAGAACAACCTCCAAGAAGTAAAAAATGTGCATATTAGTCTATGGACGGTCAGGAGGAGGCTTCTCGCTGCCAATATACGCAGTCACCGCCCGGCCCGCGGCCCCAAATTACTCCGTGAGCACAGAGTTCACAGGCTTAGGTTCGCTAGAAATTGTGAATCATGGACTCAAGAAGATTGGAAAAGGGTTTTGTTCTCTGATGAAGCCAGGATATCTCTGTTTGGTGAAGATCGACGTCGGCGAGTGCTAAGAAGACAAGGAGAGCGCTTTGCAGATGCATGTTTCGAAGAAATCACACCTTATGGTGGGGGCTCTGTTATGTTTTGGGCAGGAATAAATTCAATGGAACGTACAGAGTTAGTCTTCATTGAAAACGGCTCACTGACTGGGCATCGATACATAACGGAAGTTCTAATTCCTCATGCACAACCCGCATTGGCCGCTCTAGGTCAAGACTCGATTTTTATGGACGACAATGCTCGCGCCCACCGATCCCGCGATGTTAATGCGTATGTGCAAGAGGTCGGCATTCGTCGTTTCGATTGGCCAGCTCGAAGTCCCGACCTCAATCCCATAGAACATATCTGGGACGTTCTAAAACGGCGTGTGAGATCAGTACACCCGACTCCGCAGACCATCAGAGAGCTGAAGAATGTGATTACTGCGGAGTGGGAACGTATTCCGCAAGCAAGTATCCGGGATATACTCGCTAGCATGCCCAGACGAATTCAAGCTGTGATTCTAGCTAGAGGGGGTCACACTCGATACTAAACATTTATCTGCTTTTACTTTATTAAAGAAAAACAAACAAAAAAAAATTTTTATTTTTACTTCATGAGCATATGCACTACTAGCGAACATACACTACTAGCGAGGTTTAGCATTATTTCCCATAAATTGTAACAAAATTTTATGAAATACTGATGAAAACGATTATTTTCTTATTAATTTACCAAATTGTGAGGATAAAACTACCTATAATTATCAAACAAAGCAATATTAACATTTGAAATGGTTCATTGCTTAGGTGCCCGTTTTTTTTACAAATGAGTGTATAAGGGTTAGTATTAATAGAAATTTGCTTACAAAGAAGTCTTTCTTGTTCTAGCGCCTCACGCTTTTACAATCAAATATTATAACTAAAAGCACATAATTTACACTTCAGCCCAGAAATAGACCCAACTTGAACGATCCCTAATTTATTTTTGGTTTTTTCGTGCATTATGAAAGCGTATTTTTCTAGGGTTTTTTAAACCATTTATTTATTTTATACTTTTAGTCACAACATTTATACCTTAACTAGCTGTTCCCTGCGGCTTCATCCGCGTAGAAGTCGTTATCGCATAAAATCATTACCGTTCTTTCGCGCAATCAGTTAAAAAGTAGCCTATGTACTTCCCTTAAACTCAAACTATTATAAAATAACAAATTTCATCAAAATCGGTCCAGTGGTTCAGGCGTGAAAACGTAACAGACAGACAGACAGAGTTACTTTCGCATTTATAATATTAGTAGAGATTTCTGTATTACATGGTGTTTTGTCTGAGTTCGACTAATGTGAAAATATTTCATTATTACTCTAATACATATACATTTTATGCAGGCAACTATGTCAATAATTACACTCAATATTAACTTCAATATATAAGAGGTTTGTTATAACCTTAAACCCTAATGGTGGTCAAAGTTCATTACACGACTTTTCTAACAAATCCAAACACAGCTATGATACGATGTTCAATCATGAAGTTACAGTTTATATTTTACGACTCCATCATCAGATCAGTTTGACAGTACCATATTATTGTATTGTTATCAGAACTAAAAACATCTGCCAATGTTCATGACGCTACGATCCTTGGAAGATGCTTAAATTAGTTACCAGAGATTTCATTGCATAGTTTTACAAGTCAATTAAAAAAAGGTTTGTTATAACCTTGAAACCTAAGCCTGGTCAAAGTTCATTACAAGACTTTTCTGACGAATCCAAAAACAGATATAATACGATATTCCATCATGAAGTTCCAGTGCATATCTTCCGGCTCCATCATCAGATCAGTTCGACAGTACTATATTATTGTATTCTCATCAGAACTACATACAGCTGCCAATTTTCATGAGGCTACGATCCTTGGAAGCTGGTTAAATTAGCTACCTTAGATTCCACTTTTTCCATCGAAGTTTCAGTGCCTATCTTCCGGCTCCATCATCATATCAGTTTGACAGTACCATATTATTGTATTGTCATCAGAATTACATACAGCTGCCAATATTCATGACCCTACGATCCTTGGAAGCTGGTTAAATTAGCTACCTTACATTCCACTTGCTTTCTGTGCCTATCTTCCGGCTCCATCATCATATCAGTTTGACAGTACCATATTATTGTATTGTCATCAGAACTACATACATCTGCCAATTTTCATGACGCTACGATCCTTGGAAGATGGTTAAATTAGTTTACTTAGATTCCATTACATTGTTAGTTACATACACGATGACCTAATAAAAGCGTATTAATAAGACCATGTCAAGTATTAGATACATTCGACAGGTACCATACCTTGCTACTGTGTCTAAATACCTATTGAGATAAGGTGGTAAACTGCAAATTCCCTCCTCAAACACTTGCTTAATTTGTAAGACCCGGCCATCACTTACATGAATGACCATCATGTGTGTAGCATTCTCGACCAGTCTCACAAAACAGTTTTATAACAATCAACTACAAGCACTTTACTGTATATCCTTCATCTCAATTCGGTAACGTGACTGTTGACTCATCCCGGGAGTTGTTTGTTCAGATTATTCGGCTCATCTGTGTTGGACGCCTGCATACAGCTTATTCAGCAGCCAGAAAGTTACTCTAGCCTGAAGTATGCGCGCATAGTATTAATATAAAGTGTCAGCTAATACCTCAGACTAGTGTGGAGTCACGCAGCTACGTCGACGTCAATTACGTTATAAAGCTTAGAGGTAATGTGTGTCAATTAGTTTTGATTTAATTTTGTCATAGATTTTAATGCAATGTGTATATGCAGAACTTTTGACAGAACTCAAATCGATATGATTTGAGGTTGAAATAATCTTATTAAAATAAATAAATAAATATTTGTGGACAATCTCACACAATATCATCTAGCCCAAATTAAGCTACTATAAGCTAGTGCTAATGTATGTAAATTATCAGTCATCTTGATCCCAACCTAGATGACTGATAGACATACTCATATATTTGTAAATACTTACATATTATACACAGAAAACACCCAAATTCCGAAACAAACATTTGTGGATTACACAAATATTTAGGAATCGAATCCAGGACCTCCAGCTCCGCAGGCGGTTACCTTACCGACTGCGCCACTGTGCCATCAAACATTTGCTGTTTGACTGCCTCTGTTGCGCAGTCGTTGTTTTGTGTCATCTCGATAATATTGACTGAAATTAGAAATGAAATATAAGGTTCTATTCTATCTTTTTTTATATCAGCAGTCAATAAGTCTTCATTCGTAAGTCTCTCGTCAAGAACACGTTTTGATGAAGATGGGCTCAACGTTTGATAAATCATTTATAGATTCGTTCAGTTTATCCCTATTGCATCAGCATAACTGTAAGTATTGAGATTATATGTATATACTTTGTATCTTAGCCTTAATTTACAAACGTAAGTCTAGTCTACAAACGTAAGTCTATTAAGCCTTATTTTACAAACGTAAGTCTAGGGTACTATTTGACAAATGAAACGTAGGCTTGTGTGAGGAAAATATCCACTTAACAAAAAAGGTCCTAATTAGTCTAAGACATCAGTCTGACTAGAACAAATGAGATATGCCTAGAGTCTGGTGATATATTGTAAGAAGTCAATGTCCACAGCAAGGGTCTGCAGCTGATTGATAAATGGCCAACAGACATTGCGAATTGGAATAATCAGCGGCCAAATAACCCATGTTGTGTCTAAAGAATGTATAAAATATTTCACAATATAAGATCTGGACACCATATTATATACTTGATAAATATAAAACAATATAATACATCAGTCTACCATAATTGATTACGTAGCATTAGCAACTCCCATCAGGTTAATTGTATAGGTTTAAAAGGATGATCAAAGACACACTGCCAGAAAGGTTGGAAACAAATTAAAATGTAATCATGTGGGTCACATAATGACTTTTATGTAACCGACATGATTAAGTTGATAGGGACATACTTTCATTATATTCGTAATGATATTATACATTTTTAAGTATAATGCCATTATGTCATGCCACCTAGCTGCAAATAATTGGAATATAATCATTGAACCAATCAAATCAGCCCATGGCAGTCCAATCAATAATAAAATAGTAAAATAAAGAAACAATCGAAGTCACACCTAAATATAAATTGAAGTGTTTGCTACGGACGGGGGAAAGATATGTATTATGGGAACTAGGCACTAAAGGGTCAAATTTTATGATGGTCTTTAAACCAATATTGAATATCAATTACTAAGTACTTCAAGTCTTGATTCTGAATAATAAGTCTTGTGTGTGAATGTCCAAAAAAAAAAAAATATTTACTAGCGGTACCCTGCCACGCTTCGCTGTGACTTTTTTATGGTGGTTTTATGTACCTATGAGAAATAAGTAACAAACTAAATGATGGGTATCTTTTAAAAAAAATGTGTGCGTGTACTATTGTACACACGTAAGAAGTAAGACTTCTTCATGACCTTATTTTTCGAAAGAATATCATGAAATATACATAGGAGTTAGTAGTCCAAAAGTTCAAAAGTTCAAAAGTCCAAAGTCAAAAAATCAAAAAGTCCAAAAGTCCAGTAGTTGAAAAGTCCATTAGTCCAAAAGTCAAAAAGTCAAAAAGTCCGAAGTCCAAAAGTCCAAAACTACAAAGTCTAAAAGTCTAAAATTCTAAAATTCTAAAAGTCTAATACTCCAAAACTCCAAAACTTCCAAAAGTATAAAATTTCAAAACTCCAAACTCCAAACTCCAAACTCCAAACTCCAATACTCCAAAACTCCAAAACTCCAAAACTCCAAAACTCCAAAACTCCAAAACTCCAAAACTCCAAAACTCCAAAATTCCAAAAGTCCAAAAGTACAAAAGCCCAAAACTCCAAAATTCCAAAACTCCAAAAGTATAAAATTTCAAAAGTCCAAAGTACAAAAGCTCAAAATTCCAAAGTCCAAAGTCTAAAACTCCAAAACTCCGAAACTCCAAAACTCCAAAACTCCAAAACTACAAAACTACAAAACTCCAAAACTCCAAAACTCCAAAACTCCAAACTCCAAAACTACAAAACTCCAAAACTCCAAAACTCCAAAACTCCAAAACTCCAAAACTCCAAAACTCCAAAACTCCAAAACTCCAAAACTCCAAAACTCCAAAACTCCAAAACTCCAAAACTCCAAAACTCCAAAACTCCAAAACTCCAAAACTCCAAAACTCCAAAACTCCAAAACTCCAAAACTCCAAAACTCCAAAACTCCAAAACTCCAAAACTCCAAAACTCCAAAATTCCAAAAGTCCAAAAGTACAAAAGCCCAAAACTCCAAAATTCCAAAACTCCAAAAGTATAAAATTTCAAAAGTCCAAAGTACAAAAGCTCAAAATTCCAAAGTCCAAAGTCTAAAACTCCAAAACTCCGAAACTCCAAAACTCCAAACTCCAAAACTACAAAACTCCAAAACTCCAAAACTCCAAAACTCCAAACTCCAAAACTACAAAACTCCAAAACTCCAAAACTCCAAAACTCCAAAACTCCAAAACTCCAAAACTCCAAAACTCCAAAACTCCAAAACTCCAAAACTCCAAAACTCCAAAACTCCAAAACTCCAAAACTCCAAAACTCCAAAACTCCAAAACTCCAAAACTCCAAAATTCCAGAACTCCAAAACTCCAAAACTCCAAAACTCCAAAACTCCAAACTCCAAAACTCCAAAATTTCAAAACTCCAAAACTCCAAAACTCCAAAACTCCAAAACTCCAAAACTCCAAACTCCAAACTCCAAAACTCCAAAACTCCAAAACTCCAAACTCCAAAACTCCAAAATTTCAAAACTCCAAAACTCCAAAACTCCAAAACTCCAAAACTCCAAAACTCCAAAACTCCAAACTCCAAACTCCAATACTCCAAAACTCCAAAACTCCAAAACTCCAAAACTCCAAAACTCCAAAATTCCAAAAGTTCTAAAGTCCAAAACTCCAAAATTCCAAAACTCCAAAAGTATAAAATTTCAAAAGTCCAAAGTACAAAAGCTCAAAATGCCAAAGTCCAAAGTCTAAAACTCCAAAACTCCAAAACTCCAAAACTCCAAAACTCCAAAACTCCAAAACTCCAAAACTCCAAGACTCCAAGACTCCAAGACTCCAAGACTCCAAGACTCCAAAACTCCAAAACTCCAAAACTCCAAAACTCCAAATGTCTAAAACTCCAACTCCAAAATGTCAAACGCTCAAAACTCGAAAAGTCCAAAAGTACAAAAGTCCAAAAGTCCAAAAGTCCAAAAGTCCAAAAGTCCAATAGTCCATTAGTCCAAAAGTCCAAAGTCCAAAAGGCCATAACTCCAAAGTCTAAAAGTCTAAAATTCTAAAAGTCCAAAACTTCAAATTCTAAAAGTCCAAAAGTCCAAAACTCCATAACTCCAACACTCCAATACTCCAAAACTCCAAAATTCCAAAAGTCTTAAGTCCAAATCTCCAAAATACCGAATGTCCAAAAGTTCAAAAATAACATGCAAAACATATCTGACCTCTTTATTAGGTGCGTACTGTCTTTTATTATTCTGAATGCAAGGAGGCCGCAATCAAACTTCTCTTAAAAAACATTAATCTGGTAGGTACCTTCTAAATAGGTTGTTTATAATAATTTTGTTCTGAAGCTGGCAGAATATAATATAAAAAAACAACGACCAACGCCATCTATTGGTGATATCACTTTTTAAAGCTATTTTATTCTTATTGCTGTTATGATAAAAGTGTATAAAGTAGCCTAAAACCATCTCTGAATCCTATTGTATATCGTGTCCAATTTTGAGCTCAATCGATTCAGTAAATTTTGAGTTTTTAATAGATACACAAACGCACACAACATTTTAATATATATAGATTTAGCCCTTTAAATAAAGTGAGCTGTACATTTTATTCCGCGATCTATGCAACAATTTTGTGAGCTTAGAATCAATGAATAAAGTATTGCTGAACGATGAGATTGGTTAAGAGAAAAAATAAATATCAATTGATATCAACTCAACTATTTATTGACCTGGGTAAGTTTTCCAGGTCACTGGTTTTTCCACACAGTTGGTTAGAGAACTGGTGAATTTATTTGTGTGTAGCGGAAGCTATCTTTCTTTTTAGGTATAATGTTCTCGGAATAGGTCGAGGGATGTTTTTCGTAAAGTACCTTCAAGTGCTATTATTATCTTATCATACACAGTTTCTTTTTACATTCCCGTATTCCCCATTTTCTATTGTTCTTGAAGAGTTAAAAGTAAACGTAATTACTTATTGTCATGATGCATTGTACTACATCTAATAGAATGCGGGACTCCACGCAAAATTCTTTTTACCATTCACTGACGTTTCGGACACGTCGAAGCACACAGGTGCTTCGACGTGTCCGAAATGTCAGTGAACTTCAACTGCGACCACAGGGTCGCAGTTGAACTAGACACTTCTATCCAAAAGAGTGGAATACTCATCTTATTATTTTTTTAACTGCACATTTGGACGATTCTGATACATTATAATAATATCAATAAATTATTATGGACAACAGGAGTATACAAATAGGGACAAAGCTGTAGGGCACATTGACCGTACCACACTTACCGTAACATTGTTAAGTTTTCATAGTATGAAGGGACATAGCTGTTTAGCGCTGATATCTTTTTTACAAGTGCAAATCCTTATAAGTGGACTAGCTGACCCTCGCAACTTCGCCTCGCCTCCGGCGTGGACTGAATCATTTTACAATACACTTAATCATTAAGCTCTTTTATGATTAAGCCAACAAGCCATTTTAGATTTACCCTCAAATTCGAAGGAACCGTTGAATTCTAGATTTTGCGATAGTTGAGATGTCTCTAATTCCCGAACTGCAAAACCCTCAACATTGAAACTTGTGTGAAACAATCCTTAGAGTATTTTCTTTATGACACTGAAAACATTTTTGAAATCAGACCACGCAGTGAGAAGTTACAACTAAAAAACCATTTTCTCTTTCATCCCCTCTCCCAAAGGAACCGCACAAAATATCGGGATCAAAAGTATCCTAGAACCTTCCTCGGACCATAAGCTCAGATTGTACCAAGTTTCATTTAAATCGATTTAGTAGTTTCAGCGTGATACTTATTCGGGATACAGACAGACAGACATGAAAATTTTAAATTACATTTTCGGCTTCAGTATCGATTAGAGAACGCCCTACAATTAAAATTTTCAAAATATCCTCCATGTACAGACTCTCGACCCTCAACAGTTTTATTATAAGTATAGATAGATAAGGATGCCTAAGTTTATTTAAAAAGGTCACCATAAATTAGTAATAAGTATTATATCTGTGAAAATTATAAAAATCATTTGAGTCGTAAACTTTGTTGGCTCACATCCAAACCCTAATAATGGACTTTCCTACAAAAAATTGTCGTGGTCTACTCCACAATAATAAGTGCACTTGGACTCAAAAATCATACTCTATGTAATGAAATAGCTAAGGAGCCACTTGACGTAAGTAAACCTAGCTCACGGCCCATTAATAGAAAAGTGTAAAATAAAACTTTGTTTTGTGAACCTATTCGACCGGAAGGTTAAAAACTTTGTACCCCAACGAGTGAAGATAGTCAATGTCTTAAATGATTTTAACGCTGTCGTCAAATTTTCATTCAAGGAAAACTAAATTATCATTATTCTTGTCATGATTAAAATATCCACAAAAATACTGTCCTTATTCAAAATCTTTAGAAATCTTAGTCTTAAAATTTCGCTTTAGTACACGTTTATGTATACATATCTTGAAATAACGTTTATAGTTTAAATACTATTGATAAAATAATAGTGTCCGTAACCTTAATGTCAGAAATATCGCGAATATTCCAGATAAGCGGCATTTTCATCACACTAAAGCCATCTAGAATATCCATATATTTAGAAAGCAAACAATATAAAGGGAGTTTTAAGATGCGTCGCCCCAGTATTAAGGATGGTCGTTAAATTTTCAATCTGCAGCGAGTGGATGGCTAATGACAGCAAGTGTCATTACACGGCGCTTTCTATCCACCCCGTCTGGTCTATGTAATCAAAAAAAAGTTGGATGTTGGGAAAATATGAAAGCCATCAATACCTTGAAGCTAGGTTTAAGTGAGGCTGTGTGTTAGTTGGCTAGTCGAAGTAAAAATTATTTTATTCCGTTCAATTTATTAGTGTAGATATTTTTTAATTTTATTGAAATGAAGATTATCATCGTTTCTCTGTCGAACCAAACTACATAAGTCACTAAACATGGAACGCTATGCCAGAACATATATTATGGTTTCCCCCAATGACTACCCTGGGTTTTTAAAGCGTAACGTGAAAAGGCATAGCAGTGGTCCGTTAACTTGTCGGTATCCACTGTCAATAGTCTTGAGAAGTATGAGACTGGTCCTCAATTTGCAATTAGATGTCGTCATGACTCTCCATCAAGCTGGAGCGGAGGAGTAAGTTTAACGAGCTAAATATTTTTAAAAAATACGAAAAAGTAAAGTGATAATTATTTCTCTAAATTGTTTGCCTGAATTCCATATGGTATCCCTTTGTCCACTAAAATCCATTACAAAGATCTATAATGGATCTTTGTGGACATATCATGTCCTCTTTAATACCTAAGTATTTTTTATGAAAAATGCTTTGAGTGTCGATTTACGCTTACCCTATTATGTACAACGTTACTTAACCCATTATAAATCTTATCTTAACTCCTACTAATGTATCACGGCAATTATATTAATACTAAGCTTACAAATGTACAAAAAAAAAGTACAACAACAACTTGAAGATGAACAATTTTGCGCTTTTGAAAAATGTTAACGATCGAAGTTTCAGCATCTGATGCTGGCACCACGTAAAACTATTGATCTTTATCTCGCAACGATTCAGTTGAGAAGTAGTTGAGGTATAACCAATTTGTCCACCGCCATCATGATACTTCTAGAAAACTCCGAACTATGAACATTTTTCGAACTATGACCTTAGATGCTACCATGATGTGATTTTAATTGAATTTTTAAGTAACTACGCTTGAGACGTTTTCAACTATAAGCATCTGTCAAAAAATCATATCCATTTTTTCATTACATTCTTTAGTGCTTATATTTTACGTCTTGTAAATTGACTGTTACGACTTAATAATGGTCTGTGTTTAAACGCCGCCAAAAATGTACCTATTTTACTACCAATAAAATTCGAAACATTTATCAAAATTTATAAATGGTCACCAAATTACGTTTCCTAAAAAAATAAGCAAAACAACTACCTGTCGATCGTTGTCGAATGTTTAAACTGTCGAATTATTATTCGGTAAGTAGTTGGTAGATTAAGTTTAAATCTATCGAAATTACCTACAAAGTATATAGGTATAATACCAATAGATTCTGGCGCTCGGCGGCCGCTGCCGCGGCACGGTAGCTTCGCTCGCTCGCCTTTGCGCTTTAATAGTCATAGTTCCAACCTAACCTAACCTTGATGCAAATTAGAACTGGAGTTTTTGATGTCAATTTATTAATCCGTTTTGGTGACCATTAATCCATTTTGGTGACCCCTTAAAATGTTTCCTTGAATAATTACATCAAACACAATTCATTGGGAGAGGGGGTGAAAGATGAAAAAGGTTTGTTAGTTCTAACTTCTCAACGCGTGGTCCGATTTCAAATATTATTTTAGTGTTTTAGATAGTAGACGTCTTTAAGTAGTACTTAAGAGCCTACCATACGCCAAATCGTCGAAAGACGATGGAAGATATACATTTTAGCGTGCAAGAAAGAGAGAGATGGGACCGGTTTTTGTCCGTTTTTAACGAAATAAATTAATTATAAAAAAACTATAACCAATATGAAAAAAGTGCTCTAGCGCAAATGAAGATTTGACTATTGTCTTTCTTATAAATATTTTATAATATAAAAACAACTTAAATCTTATGAGATCAAGCTTAAAATTTCAAGAAATCGAGGTATATTCAGCACCAAAATCTATAGAGGATTTTATCAGTAATCGTGTTTCTAGCCTAGTGCGTTTTTAGTTCATAACCTGAAGTTGTCTGTGTTAAAATTTTAATTCATTAGACCTCACGAGTTCTGAGATCTAGATCGGTAGTAGTCTATTTGACGGCAGACGGACTCTTAAAGACGTCTACTATCTGAGACACTTATGCGGAACAATCCTTAGATTATTCCGCATAAGTCTCAATGTTGTTTTGTAGTTTCGCTTAACCTAGAATTCAAGGATTCCTTTTATTGTATGGGCTATTCTAAAGAGGGCAGTTTCACCCGCCCTATGAGTCTGATGACGATAATTATTTCTCTTTTCATACACCTTGTGACGTAAGAGAAGTTGCGAGGGTCTGCTAGTTTAGAAATATTTCAGTATATATGTTTATCAGATATCTAGATGCCATAACACAACCTTATAATAACTTAGTTTGAGCTAGATAGCGCTGGAAATAAAGGTGCAATTTTATTTATAAGTACCATTAACATCTATATTACGTCCATTACTCGGTCATCAAAAGTTCTCTTTTGTACTGTTCAAAGCGAATGTTCGAAAAAGGGCATGGCATTGCAATCGTCCTTTAGCTAGGAATGCACATAATTTTGAGCTACCCAATATCGCAAGATGTGGAAGACGTGGCACTATTTGACGGTAAGACTTATCGGACGGGGATACACTGAGTGAATAGGAAATACAAATTTCTACTCTTCACACAGATTTAAATGTAAATTTGACCATTGCCACACAAGCGTGTAATGTAAACAATGCAAATGAATAATTTTAGAACATTTTTAGTTGTATTCGTGGGCTAAGTAGGTTTATTATTGAATTTTCATTGGTGAAAATTTTTTATCCGACTTCAAAAACAAAGAGTTTGAGTGAGTGTTTTTTATTGTTGTTCGCGTATGACATCGTCATCGACAGGTTCAATTTCAAAAATTTCTGTTTTTAGATAGTATAAATTCCCAAGATGGTCCCATTACAAAGAAGTCAAGATCTGTTGACCGCATCCTGGAGAAATCAAAGAAAACTTTTGAAAATTGTAGAGGCAACAAGTGCACTACAATTTGATGAAGGTCTGGTAGTCGATCTGATGTTGGCGACGGAAGTCAGTAGAGAGAACTCCATGTGTATGGGCTTGATTAATATGTTTTGTCGAGAACTCTACACTTACAGCTAGATTTTTCAGTCTACCCGTCCCGTAATAATAATGAAATTAAAAACCGACTTATAAATAAAAACTAAACCCACTTAGCACAAAGTAATATATGTTCTGATTTATCAGATATTATTAAATATCATATCATAGGCGGTGCCATTAATAATACCTAACTAAACCTATGAGTTTACTTGACACCGACTTAAATATGATATTTAATAATACCTGATAAATCAAAATACATATTACTTTGTGCTAAGTAAATTTTTATTTTCAATTTTTGTTTGGAGTCGGTTTTTCCTTTTCTAGTTTTATCCACAATCCTTATTTATATTTATTTAATGTATAATTACGTGAGATAAAAGCTCAGTGTCATACTACCTTTACTCTATATCAAGACTGTTATTTTCAGTACGATACCCTTAAGGGTAAGTGGCCTATAAATGACCAATGTTCACGTAGATATATTCACCCTCATTTCTTTCTATGACATCATGAAGTGGATACGTAATTCAAATAACTTCTGAAAAACATTGAAAGTGCATTCAACTTTCACATTTTGGAGATTTGTAAAAGTTGTCGTTTGTTTTAATGTAATGAACTAAAAGAGAAGCAAAATAAAGACGATTGTGATATTTGACCTTAGTGTGCTATTTAGGCGAAAGTCATTTCAACACAAGTAATTTGAAAGTACGTTTAAAACAATGGTACAATTCTACGCAGGACAGAATATTATCCCTACTGGTAATTAGTTTTAGGATGATGAGATGAGCTTTACCTGAACATAAAATCGTGTTAGACATATAAACGGCCAAAGTCGTTGACTTTAAAATGTTTAATAATCTAAATGTTTAATATTCTACCTTTTAGGTTATGATATTTGATGAATAAGTTTGTCATTATACGAACAAGTACAAAGATAAACTATATTAGATAGCCAATAATAAGGCGGGTAATGCCATCAATATTGGAAAGATTATTATGCACAAAATGATGCTTAAAACAAACATCATGTCTTCACAGACAGAAACCTTTATCAGTTTTAAGGGTTCCGTAGCCAGATGGCAAAAACGGAACCCTTATAGATTCGTCATGTCTGTCTGTCTGTCCGTCCGTGTGTCACAGCCACTTTTCTCCGAAACTATAAGGCCTATGCTGTTGAAACTTGGTGAGTAGATGTATTGGGTGAACCGCATTAAGATTTTTTATATAAAACTGAAAATAAATAAATGGTTTAAAAAACCCTAGAAAAATACGCTTTAATAATGCACGAAAAAAGCAAAAATAAATTATGGATCGTTCAAGTTGCCTCTATTTCTAGGCTGAAGTGTAAACTATGTGCTTTTAGTTATAATATTTGACTGCAAAAGCGTGGGGCACTGGGACAGGAAAGACTATCCTGGCGGAAGCTGCATGATGTCTTGTCAGATTAAAGATAAGGTCACATTTATAAAAGCGTGTTTTTCTCGTGTTTTTAAACTATTAATTTTGACTTTGACGTGACTTTTACTATTGTTAATATAATTTTATATATCGGAAATGTATTAACGATGATAGGCTTTAATTGAAATACATAACACACTTGAAAAGTGGGTGTTGAAAATGCGTAGGCATGATTAACTACTTTATAGTTAATCACGCCTACGCATTTTGAACACCCACTTTTGCCAGTTTTCAGTGACGCCCGCCTAATAGGAGCAAACCAATAGGTTTCAGAAGAAATCCGTAACGGTAATAACCGTTACGGATCTCTATTTGATAATTCATAGGTAGATCCTTAAAGTTTCGGCATTCCGAGAAATTTAGTACAATATGTAGTAATCATGTAATAAGAATACAAACGCATATATCCCCAAGCGGGTTATCAAATTTAACCAAAGATATCTCGGTCTCGAACAAGAACTCTACATTTTGCCACTGTTGACGTATTCCCCTCATGTATCTACTTAATTGCCTGAAAGAAGAGGCGTTCCCTTTGGCAGCATAAACGTTATACTCTTGTGCGACCTCATGCAGCTTTCGCCAGGATTTTTATTATAAAAGGATTAGTATTAATAGGAATTTGCTTACAAAAAAGTCTTTCTTGTTCCAGTGCCCCACGCTTTTACAATCAAATATTATAACTAAAAGCACATAGTTTACACTTCAGCCTAGAAATAGAGGCAACTTGAACGATCCATAATTTATTTTTGCTTTTTTCGTGCATTATTAAAGCGTATTTTTCTAGGGTTTTTTAAACCATTTATTTATTTTGTACCATTTAGTCACCACATTTATACCTTTACTAGCGGTTCCCTGCGGCTTCATCGGCGTAGAAGTTGTTATCGCATAAAATCATTACCCTCCTTTTGCGCAGTCAGTTAAAAAGTAGCCTATGTCCTTCCCTTAAACTTAAACTATTTTTATAACAAATTTCATCAAAATTGGTTCAGTGGTTTAGGCGTGAAAACGTAACAGACAGACAGTCAGAGTTACTTTCGCATTTATAATATTAGTAGGGATTTCTGTATTACATGGTGTCTTGACTGAGTTCGACTAATGTGAAAATATTTCATTATTACTCTAATACACATACATTTTATGCAGGTACCTATGTCAATATTTACACTCAATATTAACTTCAATATATAACAAGTTTGTTATAACCTTAAACCCTAATCGTGGTCAAAGTTAATTACAAGACTTTTCTAACAAATCCAAACACAGCTATGATACGATGTTCAATCATGAAGTTACAGTTCATTTCTAACGACTCCATCATCAGATCAGTTTGACAGTACCTACCATAGTGCTCATTAACCGCATTTAGGGAGAGCTCTGGGGAAGTAGAGAGCCCTAGAAGTTCTTTAGGATATCGTGTGTCTTTTTTAATGTGCGTGATACTTTTTAATACATCCCACATTTTTTTACTGTCATTCTGAGCGTTCTGTAGTAAATTTTTATCATAATCAATCCTTACTCTTTTTTGTATTGTGTTACAGTAGTTTCTATAACGTTTGTATGTCCTTAACAGGATTGAATTTCCTGCAGATTATCTCGATTTCTCAGACATCGCAACAGTCCCTGTGTCATCCAAGGCTTTAAGACTCGCTCTCGACGCGACACCTTTCTTTCTCTTGTGTTATTGCTGATAGCATTTTGTAAACAGCATGTGCATATTATAATGTTACCGTAAATCCGCAAAAACTGGTAAATAAGAATCTATCTGGCAATATTGTAAACTAACAAGATATTATTAACTGTGACAGATACGAGGAGTAATCTAAAATTGGTTAGATACAGTTGGAATAGTGATCATAATCCGGAAAAGCGAGCGAGAGAAACGAGCGGGCCGCGGCAGCGTCTGTTGAGCACCAAATACCTTATTGGCATTATTATTTTTAGTAATATTTATTTTGACTGTAAAACTTGACAGTTTAATAATCTCGCAATGTAAATTACAATCTAACAGTGTTTACCTAATATTGTATGGTTCCATACATTTATCTCGATACCTTGTAGCATTTGTTTTCTGTAGGGGCAGCAATGTCTGGTTGTAGGTTTGACAATGATCATTGAGCGCGTGCGGGCGCCCTATTGAATTCATCGTTTTTCGTATCTGACAACTTTGGTTGTCTTTGTTAGGGAGTGACGCGGGTCTATGGTGATTTGTTGAACCTAACGCAACCAGATATTGCTGGAAAAACAGGTTTTTAGATAGGATTCCACGTTAGAGAAGGTATTTAAAGCCCTGCTTTGAAGTGCCATTTTTTTTCTTTACCACCTGTGAAGTCTGCTCTGTGAAAAGTTTGAGGTTATCTTAATGCAGTGAAGAATCTCACTCAGGCACTATACAAACCTGAGGATTTGCTGAGGAATGTGGCCTAGGTTCTACCTTCCTCAGAAAGAATAAGTTTCTGTTCTAACTCATACCCAGAAAGCTGGTAAGTTTTACAATTACTGTTTGCAAAGCGGGTCGATCTTCGTCGGTCACGCTATCAGTAATTTAATTAAGGAAGTTTGGTGCCACACCCACAAGTACGTGGACTGCACGTGGTACGAAGGCGTGGTAGAGTGGACTGCACAAGCAAGGCAGTAACAACATCCGGAGTCGCTCTCAGCGCACACCGCAGGCCGGTACCCGTTACCTTAACACCTCGCTAAGTAACAGCCTAAGCAATTTTGTAATAAGTCTCAATAGACCGCCTCCGTATTATTAGTGCAGTAATCGGTAGTACTCTTGTGTATTTCTGTGATATGTGTGTCTATTAGTGAATAACTTTTCTCTGTCTCTGTAGTGTACTGTGTACTAGATAAATATATGTGTGTACACCCTACTTGGCTGTTTTCGTCAGAGCCCCTTTCGTCCGTGTATTGGAAGAGGGATACATAAAAGCTAGTATATAGCATTCACTGTATTGAGTTCTAAGTAATATTTGACGTATTTCGGGAACGTTAAGTAATCCTCCATTTCAAAGATGAGATCCCGACTTATCATTGTGAGATTCACAAAAGAATAATGGCCTGTGTGGGTGTAATATTGAAGCAAACTTTTCTTTTAAATGAAAAAGATACTGATTAAATTACGTCAATAAAGTAGTAGGTAGAGGTATGCCTCTGTCTACCCCATTGGGAATATACCTAATCATATTTTACGCACACATTTTACCATTTATTTTGGATCCATGAAATAAGTGTACCAATTTAGTGTTAGTTAATAGATATAAATTGAAAATGTATTTTGGTTTATTTTTACAATAATTAATATTACAATAAACGACATCTATCTATCTATCTGTCTATAAGTACACAGCTACAGAAGCAGGTCCTAGACGACAGCGTGACTTGAGGGATTCACGCGTGCCCCCAAGAAGCGGGATATCACCCGAAAACCCCCCAAAGACGCGGGATAGCACCCGAAAGACTCCGGTGAGGCCGCAGCGGTCGCCGTAGGTCTGTTGGGAGTCCTGGGGTATCCTTCCGAGGGCTTACCCGGGGCTTCCAACCCTAGGCTGTTAGGCAGGATACGTGAGATTTTTTATTTAGTAGATGTCATAGCATCCATGAGGATTTTCCCTCACGTTAAAAAAATGTGAACAGCTTATTGCCGTGTAGAAATCGACCAACTAACCGAAATCCCGGAAATTTTGAAGCCGCTTGTAACGAAGCTTAACTAACCTGAACTTCACTTAAAATGCCTTTTGAAACAAAAAGGTGGCAAATGAAAATGCCACAAGCTGGTCACACATCTTTGAAAATTTCAAAGATGTGTGACCAGCTTGTGACATTTTCATTTGCCACCTTACCTAATAATAAATCATATTTAATATGATTTATTATTTTTCTCAGTAAGCTGGGCTACGATCACTTCAATAATAAATAATACGATCTACGAACTCCTGTTTACATAAAGTTTTTCATAAATTGAGTGCCTAATTTGTAGGTATATTTAAGTCTTACCCATATTTCGTTCTCCAGAATACTGAAATAAAGTAAAATTACAGCTACCCCAACCCATAATCAAGGCACCGGAAACGACACCGGTAAAGCTTTGAAATAACTCAAGTTAATAACAAAAATTGCAGACGCCGTCGTCTTCATACGTAACCCCAGTCACCCAATCCGTTAAACTCAGAACTCAATACGAAACTTTAATTTCACTTCTTTGATATATCTTACTAGATGTTGCTCGAAACTTTGCATGTAGAGACAGTTAGACTAGGATGGTAGGTATAGTTTTTGGCAAGACATTTTCCTTTCTCGCGTAAAAAAATCTGTAAAATAAAATATTTCGAGCAAATTTTAAACCCGAAACTGAAATAATACGCTTATGGAACAAATTATTGCAGTCCCATACCGCTCCTGGCAATACAAATACATTGAAGTTTTCATAAATGTAAAATGAATACAATTTCCGTACCGTTCGTTTCGTTGAGCTTCCAGCGTCCAGTTTGTCGTCCATATCCAATAAGAACATGTCACAATCATAATATGCATCGTCCACGTATGCTATATTCCGCCATTACCGGTAGAACTGTCTCTGCAATATTTCCCGCGGCAAACGAAACTATTCAGCTGAATAAATAATGTACTCTTCGAAAGGAACTGAAAGGAAATTTTTGTTTTTCTGTTAGTACAGTCTAGCAGATTTTAGATTAATGTTTTTTAAATGATCAACTTGTTTGGTTTGTCAACTCAGAAATGGGCTTCAGAATAAGTAAAATATTACCAACCTTTAAGTTTTATGCAGCAGGTAAATAAATTATGATCTTCGAAAAATTCTAAATTATATTGTTCTACGCGAGTTCTTCTTGATCGATTAACAATAGAATGGTTGATTAAACTATACAATAAATTTATGAAATTTTACTGTACTTTGTCTTCTTGGATCAGAAATAAGACAAGTTTAAATGTTCCAGAACCGATTAGCACTGAAATATACTTCTTTTTTTTTTTTTTTTTTTTTTTATATTCAGCTCGCCAAATTGACGTCGCCACGACGGATAGCCGTGGCGCATCTTGCGATTGGGGGCCACTTCTTACAGCGGTCCTCAAGTTGGCGGCCCTGTGATGTGCCTCTTCACGCTCCTCTTAAAGAACCCGGGGTTGTAAGATGAGGGAAACACGTGTGCGGGCAGGTCGTTCCAAGTTTTTATAGTTCGACAGAGGAACGATCTTTTGAAACGCTCGGTTCTGGCGAAGATTCTCTCCACTGTGTATGAGTGGCATCTCTGCCCGGCACGCGTTGTTCGGGATCGGAAAGGTGATGGTGGGATCAGATTGAAGAGCTCTTCAGAACATTCGCCGTGATACATTCGGTAGAAGGCAGCCAAGGACGCTACGGTTCTTCGCTGCGCCAACGGTTCGAGGCCTCCCGTCACCTCAGGACATCCAATTATTCGGACAGCACGTCTCTGTATAGCGTCAAGTGCGTCCAACAAGTACCTCGCGGAGTCATCCCAGAGGTGAGAACAGTACTCGACGCAGGGACGAATCTGCGTCTTGTACAGCAAACATCTCTGATGTGGCGTGAAGTACCGTCTCACCTTATTTAGGTACTTCAAAAGTTTTCTTCAGTAAAAAGTAATTTATACTTTTCTCTGGAGGCGTCACTAATCTGCAATTCTGATAAGAAACAGAGCATGAAACTAAACCACTGATTTCAAAAAGTACGGCTCAGTATTAATTATTTATCTACGAACTATGGTGGCAGATGAGCGTAACGCTTAGATATTTTGAAACACGAGAGGTATTGCATTTGAGCTGCCTGCAAAAGCCTTCTAAACCCTTTGCGACTGTATTGGTGGGTATTATTCCAGACTATAATCTATTCCTGTACCAAGTTTTTGACAAATACGTTTAGCCGTAAGAGCGTAATTGGGTGACAAATATTTATACATCCAAACATCAAAGCATTCAAACATCTTCACGAACTTTCATTGACATATCTACCCCTAAAGGTATTCCTAACAGTAATTTAATAGTCACAATATCTTATAATATTTCCAATCAATCACCCAGCTTTTCTTATTGTGTACTTCATTAATTATGTTCGTAATCCGTAATTAATGGTAAATAGCCATTACAAGAAGGTCCTTCTGTGACCAAATCACAACTAAAGTCCATTAGGGGATCTCACCATACGGATTAATTAATTCACATGATTCCATCTTCATTTACTATAACGGCCCAAGTGGTATCCTATTTTGGCATTAGTACGCATTGGTCAATGTTCTCTAATGGATTTTGGTGAAGCTTTCTAACTATATTGCATTTATTCGAATAATAGTATTTTAGTAAATACAAATAAAGGGCCGTTTCAACAAAATATGAATTTAAAATGTGTTAGGCAATGCTTTTCCGTAAAAATCTGTTCTAACGAATAAAGATAAAATTAGATCAAAGAAGAACTTTAAGATTACTTTAATATGGATTTAGTCAGACTTTGTGCTGAGACATAACACCTAAGCTTCTAAACTTTTTGAGAAAGTAGTTATAATGACTTCATGTAGGTACTTCTTGTCCAATAACCGCTTACCATACTTGAACTTAACACATTTTCATTGCTTTTTTGCTTTAAGTAACCTATGTACCTACCTTATACGAAATTATTTGCATATTTTATTAGTGAGTTCTTGTTTAAAAATAAGAGCTCAGTTCCTCCTGATCAGGTTCCTAAACAAATTGATATGTAACTGAAACTTCCTGTCTTTCATTTCCCTGTCCTGATCTTGTCTAGCTAATTCGCAGTGCTATTATTTGCATACCATAGTCGATGTCCGCTGTTTAGGACGCTCACTACATAGGGAACTAATTTCATTGTCTTAGACAAAGGCTGTAAATCGCTTCGAGCACAATAGAATAAGGTAAGGAAACACCTGACCGAAGTGATATGAATACCCGCGAATCTACTATTGTTTGAAAGTTTTAATTGACGTTTCTTGAGCGCATGAATATAATATTCATTCGTGTAGAAAAGAATTAAAAGTTTCGGAGTTGGCTCCGTTGTAATACGAAATTAAAAATCTATTTTATAGACGCGACAGCTTTCGAAAAATGTAACGAATTATTTAATTTTTCATATTATAATGCAAATCGTTAGTAAAGTTTAAAAACATATTTTGTAATTTAAATAATAACCAAATATTTTCGGGACACAGGAAACAGCTATTTAGCCCAGACAAAGCTAATTTAAGCTTGTGATGTGTAGGATTCATCAAAGTTGCAATTAAATAGAAATATAAATCTAAAACTATAGTGCTGAATACCCGTCGACTCTTTCAAAAGAGTTAATATCACGAAGACGATAGGGCACTCAAGTATACAGAGAGTCCCATCTCCGAAGTGTCATTACTACATTACATTGACTGCCTCTGTGGCGCAGTCGGTAGTGATACCGCCTGCGGCGCTGGAGGTCGTGGGTTCGATTCCCACCGGAGACAAATATTTGTGTGACCCATAAATGTTTGTCTCAAGAGTCTGGGTGTTTCTATGTATAATATGTATGTATTTAAAAGTATATAAGTATTAATATCCGTGGTTTGATACCCATAACACAAGCAGGTTATTCCTAGCTTACTTTGGGATCAGATAGCGTTGTGTGAAGTGTCCGAGAATATATTTATTTATTTATTTATTTATATTTATTAGTTAATGTTGCGGCCAGTTCTACGTAGATAATCTGACCACATTAAGAGATCAGTTGATTCAACTTCGTTTCCTCACCGAATACGATCTTATCGCAAAGTAATTACCGTTCTAGTTAATAACGTTCCTTCCTTACTCCTTATCGTTACTGAGATTACTGAAATTTTTATCTTTATTTTGGCTGATCTTATTTCATTCGATTGATGCCCACTACTGGGCATAGACCGCTGCTATATATTAAACCACAGATTATATAATATATTCTATTAAACAATACAATTCGGAAAGGTATTTTTGATCTTATTACCATGCGGGTGAAATGGATTGGCATTTGATTTTATCTTTACTTTCCTCCTTTAAGCAATGGGTAATCTGTATTACGAGTTTTTTATTTGCAGGCAGGTAAATTTTATATTGTTTTAAGGAAATAAATTAGCTTTTTATTCAGATTATTTTCATTTTATTCCTTTTCATTTCACTCAATTACCTTTTGCGATTCCCATTGCAATTAATATTAAAGATACATTTTGCTTATGTCTAGTAATCTCAATTTAAAATTTCACATTCATTTATTGTGTTCATGAAACCCATACAAACAAACGGTCAAGCAAGAACTTATGGGTATGTGCTCGCAATATGTGTGTGATGAACACATTCCATTTACAAATCAGAACCCGAGAAGTGATTTAAAATGAGGGGAGACGATTTAAATTACAATTGTGTCGCATTAAGGTATGCAGTGGAAATTATTTGGAAACAAGGAAACATGGGGACTTGGGGTTGGATCCCCTCGGTATAGAAATAGTTTCCGGAGTTGTCGGGGAATTACGGGTGGACTTTGGGTATGGAATGAATTTTCTGTTGCTTTTTCCATCGACCGAATCCAGATTATTATGCTTCATGTCCGACCTCTTCTGCCAGAATAGATATGCAAAGCTGTTTCCCTGTCTAGCTCGATATTTGTATTTATTTCAATATTATGAAGAGCGTTCAAATATTTCAAAATAAACATAGTAAGTAGGTATCTATGTGTATGATTGTATGATAATAAAGTTTTTTTTTTAAATATTTGTGGACATTCTTGCACCACAATAAAGTAAAGAGTTAGTATAATAGTAGGACCGGATATACGGAGGAATAAGTACCCTGAATTCTTTTATAAACGCTATTGGTTCATAGTTTTAAAAAATATTATCTGCTGAAAAAGTCAGCTACTGCCTACTTTAGCTTCTTTTTTCGTCAGTAAAAATAGTTACTTGCAATGTTGATGATCAATCAACCTTCATGTGCACAATACTAATAAAAAATAAATCTAAGGCTGTTTATGATACAGCAGTGTATAATAAAAGCACAGGCATTCAGTAAAGAGGTGGCTCGTAAACAAGCAATAAATGTCTAGTATTTCATTTAAGGTCCCGCATATCTTCATTCTCAACCAGTAAATTTGCTTCTAACATGAAAAGTCTACAGTATTTTTTCTTAATTAAAATTAATTTATGTTTGCGTGCGTATGGTGACGTTAATTGCACTATAACCGTAGTTTTCATGGATTTTGTAATGATTTCAATGTTTCAAGCAAGAAAAGCAAAATGAAGTTTCTATTTTAGGGTATCAAAACATACGGTGAGAGGGCGGCCCACCATCCTTACAGAAGCAGGCCCATGACGGCAGCGTGAAGTGAGTAACTCACGCACGCCCAATATAGAAGCAGGATCACATCCGAAACCCCCCAAAGACGCGGGATAGCACCCGAACCACCCCCTGGGCGAGGCCGCAATGGCGGCCACAGGTCTGTTGGGAGTCCTGGGACATCCTTCCGTGGGCTTACCCGGGGCTCCCAACCATAGGCTGTTGGACGTTACGTGAGGTTTTTTAGTCGGTAGGAGTCCGGCATAACATCCATGAGGATTTACCCTCACGTAAAATAAAAAAAGGGTATTAAAACATTTACATAATTCAGATTTTAGGGGATTAACCAAATTTGAAATCCATACTTCATTCATTTGGCTCTCATTCTCCATCGATATTATCGATGTAATAGTTTCATTGAAAGCTTGCATTTTGTGAAACTCGGGATTCGTGGGAATTTGATGGCAATTTAAATACATAACACACAGTTTTTGAATAAAATACCAACTTGGTGACAAGGATCATGGCTTAATTTCGTAATGCAACAAAATGATAATTATATAATTTTTATCAATTTATTAGGTTCTATTGAACAAACATAGGTTAATTACATTGGTTTGATACAAAACCTATTTGCAGGTGGTTTGAAACCGATTGGAACTACGCAAACATACCGCTGACCGATGTTCCTACAATATTAGTTCTATCTGTTCAGCAATCTCATGTTAGGCAAACACTTGATTTAGTTTGTTTAATCCGGCTACTTGCATACTGTATCTATTTATAGACACGATCATTATCCGTCTTGTATTCATTCCAGTGATATGAAACAAATCCAGAGCCTGAAAGTGGTGACGATATCAAAACAAAAGTTGCGTGAAAATTAGAAAATTTGTAATAACTGTAACCGGTTCAAACTGTTCGAAGCAATGGTTTCTATTGCGATTTTAGATCGGGTCTTTGAACTCGAAATCCTTAAATGGGAACCGGGAATAGGGCAGGACAACGTGTATCGAGTTAGCTAGTTTTTAATAAAATAAAATATTATACTTTCTGTATCAGTATCGTAAAAGGCATCTCCTTAAAATGTGACATCCATAACCTATTAATAAAATCTACGATAAAGTTGTTTAAAAAAGCGATGAAACCAATCAAAAACAATAACATCATCAACAACAACTTAAATATTTCTAAGAAAGAAAAGAAGTACCTACATAATACTCTCCAAGTATACGAGTGTTGAATTAGTTACATTTCTGTTTCCTTGCAAGAGAAAGGGATACTTACCCTCTAACCTCGGCAGCACATTTATCTACGGGAGCAGAGTAAACATCCTGTTAGTTACACACCCCTATGGCGAGTGATTTCAGAATAAACTGCCCGAGATACAGGTAGGGATTCAGAAGTTGCTTAGTATATTTATTGTATTTAATTTAAGTATATAAAACTTATACTTTTTAATGTCAGTAAAATCTGTCATGGATGCTATGGACTCTTAGCGACTAAAAACTGAACGTTCCCTACCTATTTCCTACGGTTGAGAGCCCCAGGTAAACCTTCGGAAGAATATTTCCAGCAGTCCCAACAGATAAAACGTATAGTTAGAAAAAAAGAAGTCACTTCATTCGGAGGTAAGTGATGGAAACTAGGGCTAACAGCTTCAGAGAGAGTACAAATTGATATTACTACCCGTTCGCTCTAACTTTGCCGCTGGCGTAGAGGCGTATACCCGAATTGTTAATTAGACGAAGTAAATTGACAGTAGCTAATGTCACCTCGTCATAGAAAATAAGCAACATTGTATGAAGAAGTGACATTAGTTGTTGTCAATTTACTTCGTCTAATTAAAAATTCGACTTTAGTATGGAGCCGAGCGGCAAAGTTAGAGCGAACGAGCAGTATAAGCAAGAAGTATAAACAGACCTCCTATATTTTTTATTTTATTACGTAAAGTATATTTCAGGCCGCGGTAGGAGAAGAAGGACATAAAAATATATGCTAACATAAAACTCTATGCTAACTAGTTTGATCAGTATGGGTATGCCAAAAAAAAACACCTTTAAAAAAATGATTATTTCATGAGACGGTGTAGGTATACCCAACAATGGGCGTTTAATCGGCTGAGGTTGTTACACATAATTGGGACAAAAATTCCTCTTTATATCAGTTCAAATAAAATATCAAAATATAGCACACTTGTTTATATTACAGTCGCATAAAACTCTCTTTCATATAAAAGCACTCGAGCCTAATAAGCCGTCTCCTAAATCCGTGCTCCCACTACCGTTTTTATGTTTCCACAGGCAGTAATATATCGTCAAGTGTAGACATTCTTATATTTTTATTACAGATGCATGACGTAAAAATCAAGATCCACAGTTGTAAGTTAAAGGGCCCTTGTATTTTAAGGTCCCGCTGTGATACTTCCGGAGAAATGATCACTTTGGGGTGGTGTTGTCTATGATACCATTTCTGCAGAATATGATTTACGGGCGGATGGCAGTTTGCGGAGGAATTTGCAAACATAAAGAAGTTGGAAATAGTTCTATTTTATTTATGTGAATTTTCGTTTGGTGTTTAGATCTTTTCAACTGTATAGTACCAACATAACACATCATAGCTTTATGTACGTTTCTGCGAAGAGCGATGCTACGATGTCAAGACAAATGAAAATTGTATACTTACTAATTAGATTCCAAACTATATAAATGATCTCTAAACATTTAAACCAAAATTTTAGAATCACAAATATTTTTTTGGACCTTGTATTCAAACCGAAACCCTTGTAGTGAGATACGCTTACATAACTATTACACCGTCAGAGCAGTCAAAATTTTAAAAAAATCTTTTCTTTTGGGATTCATGGCCATTATAACTATTCTGAATTAAAAAGATCCGAACCCCCATTTTACAGGCTTAATTACAAGAAAAAAATATAAACGTGACTCGACTTATAAATCCGACATTTCTTTTCACAATATTAATAAAAATCATAAACTAGAATTTCAATAGCAATTAAGAACGAATAAGCTAATTAAATTTAACCACATCGCTACGATAATTACGTACGAACGAACGTGAGCAATTTTTACTCGTATTTAATTTTAATACTTGACAATAAATTTGCTCACAATTGCATTAATTATTTTTTATACTATGTCTAGATTTAGAGATAACTCTGAAACTTTCATTATTGTAAGATTATCAAATTAGACATTTAAAATTCAGATAAAGTAATACCTACTATGAAGTTATGAAGTAATTGCACTGTGTCACCGAGCGTTGTGTGATGTGTAAGCAAGCACTCAGTCGTTCTTGTAAGCGCAAGTAAGTAAGTCACAAGCAACATTCTCACTTTCACCGACAATCAGCGAGTAACTACCGGTAACCGAGTTGCCCTAACGAACTCGGCTTAATTAGATAGTAACGATGCGACGATCCAACTTCTTAATTAGACCTGTTCAACATTTTACAATAAATGTGCATTATGTATGATTTTTCATGTGCAATTTAGTAATAGTGGTCATTGTTGCGTTTATACCGCACAGGGCGGAAACCAAAAAATCACGTAATGTTGGCCTCTGTACCAACATTTTGTGTTTTTCTTTGTTTGAATGTGTGTTTGACCACTAAGGTAAGGCAAACGTTCCCTAAAAATACCCTCCAAATATATGACAGCTGTGGCGGGGGTGGGGAAGCTTGTTCAGTGGGAGGCAGGGAGTTGCCTATCTGTATGTAATACTATTATTATTACCTTTGGTTATTCTTAGATATTCACATTTCTTATATTTCTAGCAGCCGGCCAAAAGTAGATTCAGTCTACTGCAGGAAAGTGGAGTCTTCTTCGTCACAATACTGTTCAGGACCGAATAAAATAGGTTTGTATTCGGTTTAAAAATGCACGATGGGAGGCCGCGAAATATCCCAGTCTTGTGTCCATATTCGCTGCGAAAAAAATAAGGGAAGGTAAGAACTCGTAACTGATGAAATTATAAAGCTATCTACTAGGTAGCTTTGTAATAAAACTCTAGGTAGTACCTAGAGATTCATTTCAGAAATGGTCCAAGGTTCGTTTCGGGCTTCGCTTTATTGTTTACTTTCAATAGATGACTTAGATAGATGGAAACTATCTGCACAGACGTTTGTGGTCTCGGAGGTTAAACATGTGATGAGATAAATGTACTGCTATGAAAGTTGATTCCAGAATTGGAAGGAAAACGCGGCAACCCAAAAGTGACTTTTACTGAATGCATGGTAAGACAAAGATGGTACTCTAGTTTCCTTTAACGTAGCCTCAATGCAGACGTAGCGCAACTCTAATACTCGCGTAGAGTGTGCCTCATTTAATTCTCTAGTATACAGGATAGAATTTAAAGACGGTAGTTGGAGGGAAAGTACCCTTAATATTGATAATGGCAAGTTTTGCTGAAAGGAAACATTCCTTTATTTTCAAAAGTAAGTAAGACTGTTTTTTTTTCTCCAGATAGTAAGAAAGCTTTACAATAAATAGTAGATTGTACTACAAGTGCATAAAAGAAGCCATTTTATACGAGACGTTTATCCGCCCGAGCCAAAGGCGAGGGTGGATATTAAGTCGAGGATAAAATGGGTTTTATGATCGAGTTATACACTCTGCTTTTCACTCCGATTGCAAGGAAATGAAACAGTGATATTGTAAATAAAAGTCTTTAATTAAAATTAAAAGTAACATTTGAACAATTTTGTACATTCAATGTAAATGTAAGTTTTTCCTAGCATATTTACCAAATTTATGATTTTTATTTATTAATCATTCTACATGAAGCATTAGGCATGGGTAACGAGACCTATACCTACTGCCTAATCATAAGTTCATTTTATAATATTTAGTACAAAGTAGTAAGTACAAATTAAATGTAACAAAAAATTGCGTGTACTTAGTGTACACACGTAAGAAGTGAAACTTCTTCATAAACTTAATTTTCACCTCACCTTAAATTAAGTCAAAAAGTACAAAAGTACAAAAGTCCAAAAGTCCAAAAGTCCAAAAGTCCAAAAGTCCAAAAGTCCAAAAGTCCAAAAGTCCAAAAGTCCAAAAGTACAAAAGTCCAAAAGTCCAAAAGTCCAAAAGTCCAAAGTCCAAAAGTCCAAAAGTCCAAAAGGCCAAAAGTCCAAAAGTCCCAAAGTCCCAAAGTCCCAAGGTCTCAAGGTCCCAAAGTCCCAAAGTCCCAAAGTCTCAAAGTCCCAAAGTCCCAAAGTCCCAAAGTCCCAAAGTCCCAAAGTCCCAAAGTCCCAAAGTCCCAAAGGCCAAAAGTCCAAAAGTCTCAAAGTCCCAAACTCCCAAACTCCCAAACTCCCAAACTCCCAAACTCCCAAACTCCCAAACTCCCAAACTCCCAAACTCCCAAAGTCCCAAAGTCCCAAAGGCCAAAAGTCCAAAAGTCCAAAAGTCCCAAAGTCCCATAGTCCCAAAGTCCCAAAGTCCCAAAGTCCCAAAGTCCCAAAGTTCCAAAGTCCCAAAGACCCAAAGTACCAAGGTCCCATCTAAAAGTCCCAAAGGCCAAAAGTCCAAAAGTCCCAAAGTCCCAAAGTCCCAAAGTCCCAAAGTCCCAAAGTCCCAAAGTCCAAAAGTCCCAAAGTCCCAAAGTCCCAAAGTCTAAAAGTCTAAAAAGTCCAAAAGTCCAAAAGTCCAAGTCCAAAAGTCCAAAAGTCCAAAAGTCCAAAAGTCCAAAAGTCCAAAAGTCCAAAAGTCCAAAAGTCCAAAAGTCCAAAAGTCCAAAAGTCCAAAAGTCCCAAAGTCCCAAAGTCCCAAAGTCCCAAAGACCCAAAGTACCAAGGTCCCATCCAAAAGTCCAAAAGTCCAAAAGTCCCAAAGTCCCAAAGTTCCAAAGTCCCAAAGACCCAAAGTACCAAGGTCCCATCCAAAAGTCCAAAAGTCCAAAAGTTCAAAAGTTTAAAAGTCCCAAAGTCTCAAAGTTCCAAAGTCCCAAAGACCCAAAGTACCAATGTCCCATCCAAAAGTCCAAAAGTCCAAAAGTCCAAAAGCCCAAAAGTCCAAAAGCCCAAAAGTCCAAAAGTCCAAAAACCCTTAAATGACATGCTATCCCTGGATAAAGTACTCTTAATTCGAATCCACCGTGGTGGGGAACAGAACAAAGATGGCGCGTAACCAAAAATCGTGACGTGAAGTGACGTGACGCAATTTTTTTTCCAACGCCGATAAAGAAGTTTCACTTCAAAAAACAAGTTATTTAATAGCGTTTTATTATGTTTGGTTCATAGAGTAACACGATCTTCATGGTACCGTCTCTACGGTCTAGTATGGCCATATTGTTTTAGAAGAAGAAAAAGAACTTTATGCACTAGAGCATAAAATGTTGTTTTAGTTCGCATACACCCAGCATAAACAAGAACTTTACGAGCATAAGAAGTGAAAAACATATTTTACTTGATCTTCCTTTAATTTAAGATAATATGTTGCTTAAAAGAAATTTATCCCAATTAAAGACTGTTTTGGTTGGTATCATAAAATACAGAATGTTTTTTTTTACATCCCACAGGTTCGATTCCCGGCTCAAGCAGGTGATTTTTGAAAAATCTTTAAATGCAGTTTTACTTACTTTTGAAAATAAAGGAATGTTTTCTTTCAGCAAAACTTGCCATTATCAATATTAAGGGTACTTTCCCTCCAACTACCGTCTTTAAATTCCACCCTGTATATGGTGTACACGCACGTTGTTACATTTATACACACATCTAAAAGTCCTGATGTATACAATCGCAAAGCCGTAGTCTTGATCCACATAGCGTAGCGCCAGTCGTAGTCTGTAAATGAGATCTCTATATAGAATATCATATTACTGAATGGTCGATTCAGACATAGTGTAGTCCTAACATTTGATGCTCGTAACTTAGCCCTGATGCAGTGATCTTTAACGCTGTAGAATAACCTCGCATCTAATCGCGCCCAAACTCCAAAACAAACATTTTTCAAACAAAAATGAGCATATGATTTGAGATCGCATACACTTTTTAATAATAATTACAATATCATTGTTGAATATGCAAATATTGGTGGAACCAAGATTCAAACCAAATGCCTCAAAAACCACTTCAGCAACAGGGCAATTAATTAAAGATACAATATTATACCCTAAGCTCACTTACCCTTAATTAGGATCCATCAAAACTTTACACGGAATATAATCTAACATAATATTTCGGCTGATGTTCAAATAAATCTATACATATAATAAAATGATAGAAAAGTCAAAACTGTACATTGGAAATATTTAAAAAAAAATACTCGCTGGGTGTTCAACATAAGATACCGAAGCCGAAAATATAGTTAGAAATTTTTTTGTCTGTTTGTCTGTTTGTCGGTTTGTCTGTTTGTCTGTTTGTCTGTTTGCTTTGCTTTGTCCGGAAGGATCTCGAAAAGTACTGAATGGATTTGGTTCAAATTTTGTTCAAAAATTAGCTAGGGGTAGGGTCTTAAAATAGGCTATATATTATCACGCTACATATCCTAGGGGCTAAGCAGAGAGCAATCAAATTGGCATTATAACATAATTTGCACGCGTACGAAGTCGCGGGCAACAGCTAGTATTCTAATAAAGAGGTGCGCACATTGTTCCTAAGGGTATTCATCAATCATAATACATTACAGCGTTGTTATCGCGTGTCTGAATAATCGCTCAAATCCGAAACATCTTCTTAGGAACTCGGACACACTTGGGAGCAGATGTTTACCTAATAAATTGATGCTTCCCACCTGTTTTGTAACTCGTAATTGTGTAATTTTGCGCGCTCACAAACTTACATAGCATTATTAATGTTGCTATTTTATATTTTTTTAAGGATTCTGCATCGTAAAACCACATAATAATAAGGGACAGATTGCAAAACTGGCTTGAGCGCGAGTATGCGTTGCCGAGGGTAAGATTGAAAAATAAAGTACATAGAGTACATAGAGTGCAGTCTGTACCTCACAAATTTGTGATATAATGTTGTTTATTTAGGTAAAGAGCAACAAGGCTCACCAATAGAGTTATATGTGAGCTGATTGTGTTCAGATAATAGTAATAATAATAAACCCCTCGCAACCCTATGAGGGCATAGTAGAAATGCTTTTTGAGTCATCTACTTTTTGAGATCAATAAAATATGTCTCACAATGTTCTAGAAAAGCACACATCCGCAGGGCAGCTTGTGGCGAGCTGAATGTGCGTGGCTACACATCGGTCCCGATTCCTCAGAGTTTTGTTGCGCTTCTCGACCAGTTAGCATTTAATGGGCTAACGGGAGACCATACTCCCGGGAGTGCAGCAAATCTCAACTCTGGCTTGCCTTAATTGGCCGGTCAGAGGGAGGAAGCCAGAGCTTTATGCTCGGGGGTGGAAGTGTCATTTTCAAGGGCATAACTACGGGGAAACCCGCTCCGGGTTGGACCCGCGATGGCGAAACCGGCGCCGCACCGCTCGACACCTCTAGCCGCTTACACCGGTGTTGCCCTCTGTCGCCTCTCAGGCCTACGGGCCTATGGCGATTGTATATGGGGCCCATCTAGTGAGTTGGCGAGTCACCGTCTGCCAAAGTTTTAATGTAATAATATATTGCAATGGCAGACGCCGTCTTCATCCATAGCCTAAGTTAACCAGACCATTTAACACCCTTCACAATAGCCCTTTACGTAGTTAGCATATATTTTACAATAGTTAGCTCCCGTTGCAGATGGTCCATTACCGTTCTTCTACATAAGTCGGATATGGATTGTTTGCAGTGGGGGTCCCATTTTCTATTAGATTAAAAGTTTCAAAGGGCCTCTGCATGTTGGACCTGTGTCCCCGTGTAAGCCTACCAAAAGTCAGGGGGTCTTCGCAAGAAAAAAAACAGAAGATACCCGTGTTAATGAGAAACATAATAATAATGAATAAATAAATATTCACGGACATTCACACAACGCTATCCGATCCCAAAGTAAGCTAGAAATAACCTGCTTGTGTAAATACTTATATACTTTTAAATGCATAATATTACATAATAGAAATACCCAGACTTTTGAGACAAAAATTTATGGGTCACACAAATTTATATTTTTCTCCGATGGGAATCGACCCACGACCTCCAGCGCCACAGGCAGTATCACTACCGACTGCGCCACAGAGGCTGTAGTTTTTACACGGTGTTCAAAATGTGTGGAAATCTTCAACGATGTAATGACATAGCTTGAACCGAGGATCCGCCTAGCGCAGCAATACCGTCATGTTTACAGGATTTACATTTTATAGTGTAATATCTGATTTCATCCCTATAGTCCCAGTGTGAACGTCACCTCCTCGCGCCCCTCCGCGTAATGCAAGCTAAGAAAATTAGATTTCTTTTTATTCTCACGCGAGTAACTTAATACTGTGTGTCTAATCTGTTAATATATACAACCAAATATCATACGATAGTAGTCAATATTTATCATGCTTAGCTAGCTTAGTGTAAATGTTAACCGATAGATGGCGCTGTACCGTAACCCTATATTGTACATCGCGGTGTTAAGATTTTCCTGCAAGATATGAACTCCGTACTACTTTAGGTAATAAATTGTCTTACTCTGGATACATTGTTTTATTTCTACATTAAATATTTTTGGGACATTGTACAAGTGGTCCTTCGAGCCGGATTAGGGATTGGTGTGCACTGTCCTTATTATATGGAGTCAGGTTGAATGTTCAACCTGCTACGAGTGCAACGTCAGAAGAGCAACATCGGCGGATTGTACATAGTTGGCGTTTATGTACAAGTGGTGAACCACGATCAGCGCTGGTGTCGGCGTAAGGAGCAGCTGCGGGTGAACTGGTCACCGCATATCATTACGACGAACTACGGTAAAGTGAGTGACAGTGAAGTAATCTTATACGAAGATAAACTGTGAGTAATTTAATATATTAAGATTTAACCATTGGAACTTAGACCTTACTAACTTAGAAAATATCAGTTAACAATTTGGACTCTTTAACGTGTGCATGGACTTAGAATAGTTTTAAGAAAAAGTGAACTACGGGGAACCTATGCCCGATTTTACAACGAGGTGTACTAAGTTCAAAGACTTGTAATTTTTTCGAGTTGTCTACGATTTAGCCTAGCATTAAAGAACAGCTTATTCATCAATTTTCAACATGGAAGCTTTATGTAACATTCAATTTAATTTACATTCCACAATAAGCAAGGCAAGATCTAACTTCAAAAAATCTCCGAAGGAACGAATAACTAGTTCCTATATTGAAACCCGTCTAGAAAATTTAGAATCTAACTGGTCTACGTTTTCTGGTACTCATACAAAAATTGTGTCTTCGCTTAAGTCCATTGAGTTTGAAAAGTCGGACTATAACATAAAAAATATTTATGAAGTCACGGAGGAATTATTCACGAGCTATAAAACAGAGTTGAAGGAAGCATTGAAGAAAACTATATGTTCTGATGGTTCGCGTCTGTCTGAGTCTTCTGCGAAGGGTTCTAAAGATATATGTTCCATTAAATTACCGAAGATTGAGTTGCCTATGTTTTCCGGAAGTTACTCTGAGTGGATTAGTTTTAGAGATCTGTTCAAATCTTTAATACACGACAATAGCCTATTGGACGATGTTCAGAAGCTTCATTATTTGAAGGCACATTTGTCTGGCGAAGCTGAGGGTCTTTTGCGGCACATTCCTATAACTAGCAGTAATTATGCAACCTGTTGGACTAAACTAGAGTCGATATAATAATAAAAAGTATTTGGCAAACTGTATATTAAAACGTTTTATGAGTCAAAAGAGTATCACATCCGAATCCTCTAGCGCAATTAAGGAATTATTAGACACCTCTAACGAATGTTTACATGCTTTAAAAAATCTAGGCATAGCGGTAGAGCATTGGGATATTATAGTTATTTATGTATTAAGTTTTAAACTAGACTCTGAGTCACGTAAACAATGGGAAATGAAAATTAGTGATTGTTCAGACGAGTTGCCCACAGTGAATCAATTCAAATCTTTCCTTGAACAAAGATTTCGCTCTTTAGAATTTTTAGATACCAAAGGTCAACGTCATCAGGGTAATCGTAATGTGCCAGTTAAATCTCTCCATGTGTCAAATATATTATGTATATGTTGTCAGGATAACCACAAGCTTGCTAATTGTAAAAAGTTTGTCGGTCTCGACATAGATAAGTGACGTAATTTTGTAAAAACAAACGGTTTATGTTACAACTGTCTAGCTCCAAATCACTCCGTATATGCATGCCGCCAGTCTACCAGATGTCACATATGTAGGAGAAGGCATCATAGACTCCTGCATCTCAAGAATGTCTCCAAATCAAGTGCAAATATTAATAAAACAGAACAGTTATCAGAAAGCAACGTTTCTGGTGGTACCACTTCATACATACATATAATCACGCTTGTCTCCCATCGGGGTAAGCAGAGACTATGGCTTTCCACTTGCTACGATCCTGACATACAACTTTCGCTTCTTCTACTTTCATAACTGTTTTCATACACGCTCGCCGGTTAAGGGTACTCTTGACCTTGCCTTTTTCCAGAAGGTCTCTGATTTGATCGGCATGCGTACGCCGAGGTCGACCCCTACCAGTTTGCCCATTCATTCTCGCCTCATAAATCTGCTTTGTCAGTCTATTCTCATCCATTCTTTCCACGTGTCCAAATCATCTAAGCATCCCTTTTTCGATCTTAGTCACTACATCTTCTGTTATACCACATTTTTCCCTTATCACGCTATTTCTTTTTTTGTCCATTAAAGTCACTCCAGCTATACTTCGCAGACTTCTCATTTCCACTGCATTAATTTTGCTTTCATGCTTCTTCTGCCATACCCAACTTTCACTACCATACATAAGTGTAGGGATCAGTACTCCCCTATGTACAGCCAACCTGGCCTTCTCAGACACATTTTGACTGCTCATGAAGGTGTACATAGCCCCATTCACTTGATTTCCTGCCAAAACTCTTCGCTCAATATCCTGGTCACACTTTCCATCCCTCACAAATTTGGAACCTAAGTATACAAATTCTTTCACCTGTTCCACTGATGATGCTAATATCACCTGATCATCAGCGTATAGGAGGCATTTGACGGTCAGTTCATTCATTTTTAAACCATACATACTCTCTTGCAGTTCTTTCAGACAACTGTCCATGTATAGATTAAACAGCCACGGAGACGCTACACAGCCCTGTCTCACACCCTTTTCAATGTGAAAGAAGTCCGTGCAGGCCCCGTTGATCCTGACACAAGCACTAGAACCCTCATAGAGAGACCTCAGTGCCCGTATCAAGTTGCTGTTCACTCCATACATGGACAATATTGACCACAGTTCATTCCTCACCACTCTGTCATAGGCCTTTTCCAAGTCCACGAATATGCAATAGACCTTTTGACTTTTAGCCAAAACTTTCTCAGCTACGCATCGTAAGGAAAAGACCTGATCCATACATCTCCTTCCTTTCACAAATCCTGCTTGCACATCCCACATTTTTCCTTCAGTTTCATTCATCACTCTTTTTATCAACACTTTTGCATTCAATTTGCCAACGATGCTGAGCAAGCTTATGCCGCGGTAGTTTTTGCACTCTTGCTGCGACCCTTTTCCTTTGTAAAGCGGCACAATGACAGCTTTACACCATTCTGCTGGTACTCTGCCACTTCGCCAGCAAAAGTTAAAAAGGCGGTACAGCTGGCAAGCTACCACGCCACGTCCAGCTTTCAGCATGTCGACAGAAATCCGATCTATTCCAGCAGCCTTTCCTACTTTCATAAAATTCAACGCTTCCACTATTTCTCCCATACTTAACTCGCTTTCATCGCCAAATTCATTCAGTTCTAAAACACGCGTATCGCCTTGTATATCTTCTTTTTCGAATAGCACTTCTGCCGAGGTACCACTTCAATCCAGAGTAATTCCACCAATATGGTAAGTTATTTTGCTAATAGTCATAGTCAAATATTATTGGCCACTGCTCTAATTGCAGCTGAATCTAAGAGCGGTGCTGCTATAGTATTAAGATCCCTGTTAGATCAGGGGTCTCAGGCTTCGTTTGTGACGGAGTCCGCAGTCCAGCTTCTAGGTCTCAAAAGGATACCAACTAACGGTTCAATTTCGGGTATAGGTTGTGATCAAGCCAAATCGATGATTTCAATCAATTCGATGGTTCTACTCAGGGTCACGTCACGCGTCGATCCCAGTTTTAACATCACTGTTAAAGCTTATGTTTTGAAGAAACTCACGACTATTTTACCCGAAAGAAAGATTGTGGCAAACGTTATGACTACAATCTCGTCTTTGGCTTTAGCTGACCCTTCATTCGATACACCAAACAAGATTGATTTACTTTTAGGGGCCGAAGTTTATAGCCAGATTTTGTTAGAGGGGTTAATAAGAGGTTTTTCCGGTCAGCTCATTGCACAAAATACCAGACTAGGATGGATCTTGTCTGGTCAAGTAGGTGAAACCGACGTCAACCAAAGCGAGACTTGTCACAATACAGTGATCACATTGCACTCTACCCACACAGATACACTTCTTAAAAGGTTCTGGGAGCTAGAATCTGAGCCCAAGAGCGATAACAGTAAGGTTTACTTGACCCCAGAAGAACAGCAGTGCGAAGATATATTTAAAGCTACGACTAAACGAGACGAATATGGTCGCTATATTGTGCACTTGCCATTCAGGTCAAGCGATCCTGCGTGTAAATATGGAAGGTCGAAAAACATTGCACTTAAACGTTTTTTATCCTTAGAAAAGCGATTTCTAAGGAACCCTGAGTTCAAGAATCAGTATTTAGCTGTTATAAATGAGTACATAGCTCTTAATCATATGGATATAGTGCATGATAAAGAAAAAGAAGGTTCGGTATACTTACCTCATCGTGCCGTTATCCGTAACGAAAAAAGTACGACGAAGCTGCGTGTAGTATTTGATGCCTCATGTGTGGGAACCAATGGGGTGTCTCTTAATCACAATTTAATGGTAGGCCCTCCTCTACAACCTGAATTGCGTCATATCATTATGCGTTGGCGCTGTCAACCTATCTTGTAGCATTTATTTTTTGTGTAGCAATCTGGTACTCGGGCTTGACAATGTGTAAAGCCGCCCTTAATCAATTCATCGCTGGTTTTGTGATCTGTGGTTTTGCTTTGACACAAGTGACAAGTTTTGTCTGTGGCACGGCCCGATGATTTTGCATTAAAGGAACAGGTTTTGTTAAGATTTTTGGTGAAAGACGGGACTTTGACCGAGACCTGCTTTGGGGTAGTTGGAGGTCCTTTGGCTTTTGCTCTGAGACTGTGCCGCGAATCAGTTTTTCGCTCAAGCGCGATTATTTGTTACCTCGCATAACCTAACAGGCTGTGATTGGGTTGCTGCATTACATCTTACTACATTTTACCCAGAAAACTGGTGAGTCACTTCTTCTTTTGCAAAGCGGGTCGATTGTCGTCTGTCGCGCAGCCAAGATCTTAATTTGTCGTTTCTTTCATGACAGGGTTTTTAGTACGGGGAAAAGTACACGTGGACCACACGAGCGAGGTCATTAAGAGAGAAGCCTGCCAATTTCACCTGAACTCTCAGCTCACAATGCAGGCCAGTACTTGTCACCTAATATAAATGTGTAGTCTAGCCGCTTAAGTTACTGCCTCACTTCTAGTACCTGCTCACGGGGAAATAATTTAGTGCTGTACTATTAGTAACTAAACCTATACTATTTTTTAGTATAACTGTTCTTATGTATGTCTGTGCTTTCTATCTCAGTGTCTCTGTAGTGAACTGTGTGTTGTATAAATATATGTGTGTACACCCTATTGGCTGTTTTCGTGAGAGCCCTAGCCTACCTTTGCACGCACACTGGAATCTCTGTAGTAAGGCGCCCTGGGAAAGAGTTCTCTGCATAGCTACCTCGCGCTAGTTGGTGAGTAACACTGAACATCATTGTGTTATAATCTGTCTGGTAGCGGACATCGTAAAGATGTACAGACAGATTAGGGTATGCGATGATCACACAGATTTCCAACGTATCTTATGGCGTGAGAATCCAGATGACGAAATTCAGGTGCTGCGTCATTTGCGGGTAACGTTCGGGACATCATCGGCGCCTTACCTAGCTGTAAAGTCATTGCAGCAGCTAGCGGTAGACGACGGCTCTGATTTTCCTTTAGCAAAGGACCGTGTTGTTTCCGATTTTTATATGGATGACTTAATGACTGGCTGTCAATCCATAGAGGAAGGAATAGAAATATATAGACAAACATCGGAGTTGCTCAAACGTGGGGGCTTCCAACTTCAAAAATGGGCTAGCAACAACCGTGAATTATTACGGTTGATTGAAGACGGTGAACAAACATCACAAATACAAGGAAATATGGAACTAAAAACAGGCACAATTTCTAAAATATTGGGTTTGACGTGGGACAAAGACAACGATGAGTTTGTTTATACTATTCAGCTTAATGATTTAGAGTTACCAGTAACTAAGCGCAAGTTCGTTTCTGATATCGCACGCCTATTCGATCCCCTTGGGTGGCTAGCACCTATTATAATCACTGCGAAGGTGTTTATTCAGCGAATATGGATGACGGGAATCGATTGGGACTCAGAACTTCCTGCACCATTGCTGACGGAGTGGCTTGACTTTCGAAAGAACCTTTGCAATCTTATTAAGTTCCGTCTGCCACGTTGGATCAACTCTAGCAAGGATGACAAGGTTCTAGAGTTGCATGGCTTTTCAGATGCGTCAAATGTAGCATACGCTGCAGTAGTGTACGTCCGCATCATTGATGGAAATGGATATATTCACACAAGTTTAGTGACTTCAAAAACCAAGGTTGCTCCGGTCAAGCAGGTGTCAACTTTGTGGAGCTGTCTTACTGGCAAAGCTACTTGAGGAAGTAGCTTCAACTCTAAAAATTCCCAAACAACACCTATACGCGTGGACAGACTCATCCGTCGTATTGGCGTGGCTAAGCAGCCATCCTAGTCGCTGGAAAACGTTCATCGCGAATCGTGTTTCCGAAATACTTGGTATTCTTGAAAGAAGTCATTGGTCACATGTATCGTCGTCGGAAAACCCAGCGGACTGCGTATCTCGCGGGGTGAGCCCTTCTGAGAGTAGTTATATGCAACTGTGGAAAATGGGCCCGGTATGGTTACAGAATGAAGAAATAGATTATGATAGAGGAAATATACAAGTGACTACACTAGAAGAAAGGAAAATCAAAGCAAAATGTCATGCAACTGCCGTTGAATGCGATGACAGCCTATTTACTAGATTTTCTAAGTTTAATAGGTTAGTAAGAGTAATAGCTTACTGTCGAAGATTTTTACAAATGAAGAAAGTAAAACATGATAGAAATATAATGACTAAATGGCTAACTACAAATGAAATAAATGAAGCGGTACTTACCTGTATCAAACTCTGCCAACTCCAGTATTTTATTGATGAAATAAAATCTATAAAAAAGAATCAAAAATTAAATAAGGGTAGCAGGCTTACCTCGTTGAGTCCGTTTCTTGACAGTGACGGTATCTTAAGAGTTGGCGGCCGTTTGCACCAGGCTTCTATTGAGGAGAATATGAAACACTCTGTTTTAATTTCTCACAAATCACACTTCACCAATCTTTTGATTGCAGAGGCTCACGACAGAACTTTGCATGGTGGGCCTCAATTGATGCTTAACTACTTGAGATCGAAGTACTGGATCCTCAATGCAAGGACTCTAGTTAGGGCATATGTTCATAAGTGTGTAACATGTATTTGCTACTCAAAACAAACAAACCAACAAATGATGGGCCAGTTACCGAAAGCTAGAGTGTCTTCTCAGAGGCCTTTTCAATGCAGTGGTGTTGATTACGCAGGTCCAATCAGCATTCGAACCTCGAAAGGTCGTGGCCATCACGCCACTAAAGGTTATATTTGTTTATTTATTTGCATGTCCACTCGGGCTATTCACCTAGAGGTAGTCAGTGACATGACTTCTCAGAGCTTTCTTGCGGCCTTTAAGCGCTTCGTGGCCAGACGTGGCCGAGTATTGGACTTGTGGAGCGACAATGGGACCACATTTGTTGGCGGTGCAAAGGAATTGCGAAAACTTTTTAATGCTGAGATATCTACGGTGTCTTCGGAAATAGCTGACTTTCTGACTATGAATGGTACGACCTGGCATTTCATACCTCCACATGCTCCAAACTTTGGAGGATTGTGGGAGGCTGGCATCAGGTCCACGAAGAATCATTTGAAGAGAATAATAGGCACCAGCACATTGATATTTGAGGAAATGACAACTGTGCTGGCTCAAATCGAACCTTGCCTGAACTCGACGCCGATATCTCAGCTTCCTAATAACCCGGAAGATTCATGCCCCTTGACACCTGGCCACTTCCTCGTAGGCGAACCTCTGATAACAGTACCTGATGCAAATTATGAAAATTCATCCATCAGTAATATCAAACGGTGGCATCTTACGCAAAAGATGTTGCAACATTTCTGGCGTAGGTGGTCATTAGAATACATGACTCAATTGCAGCATCGATAGAAATGGACGGATCGTAAACCTGAACCTGAGATTGGAGACATGGTTCTGGTGCGGGAGGATGGTCTTCCACCCGCTAGATGGCTATACGGTGTCATTACAAATAAACATCCTGGTTTGGACAACATTACTCGCGTGGTAACTATAAGGTGTAAAGACAATGAGATTAAAAGACCGCTGTCTAAATTAATTATTTTACCTGTGAACGATTAGTCATTATATACCTCCTTACTGATGAATATTTATACAGTCCATTTGCTTAATGTACATACTTAAACAGTTTGTGAATTTAGTTCAATAAGTATTTTTTGTTTTTTTTGCTTTAGTTACATAAGGTATAAGGAATGAAGTTGTACGGTAGAGATAAGGTTATAAGAAGATGGTAAACCAACCATTTTCTTGTAAATTAGTTTAATTATTCTATTTTGTTTGGATTATGGACAGAGCCGTCCATGGTGGGCGGAATGTCTAATCTGTTAATATATACAACCAAATATCATACGATAGTAGTCAATATTTATCATGCTTAGCTAGCTTAGTGTAAATGTTAACCGATAGATGGCGCTGTACCGTAACCCTATATTGTACATCGCGGTGTTAAGATTTTCCTGCAAGATATGAACTCCGTACTACTTTAGGTAATAAATTGTCTTACTCTGGATACATTGTTTTATTTCTACATTAAACATTTTTGGGACATTGTACACTGTGTGAATTATTTGGCTACGCTAACCTGTTGATATATTACTTTACTGCACAGACTAGTATGTTGATATCGTAAATATTTATTTAAAAGGAAATCGTACGTAAATAAGTACATAATACTTAAGCGTTTTTAAATATGATTACTTTCGTTATCAACCCTGTTATTTCTCACTCTCGCTGTCGTTCTCGTTAGAAGCCTCACCACTCCTTACCGGTGGTATCTGTGGCGAAAACACCGGTAAACCACGGCCGAGTGTCAGCACTGTGAGGACCGCAGCGATGACACGGCGCTCCACAAGCTGGTGGAGTGCTCGGCGTGGGCGCAACAGCGCCAGGTCCTCGTAGTGGGTCTGGACGTCGACACTCTCTGGTTTGAGACCATGGTACGTGCCATGCTGTCCAGCGGGAGTAAGTGGGACTGCGCCGCCTCTTTCTGCGAGCAGGTCATGCTTGTGAAAGAGGCGGGGGGGGCGGGTGCGGGAGAGAGCTCTCCCCCCCGAGTTCCGCAGTCGGCAGCCTGGGCGCCGCCGATGTGTCTTCGCCGAGGACTATCGGCCTCCATGACCGGGGTCTGAGGAAGGTGAGAGGGTCGCTCACCGTCGTTACAGAAGCAGGCCCATGATGGCAGCGTGACGTGAGCAACTCACACACGCCCCCCCTTAGAAGCAGGATCACACCCGAAACCCCCCCAAAGACGCGGAATAGCACCCAAACCACAGTGCGAGGCCGCAGTTGCGGCCGTAGGTCTGTTGGGAGTCCCGGGACATCCTTCCGAGGGCTTACCCGGGGCTCCCAACTACAGGCTGTTGGGCGTTTCGTGAGGTTTTTAGTCGGTAAGAGTCCGGCATAACACCCTTTGAGGATTTTCCATCACGTAAAAAAAAAAAAAAAAAGCCTCACCACTCCGAAATATACCGTTGTGGGCTCTGGTGACCAGCATCCATAGAAAACGTTTTGGTTCCTTAGTTTTTGATTTCTTGCAAGAGTCGTTGAGCCCCTTTAACTAAAAATAAATAAACTTCATTATTAAGAATACAAAAAACCCGACTGCAAAGTAAAAATACAATTGAAAAGCGAAAAACAAGCTCTACATTTCTTCTGTAATTTTCTTTAGCTACTTACTGTTTTACTTTGTCGGCAATATTTGCTATTTCATAATAATTAAGTTTATTTAAAACTTTTTAGTTATCTAAGAAGTGGAGTTATTGATTTTTGTGTAGTGAAAGGACTTCACCGAAATTTAACTTTAATTATTATATTTTTGTCATATTTCTGGTTCCACTCAATCGATTGCAATCAAACAAATGTACGATTTTGAATTTGACTAAGACCTTATAAACAAATAAAATCGCATCAAAATAGGTTCAGTAGTTTTTGCGTCCATCGCAGTCAAACATTTATAGTGCAAAAATCCGCTATTTTGATTCTTTAGGAATTTTATTATACCTAGTGTCTCACTCTTTTTTTTTTTTTTTTTTTTTTTACGTGAGGGAAAATCCTCATGGATGTTATGCCGGACTCCTACCGACTAAAAAACCTCACGCAACGCCCAACAGCCTATGGTTGTGAGCCCCGGGTAAGCCCTCGGAAGGATGTCCCAGGACTCCCAACAGACCTACAGCCGCCTCTGCAGCCTCGCCCAGGGGGTGGTTCGGGTGCTAATCCGCGTCTTTGGGGGTGGGTTTCGGGTGTGATCCCGCTTCTAAGGGGGGTCGTGCGTGAGTTCCTCACGTCACGCTGCCGTCATGGGCCTGCTTCTGTAAGGACGGTGAGCGACTCTCTCACCGTCCTCAGACCCCCGGTCATGGAGGCCGATAGTCCTCGGCGAAGACACGTCGGCGGCGTCCAGGCCGCCGACTGCGGAACTCGGGGGGAAGAGTTCTCTCCCGTATCCGCCCCGCCGATACCGACCTAGTGTCTCACTCACACAATCATGACGAGTCAAATGACACATTGCGTGTCAAAATCCGTAAAGCCGTACAGGCTGTAGAACGTGCAAGAAAAATTTTCAAGGTTTTCATTTTAGCGCCAAAAGTCTGCCATTTGGTTTTTTTTTTAAATTGTATACCTGGTGTCACTCACACAATTACTAGGGATCAAATGACACCTTGCATGTCAAAATCCGTCGAGCCGTTCAGGCTGTAGGACGTGACAAATAATTAGACATACATACATACATTGTCTCGAAAAACATTACCCTTCTTTCTTCGGCAGTTCGGGTAAAAACAAAATATTTTTGACACACACATTTTATGAAAACCATTAGACCACATAGAAAATTATTGAAAAATTTAAGATTATGTAACACTAGCTGATGCACGCAGCTTCGCCCGCGTAAAATTTGTTCCCGTGGGAACTTATTCCCGGGATAAAAAGTAGCCTAGGTATGTGTTATTGCAGACTATAATGTATCTCTGTACCAAATTTAAGCACGATTCGTTCAGCGGTTTGTTTGATATTTTCAGCTTTTTTTTATTTAATATGAGGGAAAATCATTCATGGATGCTATGCCGAACTCCTACGGACTAAAAAACCTCACGTAACGCCCAACAGCCTGCGGTTGGGTGCCCCGGGTAAGCCCCCGGAAGGATGTCCCAGGACTCCCAACAGAACGATATTTTCAGCTATATATATATATATGTGCATTATTTTATCTCTTCTCTATTAAGCTATTGCAACGTAGCCGACATAAAATCAAAATAAGACAAATAGAAACCCACCAGAATTATTGTTCATACCAAACTACATGAATCGCTCTTCTCATAATGTCAAGATACCTTACAAAAATCAGAACCTCTTTTTATCTATTTTAACATAGACCTTTAACTATTACATGAGACCAAATGAGTGTAAAGATTGATAGATACAGAACGGTTCAGTATCTTCCTTTCAGGAAAAAAAAAAACAATTTCTATATTTCATAAACACGCTCTTAATATACCACTGACGGTGTTATTGAAATGTTCATGTTATCTTACTAATATTATAAATGCGCAGTTTGTGAGTGTGGATGTGTGGATGTTTGTTACTCTTACACGCTCGAACGGCTGAACGAATCTGGCTGAAATTTGGTATTGGGATACATTATGGTCTGGAATAACACATAGGCTACTTTTTATCCCGGGAATAGGTTTCTACGGGAAGCGGGAACGGGGACAAATTTTACGCGGGCGAAGCTGTGGGCATCAGCTATTTAAATAATATTATTTTATCTTAGCTCTTAACATACATTTACATTCTCATTGTGTTTGCGTAATGCCATTAATTAGTCTCCACATATACCCACCTGACATTTCGGTATCTCATAAATAATGCCTTAATTATCTACCTGAGACCCAGTTACTTGGTACTGAAGGGTCCACCGTTATATAGGTGGGAGTAACAAGAACTTTCAACTTAATTACATAATAAGACACCTACAATTAGGGAGCGAGGCATTGAGCGTAAGACAACCTTTGTCATTTCTTGTAAAACTTTAATAGCACGTGTCTGGGTTAAGGCTAAATAAAGTAAATAAAGGAACATGAGTAGAAACACGTTGTTACTTTTCTTCATATTTATTGAGTAATTCCAGAAACTTCGTACAAATCCCTTGGCCCTTGAAGGCAAATAGGATTTCATGTAGACTACCAGTTGCTGCAGTTTAACTGAGATGCGGTTGAACTGCTATCTGATCTCCAAAACCAATTGGCGATGTCGAAGTTATTTTACCAACAGAACTTAGACAATATAACTATTGGTCCAATCCGTTTTTTACTTAAAATATTTATAAAAATATATCTATACATAAAAGTAACAGAACATTAACTATACATAGAAGTTATATAGCTATTGAGATTAAGGCTGAAGTGTAACAAACCATGATCCTGTCAACAGTCATCAGTCTTCATTCTCAAAACCATCAACCATGTCATGATTCGACACATACGAGTTACTGAGTACGAAGTCATGTGCACATACCTCAGGTTCCGACGTCGAACAACTCTGCATGTAAACATTCTACACAGAATTCGTGTGAAATTTCACAGTTGGCGTAAACTTTATGATGACTACTAACTCTGCTACCGCTGTTTGAATATCGTAAGTCTATTTTAGATGACAGAGTAAATAATTGTGGTGACGAAATCAAATAAGAATATCTTTAGTAGGACGCAATATGGTTAAACATACAAGAGTAGCCGTGAGTGGACGGAACCCCGCCCAACCAATGTTAACTGAAACGTGGCCTATTACTACTATTATAAGTTTAGACAGTTACAGTAGCAGGATGAGGCGTAGCTTAATATTTCAATATTTTACAAATTCTAATATGTCCACTGATTTACTCCAAAAACATTGAGCAAAAACTCCGTTTTGTTTCAAAATCTAATAGGTCCTCAAAGACATTCATAACAAAATCCAATACGTCCAAACGGATCAATCAAATCAAGCTATTGGCTATAATTGGCTATAATTAGTATTTGATACAGTTTCGCAATTAATATTCATTTTAAATAGTGTTAGAATGGACCCGAAAGTGAAAAATGTTGACCCTGATACAGCTAGAAAAAGGTCTAATATAAAGTCGCAGCAGAAGAAAGCAGAAAAAAAACGGAAATTGTAAGTTGAACTTTCTTTACCTTGGCTGAGCATGCTTTATAAGGTAGGTATAGGGTTGCCACCACTTTTACTACGATTTCTGTCGTAATTCGAATTCCAGAATTATTTTATCAAATTCTGAAATTCTATACTTAGGATGATTTTTTCTGATAAGACTGATTTATTGTGATTAGTTAGTTAATGATTAAAACTTTCTTAATACGTTTTTTTTAAATTAAGTTATTTTTAACACATGGTGCCACCCCTAGGGTCTAGCGTAAAGATAACATCATTCAATAGTATTTCTGATCAAATTCAAATATGTCCGACCATGCATTTTTGTCAAAGTACTTTATGTCCATTAGTTTAGTTCGAATCCCAATATGTCCAAACCAGTTTTAACGAATGTGGTAAGATTTGATTTGATTCGTTATATTTCTACCTTGCCGGGAATAGTCATTGTCAAACAAAGGTAAAATAAACCTTGAAGTCTAAGAAATAATTTGGCCAGTACCTGCAAAGGAAAAAACTATGATATCTTCTATTCACATACTATGGACATATTGGTGTTTGATATTTATCAACTCAAATACAGAATTGAACAGTTCAAATTCTTGCGCGCTCATATTTACACACTATTATTTAATACAAGCTGAAGTAGAACAGTAGAACTGTGTTGTAAAAACGCTCAAAATACGAACGTATTCAGTTATTCACGAACATAGATATTCTCGCGAATCAGTCGAAATGACTTCGACATCACAGTTTAGCATCTCTTCGTTACAGTTGGAATATTTGTGCTGAGTCAACTCCAGCAAATAAATTGTATAGCCATTCTTATTTCAATTTAGTATTAAAACACGTCTATCTTCGCAACCAAGACAAAACATTTTTACTATCAGGATAACATAATATCAAGAATTATAGAGGGATTGCGTAAAATACATCCAAAGATTTTCACACTTATAAAATTAGTAGGATCTGATCGGTTCTGCAGTATAAGCTGAGCGTTAAGTATATCAGTCCGTCATGCTTGTCCTTGTCCTATAGCAACTGCGACTGTTGGCAAGTGAGATCACCTTTTGATCACAGTGAACAATTATTTAAAGACCATTGTTCACTATGAGAGCCCAACTAATTAACTGGTACATTATGAAATCTCTCACTCTCGTATAATTTCTAAGAGAGAAATAGAGAACGCTGCAAATCACTGACAGATGTTAAGTAGAAGGTATCACTAAATTTGAGTGATTGCTCAGAATTTCAAATACAGAATCAGCTACAATCAGGTAGCACGTAAATATGCTGGCCAAGTATAATTTTGAACCGCTATATTACGGATACGTAATATTTTATTTTTGGGCGCTAACTTTTTCCACAAGCATACACCGTACAGCCTTAGTTACTATGCTAATGGAAATAAGGAGTGCTGAGTGCTGTACAATGACGTAATTTGGGCACATGAGCATGAGAAGAAATCCTGCAAACGAGACAAATTTAGGTGCGAAATTTTATGAAGTGTACGAGGAATAGTGAAACGGAGTGACTTGTATCTGTAGGTATATTCATCCATAGGGACCGGATAGCAACAAAAAAAAATATCATCTGCTGTTTTTGCAAAAACAAACATACATAGTGGTTAAAGTTTTATTTCCCATCCTTCTGAATCGAGCCTCTACGAGTACAACTGACGAGACGTAGCGCTTCGATAGCTAACCTACGCATAAGCTACAGCGGGCGTAGCATAGTAACTTTCTTCAATATAATGTTTTTTTTACTATTTTTATGTAGATTGGTTAAGTTATTCAGAGCATTATTTTTAAGTGAGAAACTAGCTGTGGTTAGTGTGGTAAGTGAGATATTTTGCATTCGTAAAAATGACCGATATTCTTTTACACCCGCGTATCTAACAAAATCACTCGTAGCCCCGCTCTCTATTAAGTTAGGCTAAATATGACTAGTAAAATGTAGGCACCGTACCTTGGATGCCTCTGCCCGCCCCTTCGGGGAAAAAGAGTTAACTATAAGTTTAACATATCTTACTCCACAATACTAAGATAATATTTACCAATGAGCTTCCATCTTTGACTTTACAAAAGTTGTTCAAAGACTTTGTGTTTATTCAAGTGTGACCCTTTTACTTGTGTTGGCATAGGAATACGTACTATAAAGCTAAATTAGATAATGAATAATTTCTCCATGTTTACTTAATTACCTATTACGAGGTACCTCGCAGGTGAGGCGAGCCACAAATTCATCACTAATTTATACTGTATCCGGCAGAGCATGCCTGCGTTTGATGTTTAACAAGAAATGTTTACATTTTTGCCTTTTCAAGTCTTACATCTTTTAGCTATTTAATAAAGTCAAATTAACAACTGCTTTTGGTACCGCAAATATTATTACGATGAGAAAATCGAATATTATGAGCAGAACATCATCCGCGGAAGTCCTCTTGCTTGAGAAATACTTCAGTATTTTATTTCTTCGAAATTCTGCATTATCGTTTCCCATTACCACTTTCTCAATAATAATCATCATAATATTACCTTAATGCTGTCAAAATACTACATAACTCCAGTACAATGTTACAATCAGAACAAAATCATACAGTCGTATCACTGACGAAAAACAATGCCTTCAAAGCGAAGCTTCTGGTCCCTGAAATGATTACTCAGCTCCCAAGACAATTACATCATAAATAAGGTTAAGTACGTGAATTATTTCTGTAAGTTATATTGATTTTCGAATTAAAATAATAATACTGCAATGTATGTTAAAAGAAACATCTGACGATGTTCTTAAGGAAGGAAAAAAAAGTAAAAAATATGTTCTGCACACAAAACACATGAATCGCGTTATTTAGACGATAAAAAAGTACTATATAAACATTTAGAAAGACACTATTATGAACCTTTAACTTCTCAAGTCCCCGATCCGCTATGTGAAAATGGCTGCACAGCTGTATGAGTTCTGATAATTTTCTAACACGAATTGATGACACAGTGTCACAACTGTCAATCGCAAGTGACGTATCCTCGATTACGTAGAGGGCACATGCAGCATTTTCCATAATATTGAAGCAGAAAATCATGTTGATTATCGGTAAGAAGTGTCTGCACAGAGGAATATTTTGTTCTTCGGGAGTAAATCTTAATTAATAAGCTTCATGTAAAACAGTCGAAAAGAGAAAGTTTTTGAAATGCTATAAGTATCATGTTCAAAACCGATTGCAATCCGATCTGTGAGCTGCCTAGTGAGCCCTATCCCATACGCATACCGTCAGTAGCAATCTATACTAAAATTATAAAGAGGGAAGATTTGTTTTTTTGTTTTTTGTTTTTTTGTTTGTTTGTTTGTAACGAATAGGCTCCGGAACTACTGGACCGATTTGAAAAATTCTTTCACTGTAGGGAAGCTACACACTTTGCGTTAAACATAGGCGTCTATATTTTATTCCCATATTCCCACGGGAACGGGAACTACGCGGGTGAAACCGCTTGACATCCGCTAGTATAATATAAAAGTGCTTTGGTACCGAGGATCAGGTAAATTTATTAAACAAAGAAAAAATCTACCACATAATATTGACATGAACTAATTACAATAAGTACTTACACAGCAATGGATAATCAAGACTCTTAATAAACCATAACGCTTTTTCTAACAAAAGACAAAAGTAAAATCATCAACAAAAAAATAGGATGCACTTTACTATGCAGCGCTGAATTGACCGTCTTTTTCTACAATCAAATTTCAGTATGTACAAGTTGAATAAATTTCAGAATGTTTTATTCAATTTGTACAGTAAAAAAATCTTCATCAACAGTAATAAATAAATCAAGTAAACCTATGGCAGTTCTGACAGTCATGTGCTGGTCGTATATCTCTCGTCAGTATTTACCTGCAATCTTTTCCTGGTCGTTGGTCCATCTTACAGTAATAAATTTAAAAATAAACAAAACTCAACCACGTTATATTGAACATAATTTATAAGCTGTATTGAAATCATAATTTGAGGCAAATTGATTTTCTGTTGAAATAATTATAATAAAGTAATAAACTTTTTCAAGCAAACACTAAATATTATCCAGGTTTGGTTGTTCTATTTATACATAAGAAGAGTGGTTGGAAGAACAAGAACATTATCGAAACGCATAGCCGCGGTGTTGATGTGCTCTATACAAAAACTTACGTTATATAAACGTGAAGTTTATTCACCAGCTGTGTCGTATCGTCTGATCCTTAAGAGCTCAAAGCCTCCCTTCCGATTTTATACCATCACGTTGCACTCGTAAAACTGTCACAACTGTAGCAGTAATAATATCCAGCAGATCTTTTTTATTCAGCATTGATTCCGCTAAAGATAAACAAACGTGACATTTTCTGTATAAAATTTAATGGTATATGGAAAAGCACGGTGAAATTCGACAAATACGCAATACGCGTTTGAGAATCATGGCATCTGTAAAACAACGTAGGTATTTCATTATTATTTAAATGTATGATGAATAACTCTTTTTCTAATGCGTTAAAGTATTTCAAATACATAAGACCTTAAAGGAAATTGTTTAATTAACATTTAATTGAAAAGATTGTGACAAAATAGTCTAGGGAACCCTTGATGCTATCCTTCAGTAGATATTACTGCCCCGTTGTGCTACGTAAAATTTTCAAACTAACTCTATAAACTACCACGTCTATTTTGAACTGCAATCTATGCAAGTCAACAAAAATACCTCATATTATTTGGTTTCGTTATTGGTCTAACATCCCTGGCAGTGTTACTACATATAATTCGAATAACTTTATACCACACAAACAAAAATATTTGTGTGACAAAAAGAAAACGATTACATAAATCACTGACAACGGTCAAACTGGAAACAGATAGTTGGAAAACGCTCACATGTGGAAGGATGTATCAGCTTATCGTACAAACTGAAACTGCACTGCCAGCTATTTGTCAAACTTTCTCTGCTATCGAAAACATAAGCCACCAAATCCCAGTCTAAAAAGACCCCTCATTTCCTCCAAACAAACTCTGATATCGCAATATAATAGCCAAGATAATGGGAACATGAAAGGTCTAGCAGTATAGACTTTTCTGGCAATAGATCTAGAGTATAATTTGTAAATTTAATTGATATGAGAGTTTTAGAAGTCTAATGAATCGATAATATTGCGAAGTTTCAAAGTAAGGGGATTCAAATGTTGCACGCTAGTTATCGTCATATTTTCTCTTTACATAATTTGTTTTGTACCAATAAGGTGGCAGACAAGCATACGGCCCACCAGAAAGACTGGCGGTCACCGCAGCCTATGAACGTTTGCAACACGTGAGGCGCCACACTCGCAATGCTGACCCTGTAAAAACCTTATAAGACGCTTTTTGAAGCAACCCATACCTGCTGTAGACTTTTCGAAAAATCGAGGCTACGTAACTGGAGACTATCTTATTATATCTAAATCTCCTGTCACGATGTTTGCCCGCGATGGACTCCTAAACTACTTAACCGCTTTTAACCAAATTTGCACACCGTGTGCAGTTTGATCCAACTTGAGAGATCGGATAGTTTTTTATTTTTGCATGTTGGGATAAATAAATATGCAAAACAAATGTTAATACTACTGCATTCATTTCGTATTCCGGAATGTCGAATCGGACTAAGAGACTCAGTAGTCCGATGATTTATAATCATCTGCATTGCAATATATATATATATATATATATATATATTTCATTTTCTTGTGGAATGCAACCTAGGCTCTAACCTACTGCTTTGTATTATTATATTTTTTATTGGTTGTAATCTGTTACGTGTGATAAATAAATCTGCATCATCGGACTACTGAGTCGAAAAAGTATCAGTAGTTCGATCATCGGACTATTTAATCGGACTACTGATACTAGGGGCGATTATTGCGTACGCAAGTACGCCGTTTTAGAATAAAAGAAGTGAAGAAGTTCGAAGCCGCTCAACAAGGAAAAAAGAGATTGTTTCAAGATTGAGCCCTGTGTGTATATCTTTCTGATGGACCGAGCTCGTGAACCGATTTTAGATGCGATTTGATAGTCGTAAAAGAGTTGAAATGTCCACTCTTCCCACTCGTGAGGGAAGAATAGAAAAAATAATCCACTTTTCCCTTCCAAGTGGGATAACCGGATGGGATAGGTGAAACAGCCGGCCTTTTTATTTTTTTAAAATTAATTAGAAATTCAATTCATTAGCGGTCATTTTCATGAAAAATAATTTTATCGAGTGAGGTACTCGATTAAAATACATACTTTATAGACTAAGTTCCGAAGCAAAGACGCGCTATAACTTCCATCGCTTCACAATAGACTGCCATTAAACCTTTAATGAAATCACATTGACATGCTCTATTTAAATTTTGCAACCGTAACTAGAGACTATATTACAAAGCGTATTTGAAATGTAACATCGATATTATATGATCGTGTAGTCATTCCATCCCAATAACAATAAAAAGAAAATAAACTTCCAAGGTGTATTTTTATGCTTCGCTGTTGACATAATAGCGTTCCATTTACACGTTTTCACATATATTTTTGATTTTCGGGCTTGAAAAGGCAACATTGTGTATTTCATAATATGCAACATACAATTTATATAATTTGAAATTCAAAGAATAGGTACATACCTGATATAAAACATCCAATGTTGCCTTTTTAGACCACCTGTTATCTAAACTGAAACATTCGTATTGAAATTGCCGCAATGTAGCTTCAATCATCATAAGGCCTCCTACATCTTGTCAGATGATTTAAACAGCGTCCACGCGAGAGAAACATCGTCGCTCGTGGCTAAAAAGACCGATCCTCGAACGACACTTTTGTCCGCACTTCTCTGTTTGAGTAGAGCAGTGATGCTAGGCAGCTGCGCAATCTCAAGCACTCTCTCGTTTGTGACCCTGTCCTTCCATGTTATACTCAGAATACTCCGAAGGCAGCGCATGTGGAAGGTGTTAAGTCTTCGTTCCTGTCTGGCGTACGACGTCCAGGTTTCAGCTCCGTACAAGAGTATACTTAAGACGCAAGTTTGGTAAACGATCATCTTTGTCCTGACCGTAAGATGTTTATTATTCCATACTCTTGCACGCAACCTGCCGAACGTCGTGGCCGCCTTGCCGATGCGAATATCGATCTCATCATCAAGGGAGAGATTGCTCGACACGGTCGACCCCAGATAACAGAACTTGTCGACTACCTCCAAGGGTGCACCATCCAGCAAGATGGTCGGCTGGTGGGTATAACCCTGCGCTAAAATCACTGTCTTCATCGTATTTATGGACATGGAGAACATGGTGCAAGCGTGGTGAAATTTGTCCAGTATTACCTGGAGCTCTTGTGGAGTTTTGGCGACAAAGGCTGCATCGTCGGCAAAGAGCAAGCTGTCAGCAAATAAGTCATCTCGATTGCGGCGAGACTTAAGGAGAGCGACGTTAAACAGCTTCCCATCTGCTCGTGTATGTAGGTGGACACCCTGCTGCTCGTCACCGAAGGCAACTTTGAGCAACAATGAGAAGAATATGCCGAACAGAGTTGGTGCTAAGACGCAGCCCTGCCGGATTCCTCTACGCATATCAAAAGCGTCGGACGTTTGACCATTGTAGACAACGGTGCCTTTCATGTTCTCGTGAAAGGACATCACCAGCTTCAGCAACTTCGGGGGACAACCTATTTTCTCAAGTGCAACAAAGAGACCCTCCCTGCTAACCGTGTCGAAGGCCTTATTCAGGTCAACGAAAGCGATCATCAAGGGAGTGCTCTGCTCACGACTCTTCTCTTGAAGTTGTCGGATGGCGAATATCATATCCGTAGTGGAACGCTGGGATCGGAAGCCACATTGTGCCTCAGGATACACGCAATCGGCAAGACGTTGCAGTTTAGTCAGTATAACCCTTGCAAAAAGCTTGCCGACGATGCTAAGAAGGGAGATACCACGGTAGCAGTTACAATCGCCGCGGTCACCTTTACCTTTATAAAGAGTTATAATATTTGCATCGCTCATATCCCGAGGGAATAGCTCCCTCTCCCAGCATTTTCCCAGAAAGTTATGCAGCACTGGTAACATGCACTCGAGCTTCAGGACTTCAGCGAGTACACCATCTATCCCTGGACTCTTCCCACATTTAAGCTTCAAAGCGGCCTCATGAAGATCACTCATGGTGGGTAAGTCATCCAGCTCAGTCATGATTGGTAGGATCGGTATGAAATCCACGGCTACGGGACTGATCTCAACTGGTTGAGAATAAAGCTTAGTGTAGTGTTCTACCCACCGGTTAAGTTGACGACTACTGTCAGTGATAATAGAGCCATCAGTCTCTTTCAGAGGGGCTGTCCCTTTCCGCACTGGACCAAGAGCCACCCTAATTCCCTCATAAACCCCACGGAAGTTACCTGTGGCCGCACAATCTTGAATACCTTTGCACAGTTCCGTCCAATAAGCATTAGCAAGCTGGCGACAAGTACGCTGTAAGGATGACTTTGCTGTGCGGAGTCTATCGCGTGTGGAATCACAGGGGTCAAGGCAGTATCCTAGTGCAGCTTGGCGTTTAGTGCCCATTAGAGGCTGAAGTTGGGTTATATTTTCGGTGAACCAATCCGGTGATTTAGCCTTGGCATAACCGAAAACCTCACCAGCTGTTTTGGTGAGAAGGTCTTTAATGGATTCCCATTCCGTTTCCACTGGTGCATCTACATCCCAGGTACCTACCGTCTGTCGCACCAGCAAACTGAAAGAGTTCACTAGTTCAGGATCTCTGGTCTTGGAAAGATTTAACTTCCTCCTTCCAGCGCTCTTGGAGGAGTGAATCCTTTTGGGCGACAGAAGGACTTTACACACTACCAAGGAGTGATCGGTGTCGCATTGTGCACTGTGGTAGAACCTCGTGTGGATAACTTCTTTTAACTCTTTTCCTTTGGTCAAGGCTAAGTCTAGTTGGTGCCAGTGACCGGACCGAGGATGTTTCCAGGAGACTTTACGCATCAGTTTGCCTTTAAAATAAGTGTTGGTAACACACAGCTGAAACCTGGTGCTGAACTCGAGCAGGCGTTGGCCATTTTCGTTCATCTTTCCTACGCCGTGGTTCCCAAGACAGTCGGACCAGGCGGTGTTATCCTGTCCTACACGAGCATTGAAGTCACCCAGAATGTAAAGTCGATCTCCAGCCGGTACATTGGCCACAATGGAGCAGAGTTTATCGTAAAAGTCATCTTTAGACTCTGCTGTCGAGGTGAGAGTGGGAGCGTAGGCGGAAATCAGAGTGACAAAGCCGCTTTTGGTATTCAGGTGCAAAGCCATAATGCGTTCACATGCACCTCGAGGTGTCTCTATGGCACTAAGGAGAGTGTTGTGGACTGCAAAGCCCACACCATGCTCACGATTTTCGGAAGAGGCCTTGCCTTTCCAAAAGAAGGTATAATTCTGTTCGCGCAATGAGCCCTCATCTGGAAGTCTGGTTTCTTGAAGTGCAGCAATAGATATATTCAGGCGTGTCAGTTCTAGATCGATAACAGCCGTTTTACGCAGATCTTGAGCATAATCAGAAATCTCCGAGCTGTCCGGGAGACCTGTCCTCATAGTTCGGACATTCCAAGAACCAAAGCGCATGGAAGTGCTAGCTTTAGGTTTTTTATTATTTTGCTGCTTTATTGCGGGTGTACAACATTCCAGCGCCGTCTTTTGGGTTGCCCCTTAGATCCCAACACCCCAGAGGAACAAACGACGCCGAGGCGGACCAGTACCTTATTGACTGGGGGCTGCCCAGTTTGAAGCGGGCGGTAACTGGTCAGTGGGCCTACGATGGACCCTCCCACTGTCGAGAGTGACCCCTGGCGCCCGCGCTTACGCCCATACGCGCGGACTTATCACCGGTAACTGCCCCTCCCCGTGTTGTTATCCACGCCGTGGAACGACGTGGGTGAAGTGTCCTCTCCACAGACGCTGCATCGCCTGGGACGCAGTTGATGTCGTAGGGTTGCCCAAGACCTTCGCCACCCTCTCGGCCTCCCCAGCTTGGTTCGCAGGAATGGCATGCCAATACGTGCAAAACCACCGGGTTGGCTGCAGACGACTACCGCTGTTCGGATTAGATCCTACTTGCGCCTAACGAAGCCATCGATTCCGGGTTTGATTTCGGAGTTTTCCTTCTCCTAGACAGGTTGCAAACCAATGCTAAGGACGCCCATCTCGCCCTAGTAGCATCAATACCAGCAAGGATATAATACTGCACCATGGCTATTATCACTTAAGTAAAATACTCTGCAAGCTTTAGATAGTCTCATAGAAAAGCTTCCGATTTAACAAAAGCTCACCAGGTCCTAGAAAGGTTATAGTGTTCTCTTATTTTAGCCCAGCTGCTAGTTAAATAAAGATCACACAGTACACACACATTTTATTTTTGATTTATATCGTATCGAAAAGTTATCCAAAATTAAGAATTTCATACCATAAACAAACAAAAGATTGCTGTTGCAAATATCTTCATTTATGTAAAAGTATCTTTCCTGTTTGTTTATTTTTTTCATTCAAATCATCACATTACAAAGATGAAAGAAATGCCGGAAGGTTTGAAATTTTTTTCATATGATTTGTTGAAAGCAATACGCTGGATTAAAATATAAAGGTACTGTCTTTATTTTTCTCAGGTAGGTATTCTTTTTTGTAAAGACACCTGGTCTTTTAGTAGGCTAACAAGGGGACGTACTGGTCCAACACGCAGAGTCTCTTAGAATTTTAATTTATTGGGAAATGGGACTACTACTGCAGACAATTAACGCCCGCCTCATGTAGAAGAACTAAAGCGAAACGCCTGCAATGGGAGCTAAAGTATTAGACAATATCCTAACTACAAAATGGGCTATTAATGAAACCATGTAACTTATGCTATGTATGAAGACGCTGTCTGATATTTCGACACATTATTATTAAAACATTGGCAGATTTCCCATTAACTCATTAGAAGCAGTGACTTAGGAACATTTTTATTACTCAAATGTTGCGGTCTGCCATGTCAGCGGTCTTACCCTGAAAAGCCCAAAAAAAGTATACATTACTTTAAACGCAATGAGAAATGTTAACCATACCGTGACTTAGGAACATTTCTATTACTCAAAAGTATAACTAAACGTAGAATTTGCACTTGCATGTAAAGTGCACGTACACGCTATATGCACCGACAAAGATAATAAATCAAGCGACTACGACACACGACAAATTATTTTTGAGTTTTTATTTCAAAATTATCGTATAATCGTATTGTTACAACCATTGCTGGATTCCAATTATTATAATAATACACATTTGCAATGTTGAACTTTAAAGCATAAGTATTACGGTGCGGTTAATTCTGGTATGGGTGACCACTCGTAGCGTTTCCAGTTATCAACTCTACCGTGTCCACAAAAATCCACGGGTTAGGGCTACAATGACCACAATCCATCAGGTAGGGCAGTAAGCTTCTTTGCCACCTTAGTGGTAAAAAGAAACCATTTAGATTGGAAAAGTGGTTTGGACTTAGTTCTGACTTGCCAAATTAAATTATGTAGTTCAAGTGCTTTAATACTAAACTCATATTTGATTCTAAGAAGAGTACTCACATACCTGCCTACTTTTCTTTTCCTTTGTGCCCTCATTTTGTAATGCCTCAAATGTTAAACCAAAATTACATTACAAAGAACATTCCTAAAGAGAATTTGGTTTCTAAAAACGACAATATAAATAACAAGTTCTTTGAAATATTTACTATGGTACAAATATCTGTCATTCCCCTGTTCAGTGAATCCGGCATCTGACATCGAGGAGAGAATTCGCAATGAAATTCACTAAGCAATTTTTGGTGCTTGCCCAATTGGATACAGGGATAAATAAGTCAATTAAAATGTTCCGCTGGCTGCCTCCTCTAATAGTATTTGATTTTGGTGCGGGAAAACGAATCACGATGACCTGCGGAATCTTATTTAACTTGACGGAGTGAATGTATTTAGTCAAACGGTAATTTTTGTGGGTGTTTGTAGTCTAACATTTTTGAGGTCGCATTTCATGAAACTTGACATTAATATTGGGTGAATATGTGGAAGATTATTTTGTCGTCGACGACTTTGACATTTCGCCTAAATGGTAGAATTTTTCGTAGTGTCATTTATTAGCCGATTGAGGCAATTTCGAAGAAAACAAAGTATCGAAAAAAAATGATGATACTAGCGAATTTTTTTAAATATGACCCATTCTACCCTAAAGGGTTAATGTTAAAACTACATGGGCTGATGTTCATGTAGTTTTTACATTAACTCGAAACTTGACCATTAGGTCAAGTTTCAAGTTCAAAATGACTTCACAAACTATTCTCAAAATGGTCGAAAAAAAAATTCGCTTCGGCCGCCTAGGAAACCGGAGTTTAGTATTTTTTTTCGATTTTTCTTTCTCTCTTTCTAGATATTCCGTGCTAAAGGTATCGGCTAGTAGTGTATTTTAGCTTTTTGCCTTTTTGGTTATGCACTTACTCAAAGACAACCAACTTAATAGGAAATATCGATAAGTAGAACTGTACTGTTTGAGAACTGATGCTTAAAATCCTGAGCGCGTCATGAAGCAGAACAGCTGGAGAGTCGTTTATCAGAGACTGGTCGAGTAGCGACGCGTAATTAACTAAGACACACACTCATATTGTGTCGTGAACTATTGTCGTGATTTTGTTTTTGCTGGGCCCTATAGCAAAGCAAAACCTCATATATTTTATGTCTACACTTTACTCAAAATATTTAAAGCTTCTGGGTTTAACCGAAAACTTATTTTTCTAAGACATAATGTAGGCATTAGGTACATACTAAAAAAAAGATCATGGATGACACAACGCCCTCTGATCTCAAAGTAAGCTGGAAGAGTTAAGAGATGGAGAAATTATTAATAACTTAACCCTATTAATTTAAAACACATTCTTAGGTATAATACATAGAAACAGCCAAACTTAAAAAGTTTTTTAAATTTTCACCCCGGAGTGAATTGGGCGGGCTTAATTTATTTATTTATTTATTTAAAAACTTTATGCACAAAAAAAGTACAAAGGTGGACTTAATGCCGTAGGCATTTTCTTCCAGTCAACCTTAGGGTGATGCAGAGATAGGTAATTTAAGGTAGGTGCTTAAGGATGTGATGAAAAAAAAAATGTTTATGTAGAAATGTATGATCACGTGCCCTCCCAGTCCAGACCCCACAACACTCATTCAATTAACAACTTGAACAAATGCAGCCAGATCCAGACCAAACGAACACCCAATCACGATACTGCTATACATATTAAGGTATACATACATACATATATAAATATATATTCACAGATATATACATACATAAACATACATATAAATACATACACACATTAATATATACACACTAAGATTAATTCTAAGCGGCGGTGCCCCGGGCGTCTGCTCTTGAAGTGAAACTTGTAAAAAATAGTAAGAATGACAATTTTCCAATCATGCTAGAGCTAGACAAAATTTCCTACCGTATGTCGAATAGTCCTAACAAACAGCCTGCTCTAGACAAGTGATATGAAATGGATAGGAACGAAGTCGTTCTACGTCACATCGCGTAGCTTCGAGTGCTCTTCGTTCGCGAACTCTAATAAACGGTCATATTTATTTTATTTGTTTTTAGGGTTCCGTACCCAAAGGGTAGAAACGGTATCCTATTCATGAGACTTCGCTGTCAGTATGTCTGTCACGAGGCTGTATCTCAGAAGCCTTGATAGCTAGTGCTGACATTTCCACAGTTAATGTATTTCTATTGCTATTTAAACTTTCATGGTCACTAACACTATTATTAGAGTTAACGGGATATTTACCATGTACTATTGAGTATTTCCGATATTTCGGTGCTGTTGCAAGCACCATGATCACGGAGGAACTGAAGTATAGGCGGTTGAAAGCGAAAGTCTCAGCACATATATCGATCTATCCTCCTTCGCATTCGTTTATTACGCGTTACACCACTACCACTGGTCTCACTTTCGTTTTCACTAACTCGACGTTCACGACACACAACGCTCACCGTGTCTACTCGCGGTTTAGTATGGAACTGTTTATGGTTATTTGTACACAAACGAACCACTGGATGCCAGACGCTCGGCAACTGAAACCCATCCTCCCGATTGAAATTCTTATACTTTTTAATTTCAATCGCTTCTCTAACCATTTTCGGTATATAGTGACGTTCAGTTGAGAGCATCTTAGGGTTATGTAACTCAATCCAATGGTTTGTGCCGGACTCCAACAGGTGTTCAGCGACTGCAGACTTTTGAGGTTCGTTATTTTTGACTGCCCTAATGTGTTCTTTGATTCGGCACGTCACCGTTCGTTTTGTTTGGCCTATATACGAACTACCACAACTACAGTCAATCTTATACACTCCCGGCCTGTCCAGTGGAAAACTGTCCTTAGGTGTACGTAGGCACTGCGATAGCCTCTTAAAAGGAGTGAAGATAGTTTTAACGGAAATCTTTTTTAGGATGTTTGCGACCTTATCTGTCACTTCTTTGATGTAAGGTAAAAAGGCTGGATGTCTTTCCACTTTATAGTCCACAGGCTTATTCGAGCGTCTCGGTGGTCGGATCGCCGAAATATCGGAAATACTCTTTTTTTTTTTTATTTATTTATTAAGATATATACACAATAAAACATAACAAGTTACACCCATAAAACCCACAAGGGTTTATCCTGAGTGTGAGTGTACATTTTAGTTATCATGCTTCATTCACTTATGTTCTAAACAAAAATTCAGAATTACGATAGATAATAAGTATTAACAATGAGTTGCACAAAATTCTCTGATAACAAAAATAGTGGGTAGGTGGCACAATATTTCGAGCGCAAACCGGTCGATACAACATTTTGTTCGACGGGCAGTACACACCTACTTTGATTGAAAGTGAAAGTTCGCTATTCAGGATGATTAAGTATTAGCAGAGTATCTTTAGTTTTTCTTAAATTATACTAAAACTTTTTATTATTTAATTTCTACTCAATAGTACATGGTAAATATCCCGTTAACTCTAATAATAGAATTTCTATTGCCGCTATAACAAATACTAAAATCATAAAAAGAATAATAATAAAGGGAGCTCCCACACAAAAAACTATATTTTTCTGTTTTTTTTTTGTTATGAAACCCTCCGTGCGCGGAACATTGAGTACAAAATAAAATTTCTCTAAAATTATCGACATTTATGCCCAGTTTCGATAAGTTTTCAGTTCAATGAAACACACACATAGAAATAAAATTGGCCATCTAGAAAACGAAACTCTGACTCACCACGTTCGCTCGGTCATAAAATCCAGGGTTGTCCAAATGTTTTTATTTTAGAAAATACCACTAATTTCTCACAAAGAGGCTACACAGCGCACTGCAGTGAATAGATAAGGCAGTGATGCATTAGTGGGTGCGGTTGTACAAAGTAAATAGTTGCTGACTGCTATCACCACGCCCATAACTGGCTGACTATGGGAATGTGGAATAATATGACGAAAATGTTTCACATACATTTTTGTATAAAATAAAAATTTATGTCGAAAATATCCAGTAAATACGTAACTTACAGTAAACGACGAACACATTCCGAATTCATTCGCTTTAACTGGAACAAAATCGTTAACTTTAAACTGTACTAGCTGTTCCCCACGGCTTCGACCGCGTAGAAGTTGTTATCGCGTAAAATTATAACCCTCCTTTTGGCAGTCGGTTAAAAAGAAGCCTATGTCCTTCACAGGGCCTCGAACTATCCCTATACCAATGTACTGCATATGTAGATTTATAAACATGCATACATTTTAAATTGTTGCTAGATTAAAATAGATCTGTAGCTATTTTGCTAGATCTTTAAAATACAACTACATACCCCTATATACACCTATATTGCAATATTTTGTAGGGCCATTGATTTGAAAAAAAAAAAATATTATGGAGATAAAAAGTTCTTTACTTATTATCTTCATAATATTTTTTTTTAGAATATCACAGATCATGCACGTGCTTTAGTAGGAACTGAGGTGATATAAGGTACACCAAGAGTTGGCTTTGTGAATGATCGATGTTCCAGATTACTTTATGGAAGCTGAGCGGCAGTTCTTTCACTTAAACTGGTTAGCCTGAGGCTAAAGTGTCGTATTACACGAACATACAGCACGCAAAGGAGAGTACAGAATGTTGATATTTTCACTTGACGTTGAAGAGGGTTGTTAGAATTATTTCAGTAGTCGCAAGATGGTTGACTCAGCAGAATATTTTCTTCAACAGTCTAAAATCTCTTATACAGTCGTAATTAAGAATTTCGTAATGTAAATAAGATGTGAGAAGATCCATCCTTCCAGCCAATCTAGCCGTTAGAACGTGCTTAAGTAACAAACATCCAAACTATATTATTTAAAGTAAAAGTAGAATTTCATTTGACTTAGGCACAGATCTCATTTTAAACGTAAAATTATTGAATTTATTACTACTCGAGTCTCACAGAACATAAAAATAGAAAAAGAATCTCTGATTGAAACATAATATTCTTTTCCTACTTCGCGTTACAATTTTTCTGAGCTTTTCTGTAAGTAAATTAAATTTTGCTGAAAACCAACCAAACAAAAGCTAACGACACTATTCCCAGACGATTTAATCTATCCCGGTACTTACACATCCCGGCAAAATTCCCACGCTACCCGTTTGTAAAATTAAGAGGCGTGAATTGAGGACCGAAATACCCTGGACATAATTATTTACACAAAACGTTGCCTAATTGCGTGCTCTGCCGGCGACACTTCTCGGAGTACGTGACGGCTCGATTTGACAGATAATATTATGTACGGAACCTCTCTATAAGATTTGATGGCTTTAATTGTATGTAGGTCATTCTATTAACAACGAATTGGGTCGATTTATGAAGTGATTTATTAAATAGAACCTACATTATTTTTACGCGTAGAAACCCTCTTGCATTAGGTATAATTATGACGCACTTCTACCGGCTAGCAGCTAAAGTCACAAGGTACCCTACAACTGCCTGCGTTCAGTGTCAGGAGTCCTGGATTTATTCTTCTGGAGGTGTACCCGGGACTCCCAGCCATAGTCAGATGGTATTGTACCGTGTGGTTTTAACCTGTAGGAATCCGGCGTGGCGTCTATATGAATTTCTGTGCGTTAAATTAGACTATACAAAGTTCGCCGAAACTGCTATTGCGAATAAAAGTAAAATCGGATTAAGCTTAGTAACCTGTCTTTCCTCGTGCTACGTTGTAAAATAGCCTAGTGATGACATTAGGGTGTCGAATTTGTGTTCTTATATTCCCAACCGGCACACTTCCGATATACATCCCTTCATTTTACAAATTACACAAAATAAATTTACACTTTATCTCTTTAAAAAACATCTTGAAATGGTCCTTATTACTTTAGCCTTTAAAGGTACCTCTATTTATACACAAACCTACCTAAAATTGCATATTTGCAAAAAGATAAACATAAAATGATTCATATTAGGTATCTTGTGAAGTTAACAATTCAAGAGAAAAATTCAAAGAAATTAATATTCTAACTGTTATATCACAATACATATATGAAAATTTAATTTATGCGCATAAAAATAAGGACCAATTTCTAAAAAAATGTGATATACACAATGTAAATACCAGGCATAAAGATAATCTTGTTTTACATGCTACTCGTCTACACAGTATAAGCAGTTCTTTTGTCGAACAATGTATAAAGTTTTATAATAAACTTCCCAAAGAAACTAGATTATTGTCAATAAACAAATTCAAAGCTACCATTAAAGCCAAATTATGTAGCAAGGCATATTATACAATTCAAGACTATATAGATGATAAAAATGCGTGGGTTTAAGGCGCTCCAAGTAAACACACAAAAAAAAAAATTGTGTACCTACCTAGACGAATTTTGTTTAAAAAAGGATATTGTTTAATGAAAACCCGCGTGTACAAATCTCATCACACAAATCATTCAACAATTACACCTTTGTAGTTGTTGAATGATTTGTTATTACCTACTGGATGTTAAAAGAGTGGCTGGAGTTTTATTGCCAGGTTCTTTTTTTCTCCAGCTCTACCTATTGCTTTGCGAATCTGGCAGTAAATGTAAATGTAGAAGCAATCATTTGGACGTTCATAAGCGTTACATTGTGACTTATATGAATAAAGATTTTTTCATTTCATTTCATTTCATTATAAATAAATAAACAACTTTTATAATAGCTGTACGTTACGTGGTTTCTCGCTCGTATATATCGCCTAGGATGTTGTAACTCTCCGTGATGGATTAGTACGTTTCCACCTTTTCAACGGACCCCTAAATGGACAGGCCCTTGAGGGAGAAGCATCTGTTTACTTGTGACTATAAACGAAATTTGGTGAAGGGTCCCGTGTCGTGTAATTTGTTTATCAGGATGGGGTTTGAATTTTGTCTGATTTCATGTTAAAAGTACTGTACCTACTGATGTAGGTACATAAGACATGATAATTCATGTCTTATGTTTTTTAAACTCACACTATATCTATTGTATTTTCTGTCTTCTCTGATTATAACATTTCTTAGTTGGAAATTTGCTCATCTCACGACGTTTCGGCTAAATCGTCATGAATAAACTTTTCACTAGAAAATTCATAACAAACACCCATGTTTAACTTCAACTAATAATAAATATGCTTCAGTAAATAGTAAGTGTTGCTCTGATTATGTTATGGTCAAAAATAATTTGTGTTATAAAATTTATTGTACGGACCCAATTTTGGTATTAAAATTTAAAAGCATTAAGTAATAAATCACGATGTTATCCTTAAAAAGATGGTCTAATAAATAAAGAGGAACTTTTAGTACTTTACACGTAACTTCTAACAACATCCATAAATTATAAATATTGTTAAAAATTTAATCAGCCCCTGGGCTTAAGTTTTAAACAGCGCAAATGAAATTACGTACCGCTCTTATCGGAAAAAGTTTCGTTTGGGCGGAATTTAATATAACCTCGGAAGTTATCTGTTATGCACGTTAGGGTTAGTTGTGAGTTAATTTGACATGTTCGCTATAATTAAGTACTAGCTTATTTTGAGCCACAAAAAATAAATGAAATGTGGGCTTACATTAAGTATGCCTCAGCCTACCTCTTTAGGGATTAAGGCTAACATGTAGTCAGTCTTAATCCCTAATTACATGTAGTTCTGATTACTACTTATTATGTATTTTTTCTTTAGTCTAAGTTAATTTATTATTAAGAGTACTGATGTCATTTATAACCATGAAGGAAATAGTATCATTGATTTCAGTAATATGCAGCAAAAATGAATAAACTAAATGTTGCAAATCTACACAAATACTATGACTATTTTTTTTATTATGCAGGATTGGTTCCATCTTAAGAACTTCCATTTTCATTTAAGATCATAACGATTTGAGACAAGCGAACTTGCGCGCTAATATTCAAAATTATACTAGAAATGTCACGTGTTTTAACGTAGTTCCCGTTCCAATGGGAATACGGGAATAAAATATACCCTATGTTACCCAGTAATATTGTACCTTCCTAACAGTGAATTAGTTTTTCGAATCGATTCAAATCAAAAGCTTTTTGGTACTAATACGTTCTACTTTTTCATCTTATGTAGGTACTCGTACTTCTATTATTATTCAATTGCCACAATCTTGAATGAAATCTAGAACTTTAACGGAGACTCCATTTAAGTTCTATTAATACCTTCAATTGCCACATTATCCAGCAGGAAGTTCTCTCCTCTCTTCAATGCTCATGCATGTTTCAATAAATTTTAACGCCTTATCGTAAATCCACAGCACTGCCGCCCGTCCAGGTATTTTATTTCACAGAAATTAACTTTAATGAACTTGGCTGTGTTTCAAATTGCATTTAGGTGACTCGCTTTTTAGCTTCATAAAATGCAGTTGGTGTGATGGCATTGTTAGGATTTACTTTAGTTTTTCGCTTATTTAGATAATTTCTTTTATTACTCTCTGAAAATTGGGGTCTAAGATATTGAAGACTGGGTTTAATAATTTATTGCAAGTGTCTGGATAGGTGTCTATAAAGACACTGGCATACAATTCCGTCACCAGATTAAAAAATGTCTCGCCACATGTTCTACCATTCGAAAAGTTAACCTTTAAAAGTATCTAGCAAGTACGTTCACGCTAATCGAGTATAGATAACTAGTACTGCTGCGAAGAGTAGACCTCGCGAGCGCCCAGGAAATACCAACAAACTGTGAGGAATGTATAATGAGTTAATCCTTTACGTTTCAGCCACTAATCATCAAGATCCTTTCATAAATAACGTAACAGTAATCTTAACCCCTTTTCTCCCGATTTTCCACAATATCAAAGAAAGCTCTTGACAAAAGTTGTATTTTAAATCAAAGAGCACTTTTGTCAAGTTTGGTGAAAATCGGTAAAGAAATGCCTCCTCTAGACCGGAACTGACATACACACATACATACGGACGAAAGCCCATACCTACTGTTGAATTGGAGACTCTCGCTCGTTTCGCTCGCACGATCAATAAGTAAAATGAATGTAGAAGCGTGCCGGAATGTGACATCATTAGTGCGACGCTTAGATTCTAAACTACTATGTCGTACAAAATTATTTTCAAATTGTGTCAAAATAATTTTTAACCGACTTCAAAAAAGGAGGAGGTTACTTAATTCGACCGTATGTATGTTTTTTTTTATTTTTTTTTTATGTTTGTTCGCGCAGAATTCCGTCGTTTATGAACCGATTTGAATAATTTTTTTTTCGTTCGGAAATAGACACTCCCAAGGTGGTCCCATTTTAAGGAAGTCAGGATCTGATGATGGCATCATGGAGAAATCGAAGTTAACTTTTAAAAATTGTAGGGTCATCTAGAGCGTTTGTAAATTTTTTTGTTAAAAGCTTTAAAGTAGTACAACTAAATGAAGGTCTGGAGACGATCTGATGATGGAGACGACAGACAGTAGAGAGAATTCCCTAACGATAAACAGCAGTTACCTTGTGTTTGGGCTTGATTAATTTGTACTGTTTGAAGTCGGTTTCTTTTTGTTAAAATTTTTTTATTAAAACTAGGGCACGACAGACATCCATGCCACGGTGCGTGGAGAGTCCTCAGTCCCTCTCACCTCTTAGTAAAGATCCTCTATTAAAGAAAGGGAATGTCAAGCACTACTTCAAAGCGAGAATGTTTTTCTGTTTTAAGTAAATGGTGTATTTTTCCGTACATTTATAAACTTTTACAACACTGTTAACGCTGCATATTAGTATTTTAAGTACACCCTTTTAAGAATGTACTTGTACGTTCTAAGTAGATTAGGTAGTTACACTCTACCTAATCTATAACGTACAAGAACATTCTGCCCGAGTTGGTTTGCTTTTGAGAAACGTCTATTTTTATCGGTACATCATACAGAGCTCAAGAAAGTGTTTAAATCTATTTTATACTTGAGTAAAGGTTATGTTAACGGGAAAACCTTGCCACGTGGGCAAACCACAGCGATTTGGTAGGAATCTATCGGCAGAATATCAAATATGTGCCGGTATTTCTCTATGTGAACGTACTCCTCATTTGTACGGTAAAAAACAATACAAGATAACCTACTCCAATCTTTGACTATAGTTCCTCGTACCATATGGGCCCGAGGTTTTAATGAAACCCGGCCTAGCCTGCACCAGTCGTCCTACACAGTGGTCATTGAAAAATAAAATTGGCACTACCTCAATTTTCCACTTCAATAAATGGACTTTGGTGCAGTTGTGCACAATACACGCCAGTACTTTTGTTTTTCACCCAGAAACATTGTCTGGGGAAGTATGCCAATTGAAAATTATGTGTTTATTTTCTTTGGCGAGACTTTTTTATCCGTTGCCTTGCCTCGGGAAATTGAGATTTTTCTTCGCTTGCGTTATTTAGCAGATTTTTTTTGTTTTGTTTTTGAATAGTTTGTGTAGGAGATTCTATCGCCAAGTCCCAAACTGACTTCGACTTGTTGACCCAAAGAATGCGAGTAAAGCAAATAGACATGCGACTACTAGATAGGTCGACTACGCCATTATGTGAGATACAAAAGTATCTGTATCCGAAAATTACGAAAAAACCAGCAAATTTGCTCTCATTTTTCTTTTTTTAACGTGAGGAAAATCCTACAGGGATGCCCCTACCGACTAAAAACCACACGTTTTCTACCGAATGCAGGATGGGAGCCCCAGGTAACTGTTCGTTTTACAGAACACAGCCCGCAAGACAACAAGCGCTTCAAAAAATATTCAAATCAGAGAGCCTCTGTTATTTTAACATTAAATTTAAAAAATATGTCTCGAAAACAGTACCAGTTACTGGTGCTTTATGCAGAGTAGCTGTTGTTCACTGCCGACTAATAAATGACAAGTGATCTCCCACTGCCTATGGTCGGGAACCACGTGTACCCAATTCCCAAACCTATCGTTCAAACGTAGACCCACAAAAACACTTATTTCATACCCATCATTTTACTGTACCATCAACAAAGGCCGAAAATGTATAATTATTATTACGAATCATCTTCTTATCTTTGTGGTCTTATTACCACCGTCATGCTGCATAGAGCAGTTAATTAAAAAAGTTTTTCATTGAATAAGTAGGTACCCAGCCTCCCGCCGGCATTCCTAAAAAGCGGCTTTGCTCCGGCTAAATGAAATTTTGTGAAAACATTCAATGGAATTAGTGCTTTTGAAACCTAAACGTGTAATTTTCAGGTGAATTTTATTAATATGATGAGTGTAAAGTGATTTTTTTTTGGAACTGTAGTATTAAAAAGCTGAAGAGTTTGTTTCTTTGAAACAGTCTTCGATGGAAACAACAATTCAAATAAAAGACGTAGTACTTTGATTTTAATAGTTTTTCCATTCCAATTATCGAAGAAGGTTTTAGACTATGTATTAAGATCACGTTACAACGGAGCGGAGCAGTAATGAAAAATTATAAATAAACGAAAAAAAAAAGTATTTTAACCGAATTCAAAAAAGGAGGAGTGTACTCAACGCAACAATCTTAAATAACGAATTTAATACATATTCAAAAAGGTTTAAAAAAGTCTGCGATGGTATAATTAATAATGTCTATCTTTGATTGGCAAAACACAACAATCATTAAATAAATCAGATTTGTCCTAAGTACATAACGCCGTCGTACAAATTTGATGTATATCTCTAGCTCCCTTCTTCTCCATCTCTCTTTAATGTGGAGGTGGTGTAGAGATAACAAAGTTTCACGGCTCTCTCTCTCTCTTCGTTGGAATTTGCGTCGACCTCTAAGGACCTAAACACCTCTTTAGTCGGCGTATGAAAATAACACTTTCTTTTATAAGTATAATCTGCGTGAGTCGGAAATCATTTCTTTATAATTTTCAGAAATTGAATTTCTGATTGATGTTTGCGATTTGCATTATAATAATACTGCTAGGGTGCTATTAGACTTTCCACCGTGGCTAAAACTACACACAGAATTAACTTTTAAAATAGGTAAGTACTTAACTGCGTTAGTCAGCACTAAACGATAATTCAGTGTTCGGATGAAAAAACATTACATATAGATTTATATAAGATTGTGTCGCTCTAGAATCAATAGTACCTAATAAACAAATAGCTCTATTTGGAATCATGTCAAAATGTTTATCATATTACATTTAAAACTGAAAATAGATTAGCGCAGAAATCAATCTATACTTATAATAAATCTGTAGAGAGGTCAATTCTGTACATGAAATATATTTTCAAAATAACTATCAGGGGGTGATTAGTGATCGATACTGATGCCAAAAATGCAATCAGTAAAATTTTTGTCTGTCTGTCTGTATGTTCCTTATAGAAACAAAAACTACTCGACGGATTTTAACGAAAATTGATACAATTATTCTTCATACTCCTGGGCAGGTTATAGCATACTTTTCATCACGCTAAATCAATAGGAGCAGAGTAGTGAAGGGAAATTTTGGGAAAACGGGAGAAGTTACTCCATTTTTTAAGCTTCCGTCGCGTGTGCAGCCATAATGGTTAAAGTTACATAGAAATCATGTATGACGGAAATACATATTCGTATTCTACATAAAATTGTCTAAAAAAACTGTAACAGGTCATGATGGATACCCATTATATCGTCGCCGTTCAAGAGGCAATGGTGGTTTTACTGTTGAAAAGCGAGTGTCTGGACAACAGGTTCCTTTAGATAATAGGTGGGTCGTTCCGTATTCGCCGGTGTTGTCTAGAGCATTTCAAGCTCACATTAATGTGGAAATGTGTAATAGTGTAGAGTCAATTAAATATATTTGTAAGTATATTAACAAGGGCAGTGACCAAGCTACGTTTGCGTTGAGAAATGAACATGATGAAGTTACTAGATTTCAGTCAGGCAGGTATATCAGCTCTTCAGAAGCTGTGTGGCGGATCTTAAGATTCAACATCCATGAAAGATATCCACCTGTGACCCATCTCGATGTTCATCTCGAAGGCGGTCAACGTATATATTTCAACGCCGAAAATGTTACAGAACGATTAGAGAACCCTAGACAAACAACTTTATTAGCATTCTTTCGACTTTGCCAAACTGATAATTTTGCAAAATCTCTTTTTTATGAGGAAGTTCCATCGTATTATACTTACGATAAGCAACGAGGTGTCTTTAACCGTAGACGCCGTGGCAGGCCTGTAGATGTCAGGTATTGTCAAAGAACATGTTCTTGGTAGAGTGTATACCGTTCATCCTAACAACGCCGAGTGTTTCTATTTGAGATTATTATTACATACAGCGCGAGGACCAACATCATTTGTAGATTTGAGAAAAGTAGACGATGTTGTTCATCCAACTTATCATGCAGCTTGCCAAGCGCGTCGTTTGCTTGAAAATGATCAGCATTGGGATGACGCTTTAACAGAATCCTGTGTTAGTGATAATCCACGACGGTTACGTCATTTATTTGTAACATTGCTCACATTTTGTCATTTGTCAGATCCTGTCCAATTATGGGAAAGATATAAGGAAAAATTTGCAGAAGACTTTCTTCGGAATACATCTCACAATGATGAAGGCACAACTAATAATAATTTCCGAGATCTTGCCATAAATCAGTGCTTATTAGCTCTTCAGGAAGACTTAACAGCAGTAGGCGATAAATCACTCTGTGAATATGGTTTGCCAACACCAACCTCAGTCGGAGAGGTTACCAATAGAGAATATTCCGCAGAGATTGGTTATAGCTCAATGAAACTGCTAGCAACATTAGAAAACGGTGTCCCAATGATGACTGCAGAACAACGTTCAGTCTATGATCGCGTGTGCGAGAGTGTTCAGAATAATTTGGGAACAATATGGTTTTTAGATGCACCTGGAGGAACTGGGAAAACCTTTTTGACTAAATTAATATTAGCTTATGTTCGAAATCGGCGTAAAATTGCTCTTGCCGTGGCTTCATCAGGTTTAATCTGTCTCTCACATCAAAACCACTGAACCCTGAGGAAGGACATATGCTACTTTTTTACGAAAATCGACGAAAACGCGGACGAAGTCGCGGGCAAAAGCTAGTATAATAATATAAAAGATGCTACGGGCATACATTATATTCGCGCTATTTTTCAAAGAGGTAGGCATACATTTTTTTTAATGTGAGAATAATCCTACATGGGTTCTCCTGCCGACTAAAAACCAGACGTTTCCTACCTAATACCACAGATACTATAATATATTCTATACTAATACCTACGGTTGGGAGCCCCGGGTAAGCCCTCGGAAGGATGACCCCAGGACTCCCAACGGCAACCACTACGGCCTCGCCTAGGGGGGTTCGGGTGCTATCCCGCGTCTCTGGGAGGTTGTTCGGGTGATATCCCGCTTCTTGGGCGCGCGTGCGTGAATTCCTCACCTCACGCTGTCGTCTAGGGCCTGCTTCTGTAAGGACGGCGAGCAGACCACTCACCGTCCTGAGGCCCCCGGTCATGGAGGTCGATAGTCTTGGGCGAAGACGGGTGAAGAACTCGGGTGGGAGAGCTTTCTCCCGCTGTCTCTTTCACTAGGATGACCTGCTTACAGAAAGAGGAAGCAGAGTCCCACTTACTCCCGCTGGAGATCATGGCTCGCATCATGGTGTCCAGCGAGAGAATGTCCACGCCCAGACCTACCACGAGAACCTGGCGCGGTGGCGCCCACACCGTGCACTCGAGTGATGTGTGGAACGCTGTTTCCTCGCTGCGTTCCTCGCAGTGCTGGCACTCAACCATGGTTTCCCGGCGTATTCGTCACAGATACTTACCGAAGCTCCCGTGTCCCGTAAATATCTGTGACAACCGGTTGGAGAGAGCGCCCTGTCTCTTCTCCAGCTACTCATCCATTATCTACCGACCTGACTTGGTTGGACACCCCTTGGTCGCTCAAGTCAAACCCTCCAGGTTTCCACGGAATCTTGGTGGAGCTGAGACTGCTGAGCCCCGATTTCTCGAGACGCAGGCCTATGACCCCGCTCCATCGCCTCCTGGCGCCACTTAAACAATGACGCAAGGGCCCTCATTTCCAGCTCCCATGGAGGGGTCGCTGCTAGGAGACACCACCTTAACTAAGATCGTGTAGTATACCCTTATCACCCTGACGGCTATCGCCTTGGGGGGGCTAAGCAATCTTGCATTGCGGGCCGTCAAGTCTCCGCCCATACGGGGCCATTCTCCACACGATTCCAAGATACAGTCTCCTGCAGGGAGCGTTAGCTTCCCGAATGTTGGGCAACAACCGCGATGGTGCATCTGCTTCCGCAGATTAAGAAGTTTGGTCCCAAAGCTGAGGGGGCTCATCTTTGGGACCAAACTTTGGAATCGGTATCCGAAGTTCCACCGGCTATCGAGTACGAGCCCCAGATACTTCATCGAAGACTCGATGCCGATGCTGATGCCCCCTGACTGTATGCTGAATTCATGCTGCAGGTGGCTCCTTTCGAGGTCCGTGAAAACACAGCGCATCAGATTTGTGAGGTACTACGTATGTAGTGGAACCTACTACGTATGTAGCATTAGTATTAATGCTACATTTTACCTTATATTTAGAATTGTTCGTTTGGTCCCACGTCATCACATAATACGTATCAAAAACGCAGGAAACAAAATAGTTCTAGGACAATACAAAGCCTATTGGTACAATAATAATAAAAATCAGGTTACAAGTTTCATAAATTACAAATTATTTGCTGAGAGCTTCGCAGGCGTTTTCATAGTTTACTAAATAACAGTAGATACTTTGGAAGGAAATCGTTATGAATGAGTTTCTGTGAGCGTTTCAACAAAGCATTTATGATATTGTTGTGTGATACTATCACAGAGTCTGGAATTTGCATTTTGGCTACCGTGACTGGCGTCTACTTAAAACTTGGGTTGTATACAATAATTGTACAAAATACTTTTTTGATGAGTTGCCTTTTTCCTTTGTTATTTAAGTTTTATATTTGAAGTATTTAAATTTGTAAGGTCGTTATTTAAATTTCTAAGGTCCTATGTTTCCGTTATTTCAGAACTGTTGCAAGCGCCATGATCACGGAAAATGAATTCATAGCAATAAAAAATCTATTATACTTAATTCAGTTTTTGTGCATTTTTTCGAAAAGTAGAATGTGAATGTCCAAAGGTTTCCCCATTTTGGGGGAAAATTCTTCACAGCCACAACCCTGCTTCATTTTTATGTTTATTTTTGTTTACCCACATGCACAAATGTTTGTAAAACGTCATTACGTTATGTCAAAATTAGTGTAAGAACCTTTGATAATGCTATAAAAGCGAAACCGGTCAGGTATTTTTAAATTAAAATAAAAGTGGAATAGTACAAGTGAATTTTCATAATGTATTATAACAAGTTCCATCAAGTGCCAACAATCGAAAGTATAACGGATATAAGGTACTCATAAATTAAAATGTCACAAACATTTACCATCTCTGTATGATACTTACAGAGGCTGGCTTACAGAGTAATGCTGGACATGGTTACCTGAACAGGCTCATTTTAGATGAAATAAGTTTTGTTTTCATCAACTAAGAGTTTAAAAATAAACATGAGAAATCAGGCGATTCTGCATTGCTTATTTTCATTTTTGATATGATGAGTAAAAATAAGAAACGAATAATAAGCGCCCAGTCTGTTCATCTCGACCATTTATTGGTGAGAAAACAAGTATGCAGTTTACTATTGCTACGAGTAGTAAGTGATGTCAATAATGGGCCCGCTCAGCTCACAATAGAAACCGGCCTTAAATCCGCCCCACGTTTGGCGCCAAATATGTCACGAAACGACATTGAAAGAGGGACCAGGACACTTAAAAGTATGTTACAAAATAAAAGAATAAAAAGACTAAGGTTATATAAAAATTAAGATTAAAGAATAAAGGTAAAGGTATAAAAAGGCAATCCTGTCGACGAGTACATCTCCAAGTTGGTGCAGTTAGACGATAGCTGAATGCCTGACGTCGGTCTTGGAGCGCCGCCGACTGTAGTCCCACGCCGGCAGTGACGGCGACGCTCTGCAGAAATGCCGGCAACACAGGTCGGCAATGTACGAGTAGAAAGTCGACCGACGCCGGCGCTGCCTGGGGAGTGCCTAGCGCAGACCGGCAGCAGAGAAGTAAAGTGCCAGCCGTGCTAAGTCTACACTTATATGGCAAGAAGAAGAGATGAATTCAACTTGGATAACAGTATATTCATTGAAAGAAAAACTGGTGTATTTCCTAAATTGTAAAATACTTCTACCGTATTCAAGACACGAGTCAGCAAAATGAAATCATATAACCCGTAGGGGGATTAGATTAAGCAGTAAACAAGCTATTGTTATAAAACGATAAATGTAATATTCTGAGCGTGTAAGCTGCGGTATCGCAATGTTTCACGTTGGTCTCACACTTCACCGGGTCTACTCTTGCTCTCCTATTGTTTCCTGGATAAATCTTTTTTCAACACACGTTCGGTGAAAGGGCTTTAAACTTACAATTTAATGCTGTTAAGTCGAACGTACGGTTCATGAGCGCCGAGTGATAAAATTATATGGTTATACGCGATTTTATATTTTGTAGGGGTGAATCGTAATTGCATTATTATACCGGGTTGAAAGTTTTGGAGTGGATTTAATTATAAAAAAGGTAATTCGTTTTAAATTAACAGAAGTATAACCCAGTATTTTTAAGTTATAACCGGCAGTGATTGTCACGACTTGAACCAGTTGATAAGTTTTGTAAAATAACATATAATAAGAGTTTGACTTTTACGCCAAAATTTTAAAAAAATATTGTATTAAAGTAAATATTTTATTGATTTACTAACATAGGTTAAGAAGATACTAACACACTATGGATCTATGGTCTGCAATAAATGTTTATTATTATGTCTCTTTTTCACACGGGTATCTTCTTTTTTTTTCTTCCGAAGACACCCGGACTTTTGGTAGGCTTACATGGGGACACAGGTTCAACATGCAGAGGCCCATTGAGACTTTTAATCTAAAGGGAAATGGGACCCCCACTGCAAACAATTCACATCCGCCTTATGTAGAAGAACGGTCATGGACCATCTGCAATGGGAGCTAACTATTGTAAAATATACTAACTACGTAATGGGCTATTGTGATGGGTGTTAGATGGTCTGGTTAACTTAGGCTATGGATGAAGACGGCGTCTGCCATTTCAATATACCTATTATTATATTAAAACTTTGGCAGACGGTGACTCGCCAACTCACTAGATGGGCCCCCTATACAATCGCCAAAGGCATTAAGCCTGTAAGGCGACAGAGGGCAACACCGGTGTGAGCGGCTAGGGTTGTCGAGCGGTGCGGCGCCGGTTTTGCCATCACGGGTCAGACACGGAGCGGGTTTCCCCATAGTTATGCCCTTGAAAATGACACTTCCACCCCCGAGCATAAAGCTCTGGCTTCCTCCCTCTGACCAGCCAATTTAGGCAAGCCAGAGTTGAGATTTGCTGCACTCCCGGGAGTACCGTCTCCCGTTAGCCGCAGTCGCAGAGCGCAACAAAACTCTGAGGAATGGGGACCGATGTGTAGCCACGCACATTCAGCTCGCCAAAAGCTGCCCTGCGGATGTGTGCTTTTCTATAACCTTGTGAGATATTTTTTGTCGTTTTCAAAAAGTGGATGACTCAAAAAGCAAATCTACTATACCCTCATAGGGATGCGTTAATCCCATGAAAAGATAACGACTGTCCACTGTCCATTATTATTATTATTGTGTTTCAATTTTAAATAAGTATCGAAAGGCTGATGTAAAACCATTGATATCACTTTGATGATTTAAAACATGGAAATAAGATACTTCGAAAACTTATAAATACTCACGAAGTTTATGGCCTGCTAGCAAGACTTAATACATAGGTACCGTAACGGCTAGAACCTACTGACTTTAATTGGGTCTAAGTTTAGTCAAAGCAGACTAACTAATTAGGTAATGACCTAAACTCTGCTCTCAATATGTGAACATATTTATAGCAGTGCATTTGGGTAGCAAAACTATTTCTCCAAAACAATTAAGGATAAACTTCTAAATGGATCGAACGGACGAACAATTTTGGGATCGAGCCCAATCTGGGTTGAACTTTAAGTTTAGCAAGTTTATGTCGACCTCCGGCTTCCGGCACTAAATGGCGGTGACGATTCAACAGAGGTGAGAGTTGGCAACAGTTTCTACCCTCAATATCTCTTGGATTCCGAAAGTTTTGAAACAAGTGATTTGAAGCGAAACGTTTTCGAAAATCAATGATTTCTAATGTAAGAAAAGCATGTTTCATGAGAGATGGCAGCAGCACCTGAACTTACCTCAATATCTCTAGGATGTTTGAGGTTGAAAAGCTGAAGGCTTTCAGGAAGAGAGAGAGAAATGAAAAGATTGAATTTAAAATGTAAATAATTAGTAGTTTATTAGAATTGAGCACTTCGGGGTCGTGGGTGTGGCAACTTCGGGCAGCAAGTACGGTTTCCGAAGGCCTTCGCAGGGTTCGACTTATCTTGTGGCTCCAGGATGTCGATGCAGTCCGCCAGGTAGCCGTGTCTTCCACAATTTCGGCCGGCACGGTATTCCCAACCCGCAGGGCGGATGTTCGCTCGTAGAACTCGAAGGGTGGATTTTACCAACCCGTAGGGTAGACGGTTTCTTGGACCCGTAGGGTGAATGTTCCTTCGTGGAACCTGAAGGGTGGACTTCTTGAACCCGTAGGGTGGACCCTGGAATGTTCCAGAAGACGGGTTAGCTGGAACCCTTTTTTCCCGCCCATTGCTAAGACAGCCGGTCCCTGTTAAACCATTCAGGAGTCGGCTGCCTTACAATGTTTGGTTATATACTAAGTTTACAGAGACCTTTTTTTTCACACCCCTGTAATCTACCCTCCCATAACAGGGTTGACCAACAGCCGTTAATTTTCACTGTTTTAAAAATCTAGATTCATTATAATTAATTTGACTCACCCAATGATGGGGTTATTGACGCTCGCAGCCAAATCGCTGATCACTTTGGGAGTACTTGGCTCCCTATAATATTTTTTCACTTTGAAATTATACTCTGATGCACCTACGCACAGTGTCTTATATTTAGATTATTTGAGTAATGGCGCTTTGAAATTTGCGCGCGGTTGTTTTTATATTTTTGTACAGCGCCTCTAGCGGCACCACTCGAAACTACTCAATCGTCAAGACCGCTTTTTAAATACGAATAAGGCTTCCGCCGTTGCGACACTTACTCGGTAGATGGCGCTTTCATATGTTGACCTAGATTTTACTTCTAAACCCCTAATGTTGAACCCCTATTTGCACCCGTTGTTTCACAACGTTACAAGGTTTGGAAACACGTAATTTGAAGGAAAGTGTGGTTGAATAGTTGAATTCTTATGGAAGAAACACATTTTTCTTGTTCAATATTAAGAATTTAATTATATTTTGTGACAAATCTCTATTTAACAAGGCGATTGAGAATTTTATTTGGTAAGGTAAATATCGTTTATTTATAAGTTATCATACCTGAAAGTTAGCTTGTAGATCCTTATTACCAAAATTTGGTGAGGTATGTATCATCAAAGCGTGAGTCTGGGGGCGGCACTCTGGGCTAGTTGTCGCCCTAGCAGATGTAGGCTCAAAGTGGTAGTGCGTTGCGTATTAGCGCCTCCTTGACGTAGAAAGTGGCGAGGTACCCACAAAAATAGAGGCGAGGAGTAGTCGAAATTTGGCGGCCAGGGCTAGTCAGCGTAACTGGGATTTCCTTTCGAGGGTTCACCAGGACAACTAACAGTCGAGAAGGAAAAGGAAAGAGAAATACCTATATCAACAAAAAGCTTTACTTTGATCGGACTGATCATTTAAAATATGAGAAAGTTTTTCTAAACCCATAAATATCTCTTTGTAACTGCCGATATACGACCACAACATTCACAAGTATTGAACTTTCACATAAACAGAGACGTATTTCACATTCCGGACATCCGTCTCACCAACACGAATAGGACATTCAATGTACGAGCATTTTACTTGCTAGTTCTAAAAAGTACGAATAAAATGTAAACAAAGTTGATGGAACTTAGTTTTATTGCTTAGTTTGTCACTTTTATGGCGAGTATGTTTGTACAAATTTTAAACAGATATTTCTATCACGTAGAAAATGTTTTCCTAATTTCAGTAAAAAGTTCCTGGTACAAAAATCTACACTCGAACTTTAGGTCCACTTTGATTGGCAGCTAGGGTACGTGGCTCTCTGTGTATTTCCTGCACCTAGAGGCAAAGGTGACATGTTTTATTTTGCAACATTGTCGGCGTCTGCCGTTCATCTAATGCTGCGCAAAATAGTTTTAATATTGTACCGATTGGTGGATATACAATAACTACATATTTACCTAGATAATTTTAGGTTACAGAACTTTCTGAAAACTGCCCTCAAACAAAAATTAAAGACTATGTATCTTGTAATTATAAACTAGAAATTTAAGACAACCTATCTTGCAAGTGAATTGAATCTGTCTCTACGCTCAAAGAGTTCCGACCACTTATAACTTTGGTCCACGAGTAATGGTCATGAAACTGCACTTCATGAACTGCCATTTGATATTGCATTTCGGTTGTTCACATAGTCGCTAAATGTGCCTTTATATTGTTCACTATTCGATATTGATTGTACCTTATCGTACAATAATTGGTATAATTCGATAATTTCTATAAGTCTCTGTTTCCACTGAAGTGGTACCATCATAATATGTTTTCTTTTTGTTGAATAATTACAATAATGTAATACCTATCAATATACAAAAAAAAATTCTGTATATACATTCAAAGGGAAAAAGGGAAGTCAAAAACTAACCATGAAATCTGATATTATATTCTTTCACTGCAAATTAGGTACTTGGTACACTTTATTTGTGTATAAAGTGTACGCTAGTCTACGCTAGTTAGGTACAATTTAAACTATTACAATCTATCTTATAGGATAATCACTTTATTACACTAAAATTTTTAGCCGTATTATTATCGTGACCGTACTGTTTACCTCAATTCCAAATTATGTTTCATTGCGTATGAATAATTACCTAATTGCGAGCCAGGTATATTTCTGTTTGTACTAATTATGTCATACAACTGGTTGGATAACTAATTGTTACGCTTCTGAATAATTATGATTATACTGCAGAATTAGGTCACAAATAATATCGGTAAACATGATTTATATTATTTATTTACCTATGTAAACTTTTATTTATTAACATATGCTGGCAGCCTGTAAATACTGGTTGAATTTATAGTCGTTTTGGAACGGAAAGGTTTAGGCCCAGTTTCGATAACAGAACCGATCGGCACTGTCAATTTGAAAATCAACAATAAAAAATTACGAAAATGTCAAAATCTACATCGTTTGCCAAAATCAAAACGAGAAAACCTGGTTATTCCTTTAAATTTCACGAAATACGTTTACTACGATTTTCTACGACAATTTTTCATTCAATGTCTAACGTTCCAATCAGTAAGAAGAGTCACCGCGCCGGGAAAATTCGACCAATCACAACGCATGAACGCATCGGTCCACGTGGACTCGTTGCCAAGTAACGTCGGTAGGTACTCGACTAGTTACGTCTTGTAGGTAGGTAAATACGCTCGGCCGACCGCGCCGCCGAACGGCGACCGCGGCGCGCAGTTCGACTATAACTCGCGCGCAGTATTGTCGTCGCGATCGACTTTTATTTGTGGTCGGAAATAAAACGATTAGTTTACACTCGAGAGTACGAATCTCGTGATGAATTACGCAGTGCGATAGTGGACGCCTTTGAAATAGTGAAAAGTGACAGAGACACATTGAATAAACTAAAAGACAATAGCCTAAAACGTGCCCGTTTGTGTATCGAACGTTCTGGACTCCATTTTGAGCAGTTGCTAAGGTACAGGGAAGTGTAAATAAACTGTGAATAGGTAGGTCTAGGTATTTAAGTTGATTATTTTGTAAATAGCTCCATTTTTTTAAATACGCCGGAAATACTCCCTATTTGTTCGTGTTTATTTTCATTATTATTACATAAACCTTATTAATTCACCGTAAAATAGAACAATATTAAAGTATTTCCGACGGTCCTAAGCCCGCGTAAAGTATGAAGGAGAAATTGGAGTCCTTTATTATTATTTAAGTACCTATTATTATCGAAACGATGCATTCGGTCAATGAACTGATCATATGGAAGCACGCGCCGCGGCGTAGGTACCTATGGGTTTCGGAGTTTTATTCATTGAAAAGTTCAATGAATAATCGAAGCGCTACTAATGTTTCAACTCGAACGAGTGATAAAGATTACATAGAAGTAATTTTTTTATTATAACCTGCACAGCTGTTTTGACACTCCGAAATGGTTCCATTATTGATTCCGAGTAACCCCCTCTCGGGTCCAGAACGACTATAAATTCAACCAGTATATGTTACAATTGTAAAGAAGTTACTTAAAAGTAAATTAATATAAGTGCATAATTTAAGAAGTAGACTGTTTTATTTAAGCTACTGTAAAATTTCACAGTAATCCAATTGCAATAATCTCGGTGTCAGTACAAAGTGAGGAGGGAGTATTATCGCCGGTGGAACGGTAATGACTTTGCGATAATATCGGTGCTGAGGCAGCGGGGGTGAATCGACTGATCTTTAAATGTGGCTAGATTAAAATCTTCGTAGAAGTAGCCGCCATATTAACTAAGGGCACTCAGTAACTTCCAATTACTCTTGAGCGCCTTCCTTTGAACCGATATTTGACTTATTTCAGTTTGTTTGAAAGAGTACAGCTGTAAAAACAAGGTCTGAGCTATAACTGCCACTACTAAACGGCAACAACCACTTATCAACGAAAAAGAGCCCACTTACAAATTGTATCAAAGACGATGTGCCACAACTATATACAATATGGAGTTATAAGTATTGGAATATCTTTAAATCATTTGTATTAATAGCTATTTAAATACATGCATATTATATCCACCCGCGAGATGGACCGACGTACTCAATTGTGTGTTGTGGTAGAAGTCTACGTGTAGCAGTGGACTGCGATAAACTGATTTGATTGATTGATATTATAAATACGCCATTTCTCAGCCTACCCACTGTGTGAGAGTGGCACCTCAATCAAAACGCTTAACGCGGTGAACCGTGAACGTTTACGTCCACTTTTTTGTGTGTATTTTTTGTTCTCTTGTTGTGTTTGCAGATACACATTGTATCTGCAATAAACGTTGTTTTTATTCTTCGACATTTTCTTACTTCATGACAGAAGAAATATCTAAGCACAGGGATTCAGCAGAAGTTGATTTACATGCTCTCTGTAGGTCAGAGGTAGCCAAGGTTTGTTGGAAATCCTGGGTATATCCTTCCAAGGGCTTACCCGCACCTTCCAACCGTAGGCTGTAGGTAGTAGGGAACATGTGGTTTTATTTGGTAAGAGTCCGGCATAGCATCCATGACGGATTTTCCACACGTAAATAATGCTCTGTAGGTACTTTGTGTGGTTTGCTCGTTTGCATTACATATAGGTACATACACAATTTACACTAATTACGTGGCACAATTTAACCTGCTACTGCAGTCCTAACTTTGATATAAGTACAGCATATTAACGATTTTGTCCGGTGGTTCGGGTAATGGTTAAAACCACAGGTGTTATCGCTACCGGTATCGTTAACCGCGGTTCTATGCAGCAGCGTTTAATTCAAATAATCATTATTTATATTACTTTGAGAATTGAGCTATATGTAATTTCGAATGGAACCTTTCATGATATTGCGGGGAGGACATTTCACACATCTTTTAACCTACTAATGTAATAAATGTAAAAGCTTATGAAGATGTTTGGAAGTTTGTAGCTCAATCGTACTCTAAAGGCTGAACGGATCGCCGCCGAAGTGTCTTCGCTGAAGACTATCGGCGTCTATGACCGGGGGCCTGAGGACGGTGAGTGGCCCATGAGGGCAGGGCAGCGTGACGTGAGGGATTCACACGCTCCCCCCCCCCCCCCACTAAGAAGCGGCATCACACCCGAAAGCCCCCCGAAGACGCGGGATAGCACCCGAACCACCCCCCCAGGCGAGGCCACAGTGGTAGCCGTGGTGCCTGTTGGGAGTCCTGGGACATCCTTCCGAGTACTTACCCGGGGCTCTCAACCGTAGGCTGTTGGGCATGACGTGACATCCATGAACGATTTTCCCTCACGTTAAAAGAAAAAGGCTGAACGAATCGGTCTGAAATTAGTACAGGGATACAATATGGTCTGAAATAATACTTTTTATCCCTGAAATACGTTCTCTTGGGGGACGGATATGTAATTACACGCGGGCGAAGCTGCGGGCATCAATTTGTAAGGTTATAAACTGTAGTATCTTTTTGTTTGCATTTCTGCTAGTAGATAGCCCATAATACAATCTATCACTCATTGCTAATTATTTTACGTGGGACAAGTAGATTAGGTACACCTAAGGTGAAAATTTTGTCATTTTTTATCCCATGTCATGTTTATCAAGAGAACTTGTCTCAACATTATTGAGTTGAGCGTGTCTGTATACAATATGAAGATCTATGTATGAAAGTGAATTTCTATACTGGTTGAATTTATAGTCGTTCTAGAACGGAAAGGTTTAGGCACAGTATCGATAACAGAACCGCCATATTATTATTTCACTTCAAGGGATAGGATTATGTTTATAATCCTACTCATTCACAACATAAAAGTTTTTTTGGAAAATTGCACTTGAATAGTGTTAACTAACCAGACATAAATAATAAAATATCACAGAATTTCTTTTCGAATAAGACAAACTTAACATGCTAGAAGTGATATACTATCGAGATAAAAGTGAATTTATTGCCAGCAGTTACACTTCACGCGGAGACTGGAGATGATGCGTCTGTCGCGATAGCACTTGATAAATATGTCATATCGCCTTTTCAAGTCACTGCACTTGTTCTCGTCATATTTTCTTTTTGATGATGAAAAAGCTTATTCAAAAGTATAGTGTTGGAAGTCATTGGCAGCCAGTACCGTCAGCGGTTGCTAAAAAATTGGGATCCAATTTTTATAAATTTGTAGAAAGTATGATAAGAGATTAATTGATTCCAAGTTGAATCATGTGTATAATATATATTATGTATCTATGTGTATTAAATTGTAAAAATAACAGGGTAGTGTGATGAACGGCTCCTATTCTCTACCTTCTGTAACTCCGTGCGTGATTTTTTACTTATTACACGCGTAGCTACCAAAGAGTTTGACCGATCCGCTAACTTGATACTGTATTATTGTTCAGGACAATTAGTTGAGGTGCAGCGACACGGCTAGCGACAGGTCAACCGGAGTCACAGGTGCCATTCATAGGATGTTGTATTTACACAACAATAATTTATATCTAACATAAGTTTTCCTTCTTGTCGCTGATAGGTGCATCAGTCAGAGACCAGAATAGACTCCAGAGATCTTGATAAGGACGGACCCATTACACACTACAATGGAATATAACTAAATTTTATTTATATGGGTATTGATAACACATGCTTTTTTGTGCTGCATCGATATTGAAAGCCAATGTTGACCTTTTACTAAAAGCATCTAGAACGTCCAGGAAATTCATTTACCGGCTCGTAGCGACTTCCGGCCAAGAGACATCTCTTATCATAAATAAAGTTTTGCTCAGTAATATTTATATTTAGAAGGGCTGTAGTGCATAATATTTTGTTGATCATACGAGTTCAGCTATCAATTCACAAATACTGTTATGTAGGTGGTAATAATACGTCTTGGGTTCGCAACGTCTTGGGGCGACGCGACGTAGGCACCATCTACCAGCACATTTTAGAAAGTTACACGACACGAATGTATAGAATTGCATCTATTTATTCTTTCGATTTATGATGAAACCAGCCCGAACATTAAGATTATTTTGAAAATCAATAAGTATGCTAACTGATCATAAATTTTAAATATGGAAAAAGAATTGGTTTCGAGAAGAATTCGAACCTGCGTCTTCTTGCAAACCATGCAGACGCCTAACCACTTGGCCACCAAAACCTACTCGGAACCAACCAAATTTTTCACTCTTGTATTGTATGTCACAAAAATAATTATGAAAATAGAGTCTCCGTAAGTCCCATTTTTTCAACAATTGTCGTCATGTCACTTATGTCAAGGGTCGTAAAAATGTTATGTCGCTATGATAATGTCGCTTCACTGTTGGAAAACTTTACGATCAACCTCGCAGAGGATTTGGAGTGTATCATTGTGTAGAGGTTCGTGGTTTTGGATTTAAATAACATAAGTGTGTTTTATGTATCTACGCATTTACTCTACAATGTTTCAAACTTAATGTACGATTTGAAATTGAACTTTAAGACAACAAGCTTCTTAGTAATGAGCCATATTAAGGCATAAGTGATCATTGGCAACACATCCTCTTAGATGATTATGCCAAAAATAAAGTAGAAACATTTAAAGCAATTATTTGCCGCAGTTACTAATCTACAATAATATTATAAAGTCGAAAACTTAGTATTTGGGTGTGTGTGTGTGTTTGTAATGAATAAACTCAAAAACAAATGTGCCGATTTCAAAGGATTCTTAACCATTGGAAAGCTACATTCACCCAGAGTAACATAGGCTATATTTTATTGCTATATTCCCGCGGGAACGGGAGCTACGCGGGTGAAACTACGTGACGTCCGCTAGGTAACAATAAAGTAGAAGTAGACAATGGTAATTTAATAGATAAAAAATGTATGGGGATTGAGTTTGAGGTTAGTGACACATAGGTACATTTATTAGAAAGAATTCGTCGACCCCAATGTGAAATATTAGACATTCATTAGGTACTTGTTTACGAGCCAACTCTTTACTGAATGCGGACAACTGCCTGAGTTTTTACATTCTACGCTTCTGTGTCATAAACTGTCTCAACAACTCCCTTTTATCTCTATTGTGTTGTACATGAGATTTTATCGTCAACATTATTAGTAGATAAAAGTAAGATAACATTTGAGAATATCTACAGTCAGAGCTTGTTACAAGCAAAATCTATTCTTAGCGTACATTACGATATTAAAAGAATTTTCTTTAAAAAGTCAAGGGCTAAGAAATTACGTTATATACGTAGGTATTAGTATCAATACACGTCTTTATCCCGACAAGATAGGTATAGTCATATTATATGGCGATGCCTATTATATCAAAGATAAAAGCGTAAAAAATGCTCACATTTCAAAATTATAATTTTTTTTTTATAATTATGAAATTTGAGTGTGGTAAAAATTATCGCCGCGTTGAAATGCATATGCGTAGATTATGCTTACCTGGATTACCTGTACATTTAACCAAATTCCCTTGAAATTTTTAAACTACCAATAAGGTCCACAACTTGGCATTACGACTGCCATTTTACTGGCAACCGGATCCAACGGCTTAACGTATATATCGGGGCACGAATGTTTCAGTACTAGCCATAGCAAAAGATATTTAGCGCTGTGATGGTTTACAGAATACTGAGTTAGCGTGGTTCAAGGTATCACACTGTGTCTTAAAAGTCTACTTGTCGGTTGAATAGGCATTTATAAATATTCGAATTTATACAAGTACCGGATCAGAAGAACAGGCAGGTTTGCATAAGTAAACTTACGGAGGGTGCGGATATGATCCGGATTCGGTTCAATAGAAAAAGCAAAATCAAAATTCATTCCGTTGACCCGAGGTCCGGTCGTAATTTCCTTCAGATAGGGAAACTATTTCTATTCTGAAGGGATATAACCCCAAGGCAATACGCATTCTTGTTTCTAAATATTTCCCTCTACATACCCTAGTGCACTTGTAATTTAAAACATGTTCTCATATCGTAAATGAAGGTCGGTGTCAGATTTGTGGGTGGAATGTGTTAATTATTTTGCTCATACGTTCAGGTTGCGGTTGTGAAATACTGAGCGATCTCTTGCTGGACCCTTTCATTTAATTGTACAATGTTTAAAATGTTTTCTGGGACTTTATAATTGATATTCCTTGGTGATGCAGTGGTAAGGGGGTGACTGACGCTGAGACTGGGGTTCGAATTCCAGGGTCGAATTTAATAATGCATGGTGTTAAATTTATTATTAAGATTAGCACATTTACCATTATCTGGCATGCAAATTCGTGTGATTTCCAAATGTTTGTTTTGGTGTTTTCAAATGTTTCTATTTGGATAATTATAGCATGTATATTAATCAATTGTATTATAGATCTGCAGCAAAAACTTATAACTAACTTAATTTAGGCTGGAAGGTTTTGTTCGAAAATGTGTAAAATGTTTTTACTTAATTAAATATTAAAATTTACGGCAAGAATTATATATCTATGAATAAAAACTGTTTGAAAATACATAGTATATTAAAGTTAAGATTTTTTGTGACTTACAAAAAAAAACGTTGGAATTTTCGAAACTTTTCCAGTAAATTTTTTGAAGTATTGTGTTATGATAGGCCCTTACTGGTAGTAAACGTTAATGACGTTCCAATAAGATTGAAGATAGTGAGGAAGCTGACTGCGATCAGATTAAATCTTCAAGGAACAAGCCTCAACATTAGCTAATGACACTTCAGAGATGAGATGAACTCCGATTTGGTGCTCCAGTTTCTGATTACTCTTATATCAACTCCTTTCATTTCCTTTGAGCTAAATGAAGTTATCAGTAGTTTGAGAGCTCACAACACAGATCGGTATATCGGTTGCTTGGAGGAGCCTGTAAAGGTTTTTTGGTAAACATTACTTAATATTTTAAGATTAATGTTTGTGTTGAAGCAATAAATAAATAAAATATCATTGAAGAAATGAGTAGGTACCTAGGTACTAATAAATAACACTTCAGTTTAAAACGAAGTATCTCTGTGTCGGGCATAAATCACTAAACCAACTTTAATAAAATTTGGTGCAGAGATAGACTGATAGCAGTAACTATTTTATTTAGTAATCTATGCTGATAGCTAGTAGGAGAATGAGAGTTAAAAGTATTTTGCATGGTAAAACCTTGTAATTAGGAATTGTATAAAATTGAGGGAAATTAATAAATATTATATTTACACTTAGGTTTCTTAGAAAATTTTAAGAAATTCTGCTCTAATTAGCTTTATTTCAGGCGAAAAAAATTTAAGGCAAAAGCTTGTCTTTTATTAACTTACTTCAATATAAGAACAGCATCATGTAATTGCGATAAGTAAGGTAAGTAACAAAGTAAATTAATTATAGCAAAAAGAAATAAATAAATAAATAAATAAATAAATATTGACGGACATTTCACACAACGCTATCTGATCCCAAAGTAAGCTAGGAATAACCTGCTTGTGTTATGGGTATCAGACCACGGATATTAATACTTATATACTTTTAAATACATACATATTATACATAGAAACACCCAGACTCTTGAGACAAACATTTATGGGTTTGTCTCAAGAGTCTGGTCTGTCTTAAATAAAACGGTATCACCTAATTTGCTGTTCTCAGAAATTACATTGACATAAAGACGAAATTACAAGCACGACACCATTGTTTCCAATGTTTTTATTGTTGTTCTTGGAAATTACAAAGACATTTATTATATTGACATAAATTTTAAATAACGGTCTCAATACCCGAATACTTCCGATGTTTCACGATTCACAAAATGTAGTAGATACAATTATAAGTAGATAAACAGCGAACAGAATTGAATAGATTCCCAAACTAAAGAATCTACGAATACTACTTTCCTATATTTACTATCTTTTTTATTACAAAATTGAATGTAAATTGAGGCAGTAAACATTGATGGACTTGTATTTACATCGTAAAACTACGTGTTACTGAACGTAAAATGTAAATATTTCTTTCTTGAAATGCTTGTAGCTCCGCGTGCTCAATGTTCTGTAAGCGAATACTATGATAAGCTTGTTACGCTATGTTCAGTCCGGAGATGGGTGACCGATTGTAGCATTGCAACAACCGTTTTCGAATTTTGAATTGCTAAGTTCTGAGTATTAGTTACATGACAGTCGTATAGCTAAATGGTTACAGGTTGCCCCTTTTCATCTATTTATTTCAACTTGGTGACAGGGGTGCCATATCTCAACTTTAGTCTGGTGATCACTTTCGATTAGATGCGCCATAGAAGTATAAAAATTACATTTTTTTTTAAAATAAATATTTGTGGACATTCTCACACAACATCATCTAGCCCAAATTAAGCTAATGTAAGTTTGTGCTATGGGATCTTGACGACTGATGAACATACTTATATTTCTACGATTAGATGTTATAGATATATTACTCCCCGACGTAGAACAAATCAATGTGCTCATCACACAAAGAGATTTTTGTCCTGGGTGGGAGTCAAACCCACGACCTCCGAATCCGTATTCAAGCACACTAAATCACTGAACCACGAGGCCACATTCAGAAATCTTCGTTTGAAACTGAGTGCCTTACGTTCACCCATCTACTTACTTTGATTGAAGCATTCATCCCTTGATTGAGAACTTTAGATTTCAAAAAATTGCCGCTATAATGAACCATGGTACTATTAACATAATACAAAACAATAATGAAATATATAGCCCATCACTATTTACAATCAACACCTATAAACTACAACTACATTATCATATTACTAGGTTACTACGCGATAAATATTAGTGCGGTGAGCGGTGACAGGTTACACGATATCTTCAATATTATCTACTATGATTGGAGAATCTTGATAATACGTTTAATGAAGGCAACAATAATTTGTTGACTTCTTTAACTTCTCATAGCCCTTTATTTTATGTACAAAGCCTAAGAATTATTCTAAGGGTTAGTACATAATATTAAGGAATATGAGAAGTAATGGTACATTCCATATAATTTTATAGTGCTTGTTTATAATTTAATTATGGTTATGTAAATATGTACTGTTTGCTGGTTTTCTGATGTACATTGCATTGGATATACCTAACTACGAGTATAATAATTGCTGTAGGTTGAAATGAATAAATAAACCTTTTTTTTTAAACAAAATATATCTTTGTTAGTTTATGGTCATAATGAATTTAAATTTACTCAGGCAGGTATATAATTTTAATCAAGTGGCAATTTAAATAATAAAAAATTGAGTATTATATTTTGTTTGATTGCGTTTCTGCGAAATGCAATAAATTGGTGTCACTATAACTATAACTCCTAAACGGCTTGGAGGATCCAAGCGATGAAGTAAAATTATTATTGTTGGGACATGTCTGAGAAAGGTTAGTCACTTCCGGTTGGACAAAGTCAATCGAAAACGGGTGTAAATTGCCTAACATCCAATAAGGCGGAAATGCGGGAGTGTAAACGGCTTCGTGCCGTTTTTTACAATCCTTTATCTATTTCATTATAGCAAGTCTAATGAGTTACTGTCCAAAATTATAATGACACTCATGCTGCATGAGTTTTATCAATGCAAACGAGAAGTGCAGTTAGGAATTATTCTTATCATCATAAATCTTAATTTCATCCCACGTGTTGCTTCAAATAGATTATTAGGGCTTTTGGACATTAACGAACTATAAGGTGGTACTTGAATGAATAAATTAATAAGACGTGTTCATTGTGCATAAGCATTAGCATATTAAATACGTGCAAGAATAATGTGTAACGTTCCGCCCTCAATCATTGTGTATTAATATAACTGTTTTGCATTTAAACAAAACAGGTATTATGTATGAAATAAAACAGCATTGACTTGAAGAAAGCTATTGTGTTTATGCCATTAACTAAGTGTCTATGATTAAAAACTTACCCGTTTCTCTATGGTTTATATACCTGTCTCGCTCTCGCCAGCGTGTGCCGTCTCCTTCAAACGGCACTCTTGTTTTGACAGTGTCAGGTTGACAGCTCAAATTTCATAGTGTCTTCAAAGATTACCAGCAAGAGCATTGCTTCAATGCTGTTTTATTTCATACATAATACCTGTTTTGTTTAAATGCAAAACAGTTATATTATGTTTTCATAAAACAGCATTGACTTGAAGACCTGTTTGGTATCTGCTGGTAGAGAGCACAAACGCTATGATGATTAGTAGGTAATATGTCAATTTAAAATAGTATTTTAAAGATTGTCTATTTAAAATCATAATTATTATTGAAAATAACCCAATAATAAACTAAATTTAGTTAAACTTAATTCTTCGAATTAACTTTTAAGTTTAAATTATTAAAAATAAAAACATAAAGTATGTAAATACTTATGTGTGTCAATAATAAAGTTGTGAAGATATTTGACTCAAAACAACACTATCTGTGTTGTTAAATGAGAAGGAAACTGCATTAATTAATGAAATGTAGGTTACAATTTACTATTTGTGTATCTCTGCCTACCTCTCCAGGGTCAAAGGCGGGACTACGTCTCTATAAGTAATCACTAAATCAAATAACCAAATATTGCTTGCAATAAATTAGCATTGACATTGTAACTGTTGGGGCTTTAATGTTAGCCTCTCTAAAAATACAACCTGCAACTATTTTTCTTGAGACTGGTTGAAGTCTACCTGCTTAGTTATAAATAAAAAATTAAAATATGTTAATAAATAAAAAATGTGGACTTTTCATTCATGGCAAGTACCATAATTAATACAGAATTCAATAAATAGAAAATGATTCACTAACTTTTTCATTATAGTCTTAATTTGTCTAACTGGACAAATATAATGGTCAGATTGTTGATAAAGCAACCAGCCAGATTGCCAATGGGTACTTGAATCAGTATTTGACCCGAACTTAGGCTGCAATATGATTTCATTATATCCTTGACCTGAAATCTGCGATCTGAGACTAACATAGTAATTGATGTTATCCTCCTGACAATTTCAAAGAATAAGATGAAATTCTTAGCCAGTTAACTGACAGCTACATTCCCCTACTGGGAGTTCTGTTGTTTCAGGTCTAGCCAGAGTGATTGCTCTTAATGATAATTTTCTTTGAAATGTCTAAATCCGTTTTAGCACAATATGTTGAGATAGCCAACTTTACACAAGTTGGTAAGATATATCATGTCAACTTACCTTCTAAAAATAATATTGCAAAGGAAAGAGCCATTTGTTGACAAACAGGCAACTTCAGGATAACCTGATTGGTCTGACACCACCCTAGGTAATTTTCTATTGGAGAACATGCAAAAGTTAAAAGTTGCAAAAGTTGACTGTCACCAACTGCCTACTAGCAAACTTGTTCTAAAACAGACCAATTTGTGTATTTATTGTCAACCCCCTCCCCCCTCCCTTCCTTGTCGAATTAGGGAGGGTATGTGCCTGTATCCTGATCTATTAAGACCTTCCGCAGATCATTCATTGGGATCAGTTCTGCTCGGACTCTGGTCTGCAAATCCGGCAGTAAAGAGCTCTATTCTGACTCTGATGTTTTTAGGAACTATGTCCCTTTTACATGATATAGGAGAGCTAACACTCTTATTATTAATTTGGGTAGATGGATTTCCCAGCCCAAATAAAAGTTCCACTCTGATGCTATTAGGAACTAACATATGTTCCTTTCGCATGATTTAGGAGAGTTAACACTGTCAGTATTAAGTTGAGTGGGTGGAATGCTCAGCCCAACTAAGTCCCAATGATGGCTGAAAATGTAGTCTAGAATTACAAACTCTTGTACAACGTTGGGTGGGTGGAATGCCCAGCCCAACTGAAAATCCGAATGACAACTGAAAATGTCAAAAAACAAAAAAGAGGATAGAGTTGCATATTCTTGTACAACAGCCAACTCATTTGATGCGAACAAATCGTATCTGGGACGCCCCACGTATCATACATAGCCTCCGCGGCCTGGGGAAGAAATTGCCACTGTAGTATTCTGCAACCTCTTTAAACTTCACTATTTCCGTTTAGCCTCTTCGGAAGATAAGTGACAGAGCTATTTGCAGTTGCCCTGTGAGCTTCGGAAGCTGGGTTTCAGCAGTGCAAGGGACTTTCTCCCTCATTTAACAAGGGTTTTATTGTCTATCTGTATGGAGTATGTGTGCATCCTTTGAAGTCATTCGCTGTTTATCTACACTGTTAAGCCCATTACCTTGACAGATGTGTCATTTAATGGGCACCTCAGCCTGCATCTGCTGCATCTTATGTTAAAAGAAAGTGTGTGACACTGTCATCCGCTGACTGTTTATGGTTGCATACACTATTAAGCCCATTACCTTGACAGATGTGTCTTTAACTGGGCACCTCAGCCTGCATCTGCTGCATCTGATGTTAAAGAAAATGTGTGACGCTGTCATCCGCTGACTGTTTATGGTTGTCTACACTGGACTGGTAAGCACATTATCTGACAGATGTGTCATTTAACAGGGCACCTCATACTGCATCCGCTGCATCTGCTGTTAAAAGAAAATGTGTGACACTGTCATCCGCTGACGGTTTATGGTTGCATACACTATTAAGCCCATTATTTTGACAGATGTGTCATTTAAGTGGGCACCTCAGCCTGCATCCGCTGCATCTGCTGTTAAATGTACAGAACAGTACCATACAATGTCTAGTTACCAACCACAATGACCTTTGTAAGAGAGATAGCCTTCTCTTAAAGTGCGGCTTGTTCTGTTTGAACTTTTCCAAGAAATAATTGCAATTGAGGGCAATAAAGACAAGCAGTTTGCCAAGTTCAGTGAACTAAACAAACTCTCTGGGGAAATCAGACAGAAAAGGCGGTCACACCGTCCGCTCGGCATTTTTTTTTTTCATTATAAACAAATGCAACTCAATTACATACTCAATTCTCAATAACTATCTTTTCTTTTTAAGTCTGACTCAATTTTGTACTGGGATGTTCTATTTTCTGAGAAATTTCTAACACAGATTTCTGATAAACTATGTGCCAACCCCCTACTCACAATTTTATTGTCTTCGGTTTCTGAAAGGCTCATCATGTTATATTATGATAAACAATTCAAAAATCCTTGGGTACTTAGGATCTCCGCGATCCAATTTGACCAATTTGAATTTAAAAAACATCTTTTAGAGTTGAACGTTGGTGAAAGGGAGGTTGTGATACCACATATTTGTGGAATCCTGTGCAATAATTGTCAAGTGAATACAAGCATAATGAGCATCTATTTCCACAAGCCAATCAATTCTTTAGTTGCAATTAGTCTGAAATATCAACTAGAAAAGGCTTTACTGCACGTCCTAGATTGTACCTAGTCTCTCATATGACTTCTTTACTAAAAACATTTGACAAAGAATATTTGATTGCTTTAAGTTGTTCACAATAGATGTATTATAATCATAACACCTCCGAGGTGTTTCCATTATATATTTTTATGGTAAATTTGCTGTATGTAGCTCCAATATTTAACTTCAATATGTAATAGCTAGCACCTTGGCGTGTAGGTGAGCACAATTTTTTGAGACATGAGACAACCTCAAAAATTTATGGTTTGATATTGAAGTTAAGCGAGTTGTAAATTTGTTTCAAAAACCGAATTGTTTTTAATTGTGGGCTATTAAAAGTCACACTTTACTACACTCAACCTTGTTTTCACAAATAGTTATTTGGTAAGTGTAAGAATTCATTCAAGTGAAATAGTTACTGCAGTTTCAGGATTTTTCTGAAACTGTAAGTCTGAACTAAAAGTTCAGTCATAACAATGAGTCAATATTTAGATAGTCTTGTTCTTAGATGTCTAACCAATTACTAAAACTTTGAATACCACATCATTTTTAAATATGAGTCTCTGTATTATCTGTATAATCTTGTTATCATTGCAAACTTCTTTATTTTGTTCGAGGCCTAGAACCTCTGGACTCGCAAGGTCTGTCGGAAAGGCCTTCTTGTATAAAATAACTTTTCAAGAGGCTGAATCAGTTTCATCTAATTGTAATAACTCTTGTAATTTATATCAGTCTTTGATCAAACTTTGTGCTCGCCCAAAGATAAATTACGAGAAGATGTGGACGGTTGTCTCAACAAGATGTCGATGAATTGGTTTCAAGATGTGCAGAAGTATGAGTATCAGTCTGCAGGTTAGGTTAACGCGATAATAATTGGGAAAAATTCAGTAGGTATCACTTGATCTAACAAAACATGAAAAACATTCACGGTCGTAATGTAAATCGTATGAACTTGTAATAACTGGATTGTACTTACTTGGGTACAGCTTAATTACTTCTACTGTTTGGAGGAGGTGATGCTAAGTCATATTCATCCTCCGAGGATAATGAACTTATTTGAAATTCTCACTGATCACCTCCGGAACGTACCCGGCCTGCGTCGTTTATTTCGGACTTAGTACAAAACACGTCCAAAACGCTTTTTAACTACTGAAACGCTTTTTATTTACGCTGTTTGATATTTTCACACTAGAAAAACTATATTTCAATGGTTTTTCCAATTTTCTACACTTAGGGAAAATTTTTGATTCTTTGCGCGGCAAAAATCACAACGCTATGAAATTTGAGCTGTCAACCTGACACTGTCAAAACAAGAGTGCCGTTTGAAGGAGACGGCACACGCTGGCGAGAGCGAGACAGGTATATAAACCATAGAGAAACGGGTAAGTTTTTAATCATAGACACTTAGTTAATGGCATAAACACAATAGCTTTCTTCAAGTCAATGCTGTTTTATGAAAACATAATATTAAAAGGTGGAGCCGTTTTGAGTCGGTATACGAACTGGAATGCTTTTGAATTTGAAGGTGGGATGATGATCAGATCGCAGTGTATTAATTCTTCATTCTACTAGTTTTTGTTATTCGAAAGGTATATCGTATAAGGGTATCAGTGACATAGTGTTTACGTATTAAATATGTGCAAGAATAATGTGTAACGTTCCGCCCTCAATCATTGTGTATTAATATTAAAAGGCGGAGCCATTTTAAAACCAAGTCCGCTATAAAACAAAGTCCCCGCCGCATCTGTCTGTTCTTGAAAACTACTGTAAGGATTTACATGTTGAGATCACCAGTAGATAGAGTGGTTCTCGAGGAAGATTTAAGTATATAATTTGTTAAGTTTTTGTATACATTGACTAAAATACAATGATAAATGTTGGAGCGGTCTTTAAAAAATTGGCGTCTGGGAGCTTTAAACGAAAACGCTGCCCTTCGAGGTATAACAAAGTAATGTATTATGGAATTGTGTATCTCATATAAACCAACAGAAAAGTCCGCGGTAGCATATGTTTATCTCTTACGGATAACATACTTTATTCATTTTTATGCATTAAAAAAATGGCAATTATAAAGCGGTGATTGAAATGCTATTTACATTAACATAGTATTAATTCTTTTCATTTTAAATACATCAGTTGCCTTAAACACATCCTGAAGATTATATTTTCCCTTTCATCATGCAAATTAAATGAAAACCTTAGGAGATACAAAATAAAATAATGCGCAACGAAATTAATTCCGACTCGCCATGATTGAAGGTCATACATTATTCGGGTAATTTAAACACTAGCTTATTTTTAACCCCCGACGGAAACCCGGAAGGGGTGTTATAAGTTTGACGTGTGCTGTGTGTGGGTGTGTGTGTGTGTGTGTGTGTATAAGTCTGTCTGTGGCATCGTAGCTCCCAAACGGATGAACCGATTTTGATTCTGTTTCTTTTGTTTGAAAGATGGGTTAGGGGAGAGTGTTCTTAGCTATGTTTTATAAAAATTGGTTAAGCCATTTCAAAGCTATGAGGGGTGAAAATGGTGATGAAAAATTTAATGTGCTCAAATATACCCGTGTTGGGTATCAAATGAAAGGTCATATCTTATACATCATGATATTAATCCGTTAAGCCATTCGAAAGATATGAGGAGTGGAATGTATTGCTAATTCTGTAACCACACTCCGCGCAATTCGCATTAGCTCTGAATAATTGTTGATAGACTATTCGTCATTGTTGACATTAAAAACCCCTATAAAAAGAAAAAAAATAAAAAATAAAATTTAAAATTTAAAAAACCCCCGACTCACAAAAATAGAACAATAAAAAACCTGTAAAAAGTAAAAAAAATAACTATTCTATTATGACCTGTCTACCCTAAGTATTGAACCTGTATTATTATTATAGGTAGCTATATTATTTACCTGTTCATATTTTTAACTAACAGTTTGTCTCGTCGGGGACCGCTCACCTAATCATAACCTAACCGTACGTCTGTCTCTGTTTAGGTATAGAGCGGTCCCCCCGAGACGAGACCAACTGTTAGGTAAAAATATGAATACGTAAACAATATAGCTACCTATAATAATAATACAGGTTCAATACTTAGGGTAGATAGGTCAAAATATAATAGTTATTTTTTTACTTTTTACAGGTTTTTTATTGTTCTTTTTTTGTGAGTCGGGGGTTTTTTCTACTTTCATCGTGAATAATTTCTCTAACAGCAGATTACTTTAGGTAGGTGTAATATTTTAAAGTTAGCAATTTCATAGAAAATTGTAAACAAAGAGCCCTTATTTTATATATTTCTTAAGTATAAACAATTTACGTACACACCACCGGCCAACACTGGCCCGCCGGCATCTATATTTTATTACAATGTATCTATACGTGTAAAAAATGTCCTCAATTAAATGTCATCGATATTCTGAAAAAGAAATAAAACATAGAATTCACAAACTCTTTTGAAAATACATATACCTACCTTAGAGGATTGTTATGAAGTGCAATACGCTTCTTCCGCGTGTAGCTGTGTTCCTCTGTGACCACCATGAAAGGTGACTTTTATCGGGCCATCCATAGAAAACATGAGTGGCTTTAGCATCCCACATTTACTGTGACTCAATTTCAATGGCTAGCAAAGTGCTGAATACAACAAAAAACAAGCGGGCCGCGTAGCATAGTATGGGGACTATCCTGATATCTTGAAGGATTTAGATCACGCCGATGACCTGTGCCTGTTGAGTCACATACACGCTGACATGCATGCCTGCAGGACAACCTTCAGGATGAAGCAGCGAATTTCGGGACTGAAAATAAACACTCGGCAGACGGACGAGATGAAGTGCGGGAAGATCAGCCTTATATCGCTGCGCATTGGCACAGATGTGCAGCGTGTTCACAAATTCACATACCTCGGGAGTGTCGTGTCGGAACCTGGTGGGATAGAAAAGGTCATAATTTCGAGACTCGCTAAGGCTAGAGCAACCTCCACACAGCTGCGCCCCGTATGGCTGCCGCAAAAATGAACTCGGGGACTAAAACTCAAAACAAAGTTAACGTTAAAACTGTGCTGCTATACGGATGCGAGATATGAAAGGTCACTAAAGATATATCTCACCAGCTACAAGTCTTCGTCAACCGCTGCCTCCAACAGATCCTCGGTATATGCGGGCCCGAGAAAATCACCAACATGATTATTGGAACGCTGCAGTGAGACCCCTATCTATCAACGTAAGTGTAGCTGGATTGGCCACAAGTTGAGAAGGGGCTATGATCTCGTACTGAGGCAAGCCTTACTAAAACTACTGGTTGGATTACAAAAACTATTTTACAGTTCGATAGTAAGTAGGTACCCCTAGGATTCCCAATAGACAGTTTGAGCATATTGTGCACGTTGCTCGTTGAAACAACTAAAGATCAGTTAGTCGTCGAAATTTGATAGAATTTCTATGAAATTTAGACGGCCAACTGATCTTTAGTTTGAATACATCTAGTCTTTAAATACATTACTTTGTGCCCTACTTCTACATATTTTTAGATGGAAGAAGAGTAAAAGGAATAAGTTAGTTTTTCTCATAACTGTGTCGTTTTGTTTTGATTTTTGTTAAAGGCACAAAGATTTGCTTATGTATTCATATAAGCATTGTACAGTTCAAACGAGACTTTATCTCGTTGTTCATTTAATGTAACAATACCTGTACCTTTAAACAGACAGAAAGCACCATTGTAAATATAAATAAAAGCTGAAAGTACAATCATCACAACAAATAGAAACAAAGCCAAACAAAAGCGTTATCCACGCTATCTTAGGGTGCAGCTACATTACTGCCAGTGATTAAAAATTGTTTACCTTTACAGTGAAATGTTAAACCGTGACCCGCCAAAAATGTTGACGACCCCTACATCATAATATAAACTTGTGGGGAAAACCAACCGTGAGTAAGGTATATAAACCTTACTGACTTAAACAGACTTCAGACTTATGGGTAAAGATTCGTTCTAAATGTGATTTTGATGCGTCTAAATGTGTGATATTTCCAGCTATCGTAATTATTATATATTCACGTACATTTTCAGGTCAGTGGTTCAGATTTTTTAAAATAAGTATCCCATAAATATGAATAAAACAATTAATTCACTATAGTGCATTGCATTTCATCAGTTGGAAAGCGATGGCGAAATTATCACGATATGATGATTTACTGAACACTTTCAATTATTATAGTCTCTCACATGTCACTACATACACTAATGAAATCCTGAATAACTGGTATATCTTACTAATATTATAAATGTGAAAGTTTGTGAGTGTGGATGTTTGTTACTCTTTCACGCTTGAACGACTGAACGGATCTGAATGAAATTTGGTACAGGAATACATTATAGTATGAAATAACACATAGGCTACTTTTTATCCCGGGAATAAGTTCTCACGGGAACAGATTTTACGCGAGCGAAGCTGCGGGCATCAGCTAGCAGGTTATAATACAAAAACACCCGTACTTAAAATATAGTCGTGCATAAATGAAAATTGTTTACTATTTGCTGAGACTGAAATAATTTAACAAAACAACTTTGTACAAGAGCTTATTTTATTTTATTCTAGCGCTAAGAGAAAGCAAAACAAGACTGAGACGTGACCTTTCTTAATCAGGCTATTATCATTCGGTCCGACCGTCTAGAAGCCCTCGTCGACCGGAGAATAAGTGCTCATGTCGATAGAGGCATTCAGATATGGTAGAAAGCAACGTAGTGTAGATAACATTAATCAAGATAACGGAATATGTGCAATTTATTTAGACATTTTTGTTGGCGATGCCATTTTTTGTTGAAATTTTGTTTATTTTAGTCTCTTACATTACAGAATTAAAAAAAGATAAATAGACAGTATTGTTTACATTGTTTGTACTTACCACATCTTAAAAAAAATTCTAAGGCCACCGTTAGTAATTTCATGGTTTTACTTACAATTGTACGAGTGAAATCTCCATTCCATCCAATATCTATACCTTGGAACTTGGTGTGGTTGAATTGACTGCTACAAGAAATTGTGCTCTAGTATTTATTAGCCTTTTAAAAAGGCGTTTGTAGAGTTGTTAAAAGCTCTGTCTTATTTTTAATTACCAAAAGAGCATTTAGGTCACAGTCATTAGTCAGTCAGTCAGTCAACATCATCTGCGTACATCATTATTAGTTTTTATTGTAAACTCCATTTACTCTACAAAAAAACTGATTATTATGTAGGTACCTTAAGAAGGTGTTCAAATGTTTTACTTCACGCAGCTACTAATATAATACAGCATTATACAATATTAAGATAAAATGAATATGGATGCTCACGAGATCTCCTGTTCTCTAAGAGCCATTAGTATACTGTAATACCAACTTAATGCTATAATTACGTAGACATAGAGTAGCTTTCGTCAAAAATATATTACATTGCTAAGTTGTAGGGGCAAAAAAGTAATACGTCTTAGAAGAAATATCAATGTGTCGTGACATGCTCTTAGTGCGGAAAATTTATAATGCTAGTTTCCATTACGGGTAGTGCTCTGCTAGAACTCATGCATAACGCACTCGAAACGAAATATTAATGGCTTCTAACCACCAAGAGATTTTGAAGTGCTAAGTGGCTGTCAATAGTGGCAGTTTTGTAGACAGCGAGCTTTAAAAGGCGGGGTTTTTTATGGAATTTATCCTGTGAAAAGAGCAGTTACTAAATACCTTCGCCTCGAATTCTTACTTTAAATTATACTGAATATCACCCTCATTAGGTTTAAGTCAGATTCTGTTCAAAGACAGATTCCCTTAATAGTATTTATCTACACTAATAACAAAAGGGGGAAAGAACAACTTTTGTGTGTGTATGTTTGTAATGAATAAACTCAAAAACTACTGTGCCGATTTCAAAAATTCTTTTACCATAGGAATGCTGCATAATATCTTGCTGCCCTGAATAACGGAACAGGAACTACGCGCATGAAACCAAGTGCTGTCCACTAGTTTGTCAATTAATTTTGTATCGCTCTTACTTCCGCTAACTCAGTATTCTGTTTGGTGCTATAAAGTAGATATCTCATCATGAAATGGATTAAGCTTTGTGGCATTTCTAGTTACAAGTCGTGTCTTTCATGACGGCAGCGTGACGTGAGGACCTTCGGCGAATATGAGGAGTGGAATGTATTGCTAATTCTGTAACCACACTCCGCGCAATTCGCATTAGCTCTGAATAATTGTTGATAGACTATTCGTCATTGTTGACATTAAAAACCCCTATAAAAAGAAAAAAAATAAAAAATAAAATTTAAAATTTAAAAAACCCCCGACTCACAAAAAAAGAACAATAAAAAACCTGTAAAAAGTAAAAAAAATAACTATTATATTATGACCTGTCTACCCTAAGTATTGAACCTGTATTATTATTATAGGTAGCTATATTATTTACCTGTTCATATTTTTAACTAACAGTTTGTCTCGTCGGGGACCGCTCACCTAATCATAACCTAACCGTACGTCTGTCTCTGTTTAGGTATAGAGCGGTCCCCCCGAGACGAGACCAACTGTTAGGTAAAAATATGAATACGTAAACAATATAGCTACCTATAATAATAATACAGGTTCAATACTTAGGGTAGATAGGTCAAAATATAATAGTTATTTTTTTACTTTTTACAGGTTTTTTATTGTTCTTTTTTTGTGAGTCGGGGGTTTTTTCTACTTTCATCGTGAATAATTTCTCTAACAGCAGATTACTTTAGGTAGGTGTAATATTTTAAAGTTAGCAATTTCATAGAAAATTGTAAACAAAGAGCCCTTATTTTATATATTTCTTAAGTATAAACAATTTACGTACACACCACCGGCCAACACTGGCCCGCCGGCATCTATATTTTATTACAATGTATCTATACGTGTAAAAAATGTCCTCAATTAAATGTCATCGATATTCTGAAAAAGAAATAAAACATAGAATTCACAAACTCTTTTGAAAATACATATACCTACCTTAGAGGATTGTTATGAAGTGCAATACGCTTCTTCCGCGTGTAGCTGTGTTCCTCTGTGACCACCATGAAAGGTGACTTTTATCGGGCCATCCATAGAAAACATGAGTGGCTTTAGCATCCCACATTTACTGTGACTCAATTTCAATGGCTAGCAAAGTGCTGAATACAACAAAAAACAAGCGGGCCGCGTAGCATAGTATGGGGACTATCCTGATATCTTGAAGGATTTAGATCACGCCGATGACCTGTGCCTGTTGAGTCACATACACGCTGACATGCATGCCTGCAGGACAACCTTCAGGATGAAGCAGCGAATTTCGGGACTGAAAATAAACACTCGGCAGACGGACGAGATGAAGTGCGGGAAGATCAGCCTTATATCGCTGCGCATTGGCACAGATGTGCAGCGTGTTCACAAATTCACATACCTCGGGAGTGTCGTGTCGGAACCTGGTGGGATAGAAAAGGTCATAATTTCGAGACTCGCTAAGGCTAGAGCAACCTCCACACAGCTGCGCCCCGTATGGCTGCCGCAAAAATGAACTCGGGGACTAAAACTCAAAACAAAGTTAACGTTAAAACTGTGCTGCTATACGGATGCGAGATATGAAAGGTCACTAAAGATATATCTCACCAGCTACAAGTCTTCGTCAACCGCTGCCTCCAACAGATCCTCGGTATATGCGGGCCCGAGAAAATCACCAACATGATTATTGGAACGCTGCAGTGAGACCCCTATCTATCAACGTAAGTGTAGCTGGATTGGCCACAAGTTGAGAAGGGGCTATGATCTCGTACTGAGGCAAGCCTTACTAAAACTACTGGTTGGATTACAAAAACTATTTTACAGTTCGATAGTAAGTAGGTACCCCTAGGATTCCCAATAGACAGTTTGAGCATATTGTGCACGTTGCTCGTTGAAACAACTAAAGATCAGTTAGTCGTCGAAATTTGATAGAATTTCTATGAAATTTAGACGGCCAACTGATCTTTAGTTTGAATACATCTAGTCTTTAAATACATTACTTTGTGCCCTACTTCTACATATTTTTAGATGGAAGAAGAGTAAAAGGAATAAGTTAGTTTTTCTCATAACTGTGTCGTTTTGTTTTGATTTTTGTTAAAGGCACAAAGATTTGCTTATGTATTCATATAAGCATTGTACAGTTCAAACGAGACTTTATCTCGTTGTTCATTTAATGTAACAATACCTGTACCTTTAAACAGACAGAAAGCACCATTGTAAATATAAATAAAAGCTGAAAGTACAATCATCACAACAAATAGAAACAAAGCCAAACAAAAGCGTTATCCACGCTATCTTAGGGTGCAGCTACATTACTGCCAGTGATTAAAAATTGTTTACCTTTACAGTGAAATGTTAAACCGTGACCCGCCAAAAATGTTGACGACCCCTACATCATAATATAAACTTGTGGGGAAAACCAACCGTGAGTAAGGTATATAAACCTTACTGACTTAAACAGACTTCAGACTTATGGGTAAAGATTCGTTCTAAATGTGATTTTGATGCGTCTAAATGTGTGATATTTCCAGCTATCGTAATTATTATATATTCACGTACATTTTCAGGTCAGTGGTTCAGATTTTTTAAAATAAGTATCCCATAAATATGAATAAAACAATTAATTCACTATAGTGCATTGCATTTCATCAGTTGGAAAGCGATGGCGAAATTATCACGATATGATGATTTACTGAACACTTTCAATTATTATAGTCTCTCACATGTCACTACATACACTAATGAAATCCTGAATAACTGGTATATCTTACTAATATTATAAATGTGAAAGTTTGTGAGTGTGGATGTTTGTTACTCTTTCACGCTTGAACGACTGAACGGATCTGAATGAAATTTGGTACAGGAATACATTATAGTATGAAATAACACATAGGCTACTTTTTATCCCGGGAATAAGTTCTCACGGGAACAGATTTTACGCGAGCGAAGCTGCGGGCATCAGCTAGCAGGTTATAATACAAAAACACCCGTACTTAAAATATAGTCGTGCATAAATGAAAATTGTTTACTATTTGCTGAGACTGAAATAATTTAACAAAACAACTTTGTACAAGAGCTTATTTTATTTTATTCTAGCGCTAAGAGAAAGCAAAACAAGACTGAGACGTGACCTTTCTTAATCAGGCTATTATCATTCGGTCCGACAGTCTAGAAGCCCTCGTCGACCGGAGAATAAGTGCTCATGTCGATAGAGGCATTCAGATATGGTAGAAAGCAACGTAGTGTAGATAACATTAATCAAGATAACGGAATATGTGCAATTTATTTAGACATTTTTGTTGGCGATGCCATTTTTTGTTGAAATTTTGTTTATTTTAGTCTCTTACATTACAGAATTAAAAAAAGATAAATAGACAGTATTGTTTACATTGTTTGTACTTACCACATCTTAAAAAAAATTCTAAGGCCACCGTTAGTAATTTCATGGTTTTACTTACAATTGTACGAGTGAAATCTCCATTCCATCCAATATCTATACCTTGGAACTTGGTGTGGTTGAATTGACTGCTACAAGAAATTGTGCTCTAGTATTTATTAGCCTTTTGAAAAGGCGTTTGTAGAGTTGTTAAAAGCTCTGTCTTATTTTTAATTACCAAAAGAGCATTTAGGTCACAGTCATTAGTCAGTCAGTCAGTCAACATCATCTGCGTACATCATTATTAGTTTTTATTGTAAACTCCATTTACTCTACAAAAAAACTGATTATTATGTAGGTACCTTAAGAAGGTGTTCAAATGTTTTACTTCACGCAGCTACTAATATAATACAGCATTATACAATATTAAGATAAAATGAATATGGATGCTCACGAGATCTCCTGTTCTCTAAGAGCCATTAGTATACTGTAATACCAACTTAATGCTATAATTACGTAGACATAGAGTAGCTTTCGTCAAAAATATATTACATTGCTAAGTTGTAGGGGCAAAAAAGTAATACGTCTTAGAAGAAATATCAATGTGTCGTGACATGCTCTTAGTGCGGAAAATTTATAATGCTAGTTTCCATTACGGGTAGTGCTCTGCTAGAACTCATGCATAACGCACTCGAAACGAAATATTAATGGCTTCTAACCACCAAGAGATTTTGAAGTGCTAAGTGGCTGTCAATAGTGGCAGTTTTGTAGACAGCGAGCTTTAAAAGGCGGGGTTTTTTATGGAATTTATCCTGTGAAAAGAGCAGTTACTAAATACCTTCGCCTCGAATTCTTACTTTAAATTATACTGAATATCACCCTCATTAGGTTTAAGTCAGATTCTGTTCAAAGACAGATTCCCTTAATAGTATTTATCTACACTAATAACAAAAGGGGGAAAGAACAACTTTTGTGTGTGTATGTTTGTAATGAATAAACTCAAAAACTACTGTGCCGATTTCAAAAATTCTTTTACCATAGGAATGCTGCATAATATCTTGCTGCCCTGAATAACGGAACAGGAACTACGCGCATGAAACCAAGTGCTGTCCACTAGTTTGTCAATTAATTTTGTATCGCTCTTACTTCCGCTAACTCAGTATTCTGTTTGGTGCTATAAAGTAGATATCTCATCATGAAATGGATTAAGCTTTGTGGCATTTCTAGTTACAAGTCGTGTCTTTCATGACGGCAGCGTGACGTGAGGGATTTACGCACTCCCCCCCATTAGAAGTGGGATAACACCTGAAACCCCCAAACCATCCCCTAGGCGAGGCTAAAGTGGCGGCCGTGGGTCTGTTGGGAGTTCTGGGACATCCTTCAGAGGGCTTGCCCGGGGCTCCCAACTGTTGTTGCTGTTGCTGGCTGTTGGGCGTTACGTGAGGTTTTTTAGTCGGTAGGAGTCATAGCATCCTTGTGGATTTTCCCTGACGTTAAAAAAAAACTCGTGTCTTTCAGAACACGGAAACGTTCATCATAGCGAATAGTAACCTTTTACTAAGTACTGGAACGACAACTGAGAAATGGTCGCAGGCTGGGACTGGATGCGAAAGGCGCAGGACCGTGTACTGTGGCCTATGTCCCGCAATGGACTGTTATAGTCTGATTTGATTGATTGATTGACGACATAAGTACTTTGTGTGTGAGTGAGCACGAACGATTCGATGACTATGAATAATATGTGATTATTCTAGAGATAGACAACCAATAAATTTATTTATTTAATACTCCACTATCTTTGAACAAATTTCATTCAAACAACACATAGGTAAATAACAAACAGCTTTCCATAGTATCAACTCGTACGTAACCATCTGATATCGTTTAACGTTCTCAAATGCCTCGCCCGGGATTAAATACAAATCAACTGTGCGATATCGAGGCGATGTACCAAATTCCTCTGGTAGCCTGGATTGTTGCAGATTGTACCACTGGCTGTACTTAATACAAGTTTCGTATTGATTGGCTGAGCAAATAAATATAGTTAGATATGTGCACAAAATATAATATGTTATGGTGATTGAATGGAGGTTGGTGTGTGATTATAATAAGATACAGTAGAGAATAAGATGAATTGATAAAAATACGCTAATTCTAAAGGCGCTAAATCTGAGTTTGAATGGAATTAAACATTGATAGCAAGTAGCCTCTGTCTTTAATAAAACTTATACGTAATTGAGGGGCCCTGATACTATTGTGTTTATGATTTAATTTATACGACTAATATTTCAGAATTTAAATATCATTTCTTTCACATAAACCTATACAAAGGCATTTGTAAAACTAAAACGTCAAGAATATAAAACAAAGGTAGCACCTACCATCAGGTCCACCAGTTCAAAATGCGGTTCGTCATAAGAAAAAATTGCAAGAAGCTCGAGGCTGTTTTTTTGGTGCTTTTTTCTACAACCAACATTGAGAATTCAGTAGAGTATGCAAATAACTTCCAGGCGTCATTGTTAGCAGATTTTCATTAAAGGTACATACATACATACATACATACATACATACATACATACATACATAGTCTTGAGAGACTGCCTGCTGTTGAAGTTATTCAAGCCGCCTCATAATGGCCTTCAACTTGGCTTAACGACTGCCATTTAACTGGCAATCGGGACCAACGTCTTAACGTGCCTTCTGAAGCACGGAAACGCTCAAATAAATGTCACAAAGTGGTTACATGGGTGACACACATCCAAGGACCGGCCATAGTAAACGTTGCTCACTGCTGTGATCGTTTACAAAACACTGAGTCCGCGGGGCCACGAGTGCGGCAGACATAATTAATTTATTTTTGTAAAGCTCTCTACAAAGAAAAATGCTCAACTGCTCATGAATACCCAACTTTAGAAAAACCTTATCCCTACTAATATTATAAATGCGAAAGTAACCCTGTCTGTCTGTCTGTCTGTCTGTCGGTCTATCTGTCTGTTACGATTTCACGCCTAAACGGCTGGAGCGATTGAGATGAAATTTGGTATAGGGATAGTTCGAGGCCCTAGAAAGGACATAGGCTACTTTTAACCGTCTGCGCCAAAAGAAGGGTTATGATTTTTTTTAATATTTCATTTCATTTATTTATTTTGTGAACATAGGTATACAAATATGATGTTACAGATTAGATAAGGTACTTGCTATGTTCCGCCAATTGGCATACAAAACACATAGGTAGACAATTGCATTACTTACTTAGCTACTACTTACTTAACATGCAGGTAATGAAAATAATTTATAAGTTAATACAATAATGTCAATTAATTGAAACAGTTTCATTACAATTTGTATGTCAATATCTCCATTCGTCAATAACCCTTTATTTTTCGTTATGTCAATATATTTTTTTTTGAAATTAGTATAGAAATGTCAAGTTGCAAACTCCCTAGTTTAATTTGTTGTTAATTGAATTTGTCTCCATTAAATGTACATGTGATGTCTTTCAAATTAAAATGTCGGTATCTATTTAGCTGTCAAATTAGGTACATATTATTCCAATATCATTTTATACTATCACTAAGGTACTCGTCTATCGAATAATACGCTTTTACACATAATAAATTGTAGAGGTTATTTTTATATTCATGTAGATTTGAGCTATCTGTTATTCGGCCCGGTAATTTATTATAAATCTTTGGTGCCATTACATAGATGCTTTTGTGAAAAAATCTGGTTTTACAGTGTGTCAAGTGCAATTTATTTGAGCGACGTTGACTTTCTACCCTTATACAGGTCCATATTATTCTTTACAAAAACATTCACTTCATAAATGTAAAGAGAAGGCAAAGTCAATATTTTGAGGCTTTGAAAATGAGGTCTACAAGTATCTGTCCGTTTCAGTTTACACATAGATCGTATGCACTTTTTTGTGCTACGAAGGCATCCTCGATGTTTGTGGCATTACCCCAAAACAGCAGACCGTATCTTAAAGTAGAGGCAACATATCCATGATATGCTGTTAGGAGAGCACTTCTGTTCGTAATTTTCTGTAACTTATATAGGGCATAGGAAAACCTTGTAAGTTTCGCACAGACGCTTTCTATTTGGGTTTTCCATGACATATTGCTATCAACATGCAGTCCTAGAAATTTGGTACAGTCTGTTTCATTTATTTGGTTTTGTTTGTAGTCTATTTGCAATTCAGGTTGATTTGTAGGTCGGATTTTAAATGTCATAACTTTTGTTTTACTAATGTTAATTTTTAAGTTATTGTTATTTAACCAGTCAATGAGCTTAATAAGGCTTGCATTAATGTCATCTCGAATTTGTGCATTATTCCCTTTATTGTAAACTACTGCACTGTCGTCAGCAAATAATGACATGTGATGGGATATTGCTGTAGGAAAATCATTTATGTAACATAAAAACAGAAGCCCCAAAACTGATCCCTGCGGGACACCATGCAGTAGAATTCTGGGACTTGATTGATATATTACTTCCGTTTTAGTGTTAATATTCACCTGAGTTATTTGAGTCATTTGTGTCCTATCTGTTAAATAAGATTGGCTGAGATCAATAACATTTCCCCTTATACCATAGCTATTGAGCTTATGTATCAGTACTTTATGGTCAACGTAATCGAAAGCCCTCGTCATGTCCATATACAGAGCCGCTGAAGATTTTCTAGTGTCCATGTTAAGATGAATTTTTGCCAGAAAATTATAAAGAGCCATATTGATAGTTTTGTTTCGTCTAAAACCCATTTGTTCCTTACAGAAGATTTCCTGCTTCTCAAGAAACGCATTAACACTGTTATATATGTATTTTTCTATTATCTTAGAAAAAACAGATACCAGTGCTACTGGCCTATAGTTATTAACATTTGCTTTATCACCTTTCTTGTGAATGGGCTTAATAATTGATACCTTAAGTCTTTTTGGAAATGCCCCATTCTGTACACAATTGTTCAAAATATGACATATTACTGGTGCTATCGCAGGACCGACCAATTTTATTGCACTAGTGCGGATATTGTCGTAGCCAGTACTATTCGTGTTTTTGAGACTTTGTATTATTGTCATGACATCCTTTGGTATAGCAGGTTCCATGAACATAGATTTATATGAGTTGTAACTACGTAGATGTGAATATTTTACATTACATTTACTGCTACTATTCTGCACTGTGTCTATAAAATAGTCATTAAAGTACTGCGATATTATCATTGGATCAGAGAGTTTCTGGCCATCAATATTTATTGAATTAACACTCAGTTTAGGAGTCTTAGATTTCACAGAATTTATTACCTTCCAAATCGCCTGAGATTTATTGGTACTTGTTTCAATAAAGTAACAATTTTGTGCTCTTTTTGTCTGTCGAATAACGCGTTGGTACCTTTTTGAAAACGTTTTAAAGGCCAATTTATTTTCGTTATTCCTTTTTGACCTAAACTTCCATAGCAAGGCACGCCTTTTCCTACTACATAGTTTTATACCCTTAGTTATCCATGTTGGGGTAGACAGTGTTGAAATTTTGCATTTAATTACAGGAAAACAAAGATCGTAAACCAGTTTAAACAATTCAAAAAAGGATTCAAAACTTTCATCTGCGTCATCAGAGGCATAAACACTTAGAAAACCTAAGCTTTCAATGTGTTTCCTAAAAAGCTTCATGTTTTGTTTCGAGTAATTTCTTTTTTATATATAGTAGTGCTTTAAAACGCACGTTCGTTGTATAGGGCACTTCATTAGCTGTGCCTTGTGATCAGAAACGCCCAATTCAATAACTTCAGACCTGCAGCCCCGCATATTATGCTAAAGGTTGTCAATACATGTACCAGAGCTGGGGCGTGTGATTACATTAATTTCCATAATAACATTAAATTCGGTTACAATTTGTTTCAACTTTGTGGATTCATTAGATTTTTTCAATATGTCAATATTAAAGTCACCGCAAATTATTAATTTATGTCCATTCTTATAGCTAAATAGTGTCAATGTATGTATTAAATTGTCAAAAAAAGCCTCCAGATCCCTTTTACCTGGACTTCTATATACACATACTATAATGATTTTATGTTCCGTTAATTCTAGAGTACAACATTCAAAAATGTTGGGTATGTTTATGCTTTTTAGTGAATCTATCTCAGCAAAATTTTAATGGTTGTGTACCAAGATACAACTACCTCCATGCCGATTACCTCTCGTAGAGAAAGCAGCCAACGTGTAATTTGGAATATTCAGTAAGTCAACGTCACTCAACAACATATTGTGTTCAGTAATACATAGTACATGAATACCTATACCTTTCCTAGAAAAGCTATCCAGACGCTCAATCATCATCTCACTCTTGGATGATAGGCCATCTATATTTTGGTGTAATATCTGTAGCCTATTGAGCACGAAAAAAAGCCTCCTCTCTAGATGAACAAGATATATTCGGAGAGTCGCAGTTGAAATACTCTCTCATGGAGGAATTTTTGCTTACCAAATTGTTCAAACAGCAATTAGGTTCCACATTAGGTATGTCAGCCACTGAGTGTAGCTTCAAGTTTTTAAATATATTTGTAATTCCTTTATTATTAATTACACCTCTATTCCCTAAAAACATAGTATAGTCCCAAGATAGATCAAAATTTGAATCAAATAAAGTAGCATAGTTATAATTAAGTATGTCGTAATACAAAGAATTGTTAAAAATTTCTATCCTAAAATTATACATTGTTGCATAGTAACTATATTTATATGTCGGTAAGCAGACTATTAAGTTGGTATATTTCAATGGTAATAGAGTATCACGAATGTATTTAACTAGTTCCGTGTAATTTGAGCTTTGGTTGAAGTCCTCTTCGCCAATCAGTATTATACAATAGTCATCCCTGGTATAGTTTTGGAGTTTAAGATGAATATTACTAAACAATTTTCTAATTCCACAATGGGGTGTTATATAATGACATATTTGATAGAGGGGGAAAGTATTTTCTGCTATAGACAGAACCCTGTTCCTATTATTACTGCTGATGATACATATCTTGTTTTGTTTTTGAGTCATGTCATCTAGGGGACCCTGGAGTGATGGTTGCTCAATTCTTCTATTCTGAACATCCTGTGAAGGGGTGTCCGTGATATCTGGCCCATCTGCTAAGGAGTCCTTACTATGGTTATTTGAGATTTTGCGAGGGGTTCGATTCTTATTCGGAGTTTGACCTATTCCGCCAACCAGTAATCTGGTAGCTCTTTTTATTAATTTGTGCTTGTTTGTTATCTCGTCTATAGTTTTTTTCAAATCAGAGTTTTCTATTGACAAATTACTAATTTCCTCGTGAGCACTTTGTAATTGAGAACTTAATTCCTTAATTTGGCGCTTGAGATCTTCATTTTCATCATTTTCAGAGTTCAATATATTGGGAATACTACAAGTAGCGCCGTCTGGAGTTAAATTATGTGAACCGTGATCTTGGTTTCCGTAGGGTAATGTTCTCAAAGAATTTCATTTTTATCCGCAAGACTCAAAACTGTTGTTCAAATTTCTAACATTCAATGTTCATACAGTAATTCACTATATTATATTACTAAAGCGCTATCTGCAGGTCATAGGTTATAGGCAGTATCAACTTGTTTTTATAATGTATGCTCAAAATGTTTTCCTGTCACGTAAGCTCAAGTTGTTAAAAAATGACGTATGCTAAGTTGTAATTTACTGTTACTGTGCGGGTAGTATTAAAAACTTCATTATGACAGATCTGTCAAATTGTCAAATTATCTTGTGGTTTGTGTGAGTGATTTTAAAACATAAAAACAACTGAAAACACAGTTGTTTATCAATGTGTGTGTGATTTTCAAATCCAGGTAACTGTTTTGAAAATGATTATTTATATGTTTTACTCACAGTTCACATGGGTATTTCTTTTGTTTTTATGCTAACGATTTCTAGGTCTGTTTTCGCATGTATTTACGTTGTTTACTCGGACTTTAAGCACTTATTTAAACTTTTATAAATTTTAAAATCGGGAATCTCCCTTAGTACGTCTTTACTTAGCTGGGGTTGCCACCTCCTTTTTTGATTTGATTTGATTTTACGCGATAACGACTTCTACGTGGTCGATGACGCGGGGAACAGCTAGTCTGAAATACGCCCAAGTATAAATGTGTCTAACTATTGAGCTATAACAGCCTCCCCTGCTAGTGGTGCACCTGCTGGCTACGAACTAGGTCATGGCAAAGACACACTCGGTAAATGAAATTTGAAGACCCTACGTCCAGCTGTGAACTGCGATAATTCAATTTGCTTGATTGATTGATTGATAAAAATGATCTATTATAAAAAAAATCCAACTACAAATAATATTGTCCAACCAGAAAAATGACAAATTAATATAAATATTCATACAGCAACACGGAAAACGAGTCCCCTTTGTACTGTCGCAAAATATTGTCAGTCGAATCGAGTGTACAAATAAATCTGCAGAGGGCTTCTGTTTACACTCCATATTGTGCATATTGTTATGAGTTCTTGTTTTTTGGTAAATTACATTGAATTAATATTTATATACCTTATTGCCTTTGCAATGCAAGATATTGACATTTTCAGGGATTTCAGTTAGCGCCAGCATCGCGCACTGTTACTGAATTTTATGTTCATACAAAGAAAATCGAATGACAATTTGTGGCATTTAAAGCTGCTAGTTGACGACTTTAAAAGCTAGCAAGTGATTTACAATGAGATAGCTTAGATCAAGAATAACAACTGTTGTTATTCTTGATCCAAGTGAGATAGTCAAAAGTAGATTGTAACAAAGCTCGATGATACAAAGCAAGTTCACAAGCAGTTTGCAAACTCGCTTGCGTGTAGCTTGTAAGCTCACCCCGTGTCATCGAGGTAGAGATTCATATCATAATGTAGTGTGATAGCCGGTCCTTACTTCTACTAGGTATATACGTAAGATATTAAAAACTAAAAAACTGTGCTTACGCACGTAAACAACAACTATAAGTCCAGTAGATCTAAACCAACAAGACGAAGGTTGAACCAATTTCACCCTTTCCGACTTTTCCGATACCCGCATTATTTCGGAGAGCTGATAAGTTAAATGAAAAGCCACCTTTGATTGTAAAAGGCAAAATGAACATTGTTCATGACTGAAAATATTTAAAAACATTACGATATAAAATTTGGTAAATTCTGTGCAAGCGATTTTACAAAAGAGCCAACAAGTTGCTACTTTTCTGTAATAAAAGCTCGACCTTCACATTTCAAGCATTTATTGGAACACTTTTTTATAATTTTATGATAAAAAATTCAATTGTGTTAAATTTTCTAGAGCAGTACGACTATTGCTACTTGCAGCGACCTGTAAATGTTTACGCCGTCACAGTTTACGATGCTAGACCCAGTGTCAGAGGCCACCTGTGGCGAGTCGTCAGCCCATTGGCTCTGGAGACATTGAAGGATCACAAAAATCAAATATCACTCAAAGAATCAAGTCGAAATACTGCTTAAAAATAGATCAAGCGTTCTCCAATAACATAACTATTAATATACCGAAAGCAAAATTGATGATCAAAACATAGAACATTCCATACCTCTATTGTTATCTATATAGTTGACCTGGCATCACTAATAAAGTCATATAGATAAGAAAACTTGACGTTTCAATCGAATGTAGATACTCGATGAGTGTTTATCGGTTCTTATTAGATATTCATGGGAACGTCGTGATCGGAATCTCATAATAAAGTGAAATGGTTTTCCCACAAGAAACGATGCAATCTGAAGCTTTATGTCATGTTAGACGTAATTTATTTGTCATTCGAGGTAATGATTATAATCAACAAGTTCTTCGTGTGAAGTCTTCTTAAATGGGTCACATGAAAAACTAATACAAATAAGTTAGGTGGATGCTATGGGGCCTTACCAGCGTCCCCGGGTTCCAAGCCGCCTCATCTGCAAGTAGTGCATCTGCCGATGAATGGCACTCGAAATGAAACCCTGTACTAACTTATTTTGGCCAGCGTCGTACAGTAAGGTTAAAAGCCCGCCAAATATGGCATGACACAACCAGAAACGGTGCCCGGTTCCTGACGTTTCCGCTATCCCTGATGAGGTCGCAGTGAATGACTGAATGCGGATGGCGCAAGACCGTGAATTGTGTGTCTACGTCCAGCAGTAAACTGCCATAGGCATGTTTGATAGGATAGTGTTTTAAAGATTTTGTTGTCAATTAATAGCACGAATGTTCGGTGGTTTGTGTGTACCTCATCGCATGGAATGGATCATCGACCAAAAGTGGTTGAATGAATATTGATAAGTTTTTTTTTACTAAGTAGGGAAATAATATGTTTTGGTAATGAAGAACGTGGATAGATAAATATTTCATACTAACAATAACTGTATGAAAATCTTATGTAGATTTTCGAACATATCGCCTTGTTTTGAAGTATTCCATTCGCCGATCAGTCGTTTTATTCAGTAGTTTCATAAGTCTTGAGAAACCAAGGTGTGAAACTATTACCATCTTCCGCTTCACTTTGTCGCCACCATTAAATGCCGGAAGCTAGAGGTTGACATAAACTTGCTACGCTCTAAGTTCTGTCCCAATTGGGCGCGATCCCAAAATTGTTTTGTTCCTTCCATTAAAAAGTTTAACTTTAAACTTTTTAGAGAAACAAATTTTGTACCCAACGAATTAAACTTTTTACGAGTAAATGCGGTACATTTAGATTCAATTAATATATTAGAGAATAGCTTTACATGTTTAAATTTACATAACAAAAAGTGCCCTAAAATATTTTTTTACCCTTTTTTTACGTTTTCTCTTATACCACTAACCTTAGTGGTATAAGAAAATCGTCACCTGACAGTCAAGCATACGACCCTCCAGTAAGACTGGTGGTCGCCGCAGCCTATGAACGTTTGCAACACCAGAGGCACCGTACTCGCGCTGCCGACCCTGTAAAAACCTTCTAAGACCCCTTTTGAAGAACCCCATACTAGGCGTTTGAGAAATCCTCATGGATGCTATGCCGGACTCCTACCGACTACAAACCACACGTATTCTGCCTAACAGTCTACGGTTGGAAGTCCCGGGTAAGCCCTCGGAAGGAATATTTTCTACCCTACAGACCTCAATTTTTCAATTTCAATTTTCAATTTATTTAATGCATAAAATATATATAGGCCGTATATAGGTTGATGTAAAATTATGTCAGTGGTTTCACATATTTGGCTGTTTTAAAGCATGGAATTTGACAAGTAAGGTAGACAAGTTTTTTTTTTGGTTGACGCGGGGAACGCATTTACGCGCTGTAGTGATCACTATCACACAAAGGGATTAGAAATAGGTAACTATTGCAATGCACTGGCTCACTTGCACACACAGTCTCGAGCGCGGGCGCACTTCCTTGTCACACCGTGTCTACCGTCAGACTAACGAATGACAGCCGCCCCCTCTACTCGTGTACATGAGACAATGTATTATATCTACTGTGTAGATACAAACACTACATCCCTTCCTTGTTAATATTTTATTTTAGTAAATACAATCACATGGGAAATTATCCGACCTAACCATTTTCTTAACATTTACTTTTCCAATTACTATGAAAATAACTTTGAAATTTATAATTTATGTTTTATTTTCTTGATTTGTTTGGTTCTCATTTGCACTGGTCTTGTCTCCTATTGAGTTCCACTATCCTTCCATACGCTTAAGCTGAATCACATTCTTTCTCTGTCTTTGCTCTGTTTCTTCATTTCCTCTGCCACACATTACTCCAATACATGCAATGGTAGGTTTAAAAGTAGTAGCAAGCTGCTAGTGATTATCATTTCCTTAACGTACTCTTTCTCACCTTCCACCAGTTCCGGGACTTCCGTCCTTCTTTTCCGGTCTCCATACTCCTCTCCTTTTTCCGTTAGCTTTTAATCTTGGTTCCTATTTTCTTGTATCAACTTCTGCCTCATTTATCTCCTTTAACGCGGGTATTTATTCCTTATTTATTATTTTGAAAACAGTTCAGATGCCTTTTTATGTGACAACGTGAATGGCGCAATAAGGTGTGGAGTTGTAAATCGTTAAATGCTCATACAATATCTCTGCAAAATACTAAAGAGCTTAACTAATTTGAAAAAAAATCCAATCCAGCAGTTATCGATAGTGGATAACCCAGTAGACTAAAGACCTCTTTTAAGATTTTTATAATATAAGAGTTCGTAATCTTAATTTATTTGTATTCTATTCTATGCATAATTATATAATTGTAATTTCTCTGTTGTTTTTGGTAACTACTCTAAAAACAGTTATTTTCTTCATATTTTTAGGTAGCGGTTTCACGCCTTCTGGTTTTAAGTCGTTTCCCAAATAGTGTATTGTCTGTACTTTGTAAATACATTTCTTCTGATTCAATAAAATTTTGTTTTTCATTATACATTATCCAGTACCATAAAGCCACTAAATTTAATATCATCGACAAAATTGGTAGCACCTTCGCACCTTTATAAGCATAATTTCCTTCATAATTATTTGAAACCGTTCTGGAGCACATGTGAATTAAAACAGGAGTCTTTTGACTTGATGTAATGAAAGTCGTTAAGTATCTTGAGCTTGAGTGTGGTCCTAATTGATGCAATGCATTTTATATCAAGCTTATAGAAATACTCTACTTTCTTTATTTTATTCTATAATAGTTTTCTTTATTTTAAAAAAGAAACTGCTATATATAGCTTTCTTTATGTTTAAGGTCTCCAAACGGTTACTCTCTAAAGCTGATAATACATAATTGCGCGTCCCATATAAAAACGTAAGTAGTCCTATCACCATCATATTTACATATTTTCAAATACGTTAAACTTTATTCAATAAACATTGAGTAGATGTTACAATAAATCAAAATAACTATTCACAATATGTTATAAAGCTAAACTAAATTCAAATTGGGCCCCCAGTGGCATTGTGCCTTAAGACTGACAGCATTCCCCCATTCTTTACAAACTGGGACCATTGGAGAACCCATAGCGAAATTTCATCAAACTTTTCTATTGTAACAAAATCCCGTAGTCTTTTAATTTGCATATTAAATTCTGCAATAATTACAGATCACTTTTAATTGTATTACGCACTACATTATGAACTGACTTGGAGGCATAGTCGCCACAAAGATTCTACATAGATACAGCGTTACTAGATAGTTGGATAGAGACGGAATAAACTAAAATACTTTAAGTTATATACATTAACTGAGTAGTAGTGCAGAGGGAGATTGTCATCCCGTGCCACGAACCCGAAGATGCAGTTATTGCTAAATTATATAATTGAAATATTTAGAAAATAAATTATAATATTATGGCGCAGGATTTAGATTCAAGTCGTCATAGGTTGCATAAACGTTTTACTGATTTCTCAGTAGGGATCTCAATTAGAGTATCTTTAAATTTCGGAAAAGGTACCTAAAATTGACTTCCGAACCCCCAATGTAATGCAGTACCTTTACCAAACAGGTTTCTTAATCCATTATTAATTACGTAAATAGCAGTTTGTTCAATTCTTCTGTTTACTTTTATTATTGCTTCAAAAGGACTTTTCATTCTTAACGTTATTTCCCTCCCGTATGCTAATACCCACTGGTTTGTTCGATTCCTTTACTTGTGTGTCACAATTTACTCTGTTCTGTTTTAAATATTCCCAGTCTTCACAAGTTGTCAGATTTAATTTGCATACGGAGTCTATCACCATTCCTAGATTTATACCTCCTCGCATTTAAACTTTGCATCGTCGCACGTCGTTTAGATTAAATATGTACCCTATATGTACCCTACTCCTCCATTTTCCAAAAAAATTACTGATTTCCTTCTGCTGGCACTTGTTGTAGTTATTATGTATAGCATATCTACAACTATAACCAGATTTCAATAGCTTTCAAAATGTAAACAAACACATTTGATATCAATATCTCCATATTTACTTATGTTTGAATAATCACACTGATTATATTCACGTATCAAGGAACCATGCAGTGTTCTTACAATCATTTCGATATCAAATACCTTCTTAAAGATTGATTATTTTCATTTTATAATACTCAGAATGGTAAAAATTATAATAATTTGTAAAACTGTCATAGTATTTTTTACTCATCTGTCTTAGGCCACGACTGTCAAAACATGACATGTTTACTATATTTCTAGACTAGACTGAAATCCATTATTTATTTTGTCTATTCATTTGATTAATTCATCTTGCAATAACATTGTTTCTACTTTTTATGGCATTAACTTTGGCATTAACTTATTGATTATAATCTTCTCTTTTTCTTTTCTCTTTTAGTTGAGTTGATAATTCACAATTTCTAAAGTATCGGCTATCGTTATAAATTTGTTTCATGCAATTTCATCCTTTATTGATTTTTTTTTCTGATGACCAAGATTTATAATTTTTTCTCCAAGTGGCTTCAGCTCTTAACTTAATAAGAAACTTCTCAAACTGTCCTTTTCCTTGTGCTTGATAAGATAAAAATTGTGCCGTTCCGTTGGAAAGTCGAGTTTCATTTAGGTAGGAAGTAGTAGTCTTGCTTACATGTAGCTACTACAAAGACATCAGCACATTCGTGAGATTCCGCGCTTTCCCCAAAAATATTATGGAATATTTCCTGTAGTTCCTCTAGCCCTTTTTTTAAGTTGTATTTGTAATGTGTCGCTTCAAGATAAAGAAGGGCCCGTTACCGCTTTTCCATCACAACCCAATAGATGTAGTGTCACGCTTGATATGTAATTTTTCAGTGATCGGTAACTGGTGTGCCGTGATTGACCGTCATGGTGGAACCTTCAATTTAATGAAGATCAATACCTCTTATTAAGAAGTGCTTTAAATTCAATTTAATGAATTTCCGACGAACCTTCAATTTAATGAAGATCAATACCTCTTATTAAGAAGTGCTTTAAATTCAATTTAATGAATTTCCGACGTACCTTCAATTTAATGAAGATCAATACCTCTTATTAAGAAGTGCTTTAAATTCAATTTAATGAATTTCCGACGTACCTTCAATTTAATGAAGATCAATACCTCTTATTAAGAAGTGCTTTAAATTCAATTTAATGAATTTCCGACGTACCTTCAATTTAATGAAGATCAATACCTCTTATTAAGAAGTGCTTTAAATTCAATTTAATGAATTTCCGACGTACCTTCAATTTAATGAAGATCAATACCTCTTATTAAGAAGTGCTTTAAATTCAATTTAATGAATTTCCGACGTACCTTCAATTTAATGAAGATCAATACCTCTTATTAAGAAGTGCTTTAAATTCAATTTAATGAATTTCCGACGTACCTTCAATTTAATGAAGATCAATACCTCTTATTAAGAAGTGCTTTAAATTCAATTTAATGAAATTCCGACTTACCTTCAATTTAATGAAGATCAATACCTCTTATTAAGAAGTGCTTTAAATTCAATTTAATGAATTTCCGACGTACCTTCAATTTAATGAAGATCAATACCTCTTATTAAGAAGTGCTTTAAATTCAATTTAATGAATTTCCGACGTACCTTCAATTTAATGAAGATCAATACCTCTTATTAAGAAGTGCTTTAAATTCAATTTAATGAATTTCCGACGTACCTTCAATTTAATGAAGATCAATACCTCTTATTAAGAAGTCCGAAGTTTTTAAATATAATTGAAAAATTTTCTTTTCAAAATTATCTTTTCATCTCTCCAATTTAATGAAAATTAACACCTTACATCGTAGTTGACAAATAAGTCGAAATGTTTTCAATTGAATTTAAAAACCTCATAATGCTGTGAAATAATTATTTGTTATACACACGGCCAATCTAATGAAAATCTTATTTACAGTTCTTTTTCCATTGAATTCTATTGAAATTCTAAGAATTACTTTTTAATTCATCACGTAAGTATTCCAGTTTAATGGAAATCTAAACCTAAATGTCAGTAAAATTTCGAATAGAATGAGAGGTCTATATTATTATTTTATACACTCTGTTAGTATACCTACTACATGGAGCTAAATGTAGGTAATAATAATGTAAGCATGCCTTTATGTAGAAAGATAAATAATTGTCCAATATATAATTTATTTGTAGCTTGCTAACAGTTATATTGCTATAGTGTATATTTATATAAAGGAATTACAATATTACCGTATAATTAAATCACTGTATACTTATATCACAAAAGTGTACTAAACTCTTTTTTCTTTTTACCAGAAGAAATTTAAAAAGTGTGCTCAATAACTAATTTGACATTTTATTGCAAAGTATGAGGTAGGTAACAGAAAGAATTGTAAGTATATTTAGTTAATTCAACCTTACTGTGGTCATATGGAATAATCGTGGCAGTAGCTACATTCCTACTTATATATTTTGCCATAGAACAAACAATCCTGGCAACTGGTAGCAAATTTACTTCTATTAGAACAAATTGTGTAAAAAGATAAGGAAGGTAAATAAGTAACGATTTCGTTAACATTATATCAATGTGTCAATCAATCTATAGCAGGGCACTACAGGATTCTTTGCCGAAATAATTTTCCATTACATTGTGCAAAATAAATTTTACTACCTATATTTAATAATTGAGTGGTTCATCCAACAGTTAGCAAAGTACTCGTAGATATGAAATGATATAAAATCCACGATAAGTTTCGCAGGTCACAAGAATTATATAAATTGTTCTTTTCTTTGAAGGTACCCTCCTTTTCTTTTCAATAAATATTTTTTTATTTACTGACCTTGATCCTCGTCGCCACTTGTAGTGATCACTATCACACAAAGGGATTAGAAATAGGTAACTATTGCAATGCACTGGCTCACTTGCACACACAGTCTCGAGCGCGGGCGCACTTCCTTGTCACACCGTGTCTAGTGTCTACCGTCAGACTAACGAATGACAGCCGCCCCCTCTACTCGTGTACATGAGACAATGTATTATATCTACTGTGTAGATACAAACACTACACGCGCCTTCATTCCAGCTGCGGGGGCAGGGGGGATGGTGTGTGGGACTCCCGGCCCGGTCCGGAATGGAGCGTCCTACCCACTAAACCCCGCGGTGTTCCTCCTCACCCTTTAGCCGGGCCGAGGGATATCAAAAGATTATTCACGTCGACCCGGCTAGGGGCGCCCCGTTTATTCGGGGCTCTCCTCGGGGGAGCCAGATGGGCGGCTCCCCAAAGCTCCCCAAGGAGCTGAAGACCACGCCTGCACCACTCTCGAGCGCCCCTCTGTAATAGAGGAGACAGAGAGCGGCTGGCGCAGGCGTGGGCTATACTCCCGCTCCCCCGCACAGTGCACCTCCCGCTTTGCCGCCATCGTCTCGCCAGCAAAGGTGGCGAAGCGACGGCGACCCAGCATTGCTGCTGCCGGCCGTGAATAACGGCACAGCTGGCAGCAACACACAAGAAAGAAAGAAAGAAAGAAAAATAAATTTATTTCACATAGGCATATACAGATGCTCTTGTAAAACGTCCAGAATATAAATCAAAATCTACCACCAGTTCACAACGCGACCCACCTGAGAAGAACTGGCAAGAAACTCAGCGGGTTATTCTTTTTAGAGCTCTATTTACAAAATGAATCTAAAAACTATGCATTTTAACATTTTTTTGAGAATCCAGTAGAGCAGGTCATTTCCAGGCTTCTCCATCCAACAAATAATCACCAATTGTATAGTAGCCCCTGCAGAACAATTTACTTTTTACAACCTTTTTAAATTTATTAAGGGACATACTTTTAATTTCGTCTGGTAGCCTGTTGTAAAAGCGTATACAGTTACCCATGAAAGAATTGCTGATTTTGTGCAATCTGCTATGATAAACAGCAAGGTTACTTTTATTTCTAGTGTTGACATTGTGTCTGTGACGAATCGGCCCTGCCGTGGGAGCCCTTGACGTCACTCTGGGTCGGGAAACGAATATTATGTACTAGAATCTTCCCGCCGTGATAGAAAGGTTGGGTGGTTCACGAGTAGGTAGAAACCAAAAGCAAGTACGTACACTTACCTCAGAATCCACCGCAACGAGTTCCTGTCCTCACTCTGGTCGATTTCTCTTGCACCAGTTGCGCTGGCGTGGGTGCCTCGCCGATGCCGTTCACACTCACTTATAAATGTTTCATTTAATTAACTAAAAGTCACTCCCGCGGGATCCCGGTATGTTAATCTTAATTTGGAAGATAACTATTTACTTTGATGAATTATTGGAATTTTACGAAGGAAACTTGTCGCTGCGTGTCGACCGAGAGAAGCGAGTCTCACGCCATCTTGAATGTCCGGTTTCGCGTTTTCACCATTGGCTCGTGTATGCTCGGTTGAATGAGCCTTGCTATTGGTTAATACGTGGAACCTTCACGAATCTAAATTGGCGGTAAGATTTGAATCGGGTCAAAAACGTTTACGTTTCAATTTGGAAACAATTTAATAAAAATACAATCGCGAAGAGCGAACATTCCGCCCACCAAAATACGGCTGGTATTTTCCGTATACGAATGAAAAATAAATATATGAAAACGTGTAATGTGTAGTAATAAGTGTAATAACTATAACTTAGTTAGACTAATGATTACAAACATGCCAGCGAGTAAGTGTAAGTTTGATTGATTATTGATCTGTGGGAAGTAATTCAACCAGCGGCCGTTTGATAACCGCGGATTGAGTGGTGATGGTTGCCACACGGACTATACCGTCGGAACCCGGATGTAGCTCGATTACCCCTCCCAGAGACCAATGTAATGGAGTTCGATTATCATCCTTAATGATGACGATAGAACTCAGTGATAATGGTTTAGATAACATTGTCCATTTCGCACGCTGCGTTAGAGAACGTACAAACGATTGGATAACCCAACGGCTAAGTCGATGAAAGTTAACGTTAGGATGGTTCTCATCTGACCCAGAGTTCATAGGTGAAACAACGGTAAATGGAATCAAATAATTTCCAGTACCGAATAAGTTTAGTTCCATGTTAGCACGAATGAAAGAAAGAAAGAAAAATAGTTTATTCCACTAGCACTGCTTAAACAAAAATATCAAAAACAATAACTAAAATATACATCCTTAAATCTAAAAAACACAATTTCATTACCGCACTCTGTGGAATAACGGCCGCCTCTCAGCTTAATGCTGTCTGCATGTGGTTCATACAGCCAGCGCTGGTTTTCAGAGGCAGCCGGACGCGACGCGACTACCCGATAAAACAGCCAGCAAAACAACAAATTCAAACAAACATCGCCAATCACATGCAACAATATTTAAAAAAAAAAATATATACATAATAATAAACATAACAATTAAGAGGGCTGGCAACATTTCTGGCAGTTTCCGTCTCCCTCCGAGCGAGAGACGCCACGCCACCGCCATTACTGTCAAGTGTCAATTCATGAATTCAATCTTATTATCAACTTTAACTTTCCCTTTCATTCCCAAGAAACTGGTTAAACCAGATAATGGTAACTTGTTATTCAAGTAATAATCATATTGATAACAAAGAAGATAAACAGTAAGCGACCTTAGTAAGTTGTGTTGCATGTGATTACGATTTGCATCCAGTAATCAATGTTCTGTTCTGTGGTGTAAAATGCGTTTAATGCTGTGCCAATCTTTACCAGTTCATGTCAACATTAACGGAATCATTCACAATTTCCATTATATAACATAACTCAAAGAGGTTTTAACGCAGTCGCCCATGAAATAGGTAAGCCAAATCATTTTACCTTAGACTATTATTCTGCAATCTGAGCATTATACCTACTCGAAGAAATACCGCCACACAAATTGGTCCGGTGTTCACTACATTTATTAAATCAAGTTTTTAGTTTTCTTTTCTATAAATTAAGTAGTGAGTTACTCAGGTACAGAAGTGGGCATTGGGACTTATAATTATTTCTTATTTTAAGTAATTTAATTTATCTAAATTCCCTTTATTTCAGACAGGAATGAAAACGGGCCACATTCCCCCTCACCCCTGGCACAACCAGCCCCTGGCTATTACATATCGTGCTTCGACCCACCCTACTCGACGGCTAATCCCACAAGGTAATAAAAAAACACTCAAACTCCTCTCAGGAAATTGGATAATTAGGCAGTAATCATTCCTTGACATTTTACACAATCTTACCCGATCCCAAAGCAAGCCAGGAACAACCTGCCCGCGTCATGGGAATCAGACTATGGATATCAATACCTATATACTTTTTGAATACACACAAATTACACATAGAAACACACAGACTCCTGAGACAAACACCCATGGGTCACACAAACATTTGTCCCCGGTGGGAACTAAACCCACAACCTCCAGCGCCGCAGGTGGTATCACTACCGACTGCGCCACAGAGGCAGTCAATCATTAACTAAATACATAATTTCCATAACATGAACAATATATAATTGTATTTAAATTACCTAAATAAGTGTTATTAAAAACATTCAAAATATGTACATACACAAAACTATAAAACAACAGTCACTATATTAGGTATAATGAATTTAAAGGTATCTTAGACAGATTTTATCTGTTGTGTCAAGTATAATGTCCTGAGATGCCGTAAAATTTATTTTTCGTTTTCAGGCCGCGAATTGGTGGGGAGAGTACATTCCAACACTTAGCCGCTGCATGACGAAACGTACCTCGGAAAGCTGCCGTTCTGTGCCTGGGAAGTGATAAAGGGGGCAGCCCTGATCTCCTGCTAAATCGCTGCTTCTCATATCTCCAGCTCAATTTTTCTAAGAGATAAGTTGGACTTAGATTTTTAATCACCCCAAACAATAAACTAGCCAGGTGTAACTTCCTCCTAGCTTCCATTTTAAGAATTTTTAGCTTATTCAGAAAAGGGGTTACATGACTTCTTCTGGGGATGTCAGTGCAGAAACGAGCACAGGCGTTCTGAACTCTTTGTATTAAATCCTCAGTCCTCCTAAGCAGACAGGGACCATAGACTGTGTCACAATAGTTAAATTTTGAAAGTACTAGGCTATCGACCAGGAGTCTTCGCAGTGGCTCACTGAGATACTGCCGTATATTGTACAGAACCTTAAGTCTGTAAAAGCAGTTGCTCACTATTTTATTTATTTTTTTTTCAAACCGTAGCTCCGAGTCCAGCACCAGTCCAAGGCTGGTAGCAGAATCAACTCGCTCAATATTGTCACTCCTTATACTTACTACAGGGCCTAGTGCCACAATGGTTTGAACTTGTTTCTTGGACCCCAACACCAGGAATTTTGACTTTGATGGGTTGATCGTTAAAGAATTGCATTCTGCCCATGACGCTACTCTTGCTAAATCCTCATTAATTGCAGCCACTGCAGTTGCTGCTTCAGTCGGCTTGAAGGACTTATAGATTTGTATATCATCAGCGTACATGTGATAGCTGCAATTTCTGATTGAATTGACTATGTCTGCACTATACAAAATATACAATAGAGGTCCCAAAATCGAACCTTGAGGCACCCCCCTGGATACGGGACTAGGATCAGACACAATTCTGGCACCATCCTCTCTTAAAATCTCTACACATTGTGTTCTATTCTTTAGGTAACTATGGAACCACTCTACTGTGTTCGTGGCAAATCCATAGTATGATAGCTTGGAGAGTAGAAGTGTGGTGTTTATGGCATCAAATGCACGGGAAAAATCCAGAAGAACCAGGATAGACCCTTCCCCCACATCCCTCGCCTCCAGGATGTTACCCACTACATCTGCCATTGCGGTAGCTGTACTACGGCCCTTACGGAAACCTGACTGCCGCTCGGGCAACAGATTGTTTACCTCTAAGTACTTCGACATCTGTGTGTGCACTACTCGCTCTAGGACCTTAGATAAACAAGGTAAAATGCTTATGGGCCTCAAATCTCCACTATGCCGAGGATCATTTACTTTCGCTATCGGGCGAACAATTGCGCAGTGCCACAAGTCAGGGAACTTATGCGTTAAAATGGATGTATTGACAATATCAGTCACAGCTTGTAGTGCAGACGGGACAACCATTGAGAGCATCTCCTGGCTGATCCCATCCACACCCTGTGCGTTAGTTTTGATACTATCAATTATTTTCCTCACCTCCTCTGTGGAAACTGGCTTCAGATTGAACAGTTCCGGAGTGCACCTGTTAAACTCGAAATATGTTAACTGTGAGATCGACACCTTGGGGTCACCCGGAACATTCAAGAAAGCTTGGTTTATAGCCTCAGCATCATCGAAGTGATGAGGCAGCAGGGTCTCTTTATGCTTCGCCAGGATGTTGGTCTTCAGATTTTGCCACAACAATTTAGGCTCTCTTATTTGTGAATTTATGTTGGCCCCGAAATAAGCCGACTTTTCACTGTGTAGAGATTTTTCGGCCAATTTTTTAAGATCTATATAGTACTTATGGTGTTGATCTAGTTTTGTACTACAATATCTCGCACTAGCTCGATCCCGAAGACGGAACAACAGACGAATATTGTCAGTGATCCACGGCGTAGGAGGCGTTCGAAAAGTCCTTGTTCTAATTGGTGCATGAAGGTCGAACAAATGCATCATATAGGTATTGAATGATAAGACCATTTCATCGACATCATTTCTATCACCGGCCAACAGCCACAATAAATTATGCCTATCCTCTTCAAAATGCTCTATCTGAATGTCTCTTATAGGTCTAAAGGTGATTGTTCTTGGGCTAGGTTTGGATTTCCTTAGTACTGTGTCACACACCACAAAAGAATGCCGTCCCAACTCAGGAATATGATCCACCATTACATTATTGGTCCTGACGTCCGTGCATATGATATCTATAAGAGTAGCTGTCTTGTCAGTGAAATGTGTAGAATTCTGTACCACCTGAACCAAATTCATGTGTGATAGAAAGGCATTGAGTCTCCCCACATCACTCTCACCTAGCTTCTGCATGTCCACATTTAGATCTCCTAACAGTACCACATGATCATATGGAGCCAAGGCAACAATACTGTTAGTTATACCACCCAAAAAATGATCCAAGTCAAGCCAAGGAGGACGGTAAGCGGTACCTATTAGCAACTTTTTTCCCATCATACTGAGTGTGATCCACATCTGCTCAATGTTTGGAGTTATATAGTTATATACGAATAACGTTATAAAGGCTACGACGACCTACGAATCTATGCAACGCCAACATGAAAACCTCTGTTAAAAAATATGACTCAACCGTAAGATAATATACCGCTTCTGTCACCAAGCACAGAAATAAGCTCAAGTAAGCTTTATTTACCTTGGCTCCATGATGAGTGCCTAACTTGATACGAAACGGTGCACCAAAGTTAACACAAACCACCGAGAATTGTTTGATCGGGTTTAAATGGTATGACGGTAGATCCGTCACAAACGATTGCAATGGCTTATGATGAGTTTTACAATCACGTATGTAATGCGAAAACCACTCACGAATAACTTGCCCCACCGAAACCACCGAGAAGCATCGCAAGAACCAGGAACGAGTCTCATAGTGTCCGGTGTGGCGATGCTTACGATGAATTGGTTTAATAAGCTTGACCGTGTAAGGATAATCGCAACGGAGCAACGCTGGATGATTTCGTTCGCGCTCAAAAGTAGCTCGGGAAAACCGACCGCCCACCCTGAGGAAATCCATCGCTTCCAGACACAGATTAAGCTTGCGTAAGGATCTGGGATACGAGCGAGTTAATTCCAACTGGTGATCAGTGGCTGCAAGCGCTTGGACAAGCTTAACTATAGACAGTAAGAATGTATAGAGTCCCTCGTCAGAAGTAATTGGTCCTGGATCAAAAACCAGAGGGAAACGTTGGATATATGATAGCATACGAATGCTATTATCGAGTGACGGATAACGCTTTAAAAGATTATCGATTTGAGTCTCATCGTTATTGATCACTTGATTAGTGACCAGTACGCGCGCTCGACGCTCCACCGCACGCAGCACGCTGCTCCCCGAATCCCGATTGAAATGTGTGAACCAATGGTTGGATGACTGCGGTAACCAGGGTGGTCCTAACCACCACCAGAAGATATGTAACAAGTCACGTGGCAACTGTCCCCGCAAGCACCTGTCAGCGGGAATATCTGCCGAAGCCACAAAATGCCACGATTCCATTGGAACACTATACCGAGTGGGACCAACCCGATCCGCTACGAACGTAGTCCAACGCGAAGAATGCGGAGAGAGCAACGATTGTACAATTATAGAAGAATCCGACCGCAAATAAGTCACATGCACCGAGAAGTTAAGACCATGAGTATCGAAAACGAATCTAACAAGATCAGCTAGAACCACGGTAACATACGGTTCGAAATGGGGTAACGAAAGTTTCCTAAGAGAGGCTACTCGAGCCTTCACGCATAACGGTATAACTTGTGTATACCGCTTGGTGAAAAGTATGCGAATGTAAGTTACAGCCCCATAGGCCAGTTCGGAACTATCACAAAGGTCATGAAGTTCACACGATTGAACCTGTGGACCCGCGATACAACGTGGAAACCTAAGGTCTTGTAAAGTTGATAGGTGATTACTCAGGTCTCGCGAAACCTCAGCGATATCTGCAGGCGGAGCTTTCTCCGGCAACTCTCGAAGTGACCAAAGCCTCTGCAAGAGGGTCTTAGCGAAGGCTACGTTAATGGGTGATACGAGAGGTGGATCGAGGACTCTTGCAATCCCGATTACGATATTTCGCTTGGCACATGAACGATCAGGTGGTTTGTAAGTGCGACGAGTATCGAATGTCGGATCACGCTGGTGACACAGCACTCTGATTATAGAAGGTTGATCATCAGAAAACGATTTAGGTTTCAGAAGGCTCTCTTCTGAAGATATATCTAATGACCATTGAGACTCTTCACTAGGTTTGGGTGAGATTTGATGCAACGATGACGTCATCGACGACGTTCGACCCAATAACAGCCAACCGAATATAGAATTGAACGCATGGGGTTGATTGGCTGCGCCCTTGATACGCTGATTCAATAGTGAATCAACAAAGACTTCTGCACCAAACAGAATGTCGATAGGTTCAGGTACATTGAAACCTGGATCTGCTAACGGTAACGAATTGATTTGAGACCAACCGACGGTATTGATTTTAGATATTGGTTGATCCCCGCATATTGTATGAATAACGTGGAGGTCCGCGTTAAACCGATATTGATTGTTAGATGCAATAGAACAATTTACTAAGCCGATAGTGCTAGCATCAATGTCTCCCAAACCTTTGATATTGGTTACGGATTGATTAGGATTAAGAGATAAGCATTGTGCAGCGTTCTTAGTAATAAAGTTGTTCTGACTGCCCGTATCGAACATAGCCCGGAACGATTGATATCGTCCGCGACCGTCCCTTACTTGAAGTATAGCTGTGGCGAGCAACACTGTGGTGGCAGAATCTAGTTTGTGGGTTAACCTTGCTGTTTCTCCCCTGGCTACCAGAGCCACCGACTGCGAGTCCGATGCACCCGTGTGACCATCACTGGTGACAGTCCGATCCTTATGGAGAAGGCTGTGATGTTTATCTTTACACTGGAGGCAGCGAAACACCGATATGCAATTCTTGACCGAATGTGATGGTTTAAGACAATTTAAACACCACCGTTTTACAATAGCGATCGACATACGATCGTTTACCGATTTGTCAAGAAACGTTTGACAACGAGTAATAGAATGATTGTTTGAACAATAAGGACACTCAAGTGGTTTGCTACTTGGCACCCTATTATTCCGAAGATTTTCGATGTTAGTTTATTTGTCCGAATTTTCGACTAAAAGAGTGTGCGTGGTATTAATGCGCTTAGCAATTGCGTGAGGGGTAGACGTCTTGAGAACATCCTTGGAGGGACGATTTTCTTTGGTAGCATCAGAGAAATGGTTATCGCGTAAGGACGCCTCACACTTGGAATGCAAAAATTGTTTTATTTCGAGATAAGAAGGAAACTCAGAATGACAATATTTCTCCTCAAATTCACGACGTATTTTCGAATCGAGCTTAGATAAAAGATGATAAACGATAACAAAGTCCCAATGTTGAACGGGTAGTCTAAGTCTCTTTAAAATACTTAAATTCTCGTCAATACTGTCCAAAGTCCTACGAAACTCAACTGCGTTTTGAAGTTTGAAAGTAATGTTTAAGACATCCTTCCAACAAGTGAAGGCTAATTCCCGCTTATTTTGATAGCGAGCAACTAAACTAGCGTATGCATCCAAGTAGTGATCACCCGTTACGGGAAATGTTCGAATAAGCGTTAACGGATCACTGCTCAAGGACGACACCAAATAATGAAACTTCTCAACATTTTGGAGTGCTGAACTTTCGTGAATAAGCGCATTGAACGTATCTATAAATTCTGGCCACTCTTTAATTTTACCCGAAAATATGGGTAATTGAATTTTCGGTAGTCGGACTCGGGATAATGATGATGATAATGCCTGGGTTTGTTGAGAAACCTCGGACGTGTTTAAACTTGGGTTTGTTACTTGACGACGAATTGACATTATTTGGAAATATGTATCATCAAACCGTATTCGAATCTCATCATCATCACCATCATCACCACTCTCGGTAGACTCGACAAGTTCCATTATAGCAAAATGAGTGTGCTCAAACTCAGCATGATATCTGTCTAACTGGTCACAGTATGAAAGGAATAGATCGCACTGGCTATCGTCGTTCAAAGCAGACTTACCTACTTCGAGTGCCTTTAGTACACGATTCACAGCAACAGTACGTCTTCTACGTAATACGGGTAACTGTTGAACAGTATAAATCACTGATTCCAGATGCTTCGGCTTAGAACTGCTAAGTTTGCGCACTACACGTTTCGGATTAAACGACATTGTATTGGTATAAGTTTCAAACGAATATAAACAACACTAAAATATCTATCACCAATTTCACTGAACAGGCACTAATTATCACAACAACGGTTGTTAGTAGGTACATGCACGTATCGTATTAACAGTCGTAAACAAATATACGCTGTTACTTAAATAATTATAACACAATTATATTCTCAAAATTTCTACAAGTGTTGAAAACACAACAATATCACGAAATGTAAACAAACTTACGGTTCTGTGGTCAGACTGAACGAACAGATCTAACGACCGAATGAATTTTTGGTTTTTGCTTAATAAATTTGACTTGGTTACGAGACTTTTGAACCAAATTGAAATGTTTGATGTCAATAAAATTGATGATACCATGATGAACCATAGATTTCTAGACTTATAAAATGAACAATGTTATCCACTGAACTGAAGTCATTCAGAGTGAGTGAATTTATCGAGTAATGACTTCAACTGCAATGACTTCCGTTCACCGTGATCATGTACCTACCTATTCGAAATTCGAATCGTTTATGTTATGGAATACCTGCCTTTAAAAGTATGATGCAATTTGGGTAAAATTATGAATTTCAACCAGCAAATTACATGTTTCGGATGAATTTGTGTAATGTAAAAATGCCTATAGAGTTGAAATATAGAAATATTAGATACGTGTGTAGATAAATAATGTAGTGTCAGATATTATGTGTGTATGGAAATGTTGCGAGTTATAAGTATGAACGTACCAGCGGTATTAATTAAATGAAATTTCGACTTCGAGTGATGATCAGGGCGATTCCCGGGTTTCGGCACCAAAAAGATGTGACGAATCGGCCCTGCCGTGGGAGCCCTTGACGTCACTCTGGGTCGGGAAACGAATATTATGTACTAGAATCTTCCCGCCGTGATAGAAAGGTTGGGTGGTTCACGAGTAGGTAGAAACCAAAAGCAAGTACGTACACTTACCTCAGAATCCACCGCAACGAGTTCCTGTCCTCACTCTGGTCGATTTCTCTTGCACCAGTTGCGCTGGCGTGGGTGCCTCGCCGATGCCGTTCACACTCACTTATAAATGTTTCATTTAATTAACTAAAAGTCACTCCCGCGGGATCCCGGTATGTTAATCTTAATTTGGAAGATAACTATTTACTTTGATGAATTATTGGAATTTTACGAAGGAAACTTGTCGCTGCGTGTCGACCGAGAGAAGCGAGTCTCACGCCATCTTGAATGTCCGGTTTCGCGTTTTCACCATTGGCTCGTGTATGCTCGGTTGAATGAGCCTTGCTATTGGTTAATACGTGGAACCTTCACGAATCTAAATTGGCGGTAAGATTTGAATCGGGTCAAAAACGTTTACGTTTCAATTTGGAAACAATTTAATAAAAATACAATCGCGAAAAGCGAACAGTGTCTATCACTTAACTTAGCGAAACTATGTAAATTTCTTTGTACGTACATCAGATTCTCAAAAATATATTGTGATGCTACTGCAAGAATTTTAACTTCTTTGAATTTTTCGCGCAGAGAGACCCTTGCACCTAATCTATATTATAGCTCTTATGGCCCGCTTTTGTAAAATAAAATTTTTATCTATATCTGCAGCATTGCCCCACAGTAGAATACAGTAAGACATTATGCTATGAAAGTAACTGAAATAGACTATTCTAGCCGTATCTACATCCGTCAAGTGCCTTATCTTTTGTACAGCAAATGCTGCTGAACTTAATCTATTTGCTAGTTTGACAATATGTGGACCCCATTGTAAACCAGCATCGACCGTTAACCCTAGGAACGTCGTTGATTCCACAAGTTCCAACACCCGACCATTAAGTTGAACATTGGTTTCTGACTGTGTTACATTAGACAAGGTAAATTTTATGCATTTAGTTTTATTATCATTCAGTCTAAGATTGTTAGTGTTAAACCAATGAACCACTTTCAAGATTGCGTTGTTGACATCGTCATAGTTATCTATTTGTCTTTTAACTTTGAAAATCAAAGAAGTATCATCTGCAAACAGAACAATCCTGTTGTTGTCCCCCACGTAAAAGGGTAGGTCATTAAAATATATAAGGAATAAAAATGGTCCGAGTATTGAACCCTGTGGGACGCCCATAGTAACTACAGAGCCCTCTGAGCGTGTACCATTAACATCAACCCTCTGAATTCTATTGTTCAAATATGAAGTCAGAAGATCGAGAGCCTTGTTTCTTATGCCATAAATGGTGTAATTTCCTGATTAGTGTTTCATGTTGGACGCAATCAAATGCCTTAGACAAATCGCAAAACACACCAATTGCATCTTGTTTATTCTCCCAGGCCTCGTAAATACATTTCAATAACTCTACACCAGCATCGGTAGTCGAGCGTCCTTTAGTGAAGCCAAATTGTTTCTCATGAAACAATTTGTGACTATTAAAATAGATCAGCATCTGCTCTAGTATTAGTTTTTCAAATATCTTGCTCAAGGTCGGCAACACCGAGATAGGTCTGAAATTACCCGGATCTGAAGCACTGCCAGCCTTGAACAGTGGTATAACTTTACTGTGTTTCATCAAATCAGGAAATACACCACTTGAGATGCAATCGTTAAACACAGTTGCCAAGTGGGGTGCAATGACATCTATAATACTTGATACGGATTTTACTGATAGCCCACTAAGGTCAGCGGTTTTTTTAACATTAATAGATCTAAATGCTTTTAAGATGTCGTTGCAGTTGACAACTGTAAATTCGAACGCGCCCTCACAGGCAGCTACAGATTCTGCTAATAAAAGCTCGGCGGAGGTGGAAGATGACCGGAGAGTGTTAGTAATCTCTATAGGTACATTACTGAAAAATTTTTCGAACTCGGTCGCCACATCCATATCCCCCGAAACGTGGCGATTGTCTATCTTTAAATGAAACTTTCTTTCCTTCGCTGTACACCTACCACATTCCGCATTTATAATGTTCCAAGTAGTTTTAATGACATTCGCAGAATCTAAAATTTTATTTCTAATGAAATTAGACTTGGCTAAGGTACAGGCTTGCTTAAACATCTTTGAATATTTTTTAACATATTCCTGAAACTCTGGGTTGAAATTATGCGATTTTTCAGAATACAGTTCATATAGTTTATGGCGACTTTTATAAATTCCGGGTGTTGCCCAGTCACTGAAAGCAGAGCTGCCTCCGATTGATAAAGTCTTAGGGGTAAAGATTTTCCCAAACACATCATGTATCAAATTAAATAAATCAGAGTAGGATTCTTCTACACTAGTGTAATTGGGCAATTCTGTTATTTTCTTGACTAAGTTTCTTCTGAATATTTCCAAGCGATGTGTGTTAACTGGGACAAAACTAATTATCTTCTTATTTTCCCTACTATTTCGCAGATAAGAAACAAACTGACCGCGATGATCTGATTTTACAGGGTCCACTATACATTTTTTAATGGGATTTATATTAGTATAAATATTATCAATACAAGTAGCACTAGTGGCAGTTATACGAGTAGGTTCCAAAAATATATTATACAAACCAAATGACTTGAACAAATTTAACATTTTCTCTCTCTGTAAAGGTTCCCGTGCAGTTTCTAAAACATCTACATTGAGATCCCCACAAAATAGGACCGTTTTTTTCGTCCTTTGGCAGTTAAACAATGCTTCTTCAAGTTTTTTTTCGAACTGTACATATGGAGCGTCTGGAAGACTGTATATGCTTAGTACAATGAACCGCTCAAACTCTATACTGGCTATCTCAATAACTCGTTCAACAGAGAGGGCTACTATGTCTTTACGTTCTTTACACTTTATTGACTTATTAATAATAATTAAAGAGCCTCCACGTTTATATTTCATTCTACAGAACGAGCTAGCAACCTGGTGATTTTTGAAATTGAACATAACTTGACCTTAACCAATGTTCTGTTACACAAAAAATATCAATGCCCTTCAAGTTCATGTACAATTCCAATTCCAATTCTTTTCCACCTATCAGGCCTTCAACATTTTGGTGCACCAGGTGTAAAGCATTATTTTTAAGATTAATAGATTCAACGGCCTGAGAGCAATCAGATATAAAATTATGCTGTGGCTGATGTAGAACTAAATGGCTAGATTTAACATTAATTGATTTATACATTGTGTCAAGCTTAGTGCAAGAACGTTGCTCTTTTGTCCTATAATCTAATTTAAATTACTTGGATATAAACAACTATCCAGAGTTCTAATAGCAATGTCATTTTTCTGCTCAAAAGGAGCAGGTTTGATAGCCAGATTTTTGGCTAAAGTATCTATAAAATAATGTAGCGAAATTGCTACCTGTCTTTTAAAATAATCCAGAAGCTTATGCTTTCCTTTAGTCATATAGAAATAATAATTTTTCCTAACAATAGTGTTAGTATCAATTATACTAAATTTTTTATTATGAAGTGTTAATGTGTCCAATGACAAATTTAAATAGTACCTAATCCTATTTTCCACAACTGGCATATGCTTACAGTAGGGCAGTGTGTAAATAATAATATTATTTAAATCTAATGAGTTTAATTTATTATAATATTTAATAAGTTTTTGGTTGGTTATATCAGTCCTGTTTCCTATGAAAATAACCAGATTATCTCTCTGATGAAATTTATAACTACATACGGCCTTCATTAATTGGGTATAGGATGTAGAAGGCATGCAGTGATTTATAAAGGACTGCCCCTGTGAACAAAAGTTTAATTTTGACCCCATGCCTCTCCCAATTTCATCACTGAACATAATCCAACGACTACCTTCACTGTTATCTTTTTTAAAACCTTGATTGATTTGTTTTGGTGTGTTATGCATCTGGTCACCAGATAGGGCAAGTGTACTCCCTGGCTCAGGTTGGCTGCAGTCACATTGTGTTTTATCTGCTAAGGAGTTAAAACGGTCAGCATAATTAGATATTGAATTTAAGAGTTTATCCATGGCCAAAGAATATTCTTTTATTATCTATTGTCTTAACAGACTCCAGGGAATCTTGAAGCTGTTGTAATTTATAACTTAATTCCTGTGTATCTGCAGCATGCTGTTTTTGACTACTTTCTAACTTTTCAGTGCATAAATTTAGTTCATGTAATATATCCAATCTATTTCGGCAATTCTTAATATTTTTGTGAAGTTTTTATTATTATTAAGCAGATTTTGATTTTTTCTTATCAACTGATTTATTTTTATATAATGTTTTAACTTTTTGTTGCTACAATGACCTAAACCTACTTTGGCCGATACTGCAGGGTGTTTAGGAGTATCATTTGTAAGGTCTATAATGTCAGTCTGTTTATGTTTTGCAACAGTAACTAACCTTTGGGACCTATCCATGAGTTTATCGAACAATATTTGGTTTCGTTGAGAACTAACTTGCAGAGACGCTTCTTCTAGCTGAGTTATTTGTTGATGGGAGTCCCTAAGCTCATGTTCTAGATCAGCTATCCGTTTTAAAGCGCATTCATACTCTGCACTGCACTTATCAAAATTATTTATTATTTTTAGGAGTTCATCCCGCTCCCCAGTCACTTCATCTAACCGCACGCTTAGCAAGGACAACTGTTGTTTTAATTTGCCGTTGTGTTCTACAACAGAGACAAGCTCTCCACACCACCGAGCAACCCACAGGTGGGTTACTCCCGCCTCGGCCGGAATTAGCCAGAGTAGCACAACTCCCCTACATAGGAAGGGGAGTGGTCGCTACTCCGTTGCCCAGGAGGCACCACGAAGAGGATCCGACCCATTGGGGTCCTTAAGATGTTAGTAGGACCCCGCATCCCAAGGTAGATAAGTAAGGTAGATACACAGTATGACATACCTTTTACCTACAATTATTTTCGGTTAATTCATTCAAAGATTGCCTGAAACATATTACGTCACGCAATATTGTCACCCATTGTTATAACAAAAAGTCTAACATTATACATTTAGTCTCTTTAAAATTAAATGAGTTTCTTGATGTATAAAACGATACAGAAATTTTAAATAAGTTTACTTTATTTTTCCTTGAGGCATCTATACGCGGGCATACCCCCGGGCTCCCAGCCGTAGTCAATCAAGGCACCGTATCGGTTTTAGCCGACAAAAGGTTCTAGGTCCTCCACACATAAAAAAAGTTAAATTTACATTTAATATTTATCTGTAGTTCTGACTTAAACCTACTCATAGAAGTGAATGTTGAATAAAGTATACAGTTGATATAATTACATAAAAAATATAAATATATAAAAGTCGGTGTCATAGTATTCGATAAAATCTCACGAAACCACCAAAACTTTTCGAAAGAAAAAGGTAACGATTTTTACTTGTTAAGTCACTGAAGACATCGAATGTGCGGTTATAGATGACAAGCAACTCCGATTTTAACATTTAAACTTTTGAAATTTCTTTCCGTTCTTTGTTGGAAAAAATGACACTGCTTTTGTTACCACACTTACTATTGAGTCTCAAAGAAGTTATAAAAAGTTAGAATCGTTAGAAAGAACTTGTCATTATAGGTAATAGATTGTTGGTACATTATTGATTATGCGAAAGTCGTACGGCTCAAAGTATAATAATATTTTAGGGCTTTGATTACTTTAAACTTTTGTTTAAACAAAAAGAAATGCATTCGAATTGATAACCCACTCCTTTTTTGAAGTCGTTAAAAAGGTAAGTAGATCCCACTTTATTATAGGACGTTTTTAATTGTAATTCAAAATTCTCCCATACTTACGTTTCGTTTTGATAACATTGTAGGTATATCTTACATTTTTTGTATGGAAATCCTCAGGGATGCTATGCCGGATGTCTACCGACTAATATCATGTGGTTTCCTTTCATGCTCCTACAGCCGGGAGTCTCAAGTACGTCTTCGAAAGAATAGTCCACAGAAATCAAAATAAGATTACCCCTGGGTTCCGACTTATATTATTACCTACCTATATCATAATAGAGAATAAAGTAAAGCATTAGTTTTACTATATGACTGAAAACAAACCGGTTTATTTGAAAGGAATAACAAATATCAAACTTTGCTACTTAATATGGCATGTGAATTATTAAATTAAAAGTCATCTTTACTCCATGAAAAACATCAATACATATGCTCACATATATACACATTGGTCACACATACATAAAATGTTAATTATGAAAGCAGACCAGCTTTATGACAGAACGCTTTTACGCTAAATTGAAAACAACTCATGGTTTATTCACAACACGCGGGTTTTCACTGACCACTGTATAAAGGACCATTTGACATCTATAAACGACGGGGAAAATCGAGTAACATTTGAAATTCATGGGTCAATTTATGATAGTCTTTATTCTATTAACTGCACACATTGACTTTGGTATATAACGTTAAATTCAGATGTATGTATTGTTTTTAATTTGTTAGTGGTTTGATATTGACTATTCGATTCTAATTTGAAAGTCCTGCCCGGGGGAGTAACAAGTTTCTGTAGGTACATTATAATCTAACGACAAAGTATATCGACAAAGTTTAACTGTCAAAGATATCGGTTGTTGAAATGTTCGAGATGTTAATGTATCTCAGAACATATATATACCTGTCAAGACTTCGAAACTCGGGATTCCCATCTGATTCGACATCTTAACTGTCAATTTGTCTATTACTTAAAGGTTATAGGTATATTATACAGCTAGGAAATAAAATCAAAACGAAAAAGTATCTGATTCCGTTGAGCACAAGTTATGATCTAATGGGCCAAGCTGCCCTTTGTGTCAAATAGTATGAGATGGTTGATTGTCATTTTTATCCCAACCGATATAAAATTCTAACTGGGCTGAAACACAAATATATTCTGCTGGACGTATCCCAGCTCAAGCCACAGTACGCGATCCTGTGCCTTTCGCATCCAGTCCCAGCCTGCGAGCTTTACCAGATCTTCGGTCCATCTGGCGGGTGGACGTCCTACCCTACGTACCGAGTCGCGGTCTCCACTCTAGAACTCGTTTGCTCCATCGGCCGTCGGTTCTTCTACAGCCCATTGCCACTTTAATGTACTTATTCTTATCATTAGGTAATTGTAATAAATTATGGAACGACATGAAAGTAAGAATAGATTCAAGTTATAAAATAATAATATTAGCTTTGCCGGTTACAATCAATTAATCCAATCCGTATTCATAAAGTTTAGACGTATTCATAGGTTGTACACAAAGAGCACACGTTCCACTTGGGCTTATGTTACAGTTCCATGAATGAAATATCCAATAACTGTGTCGATAGGGGATGAAAGAAAAACGTATATTTGGAGTAATACTGGGCATTGATTCTTCGAATTTTCATTAGACTTTTGAAAAATTTGGTTTGCTACTCCTTTTGTTTTTATTACCTATTGAAGTTTTTTGCAGAATTTTCAAATCATTTGAAAGTCATATTGAATTGTTATTCAATTCATTTGTACTGTTCCACAACATTTACTTATTTTACTCCTGACTGGTTTCGCTTTACGGCATCTTCAAAGACAAATTTTTATACTTACATCAACTTTTTCATCCATATTAAAATCTTATATTCTGTAACTTCAATCAATCAATCAAATCAGCCTATGGCAGTCTACTGCTGGATGTAGGACCAAATATAATCATAATTTACCACTTGGCAAAGCTTAAGAGCGTTCAATTGCAAGCTTAAAAAGTTTTCAGCGGAGGTCAGTGTGAAATAAAAAGTTTTACCAAAACACTTAACTCGCAGGCAACTGCGAGCTATAAACAGTGTAGAACATAGCAATCCTAAAGCTTACCCGCCTCAGAATAGAAAATTTATCGTTTCGTAACAATAGTCTGCTTAATCCAATCCCTATGCCGCCAGTTTCATTTTGTTGCCCTATAAATAAGTATTGTTTTTTTTTCTTGAATTACACTACACCTGGTATAGTGTAATTCAAAAAAAAGTAAAAAGATAAAGTGTGAGACGCCTCGTTGCACCACCTATTTCAATCCCTTAGGACCGTGGGTGGCCTACCCACGGTCCTAACGACGGTTCCTAAACGGTTTTTAGCTTAGTTTAGTTGTAACAAACTAATACTCATACTTATTCAAAATCGAAGAAAACCAATTTGTAAGTGTATATTTTCTTCATATGTTGGCATATGTTTTTCTTTCGCGTCGATAAAAATTGAAGTCATAAAATGCATTCAATTAAAAATTTGGGGCTGACTCTATGATCGTTTTACACATTATGTATAATTAATATACAATTTACAACAGAACTATATTTTGACACACATCTTGTAGATTAACTATCTAATTTTGGCTATAATTTTCCGTCTATTTTTGCAGACAAAAATGGCTTTTATATGTACCTCTTTTTCGTCGTTTTCTAAACCAGTCCCCTTAACCGCACCCTACATGCGGTATAGGAGACCGCTCACTGATCCTTACTTTTAAATCAGTATCTATGAAAATAATTATACATAGAAATGAATAAAGAGCTCAAAAAACATAATATTATTAGTAGGTATGTAATATTATTGAATCTCTAAATCAAAAAATAGATTTTAAATAGAAATCTATTTGGTCAATAAAAGCTTTGATAATTTTTGTTTACAGTTAAGGCCCGTCCGAGCGCACGAGGCAGCGGCACTTTCGGTGTTTTGAATCGGCGGTTCAGCTGTGTGCGTGCGGCACTCACACATAGACAATTCTCTCAGCGACAGTCCCTCTGTTTGGTCGCAACGCAACATTAGGCAACTTAAAAATTTCAAAAAATATTAGTATTTTTATTGAGACGAACGGCTCGAAAAGATCATGACTACTTTTTATATTATGAAGTACGTTTAGATAAGTTTAAATACAGTGGACCGTATTAATATGACACGGACATTTGTTATTCTTTTACAAAGCGACATCTGATCCCAAAGTGCAGTACTAGTGCTAGGCAGCAGATATTAATAGGTACTTATATAGGTACATACATACATATGTATGTACCATACATATATATAGACACGCCTTAACGCTGAAAGGATCGGCAGAGGCACATACACATTTCACCTAGTCTTTAGGGTTCCGTACCCAAAGGGCAAAAAACAGGACCCCATCGCTGAGACACGGCTGTCCGTCAACAGGAGTTAAAATTTCTGTTTTAACAACAAATCCAAATTACAGAAAAATAATACATTTTAAGGCAGGCTCTCATTCAACAAACGTATTTTTTGTTTGTGAACAAATATTTTTAGACCACTGATATTTTTTCCCGTGGGCAAACTCAAACTAAAAAATCAATAATATAGCTATTCAGAAATTATTACTTAGTTTCATTTTACTAAAAAAAAACATTTAGGTATTTGGCACTGGCACACGTGTGACGTGTGTGACTTGTATTGCCAACTCTCTTTCTTCTGCATATCAATGACATGCTGTCCCTTGGGTGCATTCATTGTTATTCGGATGATAGTACTCTGCATGGGAGCTATTCTGGCCGTCCAGCGGAGGGGCTTTGTGACGTGGAGGAGTAGAGATGACAACTCGTGGCGGATCTCGACCGGGACCTGGGTCGCATTGCGAAATGGGATTCAGACAACGTGGTCGAGTTCAATGCCAGAAAAACACAGGCGTGTGCGTTTACAGCTAAGAAGTCCCCATTCCTTTCCCTACCCTCTCTTCAGAGCATTACGGTTCCACTAAAGGACAACCTGGAGATCCTCGGTATAGACGTCCGGCGTGAGCTCAATCACAAAAACTACATAGAGAGTTGTATTGGGCTTGCCTTGTGGAAACTCGAAGTCCTAAATAAGGTGAAACGGTACCTGCGTCGAGTACTGTTCTCCTTCTCACCTTTGGGATAACTCCACGAGGTACTTACTAGACGCGCTTGACGCTATGCAGAGACGTGCTATCCTAATAATTGGTTGACCTGAGGTGACGGGAGGCCTCGAACCGTTAGCGCAGCGAAGAACCATAGCGTCCTTGGCTGAGAGAGTTGCCACTCATACACAGTGAAGAAAACCTGCCCGCACACGTGTTTCCCTCATATACAACCCGGGTTCTTTAAAAGGAGCGTGAAGAGGCACATCACAGGGCCGTCAACTTGAGGACCACTGTCAAAAGTGGCCCCCAATCGCTAGATGCGCTACGGCTTACCATCAGGCTGGTGGCGACGTCAATTTGGCGAGCCGAATATAAAAAAAAATCACAAAATGTTGTTTTAGAATGCAGTAGAGCGAGCAGATCATTTCCAGGCTTCCTTGTCAAGCAAATAATCGTCAATTCTATAGTAACCCATGCAGTGTAATTTTGGTACTTTTTATACACTTTTGAACTTAATTAAGTGCATACTTTTTATGTCATGTGGAAGCCTATTGTAAAAACGTATACAGTTACCCAGGAAATAATTGCTGACTTTGTTTAGTCTACATTTAGTTTTGTTACCATTCAGGCTAAGAATATAGTGTTACACAATGTACTACTTTCAGGATTGTATTGTTGACATCATTATAGACGACCTTATTACTTATATACTATAGATCAGCGAGGCAATTAAAGATCATATTCATAGACTCAAATGTGTATTTTGATAATATTTACATTGCAAAACACCCTTAACCTATTTGTGAATTTATATCTATTATTCGAATATTTTGAAGAATAAAATGTGGCCTTCAGCCACAATACCATCATAATACATACAAACAAATGACAATTTATAATTTTTAGCTATCATGGTTTATGAGATCCAATCAGATGATAGACTGAGTCACAGTTATAGGGTCCCATTTTTTCCCATTGAGAATGGAACACCAAAAAATACATATAACTTATCGTGCTACTTGTAGTAGGATATCCTATTTTTGCGGAATCTCGCCCACTTTTCTATTTATAATACTTTTCCTTGCGTCGTCCCATTTTCTGTGAAATACAATATTTTTTGTTAAATAACACATTTTCAGATAACTCAGACATTCGGTCTAAAAACCGCGATAGTTTATAAAGAACATCTTAAATTGAGTTACAATAATTGCAAGGAAATCAGACATAGAACATACGATTTATTTTAGTAGTTAACCTATTAATATAAAAAAAATATTATGGACCTATTTCTATTCATCTTCCACTACAATTGCGTACATAAGTAAAAAAACTTGAAAATGTACTGACCTCTTTTTTGTTTGCACGTCCAAGTGTGCGTACACGCTATGCTTTACGTAAATATTTCTATTTTTTGCGACGCAACGAGACGTGTACTCGCTCTGAGCTCTTGCGGATCACTAAGGTTTTAGAGGTGTAATGAATATACTCGTAACAAGTACCGGTAACATAATATGAGAGCTAAAATTTATACCATGTTACTGATAACTCTCATAACATGTTACTGAATAACAACGAAATAACAACGAAGCTATGGGTAACTAAGTATACGTCTATATCGCGCGATCTTACTATCCTTTTGATACGTAACTTACATCTAGTTACTGAGAACATCTTGTTTAAAGAATATCTAAGTCTACTATTGTTATTAGTATCAAGCAATAACAAGATAACACTCTCGCATTGACATTATATTTTTGTGTGAGTCGCGAGAGGCATAGTACCGTAGCTGTTGCCGTTCCATTCGATTCACGTTGCGAGAATGTGACAGAAATATTAGTATTTACGTATGTGTAAGCGAGATAACTACTGTTTTGTTTATGAAGTCGAGACAAATTGTTTGCTTTATATTTCGCTCTTTGTAGGTATGCACTTGGATTCGATTAAATACGATGAAATCCGATGAAAACAATATGGTGTGCGCGTGACATAAGTCGATTATCTTTTAAAATGCCGGGGTAGAATATCGTACACCTACTACTATTTGTAAAATTGTAATAATCGTAATGTGTAACCTCGGCAGTCGGCTTTGTTAAATACTAAAAGCTGAATTAAATCGCCTCGGTTTTCCCAAACTCCTACAGTATAGGGTTCTTCAGAAGGAGTCGTAGAAGGTTTTTACAGGGTCGACAGCGCGAGTGTGGCGCCTCTGGTATTGCAAACGTTCATAGGCTGCGGTGACCACCGGTCTTTCTGGTGGGCCGTATGCTTGTCTGCCACCTTAGTGGTATAAAAAAATATGTGGACATTCTCACACAACATCATCTAGCTAATATTAAGCTTGTGCTATGGGATCTTAACGACTGATAGACATAGGTACCTACTTAAATATTTCTAAATACATACATATTATATATACACAGATAACACCCAAACTCCGAAACAAACATTCGTATTATTGTGCTAAGCAAAATCATAAACAGATATATAACCTAACTGTCGCGACGATTTGCCAATCTTGCGAATACTAAATTCTAGCTTTTCATTCTCTTTTTCCTTTGTGGGGAATGTCGCGAAGATCTGATAATCTTGCGAAGTTCTGAAGTTATACTCCATGGAGATTGCCACCTCCATGGTAATTATCGCGTCGGTCTATTTGTTTTTCATCTAAATTTGAATATGATTCCGTTTCTAATGTCAAATGGATAATTTTCTTTGCACGTCATTTAGTCAAGTCGAACAACCCAAGACGCAAGGTTTATGTGTACGGTCAAGTTTATCCTGTGCCGCGTGTGCGAAGTCTGATAGCACATCTACGACGAAGGCTTGTATTCCTTTTACATGTTATTTCTCACCCGTGTAATAGATAAAACTATTGTGTTGTCATGAGTGTCACGCATGAGTAAGTGAGCCGACCCTGTATACCTACATTTGATGGTCCTAGAACTGGAGTCAATGATACTTGATATAATGAGTCAATGGTATTTGATGTTACTAGAGCTGCGATGCTCTGTGTGGGCCACTGATGTTTGATGATCCTATAGTTGGGAGTCAATGTAGTTATCGTATCACCCGGCGGCCTACCTGTGTGTTATAACGTGTTATATGTCTATGGCTGTGAACATGAGATTTACAGCATCTAGGTGTTGGATATCCAATACTATTGTACTTTTATGATATGTATAGGAATGCAAGCAATTCTCTTCATGAGAATAACGTTTATTTTATTTTGTTACAGATAAAGCAAGCAAGAACATCTCTGGACGTAAACAGCACAGCATTATATGAATTTATCGGAACTGATATGAACCCAATAAAAGAACCCACAAAGCAACCATTTTTTTTCTTTTTTTTTCTTTTTCCGACACTAACTTTAACAAACAAAAAAGCAATTCACGATTCATCATTTATTAAAATTATGTTAAACGAACGGAACGGCAATACTTACTCTGCCAGTGTTATCTTGTTACAACATATTCGCTAGATCACATAACTAGATGTACGTATCGGAACATAGGAACGATATACTTATATTAGTAAGAAGCACTAAGCGTTCCTCTTGGTTGTTATTTCGTTGTTACTGGGTAACATAATACGGTAACATAGTATCATCAAAGTGTTATATTCAATAACATGAATATCAAAATAGTAACCTAATATAACATCTCTATAAGGTTTGTCAGTCGGCAAGCTGCGTGCTCGCAGAAATGTATGAGAAACTTGGGCAACTCTTTTGTTTTTAGGTATTAATGAATTAAAATTTTAACGTAGGTAAAATATTAGAATTACTAATTGTAGTTTATGAAGTGTAGTTTATTGAAAGTAAAGATATACATAGTAAACTACATCCAATTTTGTTAAATCCCTTAAACAGTAGAATAAGATTTTTTAGATATTGGTGATTTTTAAACGTATTTTTTAAATACCTATTAATTATATCCTGATTGTGAGTATCAGTAATGATGCATTGGTTCTTGCTGACATACATATTAATTTTTTATGCAAATTGTGCAAATAGAATTGTTTGAATCAACGAAATGGTAACTATCGTTTTGCCATTTTTCGCTCGATGCCGCCTTAAGATTTCAGCTTTGATTATACTTAATTCAATTCTCTCTGTTCTGATTTCTCTAAAGTCTCAGTGACGTATAAGATGTCATCATTATCATTCAAAAACACGTTTCAAAACCCAAACATCGCTGATCTAGATTATTAGAGTATGCTGACTGGAGAGGGCGGCGCGCCAAGATGCTTCACTCGCCCATAAACGGGCTACTCTCTTGCAACTGTTCAATATCACGGACATACAACGCACTAAATGAAATGTCAGAAAATGGTCGCCTATCCGAGGGCCAGCCATGGCAAAAGTTGATTAGAGCAGTTCCGAAATACGGGACCCTATTACTGAGACTGTCCGTCTGTCTGTCTGTCACAACATTGAATATCGAGAACCTTAATAGCCAGAGAGCTGACGGTTTCCCAGCCGCAATAACATCAAAAGTAGGTTCTCAATTTTTAAAAAATAGGGGGCTATCATACAACAAACTAGATTTTTTGCCATTTATTTGGTAGCCAACCCTCTGTGCGCGAGTCTGATTCGCACTTCGTCGGTTTTTTTTTGCTTTTTGCAAGTAGAATATGTTTCAGTATCATAAAGTTGGTATTCAGGTTCACCAATCCAAGTCTTGCAACTTATAGAAATCGTTTTCATCATTATTTCTTTAGTGCGGACCCAGCCAAGATGTAACTAGAACGACATCTAACCAAAAAAACGACAACTCACTATTCCATAGTCTACGGTACAATCACACAACTCAAAAGGCAAGATTGGCTATATTTTTTAATCAGTAAATAAATAATTCAGCTTTCATTAAAAGTGGAAAGTGATCCTAAAGTATCAAGTTATTGGAAGAATTTGATTGTTAAAAGTCATTTTCCTGTTTCTTTATTTTAAATGATTGTTAGTCAAAGAAAATTCCATGAATTTTTTTTTAAACCGATTTAATCAATTCAAAATTCAAGTAAATATATCAAGTGTACTATATACTTACCTACATAAAATATTTCTTATCTAACTTCTATGTTTGTAAATACATACATATTAAAGGTATACATGTAGGAATGAATAAAGGTACAAAGATAAGAAAGAAGAAAAATTAATAAAGAAGAAACATGCAAAATTTCCCTCATGTCCCTCAGTGGACTGCTTTCTGCTGGTTTGATTGATTCAAAATGTTTGTTCTAAACTGGAATTCATATCTTAGAAAACACGTCGTACGAGTATACGCTATGAAGTCGCGGTAGTTATCTAAATAACTGTACTGAAGGCTAAAGCTACTCCTATTGATCCTCAGAAGAAACAGTAGGTATCAAAATTTCTTCTTTTGTAAATAAAGTGTGCAGGGATCATATACGGTTGCTAAGTTCATCAATCATCTGTAACGAGATGTCAGTCAAAACTGACCAGTCATCAGCTAGATCAAAATGTTATTTATTCCCTTTAGAATACCCCTATTGAAATATTATACAAATTGATGGTTTTCATATTCACATTTATTTTATTTATTTATTTATAAATATGATAATATGTAGCGGTGATCTCCCGAAATTCTCTTGGATTCAAGAGACCTCGTGTTCAAATATTAAAATACTGAATAAAAAAAAAATCTTAGCTGGCTTCTAACCTTATACTTCTAACCTAAACCAGCCACATGATAAGTTATGGGGGACGGGTTCGTAGCATTTTTATGGCTGGCGTTTCTAGGCTTCAGTAGGCACTTTTTGCCCCTGGTCTCAGTTGCCAGTATCATGGGAGTCGTAAGTCCAAGTTAAAGGCTTTATGGAGGGTTTAAAACTGCAACAGCAGGGTAGCCACAATCTGCGCCTAAACACTTCAACACAGGCGGTAGGCTTGCCACCTATTACATGGGACATAGGTAATTCAAATGGCGAAATTCTACCCTTTGTATTAATGAATATAAGGGTTTTTTTTATTAACATAGAGAACCGAATACGCGAACGTGTTTAAAATATAAGAATATTTTTGTTTAAATTCACATGGAGAACCGAATACGCGACCAACATATTTTAGACTAAGCACGCACGATGAAAAGGAAATAAAATCTTTCAAAAAAACCGTTGATTAATATGTGGGCACGTTCCGTTTCGATAAGGCCTGGCAATTGGGCAGAGTGCACAGGGGATTAAAATGAATTTCGTCGGTAGCAGCCTAACATAAAAATAGATCGGGCAGAGTGATTGAAATAGCCATCACGTAGTGTTGACACATCGGCCGATCCAACATGTTGGAATAATTCACAGATTTACCGGCAATACAACACGGTCTTTTATTTTTAGAAGCATAATTTGTAACCGAATATGTGGAACATTGTTTGAGATTATTGTTGTAAATCCGGGTATTCGCCCCGCATTGAAAAATTGTTGACTAGCAACCTATGAATATAATGCACAGACGATCTAATGAAGGTTAACCACTTGTACTTTGTTCCACGATTTTAATTGTTACTAAATAATATACCTGACCGGATTCGCTTTACAGCATTTTGAAAGGTAATAAACTGTACATAGGTACACATTCTTTACTTACGTTTTCCGTACACAACCTGCAGCTTTCCATTTCAACACGGCAATACGGCTCACCATCTATTACTTGGGACAAATTCTAAAAAGGTGAAATGTGGGCATACATATAATATGCCTCTGCCTACCCCTTCAGGGATAAAGACGCGACTTTATATGTAGGTATGTATGTTTTCCGTAAGGAAAAATGTGAACAGTTAATTACATACATAATGTGTTGCGTAGATGTATTTAAATTTAAAGAGGCATCGAAGACATTGACATTGCATATATTCTGTCTCCTATGCCTGGAGGATCAAGTTATGTACTCAAAGACATAACTACTAATCTGTACTAGACTAAGGACGTGGCTTAGACCCGCTCCATCGTAATCATATCTTATATCTCCAAATAAATTATGTGCCTAAAATGTTACAGATCATAATGCGAAACTGGTAATATAATAAGTATAGACCCGATGTAATTTATATTATTCTTGATACTACGTGTTTTATTCGTACAGCAAATGAGAATAGCATATTATATGACACCATTGCTACTATATGTCAGAGGGGTTGGTAAATTAGGGTTCTATTCAATTTTCTCCCGCCGGGTTACCTAACGTGATTCGGAACAATTCAGTTTGCTAATACGGTCGGGATATTGTTACGTACTAATACACAACATACGGCTGTCTGTCCTATCTGAATAATACCGGCTAAATCCGGATATGTCGTTAAAAGGGACAAGAATAGTACCGAATATAATGCCTGTAAGCTGTGGGTCTTTAAGTAAAACACTGAAAGCCAGTACGTGCAGCGTGCGAACATGCGAAAGCGAGGCGGCGGCGTGCGAGTCAGTTCGTTCCGCGCCCGTGCGCAGGTTATTCCCTTAGCGCTGCCCGAAAGCCACTGCCAATGTTAGCGTCGCCCGGAAGGTGCCCCTGCGTCCGGGGCGTGCGCACGGTTCCGCAACCCCCGCGTCCCTCGCACCCCCTCACATCACTTTCGCGCGTCGTCCTGCGTTTATTAAAACAAAGGAACACAGGATCTAATAAAAATAATAACAGATAATGGTGCATCATTAACATCCCCCACCCCAGTGCGTCAGCACTCAATCAATAGGGATCTGTGCAATTCGCGCTACAGACCGTCGTAGCAGACCGGAACGCGTCTTCACGTCTACTACTCTGATACGACCATCTTTTCCTGGCATCACCGTCTCCACTCTTCCACGTGGCCAAACATTGCGTGGTGACGCCGGGTCAACAATCAGTACAAGATCTCCCACTTGTATGGGTCTTTGCTCCTGCTGCCATTTCTTACGAGGTCTCATTTCCGGCAGTACCTCTCTGACCCATCTTTTCCAAAATAGGTCGGCCAGCTGCTGTGAGATACGCCATTGTTTGCGTAGGTACAGGTCAGAAGCGTCATAGGTGCCCATAGCAGGCAAGTTAGAAGAGGAGCCCAGCAGAAAGTGATTCGGAGTAAGGGACTCCTCACTGTGGGGTTCAACACTCACGTGTGCCAAAGGCCGGCTGTTCACCATGAGTTCTACTTCAGCCAATAATGTACTCAGGACTACTTCACGTGGTGCCCGTTCCTTCAGTACGGTTTTCAAAGCTGTCTTAACACAGCGTATGAGACGTTCCCAGGTCCCACCCCAGTGTGGAGAAGCCGGTGGCGAAAACGTCCACGTCGTCAGCATGCTGTAGGTAAGAGTGTCACGAGCCAGCTGTTCCTGATTTATTTCAGCGACACATCTCTTCAGTTCGGTATCAGCCCCTCTCAAGTTCGTTCCGTTATCAGAATAAAGGTATCTAGGCCAACCGCGCCTGGCTGCCATCCTTCGCAGGGCCATAATGACGTCATCAGTGGTTAGACTTCCAACCAATTCAATATGTATAGCCCTTATTGTCAGACAGGTAAATAAAATGCCATACCTTTTCTCTCGTCGTCTTCCTACGGATATTTCCATGGGGCCGAACAGGTCAACGCCGGTGAATGTGAACGGACGTTGGTGATGTGCTAGTCGCGCTTCAGGTAAGTCACCCATTCTAGGAGGGTGCGGTTGTGCTCGCCTTATCCTGCAAATCATACATTTAGAAGAAATATGTTTAACCGTAGGTCTAATTCTAATAATCCAGTATTTCTGTTTCAGTTCGTTCACCACCAATTCTTGGTTTCCATGGTATGCTTTCTCATGATAGTGTCGGACAATCAGGTGAGTGACATAATTGCGGCCATCAAGTATAACGGGTTGTTTCACATCTAGTGTTATGTCAGCTGCAGAACCAATGCGGCCACCCACACGAAGAACACCGTCAGCATCAATAATTGGTGATAAGGTAAGCAATTTACTCTTTCGTGCTAATGCTTTTGTCTGTTTCAGGTTTTCCAGGTCTTCGGCAAAGGATTGCATCTGAGAATATTTTATCAAAAGTTTCTCTGCTCGCTCCATCATTGCGCCGTCGACAGTGCCGGTAAGTTTCTTACATTTTTCTATGAAGCTGAATACAGCACAGGTGGCTCGCAGTAGTCTATTCCAACTAGCAAACCTTTCAGGTTCAGGTACAGCGGGTAAACACACAGGTACAATGTGGAGAGTATTTACACATTCAAGGTCCACATCGTTAACTTCCAACTGTACATCAGACTGGTGCGGCCATAAACTTTCATTTTCATACAAAAATGCTGGGCCGTACAACCACTCATTCTCTAGAATTTCTAATTCACAGCATTCGCGGGTTGCGGCGTCGGCAATATTTATCTTTGTAGGTATATATCTCCAGTCTTTTATTGACGTGTAATCGTCAATCTCGCCGAGTCTATGCGCTACGTAAGCTTTGTAGGTACGCTTATCATTGCGTATCCAATGTAGCACTGTAGCGGAGTCGGACCACATGAACTTCTGTATAATATTCATTTTGTGTTCATTCTTTATGGTGTCCGCTAATCGTGCACCCAATAATGCAGCTTGAAGCTCAAGTCGTGGCATAGATACATATTTCACAGGCGTTACTCGGCATTTACTTGAGACAAACGCCACACGTATTAGTTCGTCATTATCAATCCAGCGCCAATACGCTACAGCGCACATAGCTTTAGTAGACGAGTCGCAGAATACATGCAGCTGTAGGTTATTATAGCGTCCACTCGTAGCTTGCTGCGCGAGGTCATCGCTTTTTGTAACAGCAGTTGTAGCGGTAGCAGCTCGCGTAGCTCTCGTAGCGGCCGATTTCGTAGCCGCTAGATAGTGTCTAGGTAATCGTATGCGGCTTATTCTATTGAGGTCGTTGAGCCACATCGTCCACTTGGTATACACATCGCTAGGTATCTCGTCGTCCCAGCTGATTTCAGATCGCCAAGCGTCTTGTAACATAATTTTTCCTTTAATTGTAAACGGCGATAAGAATCCGAATACATCAAATATGGACATAATAACACGTAACATTTCTCGTTTTGTAGGTTTCTTTTGACCGGTGAGAATATCGTTAGGTATTCTTTTGAACGAGACGTCAAATCCTAACGTATCGTCCGTCGGGTTCCAGATAAGGCCGAGTGTACGTTCGCCTTCATTATTACGTTCGGCAGCGAACTTCACGGCGGTCGACCGTAGGTTATCTTTAGGTAGTGCACTCAATACGGTCTCACTATTACTAGTCCAGCTTCCCATTTTGAAGCCTCCCTGGTTATGAATATAGTCTATCTGGGTGACACATTCAGTTGCTGATTGTTCATCTTCGAAACTGTCAATATAATCATCCATGTAGTGCTGTTTGTGTATCGCTTGTACAGCGGCCGGCATGGAGGATTCGTAACGTTCAGCGTTTTTGTTTTTTACGAATTGTGCGATAAACGGAGAGCAGTTCGCACCGAAGATTAATGAGCTCATAGCATATGTTTTAACAGGTTGGTTCGGCGACTCACGCCAGAGGAAACGCAGAGCATCTCTGTCTTCTTTTATAATTTTTATTCTAAGGAACATGTCTCGGATATCGCCCGTAATACCAATTCTATTTTCTCGAAATCTCAACATGGTACCGTACAGGGATATAAGTAGGTCGGGTCCTTTCAATAAGTAGTCATTTAGACACACACCATTGGATTTAGCGGCGGCGTCAAATACCAACCTCAATTTTTGTTTATTTGGGTTATCGACCCCAAAGTGCGGCAAATACCAAGATGTTCCAGACTTCTCTATGTTTTCAATCGGTGAGGCATAATCGTTCGTTAACAGATGATCGATTCGATCTCGATATCGATTAGAGAAACCTTCACTCGCTTGCATTTTCTTTTCGACCCCTCGAAGTCGGGACATGGCATTGTTGTAGGAGTCGGGCATTGACCTTTTGTTATCTTTCCAAGGTAGGCCAACGTACCATCTGCCGTCTATCAGTTCGGTAGTGCGTTCCAGGTGCTGCAGTGCCTGTTGTTCTGCTGCGTTCTGTCTGGGTTTCACAGATACGCCAACGGAGTCAAGTGTGTAAGACTTACGTATTTCCTCATGCATGTCTCTCAGAATACGTGTCGCTTCCAGGTTCGTATGACTAACAAAGAGTGCAGTTTGCAGGTGCAGAGTCGACGAAGCGCCGGCGGACTGCGGCGGCGAGCGCACACAGCCGTGAACACACCACCCCAGCGGTGTACGGGTCAGGTATGGTTGGTTTGGTTCACTTTTTATTATTTCCAGTGGTAAGATCAAGTGGTAATTATCTTGACCTATCAATAGTTCTGGTTTACACTGTCCGTGACTAATAGCACTTTTTATTTTAGGGTCCAGTTCGTAAGCACTAAGATCAACGGTTGATTTAGATTGTATTGGTAAACTCATATTTTTTACACTACGCGCTTTTATTGAAAAGTCTTTTCCGTCACTGTTAGTTAACTTGAAGTCTATTATTTCACTATCACAGATTAGTTCATTAGTGTCCCAGGCACCACTTACTCGCATAGTTTGCTTGCGACCACGCAAGCCCACACGTGCTGCCAGTGACTCGCTGACTAGGGTCACAGTCGAGCCATCATCCAACAGGGCAACGCTACGCGACGTACCACTGGGTCCGTGTACTATGATAGGCACAGTTTTCAACATAACTTTACTTTCCAGATTTATATGGGTAAGAGTCTCCACAGCAGTGTCACTTTGAACAGATTCCGGTTCGGGTTTATTTGGTAAGTCGTAATGTAATAGTTTATGGTGGTTTCGACCACAAGAGTCACAAACGGTCGCGGTACAGGCAGAGTCCCTGTGTCGTGCGGCTAAGCACTGAAAACAAAGGTTGCGACGTTTCACATAGGTCCACCGGTCTTTACGTAAAGCTTTTTTAAACTTATTACACCCACTTAGTTCATGTTTTGTTACACGACAGAACCCGCACTTGTTATCACTTAACTCACTGTTATTGTTCACAAGTAAAGTTTGAACTTTAGGTTTGTAGTGACTATGATTGTACTGTTGAATGTTAGGTATATTTACACTACACTGTGTGACTTTCTTGGCTTCCAGGTCCAAAAACTCAGACAATACGGTGAGTTTTGGCTTGGATTTATTTTGCAGAAGCGGATAGCTATAGTCTGTCCACTTTGAGATCAACACTACAGGTAATTTCGACAGAACGGTCGACATGAGAGCAATGCCCTGTAGGTATTCTTCACAGCCGATCGCAGAAACAGCTGCTACAAAATTCTTAACTTTAATAGCAAACGGAATTATTTCTTTTTGATATTCTTGACACATTGGTCGCAGTCTATTCACATCCTGCAGTATCCGTGCTATAATAAGATCGGGATTTCCAAATTGAAGTTCAAGCGTGGACATCACGACTTCGGGTGACGTAGCACCAATCAGCAGTGCCGTGACGGCCTCTTTGGCGCGTCCATGAAGACTTTTTCTTATGCGCCACAAATTCTCGCGGTCGCTGAAGTTACAAACAGCGGTCGAGTCTTCGTATGCCTGTTTGTAGTGTAACCACTCCATCGGATCACCACTGAACGATGGCAACTCTTTAGGCATACATAATCTGTTAATCATTTTGTTGTTGCCGTTATTTACGGCTGCATTAGAGGCTAGATTATTCAATGCGCTGGCCAGCATGTGCATGATGTCGTCATCAGTGCCGCGTACAGTCGCGGCGCGCATGCGCTCTGACCGGAGGCCGACAGGAGCGCCGGAGACGCCGGCGGGGTTCATCAGTTCCTGTTGACTTCTGTCTAACCATTCTTCTACATTACAGCGGCTAAACTCACTGGGTTCCCGTCCAGATTTTGAACTTTCTAGATCTGCTAGGTCCGCAGCAAGCTTCTTTTCAATACGTTCCTTCTCTTCGGCGGCTTCTAAAAGCAACTTGGCCCGCTGAATAGAATTCTTTGACACTTTTGTCATGCAGCGGGAGCCAGCTGGAGAAGGCGCTGGTTGAGTGACTTCCTTTTTCTTTTCAGTTTCGTGTCGAGTCGTGTTACGCGTGTCCACCATTTTGTTTACAGTGCGCGGCGACGCGGCGTCTAACGTGCGTTCTCGAACAAATACAATTGTACCTAAAGACCAAATGCGAGCTAGTTTTCAGATTCGGCTGAAGGACCACGAATGTAAGCTGTGGGTCTTTAAGTAAAACACTGAAAGCCAGTACGTGCAGCGTGCGAACATGCGAAAGCGAGGCGGCGGCGTGCGAGTCAGTTCGTTCCGCGCCCGTGCGCAGGTTATTCCCTTAGCGCTGCCCGAAAGCCACTGCCAATGTTAGCGTCGCCCGGAAGGTGCCCCTGCGTCCGGGGCGTGCGCACGGTTCCGCAACCCCCGCGTCCCTCGCACCCCCTCACATCACTTTCGCGCGTCGTCCTGCGTTTATTAAAACAAAGGAACACAGGATCTAATAAAAATAATAACAGATAATGGTGCATCATTAACAATGCCTTTGTAGAAGAAGTACTCTTCAGCATTACATGTGTTTGGCTTCAAGTTATTATTTACAAAATATTTGCAAAACTTTATCCCCTTGTTGAGAATTCTGTGTTATTTTTGGAATTATTTGGATATGAATATTTTTTCTTACTATGTATTATTTATGCATTATTTGTTATAATATTGTAAGATACTTCACGCAGTTTTTATATTTCAAAGCATTTTAATTTATTGGATTATCCGGAATGATTTTTGAATTTATACGCATTATACGCAATTTTAGTAACTCAGATTGTCTATGGTTATAGCATTGACAATCTGAGCTAATAAAATTGCATATGACCAAGTAATAATAAGATAATAATGTGCCAAATTTTAGATCAATTGGTCTTGTAAATTTTGAGAAATTCCCCAAAATGTGAGCTGGTTTTCAAAATTTACTGCTAAGAAAAATAACGAACACAGCGGCTTGCATATGAAAAATACCGCGAAAATATTGGTTGATCCGTGTTGTGTAGCTATTATGTCACAGACAGACAAACATACAGATACACAAACAAATATTGAAGGAAGTTGTTTTACGTTTAACTACCTATCAATAGACTGCTTGTCAGGCACTTTAGTAGTATACAAAGCTGTCTTTACTGATAACAGCCAACGTAAGCACAACGTGTCAATAAATTTTGTGCAAATGGCGTAAAATTTAAAGTTGGTACCTGCGCAAGTTCCTATTTGTATTTTGTTTCAAAATTGCAGATATAACCACGGGAAAACAAAAACTGTGCCGTCGTCTATTGTGTATAGGTACTCGTATACGTCGAGACTAATTCACTTTTGTTCCTACAGTGTATGCAGCAATAAACTCCCCATTACTGCTATAAACTTTTTTTTTATTTAACGTGAGGGAAAATCCTCATAGGATGTTATGCCGGACTCTTACCGACTAAAAAAACCTCACGTTACGCCCAACAGCCTATGGTTGGGAGCCCCGGGGAAGCCCTCGTAAGGACATCCTTACGAGGGCTTCCCCGGTCTGTTGGGAGTCCTGGGACATCCCAGGACTCCCAACAGACCTACGGCCGCCACCGCGGCCTCGCCCAGGGGGTGGTTCGGGTGCTATCCCGCGTCTTTGGGGGGCTTCGGGTGTGATCCCGCTTCTAAGGGGGGGGCTTGCGTGAGTTGCTCACGTCACGCTGCCGTCATGGGCCTGCTTCTGTAAGGACGGTGAGCTACCTTCTCACCGTCCTCAGACCCCCGGTTATGGAGGCCGATAGTCCTCGGCGCAGACACGTCGGCGTCGTCCAGGCCGCCGTTACTGCTATAAACTTACAAATTAATAGGCATTGTTCATTAGAATCCAATGAAACCATTAATCGCATAAGATCATGCTTAATTCACTACTGTTTTATTCATCAACACACTACGCTGATGCAATAAAAGCCATTATGAAACAAAAGTTTAAGTAGGTAACAATTTTTCTATTACAAGACTTACGTGAGACCAAAGTTAACGACCTTCCTGTGATTTATATACTAATCGTACAACCGCACTATTGAACTTCAATAACCGGAAGGCATTATGAGCAACTCGGTTATAATTTTCCGAAATTAAATCCTAGTTTATGTGCTCGCATTAGCCAGAACTCAATATCGGCAAATTACAACTTTAATCATCAACATCCACAAAATATCCACTATAAAGTTTTCACCTCAGCTTTCAGGTGGTTGTAAATGATTTTGCTGCATCGTACTTTGCTGAAATATGAATATAATTAGAATTTAAATTAGCCTGAGATAAAAAAATCCAGACACTTTTACCAGAGTTGCTTTTAACAAAAAAAATGTAGGATTTTTGTAGGGAATTACATATTTTAAACAAATGCGATATATGGACACAGTTTAGGAATTTCCAATTATTTTTGAATATGAATTTCTGAAGACATTGATGAAGGATTGCTCTCTATTTTTTCAATTGTTCTTGGAGGTACGAGGAGGATCTCGTAGAAAGACAATCAATCCATTTTTAAGGAGCTTAAAGGACGAGCTTTTTTAAGAGTACTGAATACTGATAGACTTAACTCAAGTATTTTATTAAAACTTAAAAAATATCCCAGCTTTCACTTACTTACCTTATGAATTCCACATAAAAATTAGATGCATGATATTTAAGAGGCACTGAATTCATTAAATATTTTCAAAGAAATTAATTTAATGGCATGGAATCCGCTTTACAATGATACCGGTTGGCAGCGGGCTCTGTATGAAAAGCCTTTTAATTACCTTCGATGCAGTATGACTGAGGCTATTAGACAACAAAGAGAATCGATTATATGCACGAAGTGGCTATTATACCTTCAGCATAACATTATAAAAAATCAGTACACCTACCTATTAGGTTAACTTGATGCTGCTGTGAGACATTATCCTTTTTTTATCTATGTACCCGTAAAGAAAGAAAACGTTTGAAATATATATAATAGGATAGGATTCAAGTGCCCCTTATAGCTTTGATGAATAATCCCGCGGTAGAACTTGGTCCCATAAACTGACTATTTTATTGCTTTTGGGTAGAATGGAATTAATTAAGTTCTATAGGTATGCATAATAAAATAAAATATAATTATAATATTCTCTACAAAGTCTTTAAGCCAAATTTTAATAATAACCTTACTGTTAATCCTTCTGAGGTTCCCAACTGTAGGCTGTTAGGTAGGATACGTGTGGTTTTTGTAGGAGTCCGTCATAGCATCCATGTCGGATTTTTCTCCCGTTAAGAAAAAAAAACCTTGCTGTTATCAGACATGGGAGGCAATAACTTACATCAAACACATAAACGCAGTTTGGAAATAAGCGCACCGAACTAACATTGAAATTGGTCCATTGTTGTGAGATAGATCAAGGGCTCGTTTACTAACAAAAGGCTGAGTGACTCTGGTGAAGGCCTTTTCAGACCCTTAACGAGACGTATTGAACAATAACAATGGCATAGCATCTCAATGAAATCTTAGCTTTCATGTAGGTAATATAATGAGTATTGGAAAAGAGTATGAAAAAAATCGAACACTAGGAAAGTTGTTCATGAATTTTTTCGTTTCCGTCAAAATGGTCATGTGATGGAAATTTTAATCTACATTACTAGATATATATACCTAGGCAGAGTAGCGTGATACAGTTTAGCCTTTTTTACGTGTGGAAATCCCTTATGGATGCTATGCTGGGCTCTTACCGACTAAAACCACAATTACCCTCCACTGCAAACAGCCGGAAACCCTGGGTAAACCCTCAGAAGAGTGACTCAAGATGATAAATAAATAATAAAAAATAAATATTTACTCACATTTTTACACATCGTTTAATACCACTGACTATGACAAAATGTAGCCTATCTATTATATAAAAATAAGTCGGGTTTTCCTTCCTGACGCTATAACTCCAGAACGCACGAACCGATTTCCACGGTTTTGCATTCGTTGGAAAGGTCTCGGGCTCCGTGAGGTTTATAGCAAAGAAAATTCAGAAAAAATTTGAACAGAAAAGCGGGAAAACATTTTTCACATACAGCGCCATCGCAGGCGAAGCTGCGGGCATCAGCTAGTGCTTTATTTTATCCACCCTTTGTTAATACTCGTATAAATTTAAGTAAATCTACTCTGTAGTTTTTGTGCTAATCCCGGATAAAAAAAAAAGCCAAAAAATCTATAAAATAGGTACTTTCTTGGCTACGAATCCTATCTGAAACAGACAAGAAATGTTTTCAACAAAATTGAAACACCGTATAGTTACTTATATTTAATATTCCCTACTAGATTACACCTTAAGTAGGTGCAGTTAAACGGCCTGTGATAACACGAGCCAACGCGAGCCGCGCCATCCGTGTAGGCGCGGCTCGGCTTAATTCGGACGCAACCCTGCTCGTTTACACGACGCTTGGTAGCACGATCATACGCGAGCCGAGCCGTCCGTGGAGATGCGGCACACGTCTCGCTGTTGAACCGCGCTGTCCGCTCGTTAGTTCTGCAATATGGATAAACGAAAACGGCTTGCTCCAGCAGCAGTTGAACATGAAGAGTTGAACATTATCATCGCTCTACTCCATCTCGTACAAACCCAATTCTTAAAATAAAAAATGTCGCTTAATAAAAACGTCGCTAAAAAACAAAAGAGGTCTTCCTTCGTCGCGCGCTCTGGATCATCTGTCTGTTTAGACGGCGCGTATTAACACAAGCCGAGCCGAAGAAGGCGCGCGCGCCTTTGATCCGTGTCGAAAAAACCGACAAGTGATGGATCGTGCGAACTTTGCCGAGCCGCGCCGAGTGTAGTTGTTTAAACAGCGCGTGGCGCGCTAAATCACGAGCCGAGTCAGGCTCGGCTCGCGTGTATGCGCGCCGTTCATTCGTACCTTTACATTAGGATAAAAACTCACCGAGTACGTCGAGAGCTGCCTCTCAAAATAAACGGAATGGGGTTGAGAGTTCTTTTCTGAAATAGTGACAGACCCTAAACGTGAAATTACTTTTTAAAAGCCTGTCAGTATTAAAATTTTTATAAGTGACATAGCGTACTAGCGCACCTACACTAGCTTCTGGAAAGACAGACGCGATCGTTCATGTAGCCTGTAGTTGTCTTCTTCGACCAAGTTATAGAATAGACAAGTCCACGTCATACATTACGAACTCAAAAAGTGAGACTATTTGACATACAAAGATATTGCACTCTCACGTCGACACGAAATGCACACATACATTCTTTTTTCGAATTTAGAGTAGTCTTTTTATATTTCGGAAACGCACAGGAAGGCATCTTGCGTAAAATCTTATCTCGCTACACGTGTTTTACCTTCGGAACAATAACACCGACTACGACCAAGTGAGCGCATGCGCTTTAAGGTCTTCAAAACGAATGTATGGATGGGCCGGACTATATTATTACCTGGTCGAAGGTTCTCTTACTGAAATTGTAATGTGAAAGTTTTTGAAGATGTTTGAATAAATTATTAATTTAAAAAAATACACAGCAGTGATAGATATCTGGTAAAACCTTGGAAGAAAATCAAGGACACTTAACAGTGGTTTCCACGGTCGATCTTGGAGACTCCTGTACATTGTTTAGAGGTAAATGTGCCCCTTATTTCAGAGACACGAACACCTCCACTCTAGATGTTACCTCTAATCTGCGATCATAGAGAAGGAGGACTATTCTCGGATCGCTTCACGAGGAAATCTACATCACACTTACCTATCAACACCCAGCCAAACCCCTACATCTAGCAACTTTAATTTTTTGGATAAGCTATAAGCTATAAGAACGTTCGTTCACACGAGCGGATACGCGGATCTGCAGTGAGGGACATTTTTATAGTAGATTCTGTATGTTCTGTAGATATTCATGTCTATTTCTTGATTTCTTCAACTTTTGTTTTTCTAAAACAAGTTGGGTCGAGACATATTCCCGAATGTATGGTCAGAACCACAGCAGTAAATGTTTATATACCAGTGAAAATCTATTGGTATACTAGTGTAGGTCGACAATATTGAACAATACAGTTTTATGTTTGCGGGCTCCCAACTTTCATGCATATTTTAAATGTAATTGCCAAACGGACCGCGACCTTTTTGTGCACTGTGTGAAATCTATGCGTTTTACTAGTATGGAAAAAGAATGTGATTGAATTGATTGTTCTTTATTTTGGGGGTTGATTGCATCCGTTTGTTTGTTTAGAACTTGCAATTGACAAGATCTGGATTTCGAACTTCAACTATTGTAAGTTCAATGGTTCTATTCCAAAGTTTTTAAAATAAATGCTAGATTAGAACAATTCAATTAACTCAAAAGATTTTACATTTCAAAATTTCCCAAATATTTAAAAAAATTTAAAAATAATACCAATTTTAGGCCAAATATTTACTTCTAAATTATAATTTAAAAGTAAATTTTTAGATTAGTTGTCTTTTTGAAAAATGTATTACTCGCTCTTTTAAAACCAGGACCGTGCCTTAAAAAAGTCTTAACGTATCTCCCAGAAATTCTAAGACAGTACCAGTAACTATTAATAACACTCTTCACGCTACAAAATTGACAACAATGTCAAAAAAATGTCATTGTAATGATGAACGATGTGTGTTGCTGAGATATTAGGGTTTGGAACTGTCGCAGTTGCCCCTTCTATCTCGGGGAATGTAATTAATTACCAGCCAAGCTTGGCTCATCATCGCAGCCGAAATGTATTGTTAGAAACCAAATACGATATGCCTGTAACAAACTATTTATTCTTGTCATTAGCGAAGATCTGTCTGTAATTTAATTCAAAAGCCATTCATGACTCATGTCAAATGACTGGCCTCGTGGTCCAGTGGTTAGAGTGCTGCGGATTTGTAGGTCGTGGGTTTGATTCCCACCCATGATAAATCTCTTAATTTGTTCTGTGTCTAGGCGTAATTTATCTATTTAGAGGTAGTATAAGTACCTATATTTATCAGTTTTCCAGATCCAGTAGCACAAACTTATTTACATAGCTTAATTTGGGATGGATGATGTTGTGTGAGAATGTTTAATTTAATTATTTACGGTACGGTATAAAACTGCACGAAAATATCGTTAGAAATGATCACTGTATGTATTTTCTATTCTTTTTAGGGACAAATTTATAAAATTATGTCTCTGAAAAGATCTAAATCGCGTAATATATTGTATTTATCAAATAAAGTAGACACTTACCTACTTACAAAAGCAGAAAATATATTTCAGTGGTGTGGCGTAAACTTGGCTAGATTTGAGAGCGTACACAGAGTGTACTAACGTTAGCTATGGGTGGTCTTTGCTATAAGAAAAGTCGTTATAATTCACACAGATAAAATTCTATTTGAAAACTTGACATTTTACTCCAAACCACTATTGATATTAAGATGGCGACATACTGGCGCTTCCCCAGTGCGTGTGTGAATTAGTTTTTAAGGATCATATACTATCGCATGTAATATCGTTTTGTTCTAATAGGAATAACATTCAAATGTTAATTAAAATAAGATCAGGCACTATAATAAATGGATAGGACTTACTATTTTTGTAAACGGGTTGCTTCCGCGGGTCCTTTAATTTCCGTCTTATTAAACCCATTCATCATTATGGATTATCAAAAAAGTTTTAAAAAGAATTTTTAACTTCTGGTGTTGGAAGCATCTATTTATATGATACGCTGATTACCTTCTATAATCGCTGATTATAAAACCTAGACGTAGCTGCTGAGCTACGATTAAAATTCTGATCTAACACAATTGAAGTAGCGCACTTGGGCTCCCGGGGGGCCATAGTCATTGTCAGCTATTTTATCTTCATAAAAAAATGTGTTTAAACGTGTAATAGGTTACAAATCTTGGTTATATTTATCTATGCTTGATAGATTGGTATAGTGTCTTGTTAAGAGTTTGCTTTCTCTTTGCCGTGACATCGCCCGTGCGTCCACAGTCGTACCATTTGTAGATGGATTAACTAGGCTGTCAAAGATGTCAGTAGAATACTTGTTACTTTGCATACAAGATCTGGAGTAAGTGTGTATGCATCTTTCCGCCGACTTAACAACATGGAGCGAAACAGTATCGACTAGTCTCTACTGCTCATTTACTTTCCTAGCTCTTATAGCTTTCCTCAGTAAGTTAACCATCAATCAAAATAATTTCGTGTTGTAGTTCGTTAGGTTCTCTAACAGTCCAACTGAAAAACTTTACCTCTTTGTAATAAGTATAGATACTGTTATTTATTCTCGTCTCCTACAAAAAAGAAAATCGTATATTTTCACTACTATTCAAAACACAACAGTATATACAAGAAAAACGAATCAACGGCCATAGTTATTCAGGAAGCGTCCCTTCCGCTTCAAAATTGCTCTCAAATAAAAATATCGATTTCATTTTCCTTTGTATGTTTGCTCTTAAAGTTCGCAAATAATAAAATAAGGCACGGTTACCAAATCCAATAATAATAGCCCACAAAGGGTCTCTCGATTGTCACGGAGTCTGGCAGTGGAATTTAATATTTTATTGCTGAAACCAGATCTACAAGTTTGGGTTAGATATCAGCTACGATTTGACCCGCTTTGAGCTTTTTTGATTGTTATTATTGACATTTTCTGGCAGTGTCAGTTAGTCTATTGAAATGTTACAATTTAAGGAGCGAATATTGCATTTGTTAGAGGACGCAATTTTATTTTTGGGACATGTGTGGGGGTTCAATAGAAGCTTAACCTCAAGTTTGTGGGGTCGCAACCCTTGTCCCCCGGCCGCAATCTTAAAAAGGGGTGAAAACACTTTTTTCCCAATAGCTCGGAAACTATGAGTCTTACAAAAAAAATTGTAAAGTCATAATTTGTAGCAAATTGTTTTGCCTACAAATATGGTAAACCAATTTTTGCCCTAAATTGAAAATTAAAGAAGTTATAAACAAAAAAATAAAAATAAAATTATAAAAATTTATTTTTTTGCTCTGTGGCGTTTTTTTTTTATTTTTTCCTTAAAAAATCATCTACAAGATTAGTCTGAGGTATTTTGTTTTGTAGAATGTATAAAAAAAAATTAGAGCAAAAAAGTATTTTTTTATAAAAAAATCTTAATTTTTTGTTAAGTTATATACACATTTGTAGGCAAAACAATATGCTACAAATTATTCTTCTACAATTTTTTTTGTAAGACGCATAGTTTCCGAAATATTGCGAAAAAAGTGATTTTTTCCCCCCTCTTATCAAGATGGCGGCCGGGGGACAAGGGTGGCGACCCCACAAACTTGAGGTTAAGCTTCTATTGACCCCCCACATATGTCCCAAAAATAAAGTTGCGTCCTCTAATAAATGCAAAGCTCATGTAACATTTCAATGGACTATGAGTGTCACTCAACATTGTAAATCTAACAAGATTTCGAGTCCCAAATAATATATGCAAGTAATGCTATCTTTCTGCGATTTTGTGAAAGTCAATGACATACTCGGATGCAACCGCCTTCGTAACCTTTCAGGTGATCACTCAATAAGACATCAGAAAGTTAATTCATGATCCGATACTAAGAAAAATATGATTTGGATCTTGTAGGATCTATGATTGTATTATATTTACTTGGTCTCAGTGTATAATTCTTTCAAACCAATATTGATTTTCGGCTGGGTTGTTGAACATTTATTGGAGAGCTAAGGTCTGCTCGCCACTATGTAGAATCAAATACAAATGAAAACGTTAATACGTCATGTATCTACCTACCCCCATCAGATGAATAAACATAATTATTTGTGTATATGTGCTTATGATCTATATTTTACATATATAATTATTACGATACATACCGTGTGAATACTGTGCGATTGAAATACACTATAGACATTCCCAATTTGGTTCCGCCAGCGAACGACGCTAGCCTCAACGGAATAACACCCTTTGACAGTCGAAATTCCAAAGACAACCAATTAAAATGACAGAGCACAGTGTTTCAACGTTTACACAAACTTCGAAATTAACTCAACAGTAAATGTTTTCAAGACAGAGAATCTGATACTTTTCAAATCAAAAGAAAGATTTTCTGTATTCATGAATCACCAAACGCTATGCTTAGGATTCTAGAGAAATCTATTCGACAAATTCTTAGTTGTAACCTCAAAGCTACATCATTAGTCAACTTTATTAAATATACTTTCTAAACCATTCAAACTGCCGAACATGCAATAAGAATGCAATGATTAAATTCTTTAAAGAGAAAATCACAATCGTAACTACTGTGCAGAAAATTTAAGGTCCCCTTCTACGGGAGTAAACGGTCCCCTGAGACTTGCCGTATTAAAAAGAGGGTTGGATAAGTATATCTCCAAGTTACGTGATTGGAGAAGTCAGTTCCATAGTATTATATGTATCAAAAGTTTGACTTCATGTAGTTGAACAGAAATGGAAATTTTAACAAAAACGTGTGTATCGATTTCATCAATAACAGTTTCAAGGTAAGCGTAACAGTGTCGTCGTTTGAAATGTTTTCCCAGTACAAAAAAAATGTTGAAAAAAACGTTAAGAAATTTTGCCCCGTGTAGCAACGGGATAGAGTACAAAATGTCACCACCCCAATAAAATTAATACTGAGGGTGTCGTAAGAGGAGACTAAGGGAACACTTTTGCAAAACGATCCAATGCGTAGAGAAGAGAAAATCCGAAATGAAATCTGGTTGTCAGTAAAATGACAATCGTTAAGCCAAGTTGAAGGCCTAATGGTGAATTGAAAAATTTCAACTGCGGGTTGTCACGACCTGCACCTGTCTATTCAATACGGCAGTAGGATCACCACCCAGTATGTGACATACAACTATAAGATCAATGTGGGCGTATACTATGCCTCTGCTTACTCCTTTGGGGATAAAGGCGTGTCTATATGCATATAAGTATTTAAGATATTTTCACTACAATAATGTAGATTTAATATGCAATATAATTTTATCATTTGACACAAATTCTATAAAATTTTATATTGACAAAATTAAATTCAGTAACTAAGTACAGTGAAGACAACAAAGATTTAAGAACAAAGCTTGTAATGACAGTAAAATTAAAAGGCAAGAAAAACTTTTATTCCTCGCGTAACATTAGAAAGTTTCAGAGAATTTGTTCACGCACCCTCTTTGAAATGAATTATTCAGGGCGGCAAAATACAGACTAGAAGCTTAAAGAGCCAGTTGTCTATCTAGCTGTCAATAATGTGCTTTAATTTATTTTAAACTGAGGGTAGTCTAAAATAAATTAAATGGTACCCTGTACTTCAAAATTAATTATTTAATGACTTTTTTTCCCATTTTCTATCATCTTGATCAAATGATTTGTATGAATGTTTGTCCTCGGCAAGTGATGCACCAGTCGACCAATGATGGACGAGAGTCTGGCGTAAGTGACTTCAACTTTGCCCAGATCTTTTTGTGAGGGTGAGCACGATCCATTAATGCTCATTGTCAACGATAATCCAAGTCAGAGGAAATCTTCGTGATTTTAAGAAATATTTGGCTACCTGATACCAGATTTGATTTGGAGTTGAAATTTGTTATGCATAGATTATAATCTCCCGAAAAATATCGGTAAAAAATACTAGTGTGAAATATATACTATAAACTTAAGAACAAAAAAAAACATTAATAGAACGGAGTTTTTAAAGCTACTAATTGTCGAAAAAGTTGATGAAACGATTGTTTAACTACCATTATAAGTTTCTAAGTACTTTGTTGTTTGCCGAGAACGTTAATAGGCAACGTGGACAAAAGTACTGAATAAAGATTTCGAATTGCTTTTCGTTAGAATAATGTTAAGATCATCAAGTTCATGAAATCTTAGACCAAATCTTATCGTAAATGTGTAACTTTAAGTAACAAAAAAAATGGGCTACAATAAAATTAAGAATACTACGATAAATAGTTACAATGCAGAGCTATCTACATTTATTGAATTACAAAAATCTAATTCTTTGTTTTAATGAGTTTCATGCATGATTCTTTATTTGTTCGTAGCTCCTAAATAGTTTGACCGATCCGGGACCTTGATACGTACTGAGATTAGAGAGTTCATACGTAAAATAACTCTTACATACATTTTTTTTGTTTACATACATATGAATTTAGGTGAGTCGAAATAAAACTCCAACACGTGAATAATTCAGTGAATTGTGAAAATATAAGCACTCTTCTCTCGAATAGAAGGCGCTGTCGGTCCGTCTGCCACTTACTTATGACATCACAATTGCCGGCCTAAATTATGTATAAGCATCTGAATAAAGTTCTTTTATTTATGTTTAGATAATTATTTAGGCGTAAAATTGAAATTTCATATTAAATAAGTAATTTAATCTTTTTACAGGTTTTTATGATACTTAGGTACTAAACTATGGGTGTAAATGAAACAAATTATTTAAAAATATTAGAAGTCTTGCAGAGAATCTCTCAGAATTAGTTTTGTAAAGAGAAATAAAGAATTACAATTTTTGTGTTGCATTTTTTCGTTAATTTCTCCATTAGATTTATTATCCTAAACTTGTACTTAATCTCTTTATTTGGCAGTTTTATTGAAAAATAATATTGTAAGTTTTACGTAATAGTTAACAGAATTACTTCGCAATATTCTTATAAGTATGTATAAACTTAGTTTAACCAAAGCACAGAAGCGACGGAACAGTTAGGAAACTTTCATTCTAAATTTCAAAACATTGTAATAATTACAAAACTATGTGCGTAATGTAAGCTTATAAGCATATTATTACTATCATAGTTACCAAACCAATGATTCACAAATAACCCGTAAAATGAAAATACAAGAAATAGTCAATAGCTAGTAATGGATCTACACCGCTGTCCGCTACGCCCCTTCCGTGTCCGGTCACGTAATGGAGAACTTCAAACTATCTCCGTCACTACCTGAAACTCCGCTAAAACTTTGTTTTAATCCATGTTACTGTGTATTTGAATAATATTGACTGTGTAATAGATGTATTGATTTTTATACTTGGGTCATAGCATACCTTCTTTATAATAAACAAGAAACCGTGAGATCATTTTGGCCCAACTGTCCCTCTCTAACACGTTTATTGTGAAAGTTCAATCCGATTGTCCGATTTCCAACTTTGAACAGATGATCCACGTGACCTAGTGACGTAGTTTAATGCGACAGAGTCACAGACTACAGACAAAGTCTCGACATAAGCTCCTCTGCACTCTATTTTATAGAGAGGGTCTAAAATCGGCGAAATTCGAATAGAACTCGCGCACGGAAATATCTGTATCAAAAACGTCTACTTAATTTCGTTGGTAGTAAATGGATGTAAAGTTTCTTGTTTTTAGTATTTGCTGTCATAGATGCAACAGATGTACATAATCTATGAAAACTTCAGCTCTTAAGCCATCCCGGTTCCTGAGATATACCGTCGTGACAGGCAAATGAAAAGCAGAGTCTAAGTAAGTAAGGAACTCTAAAAAGAAAGAGTAAAGTTTTCGACCTCTAAGTTATATGAAAATAACTTAAACCGTCGATATTTATAAGTTCAGTCAGTAATGAAAGGGCTCTTTGACAGGTAATGGCCTAATACTTCCTATAGAATGTTCTGTGAGTAATACTGGCATTCAAAGCAATTACTATAACAAAGCCTTTATGTATAACGTGAATAAATTGTGGTTCAAATGACTTTAATGTGTTATAACCACTTTTATTGTATCAAAATCTAATGTATTGATCGCGTAATGGTCTTAATAGCTTTGCGTAACTTTTGAATGGGTAATGTTATTGAAGACTGAATATTATGTTAATGTTGGCTGCTTATAAACAGCCAGAATTGATATGTTTAAAGAATTTGAACATTAAAATACCCCCGATCCCAAGATTGTTCTAAAAACCGCAATCATGGTATACATTCCGAAGTTTTTTGAAGAGTTGGGTACTTTATGCATCAGCTAGTTTCAGGTCTCCATGTCGTGGAAATATCATTGATGGAACAGTACGCCATATTTCAGATGAATCGGACCTGTAAATTTTAATAAGACAAACAAACATACATACAAATACACGCGTAAATTACATTCTCTTTCTAAATTTGTCTGGACTTTCACTCTGTTTTTCTATTTTCATTTTTAGTTAATAACATTTTTTTAAATCAACGTTATGACAACCTATGCTAAATGTTTGTAACTGAAAATGTGCTGCATAACTCAGGCAGAATATCGTGAAGTACGAAACTTGTCTCATGTATCCCAACTTATTCGCTTTATTTTACCAAAATTTGACTCCTTATTCTTATACAGTTTCTGTGTATTTACGCATCTGAGAAAGCAAGAATAATATAAAAATCATGATGAATTTGTAGTAAAGCAGCTCTGAAGTCTGCTCTCAATTAAAGCAAACTACCAGAGGCTAAAAGCAGTATTCTAGAAAAAATAACCATAAAATGAATAAATAAGATACAAGACGAAGTTTTTGAATGTGAAGAAAAATGCAATAATATCATAACTGCTTCAAAGTGTAGCTATTGCAGCGAAAATTGCGCTCAGTAGGACATTCGCTGTATTCTAGGAAGTTCCATCAGCCGGTCCATATGGGAACTACAGAGCAGTTCGGTAAAATCTCGCATAGTTTGGAATGGTTTTGCAATGAAAATACTGCAGCTACTTCGATAACTTGCCAACAAAAAACGGTTTTTTTAAACAACATAGAAATGAAATCCTTTGTAGACTTTTAACATAAAGTTTTCCTGGATTTCAGTGCGTGTAATACATTTTAAAAAAAAAGTTTAGGAGCACGGCGTGCTTTTGGATCAACATGCAGTCAGTTCGCCCTTATGGCTATCTGCCTCAATACTATTCCATTTCCAAAGAATAACTTAGGAACTAACACTTCTCTCCTCTCGTAACGACATTATCTGGCTTCATTCAAACAAACAAACAAACAACAAATTCATAGTCATAGTCATATCTTTATTGCCAACCAAGTGTACATATATAATGGTAAATATAAATTGTCACAACCTTAAACCAAATAATAATTAATATATTGTTGGGAGCAAGATGACGCAGCGCTAGGGTTAGCTGTTAGGTACTAGATGACGCAGCGGGAGGGTTAGCTCTGTAGAGGGGATTTACGTCTATATAAGTTGCTGCATAGCTTTACTCGCTCTTTTTTTGCTCTTCTCTGCACATTTGTTAAAAACATCATTCTGGTAACATCTTTCCTTATATTTTCTCTTGTATGTGTGTCAATGTGCATAACTTGTCTTTGAATTGAATATTAGAATTTAGTAACTCTAAAGTCAAGTTGCGTTTGCGGTTATGAATGAAATTAATTATAACGGTTGTGTTTGTAGATGTATTTTCTAGTTACATACATACATACATATACTCACGCCTTTATCCCCGAAGGGGTAGGCAGAGGCCTATACCGGCCCACATTTCACCGTGTACAATTCGGTCCCACGTAACAGGTGGTGAGCCCATCGCCGTGTTGAAATGGACCGCCGACGTCAGAGCCTCGTCCGTTGTTCAGCAGGTGCACGAGCTTGCACGTGAGGTTGACTTGGGCCCGGAGGTGTTGGTAGGTAGGCACTTAATTTTCTAGTTAAGTGTGTATTAGTGATAGTTCTCTGTAAATTTAGTGATTTGTGCTATTTACCTGAATAAAATCATAGTTGTACTGTTTAAGATTCAAATAAATTGTACCTTTCATGTCGGTAGCTGTGTATTATTTTATGAATCTTTGTATAGGTTAGTTGTAGTTTCTCAATAATATTGAATTCACAAACAGGTAGTATTTCGATATTAATCTGTATACACTTCATTGGCACAAATGCTTCAGTGCGTTTGACAGTTTCAATATCAATGGTTAAATTAATTTTCAGGATTGTTAATTAAAGTCAAATATTTAATTATTTGCGGAATTTTGGAATGCATTGGAGCACATCAAGAATGATCTTGGTTAAATAAATTAAAGCTACGCCGTATTTTTTAAATCAATTATACCATGTGAAACTTCTCGACATTAAGGTCTCATTTCTGTGCAATAATTTTTTTAAAAGATTTTATTTAAAATTTTGGATTCAACTCCAACATAATAAACTCATAGGCGAAAATTATGTTTTGTTTAAAACAATATTATAATAACAATGTGTTTGAGTTCGGTTTGAAGAATATTAAAGACACTCTTTGAGACATTTTTGCCCCTCACTGTCCAAACCAGACGAGATTAAAGCTAATAGCCAAATGACAGACAAGACAAATTGTAACGGCCACAATGTTGTGACTTCGCTAATTTATTTTACTCGGGTATACTTTGCTATGATGAACCAGACGGGGCTAATGACGGAATAATAGCTGTAGAGAATTTTAAACGTTTTGAGTCAACGAAATTAATGATTTCTGAGTACAGTTTTTATGTTATTGTATTCTATTGTTTTGTGGTTTTGGGGACCTGAATTCTGTAAAGTAATTCAATATTTGAATGGTTTCTTTATTTTTTCGATTTCAGATATTTGTTAACGTTCGAAAATCACAACCCACATGCCAATCCTTCTCTAGCATTGAGACCCAGGGGTCTCTACAGACGCGGCTACCACTGCAGTCTCGCTTAAGTGTTGAATCATCATCGTGAGGTTTGAATGAAATTCTTGACCCACTGAGCTTCAAACCCGCACCGAGAACAAGCCGAAATTCTGTATTTTGTATCACTTTTTAATAGAATGGCCAAAGGGCAGTTCATGTAATTCAAATAATTAAATTGTAAAGGTTGAAAAACAAACAGATAATAATTATTCTGTATAAATAGGTACCTAGGTGAGGCGAAATTCATTCAACGACATGAAAATGAAATGAAAAATGAAAATATCTTTATTCATTTAGGTTACAAAGTAACACTTATGAACGTCAAAATTTTTGCTTCTACATTTACATTTACTGCCAGATTCGCAATGCAATAGGTAGAGCCTGTGAGGAAGAACCTGGCAAGAAAACTCACGGCCACTCTTTTCAAATAGTCTTAGTACATTCGTTTGTCATGCAATAAAGATTAACAATTTTGTCTACACAAGCGACATTTACAATCGCGCCTAATTAAGTGAGGAGCAAGCAACTCATGTCCATGTCTCTGTATCATTAAAATAGTCATCAATAGTATAGTATGCCCTTTTTAAAAGATGTGTCTTGATTTCCCTTTTGAATCTATGCAAAGGAAGGTTCATAATACACTCGAGAGCAATGAATCCGGGTCACTTAAAGAATGTTAAAAATCTCGGAAACTAAAAATGATAGGTTAATGCAATAAATTGTATTTAATAGACAATGTAATACTCCTTAAATGAAAGTAAAAAAAATATGAGTCACCATACATTTTATTAACACAAAATTACATAAAGAAAAAACTGCTGATCTCTCCTTAAAACAAAAATAGGAAACATGAAATTTTTGAACTTTATTACGATTTTCTTGAATTTTAATACTTCGTATTGCCTCTTCGTGCTTCCATTACTGCGTTTACGCGGTTTGGCATGCTGTACACCAAGTTCCTTATACGATTTTGGGGAATATTCTCCCATTCCTCTGTGAGAGCAATTTTGAGCTCACGAAGCGTGATTGGGGGAGGGTTTCGTTGTTTTACGCATCTGCCTAGCTCGTCCCAAGCATGCTCGATCGGGTTGATATCCGGGCTGCGCGCTGGCCACTCCATACGAGTAATGTTCATCTCTTGAAGGTAGTCATTCACAATCCTACCTGTATGAGGTCGGGCATTGTCATGCATAAATATAGCATCCTCACCTAAATTGACCATAAATGGACCAACGTGATCATTGAGGATTTCTTCCACATATCTTACGCTAGTTAAAGAGCCGTTTTCTATGATCACCAGCTCTGTGCGACTTTCAGAAGAAATTCCGGCCCACACAAGTACAGACCCACCACCGTAGGCTACTTTTTCTTCGATGCATGCTTGCTTGAATCTTTCCCCTGGTCTTCGATACACTCTGTGTCTTCCATCGTGCTTGTAGAGCATAAATTTTGATTCGTCGGAGAACATAACTTTTGACCAATCTTCAATACTCCAATTTACGTGGCTCTGGGCATACCTTAGTCTCGAAATACAATGCCCACGCTCCAGTTTAGGGCCGTTTGCAGGTCTAAGGGGTTTTAAGTTAGATTCAGCAAGCCGACGTCTTACTGTCCATGCACTTGGGTTACTTCCTCCGAGGCGTCGAAACTGATTGGTGAGTTCAGTTCCTGTGAGAAAGCGATTTCGAAGCATGGTGTTCACCAAGTATCGGTCTTCTCGTGCTGTGGTACACCTGGTTCTGCCCGTTCCTGGTCTGCGTAGGTTAGAACCAGTTTCTTCGTAACGTCGGAGAACTCTTTGTACTGTTGACAGCGACACACCGACAGTCCTGGCTGTATCACGCTGACTCCGGCCGGTTTCCAGCATTGTAAGTATTCTGGTGCATTCTTCAGGCGTAAGCGACATAATTTCAGCTTGATTAATGAATATAGAGCACTATCAACATGGTTTATGTACCCACATAAATGACAGATTACAAACAAAAGCAACACCAAATGCTGTAATTTCGTAGTTCCATCTTCGAAAGTGGCCCTTTTTCAAATTTGATTTTTTTATGATATAACTTTACAATAATTAAGAAGTTTTAATACCTTCATTTAAGGAGTATTACATTGTCTATTAAATACAATTTATTGCATTAACCTAGCATTTTTAGTTTCCGAGATTTTTAGGATTCTTTAAGTGACCCGGATTCATTGCTCTCGAGTGTATTTAAAGGGATTTTATTGAATAGGCGTACACCAAGTCCTTCGAATGAGTCGTGTACCTTATGTAATCGAAAAACCTTTCCAATCAATTTATGCTTATTTCTAGTATTTATTGAATGTACGTCACTGTTTTTAAGATATAGATGTATGTTCTTTTTAACAGACATGATGTTCTCAAATATGTATTGCGATGCAACCGTTAAAATTCCTATTTCTTTAAATTTCTCTTTAAGCGATTCTCGAGCATTTAATTTATAAATTGCACGTATAGCTCTTTTCTGAAGTACAAAAATTATTTGTATATCTGCTGCCTTGCCCCACAGCAAAATGCCGTAAGACATGACGCTATGAAAATAACTAAAATAAACCAGCCTGGCTGTTTGGACATCAGTGAGCTGTCTGATCTTGGTAACGGCAAAAGCCGCCGAACTGAGTTTTGCTGCTAGACACGATATTTGGGCAGTCCACTGTAATTTACTATCTAAAGTGATCCCCAAGAATACGGTTGATTCTACAAGATGAAGGGTGTCACTGTTCAATGTTATATTTGTTTCATAATTTTTGACATTGGGCATGGTAAATCTAATACATTTTGTCTTTTTAGCGTTCAATAGCAAATTATTGGTTGTGAACCAATCTACAACTTGGGCTAGTGCACTATTTACGTTGTCAAAAGTACTTGGATTGCGATCAACTTTAAAAATAAGTGATGTATCATCAGCAAATAGAACAACATCGCACAAGTTCTGTACATAGAAAGGTAAATCGTTGATGTAAATTAAAAATAAAAAAGGTCCTAGAATTGATCCTTGCGGCACACCCATAGCTACAGAAGCTCCAGAGGACCGACTTCCATTAATGTCAACATATTGCATTCGATCTTTAAGATAGGAGGCAACAAGATCCATTGCAGAGTCCCTTATACCATAATGATCTATTTTTCGTAATAAAGTGTTATGATGAACGCAGTCGAAAGCCTTGGACAGATCGCAGAATACCCCGATGGCATCCTGTCGATTTTCCCAAGCGCTGAATATATGTTTTATAAGTGTCACACCTGCGTCAGTAGTGGAACGACCTCTTGTAAACCCATACTGCTCGTTGTGTAGTAACATATTTGAACTAAAATGTGATTGTAATTGCTGCAGTATAATTTTCTCAAAAATTTTGCTAATGGCAGGCAGTATTGAGATAGGTCTAAAGTTACCAGGGTCTGTTTTGGATCCGGCTTTAAAAAGAGGTATCACTTTACTGTGTTTCATTAAATCTGGAAACACGCCTTTATCAACACATATATTAAATATTGCAGCTAGATGAGGAGATATAATTAAAATAATTGACTGCATTAATTTCACAGAAAAACCCCACAAGTCTGCTGTATTTTTTGAGTTAAGCGACTTAAATACTTTAACGATATCGTTGGGATTCACATATTTAAATCTAAATGAGACTCTACAGTGGTCCACGCTGCCCCTAAGCATTCGTTGAGCTTTAACTGGGCAAGAATTTAAGGAGCTCGTTGTAGTCGCGGGTATGTCTATAAAAAAATTATTAAAGGTTTGTGCTACATCTAAACTATTATTAATCAATCTATTATTAACAATCAACTCAATGTCATGGTCACGAGTTTTGTGCCGTCCGGTTTCAGAATTAATTATATTCCATGTCATTTTTACCTTATTGTTCGACTGTTTAATCTTCCGACTTAAATGTAATGACTTGGCAGCAGCACATGCCTTTTTAAAGGTTTTTGAATAAAGTTTAACATACTGAATAAAAGCAGGATCAAAATTAAATTGCTTCATACCATATAACTCATATAACTTCGCCCTACTCTTGTATATACCAGTAGTTGCCCAATCACAAAATTGCATGCCTTTATTTTTATAAAAGGTTTTTGATTTGAAAATGTTATAGTACTCAAACTGAATGGTATTAAATAAGGAGTCGTATAGGCCGTTTGGATCTTCCTCATTAACGTTAAGATTGGCAACCTTTGCAGAAACTTTTTCACTAAATTGTGCTAGGCGACGTGTACTCATTGGCCTGCAAGAAATTTTGTTTAATTTAGCCGTTATATTAATGGGAAACGCAGCTTTCTGCCCAATATTAATATAAGCCGATTTTAAAAGCTATAAACAGACTAGTCGAGTAATGTGTAGCTCTTTTACATACATTATACCCAGCATATTATGACGTGGTAGGTATGCACTCTATAATAAATTGCAAGAAATTTTGTTTAATTTAGCCGTTATATTAATGGGAAACGCAGCTTTCTGCCCAATATTAATATAAGCCGATTTTAAAAGCTATAAACAGACTAGTCGAGTAATGTGTAGCTCTTTTACATACATTATACCCAGCATATTATGACGTGGTAGGTATGCACTCTATAATAAATTTTATCATCCGAAAGCAAGCACCCATCTCTCCTAAAATGAATAATGGACTGGGTTCGGATTTCATCGTATTCAAATGGGATAAAGTTGTTATTAATTTTCTTTGGACTCTTGCCCTGCAATTGGACATTTCATATTTTGCGTATGAATATCTTTGTTTCAGTACTCATGCTTATATTGCGTCTGCTTTCAGTGCGTTAGTGCGTGATATTGTCATTTTATTTTATTAGTTTTGTGGGATTAGCTATATTTTGAATTGAATTAAGTTTTTAATTAATCAGTGTACAACAGAGAAAAAGAAATCTAGAAAAAATGTTGAGGAAATAGTTACATATTGGTTTTATTTTGTTTTGTTCGAGTTACTTTCCATAATCAAGGAAATATTTTATGTCTTGGCGTCATCTTTCCTATTACAGATTTAAGATTTTCTTAAGGCTTATTACAAAGAATTAAAAAATAAAGTTCAAAAAAAAAAAGTCCAGCAACGAAATGTAAAGACAATTCGTATTTTACGTCTCAATCGAGCCATTACCATCAAACCACAAACATAATATTACAAAGTAACGACACACGGACCAAACCCTCGCGATGTTATGATAGACTGAGATCATCGCAGCTCGCTGAACGGGAAGAGCAGATAGATAGTTATACTGTAGACAGTTGGTAAGATTAAGGCTAAACGGCATTAGAAATGTATTTATGTTGTGGTCAGCAGTCATATTATTATCAGAGACAAAAGTAAATATCCTGGAACATCCTTCCGAGGGCTTACCCGGGGCTGCCGCCCACAGTTAGTGGTAGGGCAACGTGGGGTTTTAGTCTGACATGCAATCTGTAAGAGATTTCCACACTTAATTAAATAACGTATATTAAATAAATAAATAAATAAAGTAAAAAAGGGTCGAAAGTCAATGACAATAGTCTTTTCAACTGTAGAACGCTATATTATACCCCGACAAAAAAGTAACCGAATCTACTTTTATCATTTTCCAAGTTTTAGGCATTAAAAGTTAACTTGAAAAATGTCAATAATACCAATATAATTACAACGTTGTACTAACTCCATAGTGTACTTTGTCTGCCTGACCAACATTATATTTTCAGTTGAAAATAAATAACATACACTAAGTATAGGTAGGTAATACGTGAATGTATAATTAAAAAAAAAATGTAATAAAATCCATAAATGTCTATTAATTTTAGGTAAGTATATCGTTTCATCCTAAGTGCCCCTTTTAAAATAGAATACTTTGTAGTAAATGTACATTTTATATTATTGTTAAAAACAACCATTTTATCTTGGCGTAGACCTTACTGCTATAATTTTCTGTAGCACTACTATCTTAGTGCAAACAAAGGAATGTTACTATTTATAACGTCGCTGTAATAAGAGCCTCTTTGTTTCAGATGCAATGTAGAATGTTCGTTATACAGTTGGCAACTGCCCCGTGGAACTTGCCAGAATCTGACTGACCATTCACTCTAATGAACTGCTTGTGAACACGAGATAAGTAAGTTTGCAGTGTTGAATATTTCACGGTGTTCAGTCACCTTGAAATATTCAACACTGCAAACTTGTGTAGGGAGGGTAAAGGATATTCACTTGCCTTAGATAAAACCGTCGCGTCGTGCGAGTCGGATTCGCGCTTGGAGGTTCTTGTGTCAAATTTTTTTTTGTGTCAAAAAACTCTATATAATTTTTTTTTTTATTTTTAATATTTTTTGGTACAGCGACAACAGAAATACACCATCATTGTGAAAGTTTCAACTGTCTTGCTATCACGGTTCCTAAGATAGGTACATCCTGGTGACAGGCAGACAAAAAGACGGCGTGGCGCGGGGTTTCAGTACGTTATATTTTTCTACCATTTGGGTACAGAACCCTAATAAAAGAGTTTGAAGTTTAAGGACTTTTTATTACTTTGGAGCCTGGTATTTTGAAGAAGGAAATTTTATTCACTTTCTCTCGTAAATTAGGAAGCATGCTGTCTGACCGGCTCTGAGATAAAAGTATGCAAACGGAACAGTCATACTATACTATCTTCACGCCAAATCCCATGCGGGGTAGGCAGAAAGAACCGAGCGCCACACGGCACGGTCCATACACACCTCACTTGCTTCTTCAACTTTCATTTTTCTTTTCATGCATGCACGTCGGTTCCTTCGGCTCTTGACACCACCTTCAACTAACACACGATTAATTTGGTCGGGGTAGGTGTGTCGTGGCCTTCCCCGACCCTACGTCAATCCGCTTTCGCGTTGTATGTCTGTTTTGTCATTCTTTCATCTCCCATTCGCTCCACATGCCCGAACCATCGTAGCATGCCCTTCCTTAGTTTAACACCGACACTCTCTTCCAGACCAACTCTCTTTCTTACATCTTCGTTCCAAACGCGATCTGCGAGCGCTTTTTCCGCAGATTTTGCGTAGCGCGCGCATCTCGACCGCGTTTATTCTACTTTCAAGAGTTTCCTGCCATACCCAACTCTTGCTTCCATACGTTAACTTTATACACGTTTTTCTATTGTTGTAATCAAGCTATGGTATTTTTTTACAGTACTTTATTTTATTTATTGAATTATGTAACGTCACAATAATTGTATAATTATTCTCAAGACTATCAATACAATCGTCTAGATGCCTCCTCATAATCAATAGCACTAATGAGGAACATTTGCAAAAGCAGAATGTAGTCTATTACTCTCCCTATATCTTTACCGTAGTCGGATATAAAGGTTTGACATCATTAGTGCGACACTAATCCAGTGAACTACATTACTGCAAGCATCGCTTTCATTTGTGAAAAACGGTGTACTGCGTGTGTGAATGGAAATAAAACTAGGGCACGCAGTAATTCTATGATGCGTAGTGCCCCAGTCTCCCTCTCCCCATAATAACGAGGGAGATGTCAAATACTTGAAAACGAGTATATTACGCTGTTTTGATAATGCTAAGGTTTTTCTGAATACTCGTTAAGTTAACTCGTTAAGTCCTTTAACAATTAATAGTTGTAGAAAGTTTTTAAGACAGTGAATAATCATGATCCAAACGACAATCCATGAAGGATTTTTCCTCACGTTAAAAAAAGGTACTTCTCCAATTCTTATGGTTTTAGGAAACATCATTTATATTTTTTCTGACATAACAAAGATGAAAATATGGTGTTGAAGACATTATATAAAAGACTAGCTGACCCGCGCAACTTCGTTTGCGGCACATGAGAGTTAGAAAGAGAGAGTTATGGTATTAATATTTTGAGTACCTAATATAATGTTTCCCGGCGCATTTACTCTCGTCGCGCCTAGTCCCGTCGCGTCGCTTATATACATTAGAGCTGACCCGCACAACTTCGTTTGCATCACATGAGCGAGAAAGAGAGAGGTGTAGTATTAATATATGGAAAGTGATATAATGTTTCCCGTTACATTTACTTCCACCCGTCCTTTTTTTGGTATGGAACTCATGTGTGTCCGACTCGCACTTGGCCGGTTTGTATCGTTCAGTTGATTGGCTACCACTGCAGACCACGTTTACTCCAGTCGCGTCTCTCATACTTCAAAACTTATTAATAGGGGTTAAAGGGGAACATTTTTGTAATACAAAGTTTTTACGTAACTTTAACCATTTTCGCTACGTACGCAGTGGTAGCTCTCAAGAGAAAGAAACTCTGAGCAACCAAAGGGGGGATTCGCCACAATCGCGGCCGTCAGACCGGTCATGGACGAGTGGCTGGAGAGAAGACACGGTGCTCTCTCCTACCGGTTGACACAGATGCTTGCCGGGCACGGTAGCTTCGGTAGGTATCTGTGGCGAAAACACCGGGAAACCACGGCCGAGTGTCAGCACTGCGAGGACCGCAGCGATGACACGGCGCTCCACACTCTGGTGGAGTGCACGGCGTGGGCACAACAGCGCCAGGTCCTCGTAGTGGGTCTGGGCGTGGACACTCTCTCGCTCGAGGCCATGGTGCGAGCCATGCTCTCCAGCGGGAGTAAGTGGGACTGCGCCGCCTCTTTCTGCGAGCAGGTCATGCTCGCGAAGGAGGCGGCGGGCCGGGTGCGGGAGAGAACTCTCCCACCCGAGTTCCGCAGTCGGCGCCCTGGGCGCCGCCGACGTGTCTTCGCCGAGGACTATCGGCCTCCATGACCGGAGGTCTGAGGACGGTGAGAGGGCTGCTCACCGTTCTTACAGAAGCAGGCCCATGACGGCAGCGTGACGTGAGCAACTCACGCACGCCCCCCCCCCCCCCTTAGAAGCGGGGTCACACCCGAAACCCCCCATAGACGCGGGATTGCACCCGAACCACCCCCTGGGCGAGGCCGCATTGGCGGCCGTAGGTCTGTTGGGAGTCACGGGACATCCTTCCTGAGGGCTTACCCGGGGCTCTCAACCATAGACTGTTAGGCGTGGCGTGAGGTTTTTTAGTCGGTAAGAGTCCGGCATAACATCCTATGAGGATTTTCCCTCACGTTAAACAAAAAAAAAAAAAAAAAGAGAAAGAAACTTTCCCCGTTCTCGAAACATTATTTATGGCTGCTCCGCTCCTATTCCTATTAGCGTGATTTTAAATCGCCATTAGCCATCCTTAATAAATGGACTTTTAAACTGTAAAATTATTTTCGAAATGCAACCAGTAGTTTTTGAGATCCTAGGACAAACAAACTCTTCAGTACTATAATATTGTGAGTGAACCTTAAGAAACAGACAAATTAGGTTATTGTGAGCGAACCTTAAAAGATAGACATATGCTGCCGCGGATTTTTTTTAGAACTTTTTAAGAGAAACAGTATTGAAAGACACACTTTTTACGTAGCTTTAACTATTTACGCAGCGTTCGCCTCGGAAGCTCTCAGACGGTTAAAAAAAATTCCCCGTTTTCGAAACATTATTGATTGCAGCTTCGCCCCTATTCGTCTTAGCGTGATATTATATAGCCTATAGCCATCCTCAATAAATGGACTATCAAACTGTAAAAGAATTTTTGAAATCCAAACAGTAGTTCCTGAGATCCTAGCGTTCAACCATACAAACAAACAAACAAACTCTTCAGCTTTGTAATATTAGTATAGATAGATATTTTAAAAAATACATCCACGTTTACCTATCAAACTGAGAAGATTCCACAAAATTCTCTGTCCGCAAATTAAGTCCGCGGGATTGTACGTTGTTTGGTGTGACAGACGGAAGCAGGACATTTCCTGACTTTAAAGCCTTTTGTGAAATAGGCTTTCACGCACATCAACTACAAACCATTTCGGCTAAGAAGTAGGCAATATTTTTCTTAGAATTTAAATCTTCTTACGACAATAATTCACTGTAAAATTGATTTTATTTCGTATTGAGCTCATTAACATTTTAATGTTGTTCAGTTCTTTAGTTGTACGTATGTATTTACTAGACGCTAGTTAGCTTCATAAGAGGCTTTTCCACGGCCCATTCAAGAGTCTTTTATACTTAACTCAACAAAGGCTCGTCTACTTTGTTTATTATTATTTACCCAACACTATACTATTTAAATTGGGCTAGACAGACTTCTAGCTTTTAAAATTTCACTTGACGTTGTTTTGAACATTGTTGATATAACGACAGCAGTGCCACATACCAGGTTCAATTAAATTTTCAAACCATCCACAATTTCATCCAAATCGGATAGGCAGAGTTAGGTGACAAACACGACCGTGTAGACCGTAAACTACATAATATGCTTAACTATATAATTTCATTATTTTAAATGCGAATTTATTTTAAAACGATTCAATTAGACATAACTGAAATCGTCCTACGTTATTGGCTACTGATTATATTCATTTTAATTCCAACGTAACTACTCAACAATTGAAAGCAGAAATCGGACCACTGACTCTCCTTGCATGTTACTCAAAGCAGTTCACCTTTAATAAGCCCGAGATCCAGCAGACTTCGATAAAACAAAGGTAGTCTTAAATACAAGCTACGTGGAATGGGCTGGTTAACTTTTCAATTTTCCGACTTCAGCTTCAGTTATAATTATATGACGTCAGTGTGGTTTTCCTCTATTATTATTTAGTTATGTTACGACCGTGGGTCACGGACAATGTTTTTCAATTGGTTTGAGCTAGATTGAGATTACAACGATATTATAACTTACGATAGTCATAACCGTAAGGGTAAAATCTTACTTCTAACTAATATTATGAATGCGAAATTTGTGAGCGTGGATGTATAGATGTGTGAATGTTTTTTTATTAGGTACTCTTTTACGCTCTAACAGCTTAAATTTGTCTTAAATTGGGATAGATGATCTTTAGTAATAACATAATTATTATAGGCTTTATTTGGATTTATTTTTTATCCCGAGAATTTGTTCACAAATTCTAAAACATAAACATAAAACGGGATCAGGAACTCAAGCCGCAAACCTCATTTAGTGTTTTAAAATTTAATTCTAATGACCAAGGTATGTGATTACTTAGTATTACTGTTTATACAGATTAGTAGTACTGTTTATACAGATTAGTAGTACCTACTGTTTATACAGAGATAATAATTTGCCCTAGCGGAGGCTGACTAGTCTCATAGCGTCATAATAATTAGTAAAATAGTTTCACTTTTGCCGAAGTCTATCTATCTAGTCAAGAGTCATCAGAACGAAAACAGGTGATAGACATATATCACACGGTTACTTGCTAGGCACCAAAATACAATTTAATTAGGGTACCGTACTCAAAGGCTAAAAACGGAACGGTCTGTCTGTCTGTCCGTCATGAGGCTGTATCTCAGGAACCGTGATAGCTAGAGAGCTGAAATTTCTACAGATGATGTTTTTCTGTTGCCGCTTTAACAACAAAGTACTTGCTATTTTACGAAGAAAATCGTGAAATTATATCCATTAAATCTAATTAAACAGGAGTCTTTGTTAATAACAAAATGTACCTAATGCTTCTCTAATGTTTTATTTCTTAAACATCCAAGTTGTTTACGTGTCTATTCAAAATATTTTGAGAACACGGCGTTTTGAATTTCAACTTGACTAAATCGAGTCTATTTTCTCGTTCAGAAGCCTCAGATAGAGAGATCAAAGTACAGTATCAAATTAATTAACGTAATATCTATTACATTACGTTGTTGTACATCAATATTAATTGTATTGTGAAAGTTACATCAACTAAATACAATTAAGTAGCGTTTGAGCTAAAATATTTGATTCACTCATGAGTGAACACGCTTGAAGTTATAATAAACCGATTATATTGCTTTTACTAACGACAAATTGTTTAAAACTTGCGGACGTCACGCGGTTTTACCCCCGTAGCTCCCGTTCCCGTGGGAATACGATAATAAAAAAAACCGACTTCAAACAAAAATTGAAAATTAAAATTAACTTAGCACAAAATAATAGGTAGTAAATTTAGATTTATCAGATATTATTGAATGTAATACTGAAATCGGCGCCAAGTAAGACTAAGTATAGGTTTTTTATTTTTTTTGTTGACGCGGGGAACGCCTTTACGCGCCTTCGTCCCAGCTGCGGGGGCAGCTGGGATGGTGTGTGGGACTCCCGGCCCGGTCCGAAATGGACCGTCCTACCCACTAAACCCTGCGGTGTTCCTCCTCACCCTTTAGCAGGGCCGAGGGATAACAAAAGATTATTCACGTCGACCCGGCTAGGGGCACCCCGTTTATTCGGGGCTCTCCTCGGGGGAGTCAGATGGGCGGCTCCCCAAAGCTCCCTAAGGAGCTGAAGACCACGCCCGCACCGCCAGAGTAGCACAAGTCCCCCACAGAGGAAGGCGAGTGGTCGCTACTCCGTTGCCCAGGATGCACCACGAGGAGGATCCGACCCATTGGGGTCCTTAAGATGTTAGTAGGACCCCGCATCCCAGTAAGACTATAGGTTTAGGTAGGTATTATTAATCTCTCATAGAAATATTGGCACCGACTTGCGTATTACAGTCAATAATATCAGATAAATCTAAATTTACTACCTGTTACTTTGTGCTAAGTTAATTTTATTTTTCAATTTTTAGTTTTTGTTTGAAGTCGGTTTTCTTTTTGTTAAAATTTTTTTTTCATTATTTTTAGTGACGGCTGGACTGATATTATATCAGTCTAGGGGTAATGTTCTCCCCAATACAAATTAATCAAGCCCAAACTCAAGGTATCTGCTGGAAATCGTTAGGGAATTCCCTCGATTCGAGGGATTTCTTCGATTTCTCCAGAATCCCAGCATCAGTTTCTGACTTCCTGTATATGGGACAACATGAGAAGCACCAGCTTTCAAATAAAAAAAGAATCATCAAAATCGGTTAACTCTTTCAAGCGATTTGCCGGTAACAAACATAAAAAAAAATACAGACGAATTGAGAACCTCCTCCTTTTTTGGAAGTCGGTTAAAAATAGCCTATGTTTACCGGGGATAGTGTAGCTTCCCAACTGTGTATTTTTTTTAAATCGGTTCATTAGTTTCGGAGCCAATTCGTGCAAACAAACAAACAATCAAATCTTTCCTCTTTATAATCTATCTATACTTATAATAAATCTGTAGAGATGTCAATTCTGTACATGAAATACATTTTCAAAATAACTATCAGGGGGTGATTAGTGATCGATACTGATGCCAAAAATGCAATAAGTAAAATTTTTGTCTGTCTGTCTGTCTGTCTGTCTGTCTGTATGTTCCTTATAGAAACAAAAACTACTCGACGGATTTTAACGAAATGCAGGCAGGTTATAGTATACTTTTCATCACCCTAAATTAATAGGAGCAGAGTAGTGAAGGGAAATTTTGGGAAAACGGGAGAAGTTACTCCATTTTTTAAGCTTTCGTCGCGTGTGCAGCCTTAATGGTTAAAGTTACATAGAAATTAGAAATCATGTATGACGGAAAACTCATATTCGTATCCATACTAATATTATAAAGCTAAAGAGTTTGTTTGTTTGTTTGTTTGTATGGTTGAACGCTAGGATCTCAGGAACTACCGGTTCGATTCCAAAACTTCTTTTACAGTTTGATAGTCATAGTCCATTTATTGAGGATGCCTATAGGTTATATAACATCACGCTAAGCTGAATAGGAACGGAGCAGCAATGAAGAATGTTTAGAAAATGGGGAATAATTTTTACCGTCTGAGAGCTTCCGAGGCGAACGCTGCCTAAATGGTTAAAGTTACGTAAAAATTGTGTATTACAAAATTGTTTCTCTTGAAAAGTTCCATAAAAAAGTTTGCGACAGCATATGTCTATCTTTTAAGGTTCGCTCACAATAACCTAATTTGTCTTTCTTTTAAGGATAGCTCACAATATTATCAAACTGAAGAGTTTCTTTGTGCTAGGATCTCAGAAACTACTGGTTACATTTCAAAAATAATTTCACAGTTATAAAGTCCATTTATTGAGGATGGCTAATGGCTATATAACATCACGCTAAGACAAAAAGGAGCGGAACAGCTATGAATAATGTTTTGAGAACGGGGAAAATTTATTTATTTTGAGAGCTTCCATTGAGTACGTTGCGTAAATGGTTAAAGTCACGTAAAAATTGTGTACTGCAATATACTACAATTGCTTTCCTTTTAAAGAAAATCATAAAAAGGCCTGCAAAGCATATGCCTATATTTTAAGGTTCACTTACAATAACCCTGTAAATATTTTTTAAAATATGAACGACGCAACTCGACGCGAGACGGGAGTAAACGTTTTCTGCAGTAGGAGCCAGTCAACTGATGAAAGATCATCAGACTCGCACACAATGAGTTCCGTACCAAAAAACGGACAAAAATAAGTGCGACGGAAAACATTATATCACTTCAACAAAGTTGTGGGGGTCAACTCTTATGGTAATGAATATAAGCGACGTGACGCGACGGGGAACATTATATCATTTTAAATATTAATACCTACTACACCTCTCTAAATAATAAATATAAGACACGCGACGGTAGTAAGCGCGACGGGAGTAAATGCGAAGGGACTATATTACTTAAAATATTAATACTATACCACTCTCTTTCTCACTCTCATGTGACGCAAACAAAGTTGCGCGGGTCAGCTAGTATTAGTATAAATTTGTAATAAATAAGTTTGACGATCAATTCATTTTCTGATAAATACTAACATCGCCGGCATGAGATATATAGTGTTTTCCATTGTTTTTTTTTTCATTTTAGTTAAAATTGCTACCTACTACTTGTGTTAGGTTCAGTTATTTCTGTTTCAACCACTTCATATTTGCATTCTGGATATGACGCAGTTTAGCAATATTAATAAGGGATATTATTCATGTGTTATTTTGTGTTTCCGTTACAAGCAACATGATTTCGGAGAAAATGAAAAAAGTGTAAGTTTAAAAATAATACAAGTACCTTATTCTAAAATAAGACAATGTCAAGTATTAGATACATTCGACAGGTACCATACCTTGCTACTGTGTCTAAATACCTATTGAGATAAGGTGGTAAACTGCAAATTCCCTCCTCAAACACTTGCTTAATTTGTAAGACCCGGCCATCACTTACATGAATGACCATCGTGTGTGTAGCATTCTCAACCAGTCTCACAATTAAAACAGTTTTATAACAATAAACTATAAGCACTGTACTGTATATCCTTCATCTCAATTTGGTAACGTGACTGTTGACTCATCCCGGGAGTTGTTTGTTCAGATTATTCGGTTCATCTGTGTTGGACGCCTGCATACAGCTTATTCAGCAGCCAGAAAGTTACTCTAGCCTGAAGTTTGCGCGCATACTATTAATATTAAGTGTCAGCTAATACCTTAGACGAGTGTGGAGTCACGCAGCTACGTCGACGTCAATTACGTTATAAAGCTTAGAGATTATATGTGTCATAATTAGTTTGGGTTTAATTTTGTCATAGATTTTAATGCAATGTAGATAAGCAGAACTTTGGCAGAACTCAAATTGATTTAAGTGTGGTTGAAATATTATTAACAAACAACTCGGTAAAATTAATTGTCTGTTTTTATTACACATGTTTTCCGGGAAATTCTCAGATCATTAATTTAAATTAGAAATCTAAATCTATACTAATATTATAAAGAGGAAGGATTTGATTGCTTGTTTGTTTGCAGAGAATAGGCTCCGAAACTACTAAACCGATTTAAAAATATCTTTTACTGTTATAAACCTACACTATTCCTGGTGACTATAGGCTGTATTTTATTCCCGTATTTCCACGAGAACGAAAACTACGCGGGTAAAACCGCGTGACGTCCGCTAGTTAGAAGTATAATATGGTTCTATTCTATCTCTTTTTATCTCAGCAGTGAATAAGTCTTCATTCGTAAGTCTCTCGTCATGAACACGGTTTGCTGATGATGGGCTGAACCTTTGATAAATCATTTATGGATTCGTTCAGTTTATCCCTATTGTATCAGTAGGTAAGTACATATAACCTAAGTAAGATTATAAATGCTTTGTATCTAAAGCCTTAATCTAATAAGTCAAGGGTACTATTTGATAAATGAACTGTAGGCTTGTGGAAAGAAAATATCCAAATAACAAAAAAGGTCCTAATTTGTCTAATGACATCAGTCTGACTAGAACAAATGAGATACGCCTAAAGTCTAGTGATATATTGTAAGAAGTCAATGTCCACAGCAAGGGTCTGCAGCTGATTGATTAATGGCCAACAGACATTGCGGATTGGAATAATCAGCGGCCAAATAACTCATGTTGTGTCTAAAGTATGTATAAAATATTTCACAATATAAGATCTAGACACCATATTATATACTTGATAAATATAAAACAACATAATACATCAGTCTACCATACTAGATTACGTAGCATTAGCAACTCCCATCAGGTAAATTGTATAGGTTTAAAAGGATGATCAAAGACACACTGCCAGAAAGGTTGGAAACAAATTAAAATGTAATCATGTGGGTCACATAATGACTTTTGTGTAACCAACATGATTAAGTTGATAGGGACATACTTTCATATACTCGTAATGATATTACACTCGCAATGATAAAATGTATATACATTTTTAAGTATAATACCATTAGCTGCAAATAATTGGAATATAATCAATCAACCAATCAAATCAGCCCATGGCAGTCCAATCAATTATATATAGTAAATTAAAGAAACAATCGGAAGTCTCACCTAAATAAAAATTGAAGTTTTTGCTACGGAAGGGGGAAAGATTAAAGGAATTAGGCACTAACAACGACGTATTATAATATAGACACGTCATGCACCAACATCACGGCTTTCAAAAACAGCAAATAATTTATACATTCAAAAAAAGAATTTCTACGAAATTATCTATGGTAGCATGTATGAAAAGTAAGGCAATTGCCTGATTTTTTTGTTGCCATTTTTCAGTGTTGGTAACGTATCTATAGCTTTTTATATATCATTGGGCACTAAAGGGTTCAATTTTATTATGGTCTTTAAACCAATATTGAATATTAATTACTTAGTACTTCAAGTCTTGATTCTGAATAATAAGTCTTGTGTGTGAATGTCCACAAATATATATACCTATGTGTATTTATTTAGCCCTTTAAATGAAGTGAGCTGTACATTTTATTACGAGGTCTATGCAACAGTTTTGTGAGCGTAGAATCAATGAATAAAATATTGCTGAACGATGAGATTGGTTAAGAGAAAAAATAAATATCAGTTGATATCAACTCAACTATTTATTGACCTGGGTAAGTTTTCCAGGTCACTGGTTTTTCCACGCAGTTGGTAAGAGAACTGGTGAATTTATTTGTGTGTAGCGGAAGCTATCTTTCTTTTTAGGTATAATGTTCTCGGAATAGGTCGAGGGATGTTTTTCGTAAAGTACCTTCAAGTGCTATTATTATCTTATCATACACAGTTTCTTTTTACATTCCCGTATTCCCCATTTTCTATTGATCGTGAAGAGTTAAAATTAAACGTAATAACTTATTGTCATGACACTTACTACATCTTATAGAATTCGGGACTCCACGCAAAATTCTTTTTACCATTCACTGACGTTTCGGACACGTTGAAGCGCCTGTGGTCGCGGTTGAACTGGACACTTCTATCCAAAAGAGTGGAATACTCATCTTATTATTTTTTTAACTGCACATTTGGACGATTCTGATACATTATAATAATATCAATAAATTATTATGGACAACAGGAGTATACAAATATGGACAAAGCTGCAAGGCACATTGACGATACCACACCTACCGAAACATTGTTAAGTCTTCATAGTATAAAGGGACACAGCTGTTTAGCGCTGATATCTTTTTTACAAGTGCAAATCCTTATAAGTGGATAAGGATGCCTAAGTTAATATAAAAAGGTCACCATAAATTAGTAATATTATATCTGTGAAAATTATAAAAATCATTTGAGTCGTAAACTTTGTTGGCTCACATCCAAACCCTAATAATGGAGTTTCCTACAAAAATTTGTCGTGGTCTACTCCACAATAATAAGTGCACTTGGACTCAAAAATCATATACTCTATGTAATGAAATAGCTAAGGAGCCACTTGACGTAAGTAAACCTAGCTCACGGCCCATTAATAGAAAAGTGTAAAATAAAACTTGGTTTTGTGAACCTATTCGACCGGAAGGTTAAAAACTTTGTACCACAACGAGTGAAGATAGTCAATGTCTTAAATGATTTTAACGCTGTCGTCAAATTTTAATTCAAGGAAAACCAAATTATCATTATACTTGTCATGATTAAAATATACACAAATACTGTCCTCATTCAAAAATCTTTAGGAATCGTAGTCTTAAAATTTCGCTTTAGTACACGTTTATGTATATCTTGAAATAACGTTTATAGATTTAAATACTATTGATAAAATAATAGTATCCGTAACCTTAATGTCAGAAATATCGCGAATATTCCAGATAAGCGGCATTTTCATCACACTAAAGCCATCTAGAATATCCAAATATTTAGAAAGCAAACAATATAAAGGGAGTATTAAGATGCGTCGCCCCAGTATTAAGGATGGTCGTTAAATTTTCAATCTGCAGCGAGTGGATAGCTAATGACAGCAAGAGTCATTACACGGCGCTTTCTATCCGCCCCGTCTAGTCTATGTAATCAAAAAAAAGTTGGATGTTGGGAAAATATGAAAGCTATCAATACCTTGAAGCTAGGTTTAAGTGAGGCTGTGTGTTAGTTGGCTAGTCGAAGTAAAAATTATTTTATTCCGTTCAATTTATTAGTGTAGATATTTTTTAATTTTATTGAAATAAAGATTATCATCGTTTCTCTGTCGAACCAAACTACATAAGTCACTAAACATGGAACGCTATGCCAGAACATATATTATGGTTTCCCCCAATTACTACCCTGGGTTTTTAAAGCGTAACGTGAAAAGGCATAGCAGTGGTCCGTTAACTTGTCGGTATCCACTGTCAATAGTCTTGAGAAGTATGAGACTGGTCCTCAATTTCCTAGATGTCGTCATGACTCTCCATCAAGCTGGAGCGGAGGAGTAAGTTAACGAGCTAAACATTTTAAAAAAATACGGAACAGCAAAGTGATAATTATTTCTCTAAGTTGTTTGCCTGAATTCCATATGGCATTCCTTTGTCCACTAAATCCATTACAAAGATCTATAATGGATCTTTGTGGACATATCATGTCCTCTTTAATACCTAAGTATTTTTTATGAAAAATGCTTTGAGTGTCGACTTACGCTTACCCTATTATGTACAACGTTTCTCAACCCATTATAAATCTTATCCCTAATATAAATAGCTCCTACTAAAGTATCACGGCAATTATATTAATACTAAGCTTACAAATGTACAAAAAAAAAGTACAACAACAACTTGAAGATGAACAATTTTGCGCTTTTGAAAAATGTTAACGATCGAAGTTTCAGCATCTGATGCTGGCACCACGTAAAACTTCCTATATTAATCTTTATCTCGCAACGATTCAGTTGAGAAGTAGTTGAGGTATAACCAATTTGTCCACCGCTATCATGATACTTCGAGAAAACTCCGAACTATGAACATTTTTCGAACTATGACCTTAGATGCTACTATGATGTGATTTTAATTGAATTTTTAAGTAACTACGCTTGAGACGTTTTCAACTTTATGCATCTGTCAAAAAATCATATCCATTTTTAGGGTTCCGTACCCAAAGGGTAAAGAACGGGACCCTATTCATGGGACTGCGCTGTCCGTCTGTCTATCTGTCTGTCTGTCCGTCAGGGGGCTGTATCTCATGAACGGTGATAGCTAGAGAATTGAAATTTTCACAGATTATGTGTTTTTGTTGCCGCTATAACAACAAATACTGAAAACAAAAACATAATAATATTTAAGGGGGGCTTCCATACAACAAACGTGTTTTTTAGCGACTTTGTCTTATATATTCGGTAATAAGGTATCCTTCACAATTTAAATACGTTAGTTAATTTGAACATTTCATCAAGATCATTCATTCCCTTTACACCATGCAAATTAAATGAATACTTTAGGAGGTATAGCACAATCAAATGTTGCTCAATGAAATTAATTTCGTGTCGATGTCGCCATGATTGAACATTATACGGGTCACATACTAACTTATTTTTCGACTTTCATCGTAAATATTTGTTCTTAAAAAAGTGAACAACGCTTTCAGCAGATTACTTTAGGTAGATGTAATATTTCAAAGATAGCTATTTCATAGGAAATAGTAAACAAATAGTCCATATTTTCGATTTTTCCCCAGTATAAACAATTTACGTACAAACACACAATTTATGCTGTAGACGTAGATATCGTGTTTATAATGTCATCAATATTCTGAAAAAGAAATTAAACATAGAGTTCACAAACTCTTTTTTGAAATATATACTGTACCTACCGTAGAGGATCTATACAAGGATAGTTAACACTATAGAGCAACACGACCTGTCTAAAGACGCGCGTTGTATAACACTAGAGCAACGCGAACTGTCTAAAGACGCGCGTTGTATAACACTATAGAGCAACGCGAACTGTCTCAAGACGCGCGTTGTATAGCACTTTAGAGCAACGCGAACTGTTTAAGGCGCGCGTTGCTATGTGTTAATAGGTAATGAGGGCAACCAGTAGACGCTTGAAATACTCACAGAATATCGAGCATTGTATTTTCATAAAAAAATAATAATTGAAACTTACTGTGACATCCTTTCGAGAGCTTGTCTTGTTGAGAGAGAGGTCATCCATTAAGGATTTTCCATCTCGTTAAATAAAAAGAAAAAAGGGGGGCTCCCATGCAACAAATAGGTACGACTTTTTGTTGTTTTTTGGTACGGAACCCTCCGTGCGGGAGTCCGACTCGCACTTGGCCGGTTATTTCATTATATTTCACGTCTTGTAAATTGACTGTTAGGACTTAATAATGGTTTGTGTTTAAACGCCGCCCAAAAATGTACCTATTTTACTACCAATATAATTCGAAACATTTACCAAAATTTATAAATGGTCACCAAATTACGTTTCCTAAAAACTTAAGCAAAAAAACTAACTGTCGATCGTTGTCGACTGTTTAAACTGTCGAATTATTATTCGATAAGTAGTTGGTAGATTAAGTATAAATTTATCGAAATTACCTACAAAGTATAAATAATACCAATAGATTCTGGCGCTCGTCGGCCGCTGCCGCGGCACGGTAGCTTCGCTCGCTCGCCTTTGCGCTTTAATAGTCATAGTTCCAACCTAACCTAACCTTGATGCAAATTAGAACTGGAGTTTTTGATGTCAATTTATTAATCCGTTTTGGTGACCATTAATCCATTTTGGTGACCCCCTAAAATGTTTCCTTGAATAATCACATCAAACACAATTCATTGGGAGAGGGGGTGAAAGATGAAAAAGGTTTGTTAGTTCTAACTTCTCAACGCGTGGTCCGATTTTAAATATTATTTTAGTGTCTTAGATAGTAGACGTCTTTAAGTAGTACTTAAGAGCCTACCATACGCCAAATCGTCAAAAGACGATGGAAAATATACATTTTAGCGTGCAAGAAAGAGAGAGATGCGACCGGTTTTTGTGCGTTTTTAACGAAATAAATTAATTATAAAAAAACTATAACCAATATGAAAAAAGTGCTCTAGTGCAAATGAAGATTTGACTATTGTCTTTCTTATAAATATTTTATAATATAAAGATCAAGCTTAAAATTTCAAGAAATCGAGGTATTTTCTGCACCAAAATCTATCGAGAATTTTATCAGTAATCGTGTTCCTAGCCTAGTGTGCTTTTAGTTCATAACCTGAAGTTGTCTGTGTTAAAATTTTAATTCATTAGACCTCACGAGTCCTGAGATCTAGATCAAGGTAGTAGTCTATTTGGCGGCAGACGGACTCTTAAAGACGTCTACTATCTGAGACACTTATGCGGAACAATCCTTAGATTGTTCCGCATAAGTCTCAATGTTGTTTTGTAGTTTCGCTTAACCTAGAATTCAAGGATTCCTTTTATTGTATGGGCTATTCTAAAAAGGGCAGTTTCACCCGCCCTATGAGTCTGATGACGATAATTATTTCTCTTTTCATATACCTTGTGACGTAAACGAAGTTGCAAGGGTCTGCTAGTTTAGAAATATTTCAGTATATATGTTTATCAGATATCTAGATGCCATAACACAACCTTATAATAACTTAGTTTGAGCTAGATAGCGCTGGAAATAAAGGTGCAATTTTATTTATAAGTACCATTAACATCTATATTACGTCCTTTACTCAGTCATCAAAAGTTCTCTTTTGTACTGTTCAAAGCGAATGTTCGAAAAAGGGCATGGCATTGCAATCGTCCTTTAGCTAGGAATGCACATAATTTTGAGCTTCCCAATATCGCAAGATGTGAAAGACGTGGCACTATTTGACGGTAAGACTAATCGGACGGGGATACACTGAGTGAATAGGAAATACAACTTTCTACTCTTCACACAGATTTAAATGTAAATTTGACCATTGCCACACAAGCGTGTAATGTAAACAATGCAAATTAATAATTTTAGAACATTTTTATTTGTATTCGTGGGCTAAGTAGGTTTATTATTGAATTTTCATTGGTGAATATTTTTTATCCGTCTTCAAAAACAAAGAGTTTGAGTGAGTGTTTTTTATTGTTGTTCGCGCATAACATCGTCATCGACAGGTTCAATTTCAAAAATTTCTGGTTTTTAGATAGTATAAATTCCCAAGATGGTCCCATTACAAAGAAGTCAGGATCTGTTGACGGCATCCTGGAGAAATCAAAGAAAACTTTTGAAAATTGTAGAGGCAACAAGTGCATTTGTAAGTTTTTCATTAAGTGCTTTAAAGTACTACAATTTGATGAAGGTCTGAAGTCGATCTGATGTTGGCGACGGAAGACAGTCAAGAGAACTCCATGTGTATGGGCTTGATTAATATGTTTTGTCGAGAACTCTACACCTACAGCTAGATTTTTCAGTCTACCCGTCCCGTAATAATAATGAAATTAAAAAACCGACTAATAAATAAAACTAAAAACTGAAAAATAAAATTCACTTATTACAAAGTAATATATGTTTTGATTTATCAGATATTAGTAAATATCATATCATAGGCGGTGCCATTAATAACACCTAACTAAACCTATGAGTTTACTTGACACCGACTTAAATATGATATTTAATAATACCTGATAAATCAAAATACATATTACTTTGTGCTAAGTAAATTTTTATTTTCAGTTTTAGTTTGGAGTCGGTTTTTCCTTTTCTAGTTTTATCCACAATCCTTATTTATATTTATTTAATTATATAGTATATTACGTGGGATAAAAGCTCAGTGTCATACTACCATTACTCTATAACAGGACTGTTATTTTCAGTGCGATACCCTTAAGGGTGAGTGACCTATAAATGACCAATGTTCACGTAGATATATTCACCCTCATTTCTTTCTATGACATCATGAAGTGGATATGTAATTCAAGTAACTTCTGAAAAACATTGAAAGTGCATTCAACTTTCACAATTTGGAGATTTATAAAATCTTTTTTATTTGGAAAAGTTGCCGTTTGTTTTAATGTAATGAACTAAAAGAGAAGCAAAATAAAGACGATAGTGATATTTGACCTTAGTGTGCTATTTAGGCGAAAGTCATTTCAACACAAGTAATTTGAAATTACGTTTAAAATAACGGTTCAATTCTACGCAGGACATAATATTATCCCTACTGGTAATTAGTATTAGGATCATGAAATGAGCTTTATCCATACTAATATTATAAAGCTGAAGAGTTTGTTTGTTTGTTTGTTTGAACGCTAGGATCTCAGGAACTACTGGTTGGATTTCAAAAATTCTTTTACAGTTGGATAGTCCATTTATCGAGGATGGCTATAAGCTATATAACATCACGCTAAGTCGAATAGGAGCGGAGCAGCAATCAAGAATGTTTTGAAAACGGGGAATATTTTTTACCGTCTGAGAGCTTCCGAGGCGAACGCTGCGTAAATGGTTAAAGTTAGGTAAAAATTGCGTATTACAAAATTGATTCTCTTAAAAAGTTCTACAAAAAAGTATGCAACAGCATATGTCTATCTTTTAAGGTTCGCTCACAATAACCTAATTTGTCTATCTCTTAAGGTTCGCTCACGATTTAATGAAACTGAAGAGTTTGTTTGTGCTAGGATCTCAGAAACTACTGGTTGCATTTCAAAAATTATTTTACAGTTTAATAGTCCATTTATTGAATCTGGCTATGGCGATATAACATCACGGTAAGACGAATAAGAGCGGAGCAGCCATGAATAATGTTTCGAGAACGAGGATTATTTCTTTCTTTTGAGAGTTCCCATTGCGGACGCTGCATAAATAGTTAAAGTTACGTAAAAATTGTTTATTACAAAATTGTTTCTCTTAAAAAGTTATAAAAATATGTCCTGAACAGCATATGTCTATCTTTTAAGGTTCACTTACAATAACCCTCTAGGCCACGGACAGGGCTAACGACCTTGAGCATATTAGCGGGTCTCTATTTTGATGCAGCGTGTTGGCGCCATCGCACCTCTCTCTGCTTTACTTAGCAAACGGCGGCGTACGATTTGATTCGCCAACATAGAGTAGCGCAACTACAGAGACATCAGAGTTAAAGAACCACGGAAGAAAAATATAGAGGTAGTTGAAATCCCTTCCTCGTGTTAAAAATAAAATTATTAAATAAAACAACATAACGTTTATCTTACAATTTTAATTACAAAATACACTACAAAAATGTGATTCATATTCATTCACGCAAGTATTATGAGTGAAAGAAAGAAAGAAAGAAAATACATTTATTTATGATACGCACGTTTACAAACACTTACTAAACCAATAACATATGTACAACATAATTATAAAATAACAACTGTGCGCATCTTAAATGGGTCGCCATCTCAGCATAGATGCTGCGCATCCTCTGCCAATGACAATGACATAGGATGCGGAGCGCTGGTATTCTGATGGCGCCCGCGATGTCACGCCACGCACGAGTGCACAGAAACTAAATTGTTTAAAATTCCAAAGAATCTAATTAAAATATACAATCTAAAAACAAAAAACAAAAAACTAAAATAATGAAAAACAGAGAAAACACTACCATAAATACTGTGCTACTTCTAAGCAACATGACACACACTTGAAACCATTTACAAAACATATCACTGTAACATATTATTAATCATAGAAAAAATAATTCTACAACAAAACTACAACACATCGCTCTGGTTTCCGAACGTATTTAAAAGTAAAAAACAGAAGCGTCCTAAAAGTCAGGTTGACGTTGACAATTTGACGTACAAAACAAACACAAACACAAACATCCTACACGCGCGCTTATTTTCTGTTTTCTTTATTATCTTCATTCAATATATTTGTTTAACAGATGTACAGTACATACATATTACATTACAATAAACAAAGTTCAAAAAATTTACATTTATAAGTCTGTTATATATTTTAATTCAGCACTACTGTAACGTTGTGAAACAACGGGTGCAAATAGGGGTTCAACGTTAGGGGTTTTAAAATGAAAACTTAGATTAATAAATGAAAGCGCCATCTACCGAGTTAGTGTCGCAACGACGGAAGCTATAGGCAGTGATACGGTCTTGATGATTGAGTAGTTTCGAGCGGTGCCACTAGAGGCGCTATTTCATTGATATATAAGGCATTGCGTCAATGCAGGAGGACCGCCAGATTAATATTTAAAATAGATCACGAACGTATCAGTGTAATTGGAAATTGTGAGAATCACATCAGTTTAAAAATAATCGTTTATATCATCGCAAATATCCTCGTAAATATTTGTCAAGGATAAGGAGCAAATAGCTATAAATAGAAGACCCCATCATTGGGTGAGTTAAATTAATTATTATGATTCTAGATTTTAAAATAGTGAAAATTAACGGCTGTTGGTCGACCCTGTTATGGGAGGGTAGATTACAGGGGTGTGAAAAAAAAGGTCTCTGTAAACTTAGGATAGAACCAACCATTGTAAGGCAACCGACTCCCAAATGGTTTAACAGTGGTCGGCTGTCTTAGCAATGGGCGGGAAAAAGGGTTCCAGCTAACCCGTCATATGGAACATTCCAGGGTCCACCCTACGGGTTCAAGAAGTCCACCCTTCAGGTTCCACGAAGGAACATTCACCCTACGGGTCCAAGAAACCGTCTACCCTACGGGTTGGTAAAATCCACCCTTCGAGTTCTACGAGCGAACATCCGCCCTGCGGGTTGGGAATACCGTGCCGGCCGAAATTGTGGAAGACACGGCTACCTGGCGGACTGCATCGACATCCTGGAGCCACAAGATAAGTCGAACCCTGCGAAGGCCTTCGGAAACCGTACTTGCTGCCCGAAGTTGCCACACCCACGACCCCCAAGTGCTCAATTCTAATAAACTACTAATTATTTACATTTTAAATTCAATCTTTTCATTTCTCTCTCTCTTCCTGAAAGCCATCAGCGTTTCAGTGGCGCCCAACGTGGGGCCCGTTAGCGGGGTAGTTTCCCTCCAAATTATCATAACTACCCAGGAATTTGGCTCTCCTGACCTCTGCTGCCAACTTGTTCTGTCCGGCTTATTTTGTGTGTTTTTTATTAATTTTAGACAGATTTCGGCAAACTCAAGAACAAGGCAAAATTTGAATTTTTCTCAACGTAAATTGTAATTTTTCCAAATTTTAACGGTCCCCAATTTATTTTTCACACCCTCAGATATTAATTTTATGGTGGAAAAATTTTAAGTAAATTTCAAGTAAAAGTTTTTTTGTTTTGTTCCAATTTTAAATATTACTTTATTAAAGTCTGAAGTAAAACTTCACATTTGAAACGCTTACATTAATATTAGTAAGTGATTTGTATTGCCTATATTCATCGTAAAAAGTAGTCACAGGATATCACCACTACAATTTTTATTTTTGTACGGCGTCAAACCGCCTCAATTTGTGTATTATTTTGTTGTATTTCCCATAAGTGAATTTACAGCGAGACCAATAGCCGATAATCACACTTCTGGGTAACAATCCCTATTGAAATTTCACGCTAGTAAAACGTTAGAACAAAGATTTTACGAATTTCACTTCACGTAAATTATAAAAGATTCATAATTGATTCACTTTTCGAATTACGTCGAATTCTGATACACTGAAATACAACTGTAAGAAAAAACATTCCAAACGTAGATTACGCAGCGAAAACATTCTTGCCAAAAAACAATAGTAAACTATTAACTTTGATTCGGGTTCTAAATAAACAACGGCAGATGTTGCTTTCATAACGTTTACGAGTAAGTTGATTTACTAGCTCGATATTAGAAGAATTTTTTTTTTCCATATAAACTGTGGGTGGAAGTGAATAAAATACACTCCGGACACCAACAGTCTGATACAGAATATTTCCAGAATCGTCCAAGTACGAATCGGTTTTCAACCAATTCGAAATATTCAAGGGTTCCGTAGTGGTAAGGAACAATCTACATAAAAAAGTTAGTTACTACGATACAGATTATTTCCAGAACCAAGTGCGAATCGTTTTAACACAGTTCGAAATATTTAAGGGTTCCGTAGTAGTAAACAACTATTTAAAAAAAAAATAGTTGGTACGAGTCAATATACAATTAACTCTTACCACGTTCGTGAAAATAGTTACATTTCAATAAAAATAATAGCAGCGTAGAAAATTGCATTATTCGTGCAAAACTGAAAAACATTTAGTAAATTTCGTCAACCCATCATCACACACTTCACTTTCATTACTCACTGCGTCGGATTAGATTACACTAAACACACAGACAGACAGACAGACAATTAATTTCTAGAAGGGTCCAATCTTGAGTGAAGGAACCCTAAAAGGTAATATTTCCAAACTTAAGTATTTCCTAAAGCAAATACTAAGTTTTATAAAGGTTCAAATTATAATTCGGTTCAACGAACCCTAAAAAGTAGAATTTATTTTCCGTTATTCGGCGGGTGGATCGAAAAATATTCACATTCCTTAACATTCAAGAAAGTAAACAGACAACGATAAGGGCCGTCGTTCACTACAACAGAATTCGTTGGCGAATATAGCGAACATTCGTTGTTTACATGAAATTAACTTTTCATATAAAATAAGTAGCAGATAAATACACTATACATTGGTAAATAATCATCATCACTAAAGATTCCCGGCAATAGTAATTGAAATAGTCAGTACAATGGCATTCAAATCAAATTTCACATCACTTCCAAAGGCGGAACTTGCATATGAAGTTAAGATCCGGGGAGAGGAACCTGGTTCAACGGTGGCAGCCCTCAGGCAACAAATTAAAAAATTAAAGTTAACCACGGACGAAGAGGACTTACAGGTCTCCCCTTTAGAATTGGAGGAAGACTTAGTAGGGTTGTATTCCTCGCTGGCCGTGTTGGAGAGGAACGTGGCGTCCCTTCAGGACAAGTACAAACTGTCATTATTGGCGAGCTCCAAAGCCTTATGTGCTCACATGGAGTCTAGGTTTGCTAGAATCATTCCCCCAGAGGAGTCTGATCTAAAAGAAAGATACGACGACTTTCATCTCACTTTCAAAACTACATACAAGAGATTGAAAGCCATATCCGAAAGTTATTCGCATGCATCAAACACCAGCGAATTTGATGATGCGGACGAGAGCATTGCTGCCCCTACCAATGAGGCGCAGGAGGCAGACACCCTCGCGGACATTAAAGAGAAAGCAAATAGTAACAACCGGAAAGAGAGTCACTTTTCAGGCTTTCCCGTAAAATATGAGCGATGCTCTCTTACGGAACTTTCCAAATTTAGATACGACGGTAATTCGCAGGTACACTCATTCATTGAACGGGTGGAAGACTTTAAACAAGCCAGAGAAATCGACGACAAGAGATTGTTAACAGCAGCCTCTGAATTATTCACCGGCAACGCTAGGCATTGGTACCGCAGTAATCGCGATAAATTTGCGTGTTGGCAAGATCTAACGAATGCGCTAATACAGGATTTCGGAGTCAGTAACTACGAAAACCGGCTATGGCAGGAGATTCGACAACGCACTCAAGGAAACGGGGAAGGCATAGTAGTGTACCTGGCCATTATGGATGGAATGTTTGCTCGACTAAGCAACAAGGTGTCTGAAACGGAAAAGTTACACATTGTCTTAAACAATATCAGACCCGTCTACGACACCATCCTAGCAACCAATGGAAATATAGTCTCATTGGAACATTTAAAGAACATATGCAGAAAACATGAAGACATGGTGGCACGCAGAGCGTTCTTTACAGAGCCTCCAACAGCATCTGAAGGGATGGTAGCAGCGGAATTCGCATTCACAAGCAGGAAGACTGCGAACAAGACCTCTACATCTACAGGGCAAAGTTACAACAACTTTAACAGAAACGGCCGTAACTTCCCAAACAGCAGAATGGCGAACAATACCTACGGGACCAGTAACGCTTACAGCACAGGTTACAGCCGCGACAGTCGTAACTTCAGATCGCAAAACACTGTGGCGGCGACAACATCGGACGACACACGGCCATGTTCAAAGTGCGGGTCCAGATACCACTCGACTATGGCATGTCGAAATAGTAAGGAGCCATATTGTTACAAATGTGGAAGAAAAGGAGTAAGGGTTACAGAATGCACATCGTGTAATGTACAACCAGATCAAGCACACAGATACACATACCACAACAAAAACTTCACTCATAACTTCAATAAGTCAGCCACTCAAGGTCGCCGCAATAATTCGGAAAACTAAGAGGGAGATATGGAAGTCTGAATCAGCAAGACGGGGTCGCTGAGAAAGCCCTTCAAAATCAAGAAAACGAACTTACAGTTCAGAAGGAATCTTCTATACTCTCCCCATTACCTACAAATGACCCCAGGCCTTACGCCAAAATAACAATCATGTCAAACCCACAGTTAGAAGCATATGGATTGCTGGACACAGGAGCCGCAATCACAATTTTAGGTAACAACTCGCACAGAGTGTTACAAAATTTAGGATATAAGATAGAGGAAAACATAAGTACAACGGTTACAACGGCCGGCGGACACACAACCGTTGTACAAGGGAAGATAAAATTACCCATCAAATTCGAAGACAGAACTCACATAATTACGGCGTATATAGTGCCTAACATAACCACAAACCTAATTTTAGGTATAGATTTCTGGCTCAGATTTAACCTATGTCCCAAATACTTCGGACATATACCCATATTAGTGGACGATGACCCTAAATTGTCATTAATATCCGAAGAGCAAAACAAACTGTATGACTGGCGTAGTCTCACGAAACAACAACGCTTAATAGCAGAAAAAATGATATCCAGATGTGCCGAAATATCATATGAGAAAGTAGGGCTAGGCAGAACACATCTAATAGAACACACCATCGATACGGGAGACAGCAAGCCAATCAAACAACGAACCTATAGAATGTCCCCTGAAAAAACGCGAATAGTATCAGAACAAGTAGACGAGATGCTAAAGGCTGACGTCATCGAGCCTAGTCAGAGCCCTTGGTCAAGCCCCGTACTAATCGTCAATAAAAAAGACGGCAAGCCCCGTTTCTGCCTAGACAGTCGCAAGCTCAATGCAGTCACAAAAAAGGACGCATACAGCCTGCCATACATATCAGAGATATTAGACAACTTGAGAGAAGTGAAGTATCTAACAACACTGGATCTCTCCAAAGCTTTCTGGCAAATTCCTTTAGCAACAAAAGACCGGGAAAAAACAGCCTTCTTCATCCCAGGACGAGGAGCATACCATTACAAGGTTTTACCATTTGGACTAAGCAACTCAAGCAGCTCACAACAAAGACTAATGGACAATCTATTTGGGCCACAGTTTCAAAACAAGGTGTTCTGCTACATAGATGACATAGTGATAGCGTCATCTACATTCGAGGAACATGTGTCACTCATTTCAAGAGTTCAACAAATATTAAAAAGGGCAAATCTAACCATCAATCTAGAAAAATCTAATTTCTTCAAGGACAGGCTAAAGTTCCTGGGGTACATTGTGGATGGTCTGGGTCTCAGAACAGATCCGAAGAAAGTCAACTCAATCCTGAAATTCCCGGTACCAACAACAAAGAAGGACGTTAAGAGGTTCTTAGGCACTGCGTCATGGTACAGACGGTTTATACCCAACTTCAGTACGATTGCTGCACCTCTTAACAAACTCACTACAACAAAGAAAGGAGCCCCGGCTTTTCATTGGAACACAGAGGCGGAAAGGGCGTTCATGGAATTAAAAGCACACTTAATAAAAAGCCCGGTACTCAAATGTCCAAAATACGACGAACCATTTCAGGTACATACAGACGCAAGCAACTTTGGCATTGGTGCCATGTTAACACAACTACACGAGGGAGTAGAACACCCAATAGCATATATGAGTCGGTCACTGAGCGGGCCGGAAAAGAATTATAGTGTAACAGAACGAGAATGCTTGGCGGTGATAGCCGCATTAGAACATTGGAGATGCTACCTAGACAATGGTCACAAATTCACGGTGTATACTGACCATTCGGCACTAAAATGGTTTATATCATTGAACAATCCAACCGGCCGGTTAGCTCGTTGGGGCATACGGCTTAGCTGCTTCAACTTCGAGTTAAAGCACAGGAAGGGCAAAGACAACATAATACCAGACGCATTGTCACGAGCTGTACCAGTATCTACCATTTCCACGAAACAATGCAAAGTCACCGACAGCAAGGACGAATGGTTCATGAAAATATGCAACGGCGTGACTAGCTTACCGCAGGCATACCCCAACTTCAAAATAGAGAACGACGTACTATACAGACGAACTGACATAAAGGACTTTGTAAACAATGAGTTCGAGTGGAAAACGGTAGTACCACCCGAAGCGAGAAACGCAGTATTTCGAGAAAACCATGACTCACCTACAGCCGGACACTTCGGTATTTTTAAAACATACCATAGAATAAAGTTACGGTATTACTGGCCGGGGTTATATAAGGACACGGTAAGCTATGTGTCATCTTGTGAAAAGTGCAAAGCACACAAACATGACACTCAAGCATCCATCGGTAAAATGGGCCGTCCCAAACAGTGCTCTCGCCCGTTTCAGACAATTTCGACTGATCTAGTAGGACCCTTACCGGTCTCTAAAAAACAACACGTATACATTCTCGTCGTCACGTGTTGTTTCTCTAAATATTGTTTAATCTTCCCACTACGCAGAGCTACCGCAGAACCAATAGCCAAAATACTAGAGGACAATGTTTTCATGGTGCACGGCATACCACAAACGGTATTAATGGATAACGGTGTCCAATTCATAAGCAAAGACTTGAACACATTATTTACAAAATATAAAATTCCCAACATCAACTTCACACCTAAATACACACCCCAAGTAAATACCGTAGAACGGTACAACAAAACTATAATGACAGCCATATCAATTTTTACCAATAATGACCATCGATCATGGGACATACATATCCCAAAAATCCAATTTGCGATCAACAACTCGATCAACGCGTCCACCGGTTACACACCAGCATATTTGGTTCATGGTAGGGAATTGGTAACATGCGGGTCACATTACTTACAAAATGATGACCCAAGTGAACTTAACCTATTGCCTAGAAACATATACGCGGAGAACCTAGGATATCTCGCAGAGGTGTTCAACACAGTACAAGAGAACCTCTGGCGTAGCCATCTAAAGTACGCACACCATTACAACACGAGACACCGACACGCACAATTCGAAGTAGGCGACATAGTGTGGAAAAAATGCTATTTCCAAAGTGATAAAGACGCATACTTTTCTAAAAAACTGGCCCCCAAATTTATCAAATGTAGGGTCAAGGAAAAGTTATCAAATTTGGTCTATATCCTGGAAGATATGACAGGAACGAACCTAGGAAGTTGGCACGTCAAAGACATAAAACAACATTCGGTATCGTCCATTGCATCGGTGAGACGAATAACATAAACATTCCACAACTATGCGTGTACGAATGCAGATAACGGTAAAGGCCGTAACACACTGCGCTAAGATGGGTATGCGAATAGTTTATGGAGTACATCAGTACAGTTACACAATAGTGTTTTTGATAATTATTTTTTGGGAAAATATAAGGGTGTTAGCACACCGTCATATAATTTTAGTACTTAGGTGGCACATATAGGTACCACATTTCGTGTCATGTTACACGCATACATATGATCATACGGAAGTTTCACAACTACAATTACATAATAATTAAGTAGTATATGGTCATTACATATTCATCACATTTATCTTCACACACAATTCCAAACACCTAATAAGCAGTTTTTTTTTTTTTGTTTGTTTACATAGTGACACTTGCATTTCATGGTGAGTGACTCCCAAAGGCGGAAGTAGGAGTCAAACTGGTTACAAAGGTCCTAAGTTTTGTTCCCGACCAAAGCTGACGGGTTATCATATGGCATGGAATGTAGTGTGACACTGGCCTTAGATGCAACGATGAATAACACGTTTGCATCAACATGATTACGTCAACATTAGACGCGCAAGCAAAACAAAACTTACACAAGGGAGATTTCATACGTACATACATACATATCATTTATTTAAACACGCAGATACATTTTACACTGACATGGTGGCAAACAAGGGCACCATATTTTTAGATATTTGGCATAATGGCCAAAGATCATTTATCTTAGTTATTTATTAGGGTTGACATAATAGTCATAGTCAACATTCTTCTGCTAAGATTGCGAATAAGCACTTAGCTTTTGTTATTGCTACTAAGATTGCAAATAAGCACTTAGTTTTTTTATATTATTTTGTTAAAGGGCTAAATAGCCTAGCAATTAGATAGGGACACTACACATTACACACGACTTTCAAGTAACTACACATGACAAAGTGACAAACACATGCCGTGTTCGTCATGGAGACATAGGGGTTAATTAGCATCACGGAGGATTCTGCAAGTAAATTATTTTCTATCACTTTTCTGTTTCTTGGTATAGTTGGGAGTTTTCTGTTAGTTGGAAGCATGAGTCTATCCCTAACAGAGTTCGTCGTTTACTGTTAGTTGGCAGCATGGTCTTGCCCTAACAGAATTATGTTGTAGGTTACTGTTACGAGGAAGCATGAAGCTTACCCGAACAGATTTATGGTGTAGGCTTAGTACTGTTACGAGGAAGCATGAGTCTTACCCGAACAGATATATGGTACTGTTATTTGGCAGCATTTGTCTTGCCCTAACAGTATTAGGTGTAAGTCACCTTTATGTTATGTTCATTTTCGTCATATGGCTACTCCTACCACTCGGAAGCTAGAGGCTTGCCCTGGGGGATAGTCCATCCTATGAGTCGGAAGTGTTACACTAGCCCTGGTAGGATGTTCTTCTCTGGGACGGTTGTATAAATCCCAGCCTTCAGTAAAAAGCCTTATTATACACACCCCACTTTCAGGCGGTGCGTATTACCTGAACCTTCAACCCAAAGCCTCAAATACGTCTTTTCTCTTTCTGTCCCATAAGATCCTTCAGAATCACCTAAATACATCCTGCGAGTTGGTTTCATTAAAGTTAAGGCCGACTCTTCGCTACACCCAGCATCACCTCATTCACACAACACACTAACATACACACACACATAGACGAGTAGTAGGTATTATATTAGGGGCGTTCGAGGACGAACGCAGCGTTTGACGCGTTAGGGTACGTCAAACGCTCACTGGGGAGGGGGAGTATGTAACGTTGTGAAACAACGGGTGCAAATAGGGGTTCAACGTTAGGGGTTTTAAAATGAAAACTTAGATTAATAAATGAAAGCGCCATCTACCGAGTTAGTGTCGCAACGACGGAAGCTATAGGCAGTGATACGGTCTTGATGATTGAGTAGTTTCGAGCGGTGCCACTAGAGGCGCTATTTCATTGATATATAAGGCATTGCGTCAATGCAGGAGGACCGCCAGATTAATATTTAAAATAGATCACGAACGTATCAGTGTAATTGGAAATTGTGAGAATCACATCAGTTTAAAAATAATCGTTTATATCATCGCAAATATCCTCGTAAATATTTGTCAAGGATAAGGAGCAAATAGCTATAAATAGAAGACCCCATCATTGGGTGAGTTAAATTAATTATTATGATTCTAGATTTTAAAATAGTGAAAATTAACGGCTGTTGGTCGACCCTGTTATGGGAGGGTAGATTACAGGGGTGTGAAAAAAAAGGTCTCTGTAAACTTAGGATAGAACCAACCATTGTAAGGCAACCGACTCCCAAATGGTTTAACAGTGGTCGGCTGTCTTAGCAATGGGCGGGAAAAAGGGTTCCAGCTAACCCGTCATATGGAACATTCCAGGGTCCACCCTACGGGTTCAAGAAGTCCACCCTTCAGGTTCCACGAAGGAACATTCACCCTACGGGTCCAAGAAACCGTCTACCCTACGGGTTGGTAAAATCCACCCTTCGAGTTCTACGAGCGAACATCCGCCCTGCGGGTTGGGAATACCGTGCCGGCCGAAATTGTGGAAGACACGGCTACCTGGCGGACTGCATCGACATCCTGGAGCCACAAGATAAGTCGAACCCTGCGAAGGCCTTCGGAAACCGTACTTGCTGCCCGAAGTTGCCACACCCACGACCCCCAAGTGCTCAATTCTAATAAACTACTAATTATTTACATTTTAAATTCAATCTTTTCATTTCTCTCTCTCTTCCTGAAAGCCATCAGCGTTTCACTACCTCAATGATATTTATAAATAATTATTACAGTCAATTATTCCTAAAAATGGTGTGGTGATAAGTTTGGGTTTTTATGCCTATGATATTGAATGAGCTCGGTTTCACCATAATTTCTACCACTGTTTTAAACTAAGCATAACAGGTAAGTGCTAATTACTTACTACTCTTTTGTATGTTCAAGAGATGTATCTTGAACCGCTTTTTAAAAGTTTTTACAGTTTTCAGGGCTCTAAGAGGAGGTGGCAAATTGTTCCATATACGGCTCGCTGCGTATCTAAATCCGCTTCTATACGCTGCTGTATGGTGACGAGGGACAAGCAACAGGTAAGATGCTCCTCTGGTCCTATATCTATTTGTGTCCCTCGACCAAGACAGCCTCTCATAAAGGTATTTCGGTCTATGTGTTACCACTACACCAAACAACAACGTAGCCAGGTGCAGCTCCTGTCGCTCTGACATTTTCAGAATGTTGCCTTTATTTAGGTAAGGTGTAACATGTGAACGTGGTGGAACAGTAAAACAGAAACGTGTACAGGCATTCTGTACCCGCTGTATGAGCCGCTCTGTTCTCTTGAGTAGACAGCCACTGTATACATTATCTGCGTAGTTAAGTCGGGATAAAATGTTGCCGTTTGTTTTAATGTAATGAACTAAAAGAGAAGCAAAATAAAGACGATAGTGATATTTGACCTTAGTGTGCTAATTAGGCGAAAGTCATTTCAACACAAGTAATTTGAAAGTACGTTTAAAATAACGGTTCAATTCTACGCAGGACATAATATTATCCCTACTGGTAATTAGTATTAGGATCATGAAATGAGCTTTATCCATACTAATATTATAAAGCTGAAGAGTTTGTTTGTTTGTTTGTTTGAACGCTAGGATCTCAGGAACTACTGGTTGGATTTCAAAAATTCTTTTACAGTTGGATAGTCCATTTATCGAGGATGGCTATAGGCTATATAACATCACGCTAAGTCGAATAGGAGCGGAGCAGCAATCAAGAATGTTTTGAAAACGGGGAATATTTTTTACCGTCTGAGAGCTTCCGAGGCGAACGCTGCGTAAATGGTTAAAGTTAGGTAAAATTGCGTATTACAAAATTGATTCTCTTAAAAAGTTCTACAAAAAAGTATGCGACAGCATATGTCTATCTTTTAAGGTTCGCTCACAATAACCTAATTTGTCTATCTCTTAAGGTTCGCTCACGATATAATGAAACTGAAGAGTTTGTTTGTGCTAGGATCTCAGAAACTACTGGTTGCATTTCAAAAATGATATTTTAATTCAGCACTACCTCAATGATATTTATAAATAATTATTACAGTCAATTATTCCTAAAAATGGTGTGGTGATAAGTTTGGGTTTTTATGCCTATGATATTGAATGAGCTCGGTTTCACCATAATTTCTACCACTGTTTTAAACTAAGCATAACAGGTAAGTGCTAATTACTTACTACTCTTTTGTATGTTCAAGAGATGTATCTTGAACCGCTTTTTAAAAGTTTTTACAGTTTTCAGGGCTCTAAGAGGAGGTGGCAAATTGTTCCATATACGGCTCGCTGCGTATCTAAATCCGCTTCTATACGCTGCTGTATGGTGACGAGGGACAAGCAACAGGTAAGATGCTCCTCTGGTCCTATATCTATTTGTGTCCCTCGACCAAGACAGCCTCTCATAAAGGTATTTCGGTCTATGTGTTACCACTACACCAAACAACAACGTAGCCAGGTGCAGCTCCTGTCGCTCTGACATTTTCAGAATGTTGCCTTTATTTAGGTAAGGTGTAACATGTGAACGTGGTGGAACAGTAAAACAGAAACGTGTACAGGCATTCTGTACCCGCTGTATGAGCCGCTCTGTTCTCTTGAGTAGACAGCCACTGTATACATTATCTGCGTGGTTAAGTCGGGATAAAATTAACGACTCGCAGAGCAGCAACCTGATTTCTTCACTTATATATGGTCGTATCCTGTATAGTACTTTCAACCTAAAGAAGCAGTTACGAACAGCCTGTAGGACATGGCTCTCAAAGAGCAGCTTTTCATCAAAAACCACTCCAAGATTTTTGACTTCCGCTACTCTCTCTATGGTACATCCACCTATACGTACATCCATTTGCTGATGACTCACAGTCTCAATCATCTGCCTTGTGCCCAAGAAGATGAATTTTGATTTATCTGGGTTCAAAGCCAGACAGTTCCTATGTGCCCAGTTTGCTATGTTATTCAGGTCTTTATTTAATTTACTTACAGAGTCCACACACTCAGATGGAACCACAGACAGATGTAGCTGCAAGTCATCTGCATACAGATGAAAAGCACAAGTTTCAATGACCTCAGTTATGTCAGCAGTGTACAATTGTTCATATTCATTAACTTTAACACCACACAACTTTTTGAACTCTTAAGTTATTATAAAAATCGGATAAGAGTGGTCCTCCACTCGCTTGAAATTTAGTTTCAGTTCCCGCTAATCGTGGGTACTTATTCTCAAATTAAAAAGTAGCTTATGTTAGAGCTAATTCGGAAAAGCAATATTAGTATGCTAATTAAATCACAAATTTATTATGAAAAAAGTATCGATTTCTAGCAGCACTAAACAAAATTGTCGGGAGATGATGATGATGGTGCCTAAAATGTATTTTTATATTATGATATATAGGACGGAAATAACCTATTGCTTTGACTGCACATAGCGCTACGTCATTTACCGCCTACCATTTATTATGAGTGGCGCTCGTGGCCCCGCGGACTCAGTGTTCTGTAAACGATCACTGCAGTAAGCAACTTTCACTATGGCCGGTACTTGGATGGGTGGCAATTCATGTGACCACTTCTCCGACTTCTTGACCGTCTCCTGAGCCCATTAGATTATTTACTTGACACCGACTTAAATATGATATTTAATAATACCTGATAAATCAAAATACATATTACTTTGTGCTAAGTAAATTTTTATTTTCAGTTTTTGTTTTGAGTCGGTTTTTCCTTTTCTAGTTTTATCCACAATCCTTATTTATATTTATTTAATTATATAGTATATTACGTGAGATAAAAACTCAGTGTCATACTACCTTTACTCTATAACAGGACTGTTATTTTCAGTGCGATACCCTTAAGGGTGAGTGACCTATAAATGACCAATGTTCACGTAGATATATTCACCCTCATTTCTTTCTATGACATCATGAAGTGGATATGTAATTCAAGTAACTTCTGAAAAACATTGAAAGTGCATTCAACTTTCACAATTTGGAGATTTATAAAATCTTTTTTATTTGGAAAAGTTGCCGTTTGTTTTAATGTAATGAACTAAAAGAGAAGCAAAATAAAGACGATAGTGATATTTGACCTTAGTGTGCTATTTAGGCGAAAGTCATTTCAACACAAGTAATTTGAAAGTACGTTTAAAATAACGGTTCAATTCTACGCAGGACATAATATTATCCCTACTGGTAATTAGTATTAGGATCATGAAATGAGCTTTATCCATACTAATATTATAAAGCTGAAGAGTTTGTTTGTTTGTTTGTTTGAACGCTAGGATCTCAGGAACTACTGGTTGGATTTCAAAAATTCTTTTACAGTTTGATAGTCCATTTATCGAGGATGGCTATAGGCTATATAACATCACGCTAAGTCGAATAGGAGCGGAGCAGCAATCAAGAATGTTTTGAAAACGGGGAATATTTTTTACCGTCTGAGAGCTTCCGAGGCGAATGCTGCGTAAATGGTTAAAGTTAGGTAAAAATTGCGTATTACAAAATTGATTCTCTTAAAAAGTTCTACAAAAAAGTATGCGACAGCATATGTCTATCTTTTAAGGTTCGCTCACAATAACCTAATTTGTCTATCTCTTAAGGTTCGCTCACGATATAATGAAACTGAAGAGTTTGTTTGTGCTAGGATCTCAGAAACTACTGGTTGCATTTCAAAAATTATTTTACAGTTTAATAGTCCATTTATTGAATCTGGCTATGGCGATATAACATCACGGTAAGACGAATAAGAGCGGAGCAGCCATGAATAATGTTTCGAGAACGAGGATTATTTCTTTCTTTTGAGAGTTCCCATTGCGGACGCTGCATAAATAGTTAAAGTTACGTAAAAATTGTTTATTACAAAATTGTTTCTCTTAAAAAGTTATAAAAATATGTCCTGAACAGCATATGTCTATCTTTTAAGGTTCACTTACAATAACCCTCTAGGCCACGGACAGGGCTAACGACCTTGAGCATATTAGCGGGTCTCTATTTTGATGCAGCGTGTTGGCGCCATCGCACCTCTCTCTGCTTTACTTAGCAAACGGCGGCGTACGATTTGATTCGCCAACATAGAGTAGCGCAACTACAGAGACATCAGAGTTAAAGAACCACGGAAGAAAAATATAGAGGTAGTTGAAATCCCTTCCTCGTGTTAAAAATAAAATTATTAAATAAAACAACATAACGTTTATCTTACAATTTTAATTACAAAATACACTACAAAAATGTGATTCATATTCATTCTGTAAAAATTTGATGTGACGAATTCGCAAGTATTATGAGTGTTCATATTCATTAACTTTAACACCACACAACTTTTTGAACTCTTAAGTTATTATAAAAATCGGATAAGAGTGGTCCTCCACTCGCTTGAAATTTAGTTTCAGTTCCCGCTAATCGTGGGTACTTATTCTCAAATTAAAAAGTAGCTTATGTTAGAGCTAATTCGGAAAAGCAATATTAGTATGCTAATTAAATCACAAATTTATTATGAAAAAAATATCGATTTCTAGCAGCACTAAACAAAATTGTCGGGAGATGATGATGATGGTGCCTAAAATGTATTTTTATAATAAGATATATAGGACGGAAATAACCTATTGCTTTGACTGCACATAGCGCTACGTCATTTAGCGCCTACCATTTATTATGAGTGGCGCTCGTGGCCCCGCGGACTCAGTGTTCTGTAAACGATCACTGCAGTAAGCAACTTTCACTATGGCCGGTACTTGGATGGGTGGCAATTCATGTGACCACTTCTCCGACTTCTTGACCGTCTCCTGAGCCCATTAGATTATCATTGCTATGCCTAAGTACTTACATATTTTTTAAGTGTGATATGTTAAAGAATAAGGCTGGATTTATGCAATAAATTTTTATTCTATTTTATTTTTTATTTATAAGTTTAGTACACACAAACAGGAAACTATAACAAGAAACATTGTACAAGGCACTACTTATTTCTACAGAAATCTCTTCCAGTAGGCCTGAGAGAGGAGATGTAAAGGGGAATAAAGTAAATAGGTGTGTGCAGGTTAATAAACATACATAAAGATAATAACATAAAACTTAAATACATACATACAATTAAATATTATGTACATACATACACTATTTAAGTGTAATTAGATTAATTACATACAAACTTAATGATTATTTATAACTAAGAAAAGAGAAAATAAAAAATTGTTACGGTAAAGAGGAAAAGTAATGTTCTTTTACTTTCTTTTTGAAGAGCGAAATAGTTTGGCAAGATTGTATCTTTGGTGGAAGAGAGTTCCACAATCTTACCGCATGAACAGTGAAGGAGTAAGAGTAGAAATTAGTTTTGTGTTCATTATTTATTTTATTTAAGTACTATATTATGTTTAATAATAATTCTAATATAAGTATTGTCTATCAGTTGTCTAGATCCCATAGCACAAGCTTACATTTGCTTAAGTTATGTGAGAATGTCCAAAACTGTTTTTTTTATAAAGATTACTACCTACAACATAAGCATAACTTCCGCAACGACCCATTTTCTTTTTAGTAATTTAAATTAAACAATGCATAAAATAAGTTGAAATGCATTGTATTAACTCAAGCTCTGTTACACGCATTCCTCTGTACATGAATGAAAATATAAAATATTACGAAAATATTTAGCAGACCAAAGTTGACGCAAAGCGACACACGTCCGTCTAGCAACACGACTCCCCCCGCACTAGATTTTCAGGCGAGCGCGGGGATGCAAGCAATGTGATGTGTTCTTTGAATACATTATTAGTTATAATTAGTTAAAAGTTATACTTATTCAAAATTGAAGAAAACCATTTTAGAGGTCTATGTTTTCTTTAGTCTTTGATATAAATTTTATTATCATTCATTAAAAACTAGACGTCATAAAACGACTTTATCTAAAATATTCAGGGCTATTTCAATGATGTTTTACTAATTGTTTATAACAAATACCAAACGCCGACATATTTTTACTAACATATCTTCCTCATCACACGCTGATGTATGGAAATTTCTCCGGTCGTTGGGAGATAAGAGAGATAAGAGATAAATTTATTTTCATGAGAAAAAAGATACAGTGTAACACAATACAAATCCTTAATGATAGGCATATATGTGACATAAACTGTGAATCTTAAAATAAGTACAATAATTATATGTTACAATTTATGAGAACCCTGCCTCTTAAACTAGGATGACCTGTATCATAAGAGGCAGTATCAGTGGCGACTATGTTTGCGAACCAAACGTTTAGGGTGGAGTGTTGCCTTTCTACTATTTAGAGATAGGGAAAATAAGTGGTTATGTGTGTGTGTGTGTGTGTGTGTGTGTGTGTGTGTGTGTGTGTGTGTGTGTGTGTATGTGCGTGTGTGTGTGTGTGTGTGTATGTGTGTGTGTGAGAGAGAGTGCATGTGTGTGCTGTGTCTGTTCCACGTTACATTATATTACGTTATACTTATCTGATGTTGAGTTGATTATTATGATATGAATGTTAACAAAGATTCTGTTCCTATGTAGTCCTGATTAAGGAGCCAGGACGTTAATTTTAATTTAATTTCGTTCTTGTTAAGATCTAATATGTTTATTTTTTTATGAATTTGTTTATATAAATGGGTGCTCAGTATGTAGAATTGGTGTTTTGCGAATGTGGTTCTGTGTCGGGTCATGGCCGGGTAGTTTGTACGTTTGGTAGGGTTCGAGGGAGCGACACTAGAATGCCTCCTAAGGATCGAGCGAAGGATATAAAGCTGACGAACCGTTAGTATCTTGCAGTCCAGGTATAGCTGGGTTGTTGGGTATCGGAATGGTTTTCGCGTCATAACTTTGAGGACTGCTCTCTGCGCTCTCTCAATTTTCAGAAAGTTCGTTTTTGTTGCTCCCCCCCACACTGGAATACAGTATCCTATTATTGATTGGCACAGGGAGCAAAATACCATCTTTAACGTGTCAAGGTCAGCCGATGCACGGAGTGCCTTGAAGATGTGTATAAGTCTCATTGCCCTAGTAGTGAGTAGGTTAAGATGTTTATTCCAACTCAAACTTGAATCAATTTGTATACCAAGGTACTTCACATCTTCATTTCTAGTTAGGGTCGGACATGTACAAGGAAATGAATTCTGAGAGCATATGTGAGCTACTATTGAGAAAGATGAAGGTAAGGTGTTTTGACGAAGAGCGAAGGGAACATAACTAGATTTTTTAAGATTTAACGTGAGAAGGTTATTATTAAGCCACGAGGTTATATTATTTAAAGTAATCTGTGAACTGGCCCTGGCGCGGTCCCATGAAGAACCATAAACTAGAATCGCAGTGTCGTCAGCATAGGCAAATATTATTGAATTTGTGAGTGGCATATTGCACAAATCATTTATATAGATTTGGAACAAAATAGGGCCAAGAATGCTTCCCTGTGGGACACCGTAACTTAAACTTTCTTCGTCACTGAGATATTGTTCAATTTTAACCCTTTGTATCCGATTCTGAAGGTAACTTTTAAAAATTTCAAAGGCAATGCCTCTTACACCAACTCGTTCCAGTTTTGAAAGGAGTAAGGTTACGGAGACTGTATCAAATGCCTTAGAAAGGTCCAAAAAGATACCAAGGCATTTCGTTTGTTTATCAAGATACCCAGCCACTGATTGTGCGAAGTTCATTACCGCATCTTCGGTGGATATTCCTCTACGAAAACCATATTGGTTATTGGAGATAATTCCATGTTGGTCTAAGAAACTCTCAAGACGGTTACTAAGAACTCTCTCAAACAACTTCGAGAGTTGACTCAGAACCGAAATTGGTCTGTAGTTGTCAAGACAGTTTTTATCACCACCTTTGTGTATTGGGTGGACTATTGCCTTTTTCAAAGCATCCGGAAATATGCCCTTTCTGAAGCATACATTTATTATATGGGTTAGAGGTGGTATCAAAGAGTCCCGGCAGTGTTTTAAAACTAAGGGTGTTATACCGTCCCATCCCACGGCCGAATCATCTCGTAGCTGGAGAATGAGTGACTCCACTTCTGGTTTATCTGCGTCCAGTAATACTAAAGAGTTACAGGGTGGGTGGTGGAGATTGTTTACGCCTGCACTGTTTGGGACGTCCCTACGGCTTGACGTGATGTGCAAACGTGAAAAAATGTTGTTGGCCAGGTCTTTACCCACATTGCTCAGTTTATAGCACACTTCATTGATGGATGCTCTGGGGTTGTCACGGATATTCAGGAGTTCAGAAGCACTAGACTTAGGAGGATTAGTATGTGTAATATCTTTAATAGTTTTCCACAGGGCTTTTGGGTTATTTTTCACTTTCTCGAGTTCACATTTTTCATAGGCAGTTTTAAGTTTACGAAGTAGCGAGTTGCAGAAGTTTCGATAGCGTGTTTATGTAATTTTTAGTACAATATTTTCGGGAGCATTTCTTGACTGTGTGTGTAATTTGTCTCTGTTTTTAATACATTTTAGGAGCCCACGTGTCATCCATGGTTTTATTAGTTTTTGTCGTCTAGTGATTGGAATCAATCTTGTATGCTTAGCTGTTACTGTTTGTATAGTATGGATAAATAAATCCATTAGTGTGTTAGGTTCATCTATGTTAAGTAGGTTTGTGAAGTCTATACTTTCTAATTCTAATTTTATTGCATCATAATTTACATGTTTAGAGAAGTGCTTTAGAGTTGTCTGTCCGATGTTAATGTTGGGAATAGTTAGTAAGATGGGTTTGTGGTCAGTAATATGTGATTCCAGAACTAGTGTGGATATGTTAGTATTTTTTGTTTTAACGAATATATGGTCAATGCATCTATCATCTCGAGTGGGAAAGGTGTGAGTTGGGAGGAGACCATGTGATATGTTTTGTGTTAAGTAATCGAATTTATGTTCGTCTTTGGTATTCTGCCGTATATCGATGTTTAAATCTCCAATCATGACAATATTTTGCCATGCGGAGAGATTGACATAAATGCGATTTAAGCTGTCTAAGAAAAGCTCAAAGTGTTCTTTTGAGTTGTAGCAGTGTGATCGATAGACGGAGACAATAGCCAACTTTTTGTTATTAGTGGTACAAACAAGACAATTGCCGCCCCCAAAGTTGGGTTCACTTACTGAGACCTGCAGTTCAGTTCTTGCGTAAATTACGATGCCGTCGTTTTGGTTGCAGTTTGTTTGCGTGCGATATGATTGGAACCCTTGTATAATTGGTAGGTTAATAACTACAGAGAGCCAGCATTCTGTCAAAACAATAAGATCAAAATTAATTTTTGTCGTATTAAGAAGTGTTTGTAATTGGTTAAAGTTTTGGTTTATACTGCGTATATTTAGATGGATGATAGTTGGATCGCCGGGAGCGGGTAGCAGTAATTTGTGGCAGTCGTCGGGATTACATAGAAATGAGTTGCCTATGTTTAGTGAATCAAGTTCACTACTTATATTATTAATTGTAGCCATTTATAACAGTAGACATGTCAAGAACTATTGCACAGGGTACGCGCGCTCTATAAGCTGGAGCACGCTTGGGAAGCAATTGTTCCCAAGAATGCACCAACCCAGCGCGCATGAGTGGCACAGTTAATGTGGAATTGAAGTAGGCAGAACAACTTGATCCCTTGTGACTTGTAAGTGGTAATGATATGAAAGAACAATAGTGGGTAGTGAAAATTTTGTATAATTTTAGATTAAGTGATTGTGGTATGTTTGGTAGAATTTGTTGGATGAATGTGTTTGTATATATTCTTTTAAACATTATTTTTAAATAAACTGTTTTAATCTTATTTGTAATGTTAGTTTCCTTACGCATTGAGAAAGTAAGATTGGTCATTCTAAAGTCAATATGTATATGCATAAGCGTGTATAACTTATGAATTATGTTTGTGGGCTTTGTGTACAAGTTATGGAGTGTAGTAATTGTTTTGTATAATTTAGGGAAGAGACGTCCTAAGAAATCCGTCAAAGTGTGTGTGTTTGTGTTACTTGTGGCGATATATTTATATGCAATAACAAAATTGATAACAGTTATTAGTAGCATTATATAAAAAAATAACAAATAAAGATCTGACAGTATATAAGTAAAACATGCAGGGAAACTGTAGCCCCTTAAGAGAGCTAGTCAGTTGTTACTGGACTTCGCGTCTTGAAGAGACTTTTCTGAGGTAATAAGGATTTGTTTTTCTCCCTCTATTTTTCGCAGAAAAATATTTCCATTCGAAACCCAGCAAAATTTGAAGCCATTTTTTCCTGCGAACTCCCGAGCTTGGTAAAAGAGCTGTTTTGTGGTGGGGGGCAGTTGCTCGTCAAAAAATATGGGTTTTTGTGTTCCTGAAAGGCCAATAAGTGTGGTGTTCAGTTTGTCGTCCTTGTTTTTGTCTTTGTTGAAAGTGCGTATCGCGGATAGGATGTTCATTTTCTTTTGGACTGAAGACAGCTCAGCTATAATTGGACGTGGGGTTGGGGTGGAGCTCGAGGCTTTTTGGGGCAGGCGATAGATATCTCGTATTTCTGTTTCAGAGAGTTGTACTCCCACGGTTTTACCAATCTCACACAACGTCTTGACAAGGCCCGAAGCAGATTCATTGTTTGGTTGAGGTATATTGCGGATTTCGATCCCAGATGATCTTGATGCAAGCTGTAGGTCCTGAAGTTTTTTTTCTAATCTTTCAATGTAATGCTTTTGCTCTTCTCGCTCTCTTCGCAAATCCTCCACCTCCTTTTTTATGTCTTCAAATTGATTATTAATAAAAGACATGGATTTTACCATTTCTTCATTCGATTTGCAAATTTCTGCATTTGTAGTTTGAATTTGTATGTTCTGTTTCTTTATTTCCGCGATATCCGAGACCAATTGTGTCATTACGGATGTCTGATTTGCTATCATCTTTGTTAAGGAAGCATCAGCCGATTGCTGTGGGGAGTCCTGTCGAGGGCGTTTATTTCTAGTTGTGTTGACAAAGTCACTCATCATAGTAGCAGAATTTATATCTGGTTCAGATTGCGTCTGAGACATGTTTTTATTAGAAGTTCTTGCCGCTTTAGGAGGAGTGCGCTATACATTTGCCATTTTGTTCTCAATGTTATAGAATAATAAACAACTTGAAACCAAATTGATACCTCAGAGATGATAGTGTCGTTCCGTAGCCGCTGCAATTGTACGCTACGTTCGTAGCTAGTCGTAGCACTGTGATGCGGTGACGTCAGACGGCTGTAGCAGATCTGAGACGGTAGACAGCACCGTTCGTACGTAGAAATATATTGCTTGTGGGCAACACCTTTCCTATATGTCACTTGACAACGTCAACCGCGCTGTCCAGATGTGGGTAAACAGGAAATCGAAAGTTGGTGATTTTATAGGTAGTTATTGATATATAACAGTACTGTGGTAGTTCTTCTGCACTTTTTCACTCGTTATTATTGTTTTTATCTTCAGATTTTAGTGTTTTTGTGTTCCACAGGTTCAGCTTCGGTGATTTCAGACACTTTAGCTATAAGGTAGGTAATATTTCACTCGTTTCGTATAAAAACACGGTCGCGACTTTTAAACACTCCACTCCGTCAAATGTCAAACAGCCAACGATCAATCGGAATTGGTAGGTCAAGGCAGATGGAGTTACCGGGTACACTTGAGTTGGATGTCATTAATCACCATTTCTCCACTTCTAATAAAATTGATGACCTAACCAAGAGTCTAACCGTTGACTTTGTGGCCAGGCTTGCCGAACCCGATTATGATCATTTTCTATTTTCTCCAGTCACGCCAGGTGAAATCCAAAAAGTTGTGATGTCCATAACATCAAAAGCAGTTGGTTGCGACAATATTAGTCGCCGGATGATCACAACTATTCTTGATCAACTCCTTCCTGCTATTTCCTATATCGTTAACTTTTCTCTTGATTCACGTCAATTTCCTAGCGCATGGCGTAAGGCCTACGTGTGTCCCCTCCCAAAAATTTCCCGACCTTCTTTGCCTAGTCACTTTCGCCCAATCTCCATCCTCCCTTTTCTGTCAAAGGTCCTAGAATCCTGTGTGCATAGTCAGCTGAGCAGATATGTGAGGCTCAATAACATCTTGAGCCCACTACAGTCAGGTTTCAGGTTGGGTCACAGTACAACAACAGCTCTTTTAAAAGTAACGGGTGATATTAGGGCGGGAATGGAGAGGGGTGAAGTGACTATACTGATCCTTGTAGATTTTTCTAACGCTTTTAATTGTGTTAATCACGATATCCTTTTGTCTATCCTTGCCCATCTGAAAATTTCACCTGACGAACTGGATTGGTTCTCATCTAATCTTCGGGGTCGTCAGCAGTCGGTTCGCATTGATGAGAAATCATCAAGTTGGTGCACACTAGATGCTGGTGTTCCCCAAGGCGGTATGGGGGTTGCTTGCGGGATGAATGATATACTTCCCCTGGACCCGTATAAGGCGGTTGCAGAGAACGTCGAACTGAATCGTCGCGCAGGAATACGTGTGTGGACGTAGTTAGATCCCTGAAAACAAAAGTCTTAGACGACGAGTGACGTGAAGCGGGTGTGGGACGTAAGCTGGCCATCGCCCTCTGTAATTGTGTAATAAATTCGTCGGTAATCTGCTGAGGAGACGTGCTGGCAACCAGGAATTCGCCTGGTAAGCGCAGTGCCTCTCCGTAGAGGATGTCAGCGGCAGAACACTTTAGATCCTCTTTTAGTGCCGCTCTAATGCCTAGAAGAACTAAAGGCAGCGCTCTGTGCCAGGTGTCTTGGTGACACATGAGTGCGGATTTTAGATGTCGGTGGAAACGCTCCAGCATGCCGTTCGCTTGAGGGTGGTAGCTGGTTGTTCTCGCGCGTTTAGTAGCGCCTAGATGTAGGAGTCTATTAAATAATACTGATTCGAATTGGCGGCCCTGGTCAGTGGTGACTGTGGTAGGTACGCCAAAACGAGCGATCCAGCCGTGTAGAAATTTATCCGCTACCTCTTCTGCAGTCATAGTGGACATGGGCCACACCTCAGGCCACCTTGAGAAGCGATCTATGGCTGTCAGGCAATATGTGAAACCCTCCGAGTGGGGCAGCGGGCCGACTATGTCTAGATGTACATGTTTGAATCTCCCAGATGGAGTAGGAAAATTACCCAGTGGAGAAGTAACGTGGCGCGTGACCTTGCATCTCTGGCATGCGAGACACTCGCGTGCCCATGTGCGGCAATCCTTGTTGATGCCTGGCCACACGAAACGATCAGCGACGAGGCGCGCAGTTGCGCGGGCGCCCGGATGACTTAGGGCGTGCAGGCGCTGGAACGCTGCGCGTCGGAGCGACGGAGGCAGGTACGGTCGCGGCTTCCCAGTTGAAGTGTCACACACAACAGTGACTTCTGTGCCTGGAATTAAGATTTGTTCCAATTTCAAAGACGAGCCTTTGTCTAACTTCTTGAGTTCGTCGTCTGTTGCCTGCGCTTCAGCTAATGCCGAATGGTTTTCTATAAGTGAGATGTTCTCGACTCTGGACATAGCGTCAGCTACTACATTGTCTTCGCCTTTTACGTAGACAATGTCAGTGGTAAATTGACTTATGAAAGACAGTTGGTTGAGTTGGGCCGGTGGTAGCTTATCTCGCTGTTGTACAAAGGCATAAACTAGCGGCTTGTGATCAGTGTAGATGGTCGCATGTTGGGATTCCAGTATATGTCTAAAATGTTGCACGCTTTCATAGACCGCCAGTAGTTCACGGTAATAGGTAGGCCATTCTGTTTGCTTGCTTGCTAGCTTGCGACTAAAATAGGCTAGAGGCTGCCAATTAGTCTTGTCGTTGATGCGTTGTAGTAAACAAGAGCCAATGTGCGTACCTGAAGCCTCTGTGAAGAGTCCGAGCTGGGCTGTTGGGTCTGGATGTACTAGCATTGTAGCAGCTGTCAAACTCTTTTTGCAGGCCTGGAAACTCTCTTCGAGCTGTGTATAGTAATAATAGTGTTTTTCAAGGTAGTGTAAGGTTCGCTAGTTGGTGGCACACCCACCAACTAGCGAACCTTACACAACGCTAGTTGGTGGGTGTGTAATTACGTCCTCAACCTCTTTGGTGCACTCCACATCCAGGTGTGCAACGGCATAATGAAATTTGGTTAATTCTTTAGTTATGCCGTTGATAATGAACTGAGATTCTAGGCTGCAAAACCAAAGCAGCGGCCGGTCTTTACAGAAAGGAGGGGTGCGAATAGACACTTTAAAAAGAGAAGTAGAAGCCGTAGAAGTATTTGCACCAACAGTAGCGCCCTTGCCCTCAGTTTCAGAATATTCTTCCATAGTTAATAGATAGCTTATGTTATCTAGTATACACACAGTATAAAATGGATGCAATATTGTTACCACGAAGTAAAACTCACAAGAAAAGCAGTAAATAATAGCTATAAGTCCATTAATTTTGTTATGCTTCTTTGGCGTTTTCTGTTTTGAGCTTGGTGCGTTTAATTAAGAGAAAAAGAAAAATAAAGTTCAGCAAATGCCACAATTCTTCAAATCAAGTCTGAACTCGAATGAAGATACGTAAAGATTTGTTTGATGAACAAGTATTTGTTTACATTCGACTGTTTCGGTCTTCCGGTGGTTAGTTCCTGGCTTGACCGAACAGACGCTAGGGTGGCGCCACCATCAATACGATAATTTCGACACGTAATGGCGGACACACAAAAGTAAAAAAAAATAATAATATCGCAATGTCGAAACGAAAGATAAATACTGCCTTAGTAATTTGTATGACACTGCACTTCACAATTCACAATTTGTTATTTACGATGCGTAGCCGGGTGCACGGTCTGCGCTCCCGCACGTGCCTCGATATGGTGCAGGGCTTCGCCCTCACGAACTCGGTACTGTGCTGCACGGTGGAGATGTAGAAGTGTAATCAGCAGCTTGCTTGCTGAAGCGTCGGGTCACCATTTATGGGGGTTGCTTGCGGGATGAATGATATCGTCCCCATGCAATATATCACTTTATTAATCTTGTACAATATAGCTTAGGTGCTACACATTACACAAATACAGTTCTCACACGCGTACATTAGTCTCGACGGTCGGAGGCAGAAGAAGGAAAGGAAGTATCCTGTTCAATGTCGGTCGGTGCCCAACATGCTGCCAACCATGAGGTTGGCATTTACCTACGTGTTGGTAGCACTGGAAGCGGCCATGAGGCCGCTTCCAGTGCTACCAACACGTAGGTTAGGAACTACAGCGGTCCATGGACGGAATGTTAATATAAGGCGGGCTACTCATGGTCGCCACAGCGGTATTCTATCTCCTCTTCTATTTTCCATGTTCATTAATCTCCTGACTAAAGAGCTTCAGTGTGCGCATCACCTGTATGCAGACGACCTACAGTTGTATAGCCAGGCAAGGGTGCATAATATTCTAGAAGCCGTGACGAAAATAAACAATGATTTAAATGCCATGGGACACTGGTGCGACCGTTTTGGACTAACTGTTAATCCTGACAAGTGTCAAGGCATCATAATTGGAAGTAGTCCAATGATGAGTAGACTGAAAGATGTAAATTTGCCGTCAATAACTTACAACACTAAAACTATTCCAGTTACTCTTAATGTGAAAAATTTAGGCCTACAACTCGACGATACATTAAATTGGAGACCTCTGGTTACTAGCGTTTGCCAGAAGATTACCGGTACGCTGCGTGCCTTTTATCAGCTTAAGAACTTTTTACCACCGAAAACCAAGGCAATGCTTGTTCAGACTCTTTTATTTCCCATCATAGACTATGGTGATGTGTGCTATCTCGACCTGAATGCAGATCTGCTCAATAAACTCGATCGGCTTCTCAACAATTGCATTCGATTCGTTTACAATCTTAGAAAGTACGATCATGTATCGGCTTATCGTTCCGAGTTAGGTTGGTTGCCTATACGAAAGCGTCGCAATTTGCGTGCGGTCAGTATGTTGTTTTCATTACTGAACTACCCTAATGCTCCTTCTTACTTGACATCAAATTTCAAATTACTCTGTTCTAATCACGATAAAAATTTGCGTTCTTCGAACAATCGTCTTCTTCTCTGCCCTTCTCATACTTCAACCATGAATCATTCTTCCTTTGGGGTGCAATCAACTCTTCTCTGGAATGCGCTTCCTTCGGAGGACAGGACATGCACGAATCGGTTTACATTTCAACAAAAAGTACGCGAGCTTTACAAAGATTAGAAAAACATTATGTATTCAATGACTTCTATAATGCTGTTTAGTTATGTATGTATATATGTCATAAATATGTATCATATCATATCAAATATATATATATATATGTCGAAGTAGACATGCGGCAGCTGTTTTTAAAAAGCGCAGGCCCGCTGACCTGGAGTAGGTCATCGGGTCTGCTTTATGCTTTATTACACTTATAGATGGATATCTAGTTAAATAACAGTGAAATAAATACTTAGGCGGTATTTATTTCAGAAATAATAACTCACGGTAATAAAAACAAGCAAAGGGAACACCAATGAAATAAAATGAAATTAATTGAAAAATCTTTATTCATGTAAGTCACAATCTACATTTACTGCCAGATTCGCAACGCAATAGGTAGAGCTGGAGAAAAAAGAACCTGGCAATAAAACTCCGGCCACTCTTTTAACTTCCAGTAGGTTATTACAACATAATTTTTATTCCAAATTAAAACCAACATAGAATCTACTCACAATGTTTTCTCTCCAAATTCCAGCAGCTAAGTGAGCCCTCGGCCACAACCACTGTCTATTTATAAATCCCCGCCACTCAAATTGTTCTCACAAAACACGTGGCTTGATATTTAATGTTTTCTTTTTAAATCAAAGAAATGTGGTTCAATTTATTTTTGAGAAATAAAGTTATTAATTTAATTAGTCAAACAAACTGATAAATTGAATGAAATCGTTAAAATACAAAGATTAATTCATTCTCAGTAAAATGAACATTGCCGGAACTATAGGAATAACAGAAATCCTGTTTTGATTAAAAACATTTTTAAATGTCGACAATATTCGTAATAATTGTCAATAAGAATTTAACAATAGTTTTTATTGTAGGTTCTTACGAACCTACATAGTCACATAATACTTAGGTAACCTAATTAGTTCACCACTACATTAAGTTATACAAATCAGTGTTAATAAATTCTAAAACTATTTCTATTCGAACCTTATAACACAAAATAGTAAGGTATCAGTAAAGATGCTCATTGTAATGGTTTTAATCTATTTATAATGAAATAGATTTTAATTAGTAATTCTCGGTGTGGCGACACGGCCATACTGATCGGCGATGCGTGCTCTGCATCGTGTGTTAAGGTCTAGATCTGCAAAATAAATATTAAAAGCTGAGGCTTGGTAGTTCTACAGTACACGGAACCAGAAAAACTTGGTTAAGCAAATATAATTCCATTGGTCATAACCTTACATCGTGGTCGCATGTAGAGTGTCACCGCTCATAGTTAATGAAGACGGTGAGCTGGTTATGATGCGCTCACTGAATGCTACTACTGCTCGTTCCACATCAATCAATGAATCAAATCAGCCTATATCAGTCCACTGCTGGACGTAGGCCTCTCCCAAATGACGCCACAACACACGGTCCTGCGCACATGTAAATACATGGCAAAAGTAATTTTTTTTTTTTTTTATACACAGGTAAGGATTTGTAGGGGAGAGGTCGATGCTGTCAAAGACAGGGGCCCTAGGGGATGTTGGTAGGGTCGATGCTGTGCCCTAAGCGGTCTTGTACGCCGTGTTACACAGGGGACCATTATTCTTTCAGGATTGGGATATCCACTTTTAGTGGTTCTTACTGCTCATTCCACATGACAACAGTTTTTTTTTTTTTTTTTTTTATATACGGGTAAGGATATGTAGGGGAGAGGTCGATGCTGTCAAAGACAGGGGCCCTAGGGGATGTTGGTAGGGTCGATGCTGTGCCCTAAGCGGTCTTGTACGCCGTGTTACACAGGGGACCATTATTCTTTCAGGATTGGGATATCCACTTTTAGTGGTTCTTACTGCTCATTCCACATGACAACAGTATTTTTTTTTTTTTTTTTTTTTTTTATATACGGGTAAGGATATGTAGGGGTGAGGTCGATGCTGTCAAAGACAGGGGCCCTAGGGGATGTTGGTAGGGTCGATGCTGTGCCCTAAGCGGTCTTGTACGCCGTGTTACACAGGGGACCATTATTCTTTCAGGATTGGGATATCCACTTTTAGTGGTTCTTACTGCTCATTCCACATGACAACAGTATTTTTTTTTTTTTTTTTTTATATACGGGTAAGGATATGTAGGGGTGAGGTCGATGCTGTCAAAGACAGGGGCCCTAGGGGATGTTGGTAAGGTCGATGCTGTGCCCTAAGCGGTCTTGTACGCCGTGTTACACAGGGGACCACTATTCTTTCAGGATTGGGATATCCACTTTTTGTGGCTTAATACAAATAATAAATAAATAATATGATTCAGGATAGGGATATTAGTGGCTTATTGGCGACTCCACGCCCCAATAGCATCTTTTCATTTAAATATTTTATTAGCTAATTTGGTGACTCCACGTCCCAATAGCATCATTTGTCTAATAATTCAGCTAGCATTTTAATACCGATTAGACTGAAGAAACTAAAATGAAAATACCTCACCAGATTTTTCAATTTGTGGTTTCTGAGAATCAAGTACTCGCTGGGTGCGGTGCCGTCAGCGTCAGCGCCAATGCGCCAGATGACCTAACCTAAGCTGTGGCTCACCACGAGGTTTTGGGCGCCCCGCTGTTGATTGTGGGGACCTTTAGCGCCCGTCTATGATGTCCTAATGCTTCCTTTAGAAGACAGCGGCCGTTGTCAAAAACGCTGTAAACTTAAACAAAGATGCCTCTGTAAAAACTATGATTTTTTTTTTGCACGATTCCTGTCAAATCTCTCCTTATCTTTAGTAGATGTCTGTGTCGTTGTTGTACGTGCCGTTCAAGAAGTTTCAAACTAGGTACTTCAGTGGTTGACCAAATTAGGCAATTCCGCTGGTAAACAGTTTTGGCACTGAAATAAGAGGAGCTACGCCTGCAGTTCGGACTTTCTGATGCGGTGTGCGAATTTGAAGTCTCGTAATCCCTTATCATGATAATACTATTAGCCCTACTGATACCTGTGGCTACTATACAGGGACATCGTTTATAATCACTTGTTTTGGGGCTAGGAAGAGATGAAATACTTGTTTGGGCCACCAAGGTTCAATGCTCGCCTTTGTAGTTTGTATAGCGTAACAGAACTTACTTTGCATAGGAGTATTTTTAAAGAGGGAATCCTACATGAATGGTATGCCGGACTCCTACCGACTAAAAACCACACGTTTCCTACCTAATATGCCTACGGTTGGGAGCCCCGGGTAAGCTCTCGGAAGGATGACCCCAGGACTCCCGACAGACCTACAGTTACCACTGCGGCCTCACCTAGCCGTGGGGGAATATGCATAGGAGTCTGTGAAGGTTACACGTTCCTGTTCATCTGAAGTGCCTGGCTTACTCGGTACGTCGACGTGTAGGTATAGCTTCGAATGGCACGGTCGGTTTGCTAATAGAGCGCAAGTGAACTTGCGTTGATCTAAACATTCGAGGTCCTGAAAACGATGCAATTGTCCTAATTTTAACGGTGAAAAAATCTTTAACGGTGCAAATTTTTTCAAAATAGTTACTTCCATAATTTTATGAAGAGTCTTAAGGTATTAATTACTAAAGCTTCTTTGGAAAGATTTAGGTACAACAGTCAACCGTTGTGTACCTACCCAAGATTGGGTCTCGCTTTTCAGATACCTATCTTGACATTTTCTTGCAGATAACATCCCTGGACGGTCTCATCTCAATGGAAACCGTCTATAACTATCTCGACGTTGTTTACTGTTTATTCAGATGAATAATCATTAATCAAACTGTTATTCAAGACTTTGCCTGTTAAAGGTATTTCAGTTTAATATCGGCATGCTGCATCCGCTCGCCCTTCCTGTATTTATTTCAAATTCAAATTTTTGCGAATATACCATTATGGATGTGAGACAACAAGTCTTCCTTGTGCTTCGAGGCTTAAAGCGCGTCGCAGTCGGGATACCGTATAATCATCTTGAAATGGCGTCCATACAAGTAATAGTTAAAACGTTTGACCGCTCGTACTACCACCAAAATCTCGAGTTCGCTCGAGTGATACTTATCTAGTTTCTACATCGCATCGGTCGTGTGCATACTAAAAAAAAAAGCCACTATGTGCTGCCGACCCGTATTGATTTGAATAAGGATTGACCCGAAGTCAAGGCCCAGCCAAGGAAACAATTCGCTGGGTTCTTTTCCTAGAAATATTCTATGCCATGCTTCCGTATGAACATGGGTCCATTGCCACTTAGCGCCTTAGATAGTCAGTTCATTAAGAGAAGCCACAGCAGAAGCGATATTTGGTATGAACGAGCGGGAGTATTCAGCGCGACAACTGAATAGACGAATTTGTTTAGCATTTGTCGGTACCAGAGTTTTTAGGCTTAACCTTTTAGGGCTAGGACGCACTTGACCGTTCTGTACTAAATTTTTAGCATACTCAATTGACCGTTAAAAGAAAAGGCATTATTATAAATAAATAATAAATAAATATTCACGGACATCTCACACATTATTCTATGAGGATTGGAAATCCTGGTTTACGGAATGATATTAAGACTCTAAGCTCAGATTAGTAAATAGTTACTGCTCTAGTGACAGAGCTTGGAGAGAAAACCTACGGTATTTACCACAGATATCAGAAAAATATGTACTGATAACGTCATCTATACAAACCTATGCTATACTACCTTTGTGGTCATTGTCTGAACTCAAGAGGTAATTTTATTTTTCTGGGTGTTTTTAAGTCATCTTCTATATCAAGGTTACCTTATGCTATCTAATAAAAATAGATTTGAACCTACCAACACGTCTGAAGTAATAATCTTGTGAAACGTGACATTCAATTTCTACGTTAATTCTATTATCTAGAATCTAGACAGACTTAAGATGCTCGTAGAAACAACAGGAAACCTATGCCACCAAGTAATTTTGTTGACCACACGTTTTCGGTTTTCCGGCAAATTGTATGAGATTGACTCACGAATTAACAAGCACTTAACCCCGCTATCAAAGATGGTATTATTAATTACCTTACCTATCCTCACACGCATTGTGTTCAAGCTGGACTAGTTAAGAACAGAGTTCATATTATAGGTTATGTGCTTTTCGCGGCGATAGCAGGTACCAAATGTGTAAACAGCTTTTGATCAAAATGAATAAAATTCAAGTACCTACTATAAGTTTGTTCGTATAACCGTTGTGTTGGCCGGGTTATTGTTGCATGGGAACACAAGTTTCTTTCAACCGTACGTTTATCCGAATCTGTTGTAGTAGCTTTAAAACGTCACTCACGAGAGGTATGACCGGACTTACTACAAAAAGTACAATAAGAAGCGTTTCCACTATCAATGGAATATTTTAACAGTTTCGGTGGTGGTTGTGATCAATTCGCGTTTGAACGCTTACATAATATAGAAGAGGTAACATAACCTATCATCGCTGCTACTGCATCGCAATTTTGTAACCACTAAGCTGGCAGACTAGCTTATGGTGGCCCCACCGAGGACGCGGTAACTAGCCAGTTGTCAACCTATGTTAGCGCGGCCCTTCAGCAGTCTAGTTATTTTCATACGTATATCGTAGTCACTTGATAACATAGTACACAAAAAAAAAACAAAAAAAAAAACATGATTACATCAATTGCAGTCGCCAACGCGACGTTACCGCCTAGGTCATATGAGGGTAGAAACACATCGGTACTTAATCATAACTTTCTTTTGTTGTTTCGACAGGCGATCACTCATACATTACTTCACTGTGATCATATTAAAATAAAATTCAGGTGGTACATTACCCCTTTGCTGTTGTAGCTGTGTGACGGTGCTGGTGGAAGACTTACTAGCACCAGGATCTCGCACAGCCGCGGAACACGCCGGCGCGCCCGTAACCGCGTGCGGCGCGTTGGTAAACTGGTACACAATCTTCGTAGCAAAGATCCTGAAAAATAAATAGTCTCGCACAGTATTTTGTAGGTAGTGATCCCACTTCTGATGTCGGAGTAGACATGCGGCAGCTGTTTTTAAAAAGCGCAGGCCCGCTGACCTGGAGTAGGTCATCGGGTCTGCTTTATGCTTTATTACACTTATAGATGGATATCTAGTTAAATAACAGTGAAATAAATACTTAGGCGGTATTTATTTCAGAAATAATAACTCACGGTAATAAAAACAAGCAAAGGGAACACCAATGAAATAAAATGAAATTAATTGAAAAATCTTTATTCATGTAAGTCACAATCTACATTTACTGCCAGATTCGCAACGCAATAGGTAGAGCTGGAGAAAAAAGAACCTGGCAATAAAACTCCGGCCACTCTTTTAACTTCCAGTAGGTTATTACAACATAATTTTTATTCCAAATTAAAACCAACATAGAATCTACTCACAATGTTTTCTCTCCAAATTCCAGCAGCTAAGTGAGCCCTCGGCCACAACCACTGTCTATTTATAAATCCCCGCCACTCAAATTGTTCTCACAAAACACGTGGCTTGATATTTAATGTTTTCTTTTTAAATCAAAGAAATGTGGTTCAATTTATTTTTGAGAAATAAAGTTATTAATTTAATTAGTCAAACAAACTGATAAATTGAATGAAATCGTTAAAATACAAAGATTAATTCATTCTCAGTAAAATGAACATTGCCGGAACTATAGGAATAACAGAAATCCTGTTTTGATTAAAAACATTTTTAAATGTCGACAATATTCGTAATAATTGTCAATAAGAATTTAACAATAGTTTTTATTGTAGGTTCTTACGAACCTACATAGTCACATAATACTTAGGTAACCTAATTAGTTCACCACTACATTAAGTTATACAAATCAGTGTTAATAAATTCTAAAACTATTTCTATTCGAACCTTATATCACAAAATAGTAAGGTATCAGTAAAGTTGCTCATTGTAATGGTTTTAATCTATTTATAATCAAATAGATTTTAATTAGTAATTCTCGGTGTGGCGACATATATATATATTTATGTATATATGAGTATGTATATTATATATGTACTGTATTAGTATGTATGTATATGTATTTTTTATTAATTATAATATCAATTTAGTGGTAATTGTGACTGTGTGTTTGTTCGGTTCGGAGCTGCTGCATTTATTTAGGTGAATAGTTGCTTGAATGAGTTCAGTGGAGCTGAGCTGGGAGCACGTAGTCACACAATTTATACTATATTTAATTGTACCATTGAAATGTCTCAACATTAACCTAGAGCACCTTCCTCAACCTTATTATCTCTGCATCACCCTAAGGTTGACTGGCAGAAAATGCCTAAGGCATTAAGTCCACCTTTGTACGAATCTGTGCATAAAGTTTTTAAATAAAATAAATAAATAAATACACAATTTCTGATAAAACCATCTTTTGACACACATCTTGTAGATTTCGAATCTACTTTTGGCTATCAGTTTTCGTATACTAATACCGAGAAGTATGTCTTCATTTGCACCTCTTTTTCGCAAACTATGTCAACTACTCCCCTTAAGTTTTAAAGTATGAGCGACGCGACGGGAGTAAACTTGGTCTGCAGTGGCAGCCAGTCAACTGAACGATAAAAACCGGCCAAGTGCGAGTCGGACTCGCACACGATGAGTTCCATACTGAAAAACAGATGGGTGGAAGTAAAAGCGACGGGAAACATTCTATCACTTTAACACCTCTTACCTTCTCACTCTCATGTGACGCAAACGAAGATACGCGGTTCAGCTCTAATGAATTCAAGCGACGGGGGTAAATGCAAAGGGAAACATTATAATACTCAAAATATTAATACCATATCTCTCTCTTTCTAACTCTCATGTGACGCAAACGAAGTTGCGCGGGTCAGCTAGTCTGAACATAAAATTGTGTTAGATATATAAACGGCTAAAGTCGTTGACTTTAAAATGTTTGATAATCTAAATGTTTAATATTCTACTCGTAGGTTATAATATTTGATGAATAAGTTTGTCTTTGTACGATCAAGTACAATGATAGCCAATAATAAGGTAAATAATGCCATCAATATTGAAAAGATTATTTTGCATGAAATGATGTGTGCTTAAAATAAACATAATGTCGTCACAGAGAGAAACCTTTATCTGTTTTTGTTAACAATAAGCAGCGTAATCTGAAGTCCGTCCTGAGATTGGCGTTTGTGTGTAGAATTTCTATTTACGACTGTTTCAGTCCTTCGCGATTCGGAACGCACGTTCTGCCGCTCGAAAGACATTGTTGAAGGTCAAATTCAAAATTTCAACAGATGTGACCACTTTCTGTCTGTGTCCAATTCAACACAAAAATGGGTTATCTAACAAATGGTGCCAAAATCAGTTGATGGAATGTAGGCATATTTTATGCTTATCTACCTCCAGGATGAAGATAGTTATTGCTATTATGTATGGATGTGTAAACATTACGCTTTAATGTTACTATTTTATTTGATCATAAGAGAATAAACGTCAGCAAAGATCTGCTGTAATTTTATTGCTATGAACAGATGCGACAGTTATTTTACGAGTAGAATGTGATGTGATAAAATCTATAAGGGCGGCGGAATCCTTAAGAATCAAACAATAAGTCACAGCTCGCTACAATAACAAATTAATGCATGAGGGACACAGAGAGCGTTGGATGTGCATTGGACGTGAGACATTTACGAAATCTATATATAAAAAAATCAATGCCACTTTTCGTTGTAATTTTATAACTCAAGAACGGGCTCACCTATCCAAACCAAATCTTTAGGCTTTGTTCGGACTATTTAGTAGATGGTTTATGTGAAGTTTGCACAAAATCGGTCGAGCGGTTCTTCATTTTTCACGCAAACGAAGTTGCGCGGGTCAGCTAGTCTGTTATATAAATACATACAGTGACATTTTCACTTGAAGGGTATACTATACCTCCAAATTTCTTCACTTGAAATCTGTCCCCCGTAAGGTGGACCCCGTAAGGTTATTTTCTTTTTTTGCCCAGCTTCGAGCTGAATTAAATTCTTTGGATATTATTTTATTTTGTGTCCACAGTATGTTTGTAGCTAGTATTTAAGTTAGGTTTAAATTAATTCATTCCGGTAAAAAGCTATAACATCAATCTTGAAATTAAACTCAATATCACCTTTCTGTGAAAACTAAGCCTTTACTAAAAATTAAAATGAATATATACCTACGAGTTCTACTCACCCTTAAACCCAAAGCCTTACAACTTTTTTCATCTCAATCTCTCCCCTACAGTTTAAGTAGATAATAAACATTACTCGCGTTATATTCAGAACAATTATCAGGGGAAATGTTTAATCATATCCAATCATGGAGATCAGAAGTCTTATGAAAGCTTTATTGCTGACAATGTTACGTCTAATTAAATAATCTAGTAGGTTGTAACATTGTGTGCCTTCGAAACGTGTTTAAAATTAATAGGACTTTATGTAACATTTGAGTATCATATAGAAGAAACCAGTGCATAATGTGTACAATTTGTTCTAGGTCTCGAAAATACTCAAAATTAACCTGATTCTGATTGAACAACATTTAAATAACAAATTTTGCAAGAATTTCAAGTCACTCATTCAAAATTAGACTTTTAAAATCGTGTTTTTTAACTATTTAGTAGGTAAATTCAGAAGATATCACACGACGACTGGCTTTGAAATAAGCTCATTGCTCTGATAAGCACGATGCTTAGACACTGAGTTAATTTTCTTCAAAATAAAGTCGAAAGTTACTCAAGATGAAGTCCTAGGTGATAAAAGAAACTTTAAAGTGTTATTTAGGCAAAATGAAATGGCTCTATGCCTCGAAAATTTCCCACTTGTGACATTCCAATTAATGTTTGTGCTTGACAGTTTATAAAGTTCATAATATAATGTCACGATAATGTGAAGTGTCAACATAAATATACGAATTAAATCTACCTTTATAGAATACTAGCTGTTACCCGCGGCTTCGACCGCGTAAAAGTCGTCATCGCGTAAGAGTTGTTATATCATAAAATCATAACCCGCCTTTTGCGCAGTCGGTTAAAAAGTAGCCTTTGTCCTTCCCGGGGCCTCGAACTATCCCTATACCAAATTTCATTGCAATCGCTCCAGCCGCTTAGGCATGAATGCGTAACAGACAGACAGAGTTACTTTCGCATTTATAATATTAGTAGGGATTTGCCAAAAAATAATTTAGTTTCCTTTGAAACTTTACAAAAATAAAAAAGTATACGCTAAGAACGTAAGAGACATAAAAATGAAATAAAAACTTTGGGCCTCAATTAGTTGTGAAGTCTAACGATCGCAACTTTTCATTGGGGAACAAAAAACTCCTTAAGGTCTTCTTTGACAATCCGCTTAGCAGATGACGTGGTTCAGACTGTTTTTGGAATTTGTACTTTTCCACAAGATATGTACTACGCTAAGTTGCTGTGGATGGGTTTGATATTCACAATAACAATTAAAACAACAATCACATTCGTCGGTCCACGTGTAACGTTGACCGTTTATACTGTCAAATAAATTTGTTCGTAGCATACCGAGCATATCTCTGGTGGAAAAACATCCTTAGTGGCGTTTCTGCGTCATATTGTCTTCACTCTATTTTCAAGGAATAAACGTAGAAACGCAATCTTAACATTACTGCTCGTTCGCTCTAACTTTGCCGCTCGGCTCTATACTAAAGTCGAATTTTTGATTAGACGAAGTAAATTGACAGCAACTAATGTCACTTCTTCTTGTAGTGTTGCGTATTTTCTATGACGAAGTGAGATTAGCTACTGTCAATTTACTTCGTATAATGAACAATTCGGGTATACGCCTCTACGCCAGCGGCAAAGTTAGAGTGAACGGGTAGTACAGAAACTGTGCTACACCATAAAACTCCACTCAAAGACGGTTAAAATTCAACTATCAGCAAAACTTCCAGACTAAAGTGATCAAAGAAAAAGATGCCATAAATCGCACACAAAACTCAACAATATATTTAAAACTGATTCCAAAGTCTAGTGAAGACGGTCTCATAACTTCGACAATATGGAACTTTACGATGACCGTGCAACAGAAATTTATTGATTAAAAAAAACCGGCCAAGTGCGAGTTGGACTCGCCCATGAAGGGTCACGTAGCAGCAAGTAACATAATATAAAAGTTCTTGTAGTTCGATGTAACTTTCATTGATGTTTTAACACGTTCGCAGCGGTAGTGATTTTTCTAGGCGAAAATTGTGGTTTATGACGTATTAAAAAAAAAGCTACCAACTCGACCTCGTTCAAACCAATTTTCGTTGGTAGATTTTATAGCAATGTACATCATATATTTTTTTTAGGTTTTTCATTCTCTTAGTTTAGAAGTTAGAGGGGTGGGGGGGGGGGACACATTTTTCCACTTTGGAAGTGTCTCTTGCACAAACTATTCACTTTAGAAAAAAATAATGTTAGAAACCTCAATAGCATTTTTGAAGACCTATCTATAGATACCCCACCACACGTATGAGTTTCATGAAAAAAAAAAATTTGGAGTTTCAGTTCTGATTATGGGTACCCCCAAAATTAACTACATTTTTTCGAGTTTTATTTAAAAATCTTGATGCGGTTCACAGAATACATTTACGTACGAAGTTTCAACAGCATAGGCCTTATAGTTTCGGAGAAAAGTGGCTGTGACATACGGACCGACAGACAGACATGACTATAAGGGTTCCATTTTTGCCATTTGGCTACAAAACCCTAAAAATGCACTCTTTAGGAATATGACGTCATCACTGAGATGATTTGAGACGCTGTGCTGCGCTGTAGCGGGCAAATTGCGGTATATTTTTACTTTCAATGTATGTAGGTATCTATCTAAATTTCTTTTATCTACTCTGATACTATAATACAAAGATTATAACATTGAAATCAAATACTCTTATGACAAACATTACGCACAGGCCAAAAAAAAATTTTATTACGATACAGGTCTTGTATGGACACCTATATCATAATAAAACTTTTTAATCATTACGATACACCTATACAACCTCTAGCTGGAAAATGAAGTTTGAACCTCTACTTTTAAAAAAAATTGTGCCGCCGCAGTGGTATTAATACAGATCAGTGCCTGCCCCGCAGCCTGAAAAAAAAAAGAAACACGCATGCGCAATCGATGTTTGCGCCTTGGCGCCAACATTTTACATTTAAATTAAACAAAGTTTGGTTTTGTTTGTGAAATAAATTAGTTTTTGTGTAAAAACATGTCTTTAAGCGAGGATGGTGGTAATTTTACACCACCAGACATTCTAGAAACTGCGTCAAACATGACCATGAACCTGTTACCGGCGAAATCAAGGAGCAACTATATATCACAACAAAATGAAATCAGGTATTATAGTATGAGAGTAGATAAAGTAGTGTATGACACTGTACATAACTTGGTCTTATAACACTCGTGTGATACTATAAAAAAACTCGACTACGGCTCGTTTTTTTAATACACACTCGTGTTATAAGAACCCTTATTATGCAACAGTCTCATAAACTACTATTATGAAAACACATTTCGGTATTAAAACATTAGGGATGCTTACCATATTGAAAACCTTTCGTATGTGTATGTAAACATGGTTTTATAAAAAAATAGGTTCCTACATTCAGATTGAGGTTTAACGATGTGTACAACGTTTTAATTCGGTAAATATTGAAAGGAAATATTTGTATTGGGTACGCTTAAATTGGTAACTTTATTTAATTAAATTAAAATAATATTTTTTGTGAAGAGAATCATTATGCCTACCCACCATCGGATTTCGTAAAATTTAAATTAGATCAACTTTGTACCTACTTATAAATCAATACTAGCTGATGCCCGCAGCTTCGCCCGCGTAAAATTTGTTCTCATTCTAACTTCCCGTGGGAACTTATATCCGGGATAAAAAGTAGCATAATGTGTTATTACAGACTATATTCCATCCCTGTACTAAATTTCAGAAAGATCCGTTCAGCCTTTAGAGCGTGAAAGAGTAACAAACATCCTAACACCCAACTTTTTTTTATTTTAACGTGAGGGAAAATCCTCAAGGTTGTTATGCCGGACTCCTACCGATTAAAAAACCTCACGTAACGCCCAACAGCCTATGGTTGGGAGCCACAGGTAAGCCCTTGGAATGATGTCCCAGGACTCCCAACAGACCTACGGCCGCCACTGCAGCCTTGCCCGGGGGGTGGTTCGGGTGCTATCTCGCGCCTTTGGGGGGTTTCGGGTGTGATCCCGCTTCTAAGGGGGGGCGTGCGTGAGTTCCACACGTTACTCTGCCGTCATGGGCCTGCTTCTGTAAGAACGATGAGCAGCCCTCTCACCGGCCTCAGGCCCTAGGTCATGGAGGTCGATAGTCCTCGGCGAAGACAAGTCGACGGCGCCCGGCACAAGCCGCCGACTGCGGAACTTGGGTGGGAGAGTTCTCTCCCGTTCCCGCCCCGCCACACATCCACACTAATAGCGTCCCATATTACGTGCTACTAACTAAACTACTTAACTGGCATAGAATGAGTGGTTAATTCTTCTCTGCTTCCCTTCTCAGAGATATTATGTGGTTGTATAACAATTTAAAGTAACACAATTTTCGATATGTCATAATTCGACACACCCATGCAACAACATTGTAACTCATTTTTTTGTCAAATTGAGTTACAATACTATGGCATTTTGTAAAAAAAAAATCCTTTTTATTGGTGTAATCAACGTAACTCTAAGTCCCTTCGTTTTTGAGCTATGAGAGAGGCCAAGGCATTGTAACTCGTTAAAAAAATTGAATTTTCGACCATAATCATTGTAACTTGATTTACAAAATTATGAATATCACAAACATTGAACCGATGACATGCAACAACATTGTAAATTTATTTACAATCTTACTGCAGGGTAATTTCGCACCCAATGTAGAGACCGTATTCTTAGCATTCCATGGATTCTCCGTGCGGGTGCCGGGTCCATAGCTTGGCACAGGGGGGAACACCCTGACGGCGTCTGGGACTTGCGACCCATTCAAGAAGGTTTAGGGTGGCCACCTTACTAAGCGCATAAACGATCACCTTCCACCGTCAACAATGTCCCCCCCCCCCTGCCCAACCAGATTTGGTAAGATCTTATCAATGCCGCTTTGGATACTCGTTTTAGTAAAGAGCTTACCGAAGCTCTTGGCAATCCAAGGTCCTTAAATAAATTATACAGGGATTTAGCTGGAATTCCCCTTGCTCCTACTTCTACGGCATAGAGTTTAACCACATAGCCATTTTTGGTTAACTCATTGGACAAGTCAAAGTATTTATTTGTCTTCATGGCGTGGTCCTTTGGTATGTTGGTCTCCCACGGCACCGTCAGCTCCACGAGCACCGCACGCCTGTGTATCCTCGAAAACAGGAATATGTCGGGTCTGGATGACGAGGCACACACATCCTCTGGGATTTTGTAGTGTTTTTCATACGTGTCTGAGAGTATAGTCCAATCGGCGGCAGCCATCAAAATTGAGTATGGCTTTTGAGGTACTTTCTTTGAAAAGCCTTCCTTTACAAACGCAATGTCATTTCTTTTGTTTGTGGTTAATCCCTATTTCGCTCTCGCTACCGCCAAACTGACAGCCTCACGTATGATTTCCAATACTCTATCGTGTCGGCGTGAGTAATGACCTCGGTCTAATAACGTCCTACAACCTACCAGCAGGTGCCTAGCAGTTCCAATCGCTTCTCCACGTGCATTACATGTTTTATCTGCGGCTTTCCCCCACCTGACCAGATTACTTTGGTCGGAGAGGGTCAATTGAAACGCGTTCAGGTATAATCTAAGCAAAGCCGGCGACCAGTCGTACAATAAGGTACGCGACTGCAAGGCCATGGGAATACAAAATTCGCCCAGAGTAAGCCATTCATTCTGCATCTCCAGGTTCGTCGCGTGCACCTTATAGGCATCGCTCTCATCCTGCTCCAGAAAAGATTTTGTAATGTCTTTATCTGTTTGTCTCCGGATACTACCCAACCCCGCTCGACCAGTCTGCGAACCCACCATGAATTTCTTGTGGAATTGGAGGCGTGACTCAAGTTCTGCTATATTTTTATCCTTTGGAAGAGTTTGAACGATTTCGTCTCTTGATTTTGCCAAGACGTGCATTTTAGTAACTCTTAGATGTTTATAGAGCTCCGACGGCTTCCAAGTCTTACTTTTCTCTACTTAACTTCTACAAGATTATACACCTACTTTGTTTGTCTCTGCATCACTATGGTTGACTGTTAGAGAATGCCTATGGCATTAAGTCGGCCTATGTACATTGTGCATGAAGTTTAAATAAATAAATAAATAAAATTAAACAATTGTGTGAGTTTAAAATTTAATTGTCTAAGTATGAAAATGCTGATGAAAATAGTTCATTATTTTGAATATTAATAAATAAAAAAAATTAAAAGGCCCATTTCTTAATCCCACTCTAAAACTAATATAGTAGATATTATATACATACTGACTTTATAGTATACTTTAAAGGTTTTCTACTATTTCTATGATGATACTTAAGTTTTACAATGATAAACTTTGCAAGACTGCTTAAATTTCCCATGCAAAATAATTGTAAGTTTGAGTTACAATCACTTTGCAGTGCAATAAAAAAAAGTCTGATGAAGATCTCAATTGTAACTCAGAGTTACAATGTTATTCATTGTAATCGATGTACTGTCATAAACTATTGGTTTTCACGTAAGTCAAGAAAAGCCATGAAAACGTGTTTTTTTCGTTAATCTTACAGCACCTATAAATAGTTAAGCTAAAATATACGCAGTAACAACACTTTTTGTAACTGCATAGGATAACAGTAGAATTTTATGATTTTTCAAAACTTCAATTCGCGCTCACTGAAAAACAAGAAATTTGAATTACAATGATATTGCATGGGGGTGTCAATATACTCGTATACCTAAACCGTGAGTCTTAAAGACAAAACCTTCTACTAAAAAAAGAGAAAACCTTAGGATTACAACCTATACCAATATTGTTTCTCTGAATAAGTTATACAAAGCAATATCACTCTATATACTAAGCTAGATGGAATCACAGAAACATTACGAAGTTGACTGGAAAAAAGGAAAAGTTCATACCCACCCAACATTTTCTTTCAATCATATTATTATAATGTTACAGTAAATCCGCAAAAACCGGTAGATAAGAATCTATCTGGCAATATTGTAAACTGACAAGATATTATTAACTGTAACAGATACGGGGAGTAATCTAAAAATGGTAAGATACAGTTGGAATAGGGATCATAACCCGGGAAAGCGAGCGAGAGAAACGAGCGGGCCGCGGCAGCGTCTGTCTAGCACCAAATGCCCTACTGGCAAAATCTTGACAGTTTAATAATCTCGCAACGTAAATTACAATCTAACAGTGTTTACCTAAAATTTTATGTTTCCATACATTTATCTCAATACCTCATGTATTTGAAAAGTACCTTGGTAGTTCAACCAATTCTTTCACATTCTCTATATGTATTAGAAGAGGGATACATAAAAGCTAGTATATAGCATTCAATGTATTGAGTTCTAAGTAATATTTGACGTATTTTGGGAACATTAAGTAATCCTCCATTTCGAAGATGAGATCCCGACTTATCATTGCGAGATTCACAAAAGAATAATGGCCTGTGTGGGTGTAATATTGGTGCAAACTTTTCCTATAAATGAAAAAGATACTGATTAAATTACGTACATAAAGTAGTAGGTATAGGTATGCCTCTGTCTACCCCGTTGGGGATATACCTAATTATATAATACGCCCACATTTTACTATGTATTCTTGATCCATGAAATAAGTGTACCAATTTGGTGTTGGTTAATAGATACAAAATTAAATATGAAATGTATGTTGGTGTTACAATAAAGGATAGCTATCTATTTTTAAGTGGGCTGTCCACTTAAAAATTGCCATGTAGAAATCAACAAAGTGACCGACTACCTACGGTGGAAAATTGAAGGCACTTAGAAGGCCTTCTTCCTTTTTTGTATACCACCAAGGTGGCAGACAAGAATACGGCCCACTCCCCAAGAGATGTGATTGTGGATACCGCTGCCTATGGAAAAAAATACTGGTCACATGTCTGAGAAATATAATTCGTTATTAATTTTTTCTCAGTAAGCTGGCTACGATCACTTTTACAATACAAGCTACAAGCACCTGTTTACATAAAGTAAGTAAATTTAATAATTTCTAGGTATATTAAAGTATTCCCCATAGTACATTCTACCTAAAGTTTTGATCCTCCACTGGCAGTCGTTTCGAACAATACTGAAATAAAGTCAAATTACAGCTACCCCAAGCCATAATCAAGGCACCGGAAACGACACCGGTAAAGCTTTGAAATAACTCAAGTTAATAACAAAAATTGCAGACGCCGTCGTCTTCATACGTAACCCCAGTCACCCAATCCGTTCAACTGAGAACTCCATACGAAACTTTAATTTCACTTCTTTGATATATCTTAATTGACCGAATTGTACACGGTGAAATGTGGGCCGGTATAGGCCTCTGCCTACCCCTTCGGGGATAAAGGCGTAAGTATATGTATGTATGTATGATATATCTTACTGGATGTTGCCCGAAACTGTGCATGTAGAGACAGTAGACTAGGATGGTAGGTATAGTTTTAGTCAAGAGATTTTCCTTTTTCGCGTAAAAAATCTGTAAAATAAAATATTTCGATCAAGTTTTAAACCCGAAACTGAAATAATACGCTTATGGAACAAATTATTGCAGTCCCATACCGCTCCTGGCAATACAAATACTTTGAAGTTTTCGTAAATGTAAAATGAATACAATTTCCGTACCGTTCGTTTCGTTGAGCTTCGAAGCGTCCAGTTTGTCGTCCATATTCAATAAGAACATGTCACAATCATAATATGCATCGTCCACGTATGCTATATTCCGCCATTACCGGTAGAACTGTCTCTGCAATATTTCCCGCGGCAAACGAAACTATTCAGCTGAATAAATAATGTACACTTCGAAAGGAACTAAAAGGAAATTTTTGTTTTTCTGTTAATACAGTCTAGCAGATTTTAGATTAATGTTTTTTAAATGAAAAACTTGTTTGGTTTGTCAATTCAGAAATGGGCTTCAGAATAAGTAAAATATTACCAACCTTTAAGTTTTATGCAGCAGGTAAATAAATTATGATCTTCGAAAAATTCTAAATATATTATTCTACACGAGTTCTTCTTGATCGATTAACAATAGAATGGTTGATTAAACTATACAATAAATGTATGAATTTTTACTGTACTTTGTCTTCTTTGATCAGAAATAAGACAAGTTTAAATGTTCAAGAACCGATTAGCACTGAAATATACTTCAAAAGTTTTCTTAAGTAAAAAGTAATTTATACTTTTCTCTGGAGGCGTCACTAATCTGCAATTCTGATAAGAAACAGAGCATGAAACTAAACCACTGATTTCAAAAAGTCCGGCTCAGTATTAATTATTTATCTAAGAACTATGGTGGCAGGTGAGCGTAACGCTTAGATATTTTGAAACACGAGAGGTATTACATTTGAGCTATTCCTGTACCAAGCTTTTGACAAATACGTTTAGCCGTAAGAGCGTAATTGAGTGTCAAATATTTATACATCCGAACATCAAAGCATTCAAACATCTTCACGAACTTTTATTGACATATCTACCCCTAAAAGTATTCCTAACAGTCATTTGATAGCCACAATATCTTATAATATTTACAATCAATCACCCAGCTTTTCTTATTGTGTACTTCATTAATTATGTTCGTAATCCGTAATTAATGGTAAATAACCATTACAAGAAGGTTCCTTCTCTGACCAAATCACAACTAAAGTCCATTAGGGGATCTCACCATACGGATTAATTAATTCACATGATTCCATCTTCATTTACTATAACGGCCCAAGTGGTATCCTATTTTGGGATTAATGCGCATTGGTCAATGTCCTCTAATGGATTTTAGTGAAGGTTTCTAACTATATCGTATTTATTCGAATAATAGTGTTTTAGTAAATACGAATTAAGGGCCGTTTCAACAAAATATGAACTAAAAATTGTGTTAGCCAATGCTTTTCCGTAAAATCTGTTCGATCGAATAAAGATGAAATTAGATCAAAGAAAAACTTTTACGTTATTTTAAAATCTCATGAGCAGTTGTACTGATACACAGTTTTAATAAATTATGAGACAAGAAGTACCTACATAAAATCATTATTTCTACTTTCTCGAAAAGTTTAGAAGCTTAGCTATTATGTCTCTGCACAAAGTCTGACTAATTCTATATAACATACTTGAACTTAACACATTTTCATTTCTTTTTCTAAATGTAAATGCTATAATCATAGATAAACTTTTAATTGCTTTTTTATTTTAAGTAACCCAGGTAGGTATACCATTTACAAAATTATTTGCATATTTTAGTAGTGATTTCTTGTTCAAAAAGAAGAGCGCAGTTTCTCCTGATTAGGTTCTCAAACAAATTGATCTGTAACTGAACATCCTGCCCTTCATTTCCCTGTCCTAGTCTTGTCTAGCTAATTCGCAGTGCTATTGTTTGCATACCATCCGATGTCCGCTATTTAGGACGCTCACTACGTAGGGAAGGAATTTCATTGTCGTGGACAAAGGCTGTAAATCGCTTCGAGCACAATAGAATAAGGTAGGGGAACACCTGACCGAAGTGCTATGAATACTCGCGAATCTACTATTGTTTGAAAGTTTTAATTGTTGCAGAAAGGATCATGACTTCATTTCTTAATCTAAAAAAAATACTGGTAGAATTTATAGTCGTTCTGGACCCAAAAGGGGGTTACTCAGAATCAATCACGGAACCATTTTGGGGGGTCAAAAGTGTTGTACAGGCTATAGTAAAAAAAAACTTTTGTGTTATCATTTTCACTCGTTCGAGTTGAAACATTAGTAGCGCTTCGATTATTCATTGACATTCTTCAGTGAATGAAATGCCGAAACATGTGATTAGTTCATTGACCTTAAGCATTCGATTCGATTAATAAAGGACTCCAATTTCTCTTCATACTCAACACGGGCTTAGGGCCGTCGGAAATACTTTATTATTGTGCTGTTTTAGCGGTTAAACGATAAATTAATAAGGTCTATGTACTAATAGGTAATGAAAATAAACGCGAACAAAATAATGAACTTAAATCTAGACCTACCTATTTACAGCTTATTTACGCTACCAAGTACCCCGGCGACTGCTCAAAATGGAGTCCAGAACATATGATACATAAACGGGCACGTTTTATGTTATTGTCTTCACTATCTCAAAGGCCGGAAAGTCAACAGTCCGGAAGGGTCCACTCTATCACACTGCGTAATTCGTAATTCATCACAAGTTTCCTACTTCAGGAGTACGAAACTCGTGATGTGCAACAGCCGAACAACCCCCCCAAAGAAGCGGGCTAGCATCCAAACCCCTACATGAGGCCGCAGTGGTAGCCAAGATTTGTTGGGAATCCTGGGAGTCATCCTTACGAGGGCTTAACCGGTGGGACTCCCAACCGTAGGCATTAGGTACGGAACGTGTAGTTTTTAGTCGGTAAGTGTCCGGCATAGCATCAATGTAGGATTTTCCTCACGTTAACTACTAAACACGCACTGTTCGTTTGAATATTTCGCACTAAATGACGAAGACTCATTTTCGAAAATCGTAACGAACGATCTGTCTGCGCGGGAGTCGCGGCGTTACTGCGCGCCGCCGCGCCGCCGAGCGAGCGGCCGAGCGCGTTACGTACCTACAAGACGTAACTAGTCGAGTACCTACGTTACTTGGCAACGGGTCCACGTGGATGGACTGCGGTGGGATCATGCGTGTGATTTAAACGTTAACGTTGAACGTTAAACATTGAATGAAAAATAATAGTAGAAAATAGTAGTAAGCGTATTCCGTGAAATTTAAAGGAATAACCACAAGTTCTCATTTTGACTTCGGCAAACGATATAAATTTTGACAATTTCGTAATTTTTTTTCGTTGATTTTCAAATTGACAGTGCCGATCGGTTCTGTTATCGAAACTGTGCCTAAACCTTTTCGTTCCAGAACGACTATAAATTCAACCAGTATAATTATGTACTAATATTATCTATATTTTGTTAGGTTTTATTGAACAAACACAGTAGGTTTGATACAAAACCTATTTTCAGGTGGTTTGAAACCGATTGGAACTACGCAAACATACTGCCGACCGATTTGCCTGCAATATTAGTTCTATCTGTTCAGGAAGCTCATGTTAGGCAAACACTTGATTTATTGTATCTATTTCCATACTGTATCTATTTATAGACACGATCATTATCCGTCTTGTATTCATTCCAGTGATATGGAAACAAATCCAGAGCCTGAAAGTGGTGATGATATCACAACAAAAGTTGCGTAGAAACTTAGAAAATTTGTAATAACTGTAACCAGTTCGAACTGTTCGAAGCAATGGTTTCTGTTGCGATTTTGCATCGAGTCTTTGAACTCGAAATTCTGAAATGGGAACCGGGAGCAGGACAGCTAGTATTTAATAAAATAAATACCTATTATACTTTCTATCCTTAAAGGCATCTCCTTAAATTGTGACATCCATAAAATATTATTATAATGTATAATAAAGTTGTTTGAAAAAGACCAACAACAATAACGTCATCAACAACAATCTAAGAAATGAAAGAAGTAGGAAAATCTTTACACAACATCTTTCTGAGGCAATACGAAGTTAGTCGGATCTGTTAGTAGTGAATAAATCATAAAATAAATCAATTTCGATTATTCAGCTGGTTCCTCGGCTAGTTCAATACATACATACATACATATACTCACGCCTTTATCCCCGAAGGGGTAGGCAGAGGCCTATACCGGCCCACATTTCACCGTGTACAATTCGGTCCCACGTAACAGGTGGTGAGCCCATCGCCGTGTTGAAATGGACCGCCGACGTCAGAGCCTCGTCCGTTGTTCAGCAGGTGCACGAGCTTGCACGTGAGGTTGACTAGTTCAATATACCTACATAATACTCTTCAAGTATACGAGTGTTGAATTAGTTACATTTCTGTTTCCTTGCAAGAGAAAGGGATACTTACCCTCTAACCTCGGCAGCACATTTATCTACGGGAGCAGAGTAAACATCCTGTTAGATACACACCCCTATGATGAGTGATTTCAGAATAAACTACCCGAGATACAGGTAGGGATTCAGAAGTTGCTTAGTATATTTACTATATTTAATTTAAGTACCTATATAAAACTTGTACTTTTTTTAACGTGAGGAAATTCTGTTATGGTTGCTATGGACTCTTAGGGTCCGTTCACACAGACCGGCTCGGAGAGCAGAGCAGATTCTTATCACGTTGAAAACAGAGCTTTTATTTTTTGAAGTAAGGTTTATTCTTGCATGTGCACTGCTTTTGTCAGTAAGAATGCTTGAACGCGCTTGGTGTGAAATAATAAGAGGAGCTGACCGGCTCCGATCGCGTACTTTTCTCGTTCGCGCAGTCGTTCGGCTCCGATTTCCGGCTCTTTCTTGCTCGCGCAGCCGATCGGCTCCGATTGCGTGCTCTTTCCCGCTCGCGCAGCCGATCGGCTCCGATTGCGTGCACGCTGCCCCGCGGCGACCGCCATTTCGATAGCACAATTTAAACAGAACAGTTGTGTGCACTTATACGAAAACATGACTGATGAAAAATTAATATATTTCTTCATCGGAGCTATCTGAAACCATGTTCCGAAAAGCACCCGTTAACACCGAAAACAAAACTTGGAATACTGGTACTGCCTTTGTAGTGAATCGATGCACTCGATGAATCCGACCGGCTGCGAGCGCATCCGACCGGCTCCGAACGCATCCGACCGGCTCCAAGCGCATCCGACCGGCTCCGAGCGCATCCGACCGGCTCTGAGCGCATCCGACCGGCTCCGAGCGCATCCTCTTTCAGCCGGTCTGTGTGAAATAGTTAGCGGCTCCGCTCCGACCGACTCCGAGCGTATACGATCCGGTCTGTGTGAAAAGAAAAGTGCGCGCCGATGCTCTCCGAGCCGGTCTGTGTGAACGGACCCTTAGCGACTAAAAACTGAACGTTCCCTAACTATTGCCTACGGTTGAGAGCCCTGGGTATGCCTTCGGAACAATATTCCCAGCATTCCCAACCGATAAACCTATACATAGAAAAAAGAAGTCACTTAAGTGATGGAGACTACGGCTAGCGGCTTCAGAGAGAGTATAAATTGGTATTATAAGCAAGAAGTGTAAACATACCTCCTATATTTTTAATTTTATGATGTAAAGTATATTTCAGGCCCCCCGGTAAGTGAAGATATACATAAAAATAACTTGGCTCGATGCATTATTATAATTTAGTGCTTGAAATAAAACTTTATACTAACTCGTTTGATCAGCATGGGTATGCCAAAAAAACACATTTAAGAAGTGGATTATTTCATGAGACCGTGTATGTATGCCGAACAATGGGCGTTTAATCGGCTGAGGTTGTTACGCAAAATTGGGACATAAATTCCTCTATAGATCAGTTCAAATATAATATCAAAATATTGCGCACTTGTTTATATTACAGAGGCATGAAAATCTCGTTCATATAAAAGCACTTAGCCTTATAAACCGTCTCCTAAATCCGTGCTCCCACTACCGTTTTTATGTTTCCGCAGGCAGTAATATATCGACAAGTGTAGACATTCTTATATTTTTATTACACATGCATGACGTAAAAATCAAGATCCACAGTTGTAAGTTAAAGGGCTCTTGTATTTTAAGGTCCCGCTGTGATACTTCCGGAGAAATGATCACTTTGGGGTGGTGTTTTCTATGATACCATTTCTTCAGAAAATGATTTACGGGCGGATGGCAGTTTGCGGATGAATTTGCAAACAAAGAAGTTGGAAATACTTCTATTTTGTTTATGTGAATTTTCGTTTGGTGTTTAGATATTTTTGACTGTAGTAGGTACCTACATTATAAATCGTAGCTTTCAGTACATTTCTGCGAATAGCTATGCTCCGATGTCAAGACAATTGAAACATGTATAGGAACTTACTCATAAGATTCCAAACACATGCCTTAATGATATGAAACCTCTAAACATTTAAACCAACATTTTTGAATCTCAATACTTGTTAAGAACTTGTATTTGAACCCAAGACCATGGTAGTGAGATTTGCTTGATATTACACCGCCAGAGCAGTCAAAATTGTAAATAGTTTTCTTTTCTTATGATGTTCATGACCATTATGCCTATTCTGACTTAAAAAGAACCCTTATTTTCTGAAAATATGTTTGATATAGTGTAGTTAATGTTAGTTGCCGTATTAGTAGATATTACAGGCCTAATTCCGAGTATAAAATACAAACGTGAGTCGACTTACAAACTCGACATTTCTTTTCAAAATATTAATACAAATCAAATACGAGAATTTCAATAGCAATTAAGTACAAATAAGCTAATTTAATTTTACCACATGTCGCTACAATAATTACGTACGAACGAACGAACGTGAGCAAGTTTTGCTGGTATTTAATTTTAATACTTTACTATAAATTTGCTCACAATAGCAATAATTAATTTTTATACAATTTCTACATATGCTCAGACATTTTTTTATTGTAGTTATCAAATAGTAGCTTTAAAATCCAGATGCAAAAATACTTTGAAAGTAATTGAATCAATAAAGTTACGTACTTTTGCTATCATGCAAATTGAGCTGATTTAAGCTTAATTAATTTATCACTGTGCCACTAAGGCTATGTACCTATGTAATTAAGTAAACTAAATTAATACCTACCTATTTTGCATTAACAGAATATAAAATATCACGCACGTCCAATGATGAAAATTAATTGTAACGAGCAAACGAAAATTATTTTGTTATTCTTGAATATAAATAAATAAAATAAATACATTCCAGTCGTTGAGGTAGGACGACAGACGACCTTAAGAAGGTCGCAATGAGTGGCTGGATGCGAAAGGCGAAAGATTGTTGTTTTTTATTAGGTGGGGCAGGTCAAAATGGAAAGTGTTTCTAACAGGTTATGGGCAAAAATAAAATAATAATAATAATATATTCTTTATTGTACACCAAAGCTTATAAATATTAACAAAATATAGGAGGTATTCTACGGTACAATGGGCGGCCTTATTGCTAGAAGCAATTTCTGCCAGGCAACCTTTAGATGGACTGGACTGTGTTATACTTTAATAATGGGGTTTCAGGTTTCGTGTCACATAATACTTATTAGCAAACTAAAATAAAATAAAATCGATCAATATATACCTACATAAATACATACATACCTACACATATACACACATAAATACAAAAATATACATACTTAAATACACATATACATACAGACATACAACTATACATATGTTATTACACTTCCTACACATATAATATACGCACAAAAACTCAGTATACCGGTGGTTTAAATTGAAAGATAGTATTCTTTCACCCTTACCTTAAATGCGCCCAACGTTTGTGCACGCCTGATATGGACCGGTAGTGTATTCCACAGCCGTACTGCTTCAACAGTAAAGGATTTATTGGCAAATTTTGTCGAATGTGCTGGCATATGCAATCGCAAGTTCTTTGAAGACCTCAGGAATCTGGAATGAGTATCACACGGAACTCAAAGCGTCCCTTGAGGTAGGAAGGAGCTAGTGGGTTAAATAAAATAGTATAGAGCAAAGAAAGAATATGAGTATTTCGTCGAAAGCGAATTGGGAGCCACTTGAGTTGATTGCGGTATTCAGAAACGTGGTCATATTTGCGTAAACCAAATATAAACCTTATACAGAAGTTTTGAAGGCGCTCAAGCTTATCTAGTTGCTCCTGCGTGAGATCAAGGTAACTGGCATCGGCATAGTCTAATATGGGAAGTAGTAGTGATTGTGCAAGCGAAATCTTCGTCGGTATCGGGAGAAGGTCACGCAATCTTCGCAAAGAGCCTGCCGAGGCAAACAATTTGCGATTGACTTCCTGTAGCTGAGGCCCCCAGGACAGAATACTATCGATAAATATACCCAGGTTTTTCACTGTATCACTGACAGGTAACGGCATGCCATTGAAGGTAATTTGTGGTAACTGAGGCCAGGGAACTCGAGATATCATCCAGTTACTACCTATAAGAATTACCTGAGTTTTTGTTGGATTCACCTGCAAACCGTAGCTATTACTCCATGCACATATTTGTTCCAAATCACTATTGGTCGCGCTAAAAACCTCATGTATGTGACTGAGTGCAGCCTGTGAGTAAATTTGTAAATCATCTGCATAAAGGTGGTAGGATGAAACTAGTTGCTTTGTGATGGAATTAATAAATATTGCGAACAAGAGAAGAGATAAAACGCCACCCTGCGGTACACCAACCGAGATATTGTTCCAAGAAGAAACCGAGTCATCAATACAAATACGTTGCCGGCGTCCAGTCAGGTAACTGCGAAACCAATCAATCACTGGCGGAGATATGTTAATAGAGCGTAGAATCTCAAGCAGAATGCGGAAATCCACAGTACCAAAAGCATTACTGAAGTCCAGTAACGTCAGCAATGTAAGCTTTCCACTCTCCATTCCCATTCTGATGTCATCTGTAATATTAACAAGGGCAGTAACAGTGCTATGCCCCGGGCGGAAACCCGATTGGTAGGAATTTAGAAGACAGTTTTTGTTGAGAAAGGAGTTAAGTTGAGTGTGAACAAGGCGCTCAAGGACTTTAGATAGAAACGGTAAGATAGAGATAGGACGGTAATGAGAGAAACACGAAGGACTAGATTTTTTAGGTAAAGGTATAATTTGGGCTTCTTTCCACATCGATGGAAAAATGCCACTGGAAATGGAATGGTTCAGAATATTACAGATAATTGGTAGTAAGACATCTAGAATCGGAAGGATCATCCTGCGGCTAATACAGTCATTACCAACAGCATTAGACGCTATAGATATCATGCTCTTCTTAACATCACAAGCGGTGAATTGATTAAAATTAAAAGATTGATATTCAGGAAATGTCGTCTATGCCCCTAGAAATCACTACTTATTTGAAGTTGCCCGATTGCAAGTTATATACAGGACATTATTTTCGCCGTACGTCTGCTACGCTTTTGGCAGATTATGGAGCAGACCTTACTGTATTAAAGCGGCACGGTAGAAATCCAGTTCTGTAGCAGAAGGTTACATAGAAGACTCAATACAAAATAAGGAAAAAACTAGCATCCGAATTGTATAAAATATTAAATTGACATCCAAAGACCATTCGTACATGCCATTGTCGCTACGTCCTTCTACATCAAAGGATTCTGAAACTTTTATTGAGCACCAGTCAGATACTCAGATTAGAAATAATCAAGATGTTAATGAATCGACAACAATATCGATCCCAAATAAAACGGTGACAATAACTTTTCATATAAATATAAATTTGTAATTGTTTTTACATGAGTATGTACTATACATTTATTGTTAAAAATTACAGAGAAACGTAATTATTACATATCTATATTTACATTATTACTATCTAAACTAAACCTAAATAAGGCCCCCGTGGCATTGTGCCCAAAAAACTAGCAGCATTCCCCCTTTGAATAGCAATACCTATTCGTTGAGCGAGAAAACTGCCAGCCCTTGGGTCACCAGTTGACTCCCCAAGGCGCTTTTTCAAATTCTTGAAAAATTTTTGCGCATTGGGACCCCATGGACCTAGGGTCTCGACACCGACTGGACTTATATTCACATGTCTTCTTTTAAATATATATTATTATACTTATTCGTTAATTACATAGCCCCGTCTTTTATTTTTTTTCTCATAGAAAGAGAATGAAAAGTAGAGTATATTACTTGAGAACAAATTATTTTTACCTTGGGCGGTGTACTTTGAATCTCTCACTGCGCTCAGGATTCTACGTTAGAATCCCTCGCTGTGCTCGGGATTTTATTCTAGAATCGCCGTAAAAATACTATTTTGTTCCCTTGTTATACAATCTACTATTCCGCTATAGTACCAACCCTTTGTCTCATAAACATTAACCATTCCTATCCATATATGCCCGACAGTTAATATCTCCAGTTTCCATCGTCCATAAAATGTTTGTCTCTGTCGGAAAGGGTGCGGTTTGACAAATGACTAATGCTGTTTGCTTGGAAATGAAATGGTCCAAGGTTCGTTTCGGGCTTCACTTTATTGTTTACTTTCAATAGGTGACTTAGATAGATGGAAACTATCTGTACAGAAGTTTGTGGTCTCGGGGGTTAAACATATGATGGGACAAATGTACTGCTATGTAAGTTAGTTCCAGAATTAGAAGAAAAACGCAGCAACCCAAAAGGAACTTTTAATTAACGCATGGGAAGGTGAAAATGATAGTGCAGTTTCGTTTAACGTAGCCTCGATGCACATGTAGTGCAAATCTAATACACACGTAGAGTGTGTCTCATTTAATTCTATGGTACTGTTGGACAGCGGTTGTACAGTCAGCTTTAGAGAAAAGGATACACATTCTTTTTTCAATTCAAAGTGCTTAAGTTTTTCGATTCTGCATCCAATTGATGTGGTGGTCTAATGGTTAAAACAGTTGCGTAACCAAATCAGTAGACCCGAGATCGAATCTTCGTGGGAGCAATTCTTATTGCTTTTATTTTTTAAATTTCATCGATCACCTCTCGCCAAGTTTTATTTATGACATTATGTTTAAGTGGATTACGGGCAAATAAAATAATTAGTTTGCATGAAAATAATGTTTTATTTTGTGCCAACAGAGGGCATCATTTAATTCTTGATAAATTATATGCACAAATTATTGATACGCTTTCACAGGCTGCCATACAAACATATAGAAAGAAGTGCCGTCGGAAAGGTGGTTACGTTATTGGGTGGAATAAGCACGTGGCGGGCCCGCATCGGGAGGCCAGGCTTAAATTTCAAATTTGGAATTTGGCGAGGCGACCAGCTAATGGTCGAATATTTGATGAGATGTCTGAGGCGAGGAGACATTTTAAGGCTAAATTAAAATGGTGCCAGACACGACGGGAGCAATTTAAAATGGATATCCTTGCATCGGACCACTCATCCAAGGATTTAAAAAATTTTTGGAAAAATACCAACAAAATGAACGTTAGGTCTGGCCTTCCGATGAGTGTCGGTGGTTTTTCAGACCACAAGAATATTGCGGAGGCTTTTAAGGAGCATTTTACAGTGCGGTCACCCTTAGGCCCGTCGCATGGCGAGATGAGCGATGCTGTGCCCGTTTTGACTGGTCGTAATGTTAAGATATCTTCACTGAGTGTGGCTAACATTATAAGTAAAATGCAGCGTGGTAAATCTCCCGGTCACGATGGGCTCAGTATCGAGCATTTAAAATATGCGGGGGTTCATCTACCGCGAGTACTGTCCATGTTTTATAGTCTGTGCATAGGCCATTCGTATTTACCGGTGCCACTTATGCGAACAATTGTCATACCAATAGTCAAAAATAAGACCGGCGATTCGTCTGACATGAGCATCTATAGGCCTATTTCACTCGCTACCACAATGGCAAAGGTGCTTGACAGTCTATTGAATAGTAGCCTCACTGCACAGGTCGATTTGCATGATGCCCAGTTCGGGTTTAGAGCAGGGCTCTCAACAGAGAGCGCTATTCTGAGCCTGAAGAGAACGGTACAGTACTACACAGCGAGGAAGACGCCGGTATACGCGTGTTTCCTCGACTTGTCAAAAGCTTTCGATCTAGTTTTTTATGATATACTGTGGGACAAGTTGGGGGATGCGGGTGTGCCGGCGAGCTACACATCCCTTCTCAAGTTTTGGTACTCTAACCAAAAGAATCGGGTTCGGTGGAGCGGTACTCTGTCGGAAGAGTACAGACTGGAATGCGGAGTGAGACAAGGGGGATTAAGCTCGCCTCTTCTCTTTAATGTTTATATAAATCGGCTTATCGAGCGACTGAGCAGCATGCGTGTCGGCTGCCATATTGACGGAACCTGTGTTAATAATTTAAGTTATGCAGACGATATGGTGCTGCTCAGTCCATCGATAAGAGGGTTGAAGAATATGCTATCAATCTGCGAGGCCTATGCGGTGGAGCATGGCTTGATATATAACACCAAGAAGAGTGAGCTTATGGTGTTTAAAGCTCCTAAACAGCAATCGCGCAGTGTTCCACCTGTAAGTCTCAATGGCGTGGCTCTGAGTGTTGTTAGTAGATTTAGGTATCTCGGCCACATTGTTACAAGCGACCAAAGGGACGACAAAGACATAGAGAGGGAGCGCAGGGTATTGTCAGTGAGGAACAATATGGTTGCCCGCAGGTTCGCTCGTTGTAACGCGGGTGTCAAAGTAACAGTTTTTAAGGCGTTCTGTCAGTCGTTTTACTCGAGTGGCCTGTGGGTGTCATATACGCGACGAGCTTACAGTGTACTGCGTGTTCAATATAATAATGCCTTCAGGATGCTGTTGGGACTGCCGTGGCGCTGTAGCGCGTCGGGCATGTTCGCGGAGGCTTGCGTGGACGGTTTCCACGCAATTATGCGTAAGAAAGCGGCCTCATTACTGCAGCGTCTGCACGGTAGTAACAACAGCATTCTGAGAATGATCGCTGCCAGACCAGACTGCCCCTTCCAGAAGATCTGGATAGGGACCGCCATAGGTCTAAGTAAATAAAAAACCTATTGTTTATTATAGTAGCGAAAACTAACAATACTAACATGGTTACTTAAGCACTATTGTTACTAACACCCAAATACTAACAATAATACCTATGGACAATTGTAGTCTGAAAATAAATTGATATTTAATTTAATTTAATAGCATTAATGGAAAATATAGATTGAGTATACAGTATTGCATCAGTCTATATTAAATTACGTTTACAAAATTTACCTATAAACTAAGATTATTATATATATTATAACAAAACACAAAATAGATACCCTGAGGGGTTGGGCTTAGAATATATAATATTTGATAAAATTCTATATTCCTTTAAACATACAATATTCTTCCGTTTAAAGTTGTGAATAAAAGTATCAATATTATCATTTTGTGCTTGTCAATCAGAGAGGAAGAACCAACATGCCAAACTATTACCGTATGGCAATATATATCTTTCGGTTTTATCATACAAATGATAACCCATTTAACACAACATTAAAAAAAATAGTGAGGCCTGATGGTGTATCGTTAACATACTAAAAGACTTTTAAAACAAGTGTAACTGGAATGATAATAATAAAGATTAATTATTTCTGATCACTGGTGACCTAGTTAAAAACCATCGGACCCCACCAGTTTTCTATATGATTTTCGTCTCAACTTTAAGCCGGCCGGTCAAACACTGTTATGTTTTCTTGAACCTCCAGCCAGTTATACACGAATCCAGACAAATGCTACGAAGAATTATCCTAAATCACGTAAATTTAACCTTCTGGATTTGCTGCTGATGCGGTCAACTATTTCCATTAGCTCACCTGGGCCCATTGAAGACATTCATCCCCAGAAACCTAAAACATTCAAACTTTTAAAATTTGATGCAATATTTTTTTTTTATACTACTTAGGTGGCAGACAAGCTTACGGCCCACCGGAAGGTTGGTAACCGTAGCCTATAGACGTTTGCAACACCAGAGGCGCTACACACGCGCTGCCGACCCGGGCGAAACAAATAAACAGTAAATGTCAAAAATAATAATCGGAACACAATTTTAGTGAGAGTTTTATTTTCCTAGTGTTAATCTCTTGCATAATTTCAAATCAATCCGTTTTTAGCGTTAAACGTCTGCTCAATTTATCTTTATATAATTTAGTGCCTTTATGATCACATCTTACACCACCGCTTGCTTGATATCTTTGTGCACATTATTATTCAACTATGAACAGTTTTTCTCTGTAAAAAAATAATAATATTTGAAATACATAAAAATAAAACAAAAGTTAATGTATCGTGTATAACGTAAATCTTACCGGTTATACTCATATATCGCACCATTTTCGTTATTCTTGTTTCATATTCAGATATCAAGAGTTAAGTCTTTAAAAAGTTGTTGATATAATCATACTATCAGTAAATAATAAACCACAGGTTCAAAATTTAGCAAATTGAATAATATTACAATGAGTAAGTATATCACACATGGACGTAACGATGACGATTTACAATGTAATAATGAAGTTACCCTCAATTACAGTATAACAAATAGAAGTATTCTAGTGAAATTTTAAACAAAACTATTATCATACGTATTTGTAATAGATTTTAAACCTTAAAATCTATTAGATACGGTCGTTATTAACTCCTTTAGATGAAATGAATAAAGCTATCAGAAATTTCACCATTGTTGTTAACTGTTTCAATAACTTAGTCGTATATGGCGCTGTCTATTAGATGGCCGGTGCCTGAGTATGCGGGTTCGTATATTCACCGGCTCAATAAGTTCTTTTTGTAAGTTATTGTTGGCATATGGTTCGACCTGATGCCGGAAACATACCATAATTTAAAACATGCAAAGTGCATAATATTTGAAATAATAGATACATGGGTAGAGGTGGAGACAGCGGGGAAGGGAGCTGCGCGGGGCAATGACCACGTGACGCACTCGTCACGTTGGCCATAATCTTTACGTATTTATCTGTATACTTTACTCTGCAGCTGACTGTACAAGCACAGTGTAGCCATTTATACACACGTCCAAATGACTACAGCTTTGTGATTGTATACAATCACAAAGCTGTAGTCTTGATCCAAATAGCGTAGTAAGTAAGTAAGTAAAACTTTATTGTATACCAAACATGAAGCGTAGCTCCAGTCGTTGTCTGCAAATGAGATCTCTATGTAGAATATCATGTTGCTGTACCCTCGATTCAGATATAATATATACCTACAGGTGAATTTTTGAAAAGGGCTTGGATGGCCAACTCCGAAACTATAAGGAATAGCTAAAAATGCTCGAAGGAGTCACGAGCCCGATTTTAATAAAACTTAAAACCTCATCATTAGATTTTTGAAAAACTATTAGTCCTAGCTGGGAATCGAACCCATTGATTTTGAAAAAAAACAACACATCCTTTATTATTACACCATACGATAGTGTCGCTGATAAGGATTAAATTCTGCGAAGTAATGATACACGGAAAATTTAAGGAAAGTTTGGAATTTTAATAGAATTCATATTTCATGTACACCTAAATTTTGTATCATAGTTTGTTTCGTTCAAAATCCCAGAATAGATCGTAACTATTCCGTGTTTTAAATCATGCTCAGAATGATTATTTGGAGAATATTCTAAACAGAATCCATAATATTGAATGCAGTACTATCTTTGAGGTCTCAAATCCAGCTATGTGTTGAAAACAATGCTCTACATTTTGAACAATTAATCAGTCAACGTAAGCAAAATAAATTGTATTTTGTTAAAGATGAGCACTTTCCTTTAGTTCGCCACATGTCATTACTTCCCAGAATAAGATCCCTAACAGCATCACTATAGTATGGTGTAATAATATAGAGAGTGTTATTTTTTTTCATAATCAATGGGTTCGAATCCCAGCTAGGATTTTTGGTTTTTCAAAAATCTATTGGTGAGGTTTTCAGTTTCATCAAAATCGGGCTCGTGACTCCTTTGAGCATTTTTCGCTATTCCTTATAGTTTCGGATTCAGCCATCCAATCCCTTTTAAAAATTCACCTGTATAGTGTAGTTCTCACATTTGATGCTCGTAACATAGCCCAGTGCAGTGATCCTCGATGCGATAGAATATTCTCGCATTTAATCGTACCTAACTCTAAACAAACATTTTCCAAACAAAAATGTATGATAGAGTGTGTACCTACTAAATAATTTTCAAAAATAATTAAAAACATTATCTACTGTTGATTACGCCAAAAGCCTCAAAACCTCTTCACCACGCACCGGGGCAATTAATTAAAGATACAAAATTATACCCTAAGCTCACCTACCCTGAATCCATCTAAACTCTACACGGAATATAATCTAACATAATTTCGGCTGATGTTCAAATAAATATTCTCATAAAGAGGTGCGCACATTGTTCCTAAGGGCATTCATCAATCATAATTCATTACAGCGTTGTTATCGCGGGTCTGAATAATCGCTCAAATCCGAAACATCTTCCTAGGGACTCGGACACACTTGGGAGCAGATGTTTACCTAATAAATTGATGCTTCCAACCTGTTTTGTAACTGGTAATTGTGTAATTTTGCGTAGTCATAAACTTGCATAGCATTACTAATGTTGCTATTTTTTTTAAGGATTCTGCATTGTAAAACCACATAATAATAAGGGACAGATCGTAAAACTGGTTTGACCGATATATTACTTTACTGCATAAACTTGTATGACGATATCGTAAACATTAATTTAAAAGGAAATTGTACTTAAATAAGTACATAATACTTAAGCGTGATTACTTTAGTTATCAACCCTGCTTTTTCTCTCTCTCGTTCTCGTTCTCGTTAAAAACCTCACCACTGTTGTGGGTTCTGGTGAGCAGCATCCATAGAAAACGTTTTGGTTCCTTAGTTTTTGATTTCCTGCAAGAGACGTTGAGCCCCTTTAACTTAAAATAAAAACAAAATATTTATGACACACACTCATTTTATGAAAAACTTTCCGTGTTTAATAAATAATTACTAAAAGACTCACATGAAATAGAAAATTATTCAAAAATTTAAGATTATGTAACATTCATCGTAAATAATTCATGTGTCGACAAGTTCCTACACAATTGGACCAATAATTAGTTTAAGCTGGCGTCTAAATGTCTTCAGTAAGTACAAATGTTGCCAAAACTCATTTAAAGTTCGATTATAGCAGAAAATTAATTTCCAGGGCGATTTAAGTTCAAGGACGGTCTCGGTAAATAAAACCATTTCTTGGATTTATATGCTATGTTATATTCGTTTTAATCAGATTAGGTATCATGCGATATTTTCAGCTTTTTTTTTATTTAATGTGAGGGAAAATCCTTCATGGATGCTATGCCGGACTCCTACCGACTAAAAAACCTCACGTAACGCCCAACAGCCCGCGGTTGGGTGCCCCGGGTAAGCCCCCGGAAGGATGTCCTAGGACTTCCAACAGTACGATATTTTATCGAGGCTACGTTCTATCATCGCACCGCTCGCCATAGACTGGGATTTCATCCTCACACCCTACGTCCGGAGCGTTCGAGCACGGTTAGATCCGATAGGGGTTTTCTTCCGCGCACGCTTAGGTTGTGGAATGATCTTCCTGCCTCGGTTTTCTTAAACGCCTACAGTATGGGGTTCTTCAAAAGGGGTCTAAGAAGGTTTTTGCAGGGTCGGCAGCGCGAGTGTGGCGCCTCTGGTGTTGCAAACGTTCATAGGCTGCGGTGACCACCAGTCCTTCTGGTGGGCCGTATGCTTGTCTGCCACCTTAGTGGTATAAAAAAAATGCGAAGTTTGTGAGTGTGGATGTGTGGATGTTTGTTACTCTTACAGGCTCGAACGGCTGAACGGATCTGGCTGAAATTTGTTATTGGGATACATTATAGTCTAGAATAACACACATAGGCTACTTTTCTACGGATTACTTTTGTCACCTATCCCGTGAAGCGGGAACGGTGACAAATTTTACGCGGGCGAAGCTGCGAGCATCAGCTAGTTAAAGAATATTATTTTATCTTAGCTCTTAACATACATTTACATTCTCATTGTGTTTGCGTAAATACCATTAGTTAGTCTCCACTTATACCCACTCGACATTTCGGTATCTCATAAATAATGCCTTAATTATCTACCTGAGACCCAGTTACTTGGTACTGAAGGGTCCACCGTTATATAGGTGGGAGTAACAAGAACTTTCAACTTAATTACATAACAAGACACCTAAAATTAGGGAGCGAGGCGACAAGCGTAAGACAACCTATGTCATTTCTTGGAAAACTTTGATAGCACGTGTCTGGGTTAAGGTTAACAGTAAATAAAGGAACATGAATAGAAAAGCATTGTAACTTTTCTTCATATTTATTGGCTAACTAGCTGACCCGCGCAACTTCGTTTGCGTCACATGAGAGTGAGGTATGGTATTAATATTTCGAGTAGGTATTATAATGTTTCCCGTTGCATTTACCCCCGTCGCGCTTATTATAGTCGCGTCGGGTCGCTTGTATTCATTATGGCGCATCACATGAGAGTGAGAAGGATGTGACTTTAACACCTCTCGTTAAAGTGATATAATGTTTCCCATCGCTTTTACTTCCACCCATTCGTTTTCCGGTATGGAACTCATCGCGTGCGAGTCCGACTCGCACTTGGCCGGTTTTGCTCGTTCAGTTGACTGGCTGCCACTGCAGACCAGATTTACTCCCGTCACGTCGCTCATACTTTAAAACTTAATAAGAGGGTTATTGTAAGTGAACCTTAAAAGATAGGCATATGCTGTCAAGGACTTTTTTTTATAACTTTTTAAGAGAAACATATTTGTAGTATACAATTTTTACGTAACTTTAACTATTTATGCAGCGTCAGCAATGGAAGCTCTCAAAAGAAAGAAATAATCCCCGTTCTCGAAACATTATTCATGGCTGCTCCGCTCCTATTCGTCTTAGCGTGATGTTATATTGCCATTAGCCAGCCTAAATAAATGGACTATTAAACTGTAAAATAATTTTTGAAATGCAACCAGTAGTTTCTGAGATCCTAGTACAAACAAACTCTTCAGTTTCATTATATCGTGAGCAAACCTTAAGAGGTAGAGAAATTAGGTTATTGTAAGCGAACCTTAAAAGATAGACATATGCTGTCGCGGACTTTTTTTTAGAACTTTTTAAGAGAAACAATTTCGGAATACACAATTTTTACCTAACTGTAACCATTTACGCAGCGTACGCCTCGGAAGCTCTCAGACGGTAAAAAATATTCCCCGTTTTCAAAACATTCTTGATTGCTGCTCCGCTCCTATTCGTTTTAGCGTGATGAAAAGTATACTATAACCTGCCCAGGAGTATGAAGAATAATTGTATCAATTTTCGTTAAAATCCGTCGTGTAGTTTTTGTTTCTATAAGGAACATACAGACAGACAGACAGACAGACAGACAAAAATTTTACTGATTTCATTTTTGGCATCAGTATCGATCACTAATCACCCTCTGATAGTTATTTTGAAAATATATTTCATGTACAGAATTGACCTCTCTACAGATTTATTATAAGTATAGATTTCAGCACTCCGTACTAATCCCTCGAAGCCAAATAGGATAGCATGTAGACTACCAGTGGTTGTAGTCTAACTGCGATGCGGTTGAAGTTCTATATTTTCTATGAAGCTTTAGGAGTTCCAATACCAATTGGCGATGTCGAAGTTATTTTACCTACAGAACTTAGACAAAATAATTATTGGTCCAAATCTAAGCGTTTTTTACCTAAAATAT